>JAYKKT010000078.1:12547500-13892083 GCA_036023115.1 Brasenia schreberi | reverse complement strand
TACAAACCATGGCCAAACCAGAGCTAACTAATTCCCTAGAAATGAGTGAAGTGAAAAGAACTACTTCTAAAGCTAGTAATATAGCTGACAATCTCTGGATTTCAGACACAACCAAACAGAAATATGGCATTCTTATCGGCTATTAATATTAGTTGTTAAAGGTCATTGGCCTACACATGCAAATAAAAACAATGACTAAAGAGATAAGAATTTACGCAACATTGACGGGTGATGCACTATAGGAAGAAACGTTGGATTTCTTAAATGTTGAAATGTATGGTGAGGTGGACTTTTTATCTACTTCATATATGCCCCGTCTGCATCTGTAAATATTTCAATGTTTAGATGTCTTTTCTTAAAGTAAAGTATTTCATATCCTGGGATTGACTTTAGGTATTTGATACTTAAATAATTCTATACATAGCTTCTATACGATACTTTGACGGTTGATCCACAAATCTGCTTGCAATACTAACTGCATATACAAGTATTTTTTTTTATACATCAATTCCAACAATTGATTGTTCAAGATCATGCAGCTAGCATATATATATATATATATATATAATTGAAATGCTAGACTACTCCAAGAATACGTACTCTCAAATCTTAACCACTGCATCAAATCTGATAAATGCTCAAGAAAAGTAGTTTAAAAGTAAAAAAAAAGTATGTTAATTATTTTTCACACAGAAGTTAATTCTTTTTTCACACATCCCAACCATTAATCAGTAAGAAGTAACGGTCGTGAGGCTAATAATAGGTACTCTCAAAATATAACTAGTATATATATAATGTTATGATTGAAAAAAACTCATTAAAAGGATCACCCACCAACATAAAAAATGACTAGGTTGTTGAAACTGGCACACCAAAAGTGGCATTAACACCACCCTCCTCCTCTCCTCCCTCTCCACACATGTATATAGAGAGAGAGAAGTGGTATATGGTAGTACGATTAGATGTTAGCCTATCGATCTCAATCATTCATGTTCATACTTATTTATACACAAATACGTTCAAAGATTTTTATTATTCAATCGGCGTGATCAACCATAGATATTTAAATTTAAAAAATAAAAAGTATAATTGTACCTACTATCTAATGCTTATGGTACATTAAATCGAACGGTAGAAATGTTTAAGTAAATTTAAGCATGAATGAGTGTGCATAAACTATTCTCTTTATCGGTCAACTGGTTACTATCGAGCAAGAAACTATAGTGTAAGATAGTGTTGTTTACTTGGCCAAGAATTTAATAAAAATGAAACATGAAGACACCCACATGTAAATGGCTATGCCACCACAATTAATGCGAGTATGTGAGTGTCTAGTATTTGCTTAATAAGCTCAAACTTTTTTTACCACAATGTGAGGTCTAATTATCCCGTCTAAGAAAAGGCTTAGTTGTTGTTGTTGTTGCGAGGTCTAATTATCTCATTATTAAGAACGAGCTTTTTATATTTTGATATTTAAAAATTAGTTGAATCATTTTATAAGATAGTATTAAAATCGGGATATGATTTCTTTTCCTGATCTGCACCATGATTGTACTTTACTGCGGCATCTCACCAACTGTTAGTGTTCATTATTTTCCACACGGAACAAAGCATCACCACCGAGTAGACATTGCCAGCAACCAATCAGGTGGTTTGAATCAGAACTGAACCGGGTCCAGAATCTAGTCAAACCTAAATCACAACTGCAAGTGAAGTGACGACCTCTCCAGAGAGTTCAGTTTGGCCTGTTAAAAGCTGTCCCTAAGCATGCACTAGAACCAGCGGTTTGGTTTGAAACAGAATCTCCGGTCCAGAATTTTTTCTTTTTCCAGTACTTTTGTAATAATTTTGAAACAAATTAACTGATATGTAATATGTGTTCCCTCACAAATTACAACATGATGTTGGTTAATATGGCGTTTTCATAATGTTTCAATAGTAAAAACCGAAACCAAGCTGGTGTTAAAACCAAAACGGAAATCAAACTGAAATCAAACCCACAACTACCATAATCTGAGCCCGAAACCAGACTAGAACTAGCGTAACCAGAATCACCATTGGAACCGAGGGACCCAGTTTGATTATAGTCTTAGCTTTCGTGAACCACAGGCCCTGATTTACCCAGCAATGTCTAGCACCGAGAGACAAAACATCAAAATGACTGCCCGCGTTATACATTCAGATTAAAGCACTCCAAATAATTAGTACTAACATACAACGTAGATCACATGCATGGTCGTTTTTGGAAAGAGTTGACCCAAATGCCCTTAGATGTGAGTGTAAATGACTTCATCTCTATCGCAGGAACAACAAGGCATAGTCACACAAGGAGAGCAAAAGCTCACCCGGCCGGCCTGTCAACTCACAAGTTTCATGAGTTTGACACTCGGTGCATGTATCTGGACTTCTGCTTCCCACTGTACCAACAAAAGGCGTAGTAGTCAAAGATACAGAGTTTGATACCGTGCTGTTTAGTTTTCCCATGAAAGAGATTCACATGAAGAAAAAGATTCATTCAGAATCTTTTCCACTCTCTGATGATACATTTCTTAGGTCCACCGAGGTGAATTCATTCCTGACGTATGGTTCTGTTGTCAAATGATCGGAATTGGATTTGGGCTCGCAACTTTAATCTGATTTACAGGTCAACCAAATGGGGCCTACCCTTGATGGGTTAGTCCCATTTAAGCACCCTTTATTATCGGGTTTTCATTAAAATGGAAAATCAATAGTGTAATAATATCACTCAACAAAGAGCTAGCTCCATCATCCATTTGGAAGTGACACCTCCCAAATTCCAGGCTCGGACAGCCCCGGCAAGAGTTGTTTTAATCGTTTGAATGACCACCTGGGGTCATACACTACATACTAGACGCTTGCCGCGGTTATCAAAATCATGAAGCTCCAATTGTAGATGGATCGAATAGAGCCCCAAGCCACGAGAGCTGTCCTGTGCTTGATAGAAAATCCAGTTTCCCGTAACAAAAGAGAAGAGTTCCATACTTTTATCTTCCTAAACCTGAACAAAGAGAGTTCGGTGGTAGTTGAAGAAACCATAAACTGGTTCTCTAACAATCGAATCTGCACCGAAAAGCCTCGAAGGCAGGAGCTCCAACGCTACCAAATCAAGTAGCAAATCCTCGCCAGACGCATAATCTCACCAACCAGAAAGCCATGGAAATGATCTAGTAGAATAATTAATTTCATGTAAATTCCATTATAAGGCCTTTTAGGGCGTATCAGTTATACAATTATTTTTAAATGGATTCTCAACATCTGGAAATCCGACTCAAGATCGAACTCCTAATGCTCCGAGGTTGATGTGAAACTCAGATTTGCTCTGTCAAATCAGCTTAGAATTGGATTCTCAGGATCTACAAGAATCCACTGGAGAATCGAAATCCTAGATCAAATGAATGCTTCCGCAGCACGTGATCATGCAACGAAAAGTCCAAAAGGGAAAACTAATAGATATAAAGAAGATGAAGATGCAACTGACCTGTAGAGGGGTACCACGACAGAAACTCCCCCATAGTAAAACTCCAGCAGACCTGCAACAACAGGAAACACCTTCCAAAGCATGTCGTCGTTATTCAGAGCCGTCATGGTTAATAATATAGCACTACACATGAATACATCTGATTTTGATTTTCTTTTCCAGTAGGCAAATTTGGAAATATGAGAGAGAGAAGCAGAAGAAAATAATGAACATAACATGATAATTGATGACGGGCATTTTAAAACAAAGACTAGAAAATGTCTTAATGTGTATTTTCAAGAGAATCATGTATCCGGATCAAATTCGCGCTACATTCATCCAAATCTGGCTTCAGAGCCTCACAAACTGGCTCACTGATTTCTACCTGGCTGGGATACATAGAAGGTGAACGTCCCCGCCTTATATCAGAGATATGCAGATCCTCGTCAGGCTCAGCCACGCTGCCTCCTTGACACCCAGCATTCAAACCAGCTTCCGGGGAAAAATCCAAAGCACTTACTGATTCATGAGTCTCACCTTGTTTCACTGCTGCGGCGCAAGCATCATCATCTTCAGAAGAGCCATATTCAAGTCCAAGTTCATTTTTTTTGCTATGAAATTCAAGAGACTGCAAGCTGCATTGAGGTGAGAAAGAAACTTCACTTGGCTCCAGCATATCAACATAACAAGATGGACCGTCGTTCTTGGATTCCAATCCACTGACTGAAAAAGGGAATCTTGGTGTTTGCCTCTGCTCTATCTGCTTTCTATACAGAATCAAAGATTTCTGCATACAAAGGAACAAGTTGCTTGCTTTTCAGATCAAGAAACTAGAAATGTTCCCAACCAGAGTCAAGTACAGTGATAAGATCAGCAGAAGCAGGTGGAAAGTAAAAAGTTCCAATTTAGATGCTTACCTCAAAAAAGGAAGTAGTAGTCCCTGTGTATGATAAGGCCCCTGCTCCATCCTTGTCAATATCTTTGCCCATCTTGGTGGTGCTCTGTTCGTCCACAAAAAGCCAAGAGAATCAATAGACACTACAAGCACTTGAAAGAAAAAGGCAGGGAACCTAGATACGGCAAATCCAGTGACATGACGTTGCATTTTGCTTGGAAACATCATCTCTAACTGAGATACGCACGGATTAAGAATTCAACCAGGATCAGGTTGCAGCCCTTATGCAAAGCAAAGGGAAAATGCTTTAATACCTTGACATATACCACCGATCCCGACGAAGACTTTTCAGGAATGACAATGGTATCTCCTGCATCATTTCCTTTTGAGCCTCGCATGTGCATATATTTTTCATACATGTCTGGACCGGCAAGATCAACAGAGATGTCAAGTTCCGAAAGGTAATAAGAAATATTTATCCCTGAAATTTTCTGAGGTTCTGGTCCCTTTGGGAGGACAGGTCTCACAGAAGAGTCGGCACCAAGTTTAGTTTCAGGAGCATCTTCCGAGTGCTTGATTTCTATGCTTTCAGCAGGAAGGCGATCTGGTTGTTGCCAGTCATGACATGACTGCTGACCACTTTGTCCAGACCGAGACAGCTCCTGAGCTGGGTGTAGCCCTTGGAAATCTGGATCCTTTCGCACAGGCAAATCCATGTCCAAGCTGCTGTTTTGTCCTTTCCACGTTTCAGCGCTCTTTTCCCATCCTCGGGTCAAATGCCTGTTTTGATCCCAATCTGACTTCCCATAGAGATGGGAGTCCTCACTGAAAGTACTGCCAGCATCCCAACCATGCAGCTGACCTTGAGTAGGAGGTTGACCTGCATCATCCCCTGGATTGCACCATCCAAATGGGCGTCCATGGCAGGAAAACCGATCAGCGTCATGCATGCGAAAAGGAAGACCAGCATGATTCAATTCGATAGGTGGCCGGAAGCCAAAAATTGGGACTGCCGGATATTGAGGAATAACAGAATGGAATCCAGGCGGAGGCAGCCCAACCTGGGGCTGGAACGGAATGAAGTTACTGGCAGCAGGTCCAGTCCAGGCTGGCATGCCCTTCCAAGCATTTCCATGTTGCGCTATCCTCGAGCTAAGATCACTGTTCCTTCTTTGCCGACCATTAAATTTCCTGTCACCTGCCTGTGACCTAGAGTCCTCTTTTGAGGAGGCTATGAGAGGGCTATCGACACCATGCCAAAGAGGAGGAAGTTGACTAGAAGAATTGCCAGAACTGTTCCTAGGAGTTCGCTGAGCAATTAATGTTTCATTTTGGGGGTAGATGTCCACAACCGATTTCACCATAGGCGAATCTTTATCTTGATCTTCATTTGACAAAAGATCTCGACAATGATTAACATCCACGGAACTGCCTCGCACTAGATTTGATTCGTCTACATCAAAGGTGCCCCTGCTACCACTTGAATGGCGATGCTCATACATTGCTGGTGAAGAAGATTTCTTTGTCAATGGAACTGGTGAAGGTCGACTGTCCAATCCTGGAGACCTGCCAACAGGGATATGGTAAGTCTCTGCCTCAATCTCAGAGTGGGCAACAACACAACCCAAAGTTGATTCCCCTGAATGACCACTGCGTTTCAGCCTTCCCCTGTAACTAGATTGAGTTTCAGAAACTCTCTCAGTAACAGAAGAAACATCTGTATGACTTCTCCGGCCTGGAGAAACACCGTGCCATAGGGGTATTCCCTCAGATGGTGACTTGGTGTCCATTTGCTTTGTACTGTTCCTAGAATTAAGCAAAAAAGCATCAAGGTTCCTTACACTGATTCCTGCTACGAGACTTGAACTAGTTGCATCATGGGATATGTAAATAAAAAATTAGGATCTAACGAGTTCCCATACAATTCACTCAACTGCTACATCCACACACAAGGCCTCACATAGTCATTCTCAACTAATCTAGTTTCTTAAAAGAAATTATTAGACATGTCTTTCCTTTAAAGACAGTAGTAACTAGCAAATAAATAGCTTTATCATGCAAAACCCACAGAGTGCAACCAGGGTCAAATAAGGAAAGACAATGCTGAAATATTGTGTATGTCAGGGTGTATCACCAACGTGTGCCCAAATTTCTCAATAAGAGAAGGGAAGACATGCAACACACACACTCACATGTGTGCACACATATACACACACATTTAATGAGCATCTTACAGGAAGATGCAACAATTGTGGACTTGCTTATCAAGCATGAAGCACATCAAGTGGACACCTAAATGCAGAAACCTAGATGACCAGAGTGAAAAGAAAATGTTACTTAAGGAAGTCAATATGCTAGTACTTAACAATCAGACTTTTAATTGTTTCTCACTGCAGTAGGTTTATCCATAAAGGTCTAAACAGCTCAAGGCTTATTAAGTATTCAGCCTGCTCTTATGCTCCTTTGATGTGGAAGATAAACAAAATGATCACGTTATATGGCAGGAACAGGTTGCATACACTTTACTCTCCGACATCGCAAGGTGTTGTCAAGTGTTAAGACTTTATCAAACCCTCAAACCCACTTGCGTTCTACCATGGATGATTTCTCATAAAAAAAAATCAGAACTAAGAAAAGAAATCATAATTTAAAGATACTGTGATATTATGAAAACCTCAGAAAAAGGTTTCCTAATTCATGCTGCTAATTGTGGCCAAATTTCTAGATGATGTACAGATGCTTGACACTACTCAGCTCAACCCCAATAAACACAACAACCTTGAACTAGACTCAGAAGCATTTAAAATAAATGTTCAACAAACAATGAAGGCAAAGACTAGGAAGCGACACATAAACATCTGCCTAAGGCAAAAGCATGCCATCATGGTCACAAGCAAACAAAAATATTCTATAACAACTTAATGCACAAAAATAAGAAGTTGCTAGTCACATTACAGTCAAGAAAAACACACCCTTGGATTGTCCTTAACATAAATAATGCAATAACCAAATAAATAAAAATTCATATTGATTTTCATTAACCTTAGACCACTTATGATAGGAGGAAAGAGAAGCAAATTAAACAACCAAAGCAGCAAAAAGTTATATCTTATGATTATCAGCATCAGAGCCTATGACACAAACAGGATGTGCGTGTACCTCTGCTGATCTATGTAAATGTGCTTGCTGCTGCTCGGGGAACTCTTGCATTGGTTTTTGCCTAGATGAACACCAATGTCAGGCCAAGTATTATTACTATGGGTGTTCGACCTGTCCTTCACAGGTAAGCTGACCGATTGACTGCTCTTCGCTACTTTGTGAACCAAGTCACCATTAGCTTCCTTGATGCCATGGTGTTCAGCATTATCACCTTCATTTTCATGAGATGTCCTTTTCGCCCTAGCGCAGCGGTCCACAACTGGGCTGCTTTCACGATCACTTTCAGAATTGTTTTTTTTATGGTGGCTTCCAGATCTAATTTCATCTCTAATGTGCTTACCATCAGATCTTTCATCATTTCGATCTTGCAAAGAGCGCTCCACTCGGAGCTTCTCATCACGATGTCTGTGATCTCTGTCAATGTCATCTCTGTACTTATCCCTGTAGTTGGCATCCTTACGTCTTTCATCCTTATGCCCTCCACTTTTAGCACGATTATTGGCAGAACTCAGGTGTCTGTCATTACCATCACGAACTTCCTCCTGCCCTTGATCTTTCTCCCTAGATCCATCTCCCCTCCGAGTACGCTTGTCAAGTTCTTTCTCTAGCACAGGATTTCGCAACTGATCTTTCAAATGCCACTCTGCAAACATGCAAACAAGCTGATAGATGAAAATAATAACAAAACCAAAGATCAGTGGCTGACAGAAAATTGCACCAGCCGCAAGTTTACAGGAAGTAACAGTTACTAGAGGGCATCATCCAAGGATCAGATAGTGGAAAGGGATATGGTAAACAGACAGGCAGTTCAGGGTTTGACTCTCATGGACACAAACCCTTATGCTGGGTGCCCTTGAGGGAGATCCTGGCCTCAGGAGTTCTACAGTGGCCTGTCTTAACCCCTCGAAAGTCGCTTGGTCAAAGTCGTCAATGAATTAAAGCAGAAAAACATTGAAACTACACAGAATTTAAACTTTTCATTTCAAATACATTGAACCCAAGGTAAGGAAGAAAAAGAACTGTATTCCTCATAAAAGAAGCATAACTAAACAAGAAAAGATGTTTAAAACGCTAGCACATGAAATACAATCTATAAACCATTTCCGGTAAACCACTAAAAAACATATGCATGAACATAATCGTATTATTGCCTTCTGATAAATTGTATAATGATTGTGACTTAACCATAGCTGCTTCAACCTTTTCACTTCTAGTGGCTATGCTTCTCAGAGCTTTGGTTCATCTGGTGCTTCTTCCGATCATATGGATTAATCAAGTTTTAGATTTGACAGCTTGTATGTCCCAAGTGTGATGAGTGACAACAACAACAACAACTAAGCCTTTTCCCATACTAGACGGGATCGGCTACATGCATTCTTTGTTTCCACAGATCCCTATCGTGTGCCATGTTAGCAGTTAACTCACAATAAGTTAGATCATTATTTATTGTTTCTTTCCAACACTTTTGTGGTCGTCCTCTACCTCTTTTAATACTTTCCAAATTTAGTTTTTCTAACCTTCTTACATGTTCTTCTTTTGATCTTCTTTCTATATGTCCAAACCATCTTAAACGATATTCTCTCATTTTATCTTCTATTGGTGCCACTCCTAATTTGTTTCTAATAACCTCATTATGTATACGGTCATTTCTTGTATGACCACTCATCCATCTCAACATCTTCATTTATGTCGCATACATCTTTTGTACATGTTTGAAGATTAACTGCCCAACACTCAGAACCATAAAACATGGCAGGTCTAATTGTTGCTCTATAATATTTACCTTTTAACTTTAATGGTATCTTCTTATCACAAAGAATACCTCATGCTCCTCTCCATTTTAACCAACCAGCATTAATTCTATGCGTAACATCTCCATCAATTATTCCATCACTCTAAAAAATGACCCTAGGTATTTAAAACTTTCCTTTTAGGGGATGCAATGTGTGCCAATTTTAATTTCTATATCCTCTCAAGTAACCAAATGATCAAACTTACATTCTATATATTCTGTCTTTGTTCTACTAAGTCGGAGGCCTTCGCTTTCTAATGTTTCTCTCCATAGTTCCAATTTTCTATTAACTTTTTCCTTAGACTCCTCCACTAATACAATGTCATGTGCAAATAACATACACCAAGGTACTTCATCTTGAATATGTTTTGTTAACTCGTCAATCACCATTATAAATAAGTATGGACTTAAAGTTGATCCTTGATGTAACCCAATATTAACTTCAAAGAAGTCTGTCATTCCTTCGTGAGTCCTCACACATATTTTTGCACCATCATACATGTCTCTTATAAGGTTAATATATGTCAATGGGATACCTCTTTTTTCCAAAGTTCTTCAAAGAACCTCCCTCGGTACCCTATCATAAGCATTTTCTAAATCAATAAATATCATGTGAAGGTCTTTCTTTTTTGCTCTAAAATGTTCCATAAGACGTCTCAAAAGGTGAATCACTTCAATAGTAGATCTGCCTGACATGAATCCAAATTGGTTCTCTGTTGTACTTGATACTTGTCTTAACCTACGTTCAATAATTCTTTCCCATAATTTCATAGTATGTCTCATTAACTTGATACCTCGATAATTCGCACAATTTTGAATGTCTCCCTTGTTCTTATATATGGGTATAAGTGTACTTTCTCTCCATTCCTCGGGCATCTTTTGGTTTTTCCATATTTCATTAAATAGTCTTGTGAGCCAAGTGATTCCTATTTCTCCTAGTATTTTCCAAACTTCTATAGGAATATTATCTGGTCCTACCAATTTATCACCCTTCATATGTTTAAGAGCCTCTTTTACTTCATTCTTTTGTATACATCGGTAGAAATTGTGGTTTATATACTTTTCTGACTTGGCTAAATCTCCTAAACTAATACTAACATCTTTATTTCCATTAAAAATATTATAAAAATAGTTTTCCATCTATTTCTTATATCATCATTTGCCACTAAAATTTTTTCATCCCCGTCTTTTATGCATCTAACATAATTAAAATCTTTAGTTTTCTTATCTCTAGCCCTAGTTATCCTAAAAATATCTCTTTCACCCTCTTTTGAGTTGAGTTTTTTATATAAGTCCTCCCAAAACTTAGCTTTTGCTTCACTAACGGCCTTTTTTGCTTCCTTCTTTGCTTTCTTATAAGATTCTAAAGTTTCACTAGTTTTCTTAGCATAATATAATTTGTAACATGCCCTCTTTGCCTTGATTTTATTTTGTACTACTTCACTCCACCACCAAGCTTCTTTTTGTGCCGGTACACCTCCCTTAGATACCCCTAACACATCTTTCGCCACTTTCCTAATATGTATAGCCATATTGTTCCACATATTACAGGGTGTGCCAACATAATTCCAAACATCTCCTTGAAGGACTTTCTGTTTAAATATATCTTCTTTCTCGCTTTTGAGGTTCCACCATTTAGTCCGAATAGCTCGATGCACTCTTTTCTTCTTTGTCCACTTTTTTATTTGTAAATCCATAACTAAAAGTCGATGTTGGGTGGTTAAGCTTTCTCCTGGAATTACCTTACAATCTTTACAACACGCTCTATCTTTTTTTCGACAAATAAAGTAATCTATTTGTGTTTATGATAAGCCACTCTTATAAGTAATTAAATGTTCATCTCGTTTTTTGAAGATTGTATTGACTACAAAGAGATCAAATGACATAGCCAAATTTAAAATCTCCCTACCTTCCTCGTTTATATCCCCAAAACCAAAGTTTCCATGAATCCCTTGATATCATAATGCCTCTTTACTGACATGTCCATTTAAATCTCCTCCTAAACAAATAATCTCCCTTTGTGGAATCTTTTGAATCACCTTATCTAACTCTTCCCAAAAAACTATCTTTATACTATCTTCTAGTCCTACTTGGGGTGCGTAAGCACAAACTATATTCAAAACCTCCGCTCCTAACACTAATTTCAACATCATGATTCGGTTACCATATCGTTGTATGTCTACTAACCTTTAAATCTTTATTTATGACAATACTGACTCCGTTTCGAGCCTTTTCTTTACCTGAGTACCATAATTTAAAACATGTATCCTCTATCTCCTTTGCTTTTTCTCCAACCCATTTGTCTCTTGTAAACATAGAATATGAATCTTTCTTCGAATCATAGTATCTAATGATAAAAATAACTTTATTAATCAAGGTAGAAGCCCAAAGTACAGAAAACGACTCCACACACTGGCCGTCAGCCACCTTATTCTCTTTACTAAACAAACCCTAATCACTACTACTTATACTACCCTATAATTCTTAAACTATCCCTGATTAGTACTAATTATTACTATAGACACATAACACAAAATGACACTTAAAAACGTGAAGACATCAAACGATGACATCATCCTCTAACACTCCCCCTCAAGTTGGGTGAAGGATGTTTATAACACCCAACTTGGATCATGTCTCCTTTAGTTGTCTGCAGGTAGTAGCTTTGGTTAGGAAATCAGCCCTCTGTTTGATCAGCTGGAATTCATGATTGGTTATTTTCTCTCTGATAAAGTGAATGTCAATCTCGATATGTTTGGTTCTTTCATGATACACTGGATTAGAGGTCATCTGAATTGCTGCACTACTGTCACAATATAGTGGTATAGAATGAGTAGATGGAAACCCCAATTCACTAATCAATGATGATACCCACTTTCCTTCACACATAGCTTCTGCTATGGCCCTGTATTCTGCTTCTGCTGTAGATCTGACAACCACTGTCTGTTTTTTACTCTTCCAAGATACAATATTACCACCGAGTAATGTAACATAACCTGTAGTTGATTTTCGATCATCACGTGAACCTACCCAGTCAACATCAGAATAGAGTTCAATGTACAAATTAGATGATTTAGATTAAAGTAAACTCATGCCTGATGTCGACTTTAGATATCGAAGAATTATATACTCTGCATCCATATGATTCTTGGTAGTGAAATGCATATATCGGCTCACAATACCAACTGCATAAGTAATATATGGACGAGTAATAGTCAAATATATGAGCTTACCTACCAATTTCTGATATTTGTGAATGTCTTTGAATTCTTCACTATCACCACTGAATAATTTCTGGTTTACTTCCATAGGAATGTCACTCAGTTTACATTCTAGCATATATGTTTCTTCAAGAAGATCCATCAAATATTTCCGCTGAATTAAGAAAATACCTTGGTTGGAATAGAGAACTTCTATGCCCAAAAAATAGTTCAATCGACCCAAATCTTTAAGGTCAAATAATCTGTGAAGATTTACTTTTAACTTGGATATTTCTTAAAAATCATCTCCTGTGACAATTATGTCATCAACATAAACAGCAAGAATAGAAATTTTTGTTCCTTTCTTGAAGAAGATGGTATGATCATTAAGACTTCTGCGGTAGCCCAAACTACACACTACCTTGCTAAATTTATCAAACCAAGCTCTTGGAGACTATTTAAACCCATAAATTACCTTGTTGAGTTTACATACTCTATTAGTGGACACTTTTATATTCATTCCTGGTTGTAGCTCCATGTAGACTTCTTCATTTAAGTCTCCTTGTAGGAAAGCGTTTTTAACATCTAGTTGCCATATATCCCATTCCAAATTTGTTGTCATACTGAGAAGTATTCTTATTGAAGTGAGTTTCGCCACAGGTGCAAAAGTTTTTGTATAATCAATCCAATATGACTGACTGTATCCTTTAGCAACCAATCTTGCTTTATATCTTTCTACCGTTCCATCTGCCTTGTATTTAATAGTAAATACCCACTTACATCCAACAATATTTCTATTGGGAGGTAGTTGTGTGATGGTCCATGTATTGTTTTTTACAAGAGCATTCAGTTCTTTTGTAATTGCAGCTTTTCATAAAGGGCACTTCATTGCTTCTTCAAATTTCGAAGGAATCTTATGTTTTTCGACATTCATAACAAAGTTCTGGTACATCTGAGAGGTATTGACATATGAGACATAATCAGAAATCGGATAACGAAAACATGTATGTTTACCTTTGCGAATAGCAATAGGTAGTTCAAGATCATCTGTCCCATTCAAGTGAGGATCTGAGTCAGGGAGAATATCTTTGGTACTAGTATAAGGGGCTGGTTCTTCTTCCGTGTAGATGATATTTCGTGACCCTCTCTTATTCATCAAGGTTTCTCCTTGCTTACTGACTTCATTTTTGTTATCATCTATATCTTCTTCAGCATTGTCTAGGACTACTGGTAGGACATACGGAGAAATTTCCTTAGAAGTAGTTGACTCTCCCTGAGAACTATCATAGGGAGTAGATTCTATGAAGATAACATCCATAAAAACATATAGTTTTTTTCTTAGAGGACCATAACATTTATAGCTCTTTTTAGAATTGGAATAGCCAAAGAAAATGCACGTTACCGATTTAGGATCCAATTTGTCACGATTGGGTAAATGATCATGTACAAAACAAGTACAACCAAAGATACGGGGAACTATATGGAATGGTTTAGATTCCTTATTGAGACACTTTATTGGACTTTCACCCTCAAGTACAATGTTGGGCATCCTATTTATCAGGTGAACAGCAGTAAGAACGGCTTCTCCCCAATAGAATTTAGGAACATTATTCTGAAATAATAGGGTCCTGGCTACTTCTAGTATATGACGATTTTTCCTTTCAGCGATTCCATTTTGTTGGGGAGTATAGGAACAGGAAGTTTGGTGGACTATACCATGCGTGTAAATACTCTGTTAATTGCTTGCTAATGTACTCCACCCTATTATCTGAACAAAGTATTTTCACTGAAGTACTGAATTGGGTAAGAATGAATTTATGCACAATTGGAAAAACTTATGAAACTTCAGATTTTGATTTCAATAAATATATAATTGTAAGGCGAGTACAATCGTCAATAAAAGAAACAAAGTATCTTTGACCAAATAAGGAAGTAACAGGACTTGGACCCCAAAATATCTGAATGAAGAAGTTCAAAAGGTTGAGATCTTCTAGAATCACTCAATGGATAAGTGGTTATTTGATGTTTCCCAAGCTGACAGACTTCACATTCAAACTGAACTTTATTAACTCTAAGATGAGGTAGAATATAAGAAAGTTTCGACACAGGTAAATGACCCAAACAACAATGCCAAAGCCGAATCTCTGAATCAAGACTTGACGTTGCTGAAGCTTTATAAGAAGTTTCCTGCTGTAGATGATCATTCAAAATGTATAAGCCCCTCTATAGTCTACCATGACCAAAGACTTTCCCCGTCTTCAAATCCTGAAACATTCAATCAGTAGGAGTAAATGTTATACTGCATTTCATGGTACGTATCAATGAACTGACTGAAAGTAGATTAATTGGAAAACTGAGAACATGATAAACTGATTTTAAAGTAGCAAGACATGTGGGCACACTTTCCTTTCCAACCATATACGAGTGAGAGAGCCATCTGCTAACTTGGCTCTTGTTTTGGAAGAGGTCTGTACTCTGAAAAATAAGATGATTCCCCTACCATATGATCTTTGGCACCTGAATCAATAATCCAAGTCTTTAAATTAGAGTAAAATGAGTTACCCTTCACACTGTGAGTTGCCTGAGCTACTGAAGCTTGAGAGGTTGATGGTTGAGACTGTCCAAATAGTCTTGTTTCGAGTCATTCGATTCTCTTAATCAGTTCTTGCATTCTATCTATATTAGTCATAGTATTCTCACTAGAATGTACGGAGGGATTTCTGTTTTTATAATAATCTGGTTTGTCATGTAATTCCCAACAGTATTCTCTGTAATGTCTAGATTTTCCACAACGTGAATAAATGAGTTTATCTTTTTCATCATTTTGAGATCTACCACATCCTCATCCACGACCTTGATATCCTCCTCGTCCATGATGCTGCCAATTTTCTCCTCTTGTGTGAAGTGCATGTTGATCATTAACATGAATATTATTCTTCTCAAGATTTCTTCGATCCTCTTCCCTGATTAATAATGAATAGACTGTTCCTAATGAAGGTAGTTCATCTCTGCCCAAGATATTGAGTTTTATTGACTCAAATTCTGAATTGACACCCCAAAGTAAGTCGAATACCTTCTTCTTTTCAGTCTCTACATTTCTTTCAGTTATACAAGATGTGCACTTTGTAGTCAAGGGATTCATGGAAACTTTGGTTTTGGGGATATAAACGAGGAAGGTAGGGAGATTTTAAATTTGGCTATGTCATTTGATCTCTTTGTAGTCAATACAATCTTCAAAAAACGAGATGAACATTTAATTACTTATAAGAGTGGCTTATCACAAACACAAATTGATTACTTTATTTGTCGAAAAAAAGATAGAGCGTGTTGTAAAGATTGTAAGGTAATTCCAGGAGAAAGCTTAACCACCCAACATCGACTTTTAGTTATGGATTTACAAATAAAAAAGTGGACAAAGAAGAAAAGAGTGCATCGAGCTATTCGGACTAAATGGTGGAACCTCAAAAGCGAGAAAGAAGATATATTTAAACAGAAAGTCCTTCAAGGAGATGTTTGGAATTATGTTGGCACACCCTGTAATATGTGGAACAATATGGCTATACATATTAGGAAAGTGGCGAAAGATGTGTTAGGGGTATCTAAGAGAGGTGTACCGGCACAAAAAGAAGCTTGGTGGTGGAGTGAAGTAGTACAAAATAAAATCAAGGCAAAGAGGGCATGTTACAAATTATATTATGCTAAGAAAACTAGTGAAACTTTAGAAGCTTATAAGAAAGCAAAGAAGGAAGCAAAAAAGGCCGTTAGTGAAGCAAAAGCTAAGATTTGGGAGGACTTATATAAAAAACTCAACTCAAAAGAGGGTGAAAGAGATATTTTTAGGATAGCTAGGGCTAGAGATAAGAAAACTAAAGATTTTAATTATGTTAGATGCATAAAAGACGGGGATGAAAAAATTTTAGTGGCAAATGATGATATAAGAAATAGATGGAAAACTATTTTTATAATATTTTTAATGGAAATAAAGATGTTAGTATTAGTTTAGGAGATTTAGCCAAGTCAGAAAAGTATATAAACCACAATTTCTACCGATGTATACAAAAGAATGAAGTAAAAGAGGCTCTTAAACATATGAAGGGTGATAAATTGGTAGGACCAGATAATATTCCTATAGAAGTTTGGAAAATACTAGGAGAAATAGGAATCACTTGGCTCACAAGACTATTTAATGAAATATGGAAAAACCAAAAGATGCCCGAGGAATGGAGAGAAAGTACACTTATACCCATATATAAGAATAAGGGAGACATTCAAAATTGTGCGAATTATCGAGGTATCAAGTTAATGAGACATACTATGAAATTATGGGAAAGAATTATCGAACGTAGGTTAAGACAAGTATCAAGTACAACAGAGAACCAATTTGGATTAATGTCAGGCAGATCTACTATTGAAGTGATTCACCTTTTGAGACGTCTTATGGAACATTTTAGAGCAAAAAAGAAAGACCTTCACATGATATTTATTGATTTAGAAAATGCTTATGATAGGGTACCGAGGGAGGTTCTTTGAAGAACTTTGGAAAAAAGAGGTATCCCATTGACATATATTAACCTTATAAGAGACATGTATGATGGTGCAAAAACATGTGTGAGGACTCACGAAGGAATGACAGACTTCTTTGAAGTTAATATTGGGTTACATCAAGGATCAACTTTAAGTCCATACTTATTTATAATGGTGATTGACGAGTTAACAAAACATATTCAAGATGAAGTACCTTGGTGTATGTTATTGGCACATGACATTGTATTAGTGGAGGAGTCTAAGGAAAAAGTTAATAGAAAATTGGAACTATGGAGAGAAACATTAGAAAGCGAAGGCCTCCGACTTAGTAGAACAAAGACAGAATATATAGAATGTAAGTTTGATCATTTGGTTACTTGAGAGGATATAGAAATTAAAACTGGCACACATTGCATCCCCTAAAAGGAAAGTTTTAAATACCTAGGGTCATTTTTTAGAGTGATGGAATAATTGATGGAGATGTTACGCATAGAATTAATGCTGGTTGGTTAAAATGGAGAGGAGCATGAGGTATTCTTTGTGATAAGAAGATACCATTAAAGTTAAAAGGTAAATATTATAGAGCAACAATTAGACCTGCCATGTTTTATGGTTCTGAGTGTTGGGCAGTTAATCTTCAAACATGTACAAAAGATGTATGCGACATAAATGAAGATGTTGAGATGGATGAGTGGTCATACAAGAAATGACCGTATACATAATGAGGTTATTAGAAACAAATTAGGAGTGGCACCAATAGAAGATAAAATGAGAGAAGAACAAAGATCAGAAGAAGAACCTGTAAGAAGGGTAGAAAAACTAAATTTGGAAAGTATTAAAAGAGGTAGAGGACGACCACAAAAGTGTTGGAAAGAAACAATAAAGAATGATCTAGCTTATTGGGAGTTAACTGCTAACATGACACACGATAGGGATCTGTGGAAACAAAGAATCCATGTAGCCGACCCCGTCTAGTATGGGAAAAGGCTTAGTTGTTGTTGTTGTTGTTGTTGTTGTTGTATACAAGAAGTGCACTTGATATTGGTGTAGTACTGAAGTTCATCCCAAAGTCCTCTGAGATCACCATAGTAGTCACTGATAGATCGTGAGCCCTATTTACAATTCCTAATCTTTTCTAAAATCTCATATTCTTTTGCTACATTTCTCTTCCAGGAATAAGCTTCTGCAACTGCACACCAGATGTCATAAGCTGATTCAAGAAACATAAATGTCTTTGCTATTGATGGAATCATGGACCATAGTAACCAAGATGAAATGAGAGCATCCTCCCATCTCCAAGTAGGATAATGAGTATCGTGTATATCTGGAATAGGTGTCTGACCCATAAGGTGAGCCCATCTCCCCCTTGTTATAATAGCCAGTTCCACAAACTGAGACCACTCTAGATAATTTTTTCCATCCAACTTTGTGGTTGTAATCTGAAAATTGTCTCCTTTTTCATTTATGACATGTTCAGACATCATGGAAGGTGTGTCAATCGTCTTACCCTTGCTTGCCATCAATACTCGTTATTGGTAAGCTTCAAATGAAACACAAGTATAACTTTCAAAATAGATTCGATGTGATTAGAATTTTGATTTAGTCTAGGTTTATCACTAGACTATTCTGCACTCAGTTGTCAACCAAATCTGAATCCTATCAGCAGGAAGACAACAATAGTAAACTGAAGTTGGAATATCGTGAACACGATTCACGTTGAAAGACAACGATATTAAGAATCAGAAACACAATATTCCAACCAACAAACAGCGATATTCCAAGTTGATATTCCAAGCTGCTTTCCAAAACAACAGAAACACGATTCACGTTGAACTGAATCACGGTTGCCTTAGTTGATTGAGGTATCAATTTCAACCAACAAACAACGATATTCCAAGCTGCTTTCCAAACAACAGAAACACTATTCATGTTGAGATGGGCAGGCCGCCTGTTCATCAATCTGATCACAAAGACTGTTGACTTGATGTGGGCAAGTAATCAAAGCACGATTCTGCCTGTTCAGTTTCCACCACTAATCCAAAACTTTTAAACAAGATTCTAAAGATTAAGAGGCCGCTTAGGCTCTGATACCATAATGATAAAAATAACTTTATTAATCAAGGTAGAAGACACTTACAAAACTTGGCAGATTGGAGGCATTCCTCCAATATGCCCAAAGTACAAAAAACGACTCCACACACTGGTCATCAGCCACCTTATTCTCCTTACTAAACAAACCCTAATCACTACTACTTATACTACTCTATCCAACTTGAATTCCTAAACTACCACTAATTAGTACTAATTATTACTAAAGACACATAACACAAAATGACACTTAAAAACGTGAAGACATCAAACGATGACATCCTCTAACATCTACCACCTTCATTAGCTTACCGGATAATGTTTTGCTATTCCAAGAACCAATACGAATCTTATTATCTACGACTAGCTTCCTTACCCCCGCATCCAACCATAATCAAAATGTGGAGACCCTCTTTGAAAATTTTTCACTACATTCGGGTGGCAATGTAGCGGGACTAACTTCTTTACTCACACCCGTCCATGATGTGGGAACCCTCTCTGCAATTGATTCACTATATTCGGGCGAAAATGTAGTGACCCTTGCTTACTTATTACTGCATTTGGGTTCTGCAGCACGTCGCTAGGCGGGGACGCCCCAAAGCAATGCTCATAATTTTTGTAATCAATGTTATAAAAATCCGACGAAGTTTTACGATGACTGTCGGAAGCCTAACACAACTCTCCTCCTTTATCCGGGCTTGGGACCGACAATGCAAGGGTGATCCCAAGTGTGATGAGTGAAGCATGAAAAAATTGCATAATCCCATAATTTAAAATGATGACTTGACAAAAGCTGGCAGAGGTACTTAAATAGATAAACTAGGTGAACCTTCGACAACATTAGCAGTAAGCCTATGAACTGATCAGCATTGAAATGACGGAACATATGGATCCAGCAACAAGAAGAAGAATGATGGAAACCCATAGAAGATATTCCCGGTTGTTAAGAGTAGTGGATGCAACATAGAGAGAGAGAGAGAGACTACAAGGAAAACAAAAGGAGACCTGCACATAGAAAGCAAACACCACAACGTGGTGCTTACTTAATGTGTAAGGTCCAATATAAGATTATAATATGCATTCTTCATGATACACAATCGGTTGAATTTTTGCTGGTAACAATTTCCCACAAACATCCTCAACCATTCACGACCATGTGCATCATCACAATCAAAACCATCCACCTCAACCCGAGAAAGTTGTTTGGAATGCCAATGACAACAAATAAAGGAATGAACAGAATGCTTATGGGAAACACACATGCAGTCCAATAAGCTAACAACCACAACTTTTTCCAATAGGAACATGTGTTAGTTCAAAGTGCATTCACTACATTGGAAGACTAGTTTCTCAATGAGACTACAACTTAAAGATATCCAGAAACTGGTCAAAACGACTCATCAGAATTTTATATTATGGCATATATGAAGATTACGCTTGACCACATGGCTGTGAAGAATCTAAGCGAACTCGCTACCCCTAGAAAACATGCATTAAGCTTTAAAATAAGCACTGACACTAACTGCAGGGAGAAAGAAATTATGCGAAGATGTAGAAAGGTTCCTGTGAGGGAAACAAGGGCATATCTTTACAGAAATCATGTACTGGCACAATTTCATTCAGAAAATGGTTTAGGCATATTGCAGGAACCTGCAAGAAAGATGGTCATGGTCTTTAACCAGTAATGAGACACCATAAGACCTCCCAAACATGATCTATCATATTGAAAACCGAGTTCACAATGCTTTCCCTAAAAATAATTTTGAGCATGAGGCATTGAACAACTTTAGCTCCTATCAAACATCATAATAAGAAATCAGCTTCTACGAATCAAAGAACTTAGCTTTAAGATTCTGAGCAAGTTCTGCAGCCAGTGATATCTAATATCAGAATATAGGGATTGATGCTTTCAGCAAGTTATCATAAAAAATAGGACGCTTCAGGGGCCACAGGAAAAATCCCAACAAGTATGCCAATCAAAGAATATAACAAATTCAGAAGAATCGGAAATATCTTGTTAATCCAAAGCAACTAAAAGCACTCAATAACGACAGTCACTAAACAATTTCACAAAAATCAAATCCATTAAATCACCATTTCAAGTGACTGTATCTCAAAGAATATTTTGTGGGTCCTAGTGAAGGCAGTTTTTTACAAAAGAAACAGCTGACGTTGGGGTATAGGCTATAGTTGCTTTACACAGAAAAAACTGCCCCTAGAAAATCTTTACGTAAAATGTATCACCTAAATGAATTACAAAACAATTGAAATCATATGAAATGAAGTGCCAAATCTAAAAAGAATCAAATTGCTGTTACCTTACCCGAATTCTCTACTTCTCTCTTACGTGTTCGTTCTTCTTGTGTACCAATACTTTGGAGCTTCTGACACTTGCTTCCCTCGCTGATCACGACAGCTATTTCTTTTCTGTCTCTGGCCTTCTCTTTTCCCTCCGATTGATGAGCTTCCTTCAACTCGCGGTCCGATTTCCTTTTCGATGCAGAACCTTCACCCTTAGTGCTATTTCTCTTTCCCTCTTCGGCATCCACAGATGCCACTGACGCCGCACCAGTTTCATCTTTGTTGGAACACTCGTGAGTCCGGCTGCCTCTTGCCTTTTCAGATACCCAAATCTTCTCTCCCTTCTCTTCCTTGCAGGAAAACTGCAAATCAGAACCGAAACCATCAGCCCTAGCCTCTAAAGAACAGTCTGCCTCACTGTTCCAACGGTCCGACACAACGATTTCCCCTCTATCCTTCCACCGCTTCGCCGGAAAGTATTCACCGGAGATCTCCTCGTTGCCCGGGGCAAATAGATCTCCAGCCTCGGAGGCGGGAAACTTTCTTTTTTCGCCCGATTCCGGCGACTCCTTCGATGCCTTACCTCCCTTCGTGTTCTCGTCGCGTGACTTCCTCGAAGAACCTTCTTTAAGGTTTCCGACTTCCACCCGTTCGTCTCCGTCAGACTCCGATACCTCCTTCAAATCCTTCACGCCGTGCTTATGCTGCTTGTGTGATTTATGCTTATACCCCCTAGGCATGATAGAACGGCCGGAATCTCGACGAATTCCGACGATAGATCACAAACTAGAGAGGCAAGAATGGAACCCTAACCGTCGAAGTAGAATCTGACGACGGCGGCCGCCCGAACCGAGAGGGCTGAACGGAAACTCCTGACGGAGAGTTCTCTGGAATCTGAAGACGTTGTTCGAACTTACCTTCCGGTGAACGGGAAAGTACCGAAAATCATGCCATCGGCGGCCGGGTTCCGACGGGGCGGAGAGATCGCGAGGCCGAGGCGCGGAAGAGATTAGAAGCGTTTTCCCAAGCGGAGGAATCGCATAGACAAGGGTCTTGAGCGGGATCGAAGTGGTGTTTTACCAAACTGCCCTCTATACTTTCCGAAATCATTTTCCATGATACCATTAAATCCAGTGTTTGTTTGGATCGAGAATCATTTCCAATGACGAGGAAACGATCGTTTGTATGGGTGTAAATTTCCTGGGCTGGGTCGTGTTGTTACAGTGTCGATTTTTCTTGACGTGCGAAACAGGTCAACCCGAATTCCAACGGACCCTTTCCTTTTATGTGTTGCTTTGTATGCACAAGGCACGGACCTCTTCAGGTCGTATTTGTGTCAAGTCTTCGTGTTGGGTGTTACATTCCGATATGCTTGTCTGAAAAGCAAGTCAACCAAAAGTAACCACTTTTTCGTGTTACTTCGGTTGGACACATATACTTACTTTCATTTCGTGCCTTATCATTGCAAGGGTCTTAGTCAAGCTGCACACCTGAACCCATTCCAACACATTTATGATACCCGTCGGAAATCTTGTCCCCTTAAGGAAACGGATGGTTGTTGCTCGAGTCCCATGATAAAGCTGAACTAACTTTGAACCTGATCTATGCGCACTTACAAAACTATGACCCGTTTTTACCAATCCAAATCCACCAATCTGCAGTTATTATGTACCTAAAGAAACCTGGACCCAAGAGCCAATCCTAATTGACCCACATTACAACAACAACAACTAAGCCTTTTCCCATACTAGACGGGGTCAGCTACATGGATTCTTTGTTTCCACAGATCCCTATCGTGTGTCATGTTAGCAGTTAACTCCCAATAAGTTAGATCAATCTTTATTGTTTCTTTCCAACACTTTTGTGGTCGTTCTCTACCTCTTTTAATACTTTCCAAATTTAGTTTTTCTAACCTACTTAGTGGTTCTTCTTTTGATCTTCTTTCTATATGTCCAAACCATCTTAAACGATGTTCTCTCATTTTATCCTCTATTGGTGTCAGTCCTAATTTGTTTCTAATAACCTCATTATGTATATGGTCTTTTCTTGTATGACCACTCATCCATCTAAACATCTTCATTTCTGTTTGATGATTAACTGCCCAACACTCAGAACCATAAAACATGACAGGCCTAATTGTTGCTCTATAATATTTGCCTTTTAATTTTAATGGTATCTTCTTATCACAAAGAATACCCAACCAGCATTAATTCTAATAGTAACATCTCCATCAATTCTTCCATCACTCATAAAAATTAACCCTAGGTATTTAAAACTTTCCTTTTGGGGAATGCAATGTGTGCCAATTTTAATTTCTATATCCTCTCAAGTAACTAAATGATCAAACTTACATTCTATATATTCTGTCTTTGTTCTACTAAGTCGGAGGCCTTTGCTTTCTAATGTTTCTCTCCATAGTTCTAATTTTCTATTAACTTTTTCCTTAGACTCCTCCACTAATACAATGTCATCCGCAAATAACATACACCAAGGTACTTCATCTTGAATATGTTTTGTTAACTCATCCATCACCATTATAAATAAGTATGGACTTAAAGTTGATCCTTGATGTAACCCAATATTAACTTCAAAGAAGTCTGTCATTCCTTCATGAGTCCTCACACATGTTTTTGCACCATCATACATGTCTCTTATAAGGTTAATATATGTCAATGGGATACCTCTTTTTTCCAAAGTTCTTCAAAGAACCTCCCTCGGTACCCTATCATAAGCATTTTCTAAATCAATAAATATCATGTGAAGGTCTTTCTTTTTTGCTCTAAAATGTTTCATAAGACGTCTCAAAAGGTGAATCACTTCAATAGTAGATCTGCCTGACATGAATCCAAATTGGTTCTCTGTTGTACTTGATACTTGTCTTAACCTACGTTCGATAATTCTTTCCCATAATTTCATAGTATGTCTCATTAACTTGATACCTCGATAATTCGCACAATTTTGAATGTCTCCCTTGTTCTTATATATGGGTATAAGTGTACTTTCTCTCCATTCCTCGGGCATCTTTTGGTTTTTCCATATTTCATTAAATAGTCTTGTGAGCCAAGTAATTCCTATTTCTCCTAGTATTTTCCAAACTTCTATAGGAATATTATCTGGTCCTACCAATTTATCACCCTTCATATGTTTAAGAGCCTCTTTTACTTCATTCTTTTGTATACATCGGTAGAAATTGTGGTTTATATACTTTTCTGACTTGGCTAAATCTCCTAAACTAATACTAACATCTTTATTTCTATTAAAAATATTATAAAAATAGTTTTTTCATCTATTTCTTATATCATCATTTGCTACTAAAATTTTTTCATCCCCGTCTTTTATGCATCTAACATAATTAAAATCTTTAGTTTTCTTATCTCTAGCCCTAGCTATCCTAAAAATATCTCTTTCACCCTCTTTTGAGTTGAGTTTTTTATATAAGTCCTCCCAAATCTTAGCTTTTGCTTCACTAACGGCTTTTTTTGCTTCCTTCTTTGCTTTCTTATAAGCTTCTAAAGTTTCACTAGTTTTCTTAGCATAATGTAATTTGTAACATGCCCTCTTTGCCTTGATTTTATTTTGAAGTACTTCACTCCACCACCAAGCTTCTTTTTGTGCTGGTACACCTCCCTTAGATACCCCTAATACATCTTTCGCCACTTTCCTAATATGTATAGCCATATTGTTCCACATATCACAGGGTATGCCAACATAATTCCAAACATCTCCTTGAAGGACTTTATGTTTAAATATATCTTCTTTCTCGCTTTTGAGGTTCCACCATTTAGTTCGAATAGCTCGATGCACTCTTTTCGTCTTTGTCCATTTTTTTTATTTGTAAATCCATAACTAAAAGTCGATGTTGGGTGGTTAAGCTTTCTCCTGGAATTACCTTACAATCTTTACAACACGCTCTATCTTTTTTTTTACAAATAAAGTAATCAATTTGTGTTTGTGATAAGCCACTCTTATAAGTAATTAAATGTTCATCTCATTTTTTGAAGATTGTATTGACTATAAAGAAATCAAATGCTATAGCAAAATTTAAAATCTCCCTACCTTCCTCATTTATATCCCCAAAACCAAAGTTTCCATGAATCCCTTGATATCCTAATGCCTATTTACCAACATGTCCATTTAAATCTCCTCCTAAACAAATAATCTCCCATTGTGGAATCTTTTGAATCACCTTATCTAACTCTTCCCAAAAAACTATTTTTATACTATCTTCTAGTCCTACTTGGGGTGCGTAAGCACAAACTATATTCAAAACCTCTACTCCTAACACTAATTTCAACATCATGATTCGGTTACCATATCGTTGTATGTCTACTACACTCTCCTTTAAGTCTTTATTTATGATAATACTGACTCCGTTTCGAGCCTTTTCTTTACCTGAGTATCATAATTTAAAACCTATATCATCTATCTCCTTTGCTTTTTCTCCAACCCATTTTGTCTCTTGTAAACATAGAATATGAATCTTTCTTCGAATCATAGTATCTACCACCTCCATTAGCTTATCGGATAATGTTGCGATATTCCAAGAACCAATATGAATCTTATTATCTAGGACTAGCTTCCTTACCCCCCACATCCGTCCATAATCAAAATGCGGAGACCCTCTTTGAAAATTTGTCACTACATTCGGGCGGCAATGTAGCGGGACTAACTTCTTTACCCACACCCGTCCATGATGTGGGAACCCTCTCTGCAATTGATTCACTACATTCGGGTGAAAATATAGTGGCCCTTGCTTACTTATTACTGCATTCGAGCTCTGCAGCACGTCGCTAGGCAGGGACGCCCCAAAACAATGCTCATAATTTTTGTAATCCATGTTATAAAAATCCAACGAAGTTTTACGCTGGCTGTCGGAAGCCTAACACATTAGCACGAAAAAATTCACAACCAAGTTAAGACCGTGCCGGGTCAACCCGAACCAAGGCATGTCTGTGAAATGATCTCAAGCAGGTAACCCATATGGCAACACATCGTGTCATTCAAGGTGTTTGTTTACAGCTACAGCAACCCTATTTTGTTATAACAAGCACCACTATGTCATTGTAGACCATTAAAGAGCATCACAAGTAACCAAAAGGTTGAAAAGTAAAAGTAATTATCAGTTGGGATCCCAGCTCATTTAATGTCGACCTAATTATACCCAAACCGATGGTTGTGTCCAAACTTTAGACTCATTTTAAATCAAAATTATGAATGGCTGGTAAAGATCCTTTGACCTGGCACCATCGTACCCGAACCCATCAAACCCCTTTGGATCTTTAAACTTAGACATGACTATAAATGGGTGTCACTAGACCTTATGTGAACCTGACTCATGTGCACCAAGTTAATGTAGGGACGTAAAGGTAAACTTCAAATCTGGTTTTGGATTTGATTAGTTAAATCTCGTGACTAAAACAAAATCTAATTAATAATCCAATTGTCTGAATGGTTAGTTCTAAGATTTCATTTTCTAAACCCGAGTCCAAAACTAAACCTGATTATGTAGGACCAAGTCAGATTAACTAATGTTTAGATTTGACACGAAAGACATTCCCATTGTTAACGTGATCAAAAAACTTATGATTGGCATCCTTAAGTGGAGCACGATCAACTTACCTGGATTAAGCTTCCTCCTATGCTGGGCATCTCGCAATGCTGTGGCTTCGGTGACTCAATCTGCTTCATCTTTCCTTTCCATCACCAGTATGAGTAGTGCTGCAGTACCAGACCCAAAACAAGAACCAAGCCTTCTCCCAAGTAAGTGGGCTTGGTTAGATGGATCCTTAGACACCAAAATCCAGTTTGGTAGAAGTTAATTTGAACCAGGTTGGCTGCAGTCGCACCCCTGCACAACCCCATCCTTTCCCCCTCTATCTCTTCCTTCTAATCCTTTTATCCAGTCTTTTGGTTCAATCCATTTCCATGTGCCTATGTCAAAAGTGGCCTATAAAACACTTTACCTGTTGGAAAATGGGCAACCCAAGTAGAAGGCCTTGTAAATGACCGGGCTGGTAAATGAAAAGGTCATCTTAATCAAAACACTAATTATATTATGAATGTTCACTTCGGTTTGGCTTGTGAAAGCTAATTAAATGACATTTTCAAAATTTTCACATAAATAGCACCTCCAAGTTCATTGTATTAGGTACTTCAGAAATGTAAGGAGCCAACTTACATTTCAACTTTATCACAAAGGAAGACTTCTTTAGGTAAATAACGGGCCATTTTGGTTCGGGGTTGAATGAAATCTCTCTCACAATTTGGTTCAGCTTGGCTCGTAAATGGATCTGGAGCTGTTCCTAGACATACTCAGAGAAAAGTTGTTTCACTAGCTCTTAGCTTGGGTATTTTACATGGAAAACGAACCGAGTAATGAACACGAGTTTGCTTAGTTTGGCTCGTTTAGCCCTAACATGGCGTGTTTTCTTGCAAATAACAAATTGC
Source organism: Brasenia schreberi (assembly GCA_036023115.1). Classification (NCBI taxonomy): domain Eukaryota; kingdom Viridiplantae; phylum Streptophyta; class Magnoliopsida; order Nymphaeales; family Cabombaceae; genus Brasenia; species Brasenia schreberi. Next base: position 13,864,199 of record JAYKKT010000078.1, on the reverse strand, counting down.
GGGTGCATGTATCTTTTGATTACAGAGAAGATGAATAGAGAAAGAATGGAGCATGGGATCAGGCAGCTATATTTAGCAAGAAAGGCAGGTTGGAGCAGTATGGGAGAATTAACGCACTTCCCCTTATCCAAAAAAACGGGGTTTGGGATAGAGTGAACTGTTTTTATGACCATTGTGATGTCCAGATAGCCCCTCTTACTTTCAAGGCCTCGTACCAAAGGCAAAATGTTTCACAAATCAGGGTGACACCTTTTGGCTGGTCCAAACTTTAAGTATGCCAGTACACACACACACACACACACACACACACACATATATATATATATATATATATATATATATATATATATATATATAGTGTGCACGTGTGTGTCTGTTTGTATCATGTGTGTGTAAGAGAGAAAAAAAGGTTAGTTCATGGGTGCACTCATATGTGTTCTATATGCTTAAAAGATCTCAATCATTCAATTGGTAAGAACGGCCATTGATATCTTTAAGTCAAAAAGTTTTAAAAAAAAATGAGATGCAATAAATACACTTGAAAATATTGCAAACATATTTTTTCACTTTTTAAGTTTAAATTTCAATTGCCGATCTCTTCGATCATACGGTTGAAATCCTAGAATGGTTTTAAGCATATAACAATGTGGGCATGTATTAATTTCTCTCTCTCCCTCTCTCTATATATATATATGTATTATATTTACATTATATATAGAAAGAGAGAACATAGCTCATGGAGACACACGTCTATGCTTAAATATACCTAAACATTTATACCATTCAATCGGTATTATCAATGATAAATATTTGAAATTACAAATATTTAATGAATATGATGCATTAAATGTAATGTATAAAAAATACAATGATATTTTTCACTTTGTACGTGTAAATCTTCATAGTTGATCATACAACTCAAATGGTGAAAATGTTTAAGTGAATTTGAGCATAGAGTTATCATGTTTTACATATTTATATATACATACATATAGAGAGAGTCTATATTTAGAGAACCCACCAAAATAGAGAATCACAAGAAACCCATTACTACTATTCGATCTTTGAGGTGATGAAACAGTAAATGCAACTCATAGAAAGTATCTACTTTTTTAACTTAAATCTCGATCTTTATGTTGGGTTATGCTCTTTCAGCCCAAATAAGGAATATATATATATATATATATATATATATATATATATATAGAGAGAGAGAGAGAGAGAGAGAGAGAGAGAGAGTCTATATTTAGAGAACCCACCAAAATAGAAAATCACAAGAAACCCATTACTACTATTCGATCTTTGAGGTGATGAAACAGTAAATGCAACTCATAGAAAGTATATACTTTTTTAACTTAAATCTCGATCTTTATGTTGGGTTAGATCTATATGCTCTTTCAGCCCAAATAAGGAATATATATATATATATATATATATATATATATATATATATATATATATATATATATATATATCTTGTATGTGGTCAGTTTTCTTGTGAGATCCAAATCATGTGTCAAACTAATCCATTTGGATTTGTAAAGATCCAAAATAAGGATTTGGGCTTGGTTCATTTGGGTTTGCTTGATCTAAATCCGATAGACTTCATCCATAAAGTTTGCGATCCACTTTGGCAAATTTTGGATCAAAATCTGATTTGACTCTACCTATAAGGTTACAGATATGGTTCGCTTTGTGAGATTGGACCAAAAATGACTTGATTGACCCATTATAATTTTGGATTGTATATGAATCATTTGTGGACTTATTCATGTGGTTGAAGACATGATCCATTTTAGTGTGTTTGGATCCAATTTTGAATAAGACTGATTCATTAAGTTTTCAGATCATGTCCATTTTGTATGCTTCGATTTGAGTTAGCATTAGTTAAATCCATTAAAGATTTGCCTTTGCAATGAACTAGATCCATATAGATTCCATATAGTTTATGAATCTGATGTTAGGAGATCCAGATTGGATCTTCATTGAGTTTCACATCAAGATTAAGTTTGAAGTCCAAATTGCAGTTCACATTTGGAAACCATGTTGTGATCTATTTTGGATTTGGATCCAGATACATAGTTTTGGATCTGTATATTGGGTCTTGGCTTCTCTTTTTTACTGAATGTGCATCCATTGAACATATCATTTGGTTATTCTATTTACTTTGTACATGGAACTGGAGTTTCTTATTTATTATTTCATGCAATCAAGTTAAAAATAAATGGATAATTTATGTGGTCTCTTATGTTGATGTGTATTAGACTAAGCAATAATCAAGAATGTGTCTCTACTCAGGCGTTCGGAACGGATCTGTTACAGAAATACAAAGGTTAAAAAAATATTTGTATCTCGGTGCATAGAGCTCCGATCTTTATGAATTTGGTTTTGTTGGAAAGATATGGATGTCAACTTTCCAATGAGATAAGTTTTACTAAAATTGGTTCATTACAGAAAGAGTTATGGGATGATAACCCAAACTCTATTGTAGGAAACACAGGTTTGACATATTTAACTATGATTTTTTTCGATCTTCCCCAAATTTAATTACGTGGTTCCACTGCCCTAAATTCTTAAAAAGTTTATCATATGTAAGCTTGTGTATAAGGATTCGGTGTACCAAATTTAATATCATTTGGAGAAGAGCAACTGAAATGAAAAATAAAGCATCAGACGAATGGAGGATACTGAAAATAAATTTCTGTATTTAAAACATACATGAACGCATTTCGTCTGAAATTAAAAGACTAATCACAACAATTTTAAAGTAAAAGACTGAAGTAAATAAATTGAAATATATTTATAGCTTAAGCATAAAGGGGATTAAAAGATATAAGAGAGCATGTAATAGGCATGAATGTAAAGAAATAAAATGGACAGCATCACTAGCTATTATATCATGGGGAGATAATTGCTCCATTAATATAACCCATTTTAATTGAATGGGAGAAAGAATAGATTAAAGTAAATGAAGGATGAGAAATAAACCTTGCAATTGGACCTTCCTTGGCATCGGACATGGAGGATCTTGGAGGAGAAGACTCCTTCTTCCTCTCATTTCTCTCTCTCTCTCTCTCTTCCTGCAGATCTCCCTCTTTTTCTTCACCTCCTCCAATACTGTAAACCCAGCCCCAAGGTGCATTTTTATAGGCTTTTGGTAGATCTCGAATTGGGTTTTTGGTTGGGTCTTTTGGAGCCCAAGTCTTGACCCGATCTCCTTGCTAGCCACATGGCTTCATGTGGGCTTCTTGGTGGTCCCCTTAACCAAGGTGAGTCCAGACCCATGTGGTGAGGGCTAGGCACGACCTGGTCTTAATGTGACCTAGGCACGGTTTGGTCATAATCGGACAAAGGAGTTCAGTCGGTTAGGTACAATCGGGTGTGGTCGGCTGGCTTTGGTGCAGCCGGCTAGGTTCCTTTTGGGGCAGCCTTTGGTATCGTATTTGATTGAGTCGTGACTTGGCTATGTTCATGTCTTCGGTCCTCCTTTAGTCCATGGCTTAGTCTTCTTGAGCCATTACCTTAGGCTAGTCCATGTCTTAGTTTGAATGAACTTGTTCGTCATTGAATGTAAATTGAGTCTTTGCCCTTGGTTTTAGGCTCTTGATTTGGTCTAGCCCATTTAGGTTTCAACTTCCCTAGCTCGTTCGAGATTTGGGTCTTTCGTCTTGGTCCACATTTGGTGAATGATCTCGATCCTTGCCTTGCTTCATAGGGGCGTGTTTGACTTAACTGTTGCCTTGATCCTCGCTTCCATCCTTAATCTTTGTCGGGGCAAATTCATTCTTATCCTCTCTAGATTTGATTCACAGCTTTGTCCCTTAATCGAACTTGAATATTGTGCTTGATTTCATATTCATGGTTTTAAATATTTCTTTTGATTATTTAAAACCATTTTGTTTTAGATATATTTGAAAACAACGAGTTCTATCAAAATTTTTAAATATTTTTGAAAACAACTGAGTTTCATTCCCAGTGTTTGTTTGCATGGGCGACCTGCTTTCACTTCGTGAGTTAGTTTTTACCATTTTAACCACTTTAACCCTTTGTTGGGTGTAGCGTGACGAATCACTTTAATCCTTTCGATGGGTGTAGGGTCCCAGAGTAGGACTATCCTTAATTGGACGAGTTTTTGAGGCCTGATTTGGTTTTAATTTGTATTTCAAAGGTTTTTACAAATTTGACATTTTGCAAACATTTTTGGGTTTGGTTTCCAATGTCTCATTCTCATTTGTCTCTTTGAGAAAAATTGTTTAAAATCATCCTTTCTTTAAATGAAATCATTTAAAAATGCAGACTCCTGCCAATTTGGGCTTAAAGGCAAAGTAGTCATTTTTTTTGCTCTTTGTCAAAATTAGAATTTTTTGAGAGGGGTGCAATTTACCCTTATTTTGAGGCTGCAACAAAATTTTGGTGTAGAAATGAGTTCTTTTAAGGTGTTTTTATTTGAAAACCGTTAAAAGACCCAAAACCACAAATTTTTTCTTAAAAAGGTAAAATTTCTAAAAGATCAAATCTTTTGAGAAAAATTTTGGGTGTCTACATTAGTATAAACAATGAGAAATACATTAGTCATATTTAGTGACCCAGACGCATTGATTTCATGATCTTTGACTCTATGTTTGAGTAATTAACATTGTCAATTGTGTTTAAATAACTCCGATGATATTTGTTGTCCAAAGGTGAGTTTATTGTTTTGGGGTGTTTAAAGAGAATAAGATAGTGGAAGTAGAGACTCCCCGTAAAGCGTGTGCCATCGAAGGGTGAGATATTGACTTGCATTTATTGTGGATAACCCACTTATTCATCTAAAGGTTAAAAGTATGGCTACTTGTTTATTATAAGCCTCACCCAATGGTAAAATATAGTAACAACCAAGTATCTCATGTTTACTAAATTTAATGGCACTATATTGGGTTTGTCTAATTAGACATGTTTGGTTCCAAGTTACCCGGAATCGTAACCGAACTTTCTAGCAAACGGTTTTGGATCCGGTTTCAGTTTCAGTTTCGGGTGGTTCCGAATCCGGTTTTGGGTAGTTCCAAATATGATTTTAGGGCGGTTCCAAATCCGATTCCACGTTATTTCAGATCCAATTTTTAGATGGTTTCGAATTTGGTTTTGGGATAATTCTGAATCCGGTTTAGTTATATAACTATTATAGTTTTAAACTATATAAGATTATAAGTCATATAACTATAAGTATTAGTATTAATGTATTACATTATGCAAATATATTAGATTAAAAAGGGTATAGTTACATTATATGAGTTCTTACAAGTTATAAGTTATAACTTATAAATATTACATTCATTAATTAATTTATGCATACATGATATATTACAGTATTACATTGAAAAATGTATGTAGACTATGTAGTAATATAACTATGTAAGTATATATTAATATATATATATATAGTAATGTAATAATGTAACTATGTAAGTATATATTGTATTACATTATATGATATATGTAATATACCTATATAAGTATTGCATTATATATAAAATAATAAGATATTAAAATTAAGTCATAATATTATAAAATAAAATACAATATATATATATATACAAAAAGTCACACAAGATGCAATATATAATAAAAATAAAAGAAATAATGGGTTTGACCATAATTCACTTACTATGAATTATGCCTCTTATGTATCCTCTTGAGTGAAAAGGAATCAAAGCTCGTGTAGTTCACTTATCTTTTAGTAGAAACTCCTATTTAAATGATTGACTCTGAACTTAACCATCATTATCGCTTCATGATTGCGTAGGATCAATGCTACTAATATCTGTACTAGTTCTAGTATATATTGTATTACATATAATATATGTAATATACCTATATAAGTATTGTATTATATAATTATATATAAAATAATAAGACATTAAAATTAAGTCATAATATTATAAAATAGAATACAATATATGTACAAAAATTCATACAATATGCAATATATATAATAAAAATAAAAGAAATAATGGGCTTGACCATAATTCACTTACCTATGAATTGTGTCTTCTATGTATCCTTTTGGGTGGTGGAGAGGAATCAAAGTTCATGTAGTTCTCTTATATTTTGGTAGAAACCCCTATTTAAATGGTTGACAATGAACTTAATCATCATTATCACTTCATGCTTGTGTAGGATCAATGCTAGTAGTATTCGTACTAGTTATAGTAGTCTTTAGTATATATGTTAACCGGTACTTCTTCATGCTCTTGTGCTCGATGCCTTGGTCTCATCCTATCATCTAGGTAAACCTTAACTTCAAAGGTCAAGGGTTATAAGTTAGAGTGATGCTCGTCTAATATATTATCACTTGCACTAAATACTTGCTCTATAATAATAATTAAGGCTAAAACAATAAAACATCCTTAGCAATTAAAGATAAAATTGAATAAGTAAGTTAATGCTCTCACCACTATTTTAAAACATATAATTTCATCTTCTTCAAATTCATGAAGATCATAATGAGTAGCATTATATACCTCAAACTCAATTGAGTCTATAGATTTTAGCTACTTTGTAAGTCTAGATTTCAAAATATGACTAAAAAACTTACTGACGAGAGAAGATGTATGATTGTCACTGCTTTCTTCTTCTACTTATTAAACAAGATGATTATGCATACAACTATAATCGACACATAATTGATTAATGTTTAATTTTATATCAGTGATTATACTATTGATATCCTTAAGCACGTATAATGAAATATTCTTACAATAAGCATTCAAAAAGATTTCTAAGTCATCTAATCTTAATCTAAAATCTAATGCAGCACCAACTAAACTAATTGTTTGTAGATCTATATAGTAATGAAGCCATTTTCCTGTCATCTCTCGCACAATATGAGATAAGTAACAATCCATATGAAATTGTGATAATATATGAATTACTTCTAAAGTGTGCTAAATAAATAAATGATAAGTCAGATAGTAAACACATTTGTAGCATTATTAAAAATAGAAAGGAGATCTAAAGGACATGTACAAACATTCTAATTAGATTCAAACAAATTCAATTGTGGAAAATGAAGGTGCATAAACTCCATTAATAAATCTCTACAGGGCATAGTCATGGATAACATTTAATAGGTCGAGTTCCAACGATGTCCAATAAACAACAACAACAACAACTAAGCCTTTTCCCATACTAGACGGGGTCAGCTACATGGATTCTTTGTTTCCACAGATCCCTATCGTGTGCCATGTTAGCAGTTAACTCACAATAAGATAGATCATTCTTTATTGTTTCTTTCCAACACTTTTGTGGTCGTCCTCTACCTCTTTTAATACTTTCCAAATTTAGTTTTTCTAACCTTCTTACAGGTTCTTCTTTTGATCTTTTTTCTATATGTCCAAACCATCTTAAACGATATTCTCTCATTTTATCCTCTATTGGTTAATAACCTCATTATGTATACGGTCTTTTCTTGTGTGGTCATCCATCTCAACATCTTCATTTCTGTCACAGACATCTTTTGTATATGTTGATGATTAACTGCCCAACACTCAGAACCATAAAACATGGCAGGCCTAATTGCTTCTCTATAATATTTACCTTTTAACTTTAATGGTATCTTCTTATCACAAAGAATACCTGATGCTCCTCTCTATTTTAACCAACCAGCATTAATTTTATGCGTAACATCTCCATCAATTCTTCCATCACTCTAAAAAATTGACCCTAGGTATTTAAAACTTTCTTTTTAGGGAATGCAATGTGTGCCAATTTTAATTTCTATGTCCTCTCAAGTAACCAAATGATCAAACTTACATTCTATATATTTTGTCTTTGTTCTACTAAGTCGGAGGCCTTTGCTTTCTAATGTTTCTCTCCATAGTTCCAATTTTCTATTAACTTTTTCTTAGACTCTTTCACTAATACAATGTCATCTGCAAATAACATACACCAAGGTACTTCATCTTGAATATGTTTTGTTAACTCATCCATCACCATTATAAATAAGTATGGACTTAAAGTTGATCCTTGATGTAACCCAATATTAACTTCAAAGAAGTTTGTCATTCCTTCACGAGTCCTCACACATGTTTTTGCACCATCATACATGTCTCTTATAAGGTTAATATATGTCAATGTGATACCTCTTTTTTCTAAAGTTTTCCAAAGAACCTCCCTCGGTACCCTATCATAAGCTTTTTCTATATCAATAAATATCATGTGAAGGTCTTTCTTTTTTGCTCTAAAATATTTTATAAGACGTCTCAAAAGGTGAATCGCTTCAATAGTAGATTTGGCTAGCATGAATCCAAATTGGTTCTCTATTGTACTTGATACTTGTCTTAACCTACGCTCGATAATTCTTTCCCATAATTTCATAATGTGGCTCATTAACTTGATACCTCAATAATTCGCACAATTTTGAATGTCTCCCTTATTCTTATATATGGGTATAAGTGTAGTTGCTCTCCATTCCTCGGGTATCTTTTGGTTTTTCTATATTTCATTAAATAGTCTTGTGAGCCAAGTGATTCCTATTTCTTCTAGTATTTTCCAAACTTCTATAGGAATATTATCTGGTCCTACCGATTTACTATCGTTCATATGTTTAAGAGCCTCTTTGACTTCATTATTTTGAATACGTCGATAGAAATTATGGTTTATATACTTTTCTGATTTGGCTAACTCTCTCCTAAGCTAATACTAACATCTTTATTTTCATTAAAAAGCTTATAAAAATAATTTTTTCGTCTATTTCTTATATTATTACTTGCCACTAGAATTTTTTCATCCTCGTCATTGATGCATCTAACATAATTAAGATCTTTAGTTTTCTTATCTCTAGCCCTATCTATCCTAAAAATCTCTTTCACCCTCTTTTGAGTTGAGTTTTTTATATAAATCTTTTCAAATTTTAGCCTTTGCTTCACTGACGGTCTTTTTCGCTTCCTTCTTTACTTTCTTATAAGCCTCTAAAGTTTCAATAGTTTTCTTAGCATAATGTAATTTGTAACATGCCCTCTTTGCCTTGATTTTATTTTGTACTACTTCACTCCACCACCAAGCTTCTTTTTATGTTGGTACACCTCCCTTAGATACACCTAACATATCTTTCGCCACTTCCCTAATATGTATAGTCATATTGTTCCACATATCACAAGGTGTACTAACATAATTTCAAACATCTCCTTGAACGACTTTCCTTTTAAATATATCTTCTTTCTCGCTTTTGAAGTTCCACCATTTAGTCTGAATAGGTCAATGCACTCTTTTCTTCTTTGTTCATTTTTTTATTTGTAAATCCATAACTAAAAGTCGATGTTGGGTGGTTAAGCTTTCTCCTGGAATTACCTTGCAATCTTTACAACACGCTCTATCTTTTTTTCTACAAATAAAGTAATCAATTTGTGTTTGTGATAAGCCACTCTTATAAGTAATTAAATGTTCGTCTCATTTTTTTGAAGATTGCGTTAACTATAAAGATTTCAAATGCCATAACAAAATTTAAAATCTCCCTACCTTTCTCATTTATATCCCCAAAAACAAAGTTTTCATGAATACCTTAATATCTCAATGCCTCTTTACCAACATGCCCATTTAAGTATCCTCCTAAACAAATCATCTCCCTTTATGGAATCCTTTGAATCACCTTATCTAACTCTTCCCAAAAAGTTGTCTTTATACTATCTTCTAGTCCTACTTGAGGTGCGTAAGCACAAACTATATTCAAAGTTTTCGCTCCTAAAACTAATTTCAACGTCATGATTTGGTCACCATATTATTGTATGTCTACTACACTATCCTTTAAATCTTTAATTATGATAATACCAACTCCGTTTCAAGCCTTTTCTTTACATGAGTATCATAATTTAAAACATGTATCATCTATCTCCTTTGCATTTTCTCCAACTCATTTTGTCTCTTCTAAACATAGAATATGAATCTTTCTCTGAATCATAGTATCTACCACCTCCATTAGCTTACCGGATAATGTTTCGATATTCCAAGAACCAATACTAATCTTATTATCTAGGACTAGCTTCCTTACCCCCCGCATCCGTCTATAATCAAAATGCGGACACCCTCTGAAAATTTTTCACTACATTCGAGCGGTAATGTAGCGGGACTAACTTCTTTACCCACACCCGTTCATGATGTGGGAACTGTCTGTAATTGATTTACTATATTCGGGCGAAAATATAGTGACCCTTGCTTACTTATTATTGCATTCGGGCTCTACAGCACGTCGCTAGGCAGGTACGCCCCAAAGCAATGTTCATAATTTTTGTAATCCATGTTATAAAAATTCGACGAAGTTTTACGCTGGCTGTCGAAAACCTAACACAACCCTCCTCTTTTATCCGGGCTTGGGACCGGCAATGCAAGGGTGATCCCTTACATGGGCGAAGTTCATTTGATAGGTCGAGTTCCAATGATGTCCAATGTCTTGTAGAAATTTTCTTGGCCTTCTACCTTTTCGTTTACAAAAATCTACCTATTAATTTCTAGCATTAGGACGATTTTAAAGAAAATTGAGTACATGACAACTTGTAGAGACACACTTAATTTATACATAGGTTAAGTACATGACAAGTACATCAAATATAAAAAGACGTATTAGAAACCTACTAGAGACAAGCACATAGATTAAGTAGAAGAAGGAAGTATTTTAAATTGTATAATCTTCAAACCATCTTGTACACATAGGTTAAGTACATGACAAGCACATCAAATATAAAAAATATTGCTGCCTAAAATAGTCTGACCTATTCTTTGTAATTCATAAATAGTACATGGATTTGCAGCAACATTATCAAGTGAAATTAAAAAGAAAATATTTTTGAATTGACCAACTCTCATCTATCCGGTGAATAATAACACTCATATGTATGCAACTACCAATTATCAGTTCATATATCAACACAGGAGATTATTGGATTTATTCAACACTAATCCAACATATATCATATTTGTCAAAGTACTACATGCTATCTACTTTAAATGAGCTAAATAAAAGTGTCCTAATGAGCCCATAAGAGTTGCAAAAATCTTCTGTTTATTTCTTTCGATTTTCTTATTGTGATTTTTTTGTTTTGGGTGTCTCATTATCATTGGTGAAGGTAAAGTTTTAGAATTTTAATTTGACGAAATCATAATGTTTTGTTGGTTTAGAAATGGAAAGAGAGTGTCTCCTTATATATTTGATAGTTGATCCTCAAGGCATACATCTTTTGTTTAGAACTTTCAATATGTATAAAAACAAAAAAAGTAAAGATCTATGGTGTCTATAACATCATGCAAGTTGAATCATTAGGGATATAAAAATGAAGTCAAAAGCATACCTCAATCAAATTCGTAAGCCATGATTAGGTTAGAGGTCTTCTAAGTTGATATGTTGAATCCACAGGAGAAGTGGAAGCTCTCAAACCCTAATTTTAAATGAGTAATGGGATCCTAATGAGAAATATTAAACATATGGCTTGGGGGACCATAACCCCTTTATTCATAGATTAGAGTCTAATGTGATTTCCTCATCCAACCCATTATAGAATCACGACAACCACCTAGATCTTCTTTGCGTAACTGATTTTTGCAACTCTTATGGTCTCATTAGGACACTTTTATTTAGTCCATTTAAAGTAAATAGCATGTAATAATTTGACAAATATGATATATGTGTTGGATTAGTGTTGAATAAATCCAACAATCTCCTATGTGTTGATATATGGACTAATAATTGGCAGTTGTATACACATATGGATGTTATGGTTCAATGGATAGATGAGAGTTGGTTAATTCAAAAATATTTTCGTGCACTTCATTGTTTTGATAAATCACACATTGCATAAAATATTTGTTATATGTTAAAATTAGTTTTTGAAGAGTTTCAATTTTCTTGTAATTTTTTAATTTCACTTGATAATGTTGCCACAAATACATGTGCTATTTCTGAATTACAAAGAATATGTCAGACTATTTTAGGTGGTAAATTTTTTTATAGTCGATGTGCTTGTGATGTACTTAACCTATGTGTATAACATCGTTTAGAGAGTATACAACCTAAAATAGTGCCTTCTTCTAGTTAACCTATGTGTACAAGGTAGTACTTAACCTAAATTTGATTTAGGTATGCTTCTAACTTGAATTTTATATCCTTAATTATTCAACTTGCATGATGTTATAGACACCATAGATTTTTTTTTGGTACATATTAAAAGTTCTAAACAAAAGATATATGCCTTGAGCATCAAATATTTGTCAAATACATAAGGAGGCACACTCTTTCCATTTCTAAACCAACAAAACACTATGATTTCACCAAATAAGAATTCTAAAACTTTACTTTCATCAATGATAACGACACCCACAACAAAAGAATCACAATAATGAAAATCGAAAGATTTGGCAAGTTCTTCTTCATTAGCTAGAAAATAGGGAAGATGAATAGATGAATAAGAAGGAAACTTGATTTCATCAATGTTGTAGGAAAAGCATTATAAATTCTTGAGTAGGGTTTATGGAGCATGTTAGTCAAATAAAGAGATTTTATTTTCTTTTATCAAAATGACCTTTTTTATCAAAAATGGTGGTGAAGGTGAAGTTTTAGAATCTTGATATGATAAAACTTTAGCAATTGTTGGTTTTGAAATTGGAAGAGCGCCTCTCTATATATTTAACTTTTGATGTGGAAGTCATAGATCTTTGTGTTAGAACTTTTAATTTGTGCATAAATAAGAAATAAATATCTATGATGTTGATAGGTTCATGCAAGTTGAATCATTAGAGATATAAAACTTAAATAAGAAGTGTATAAATCAAAGGCACAAGCCATAATTTGGTTCTAGGTCTTTCAAGCCAATATATTAAATCCATAGGAGAGGTAGAAGCTCTCAAACCCTAATTGTAGATGGGCAATGGTATACATATGGCTTGAGAACCATAACCTCTTTATATATAGATTAGAATCGAATATGGTTTCCTAATCCGCAATCACCTAAATGGCCTATGCAAAATTGATTCTCATACTATATAAGAGGTCAACAGACTGATGTTAACATTAAAACACTTTTATTTAGTCCATTTGAATTAGATATAAAATGACACTTTGACAAATATGATATATATGTTGGACCATTATTAAATAAATCTAACAAATATGATATATATCACTACTAAGTATAAACCTTCTCGGTATAATGGATGCATCCGTTGTTTAGATATCATGGAGGCATATATGTCCAATCGAGATGTTCTTTTGGCATCATAAGCACATCCCTCTTCCTCCACTCACGTCGATTGTTTCATATAGACCAAAGAAATCATATGGAGTACAATGTATGGAATGAATGATGGGAGGAACATATCTCACGTTCCTTAAACCTATCATAATATTATGGCATCAAGGCACCCACATACTACCACATATCTTGATGGTATCAATGGAAATTTCCATGGCCAAATCCTTGCTTTAACTTGTTAGCAATGGATAGGCAACATAATGGTAACAAATTTGTCTGTTTCATATATTTAGACGCCGTTTTGCTACAAAAATTTTCTTTGTTGTTTTTCCCCAAGTCAATTGCAAATCCATCATTGTTCTCTCCATATGACCCTCCTCGCTATCTTTCGAGAAACTATTTTGTTGTCATGCCCGTGATGTATTTTGTTGCATCTTCCTTCCTAATGCCTTGTTATTTTCACCAGCATTTCCCTTGCCAACTGCATTTTGCTCTCTCTCTCTCTCTCTCTCTCTAAATCATTCCCAAACGAACTAGAGCATTCATAACATAAACCTTCAAAATCCAACAAATTCCATTGATGAGAATGGCAAGAACAAACTCTCTCTTTGTTCCAGTTTAAGGACCAATTGTTTACACAAATAGATTAATATTGATACAAAAGTTGAGCAAAACACATGCTTAGGTCATTTTGCATCCATCTTCACATGTGTATCATTTGAAACCAAGAAAAGTTGTAGCAAATTCAGCTTGTGGGAAAGGTAAATCCTAAGTAGTTAAAGAGATCCTAAATTAGTAGCATACATACATGCATAATTATCGTGCTAGATACAAGGGGAAAACCAACACATGTGGATGATGAATAAACAAATCCAAGAGTAACTCATGGCCGCTCCAAGCCCGGAAAAAGGAGGTATGAAAATCCTTATTGCTTGCATGATTTCAAGTGAATTTGACAAAGTCTATACTAGTTGTCATGGCTATTAGTCTATGAATGATTAGAAGTAAAACCATATTGCATAATCCATGTTGCCCACATCAATCTACCAGGATTTTCTTATAAGCAATACGCGATATATAATAGGAATACTATAAGAGAATTTATTACATACCTGTGTAAAAGATTTATCAAAGCTTATCTGTGCTATCGCTATAATCATCCTCATGATCAATGCTTGTTCCTTCATGTTGCTCACGTCTTAAGGGCCCTCTTCAGCCAAGAGCTTGAAGACCTCATATGAGAATGAACCAATGAAGTCATAACCTCACATACTGCATTGCCTATGCATTTTTTTGCTACATGAGTTACTTGAGAGGACCTAGTTGCCTCAGCCTCAACTACCAGATGGATATATGAGTGTGGGGGCCAAAATCAAAGCCATGACCCATAGCATAGACTTGTCCTTTTCCATTGGGGGTTGCAACGTCTAGTCACAATTTTGCACCAACTTTAGGATAGGTATAAGGTTGTTCACCATATTTTTGAGAGGTCATGTTATTAAGTTTTTTCCTACAATGATAAATATAAGAAGCATTAAGGTTTAATCAAATTTAGATACATCAATAAAAAAAGGATATATGTCCTAGAGAAGCTAAAACAGAGGACTTTGAGTTCAATCAATCAATAACTTGACAAAGCATGAATAGCAAAAGCATGACCCAAAGTAGAAAGCAAAAATGAAGCCTACACTCCCTAAATCCCATGACCTCAACAAAAACTTGATTGAAGGAAGATATATGGATGCAATATCACTCAAATATTCTATTTCCATTATGCTCTGACACCACATGCTATACTAATAGCAGTCCATTTTATATAAAAGATGTTGAAAAAATGTTCGACTACCCATTTCTTTTTGCTTGATTTTCATACTCACATTATAAATGCATTTGGGAGTATTAACAATTAAGTTATCATTGAGCTTCAACTGTGTTAGTATATGCTTAATGGGATTTATCATTTCCTTTGTCAACTTAAATTCAACATCAGTTAATGTTCATGCAAATACATACCCTTCTAAATAAAAACTAAGAAGATGATTATTTGTCCCATTAATAAAATCCATCCATCTCACTAGCTCTTTGAAGTGAAAATAAACACCTTACTTTGTTCATATCAGTCTAATGTTTACTTCTCACATCAGTGATTTTCTTACTTCTATATTCACCACTTTTATAACATCTAGTCAAACTTTATCCCTTCCACTTTTCTATTTTGAACAAATTATTACAATTACGAAATTATAATCTCCTTCAATGCTTCTTCTATATTGAATCAACTCATCATGACTATAAACCACTTCATCTATTTCAAATACAAACAAATAACCAACTTCATCAACCTCACACTCAATCAAAGCATGGCTCGGTGCATAACAATCAATTTCTTTGTTCGTAGTATATCCAAATTCTCCTCTATTTTTCAATATTAGGCAACAAAAACCAAACAAATAAAATACCATTTCATACTTGCATACTTGTTAAACAATGAAATTTGGATTAAATTTGACATTATATAGTACAACCTCCATCTTAGGAGGAAGAAATTAGAGGTCACAATAGAGAGAAGGAGACAAAAAGGTTGCAAAAGGCAAATTGGGTATGAAGGGGGTTGAGGGTGTGTGTGAATAGGACAGAGCATATACCGCTAGCAACTATAAAAACTTATTGTTGATAGCAAAAGTCAAATAAGAAATTGAAGTAATAAATATATGCAATGTTATCTTTATTTTGCTGAATGCAGGCTTATAACAATACAATTAATATTACCATAATCACTTTGATGATCTAATTGAATATATTAATTCAATTTTTTTTGTAAAATAGTTGCCAAATTACAAAATTTACACATATGCTTTAACCAACTATTGAAAATTATGATTTTCAACAAGCAAATGAGTGCAAAGTTAGGCAACAATCTTAAACTGCGAGGAAAAATTATAAATAAAACATAAGGACATTGAATTAAAACTAGATTTTGCCTCAAATCAGCCTATCGGTAACAGTTCAAATTTCTAGAATGCAGGTTCCGAATCGGAAATAATCAAAGCTAAAATGCTAACAGCTTGATCTGGGTAGGGGCATATTTGGTATAAAAAATTAGATATTACTGTAATAACAAAAAATAAAGAAGGGATTTCTGGTAATCCACCTTAAAAAGAAAACACAATGGGGAGGCGCGCGACATCTCTCGCTTCTTCGTCCTGTTGGGGTTGATGAACGAAGCCGCCGCCACTGCCACCGCCACCGCCACCTAGGTTTTTCGGCCCCCCTCGCCATTCAAAGCCAGCGGCTAGTAGGTGTCCCGCCGGCTTCAAGCCACAATCACCGTCTGTGACCGGCGGTAAGCCCCTTTCCTCCCTTTCTTTTTCCCTTTTCTTTTTGTTGTTGAGTTTCTGGAAAGGAAAACCCGCCACCATCCATGGCGGTTTTGGCTACCATATGGGGCCGGATTCGGCTGGCTAGGGCTCGCCACTCCTGCCCCGAGGTTGCTGCCGAAACTGTGAGGAAACTCCCTTTTTCCTTTCATCGTCATCATCATCATCTGGTTCACGACAAAATGGCTGCTATCCGGCTTGCTGGCTGCATCCCTCGAACACCTAGATGGTTGCCTCAGACTCTTACTGCACTTAGTCAACATTAGGTTTTAACCGATTCAATAAAAAAAAACCCTAATTTCAGTTAACCGAATCAAACTTAGAAGGAAAATTCCTAGTTTTCCTTGATCCTTTTTAATCTATTTGATTAAGAAAAATAAAGCCCAATAGTTTTATCTTAATAAAACCTTAAACGGCTTTTATCATTGCTATTCCTTATCATCTTAGTCTTTAAGTATGCAAGATGGTTCTTTATTGTATCCTTAACGAGAAATAATGACCCAAATGTGAGAATTGTCTTCGAGTAACAAGATGGTTGAATGGAGTTTTGTTTTACACAACACAACTAATGCTTGCTCTTGGGTTTGGGTGATTAGCTTTTCCTTTGCGCTTTTATGGGAAATTGGTATGCATTTCCATTTTACACCTTAATATGGAAATGTTGGTATCCACTTTTAGAGTTAAGAGTAAATGGGATGGGATAGTTTTGAAATAGGTCGATTCGCGAGTTAAAGAATGTCCGGTACCATTATCATGGTTGTGGTAAGATATTAAACACAATGAAGGAATGGGTCTTGAAACTTTTAGGAGAGAAGTTACTGAAGCTGTAGCGCACGAGAGAGAGAGAGGTTCCTCCACTACTTT
Organism: Brasenia schreberi; assembly: GCA_036023115.1. Classification (NCBI taxonomy): domain Eukaryota; kingdom Viridiplantae; phylum Streptophyta; class Magnoliopsida; order Nymphaeales; family Cabombaceae; genus Brasenia; species Brasenia schreberi. The sequence continues at coordinate 13,846,744 of JAYKKT010000078.1, read as the reverse complement.
TGGTAGTAGGTGCCTACATCCCAAGATAAAGATGCGACACATAACCTAAGGTGCAACACGATCATACTTTTGTGAGCCAAATAGTTCCTTCTTTGAAGATACCATGTGTTGTTTGTATGTTAATAGATCCTTCTTCGAAGATCCCATATGTTGTGTGGAAGTTGAGAAATCTTAGGACATAGAGATCAATTACTTGGCATAACCAGGTTTGGAACATGTGTGTATTGCACAATATGTATGAATATGTATCATGTTGATAGCATTTCCAATATGATATGGCACTTTATCGCAAGAGACCTCCACGTTATATGATATAAGGGTGTTTTCTACTATCATAAGCAATGGGAGCGGTGTACTATTTATTTTTAAAGCTCAATTTGCTCATCGTTTTGAAAAACTAACCAAAATTTCCCCTTCCAAGGATGCAATGCTTGCTAATCTTAATTTTTTGTGATCTATAGTAACAAACTTGCATTCCATATACTTTGACTTTGTTCTACTAAGACAAAAGTCTTTATTTTCTAATGTTTCTCTCACCATAGTTTCAATTTTTTGTTAATTTTTCTCTTAGACTCGTTGACTAACACAATGTCATCTATGAAAAACATACATCAATGTGCATACAACAACAACAAGTAAGCCTTTTTCCATACTAGATAGGGTCAACTACATGGATTCTTTGTTTTCATAGATCTCGATCATATGCCATGTTAACCATTAACTCAACATAAGCTAAATCATGCATTATTGTTTTCTTCCAACACTTTTGTGGGCTTCTCCTCTTCTTTTAATATTTTCATAATGTATTTTCTCATATTTTCTTACCGAAGCTTCCTTTGGTCGTCTTTCTATGTGTTCAAATCATCTTAAACAATTTTTTCTTGTTTTGTTGTCTATTGGTGCCACAATTAATTTGTTTCTAATAACCACATTACATATACGGTCTTTTCTTGTGTGACCACTCATCCATCTCATCATCTTCATTTTTGCCGTATATATCTTTTGTATATATTGATAATTAATTACCCAATACTAAGAACCATAAAACATAGTCGGTCGAATTGCTACTCTATAATATTTTTTTCTTATCACATAAAATACTATGCATGTCTCCATTTTAACCAATCTCCATTAATAGTTCTATGCCTAACATCTCAATTTATTTTTCCATCACTTCGAAAAGCTGATCTCAGGTATTTAAAACTTTCTTTATAATGGATACAATGTGTGTCAATCTTAATTTCTATGTCATCTGAAGCTATGCTATCAATAGCGATTACCCTAATATAGCGGTAGCGGGGATACTCGGATTTAGCAATACACTTTTATTTACAATTAAAAAATAATATATATAATGCATTCCCTAATTTTTAAAACATATCAAGAAACACATAACCACCCGATTGAATTTTAAACTTAAACTAAAATATAAAAACATAAATGTAACCGATTCTAAGTAGAAAGTAGAAGAATTAAAGAAACTAATATATTATACTTTTTTGCTCAAATATAGTCACTGTGGTCCAATCTAATTTGAGCAATGGAATGGATTATACTTAACTGCAAAAAGAATAGAATAATGTTAGGGCAGAGAAATAAATGCTCTTAAGACATGAAAAAATCTTGAAGATGAACAAGAAATACAACACTAATACAACAACAACAACAACAACTAAGTCTTTTTCCATACTAGACAGGGTTGGCTATATGGATTCTTTGTTTCCACAGATCCCTATCGCGTGCCATGTTAGCAGTTAACTCACAATAAGCTAAATCATTCTTTATTGTTTCTTTCCAACACTTTTGTGGTCGTCCTCTACCTCTTTTAATACTTTCCAAATTTAGTTTTTCATACCTTACAGGTTCTTCTTTTGAGCTTCTTTTTATATGTCCAAACCATCTTAAACGATATTTTCTCATTTTATCCTCTATTGGTGCCACTCCTAATTTGTTTCTAATAACCTCATTATGTATACGATCTTTTCTTATATGATCACTCATCCATCTCAACATCTTCATTTCATCTTTTGTATATGTTGATGATTAACTGCCCAACACTCAGAACCATAAAACATGGCAGGCCTAATTGCTGCTCTATAATATTTACCTTTTAACTTGTATCTTCTTATCACAAAGAATACCTGATGCTCCTCTCTATTTTAATCAACCAGCATTAATTCTATGCGTAACATCTCCATCAATTCTTCCACCACTCTGAAAAATTGACCCTAGGTATTTAAAGCTTTCCTTTTGGGGGATGCAATGTGTGCCAATTTTAATTTCTATATCCTTTGAGGTAACCAAATGATCAAACTTACATTCCATATATTCTATCTTTGTTCTACTAAGTCAGAGGCTTTTGCTTTCTAATGTTTCTCTCCATAGTTCCAATTTTCTATTAACTTTTTCCTTAGACTCCTCCACTAATACAATGTCATCTGCAAATAACATACACCAAGGTACTTCATCTTTAATATGTTTTGTTAACTCATCCATCACCATTATAAATAAGTATGGACTTAAAGTTGATCCTTGATGTAACCCAATATTAACTTCAAAGAAGTCTGTCATTCCTTCATGAGTCCTCACACATGTTTTTGCACCATCATACTTGGAAAAATTCTAGTGGCAAATGATGATATAAGAAATAGATGGAAAAACTATTTTTATAATCTTTTTAATGAAAATAAAGATATTAGTATTAGTTTAGGAGATTTAGCCAACTCAGAAAAGTATATATACCACAATTTCTATCGACGTATTCAAAAAAATGAAGTCAAAGAGGCTCTTAAACATATGAAGGGTGGTAAATCGGTAGGACCAAATAATATTCCTATAGAAGTTTGGAAAATACTAGGAGAAATAGGAATCACTTTGCTCATAAGACTATTTAATGAAATATGGATAAACCAAAAGATGCTCGAGGAATGGAGAGCAAGTACACTTATACCCATATATAAGAACAAGGGAGACATTCAAAATTGTGCGAATTATAGAGGTATCAAGTTAATGAGTCATACTATGAAATTATGGGAAAGAATTATCGAACGTAGGTTAAGACAAGTATCAAGTACAATAGAGACCAATTTGGGTTCATGCCAGACAAATCTACTATTAAAGCGATTCACCTTTTGAGACGTCTTATGAAACATTTTAGAGCAAAAAAGAAAGACCTTCACATGATATTTATTGATATAGAAAAAGTTTATGATAGGTGTAAATCTCACCTTTCTGGATTTTGTTTTGGTTGATTTTTGGTGTTTCAGGCTTGGATTTCTGATGATTTCGTGGATGCTTTTGGCTTGGTATTTGATGCTCCGGGCTTGAAGTCTGCTTTTAGCTTGGGCTCTTCTTTTTGCCTTTTGATCTTGCTTATGACACTGCTTTTGAACCTGTTTTTGGGCGGATTTTGGAGCTGGTTCTACCTGTTTGTTTTGGGTTTTTACAAAATTGCAGACCCAAATAGTGTTTGGATCGGATTTAGATCTCAAAATCTAAATCCAAGATCCATACCCAAGACCCACCTCATTTGCCTATAACTAGAGGTGAGGGGGTGCCATAAACTGACGTGAAATTGAAATTGGGAGGCTTGGGAAGAGAGAATGAGTGGAGGGCATAAAGTAGATATGGTGGGCCATAGCCATGTGCGCTTGATCAAGGGCATGGGTTCAAGCCTTGTATGAACCTAGGCTCAAACCAAAGGGCTGCACCAACTTGAAGAAGGGTTGCACAAAGGCGTGGAAGCATGGGCTATACGTGGTGGACCGGCTCCAAGAGGTAGGTCTCTCAACCTCTCCCTTACCTAACCTAAACTACCTAACCAACCCCACTAAACCTAACCCAAAACTAGCCTAGACCTAGTCCCCTTCACCTAAACCGACCCAAACTTTCCCTAACCGACCTAAATCAAAACCCAACCGAGTGCAACTGCACTCGGTTTAAACCTATTTCCTACACTCCCTATTTCCTACACTCCCCCTAGACTTCCTACACTCCCCCTAGACACCACCCGAATCCCTCACCTTCCCTAGTCACAACCCCCTGTCGGGCGCACCTGTCGCCCGCACCTCATTTCCCAACTCCCAGCCGACACCTCCACTTGCCATCACCACCCCACTCTCCCCCACTCCACTACCGACACCCGATGCACCTAGTGCTACCCCAACGCTGCACCCCATCTCCCTGCCACCTTGCCGCAACACCCCAGCACCAACACCCCATTCCCTAACGCCTAACCGCACCTCATCACACCGCACCTGCCCTAGCTCTACCCCAGCACCCCAGCGCTGCGTCCCAACACCTGCCGCACCACAACTCGACATACCAGCCCTTTTCTAGCGCCCTGCCATGGCCTCCGCGCCACCCACCTGCTGCCTGCACCCCTTTTGTCGCGCCACACCACACCCTCACAGCACCCTCCCAGCCAAACCGCACCCCAGCTCCCAGCCCTCACCTTGGCCGTGAACTAACCTAGCTCCCATCCCATTATTTAAGACCATACCCACCTAACTAGGGCCATATCCTTACCTTAGCCGTGACCCACTTACCTTAGCCCACACCTTGGCTGAACCTAAGCCCCTCCTAAGCTCAAGCACCTGGCTGCCCCCAAGCATACCCTAAGCCTAAACTCACGTCTAAACCCACCTAGGGAGACCCATCTCTTGGCTGCCAAGGTGGATGGACTCTAGCAAGTGGAGAGAAAAAGTCGACCACTTGTACGTGTTTAAATTTGGTTTTTACCTTACTCCTTTAAAATTCAATTCAATTCGATACAGGTTGTAATAATGGAGCATAGTCTCCCCCCGAAATGTAATATTCGTGCTTGATACACAAAGCACACACGTACACTCGAACCATATTGCTCTTAGACGTACACAAGACACCGACGTGCACTTGAGCCTTTCTGCTCTTAATTGCACATGATTGCACACACATTGAGCCTTTCTACTCTTAAGCTCCAAAGGGAATATGGCTCGGGTGGTTACTGCAGGCGGGTGGTTACGGCAGGAAGGTGACGTTGGCCGGGGCGTTGTGGCAGTGTGGCGCTAGGTGTGCCAGGAGTCGGGTGACGTAGGGTGTCGGATGGGGTTTGAAGTAGGTTCAAACCGAGTGCAGCTGCACTCGGTTGGGTTTTGATTTAGGTCGGTTAGGGGGAGTTTGGGTAGGTTTAGGTGAAAGGGGCTAGGTCTAGGCTAGTTTTGGGTTAGGTTTAGTAGGGTCGGTTAGGTGGTTTAGGCTAGGTTAGGATGAGGTTGAGAGACCTACCTCTTGGAGCCGGTCCACCACGCATAGCCCATGCTTCCACGCCTTTGTGCAACCCTTCTTCAAGTTGGTGCAACCCTTTTGTTTGAGCCTAGGTTCATACAAGGCTTGAACCCATACCCTTGATCAAGCCCACATGACTATGGCCCACCATATCTACTTTATGCCCTCCACTCATTCTATCTCTTCCCAAGCCTCCCAATTTCAATTTCACGTGAGTTTGTGGCACCCCCTCACCTCTATTTATAGGCAAATGAGGTGGGTCTTGGGTATGGATCTTGGATTTCGATTTTGAGATTCAAATTCGATTCAAACACTATTTAAGTCTGGATCTGGATATTTCGGTTCAGATCCAATCCAAATTTTCATTTCTTCAGCGTTTTGAGATGAACAGTTTCTGCGGGCCTTGGCTTCATCAGTGCTCCATCTTGGGCTGGGTCTTCCCCAACCTTTTCGTCCGGACTCCTTCTCACCTTTTTAGACTTCGTTTTGGTTGATTTTGGTGTTTCAAGCTTGGATTTCTGATGATTTCGTGGATGCTTTTGGCTTGGCATTTGATGTTCTGGGCTTGAAGTCTGCTTCTGGCCTGGGCTCTTCTTTTTGTATTTTGATCCTGCTTTTGAACCTGTTTTTGGGCGGATTTTGGAGCTGGCTCTACCTGTTTGTTTTGGGCTTTTACAAAATTAGGACTTGGCCCGAGTTTGAGAAATTCATATTTCGAACGGGTTTTTAAACAGAAGTTTAAAGCTTTTGCAGCTCCTCGGTTTTCGAAAACTCAAAATCTGGCTTTGAAATGGATTTTCAAACTAGGTGTTTGTTTTGGAAAATCGTTTGATTTTGGGGTGTTTATAATAGGGTATCGAGGGAGGTTCTTTGAAGAACTTTGGAAAAAAGAGGTATCCCATTGTCATATATTAACCTTATAAGAGACATGTATGATGGTGCAAAAACATGTGAGGACTCATGAAGGAACGACAAACTTCTTTGAAGTTAATATTGGGTTCCATCAAGGATCAACTTTAAGCCCATATTTATTTATTTTGGAAAAACATGTTTGTTTTAGAAAATCGTTTGATTTTGGGGTGTTTACATATGCTCTTCTTTGGCATTATCCAAATTCATTTGGATAATGACAAAGAAAACAACACCCCTGTTTGATTTCTCCTTGGATTCATCCTCGAGAATATGGGATCGTCCTAATTTTGAGAAAAACTTTTCCTTTGTGCCCAGTAAGAGGGGATTTTTACCAAAGGGGACTCTACCTAATGCAGTGCTGGTCCTAATTGGGATTGTGCAGATGTCCATGCGTGCACATATGAGTGAATGACATGGAATGATATGCTAGGAAGTATGGTTTCCTAGAGACTTAATGGAATGGTCGAACTTAGGAGTCTTATGAAGACCTGCTGCACCAAGTGAGCTGGTCTTATGTTGCTCAATGTTCGAGGTTTTCTCAATTCATTTTGAGAGAGAAAAACTCCTTTTAGCTTCAATCCTAAGGATTTTCAGCTTTTCATGTTTCCCTTTACTTGAGTCTTAACCCTTGCTAATCTAGCGGAGGTTTTATAAGAAAATCAAGTAACATTTCAAAATTTCTACGCTTTAACCAACAACGTCTAATTGTCAAATAAAATGAGATTCAAGTAAGCAAATCCTATTTTTACTTTAGGACTCCTTGAAATGAACCTTTCTTCACTTGGGATAAGTCGCAAGGATGGGAAAATAGTTACCACGGTCCCTTCTGGAGTGTCCCTAGTTTGAGGCAAAGAGGCGGAAAACTATTCTTTTGAGCTTTTGGTTACTTTTTTCTTTTTTTTTTATAGAGGGTCTTCCTTCGGGAGTATTTTTTCTTTGTTCTCTCTTTTCCATAGAAGAAACGATTTTTTTCTTTTTGATTTAGCTTTCTTTTGGAAAGAGACTCTTATAGGGATTTCTCTTTTTACTTTTTGCCAAGTTTTCCTTTTGGGGAAGAGAAGAGAAGAGGGGAAGGACTTATCCCAATGATCTACTCGATTCATCCCAAATCAGCCTATTTAGAAATAACACGTACTACTTGCAAGTATCTTGCTATTTTGAACCAGGCTTTCCTTTGTAAGAAGAAGAATTTTGAAATGTAACTGATCTATTTTTGAAAACTCCGCTTTTTCACAAGCATCGATTCTCTTATTCAGGGTTGCACGATCTACCTTGATCCTCACTCACGAAGTTTCAAAGGAGATTTCTTCCAAAAATATTTTCGCAATAGGATTTGGCTTAGACCATACACATGGTATTTTTCAAATATTGGGCATTTATAGGGTCTGCTAAATTCCTACCCTCAACATCGACTAACCAGTGCATTGTTCGTGGTGGTTCCATGTACAACATAAGGACCATCCCACTTGGTCCGCCACTTTCTAAGTAGATGTGGGCCATGATGTTGGATGGTTTTTAGCACAAGGTCTCCCACTTTGAAGTGACGAGGTTTCATATGCTTCTCATAATGTCGGGCTATCCTTTGCCGGTATGCATGTGCATGATCCATAACAAGGAGCTTTCTTTCATCTAATAAATCAAGCTCAACCATTAAAGCATGCTGAAACATCTCTAGGGGAAGACAATGCTCTACGATTTTTGGGTCTAGACCCGACATGTCTTCGTATGTCCATGCAAAAACGTCAAGGTAGGCTTTCAAGAATCCAATGAATGATGCTTTTTCATGCTCATGCAGACATGTGCCTACCTTAACACATTTTGATTTTTCTTTACTTCCTAGGTCGATTTCTATGAAATCCCCTCCTACAAAATTCGAAGATTTTTCTAAATCGAGAATTTTGTTAAACTCGGGAAGCTCGAAGGTTTGATCCTCCTCAAGGAGAAGGGGATCCTCCTCCGTGCTTTGATCGTTCTCGAGAATTTTAAATCCTAGGAAATTTGGAGTTAATGCATAGTTTTTACAAACACCTGGTTTTGGTTTTGGAATTTCTATAGGTTTTGAAGATTTTGGTCCTTTTATGAAGACAATTTTTTCTTCAAAATCCTTGGTTTTTTCCAAATTTCTACTAGGAGCTGGTATATACAATATTTTTTTTGGTATTTTCACAAATTTTCAATGTTTTTGGTTTTTGCAAATTTGTAATTTTTTTGGCTTTTTGTTTAAAAGAGTGGTCTTCCATCACACCTCCAAAGAAAACGCCACAAATCAGTCTCTAAATAAGAGATCCAAACCGTAGGTCTCGGTTTTGGTAGGCTCCAGGGCACCCTTGACCCAAGTGGTCGTGGGTGGTGGCTTTGGGGGTACGGTAGGGATATATCCTATCCCATACCTATTTGGGTTTGGACTTGGGAAGACAGGCTCTAGACGCCCATTATTTTTGGTCCCTAAACTCTGGTAGGGCATGTAGCCCATGTTGAGCAGTATGTTTCAAGGTTTTCTTATTTTCGAAAACTCTTTGTACAAAGGATGACCTTGGAACTTGCTGTCATCCATGGCATGCTCAAAAGGTTTTTTGTTTAGGGCTTTCTTTGGAAATATAGGGAGTTTGAATTTGCCTAGGATAGTCACGACTTTTGAGCCAGCCTTGGGCTGCCCCTTGACGTACACAACTGTCCTAGGGTTTTGCGGGACGAACTCGTATGGTTCGTCCATGGATTTGACTGCGTTGGCCCTGTAAGCCTTTTTACTTGACAAGCAAGGGAAGTTTTGAACTCCTCTTAGCTGTAGGTGGCTCTCGCCCAAGATTACCACGATTTCATTTTCGTGGGAGATTTTCACACACCTATGGAAGGTGGATGACACATCACGAAGGCTATGTATCTAGGGTCTTCCCAGAAGTAGGTTGTAGTGGGGGTGTATGTCTAAGACATGGAACACCTCTGCATGGGTTGTTCCCCCAATTTCCATCAGTAACTCTATGGCTCCCAAAGGTTTTGACGCATTCCCATCATATCCAGTGATAATGATGGGGCTCGGATTTACCGAAGTTAAGGTGACTCCAATTTGACAAGTCACGTGCAACGGAAGGATGTTGAGACCTCCTCCCCCATCAACTAAGCACCTATCTAGAGGATGATGATTCAATACCACCTCGATATGTAGGGCTTGGTTGTGGGTTTCATACGGTCTTTCGATTTCGTCTTCCATAAACATAATTGGCGTTTTTGCACAGATGGGTGCAACTAGGAATGACAAGGACTCAGGAGTTATACTTGAGTTAACCTTGGCTCTCTCTAAGATTTTTTCTAAAACAAGCCCATGTCTAGGTGAGGTTTGTATCAACTCTAGGATGGACATGTTTATTGGGATCTTAGAAAGATGATTTTCGAAATCATATGCGGTTAAAACGTTTTTACCTTTGTTCGTGATTTGTAAAACCTTAGGAATGCATGCTTTTGAAGGGCCAGGAACACTGACCACTTTTTTAACAGTTTTTTCTAAGTGTTGGGTTTATAGATCCTTCCGGACATGGTCACCTCTCCTACACTTTGCCTAAGGCTCGCTCCTAAGTTAGCGCTATTTATGTGCTTTGGAGCACCCGAAATTCTTAAGACGACACTAACCGAGGGAGGGACTCTAAGCGCTCCCCGGATCACTACATGGGCGACTTTCTTATAAATGATGAGAGATGGTGGACAAGCAGTGAAGCCAGAATATGAATGCACAAAACCTTTTGAGGTTACGAAAGCGCACACCTCTTTTTCCTTCCCACTGGTACTTGCGTGGTTAGGGAAGGATTCTTTGAGCACAACTTGGGTAGGCTTAGGTTCTTCAGTGACCTGGAGCCGGCCCTGCTCGATCAAGTTTTCAATTTTGTTCAAAAGAAAAAGCATTTGTTCGTATCATGGCCTTTGAGCCGATGATACTTGTAATACCGGTTCAAAAACCTCCCTTTTGGAGGGATCCCCTCAGGAATTTTCGGGAGTATTATCAAGCCTTGGTCGAGTAGGAGGTCTAGGACCTCTGAGACAAGTTGCCTAGTGGGGTATACTCTCGTTTTTCAAAGTTTTTTTGAAAATTTTCATTTTTTTCATTTTTTTGGTGTTCGAGCTTTTTCGAAGTGCCCGCCGGGCTTGACTCCACCCGAACATTTGCAATCTTTTGGGGTTTTGCCCCTTTGTCCGTCATGGGTGACCCGTAAGTTCTGGGTTTTTCAAATCTCGTTTTTGGAAGTATTTTTTCCTTCCACAAGTCGTCATAGACTCCTTTTTTCATATTGGTTTCAAATAAGGAAGCCTTCTTTATTAATTGGTGAAAGGTAGAGATTTCGTGTAAAGAGAGAAGAGTCTTGATCTCCGTTTTAAAATTTTCAAGGATGATCATGACTGCGCATTCTTTGGAGATGGGCTCTTTTATTTGCGCAAGGAGGGACCTCCATCGAACGATGAACGCATGTACGTCCTCGTTTGAAGCTTGTTTCGTGTCCCTCAAGGTGTTCAAAGTGGGCGTTCCACATTGTGCGAAAATCTTTGCATAAAGCAGTTTGCTAACTCTTCAAAAGTAGCAAACTGGCTTAAGTCGTAGGAAGCAAGCCATTTTGAAGCAGTCCCCTTGAGGGAAAGGGAGAACCAATAAATCCATTTCGCAGAGTCCCTCTTTTTCTTATGGGCTCTACGCGAAAAGAGTTGCAAGTGGGATCTAGGATCCCCCGTGCCATCATACCGATGGAAATTCGGTACGTCGTCATCGCTGTCTGTTTCATAATTAGAAGGAAGGAAGTCAGATAGGGCGTACGATTTCTTTTCTTTATTTTGCCCTCTCAACAGTTGTTGAAGGGCTTTGCGATCCTTTAGTGTGAAGGAATCGTGGTATTGGTCCCCTTCTATTGCAGAGGTTTTCTTGTTTTGGTAGTTCTTTTCTTGGCTTTGGCAGGTTCGCCATGTGACGAATAAGAGTCGTCCGCCTCAACCTCTTAGTTAAGGGCGTCGATTCTTGCGTCTATTTTAGCCTCGAATTCCCTATGCAAGCTTTCTAACTCTTCTTTTTTACCTTTTATTTGAGATTTTGAAATCTTTTTAGAAAGGGAACTTGACGAGCGTGAGGCCCGGCTAGTCACTTCGTTAGCGCCTGAACACTCAACAAAAGGTTTTAAAATCCTACAAATGCAATTTAGGCGAACACTTTCAAAAACATTTTGCAGAGTTCTGCTTGTTTTATCAACTTTTTTAAGTCCCGAGTCCCACCAGGCGTGCCAAATCTATAAACAACGAAAATTCTCACTCCTAGTTTTTGAGACAGGAAATGAACCTTTTCGTGCCTACGTCATTTCTATGGGCGTGCCAGCTAGCTTGCTCAAGCTAGCAAAGTTTTTGAAATATCTGACGTTTTAAAGGCAATTGTGAGCAAGCAGGATCTTTTCGTTTTAAACCTTCTTAAACTGATGCTCGAGGGTCAGTTTAAGCGCTTATAGACGTTGATAAAACAATATTGACTCTTTAAAAGGAGACAAGTGTTTTGAAAACTCGAGTTTTTGCCTAAGTTTGTAAATTTTATATACGGGGGTTGGACGATTCCAAGTCTTTGAGTTTTAAGCTATTTAGGCCGGATGTGTGTGCACAAGTGGCCTAATTTTAGCGTGTTTGAGCGTAGATTCGGGGTTTCTTTTGAAAACGCTCGAATGCAAGGATGCACAAATGTTTTTCGAGTTTGAGATGATGTGAGCTAGGCTCGAATTGAAAGCAACTCACACAACTTAATGTAACTACCCGAAATTGAAAGTGCAACGCAACTTAAAGAAATACCCGAACTTGAAAGCGACTCACACGACTTGAATGTAAATTGCAAAATTGAAATATACTTATATCTTAAGAGCGGAAAGGCTCAATTATGAGTGAGTTCTCTTGGTGTGTAAATGGAAAGACAACTCACACGACTTGAATTGAACTTGCCGAAATTGAAATATAAGTATATAGTAAGACCGTAAAGGCTCAATTGTGAGTGAGTGCTTTTGGTGTGTAAATGTAAAGACAACTCACACAACTTGAATTGAACCCACCCGGAAATGTAAGTGCATATACGACTTAATGTAAAACTCACGCAACTGGAAAATATATAAGTATGCTATATCTTATGAGCAACAAAGGCTCAAAATGTGCGTGAGAGTGTAGAGCAAGTGCTCGAGTACTTTTGTGTGTGAGTGTGAATTTAAATGACAAACTCACACAACGTGAATGTAACAACCCGAATTGAATTGCAACTCACACAACTTTCACTAAAGTAAATACTCAAAGGGAAATATATACTTTACCTTAAGAGCGGAAAGGCTCAATGTGTGTGCAATCATGTGCAATTAAGAGCGAAAAGGCTCGAGTGCATGTGGGTGTCTTGTGTACGTCTAAGAGCAATATGGCTCGAGTGTACGTGTGTGCTTTGTGTATCAAGCACGAATATTACATTTCGGGGGAGACTACGCTCCATTATTATCACAACGGTGCAAGTAGCGGATATTGCTCTTAGAATAGATGTGCTTTGTGTATCAAGGGGAGGGGAGAGAGAAGGAGGCTTACTTATCAAGGATCGTGGGCAAGAGGCGCACGTAGGGAGAGATGGGAGGCGGGCTCTAGCAAGTCGCGGATTCCAACGGCACGAGAGAGACCAAGGTAGCGTATGGCAGGCTCCGTCAGGATGAGAGAGCAGAGAGAGAGGGGCGGTGAGTGGCGAGCTCTGATGACGCACGAGAAAGAGTAGCGGCGAGAAGAGACCTCTGGTGAGCTCCGATGACACAAGAGAAGGGGATCAAGCAAGGGGAGATGAGAGAGAGAGAGAGAGAGAGAGAGAGAGAGAGAGAGAGAGAGAGAGAGAGAGAGAGAGAGAGATTAAAGGGGGTAATTTCGGAACAAGAGTGCATACTTAGTAACTATGCTGGTTATCGGCTACCTAACACAACTCTCTCTCATTTTCTGGGATTAGAATTGGCTACTTACTGCGCGGAGAGAAGGCAAGTTTCATGCCTCGGTCATCGAATTCATCACCTACAATTTGTCAGTATTATTGCGTTCAATGCGTGGTACAATTTACATGGATCCCAAATGAAATGGATGCACTTTTCCTTTCTGAATCAGAGAAATTGGCTTCTTACTCCTCTGAGATTCAAAATTTGTCGTGGAGGAACATGCATCTGTATCAAATTATGAACAGTAGCTAATCACAGTACAGAAATAATGAGTAGTCGACGCCCTAGACTCCGTAGCTTGGCCCCAGTTGACTATTTAATCAATGGTAGTCATATAAGAATTGGTTGTGAATCAACAACCTCCTTTTGAGTGATTCTGGCTTCATTTTCTTTTTTCCTATTCCCAACTATGAGCATAGTAACGAGTCTTTGACACTTTCTATATTTCATAAATGCAACATCAACAAGTTCGATTATCGGTTGAACAGTATTTGAACATGCTTGTCTTGACTGACTTGTTTAAACCAGGTCGATTTCATAACTTGTCTTAGTTGCTAAAACTTGACAAATTCGGTGCTTTTTCCTTAACTCTGCCAGATCCATCCTTTGTTCGTGGGTGTGATCGATGCAAGTGAAGTTAGTTGCATTTGGCATTGCTTGGATCTCACCTAATTCCAACATGTTTGCATCCATGGATGCCTGCATGACAGTTTCAAGTTCAGGCTTTCCTCAAGAAACCTTCAAAATATGTCATGCTTTGTGTCCCTAATGCTTTGTTTTAGGTCTTCTTCAAGGGTAAGCAATATAATCTTCAAATGATGCATGATGCAGCGAAAAGAATCACAGTCCTAAACTTTTAGAAAGATCGAGTCCCCACTAGGAAAAGGGTAAGACTATGAGGGGCCGTCAGGGGATTCAGAATCTCTATCCAAATCTGTCATACTCCAGGTCCAGACTCAATTAGGACGGAACCACTTGTCACTGAGAAATAGCTCCAACACCAGTTTGTCACTCTCAGGCTCATGGTGCCACATCGGGCGGGTCAGCGTAAGGGTTAACAGCGTCGTGTCCCTTGGACCTATGTGCGACAAAACTTGACTAGGAAACCACTTGTGGTTGCTGCCACCTGCCGACATGGTATCCGGGGCGTGACAAAGACAGAGACAGCAGTTGAGTCACAAAAGGCACAAGCTTCTAAAGTCATGGTGGTGCACCGAGAGCGTTAGCTCAATGACAGGGTACTCTAACGCTGTCGGCTGGTGGTGGTGGTGGGGGGGGGGGGGGGGGGGGGTAGGGGTGTAACCAAAAGAAGAAAGGCATGATGGTTCTGTCTTTACTTGGGTTTTACCTCTTCGACTGTTCCTTCTTATATAAGAAGGTTAATGCATGGGTTCCATTTCCATCATTTTGATCGAAGTCTCGTTCTGTCGTGCACTTGCAGCCGAAGAGTCTGCATATGCTGTTCTTCCATATATAGATGCATAGGCAAGTGTATTCTAATCTTAAAAAACATATGCATGGAAGAACTGTAATGTGTTCAGATATGAAGGAACCCAATTTTTGGTGACTAATATATAAAAAATGACGTTTTGTGCTTGTGCCTCGAACCCAAGTCACATACACTTGCTCGCACAAGTTGCAGTGGCTTAACCTACAAGCAAGAGAGCTTACTCACCATGAATCTGGTATCAGGAACATCTTGATTCATGCATCGGAAATGCACAGAGGAGAAATGCTGGAGATAATTCCATCTCAGTGAAGAGGTTGGGTACCGAAAACAGGTCGGATTTTATATTGACCTGCCAATCCATTGTCTATCTGGCTTCACATTTGAATATGGGCATGAAAGAGAAAACAAAAGCATACACTATGTTGCTAATTGGATTTAAATGATCAGAGTTTCTTGGCATACCCCGTATCACATAATCTAGTTTAACCAGCAGGTTCCTGCAAATGCTATCGAAAATGTCATCATTTTTTTATGATAACAATTACATATACACGAAAACGAAGAATCCACATCCAAAGCCAATTAGTAAAAGGATATGGTCTCAGTAATCGGATGTGGAGTCTCAAGAAAGACAACAAGATGTTTCGAGTGCTCCTGCTACATCACCAATAGGTGGAGGTAAGGCAATGCTCATGCATGAATGCTGGAAAAAAAATATTCAAGTATCAGATAAATTTACATCATTCAACCTGCTAGTCAAAAAGCTTCAACCTTTTCATACCATATTGGAAATCAAACCACAGAGATATGATCCATATAGCTTAGTCAAAAACATATTTCAGATCTTCCAATTTCAATAGATATAAGCCATTTTTAATGATAAAATCCATTATTTTATGTCGTAATCACTTGATATAAACTTTCTTTTAAACTCAATTGATCATTTTCACATATCCAAATAATCGAAGGGAATCCAAGGCTGATGTTTTGATTAGAGCAGCATGCCCGGCGTAGCTGATATTTTCTCCATATAATGCACTTGTGAAACTATCAAATTATAACCTGCAGGGCCCTCCCTCCTTCCCATAAACGGTACGTAATACACTTCATATATGTGTGCATATGCATGTGTTTATATAGTTTGTATCGAGTACGGGTATGAATTGGGTACTTGTTACCAGAACCTCAGTCCAGTCCAAGGGGGCAATTTGCAAATACTTACACAGGCCCTAAGAGAGTGTTTGATTGCGAGACTAGGACTCCGGAACTTGAACTCCAGTTCCAATCCAGGGGTGGGCCGCTGATTGGTCTCGTAATTGGGTAAAAAGCGGGTCATAATTCATTGCTCACCGAGACCCATGATTGATTATGACGGAAACTAGAAGTACATGTTTGATCGAGGCAAGAATTATCTTATTCTTCAAATTTATGTATAAATTAAGATTGATTTAAACTACCTGCAGTTTAGCCCGATTGAGGCCGCAGGGCTCTTATTGACTGTGAAAGTGAGGAGACAAAGGTAATTAAATTGTCTATTCGAAGCATCATGGCTCCACAACAACACAAACGATTGGAAGGAAATCTCGTTGAAGCTTTTTACAGTAAATTGCTGCTGTGCTCACATTCAAAAGTTACCCTTCTCTACTGAAACCAATTATCATTGAAAATGACCAAGAGAAATACATGTTCGTGGCAACAAAAAGAATTTCTATACTCGAATCGAGTTCGACACGACATTCTGCACACAAACCCGAAGAAACAAGACAATCATGGTTTCAAGTCGCTACATAATACGAGTAATTCGAAGAAAAACTTTAATGCAAAGAGATGCCAGGTTAGGGGCATCTGGAGGAGACCTACAAACTTTCCCGGGGCGAGGCGAAGTTCGGATGGAAAAAATTTTAGAGAGGTGGTCTATTAATGGTTTCTTTCGGAAGTTCGGATTAATTCCGTAGATTTTTTTTGGACTTCTTTATTTTGGATTTCGGGTTAGGCATTCACCCTGCTTTGCCAATGAATAGGCAAGGTTATTAGAGCCAATATACACATGAACCCAATTTGATTTGAATTAGACTTGGGTCTTGATCTAGGAACCGTTATAGCTAGAGGGTGAAGCTTGAAACGACGAGGTCGTCTTCGCTATGGGTCGTGCCTTCCTTCACAGCAATAAACAAGACTATAAAATGCTTCATCTCTGCCATTGGAGGAGACCATCTTCCAAAAGCCACTAGACCATAAGATTTTAAGCATGGCAAAAGCATAAATTCTGATTTGAAAAATTTTCCCTTCTAAACAAATCCCGGAATTCTCAATTTTCATCTTTCTTTCCTTCTTTCTTATGTCTATATTTTTTAAACCATCCGTATGGACATGAGTGGTTTGGAATTGGCACCGTGATTCGAACAAGACCCTAATTGGATCAGGAGCTGACTAGAACCATAACTGGTAAAACGGGCCCGAAACCAGGACCACCCGGTTTCATAGAATTGGAACTAGTGTGAAACCTTAAAATTTTATTTTTTAATAATTTCTCCCAATTCTGGATGGTTTAGGACTCAAAGCGGAACAGAAACCAGCCTAGTCTCATTTCAATTCCTATTCATGGTTCTAAGAAAACCGGAACCAACGGTTTGAAATTGTCAGTTCCAGTTTATCCCAAACTGGCCATGTTTGCATCCGCATTTGGTGTGGAATAAGGTTTGGTTCTGTTTGGATAATGTATGAGGAAAAGTATTTAATTTCTTAGGGGTTCGAGAATGTAGATTGCAAAATTTAAATTGAATCTTTGGATCACGATGCAGAGATGTCTCGTCTCACATCGCCATTTGTCTGCTCGATCACAAGTATAGAATTCTGTATTTGCTACAAGAACGTTTCCCAAGATGTCCAGATTGTCGGGTTCGAATTGAATCCAATATGCGGGCTCATTGGATCCGTAGGCTTACCGTAATGCTCGGCTGAATTCTTGCATTATTGCATATACAAAAAACACCACACATGACTGCTATGATACACAGCTCATCTGCTCACGTCACCCTAAAAGTTTTTTTTCTTATAACTCCTAAGCTAACTAGACTTTTGCGAGGGTAGTAAGATAGTAGTACTTCTAACACAAGAAGAGTAGAACACTAGATATGAGTGATCTTTTGGGAAGTTTTTCTAAAAGTTTAATATATATCAACCATAATGGTGCCTTGTCAATGTCATTTTAGGTATGGTGAAGGACACAAACTTCCAAAAAGTAGATTCCATATACTAACATTGGTTGTGCCAGAAGAATGATTTAACTTTGGAGTTTTGATGGGATGTAACGTATTAGTATTGGAAAAGTATAATACGTAGATGTGCATTACCCAAATCCACGAGGAAGGCTGAGTATGCCTTAAACTATTAGCCTATGAATTTGTATTAGCTTGATTTTAGCATATAAGAATAAAGAATAATTTAACTTACATTGAATTAACTGTTAAAATAACACAAGATCCTTTAATCTCTATATTCAGCTCGACCCATAGATATTGAAATATTGCTTCCTTGACCTATATTGTACAATAAAGGAGGCCAAGGTACGTTGTTTCTAGCAGTTAACTCCCTTATTTTTTCCAGGAGATAGCTGCTGCTAAGTCTAATCAAATGCTGGCAAGTCATGTGCGTGATACCTTGTCATGCAAGTATCTATAATAATGGCTCATCTCCATTTTACCTTGTCCTGGTCTCTCACAATCAAGCCTCAACCATTTGTTATATCGAGTTTTAGAATCCATAATTTCAAAAGAAAAAAACAAAGTTCTTGGAGATCAAAAGGTTCTCTACCAATATCTCTTGTTATTTTATTATAAATTTTTTAGATCAATAAATATTATACGAAGGTTCTTCTTTTTTCTTTAAAAAGTTTCATAAGACATCTCAATAGATAAATAATCTCAATAATAGATCTTTCTACCCTGAATCCAATTTGGTTTTTTGTCCTATTTCACATTTGTCTCAACCTACTTTAATAATGTATTCTCATAATTTCATAGTATGACTCATCAACTTGATACCTCGATAATTTACACAATTTTGAATGTCTCTCTTGTTGTATATAAGTGTAATTGTATTTTTTAATTTTTTTTTGTTTTTATATTTTATTAAATAATCTTCAAAGCCAAGTAATACCCATCTCTCCTATGATTTTCTATACTCTATAGAGATATTATCTAGTCTTACAAATTTATCAACCCCATAAGCTTAATAGCCTTTTAACTTCATTTTTTTAAATACATTGATAGAAATTATGATTTGTATACACTTCTAATTTGGCTAGTTTACCTAAGGTAATATTAATATTGGTTAAAAAAGTAGATTCCCTACACTAAGATTGGTTGTGCGAAAAGAATGATTTAACTTCGGAGTTTTGATGGGATGTAATGTATTAGTGTTGGAAAAGTTATATGCAAATAATAATACATAGATGTGTATTACCCAAATCCACGAGGAAGACTGAGTTTGCCTTAAACTACGAGTCTATGAATTTGTATTAGCTTGATTTTAGCATATAAGAATGCAACATTTGCATTATCAAACTTAATTTCTCAATAATAATTTGCTCATTTAAATAACAAATTCATTTTTGTGAAAATGTTAAAAGAGGAAGACCACAAAAATGTTGAAAAAAAACAATAAAGAATTATTTAACTTATGTTAAGTTAACTGTTAAAATGACACAAGATCAAGCTGAGTACAACCCAAAGTGGATCTCAAGCAGCTTATCTCAGCCTTTAATCTCCATATTCAGCTCGACCCACCTATACTGAAATCTCTCTCTCTCTCTCTCTCTCTCTCTCTCTATATATATATATATATATATATATATATATATATATATATATATAATGTATATATAGTGATTGGATCTGCCCACCATGGATGCTGCTCAATATTGCTTACTTTTGAGGAACATGAAAGTAATAGTATTGTTCTAATTATACTCATGCTATATAAAAATAGTGAATAAGCAAGTAATTGGGCAAGAAATGGTTTTCATATATATATATATATATATATATATATATATATATATATATATATATATATATATATATATATATATATATATATATATATATTTAAGAGCATACTCATTCATGCTCTAATTTTCTTAAAGATTTCAACTAATCAATGGTTAAGATCTTTAAAGCAACAAAAAAATGGTACTCCTACATTTAATTCAACAGTAAAAAGCACCCATATACCTTTTTATTTTTGAAATTTAAATTTAAATTTTAACCATTGATCTCACCGATCAAATGATTGAAATCTTTGAATGTTTAAGCATAAATGAACACGTGCATGAACTAATTTGTCTTTATATATATATATATATATATATATATATATATATATATATATATATATATATATATATATATATATATAGAGAGAGAGAGAGAGAGAGAGAGAGAGAGAGAGAGAGAGAGAGAGAGAGAGAGAGAGAGCACCATCCTGTATAATACCGGGGGCCAAGGTACGTTATTTATAGCAGTTAACTCCCTTCTTTTTTCAGGAGGTAGCTGCTAAGTCTAATCAAATGCTGGTAAGTCATGTGCGTGATACCTTGTCATGCAAGTATCTATAATAATGGCTCATCTCCATTTTACCTTGTCATGTTCTCTCACAATGGAACCTGACCCCCTAGTTATATCGAGTTTTAGGATCCATAATTTTGAAAGAAAAAAATAAAGTTCTTCAAGACCAAAAGGTTTTTCAAAGAATATTTTTTATTATTTTATTATAAATTTTTTTAGATCGACGACTCAATAGGTAACTAATCTCAATAATGGATCTTCCTAACATAAATCTAATTTGGTTTTTGTCCTACTCGACATTTGCCTCAACTGACATTAATAATTTATTCTCATAATTTCATAGTATGACTCATCAACTTGATACCTCGATAATTTGTATTAATTTTGAATGTCTCTCTTGTTGTTGAATATAGGTATAATTGTACTCTTTCTGTTATTTTTTATTTTTCTATATTTTATTAAATAATCTTGTAAGCCAAGTAATACTCATCTCTCCTATGATTTTCCATATTTTATAGGAATATTATCTAGTCTTATAAATTTATCAACCCCCATAAGTTTATGAATCTAACAAAAGTAAGATCCATAGTTTTCTTATTTTTTAAGTTTAATTATCTTAAAATCTCTTTCACCTTCTTTTGAGTTGAGTTTTTTATATAAATTTTGCTAAATTTTAGCTTTTGCTTCACTAACCTTCTTTTTTTGCTTTCTTGTAAGCTTCCTAAGTTTTACTTTTCTTATTGACATAATGCAATTTTTAATATTTGATCTTTCTCTTTCTCTTATCTTGTACTAGTTCACTAGACCATCAAGCTTCCTTTTATAATGGTACATCTCGTTTATATTTGTAATTTCTTATATAATCAGTTTTTATATATATATATTGACTGCTTCATGCACCTCCTTCTAAAAGTGGGGACAAAGAGTAATGGTTCTCAGTTTTATTTTTTCAACCTTTTAATTTTGTAAATCACTCTTGCCTCCACTTTTTAATGGAAAGGAAGGAGCACGGCGTTTTCACGAAGGAAGCCGGCGCTGTAGATATATTCATGTACGTTATGTGGTAATTTAGGTTCAAATTATTCGGTGTCATGGTTGAAGTGCGAAAGCTAGAACATGAATTGTCAGCGTGCTTTTTGTTTGGTAATGCTTTGTGGGAACTTCTTGTTCTATATTTTCCCCATGATTGATCATACTTTGTATTTTTTTTTTGTTTTTTGTTACAAGAGGAGGCTGAAGCCTAAAACACACCCATGCATACACCCTTTGAGAGTCGAACTCCCCACCAACAACAATGGTGCTAAAGCTCCCTGTCATCGAGCTAATGGTCTCGGTGCATATGCTGGCATATGTTAAGAGTGCAATGGCTTGAAACGGCCTAATCAGCTCTACCTACAGTGCAATGACTTCAAAGTGTGTCATTGAGCTAATGCTCTCGGTGCATATCCATTGAATTAGGTTATTTGATACTAGTGACAACAAATAAACTTAGAAGTTAGTGTTTATCACACTTCGAAGAATAAAGCTATCCTAACCTCCTTGGAAGACTAAACTTGAATTGACCATGAATACCCACATCCTTCATCGGAGAGCGTTCTGGAAGAAGGTTGAAACCCTCACTGTAGGTAGAGTTCACTTGCCATATCTAGTGAATCTCCATTAGTCGTGACCAACCGTTCATACATTTCTTTCTCCACCATCAAATGATTTAATGAGGTTGAAGACTAACACAACCACCTACCAAGTCATGCTAACCTTATGCGAACCAAACAGTTGTTAGGCGTTTTGGTTGTAATGGTTTCTAGAATTCTCTACTACAACTGAAACTGATAAGGACAATGAACCTAGCAATCGCCACTAAACCCAAGCTAGACGAGTTTTGATGAGATAAGTGAAAGAGAGATACTTCCAAACAACAAAATGCCTTCAAACATAACTCCAATTCGTTTCATTTCAATGGCTTAAATAGAGATTACATAGTAGTAATGACAGACATTAAAACAAGCTAGAAATAGCACCAAGGAACTAACACTACATTGTTATCACACAAGCTAGGAAAATGAGCCTAATTTAATGGTCAATTGGCTCATTAATGATCATAGTAATCAGTTGATACTAGTTTGGACAACCATTTATGAAATCTTCCAGGGTTGGATTTGCCACTCCTTAACTTGTCCTGGTCTTAGATTGTTTTACTGGTCAAAGGGTTTAACTTGGATGGATTATGTCCTTAATATTACAATAATTCTTATATATACATATCTTGTTCTTGAGATGGAGCTGATTAAAGCTTGATTCCGAGGCATTTTCAGTTTTCAGTTTTGCCTTGATGTCCGCCTCATAACCCCAAGCTTGTTTCAGTCGTATTTTGGCATTAACAGTCACTTGAATAATAATGATACTCATTAGTAACACATGTAGTGATCATAAATTTAAGCATTTAGCATCCATGTCATGGTATTAAGAGTCGCATTCTCAGAGAACTACTATACTCATTAGTAACATATCATGAGTTACATTTTTAGCATGACTATATATAATGATATTGTAAATAAGATTTATCTAACTTTGTCTTATTGTGGGAGTTTTTTCCTATTTACTTTTTAAAGAGAGTTTGTAAGTCCTATTGTAGAGGTAATGAGATATGCAACATCATCACCTTTGTTTTGTCCGTTTGTTTAAGACTCGGTTGTATTCATGTAAGACGAACCGACGAGGGTCTTCGTTTATCATAAATGTGTTTGTTGAGGTCCATTGAATTAGGTTATTTAATACTAGTGACAGCAAATAAACTTAAAAGTTAGTGTTTATCACACTTCGAAGAATAAATTTATCCTCACCTCTTTGTTTTCTTTCCCTTATTCTTTTAGCCAAGGATG
This sequence comes from Brasenia schreberi, assembly GCA_036023115.1. Lineage (NCBI taxonomy): Eukaryota > Viridiplantae > Streptophyta > Magnoliopsida > Nymphaeales > Cabombaceae > Brasenia > Brasenia schreberi. The sequence goes on along the minus strand of JAYKKT010000078.1, from coordinate 13,823,718 downwards.
GATTCACTTTCTGGCTCTCTCTCTATATAATAAATACATATACATATATATATATATATATATATATATGATTGTTATAGTTCTTATGCACAGATATTGGGTGAGCATAATGCAATTAGAAGATCAAATCTTGCAATTCGACAAGAAATTTGCATAGGGAACACATTTTCTCTACTTCAATTTTAACTAGAAAACTAGATTTCCTAATGAAAGTTACAAAAAATGATAAAATATATGTTCTTATTTTAAAAAGCAACTCGTGTTCAATATTTTACTGTGCTGCTGGTGTTTGGTTCGACGGAAATGACCTGACAACTAAAACATTAACAAGATTTTACTTGATAAACAGGCTATATATATATGATCGTTATAGTTCTTATACACAGATATTGGGTGAGCATAATGCAATTAAAAGATCAAATCTTTCAATTCGACAAGAAATTTTGGTAGGGAACACACTTTCTCTTCTTAAATTTTAACTAGAAAACTAGATTTTCTAATAAAAATTTCAAAAAATGCTAAAGATAAAATCTATGTTCTTATTTAAAAAGCAACTCGTGTTCAGGACATTTAACTTGGCTAGTGTTTGGTTTAAGGAAAATGACCTGACAACTAAAACATTAACAAGATTTTTGACTTGATAAACCGGCTATGTAACAAAAAAATTTAACAAGGTTTTTAGAAGACCCATCAGTTCTGGAATATTTCCAGTTTGAGTTCGAAATCACTTTGAACTGATAATTTTATCAAAAAATTTAAAAATACTCATAAGGTTCACAATCCATGATAGATAAATCCGACAAATTTTATGTGGGTTGTAGGAAGCCTAATACAACCCTTCTTCTTTATTCGGACTTAGGACTAGCCATGTAAAAGTAATCTCTTACATGTGGTTCTGACGGTTGGATAATTAATTATCAATATATACAAAAGGCAAAAAAGAATATGCTCATATGGATGAGTGATTATAAAAGAAAGGATTGTATTCGTAATGAGGTTATTAAAAACAAATTAAGAGTAATACCAATAGATGAAAAATCATTTAAAATGGTTTGAATACTTAGAAAGAAGACGAAAGAAAGGTCCAATAAGAAGATATGTGAAATTAGGGTGTGAAAATGTGAAAAAAGGAAGAGGGAGACCACCACAAGGAAACAATAAAGAATGATTTAGCATATGTTGAGTTCAATATTAGCATAACATCATGTAGCCGACTCCATCTAGTATGAGAAAAGGCTTAGTTTGTTGTAAAAGAAATTAAAAAAACGAAACAAGCCGTTTGGAATCACATGTTACAGTTCGGGTTTTGGTTGGCCATCTCTAGAAAGAACCTTGCAAATTGCACAACCCAATGAAGCGCTCTTGCATAAAATTTTCTCATCAATAAATTGGATCAAGCAACTTACTTTGTCAAAAACGTTCGTGCTCCCTTCAGTCGGCCTCACCTGCTTTTGGTCCATATGTTGACTACTATGGAGCTCAACTTGGTTTGAGTGCAATTTGCCAACATCGGTCAATTTAGTCAAGTAGATACTGGTTTTGACAAAGCAATTGGTCTTTATACAACCGATTTTCTTCCCATATATCCATCACTCTTGATGTGGCTACTGGGACATAACACAGTCTACACGACCGGTTCTTATTAGTTTCGGATCTGAAAAAGTAATCATAAAATTTTATTAAAAAATTAAAAATTAAGACGCGACAAGACTCTCGTCGCGTTCCTTTGTCCAGATTTACCCGGAAAGGGATTTCTAGTCATTAAGAGAACGTATTGGGGGTAATTTGGTCAATCATAAGCACAACGTTTCTTTCCACCCATGTGTACCGATTATCTCGATCACATCTTCCGGGTACGTTCTTCGTTACAGAAGACGACAATCATGAAAGGAAAGAAAAACTAAGATCCCAAAACGAAAACCCACTTGCGTTGCGCACTTTACTGGAAAAGGTGAAAAGATTTCCACCACCCTAACGTCATTTTTCACTCTTATCGGTAGTAATTGGAGAAAACAACCAATTTATTAAATTAGACTACGAACGAATCTAACAACTTTTTTTTCCACCAAAGACTTATTTTCATGTAAGAAGAAGATTCAAAGTATATCATTAAGAAAATAAAAAGTTTTTATCATGAAATATACATGCTTCTCTTGTGAGTCGAACTCTTCATCAGCACCAAGAGTATCAGAGTGCCCTGTCAGTTGAGCTAAAGCTCTAGGTCCATCCCACCAAACCCTTCACCAAAGTAAAACCAGCATAATATATATATATATATATATATATATATATATATATATATATATATATATATATATATATATATAAAATTCACAAACACTATTTTAAAAATAAGTAATTGAAAAACCCATACATTTCTGGGATGGCACTCACTCTCATGCATGCAGTCAAAAAGAGTTGCAATCTGTAACCCACCATTTGATCATAATTGAAGGTCTGAAGCCCTTTCTCTCTCTCTCTGTGCATATAAAATACAAGCGACGCTAGGGAAAGCCACAACCAGAGCCTCAGAAATTTCTTTTCAGCCTATTTTCTTTTCCTTCTCCCACCCTTTTTCCGGCATTACAATGGCCAGCCCGTACAGAAAGATGAAAAAGCCGGAGGCGACCGCTGAGCCGATCTCAGACCCCGCTCATCAAGAAGAAATTGAGCAGCCCAGTTGGAAGAAGAGGCTCATCCTGATCTGCGTTGGGGCCATGGCATTTCTCTTGGCCTCCGGCATTGCCGTCGGGCTTTATATCCGGTCCCGGACCTCCGGGTCTGGGTTCAATCAGGCTGCTATCCAGCCGAGCCAGGAAATCGTACTGGCTTGCCGGCAAACACGATATCCAAGCCTATGTATCGACTCTCTGGTAGCATTCCCAGGTGCACAGTCCGCCGGAAAGTCTGACCTTGTTCGAATTTCGGTAAACATGACCCTCCTGCATACTGGCAGGGCTTTCTCCGGTCTCATCAGGGTCGGCGCTGGAATGTCCATGACCCAAATTGCTCGACAGGCTGTCGACGATTGCGTCGAGCTTTTGGAAGAATCTGTCGACCACTTATCGAAGTCGATGGAGGCGGTGGCCGACGGCCGGAGCGGGGCGGCCGACGTGATGACGTGGTTGAGTGCCGCAGTGACGAATCAAGACACGTGTAAGGAGGGGCTCGGGGAGGGGGCTGAGGCCGAGGTGAAAGATCAGGTGGCGGCGGAGCTCCGAAATCTGGAGGAGATCCTCAGCAATTGCCTAGCAATCTATGCCATGGCCAGCGACGACCGGGACTTTTCTGGGATCCCGACCCAGAACCGGAGATTGCTCGCCCACCACGACATCTCTCGGAGTGGTTTTCAAGCAGAAGAAGGCGGTTTCCAGATGGGTGAGGATGGATTTCCCGCATGGCTGACCCGTCGAGACCGCCGGATGCTTGCCATGGAGGCCAAGTACGTGCCGGGCGACATAGTGGTCGCATCTGACGGCAGTGGCACGTACAAGACCATCGAGGAAGCGATCAGGGCCGTTCCTGAGAAGAGCACCAAGCGCACCGTTATTTACGTCAAGGCAGGCAGGTAAAAATCTCAATTTTACTCTCTCTCTAAAAAATTACCACCTTTTTACATGCATACATTAAAAGTATTTTGGTTGGTGACATGATAAGGAAATAATAGGATTGTCCGAATCAGAAAATACTTAAAATATATATATATATATATATATAAGACCAAGTTTTCTAACCGTGAATTGTATATAATTTCACTTACAGGAGTAAAACCCCAAAAATGTATGCCATCAAAAGAGAAAAGGAGTAGGATATGATTCGGTGGATGCATTGATTGGCCATTTTTCTTCCTTTTCATGCGTTTTTGTGCTCCCAGAAATATGAAAAGGATTGGTTCTCAGATTAAGACTGTTTTGACTGACAAGTTATTATTAGGAAACACTGTTTCGACTGTGAATGTATGACCTCCCAATTTTGTAAGTGTTTTCCTATTGTACTAGACGCGTCTCAAACCCAATTTTCCTAGCTCCTGGTGAGAATTACGTGCGTTTGGATATTGGTGATTCCACCGAAACGGATTCCAATTCCACTGAATTATTTGTTGGCAACTTGAAAATAAAAACGGGACATGGGAAATGTTTTCCTAATATACTAGATGTCCCAAACCCAAACTCAAATTTTCCTAGTTTCTCGTTTTCGTGTTGATGGTAGTTTCCTTTTCAAGTTTTTATAATTTTTTCACAAAATTCATGAGAATCCCATTTCGGTTTATTTATGAATTTCATAAATACAAACAATTTTCTTTATCTTCAACAAGAAAAGAAAACACAATTACATGAAGTCTCCCATACTGTCCTCTAGACACTTATCCTTCAATAGCCCCGGATCCAACTCTAACAATACAACCCAAAAGCCACCTGAGTCAGATCCATATCCCCCCTTCGCAATCAACAGTAGGTTAATATATTCTTTTCTGGCAATTAGAATTTTGAATCACCACACAACCTGGTCAAATATGGACTGCCCAAAGGTTAATATATTCTACTTTTACCATATTAAGTTTAATATTTGATTTTCATCATGAAAACATACTAAAATTGTATAATGTACTAACTAAGATGAGTCGCGAGTTGACCACAATCGGAAATTGAGGTTGCTTGAAATTGCAGTGGATTAATGATAAATCGGATTCCGAGTCCACGATCTAAAATTGATCCAAGTAAATATGATGAATTTTTCAGAAGAATTATTTGAAAGAACATGGGCTTGCTTGAAATTGTAAAATTGTGAATTATTTGAAAGATTGAGGTTTAGTTTGGGAAATTTTGACTGATTTTTTTTTCATGTCCTTTTCCATGATTTTTTTTTTACAAACCGAGGCCAAAGCCTAACACACACATAAACTCCCATTAGTCGAACTCCCCACCAGCAACAAGAGTGTGAGAGTGCTGTGCCAGTTGCGTTCCAGGCCTATATGTTCATGATTTGATAAATACATGCAAATCCAGTGGCTGAAAAAAGGCGATTCCCTTTTCTAGAAGGAAAAAGTTTTTCCACTTTGTGGACTTCCTTAGCATGGGAGAGAAAACTTTTCCAGCTTGGGGCAGATTATTAGAACACCAAAATGCCCAACATGGGCTTTCCGGGTCGTGTCCTGTGTCATATTTTCGTATCATGTTATTATATTGCCCCTATCTTGCAAAGGAAGGCTCCTCGTTTCCCACTCCTCCCTTTTCTTTCTTCAACGTCAACCCATTCTTAATTTACTTCTAACAATTCCATTAACATTGCCAGTGATTTTTCATTTATTTTGGTGAAAAATGTAAATTTTCTTTTTAAAAAATCAGATCTAACATTCCCATGTGATCTAGCAATCCCATTTATTTTTTGAAGCATGGACGCACGCACTCTTACAGTGGTTTTCATGTGAAGCTGTAGAAATTTCAAGGTAGATTTGAAAATCCACGGCCTAAAATATACCAGTAATTTCTTTGGAAGAATAATTTTCATGTGCTGATGGTCATGGATTTTGGTTTTTAAATTTTCTAAAAGATCAATGGATGAGATCTCTTGGTACTAGTAAATGCAAATTTTGCAGCAACTAAATACAGCTATACAGGCTAACTTGTTATTTTCCACAGATGCAGTACTGGATGACCCTATTTAATGAGAAAAACAAAATTTGATATTTATTGATATCGACAATAAAAATAAACCGAATTTTTGTGGGCAAAGTAAGAAAAGCATTGTTTTTGTTTTTGAGAAAATAATAATATCCTTATGATTTGCTTGTTTGGCACATGTTTGAGTCGATGGCAACTCGAACTGGATCGGCATGTCTTGAATTGGCCGGTTTTAATCAAACTGGTAGGACGGAGACCTTTGATTCCATTTCGGGCCTTGATGTTGTTCCTTTTCTCTATTCTTTATTTTTCCAATTCTTTGTTTATTATTTCAATTGTTCAGCTATTTAACTCAATTAGACTGATCTAAGTACTTAAAAAAATCGCGATAGGTCAGCTCGTGGTAAAAGCTCAATCCACGTATTGAACTCACGACCTACGTAGTGGCATAGTTCGATATAGCAGCAGCCAGTCTGACTGGGGGTTGTTATGACTTCGACTCGACCCAAATCTCATTTGAAATTTTTTGGCACTAATAGGCGGGTTGGACATGCCCTGGTGGAGGGGTTCACCTCAAAGAGAGTTCTTCGTCATAAAAAAAAATACTGCAATATCCCACTTTGACTCGTTCTAGTTTTATCTTGTTTTATCAGATATGAGGAAAACTTGAAGGTGGGGAGGAAGAAATGGAACGTGATGATTGTTGGAGATGGGAAGGGTAAAACGGTCATCACGGGGGCGAGGAGCGTTATGGGTGGATTCACCACCTTTCATACGGCTACATTTGGTATGTGCTTCTCTAACGTTAGCCCTTTAACACTTTTCCTCAATTACCCTTTTACCCATGCCATTTTTTTACTCATCTTTCATGAGAGCCATCATTGTTTCCTTTTATTTATTTGAAACTCGAAGAAACCACATTCATGGGTTGAAACAAATAAATATAGTCCCATGGGGGCGTATAGACATAACCGGTTCCGGTTTTCCACGAACCAAAACTGAATCAGGACTGAGCAGGTTCTAATTCCAGTTTGCAACTGCCAGTTCAAGTTTGAGTCCTAAATCACACGGAATCGAAAAAGATTATTCAATTTTTTGAAATTTAAAATAAAAAATATATAGAACTGGCATTTTGGAACCATCAGTTCTGCTTCCAATCGTCCAGTTTCACGTCTAGGGGCATAGCTCACTGGCTAGACCGAGACCAGGTACGCATACCCTGGGAATCAAACTCACTATCTGCATCTTATGAGTCGAGTGCATTGCCAGGTAAGCCAGAGCTCTCGGTGGAGTTGCTTAAAATGCTTACCAGAGATACTTATGTCATTAAAATAATCTCCACATTTTTTGGTGTTTTTTTGGGTAATTTAATCTTTATGAAATTCAACGCCCTGTTTCTTGGTACAGACAGTGGGTCTTCATCACTACACCTTATTTTTCTAGGTTTCATTTCCTGTTTTTAATTGGATCGGTTCTGTTCCATCACAGATCTGGTAGCAAAATAACCTCAACTAGTTCGATTCTACTTTCCGGGAAGTAGTTTCACCATCAGATCACGATTTTTTTCTGAAATGGACGGCACACATGGATCCACGTCCTTTTCATGCTAATGATCTATGGACCTGATCCATTCTCTTATTTATCTTGGGTCCAAATAGCGACCCACCTTCTTCCACCACTGGATCCACTCTTGGCTGTATTGGATGACGGCCCAAAAGCCAGGTCCCGCAGGTGGTGGCCATGAGACATTTTGGATTCATCCGGAATATCCGATCCAACAGATTGGATCCACTAGGATCTACTAAGCTAGACCCAACCTTGTGCCACCCACACAAAAAAGGTGAGTGGGTTGTCTGTGGGGTCCAATTGGTTGAACAGGTGGGCCTGCAAATAGTACCATATGCCATTAAGGGTAGAGGGGCCCTTATCTATGGACTCAATAACCTAGGGTCCAGCACATCTTCTTCACATGGTGGGGTGCCGATTCCGTGTTCGAATGATGCCATTTTGTGTCAATTCAATTACAACCTCTTTTCTCCTATCACAGTATCACTTTAGTTACGCACAATCAGGCATGTTTTGGGTCAATTCCGTATCAGATTTTCATATAGAGTGTCGTGCTATATTGCTAGGAATTTTCGTGTTTTAGTTCATGCTCCTATTATGCCATTTAGTTCGTGTCAAGGGATTGACAATCAGAGCACATTCCCTTTGTTGTCACCGTGGTGTTATTATAAATATCAGGCCACGTCCGTGCCAGCTTTTGTGTCATGTCTGCTTGTCCACTCTTATCAGTTGGACACGACTGGAGTACATTAGACACGATAGACTTTCTATAAAGAGACGCGACACGAGGGGCGATTGAATTAAACGCTTCTTAATTTAGTCGGTCCACAATCTTGAGTGAAAAGTGGGAAATTCGGTCATTTAACATGATTCAGAGAAGAGGTTTTAATTGATAAAAAATTTTATAAACAAATGCATTGGAAGAACTCATATCCAATAGTTGTTGATTAAATAAAGAAAAACATTGAGTGCCTCTGCATTCAGCTCTGCCAATAGGTATATCATGGCATTTATTTTAATGATAATTAAAAATATTGATGACATTTAATTTTGTACGAACCTATGCTTTTATCTTTCAAGGCTTATGGATATGCTTTTTTGACTTAATGGAAACAAAATTAATTCCCCATATCGGGACACACACATATTCTAACAGTATTACTTGTACCTACTAATTCTATGAATGATAACGCATAAGCACGGTAACTTACCTGGTTAGGTGTCTACTCACTAGCTGAAGATCATGAGCTTGATACCCGGGCATAGACATGTCTGGTTCCGAGTAAATCAAAACTGGTGGTTTCAAACCGTCGGCTCCAGTTTGCCTAGAACCTAGAATTGTAACCGAATAGGCTCATTGGTTTCGGTTTGGGCCCGGAACCACTTGGAGCCTGGTAATTTTATAAAAAAAAGTCTTAATTAAGTTTTTAAAATATCAGAACTGACAGTTCCAAACCGTCAATCCGGTTCCGGTTTTGGAAATGGTGAAATCAGAACCTGACAGAGTGAGTCCCGGTTCCGGTTCCAACCTGCTGCCAGACTGATTAGGAACCGATGTCTACCCGAGCATCCATGTGTCTTGAGCCTCCCATTGTACCTGAGAAAAAAAAAATTAATAGCAATAACAATCATGGTCGTTGTCATCGTTATCATCATCATCATAATAATAATAATAATAATTACTATAATAGTGACAACAATAACAATATTAATAATTTTAATAATAATTAAGCAATTATGACAACACGTGCTTAAATGTTGGTGCATTCATGCCTGGCTTCAGGCTCCCCCCTTTGTAAACAGCATTTGCTTAATAAGAAGCAGCATTGTATGCGTCTTCATGCAGCTCTGCAAATAATTGTTCATGGCATTTGTTGCATGCTGTAATTTTTATGGCATTTAACTTGTATGAATTTATGGTTTTCGTTGAAGTCTCATTAATAAGCTTTCCTGTCTTAGTAGACTGCAATACTCTTGCACAATAATGTAGTTTTGGTTATTGTGACAAAAAACAGCTTTTCTAAAAAATAGAGAAAAAGGAGGGCTCTCAACTCCCACACTGCAGTGACAAGTTCGATTCCTTGGGTGTGTATGTGTTCGTGACTAAAACCCATTTTTAATATTTCATGTTATTTTTCTGAAATTTTTTATTTTATTAATAAAATGACTATATACTTTTTTGTTATGCAGTTGGATCTTAAAAATGAAAGCTTTCAAAAATTTTGAATTCCTAAACGCGCACCTTTTATGCTTAAAAACTCTTCGCACTCCAAGTCCATATGTTGATATACTTTTCATAAATCACCACAAATAGATACTGCACAGAAAAGCACACTACGGTGGAAATATATAAATAAAGATCTCATCATGTATTATATATATATATATACATACATACATACACATATATATATGTACTTATATATGCATTATATACATATGTATATATCTATATATATCATATGTATATATACATATAAAATATGCATATATATATATATATATAATGTATATATGTATATATATATATATATATATGTGTTACATATATATTATATATATGGTAGGTGTGTCGGCTGCCAAATGTTTTGACAGCTTTGTCTACAGTGTATGATGATTTGACAACCTTATAGTCTATGCTAGCTATGAAGATCGCTCGTTCTAATAGTTGCAAAACATTAGTACCGCTATAAGCTCATCAGTTTACTGATAAAAGTTGTCTCCTTGTTTCGATTATTTTTAAAAAATCTCTCATCTTACACTTAGTTCGTCGGTGAGGTAGTTTTCGCATATAATATATTAGAATATGTTAGAGGGGGCACGAAACTAAGGCCACAAAGTTGTGTAAGAATGAGGTTGCTGTACTGGGACGACTTACAACTGACTAAGCATCTGTCGAATCAACTTCAAGCCAAGAGCAAAAAAATTAACAAAGAATATATTATCATGATCCTGTTAAGTGAAAGAGAAATTGGAGTTCATGATAGGTACATGGGCTCTGGACCTGGGACGTGCTTAACAGCGATTAGAAAGAACTCACATTATAATGTTATTTATAAATGAAAATTAGTTTAGATCACGGGGTTAGAAAGTCATACATTCAAGTTCATGATCATGATTGCGATCTTTGCACATCAAACATGTTTCATAACTAATGTAAACTTCTCAATGATGTTCCCACTGAGTAATACTGAGTTCATGATCATTGTCGCCCAGCCAAACATACTTAAAGATATATTCTTGTCTACATTATAATAAAATTTTCTCTGTACAGCTGCTACTGGTACCGGATTCATTGCCCGGGATATTAGCTTCGAGAACTCGGCTGGCCCCGAGAAGCACCAAGCAGTTGCTCTCCGGATCGGTGCCGATCACGCCGTGGTGTACCGGTGCAGCATCGCCTCCTACCAAGACACACTCTACGTGCACGCGCAGCGGCAATTCTACCGGGAGTGCGAGATCTACGGCACAGTGGACTTCATCTTTGGCAATGCAGCGGTAGTGATCCAAAACAGCACAATTTATGCACGGAAGCCCATTCCAAACCAGAAGAACACCATAACAGCGCAAAATCGCAAAGACCCAAATCAGAACACTGGGATCTGTATTCACCATTGCCAAATTCTTGCAAACCAGGATCTCAATGGAGTGAAATCGAGTATCCCAACATATCTGGGTCGGCCATGGAAGCTATATTCGCGCGTCGTTTACATGTTGAGCTACATGGGGGATCACATAAGTCCAGAAGGATGGCTGCCATGGAGTGGCTCATTTGCATTAGACACATTGTATTATGGTGAGTACATGAACTACGGGCCCGGTGCAGCAGTTGGAAAGAGGGTGCAGTGGCCAGGCTATAGGGTGATCACAAGCTCGGAAGAAGCAAGCAAATTTACTGTGGCACAGTTTATTTATGGGTCTTCTTGGCTGCCTTCTACTGGTGTTGCTTTCTTGGCAGGGTTGTATCAATAGAAGAGAAGATAATATTAATTATTTTATTTGGTTCTAAAGCTATATATATAATATGTATATGGCTTTGAAATTGTTCCTCTTACAGAACTTGTTCCCCTCGTATATATAGCTCTCATTTTTTCTAAAAGATATAATAAGGGTAGTTGGACATGTTGGGTGGTACAAGGAATTGTACAAAGAGTGCATATAGAACAATTTCAATGTTAGAAGAGCTCAATTATGGGCATTGCAATGTTCATTATTAATCATGTACTTTCTTCTTCTTCTTCTTTTAACCTTTTGGCATAGTAATAAGATTGGCATTTGATGTCTATGTGGTGATATTGATTAGAGACATTGAAACTTGACTCCATTGTGATTAAGGACACTTACTTTTGGAATCAGTCCAACCCAGGAGGATGGTATTGGAGTTGAGGTGGGTTAGACCAGCTTTTAAGATTAAATTGCATATATATATATACATATATATATATATATATATATACATATATATATATATATATATACATATATATATATATATATATATATATATATACATATATATATATATATATATATAGAGAGAGAGAGAGAGAGAGAGAGAGAGAGACCTTCTCTAGTTTTTTTCATTCACGACTTCGAAAGACATCTTTTTGGTATAATCATCTTTTATAGATGTAGCAGTAAGTAAATAAGTGATTCATTGAGGCTGTAAAAGTTAGTCGATGGGTTTCTTTTATGCCAAGACAATCAATTATAGAAAGGTGAGTGTGAAGACTCACAATATGAATAATAAATTAAACTTTTCGGAGCATGTTTAAACCCTTGGTTTTGTGCTCTTCATAATACAAACTCGTACACAAATTTCAAAAGCCATAGGTCACAAAGTATATGGCCTAAGTTTTCATTGATATGTGTGTACGGGCGTGTATAGGTGCTTTGTTAAAACCGTGATACCTTCCAATACTCGTTCTTACCTTTTATAGATGGTTTGTAAAGTTTATCTATGTACAAAAGTTAATTTGTAAATTATTAATACAACACATAAATTTACTTTAAAAGGATGGGGAATATCATCAGCTCACAATCATGAAGAAAATCGCACTTTTAAATGGCTAAAATTTTTGTGTGTTAACCAAAATTAATGCATACATATAATGAATAAATAATACTAAACTCGAACAATATTATTAATATCAATCAAGGACATACCACCATAAGCTACGGTATGACTCTCTCTCTCTCTATATATATATATAAAACCCAGTAGTAGACCTAAGAATTTCTTCTCGGTGAGACACTTATATTTCACGTCCATGGGGCACTTGCATTTTCTTATACACATTGGCAGACTTAGATTTCACGTGAGGCACATGCCTCAACTCACTCAAAAGTGGCACCACTAACATATGTTTCACCATTGTTTTCTAGTAGAGTGAGCATCGGTCGGTTCAGTTGAATAATAAAACCAAACCGAATAAAATAATAACTGAAATTTATTGAAACCTAGAAACCAAATATGAACCAAATTACCTATATAACCCAACCGACAAAAATAACAATAACTACAACAACAACTTAAGCCTTTTCCCATACTAGATGGGGTTGGCTACATGGATTCTTTGTTTCCACATAGTCCCATCATAATTTGTAGAATTCTTGATAAATAAGTCCGACAGTTTTACGCTGGTTCAAAAGCTTAACGCAACCTTTCTCCTTTATCCGAGCTTGGGACCAGTCATGCAAGAGCGATCCCTTATGGGCGGAGTTTTTCAATATAGCAACTACAAATATAATTACACGATATACAAGGAACAAAAAAGGATAAAAAAAGAATGATCATTGAACACATTAATTACCATGTAAATGAAAAAGGAACAAAGAAACACAAGGCAGACAACCGCACATATCCAAAGCCAGAACCATCGATTGTATGCAACGAACATACTATTTAAATTGTTAATGTGATAACCCTTTATAATTAAAGATAACTAAATGAATAGGCACAACAATATATAAATTGAATAAAACAAAAATCCCCAAATGAAACATCATACAAATCCCCAATTTGAATGCAATCAAAATCAAGAAAGAGAGATACAGAGAGTACTTACCTTGTTCCTTGCTGCTTGAGAGAGAGAGATGGCAATGCTGCACACGGATGTTTTTTGGTCGAGAGAGAGATGTAAGTAGATAGAAGAGGCACCAGTCACGCACGAGAGAGAGAGTAAATATGGAAGACGGCAATTGCATGCAGTGATGTTGAGAACTTCACGAAGACATCGAAGAGAGTGGGTGGGCAGAAGTTCGCGGGATTTGCATATTAAAGGAAATCAGTTTTTTGGTTCTGGAGAATGTGGAACTGAAACAGAAAAACCGATTTTCATTTAAAAAAGAAACTGAATCCGAACCAAAAGTTAATGCAACCGAATCGAATAGGACATTTTGGTTCGGTTAGGTAATTCGATTTGACATGAACTATGCTCACCCCTAGGCATGAGTATAATTTCAAAGATTATAAGGGGATTTAAAAGATAATGAAGAACAATCTTATTATATTTAATACATCAAAAAACAATTGTTTAACATAAGCTAACGTAAATGACAGACAAGATCTAGTCACTCATATATATATATATATATATATATATATATATATATATATATATATATATATATATATATATATATATATATATATATATATATATATATATACTTACATACTCATAAACAATCCATTCTCATATGACTATCCATGTCAATTAGGATTCTTAGATAAATTAAAAAGCAAAAGTAGAAAAGTATGTGACATACTTTACACTTTTTTCTTTTTCAATAGAACAATTCTTATATTGCCTTTTCTTTTATCTATACGTCCATCTCTACGATGCAATGGTTTGAATTGACGACTCAATTTGCTCAACTAGAACTAGAGTCTAGTAACTCTTATTATATATATATATATAGATAGATAGAGAGAGAGAGAGAGATATGAGCAAATGTAAAGAATTTTATATATTATGACAAGGAAAGCTGTGCACTTTCGAGATCGATATGCAGATGGAAGGTTTTACTACGTAGGCAAAGTTAGGCAAGCTGAGCGGCTAATTCCATCAATCCGCGCGTATTCTAAACTTAGTCATAATTGATGATGTTGTCGTTCTATACATTATGGTATAATTCAAGGTTTGAACTGTCATGCATGCATGACCAAAGCTGCCATACATCTAACGTCATCGAACATAATTATGCAACAGATGAGGCCTCTCACTTCATGATTTCCTTGTGAAACTTATATATATATATATATGCAAGGAGCCACAACTATTTTGGCAGTGGTGTTGACTCAAAAGAACCTTCAAGTCGAAGGTCAAGGGTTTCGATACCCGGCAGCACGCAAAATAATTGGCATGGTCAGCCTAACACAAACAAAAAGAATGCATGGCTTCGATATATTTAGGTGGATTTGTGACCTCAAACAAGTCACTTACGCCATGTGTCGTGACTGGGGCCGGTTAGAGCACAGACTAGGTCCAACGACTTCGCAAGCTCGGAGCTTGATATTTTTTCAGTCTATTAATTAAAACATAAGCAAGAAAAATGTGTAATCTAGTGTTAGACTTATCTACAATACATATAGATATATTAAGTAGGGTCATAAGGCGAGGTGAGGCGGCAGCCTAATCCGAATCCAAGAAATTATGTACACGTAAAATGTTTTGAGGAATCACAAAACCTTCCTCACCTTAATTTCACCCAACTTAACTTCGTGTCACCCAAGAAAAATTCAGGTCGGCCATTGTACCTGACAGTAGTTGGGGAAACCTTTGATGGACCGTGGTTCGTTCCGCTTGGCCCTGTTTGATGGCCCATCTCTATGTTATGTCATGACAAGCATGTCCTCATCTTCATGGATGAAAGGTACAGGGCAAGAGGGTACCCAGGTGGGTCCACGGTCCCGAACCAGGTGCAGCTTTGGACTCATCTCAATGTGAAGGACCAGCTTGGCTGTGATTCAGTCGAGGAAAGTCCTTTACTGAAGCTAAAAACAGAGAACCTGGTTAGGTCACATCAACTATATTTTGAAAATATCGTCCTATAGGAGATGGCTGTTACTTGAAAACAAATAATTTCCTTGCACAACATAAAGAAAAGGTTATTGTGTCACTTTTTACTTTGTTTATATATATATATATATATATATATATATATATATATATATATATATATATATATATATATATATATATATATATATATATATATATATATATATATATATATATATATATATCGTCCACATTATAGTGGCTTTTGGTTAATAGTTTTCATGTATATAATTGTTAAATTGAAAATGCTTTTAGATCGATGAGTTGCGAATAAAGAAATAGCAAACAAAAGAAGAGTTCATGGGCCAATTCATAATTAACTCCCAGAAGCATGACATCTTGCTGCAGTATGAATTCCCACTTGGCTGCTATGCACGTGGGAACCCACACAAACACGCCTGCATTGTATACACATATATAATATGTAGTATTTATTATGAGATTGAAAGGTTGAAAAGTTCTGGTTGTTTCTCCTTTATTACTGTGTCGCCAATAATGCCAGTTTGATGCTGACCAAACTGGTTCAATTTGCACCCAATTTCTTTGCTGGGCCTCCTCTTTTCCCACAGGAGGAGAAAAAGAAAATCCTCACATAAAGACCAACCTTAGAAGCCTTAGCCCACAAGATAACGATACTCATGTTTATAAAATATATATTTTGGTCAAACTTTATGAGAAAGAAGAAAAGATAATAACATAAAGATAATTAAAAGGAAAATGTATGAATAGACACTGCTGGTTTGAAACCGGCTGGAACATGAACCAGTCAAACCGTACTTTGAACCAAGGATCACTCGGTCTGGTTCTATTTCCACTTTCCACCAAATCAGAATAAGGTTAAAACTAGAAACGACAGTTTTAAATTGCTAGTTTCATATTTAAAAAAAAAAAATATTTAGAAACCGAAAATGACAATAATTTGAAACCGTTGATTTTACCCCAAACTAGGTGTGAAGACTTGAGCGAATTGCGTGTGCCGCAATTAAATGGAAATGCGATGCAACCACATTGATAAGTGTGGGAGAAAAAGGAACCAAGAAAAGCTCATTGCTAGCTAATGACCAAAAGAGGGTAGTAGCTAGCTACTGAGAATCGAATCTCTGGAGTATCTGTTCATATGCTTAAGCGTAAGCATCAGGCCCCTTCAAGAACCAACAGCCCGGTCATGGGCCCAAACCTGTCCTTGTCTAGCTCAGGTTCCGGATCAGGTCGCCTATACTTAAAATCCAGCTTAGGCTTCAGTATAAGCTGGATAATATAGACCATGTAGTTCTTGTGCGTGTGAATGCTATTTGTTTTTATGAAGGTTTTGATTCTGAAGTTCTTGTGCTGTATCAAAGTTTTTTACACTTGTTTGAATTTGTACAAATGCGAGAAACTGTTTCTTCTCCCTCTCTGATCTCTAGAAACTCTTGCTGGTGATTGTTGGTACCAAATTTTTACCGTTCGTGTCGAATAATATTCTTGATGATGACTCTTATTCCAATTGCTGAACTCAAAATGAGACCAACCTTCTCCAGAGCACCACCATCTTTGAATACGACTTGAGCGGCGAGGGTGACCTCTTCAAGGCCCCAGAGGCTATAATCGAACTCCCTGACGCCCTCCCCCCCTTGGACCCCGTCACCACTGCCGCTATCTCCTTCATCTCCGGACCTCTCATGACCGGGGCCTTCTACGACGTCAAGAACGACCTCATCGAGAAATCCGCCATTGACGACGATCCTACCGCCTTTCCGGCGATCCCCGCCCTGGAACTCCCCGTTCTGAACGTCGATGCCGCCATTTCGGAGGAGCGTAAAATTCCGGCGGTGCTGGAGGCGGAGGAGGAGGATAAAGCGACGGTATTGCAAAAGAGCGTGAGCTCGGGCTGCCTGACCTCCATGGAATGGATCAACAGTAACGGCGGGCCGGTCCGGCCGGCGTTCCATGATTTCCAGAGGCTCAATTTAGAGGAGGCGTTTGGGGTGCGGAAGGCATTCAGCGAGGGAGATATTCAGGTGAGCCTTTTATTTTTCATTCTTGACAGTTCTTAAATTTCCTTTCTGCATTTGATGGTAGAGACTTTTATTTCTGCATTCCCGTTCTCATAACTAAGTATCTGAATGAAAGCACGAATGATGCATCCGCGGATTCTGAGTTGAGATACTATTAATGTCTATGGATGATTCTTGTTTACTCGCTACATGGTTGACGGATAAGTTGACGGATAAGAGACAACTAAGAAATCGATTTAACCACTAATTCTAAACTACTGTCAAAACACAAGTTCTCATGGAACAATTAACTCAAGATGCAGGTTCATATGGTGATAAATACAACATTCTGTTTTCCTAGGTATTGAGAACATAAAACACAAGTTCCCCAGGGTGGTAAATGTAACATTCTATTTTTCGAGACATTGAGAACACAAAAAACGGGTTTACTAGGCTGTTTTCACGTTTCTCATGGTGCTATAATTATCCTAGAAAACACTGCCACCACCACAACAACAACAACTAAGCCTTTTTCCATACTAGACGGGGTCAGCTACATGGATTCTTTATTTCCACATAGCCCTATCGTGTGCCATGTTAGTAGTTAACTCACAATAAGCTATCATTCTTTATTGTTTCTTTCCAACACTTTTGTGGTTGTTCTCTACCTCTTTTAATACTTTTAAAATCTAGTTTTTCATACCTTCTTACAGGTTCTTCTTTTGATCTTTTTTCTATATGTCCAAACCATCTTAAACGATATTCTCTCATTTTATCTTCTATTGGTATCACTCCTAATTTGTTTCTAATAACCTTATTATGCATACGGTCTTTTCTTGTATGACCACTCATCCATCTCAACATCTTCATTTTTGTCACAGACATCTTTTGTACAATTAACTGCCCAATACTCAGAACCATAAAACATGACATGTTTAATTACTGCTCTATAATATTTACCTTTTAACTTTAATGATATATTCTTATCACAAAGAATACTTGATGCTCCTCTCCATTTTAACCAACCATCATTAATTCTATGTGTAACATCTCTATCACTGAAAAATTGACTATAGGTATTTAAAACTTTCCTTTTTAGGGATACAATGTATTACAATTTTAATTTTTATGTCCTCTCAAGTAACCAAATGATCAAACTTACATTCCATATATTTTGTCTTTATTCTTCTAAGTCAGAAGCCTTTGCTTTCTAATGTTTCTCTCCATAGTTCTAATTTTCTATTAACTTTTTCCTTAGACTCCTCCACCTACACAATGTCATCTGAAAATAACATACACCAAGGTACTTCATCTTGAATATGTTCTGTTAACTCATCAATCACCATTATAAATAAGTATGAACTTAAAGTTGATCCTTGATGTAACCCAATATTAACTTCAAAGAAGTTTGTCATTCCTTCATGAGTCCTCACACATGTTTTTACACCATCGTACATGTCTCTTATAAGGTTTAATAATGTCAATGAGATACCTCTTTTTTCCAAGGTTCTCCAAAGAACCTCTCTTGGTACCCTATCGTAAGTTTTTTCTAGATCAATAAATATCATGTGAAGGTCTTTTTTTTCCTCTAAAATGTTTCATAAGACGTTTCAAAAGGTGAATCGCTTCAACAATAGAGTTGCCTGGCATGAATCCAAATTGGTTCTCTGTTATACTCGATACTTGTCTTAACCTACGTTCGATAATTCTTTCTAGTATGACTCATTAACTTGATACCCTAGAAAACACCATCATGAATTAATTCTGCAGTTTAACAGTTTTTCAACTTTTGGTTCATGAAGAGTGAGGACCTTTTTGGGACTTTCTATAGTGGGATTCCAACAATTTCTAATAGAGATGTTCTCATGAACATATTTTTGAACCAATTGGACGAATTAAGAAATTTGTCTTGTCATGGACTTGGTATGTATCTGAGTGGGTCCTGTTGATGAATTTGGACTGATATCCACATCATTATCACCGGGTTGGAGAAGGACATCCTATTCTTCATAATCTAGCATATAAAGAGTCAGGTATTTAATGTTGAAAGTAGGTGACACTGTATAATGCTTAGGGAGGTTAATGGTGTAGGCATTTTCATTAATCTTGGCGAGAACTTTGAAAGGACCATCTGCTCTTCATTGTAGCTTGGAAGATCTCTATTGGGGAAATTGTTTTTTGTGGAGGTGAATCTAGGCCAAATCTCCCAACTGAAATTGAATGGATTTCTTGTGCTTGTTGGTAGCCTCTGCATATTTGTGGAGCTAACTTCTATCTTTTTCTTAATATCTTCTTGAAAGTTTTGAAATCTTTAGCAAGTTGCTTTCCTTTCGGGTCTTTTAGATGACTTGTATTGAGACTTAATAGATCTAAAGGAGTGAGAGGGTTGTATCCATATGTAGCTTCAAAAGGAGTCTGTTCTATAGTGCGATGGAGAGCTCTATTATATGTGAATTCTACCCACACTAGTAGTTCATCCCAAGATTTGTTTTGCTTGGGCGGAATAGTTCATACCAAGGTTGAGAGAGTGCCCTTGAAACCTCTCTTTGCCCATTTGTTTGAGGGTGGCAAGGAATGTTGAACATGAGTTTTGTTCCCAATCTATTCCCTAATGTCCTTCAGAAGGGACTCTGAAACTTGAAACCCCGATCAGAGACGATGGAACATGGGATCCCATGTGAAGATTTTATGCTAAATAAATCAGCAGTTTATTCATCAAAGCAAGCAAGAACATTAGGAGAAGGAGGAAGGTGCAGGTTGGTGCCTGTGGCTACCGCACTCTACCTCACATTTCCTCTCTTAATTCTAAACCTAATTACAAGGTTGTTTTATACCATGATAAAGTGACAATCAATTTCTATATGTTTGGTTCTTTCATGAAAGACTAATCCATTGGCCTTCACACATGCCTAGAGCAATAGCACGGTATTCTCTCTGCATTTGACCTGGCTACCACAGATTGTTTCTTACTTTTTCAGGATATGATGTTTCCTCCCAAACATACCACATAACCTGATGCTGACTTTCTATCAGTTTTTTAACATGCCCAATCAGCATCTGAGTAAATCTTTATATCAAGTGTTGGGTGTGGAGTGTATAGCAAGTTATAAGTTATTGAGGATTTCAAATATCTGATAATATGAAACATTGTACTCATATGATGTTTAGATGGGTTGTGCATCCACCTACTTGTATATCCAACTGCAAAATTGATGTCAGGTCTCATGATAGTGACATATATCAATTTTTTCACTAATCTCTGGTATTTATTAACATCTTCATATGGTTCTGTTGACTTGTAATTATCTTCCTTAGGTATCTCCATAGGAATAGAGCATATTCGACAATCCTCCATTTTTGTTTCTTTCAGTAAGTGTAGGATATAACTTCTATTCTCAAGAAGTATTTTAACCTTCTTATACTTGTCATCACGAACTCGCACTACCGCTTCGAATTCTAGTAATCTCACAACATCATTCCCTTGTAATGATCATATCATTAACGTAGATAATGAGATTGTCACCTTTTCCTCGATGGCATTTCGTAAAAAATGTATGATCGTAGTTACTGCGTTGAAAATAATATTTCTTCATAGCGAGATTCGAATTGTCCAAACCATGCATGTGAAGATTGTTTCAAACCATATAAAGCTCGTTGCGCTTGCATACAATTTTATCTTTTGAAGATACAAACATAGCCTCGGTAGAATGTCCAAGTACACTTCTTCCTCAAGGTCTCGTGAAGAAAAGCATTCTTTCTGTGTAATCTATGTCGCATGACTGGCTATAACCTTTAGCTACTAGTCTTGCTTTATATCTTTTTATATTGCCATCAGCCTTATACTTTACTAAGAATACCCACTTGCATCTCACTGTTTTTCTTCCTGAATGTAGATCAGTCAGTTCCCAAATCCTGTTTCTTACAAGGGTTGTGATTTCATCTTCCATTGATGCTTTTCATTCTGAACATTGTCTTGCCTCTTCAAGCTTGGAATATGAGTAGAATTTGCATTCATGACAAACAACTAATATTCTTTGAGATAATTAGAGTATGATACCATCTTTTTCAAATAATATTTTACAATTTTATATTTTCCTTTTCTAATTGCAATCGGTAAATCATCCAATTCACTATCTGAATGTTGAGAGGTTACCTGAATAGGAGGTGAAACTGATTCTGGGAGAGGATTATGATCCAGAGTAGTTGACAAATGCGGAATAAAGTCATTTCTTTCACCTCTGGTATATACCTGCATATTTTTTTCTTGGGGAAGTATCGTCTCCTCCTCTTCTTCATCATGTACACGTTGAACCTCAACTGGTGGAAGTGGCATTACATGTGGAGACTGCATATACGATGGATCAACTTCTGGTATATTATAAAATGGAGTATCTTCATGAAAACTAACGTCCATTGTAATATATAGTTTTCTTCTAAGAGGGTCATAACACTTGTATCCCTTTTGGGTGGAGGAGTATCCCAGAAAAATATATTTAATCGATCTTGCATCTAACTTATCCCTTAAGCCAAGATGAACATGAATAAAACATGTACATCCAAACATTCTTGGAAGAAGATGAAATTGTTTTTGAGAAGGACATAATGAATGAAATGGTGTATTCCCACTGAGGACCCTGTTTGGCATACAATTTATAAGAAAGACTGCAGTCAAGACTGCTTCACCCCAATAACATTTAGGAACATTATATCCGATTAGAAGAGTTCTTGCAACTTCTAAAATATGTCAATTTTTCCTTTCAACAACACCATTTTGTTGAGGAGAGTAAGCACGAGGTCTGATATAAAATTCGATGTTCTAGAAAATATGAGTTAAAAGATTGAGACATAAACTCACCCCATTATCACTGTGAAAAACTCTTATAATTCTCTGAAATTGAGTATGCACAAACTGACAGTATATCGGAAGAATATTCTTCACTTCATCTTTAGTTTTCATGAGATATATTATTGTGAATCTAGTGCAATCATCAATAAAGGAAACAAAGTACTTATATCCATGCATAGATGTAGTAGAACAAGGACCCCAAATATCTGAATGAATAATCTCAAATGGAATAACATATCTATCTTCACTTAAGAGAAAAAAGATACGATGGTGTTTTGCCTTTTGGTAAGTTTCACAATTCAAATTTAAATTATTACAATCCTTAAATTCAGGTAGTAACATTCTCAGTTTAGATAATGGTAAATGTCCCAGTCTGTGGTGCCAGCGAGGTATCTCCTTCTTCTATTTTTCAGTTATGATAGTTGATTGTAAGGCTGCTCCTTTATAATCCTCGCAGAAATACATGTCTCTCCTCACACTACCCTGACCAAAGATCCTCCCCGTCTTCATTTCTTGAAAGTAACATCTAGTAGAATCAAACATTATACTACATTTTAGATCATGACTCATAGCAAAGACAAATAATAAGTTGACTGATATATTTGAAACATGTAAAATATTTTTTAAAGTGCCAAATGATATAACAATACTCCCTTTTCCTACTATTAGAGTATGAGAGCCATTTGCCAGTCTGATATTAATGTTTGCTTGAGTCAACTCATAGTTATCAAAGAAATCTCTTATCTCTTTGATTGACCATGTGATATGTGGCACGAGAATCAATAATCCATACCCTTGAATGAGAAGTACTAATATTACCCTGAGTTAGGAATGAAAAAGGATATGCCACATGGAGAGTGTGAATCAGTCAATCTAGCTTTAAGGAACTCAATTTCTTTCTTCATATCTGCTAATGAGGTTGTACTGTTGTCAGCCTTTGGTCTTTCATTCTGATCACTGCTGAAATAAGCCTTATTGGATCTGTTCTGAAAATGAGTAGGTCTTCCAACTAATTCCCAATATGTTTCCTTAGTATGTCATGGTTTTCCATAATGAGAACATGTTAACTTATCATTTTCTTCAGAAGTAAGCCCAGATCTACCTCTGCCACGTCCATAACCTCTTCTTCCCCGAGAGTAGAAAGGAGTAGACATGTTTTTTTCTACAAATGCAGAAGTTTCTGATATATTAATTTTGGTTTCCTTTTCTAAATATTTTCTATCTTCTTCCCGAAGAAGGAGAGAGTATGTTATACTCAAGGGGGAAAGCTCCTCTTTGCTGAGAATATTATTTTTAACCGCCTCATACTCTGAGGAAATCCCCCAAAGAAGATCAAATACTTTGCGTTGTTCAAACTCTTCATTGCGCTCTTGTGTGCAACTCTGACATTTGGTTTTAGAGTAGAGTTATAATTCTTCCCATAAGCCTCAGAGTTCTGCATAGTACTCACTGACTGATCTTCTTCCCTGCCTACATTTTATAATCTTTTCTATGAGATCATATTTCTAAGCAATATTCTTCCTCTAAGTATAGGCTTCCTATATTGCCAGCCAAATATCTCTAGAGTTTCTAAGAACATGAATGTACTATCAATAGAGGGTGTCATAGATTGAATCAACCAAGCACTCACTAGTGCATTCTCTTTACACCATCGAGAATAAAGGAGATCTATAACTGGGGGTTGAGGTATATCACCAGTTAAGTAATCCCAATGCCCCCTGGCCATAATTGCCAATTCAATAGAGCGAGCCCACTGGAGATAATTTTTGCCATCTAACTTCAAATTTGTGATTTGAAATAATTCTCCTTTGTCTGCAGAATTGTGGTCATTTCCATCAATAATCTTTGTTCTTTCCATTTATATGAAGGACACGAGTCTCTTGATGTCAATTTTTGAATCACAAGTATAAATACTAATATTCAACACCGTTGGATATCAAACATACAACTCAAAAGGAGGTGATAGGGTTCTCTGTTCATACACACATGTGCTGAGTGTACCTTTGTGCACAATCTGATTTCAAAAAAATACGTTGTTCCAATAATCTTCAAGACTGGATGACTGCAATTTATCCCCACAGATGAAATAAAGTATGCATGCGCTTCACCTTTTTTGTTTCAATGCACAATCTAATATATGACGTCAAATCAAGGAGGCCATATCATAGACAATCTCTTGGTTGTGCTGTTACTGTTGTCTCACCTACGCAATAATCCAATATGGTAGAGAGAAAAACTAAAAATCTGTCACCTGGAATCGTCCCTGCTGGAACACCTTTACGTTGCCATCTACTCGTGACTTTCCTTGGCGAGAAACAACCGTGATAGGATGAAGATTTTATGCTAAATAAATCAACAGTTTATTCATCAAAGCAAGCAAGAACATTAGGAGAAGGAGGAAGGTGCAGGACGACACCTGTGGCTATCGCACTCTGCCTCACGTTTCCTCTCTTAATTCTAAACCTAATTATAAGGTTGTTTTATACCACTAATCTAACTTAAAAGATTGAACTACCCCTAATTAGTGACTAACATAACTCGGGTCCCAATGGATAAGAATCTTATTCATTGGGATCTAAAGTGTAATCGACTGACCCTAATTACAATAAGACTGAACCTAACTACAATACAAGATACAAACCTAGACGTTAAACTCAACATGTCTAATACTCAAACAAGAAATAAGAACTTAAACTTAAACTTGATTTCCACAACACCATGCAGCCTCACGATTCTCTGAAAGTAACTTAGCAATGTGTGAAGCATCATTTGTTTTATGACAGGCAATAAAATGAGTCATGCACGAGAAGCGATCGACAATAACAAAAACATAATCCTTCCCTTGCTTGGTACGGGGTAAACCAAGAACAAAATCCATGCTAAGTGCTTCTCAAGGATGATTTAGGACCGGTATGGGCCAATATAACCCCTAGTTGGCGTATTTGATACTTTTAGCTTTTTTGTAAAGGACACAACGTTCCAGGACACGGTGGACATGTCTCCTCATTTCTGGCCAGTAGAAGTATTCTTTGAGGATTTCTAATGTTTTTTGCTCTTAAAAGTGGCCAACAAGTCCTCCATCATAAGCTTCTTTAATTAACATTTCTTGGAGGGATCCTTTGGGTATGCATAGCCTTCCAAAACGAAAAGGGTATCCATCATGAATGTAAAAACCTTGTTTGGACTTATGGGGTTGCATTGCAAATTTTGCCAGTTGTGGGTCTTGGGTATACATTTCCTTGATAAACCCAAAGCCCATAAATTTGGTGCTAACCAATGAAACGAGAGTATACCTCCTTGAAAGAGCTTCAACTATAATGTTGGTGGCACCCTTCTGTATGAATTCCATCCATTTTACATATTTGTGACTCAACTTTCCTTGGGCCTACAAATGTCTAAGAGATGTGTGATCGGTGTGTATTATAAATTACTTTGAAAGGAGATAGTGTTGCCAATGTTATGGGGTACAAATCAAGGAATACAACTCATTGTCATACTTTGAATAGTTTAAAGTGACTCCTTTCAACTTTTTACAAAAAAATGCAATAGGTTTCCTCTCTTGAGTTAGAACAACACCAATACCTACACCAGATGCATCGTACTCAACTTCAAAGGCTTTTTTAAAATCTGAGGGCGCTAGAACTGGTGCAGAGCTCAGTTTCTTTTTAATATCTTCAAATTTTTCTTGGGCTAAAGGCGTCTAGCAAAATTATTCTTTTTTCGCGCCATGATAGTGCTAAAATCTTTGATAAAACGCCGATAAAAGGATGCGAGCCAATGAAAACTTCTGATCTCGCTGAGCTTTATGGGAACTGGCCAATCCATAAAATAGCCTTTACTTTCTCTTCGTCCACTTTGATGCCATGGTGAGACACTACGTACCCAAGGAAGTTGTCTTGTTCTTGGCAAAAATGATATTTTTTTAGGTTTCCAAAGAGCTATTGATCTCTTAATTTGGAGAAACTAAACACAAGTGTTGTTCATGGTCGTGTATAGTCTTGCTATAGACTAGAATACCGTCAAAATAGACAACAACAAATTTATCAATATAATCGCTCAAAACATGATTCATAAGTCTCGTGAATCATAAGGCTTAGTTGATGTTGTTGTAGTTGTTGTTATAATCGCTCAAAACATGATTCATAAGTCTCATGAAAGTGCTTGGGGCATTTGTTAATCCAAATAGCATAACTAGCCATTCATATAGCCCAATCTTGGTTTTGAAAGTCGTCTTCCATTCATCTCCCTCGTTCATCCTTATTTGGTGGTATCTGCTTCTCAAATCGATTTTGGAGAACCATCGGGCTCCATGCAACTCATCTAATATATCATCTAATCGGGGTATGGGGTACCTGTATTTAATAATAAATTTGTTAACAGCTCTACTATCAATACACCTTCTGAGAGTTCCATCTTTTTTTGGTACCAATAATGCAGGGAGCGCGCAGGGACTTAAAGATTCTCTTATGTAACCCTTGTTCATCAATTCGTCAATGTCTTTGAAACTCCTTAGTTTCCTTTGGATTGAACCTGTAGGCTAGCCGATTAAGAAGTGAGGCTTCGGGCATGAAATCAATTTGATATTCAATGCCTCAAATGGGTGGTAGACCAGGAGGTAGTTTTTCAGGAAAGATATCCTAGAATTCTCGGAGTAGCTTGTGTATGAATTATGAGAAGTCAGAGAGTGATAGAGTGGGGTTTTCTTTTAGGTAGAGAACAAAGAAAGGGTGACTCTTAGTTATAGAGTGCAAAACTGAATGCTTTGAAATCAAGCGGTTTTCTTTTGGGTTCCTAGGTTTAGGAAAGGGGCTTTGAAGAAGTGGTTTGTCATGGTTTGGGATGATAAAAAGATTTAGGAAGGCTTGAGAGCGGTTACATGTTTTTGAAGCAGAATGATGTGTCGTTTCGGTTGAACCACCTCTTTAGCTAGTAGCAAGTGTGATTAACTCGAATGGTTGAAGAGCATCTCAATGAAAGCTCCAAATAATGCGAACCAAATGGTTATTAGGCATTCTGGTTGCAATGATTTCTAGCCTTAAAGGAATTCTCCGCCACATCAGAAACTAATAAGAGCAATGATCCTAGTAATAATCACTAAACCCAAGCTAGACGAGTTTAAATGAGATAAGGGAAAGAGAAATACTTCCACAAGTAAAATAGTACCTAGGAACTAACACTACATGCTTATCCTGCAAGCTAAGGAAAATGAGTTGATTTAATGGTCAACCAACTCATTAATGAGCATAGTAATTAGCTGGTACTAGGTTGGACGATCATTTATGAAATTTTCTTGGGTTGGATCTGCCACTACTTGGGAGTTAGATTGTATTACTGGTCCCGGGATTCGACTTGGATGGATTATGTCCTCAACATTACAATAATCCCTAGATATGTATATATGTTCTTGAGATCTGAGCTGATTAAAGCTCGATTTTCGGGATATTTTTCAGTTTTCTGATTTTTTAGCCATGATGTCTGCATCACCCGCCATGGAACTCCCCATTCTGGACGTCGATGCTGCCGTTTCGGAGGAGCCTAAAATTCCGACGGTGCTCGAGGCAGAGGAGGAGGATAATGCGACGATATTGCAAAATAGCGTGATCTCGGGCTGCCTGACCTCCGTGGAATGGATCAACAGTAATGGCGGGCTGGTCCGGCCGACATTCCTTGATTTCGAGAGGCTTAATTTAGAGGAGGCGTTTGGGATGCGGAGGGAATTCAGTGAGGGAGATATTCAGGTGAGCCTTTTATTTTTCATTCTTGACAGTTCTTAAATTTCCTTTTCTTTTACTGCATTTCATCATAGGTGTTAATGAAAGGGTGTTATAGTGTTACTGTTTTCTTGATGATGGTGATCTCATGGACATAGGGAGCAAACACACATATAATGTCCTCAAAACGATTGCACTGGATATTATGCCTCTTGAGCTTCTAGTTCTTTTCTTTGTAGTTAGTAATTGTACTAAGAACAACAAGTCTAGTGGTGATAAATAATCCCAATTTTCACAAGCTTGGGTCTATCTTTAGGACTCATGTTCCTGCAAATTCAACTTCCTTTTTGTAAGTTTCTCGTGCTACGTTGCAATACATACCATGTGAAGGGCTCGTAATGAGCAACAATAACAACGAACTAAGCCTTTCCCATACTAGATGGGGTCGGCTACTTGGATTCTTTGTTTTCACAGAGCTCTATCATGTGCCATGCTAGCATTTAACTCAATATAAACTAGATCATTCTTTATTGTTTCTTTTCAACACTTTTGTAGTTGTCATCTTCCTCTTTTAACATTTTCACAATCTTGCTTTTCATATCTTCTTATGAGAGCGTCCTTGGGTCGTCTTTCTACATGTCTAAACCATCCTAACGATTTTTCCTCACTTTATCATCTATTGGTGTTACTCCCAATTTATTTCTAGTAACCTCATTATGTATACGGTCTTTTCTTGTATAACCACTCATCCATCTCAACATCTTCATTTCTGCTACAGACATCTTTTGTACATGTTGATGATTAACTGCCCACACTCATAACCATAAAATATAGTAGGTCTAATTACTGCTATATAATATTTATCTTTCAATGTTAATGGTATTTTCTTATATCTGATGCCCCTCTTCATTTTAACCAATCGGTATTAATTCTATGCGTAACATCTCCATCAATTTTCCATCGCTTTGAAAAATTGACCCTAGGTATTTAAAACTTTCCTTGTGAGGGATGCAATGTGTGTCAATCTTAATCTTTGTCATCTGAAGTACCCAAATGATCAAACTTACATTCCATATATTTTGTCTTTGTTGTACTAAGTCGAAAGCCTTTACTTTCTAATGTTACTCTCTATAGTTATAATTTTCTATTAACTTTTTCCTTAGACGCATCCACTAACACAATGTCATTTTAAAATAGCATACACCAAGGTACTTAATCTTCAATATGTTTTGTTAACTCACCAATGACCAATATAAATAAATATAGACTTAAAGTTAATCCCTGATGTAACCCAATATTAACTTCAAAGGAATCTTACATTACTTCATGAGTCCTCAATCACATATGTTTTTGCACCATTGTAAATATCTCTTATAAGATGTATGTAAGTCAATGAGATACCTCTTTTTTCCAAGGTTCTTCAAAGAATCTCTTGGCACCATATCGTAAGCTTTTTCTTGAATCAATAAATATCATGTGAAGGTTCTTCTTTTTTACTCTAAAATATTTCATAAGACGGCTCAATAGGTGAATCACTTCAATAGTAGATTTGCAGGGCATGAATCCGAATTGATTCTCTGTTGTGCTCGATACTTGTTTTAACCTACGTTCGATAATTCTTTCTCATAATTTCATAGTATGACTAATTAACTTGATACCTCGATAATTCGCACAATTCTGAATGTCTCCCTTATTCTTATATATGGGTATAAGTGTACTCGCTCTCTATTCTTGAGGCATCTTTTGTGTTATCTATATTTCATTAAATAGTATTGTGAGCCAAGTAGCCCAATCTCTCCTAAGATTTTTCTTACTTTTATAGGAATATTGTCGGGTCCTACAGATTTACCAACCTTAATATATTTAAGAACCTGTTTGACTTCATTCTTTTGAATACGCTGATAAAAATTATGGTTTATATACTTTTCTAATTTGGCTAACTCTCTTAAGCTATACTATATTTTCGTTAAAAAGCTTATAAAAATAATTTTTTCATCTATTTTTGATATAATCATTCGCCACTAAAATATTCTCATCCTCATCTTTGATGCATCTAACAAAAGTAAGATCCTTAGTTTTCTTATTTCTAGCCTTAGCTATCCTAAAAATATCTCTTTCACCTTCTTTTGAGTTAAGTTTTATATATAAATCCTCACAAATTTTGGTTTTGCTTCACTAATGGCTTTTTTCGCTTATTTATTCGCTTTCTTATAAGCCTCCCAAGTTTCACTAGTCTTCTTGACATAATACAATTTGTAACGTCTTTTTTGCCTTGATTTTATCTTACACCCCTTCACTTCACTACCAAGCTTCTTTTCGTGCTGGTGTGGTACGCATCCTTTAGATTCGCCTAACACATCTTTTGCTACTTCTCTAATATGTATAGTTATATTGTTCTACGTATCAGAAGGTGTACCTACATAAGCATCTCCTTGAAGAACTTTCTGGTTAAATATATCTTTTCTCTCACATTTGAGCTTCCACCATCTAGTCCAAATAGCTACATGCACTATATCCTTCTGTCCATTTTTTTACCTACAAATCCATTACTAAAAGTCGATGTTGAGTACTTAAACTTTTTCTTTAAAATACCTTGTAATTTTTATAACATGATCTATCTTTTTTTCTACAAACAAAATAATCAATTTGTTTTTGTGACAATTCACTCTTATAAGTAATTAAAGATTCATCTCATTTTTTGAAAAATGTATTCTCTATAGAGAGATCAAAAGTCATAGCAAAATTTAAAATCTCCCTACCCTCATTTATATACTCAAAATCATAGTTTCCATGAATACCTTGATATCCTAATGGATTTTTACCGACATGTCCATTTAAGGCTCCTCCCGAACAAATCATCTCCCTTTGTGGAATTCTTTGAATTACCTTATCTAACTCCTCACAAAAAGTATTATTCATACTATCTTTTAATCCTACTTGAGGTGCATAAGCACAAACTATATTCAAAGCCTCTACTCCTAACACTAATTTCACTATCATAATACGGTCAAAATATTGTTGTATGTCTACTACACTATCCTTTAAATCTTTATTTATAATAATACCAACTCCATTTCCAGCCTTTTTTGCTTTCTTGAGTACCATAATTTAAAACTTTTATTCTCAATCTTCTTTGCCTTTTCTCCAACCCACTTTGTCTCTTGTAAACATAGAATGTGAATCTTTCTCTCAATCGTAGTATCTACCACCTCCGTTAACTTGCCGGTCAATATTCAAAGTACCAATACAAATCTTATTAACTAACACTAGCTTCCTTATCCCTAGCATCTAACCATGCTAAAAATATGAAGACCCTCACTGTAACTTGTTCACTACATTCGGGCGACGACATAGTGGGACTAACTTCTTTACCCACACCCATCCATGATATAGGAACCCTCTCTTTAATTGATTCACTACATCATGTAGAGGCCCTGACTTACTTTTCACTGCATTTGGGCTTTGTAGTGCGTCGCGAAGGGCTTGTAATGAGATTAGAAGAAAATTCCAGTCATATTAGCATTAAGGGTCACTGAACAGTGGTCTTTAAGATGACATGATTATCTGATCAAGATGTATTGGCATCAACTGACTAGATTCCACTTTCGTGGATTTTCAAGGCTTTACGTTCCTTGAGACTGACAATACTTATTGTGACCAACCAATATATTGTGTAGATTTGCAAATGCTTGCTAGCTATGGCTTCTTCATTCGTACATGTATGCTCAGATAGACACGGACTTCTGCAAGTCGTCAACTTTGAACATGAAACGTTTAGGGTGGGGTAGACGATGTTTTATTGCTCACAAATTTAACCATCGGAGTTTTTTTTACATTGAATGAATGTTTTCTGCTATCCCACAACTACAGCATAAAAACCTGGAAGCCTCTTTGGTCCTGTTGAAGGACATGATGATGTTGGTGTTGGATTGATGGTGAAATCAGATATCATGGACTTAGATGAGTCTTCGACCTTTTCCGGGTGTTCGGAAAATGAGTTAACCAAGTCTTCTGTGGCAGAAATCTCTTTATTCTCGATCTTGCATCCTTTTCTATTTTTAAGACCTGAAACATCTTGGAAGACTATGATTAGTCCTTTTGAGCTTGGTTTCGTTCTTCAGACTACTCGGTGTTGATTCTGGCAAGTATCTAGGTTCAACTTTCCTGTAGAACTCAAGGAATTTCCTATGGTTTTTTTAATGAGTGAACATGGAAGACAATCTATGGTTTGTGAAACAAACACCGTACCACCCACTAGTATAATGGAAATAAGCATTCTAAATTGGAATTTACAAGAAAGGAGGGTGGAAATAAAGCCATCCCAATATCTCATTTTTCCTTCTAGTGACTTTATAGTGATTCCTGACAAAGATAAACTAGGTAAGTGTGATTAAGTTGGATATCAAGTATATACGATACTTCAAATATGAGGGGCATGTTGAAGGTCTTACCTGCTCCATTTACAGATGTATTACAAACCGAAAAAGGTCATGAATGAATCTCCATCTTGTTTTGATATACCAGAAGTGGAAAACTCTTACATTGGTACTACTTAGCTAGTGATGCATAAAGTACTTAGTGATGTCACAGGGCTTTGCATCATGGCATCTTTTTTACTAAGTGGCAATTGATGTCGATGTCCATATTGACGGTTGTGTATCTCCTTCCCTTGACATTTTGGAATCTAAGCTGTTGCTCCACTAGTATCTGTCAATACACTACCACCTTCTAGTGAGTGATGGCAGTTCGTTGATTGCGGCAAAATGATCAAGTATCTTCTTGATAAACAGAACGAAAGTGTTTAGTGCCCACAGACATTCATGCTCATTTGCACTAGAAACTATTATCTTCGTTCATTTATGTTCATCTCAGCCACATGAATTCACACAAAAACACACACTACACAAACAGAAGATATGCAGTTCCGGGTTCAAACTTTTCCTGCATCAAGAAAAACATTTATATATGCAGCTAAGTGCATCCATCCAGGTAATTGTTTCTGTAAGTGCTGAGATCGAACGATTCCAAGTTTTGGTCTCACCATGTTTGGCAAAATGCTTGATTCTTGGTGCAAGATAATCATGCCAAAATGTACATGCTGTTACATGTATTCATGTAATTATGAACCTTTCTCTATATAACTAATGATCGAGTTACCATTAAGTCTAGGATCCTGCTAAACTCTTTAATAGAAAGTTTAGGAACTTTCCAAAATTCTGAATTTTGTCGGTGCATAGGCCAAAATTGTTGTTCTGGACTACATTGACATCATCAACTGTAAAATAAAGGTCAACCTGTTGCTACAATTTTGCGGTGAGATGTGTTCATTGTGTTAAACTCCGCCCATGTAAGGGATCACCCTTGCATTGCCAGTCCCAAGCCCAGATAAAGGAGGAGGGTTGTGTTAGGCTTCCGACAGCCAACGTAAAACTTCGTCGGATTTCTAAAACATGGATTACAAAAATTATGAGCATTGCTTTGGGGAGTCCCCGCCTAGCGACGTGCTGCAGAGCCCGAATGCAGTAAGAAGTAAGCAAGGGCCACTACATTTTCGCCCGAATGTAGTGAATCAATTGCAGAGAGGGTTCCCACATCATGGACGGGTGTGGGTAAAGAAGTTAGTCCCGCTACATTGCCGCCCGAATGTAGTGAAAAATTTTCAGAGAGGGTCTCCGCATTTTGATTATGGACGGATGCGGGGGGTAAGGAAGCTAGTCCTAGATAATAAGATTCGTATTGGTTCTTGGAATATCAGAACATTATCGAGTAAGCTAATGGAGGTGGTAGATACTATGATTCGGAGAAAGATTCATATTCTATGTTTATAAGAGACAAAATGGGTTGGAGAAAAAGCAAAGGAGATAGAGGATACAGGTTTTAAATTATGGTACTCAGGTAAAGAAAAGGCCCAAAACGGAGTTGGTATTATCATAAATAAAGATTTAAAGGAGTGTAGTAGACATACAATGATATGGTGATCGAATCATGACATTGAAATTAGTGTTAGGAGCAGAGGTTTTGAATATAGTTTGTGCTTACGCACCCCAAGTAGGACTCGAAGATAGTATAAAGACAGATTTTTTGGAAGAGTTAGATAAGGTGTTTCAAAAGATTCCACAAAGGGAGATGATTTGTTTAGGAGGAGATTTAAATGGACATGTCGGTAAAGAGGCATTAGGATATCAAGGGATTCATGGAAACTTTGGTTATGGGGATATAAACGAGGAAGGTAGGGAGATTTTAAATTTTGCTATGTCATTTGATCTCTTTATAGTCAATACAATCTTCAAAAAACGAGATGAACATTTAATTACTTATAAGAGTGGCTTATCACAAACACAAATTGATTACTTTATTTGTAGAAAAAAAGATAGAGCATCTTGTAAAGATTGTAAGGTAATTCTAGGAGAAAGCTTAACCACCCAACATCGACTTTTAGTTATGGATTTACAAAAATAAAAATGGACAAAGAAGAAAAGAGTGCATCGAGCTATTCGGACTAAATGGTGGAACCTCAAAAGCGAGAAAGAAGATATATTTAAACAGAAAGTCCTTCAAGGAGATGTTTGGAATTATGTTGGCACACCCTCTTATATGTGAAACAATATGGCTATACATATTAGGAAAGTGGCGAAAGATGTGTTAGGGGTATCTAAGGGAGGTGTACCGTTACAAAAAGAAGCTTGGTGGTGGAGTGAAGTAGTACAAAATAAAATCAAGGCAAAGAGGGCATGTTACAAATTATCATGCTAAGAAAACTAGTGAAACTTTAGAAGCTTATAATAAAGCAAAGAAGGAAGCAAAAAAGGTCGTTAGTGAAGCAAAAGCTACGATTTGGGAGGACTTATATAAAAAACTCAACTCAAAAGAGGGTGAAAGAGATATTTTTAGGATAGCTAGGGCTAGAGATAAGAAAACTAAAGATCTTAATTATGTTAGATGCATAAAAGACGAGGATGAAAAAATTCTAGTGACAAATGATGATATAAGAAATAGATGGAAAAACTATTTTTATAATCTTTTTAATGAAAATAAAGATGGTAGTATTAGTTTAGGAGATTTAGCCAAGTCAGAAAAGTATATAAACCATAATTTCTACCGACGTATTCAAAAGAATGAAGTCAAAGAGGCTCTTAAACATATGAAGGGTGGTAAATCGGTAGGACCAGATAATATTCCTATAGAAGTTTGAAAAATACTAGGAGAAATAGGAATCACTTGGCTCACAAGACTATTTAATGAAATATGAAAAAACCAAAAGATGTCCGAGGAATGGAGAGCAAGTACACTTATACCTGTATATAAGAACAAGGGAGACATTCAAAATTGTGCGAATTATCGAGGTATCAAGTTAATGAGTCATACTATGAAATTATGGGAAAGAATTATCGAACGTAGGTTAAGACAAGTATCAAGTACAACAGAGAACCAATTTGGATTTATGCCAGGTAGATCTACTATTGAAGCGATTCACCTTTTGAGACGTCTTGTGGAACATTTTAGAGCAAAAAAGAAAGACCTTCATATGATATTTATTGATCTAGAAAAAGCTTATGATAGGGTACCGAGGGAGGTTCTTTGGAGAACTTTGGAGAAAAGAGGTATCCCATTGACATATATTAACCTTATAAGAGACATGTATGATGGTGCAAAAACATGTGTGAGGACTCATGAAGGAACGACAGACTTCTTTGAAGTTAATACTGGGTTACATCAAGGATAAGTCCATACTTATTTATAATGGTGATGGATGAGTTAACAAAACATATTCAAGATGAAGTACCTTGGTGTATGTTATTTGCAGATGACATTGTATTAGTGGAGGAGTCTAAGGAAAAAGTTAATAGAAAATTGGAACTATGGAGAGAAACATTAGAAAACAAAGGCCTCCGACTTAGTAGAACAAAGACAGAATATATGGAATGTAAGTTTGATCATTTGGCTACTTCAGAGGACATAGAAATTAAAATTGGCACACATTGCATTCCCCAAAAGGAAAGTTTTAAATACCTAGGGTCAATTTTTCAAAGTGATGGAAGAATTGATGGTGATGTTATACTTAGAATTAATGTTGGTTGGTTAAAATGGAAAGGAGCATAAGGTATTCTTTGTGATAAGAAGATACCATTAAAATTAAAAGGTAAATATTATAGAGCAGCAATTAGGCCTGCCATGTTTTATGGTTCTGAGTGTTGGGCAATTAATCATCAACATGTACAAAAGATGTCTGCGACAGAAATGAAGATGTTGAGATGGATGAGTGGTCATACAAGAAAAGACTATATACATAATGAGGTTATTAGAAACAAATTAGGAGTGGCACCAATAGAGGATAAAATGAGAGAACATCGTTTAAGATGGTTTGGACATATAGAAAGAAGATCAAAAGAAGAACCTGTAAGAAGGGTAGAAAAACTAAATTTGGAAAGTATGAAAAGAGGTAGAGGACGACCACAAAAGTGTTGGAAAGAAACAATAAAGAATGATCTAGCTTATTGGGAGTTAACTTCTAACATGGCACACGATAGGGATATGTGGAAACAAAGAATCCATGTAGCCGACCCCGTCTAGTATGGGAAAAGGCTTAGTTGTTGTTGTTTGTTGTATGTGTTCATTGTGTTACTTAGCTTTACAGCAGTATTCCTTCTAAGATATGTTCAGACTTCTGGCATATTCCACAGGATCTTGGAGATCATTGATTTTGGGTTTTTATGACAGACACATGGAAATGGTTAGGCAAACCATGCTTGTGCACCAGCAGAGCGGCCATTGACAATCGGAAATTACACTATTGAAGAACGTAAAGAAAGGCTCCATAGGTACAGAAACAAGAAGACAAAGAGGAACTTTGACAGAAT
This sequence comes from Brasenia schreberi, assembly GCA_036023115.1. NCBI lineage: Eukaryota > Viridiplantae > Streptophyta > Magnoliopsida > Nymphaeales > Cabombaceae > Brasenia > Brasenia schreberi. The sequence goes on along the minus strand of JAYKKT010000078.1, from coordinate 13,787,074 downwards.
GATCAGGGTAATAAGAGCTGTTATCTCTTCTTTGTGTCGATTAATTCACAAAGGCTATGTGCAAGTGGTGGACCTGTTCATGGGTCAGGTGAGGTTGCTGCCCAAACGGAAATCTAAAGGAAAAACCAAAGTGATCCTTTCTTTTTTATGAAAAGACAAGACTTCATGGGCTGCCTCACCTGGGTGGACTTCTCATTCTGAAAAACTTTTAGGTCTGCCACTATGCGTGTATTGATTTATTCTATGTGCTAAAATGATAGTTTACAGAGATGAAAACCCATTTCCTTTTCATGTTCAAGGTCTGCCTCAGTAACGAGGTCGACCTAGAATCGTTTCTCTTGCTGTTCTTAGCTGTCAGCCTTAACCTGGAAGTTCCTATGTCTAGAGTCTTTTTAGCAATCCCTCTCCTGGTTCAGAATTCAGCAGATGGCTTGAAACTGATAATATTGTAAATACGGTTCTAATAAAACAGAAACTGGAATATGGAGAAAACATCCTTGCACTTTGGGAACGGTGCTCTCTCTCTCTCTCTCTCTCTCTCTCTCTCTCTCTCTCTCTCTCTCTCTTACTGTTCCGTCAACTGCTTATATGATGAAACAGGTTGAGAGAGATATCTAATATCCGTGGTAAATCCTTATTGGATGGATTACTTTTCAATACAATTTTTTTTAAGTGTTTCGTCAAGTAGATAGTGCGTGTGTGTGCATAGAAGCTTTATAGTTTATTTCCTATGGCTTGAACAGGAGTGTTGCACACATTCTTAGTCACAACAATTCCATGAAGATATACTCCAGAGTCTTGGTGGAAGATCGCAACCAACAACCTATTGAATCCATAATTGTTTGAGATACCGTGTACTGCTTCCTTCTCCTTTCTTACAGATAGGCAAGAACTAATGAACTTTTACTTAATTCAAAAGAAGCATGCATCCTCAATCTGGCCATTATAACATCTATAACAGGAAAAACTTCCGGTTTGGAATCAGATAAGCCATTAGCTCCTGATAAAGGCAGATGTAGTAGGAGGCACATATTGGTCAACGCCTGACATATCTTAACCCCTCAGTTTGAACAGCGTCAGCAACTGAACAACCCGTTACAGCAATTGATACATCATATCACCAAAAAGTCAAACCCTCCTCTCATTAGCCACTGACAACTGCATGATGAAATAAGCACATGCACAGACCACGGTGGTCCCATGTGAAGCTCCTCCATGGATAGTGTGGAGCAACACGACATGGATGTTTGACCTCCGATAACCAGATCTGTGATGGAAGACTGATTCTACACAGCCCCATCTCTAGCAACAGTTGTTGTAATTTCTCTACCTAACCCCTGTTAGTGGGAAAACATGTCAACATCATGTCCAGACAACCACTCAGCAAGTGGAAGCGCAGTCACAGGACAATCAGCTCAAACGACATACCAGAGGGAAGATATCTAATACTTAGTCTCCCATTTCAATATTTAAAGTTTTAAACAGGCCTTTCAGAAGACTTCATGAACACCACAACCACCAACAACAACAACAACTAAGCCTTTTCCCATACTAGACGGAGTCGGCTACATGGATTCTTTGTTTCCACAGAGCTCTATCATGTGCCATGTTAGCAGTTAACTCACAATAAGCTAGATCATTCTTTAGCTAGATCATTCTTTATTGTTTCTTTCCAACACTTTTTGTGATCGTCCTCTACCTCTTTTAATACTTTCCAAATTTAGTTTTTCATACCTTCTTCCAGATTCTTCTTATGATCTTCTTTCTATATGTCCAAACCATCTTAAACGATATTCTCTCATTTTATCCTCTATTGGTGCCACTCCTAATTTGTTTCTAATAGCCTCATTATGTATATGGTCTTTTCTAGTATGACCACTCATCCATCTCAACATCTTCATTTATGTTGGAGACATCTTTTGTACATGTTGATGGTTAATTGTCCGACACTCAGAATCATAAAACACATGGTAGGTCTAATTACTGCTCTATAATATTTACCTTTTAACTTTAATGGTATCTTCTTATCACAAAGAATATCTGATGCTCCTCTCCATTTTAACCAACCAGCATTAATTCTATGTGTAACATCTCCAACAATTCTTTCATCACTCTGAAAAATTTACTATAGGTATTTAAAACTTTCCTTTTGGGGGATGCAATGTATTCCAATTTTAATTTTTATGTCCTCTGAAGTAACCAAATGATCAAACTTACATTACATATATTTTGTCTTTGTTCTACTAAGTCGGAGGCCTTTGCTTTCTAATGCTTCTCTCCAAGGTTCCAATTTTCTATTAACTTTTTCCTTAGACTCTTCCAGTAATACAATGTCATCTGCAAATAACATACACCAAGGCACTTCATCTTGAATATGTTTTGTTAACTCATCAATCACCATTATAAATAAGTATGGACTTAAAGTTGATCCTTGATGTAACCCAATATTAACTTCAAAGAAGTCTGTCATTCCTTTATGAGTCCTCACACATGTTTTTGCACCATCGTACATGTCTCTTATAAGGTTAATGTATGTCAATGGGATACCTCTTTTTTCCAAGGTTCTCCAAAGAACCTCCCTCGGTACCCTATCGTAAGCTTTTTCTAGATAATAAATATCATGTGAAGGTCTTTCTGTCAATCACAACCACGAATTATGTGGCAGCTACTAGTAAGCTAACTAACTTCATAAACACCTCACCGACTTGCATCATCTTCATGTGAAAAGCTAGGACTGTCACCTTCAAACAACCTCATCAGAATACAGAAGAAGAGAACATCTTGGAGCCATTAGGAACTTAGCTCTAGTTAAGATAATGACCGCAATATTTGGCATGGAATTCTTAGCTTCATTGATATCCAACTAGAACACAAGTAATGCATCCAGATGGAAAACTATGAGCAATATTTGTTTGACACATAGGCCAACAGCAGCAGCTCCTGACCACAAGTGTGAATATCATTACCAAGGTCAAACTGAATTGATGACATCGAGCCAATCACTCAGCCATTTTTACATAGCTCATCATAAGATCATGAAAAGTGCCAACCACTTCCATCCATGTAAATGTGCTGTAATGTAACAACCAAATATGAACACCACTCATGCAGGGAGGACTTCATTTAAAATAGATTCTTCATGCAAAGATGTGCCTCTCTAACAAAAATTGAAGATCTTGGTTACCTGCTATTAAAGCAGCCAAAAGAAACTAGCATAAACAGGCAACAAAGAAGCAGAAAAAAAGCTGAACAAGAATGTTGCTCACAAAAATTAGCCATGAAGAAAATGAGTACCTTGACTTGTGTGCAATTGGAAATCTCATGGCAACTGTTTCTGTTAGAAACCAAAAGAATGAAAAACCTGTACAAATGTGAGCAAGATCACAAAAGCACCATCAAAATCAACTTACAGCCATCCTTGCGTTCTTGCCCTTTGAAACTGGTTTCTTGGGCATCTTAATGATATCATCTGAAACAACAAATGCAACACAGTATAATATTTGGTTTATCTGCAGATGAAAAGACTCCCTCGTGATTGTACACTTCACATTTACATTAAGACCAACGTGTAAATTGGTTTCGCAACCCAAAATAATCTTACCTAGTGACATATTCATCTTCTGCTCAGTAAGAGCAACAATCTCATTAGTCAATGCTGGCTTGGTCGCCATCTGCCACAACATAAAAATGTCCTATCAGCTTTTAACAATATGTGCCCAACCAAAAGAAAGGCATCAACCATTTAATGCAAAGATAAGACAAAGTTATTACAAAGAAATGTTGCTAGTCCTTACGGTGGATTTGCAATCAGGCAATCAGGCAAAAAAAAGCTGCACGATTCCTCCTCAAGGTACAGAGCAGGCAGTGGATTGAAATTATGGTCAATATCAGATGCGAGTATCTGCAGCAGAAGGCCACCCTTAATATCAAGAGAAATTAGATGCCAATGGTATCTACCTCACCAACACCTGAATACTTCGCCATGTTCTACTTGGTACCAGCTATTTTTAAAACAAAAATCTACTTTTGATAGATTGCCACATCTATGTAGAACATGCTAACACTTCAAATTGGCACTTTCTCCATGTCAGTCTCAGTTCAACTAAATCAAAAAAATTTATAAAAAACTAACCTAGAGATAGTTTAGGGTAGATTTTACAGTGTTTTAGAGCTTTGTTCTTTTATCTAATTGATATATATATATATATATATATAGTGACAGAGAGAGAGGAAGAACACCAATTGAAGCATGTGAAATTTTACAGCAAAAATGCTCCAAGGCACTCAAGATTTCCCAACAGCCAATAAAACTTGCACACTAAAACCAGCAGCATGATATGACAATTAGTACTGGTGGTTGGCATATCAACAAAATATGGATATTATGCTTCCTTTAAGGTGGATTTGACCATGCAAGGAACGACAACATAGAGATCATTAGGATAGAAGAAAAGTTGGTGTGAACCCGTGCCAGTAAAAGCTAAAATGACACAGGCACAACTAAGGTTGTTCAAGAAAGACACCACTGAGGCAGTTTGGACCAATGTTATAAAAACCGTATTGTATTAATACAATATGATTTTATTGAGTATTGTACAAGTATACGGTATGATATAGGTACATGTATCGCAATAAGTTATTTATCGTACCATATCGTACGATACGGGACTGTATCATGCCGTATTGTACGATACACCCCGTATCATATGAGTCAACGCTGACTTTTCGGGTATAAATTCTGAAAATCCGAAGTTACGAAAATCATTTATGCTTTTCCGCAAACCCTTTTCATGTCATTCCCTTGCTCCTAGATCCTCTTTTTATCCTTGTTCTTATTGATTTTGTGGTTTATTAACAAGATTCTCAAGTGTTTCACCCAATCCAACTCCCCATCTCTAGGGTTTTTGTCAAATTTGTAGCATATCTCTTTCCTTTTGTGTTCTACCTGATTTTTCACTTGAAAATTTTGGGGGTTTTACAGATTTTGTGATTCTTAACCTCTAAAAATCATTTTTCTTCTTATTGATTGTCCACTATTGTCTTAATGGCTTCCGATCAAGTCGATTCGGCATGAAAATATCGCATCCCGATGTACGAAGGCAATAGGCTTGTGAACAAGTGTAGGTTTTACAATGCAGTAAAACATGATGGTATTTCTCGTATGAAACACTACCTTGTGGGAACCAAGAAGGATGCTAGTGCATGCCCTCGGGTTCCCAAATCAATGAAGTATAAGATTGAGCAGGTATTAAAGGCTTCGAAGGAGAAGAAGAGATTAAAGGTGAGAGAGAGGATAAAAATAAGTGGTTGGGATATGTCTCAACCATTTAAAGATGCTTCTGAAGGGATGTATGGTGATGAATTTCATGGTACAACTAAGATGAAATAAGAGATGGCTAAAAAGGAGAGGAGAAGGCGAGAAAAGGGAAAAAGTATAGGTTTTGATAGTAGTAGCAGTGGAGTTTACTCTTGTTCTACTGCAAGAGCTTCTACTCACCCGATGCCTACGAGAGGTACTAGAGGAGGAGTTAGAACCAAAGGTAGTGGGATGACTTCATTTTCCCCTCCATGTACGACTCGAGGAGCTCAACTAGACATTAGATTAACTATGGCTTCAAAGGAGGTAATTGAGAAGGTAGATTTAAAGTGTGCTGAATTTTTTTTATGAAAATTGTATCCCTTTCAATGTTATAAACTCATTTTCTTTTCAAAGTATGGCAGATGCTATTATCAGTGTGGGGTCAGGTTATAGAGTCCCTACTTATCATGCTTTGAGGGGTACATTATTGCAGAAATGGGTTGATATTGTTAATGCATGAAGTTTTAGATTTAGGAAGTCATGGAAGGATACGGGATGTTCTATTATGGTTGAATAGATGGTCAGTATACTTTCTAGTCTATTGTTCCAAAAGGACCCTATTTTTGAAATCATATGACTTAACCATATTCATAAAAACTGTAAATAATTTACTCCCTATTTTCGAGAAAGTTGTTGAAAAAGTAGGTGTTTCAAATATTTAATTCATTACTAATAATGCTGCAAATTTTAGAACAGTTGATAAGATGCTTGGGGCAAACCATCCATCCTTAGTATGGACTCTAACACATTGCGTAGACTTAAAGCTTGAATATTTAAGTGCAATGGATGAAATAAGAGGGGTTATAGATGCATGCAGAAATGTTATAAAGTTTATTTAATGTCATTCTTATGTATTGCATTTGACGCGAATTCATACAAGTGAAAGGGAATTTATTAGGCCTTCGTTGACAAGATTTGTTACAAATTTCATTACTATGTAAAGTCTTGTCATCTGATGGATGGGTCTCTGTTAGTTGGTCTAGAAAGAGAGAGGGGATTCCTGTGGTAGATATTTTCAATACTGATTTTTGAAAAAATTGCAGTAAATTTTTTAGGATAATTATACCTTTAGTTAAGGTAATGAGGATAGTGGACAGTGAAGATAGGCCTATTATGCCTTCTATATATATATATGATGCTATGGGTAAGACCAAATTGAAAATACAAGCAAACCTTGACCGTAAGTGGTCATTTCTAAAGAAGGTTTGAAAGATAATTGATGCACTTTGGAACCGCCAAATGCATCATCATTTGCATGTTGCTACATATTTCCTTAACCCTTCTATTCGATTTTCTCTCAAACTCTGTAGAGGATAAGGAAGTAAAAAATAATATATTGAATGCAATTTACCTTTTTGAAGATTCATCTACTCATTGCAATATTCATTTAGAGTTAAGCAAGTATATACAAAGTGATGGAGAGTTTGGAAGGCCAATTGATATTTATTTAAGTTATCAATTGATTAACTTTGAGTTTTCTTATTAATCATTATCATGTTTTATTTCAGATGAATGGTGGGCTCATTTTGATGTAGATGCACCGAACTTAGCAAGGTTTGCTCAATGTATATTGAGTCAAACATGCAGTTCGAGTGGGTGCGAGAGAAATTGGAGCTTTTTCGAACGTATTCACACAAAAAAGCGAAACAAACTGGAGCATGCTCGAGTGTGTGACTTGGTATATGTTGCCTACAACATTAAGTTAAGGCAAAGGTAATAATATTAAAATATGTATTATTTTTTGCTACCTAGTTCTTTCTTAATCTTATTAATAATGAATGATTGATGTGATTATATTATATTTGATATTCTTTATAATTTGAATATTTTTCTTTACAGGCAAATGCAAAAGAATGCAAGAAGGGCAAGGAAGGTGCCATATGACCTGTTGAGCTACGAAAATGTTGATATTCTTGATGATTGGGTCGAACAGGAAGAGCTCCCATCAGTTTAGATAATGAAAACTGGAGGACACACCAAGTTGAAGCAGAACATGATGAAAATGAAGGTGTTTGATGCGTGGATCCAATTGTGGAGGGGGAAGAGGAAGGAGATGCTAATGATGGTGATGGTGATGGTGATGGTGGTGGTGATCCTAACCATGTTGATTATAATGCTTTTATTGATTATGATCCACGTTGTAGATAATTATAACTTTGTAACGTTCTGGTTTTGAATCTCTTGATGATTGTAAGTTGTAACTTTGTTATTTATTAATTAAAGCCCAAAGGTACTATTCAATAATGTTATAAAAATTATATTATATCGTACGATGCGATACGATTTTATCAAGTATCGTATAAGTATATAGTACGATACAGGGGTATATATCGCAATAAGTGATTTATCGTGCTGTATCGTACGAGTCGATGCTGATTTCTCAGAAATAAATTTCGAAAATTCGAAGTTACAAAAATCATTTCTACTTCTTCGCAAACCCTTTTTCACATCATTCCCTTGCTCCCAAATCCTCTTCTTATCTTTGTTCTTGTTGATTTCGTGGTTTATACATAAGATTCTCAAGTGTTTCACCCAATTCAACTCTCTATCTCTAGGTTTTTGTCAAATTTGAGGCATACCTCTTTTATTTTGCATTTTACTCAATTTTTTACTTAAAAATTTTGGGGATTTTACAGATTTCGTGATTCTTAACCTCTAAAAGCCTTTTTCTGCTTAATTGTCCACTCTTTTCTTAATGGCTTCCGATCGAGTCGATTCGGAATGAAAATATTGCACCCCGGTGTACAAAGGCAATACGCTTCTAAACAAGTGCATGTTTTGCAATGCAGTAAAACATGGTGGTATTTCTCATATGAAAAGTGTGGGATAGGGTTATAGAGTCCATATTTATCATCCTTTTAGGGACACATTATTGCAGAAATTGGTTGATATTGTTAATGCATGGAGTTTTCAATTTAGGGAGTCGTGGAAGGATACGTGATGTTTTATTATGGTTGATGATTGAACAGATGGCCAGCGTAGATCTTTCGTGAACTTCGTAGTCTATTGTTCCAATGGGACACTGTTTTTGAAATCATATGATTTGTCCCATATTGATAAAACTGTAGATAATTTACTCCCTATTTTCGAGGAAGTTGTTGAGGAAGTAGGTCTTTTAAATGTTATTCAATTCATTACTGATAATGCTACAAATTTTAAAGCAATTAGTTAGATGCTTGAGGCAAACCATCCATCCTTAATATGGACTCCATGTGTTGCAGATTGCATAGACTATGCTACAAATTTTAAAGCAATTGGTTAGATGCTTGAGGCAAACCATCCATCCTTAATATGGACTCCATGTGTTTATTACATAGACTTAATGCTTGAAGATTTGAGTGCAATGGATGAAATAAGAGGGACTATATATGCATGCAAAAATGTTACAAAGTTTATTTATAATATTACATTTGATGCGAATCCATACAGGTGAAAGGGAATTGATTAGGCCTTCATTGACAAGATTTGCTATGAATGTCATTATTGTGCAAAGTCTTGTCATACAAAAAAAATGCATTAAAAAATTTGTTTGTATCTCATGAATTGGGCTCTATTAGTTGGTCTAGAAAGAGGGAGGAGATTGTTGTGGTAGATATTATTTTCAATGCTGATATTTGGGAAAATTATAACAATTTTTTGAGGAATGATTGTACATTTAGTTAAGGTAATAAGGATGGTAGACAGTGAAGATAGATCTGCTATGCCTTATATATATATGATGCTATGGATAAGGCCAAATTGGAAATACAAGCAAACCTTGACCGCAAGCGGTCACTTCTAAAGAAGGTTTGGAAGATAATTGATGCACGTTGGAACCGCCAAATGCATCATGATTTGCATGCTGCTACATATTTCTTTAACCCTTCTATTCGATTTTCTCCCAACTTTATAAAGGATGAAGAAGTAAAAAAGGGTATAATGAATGCAATTGACCTTTTTGAAGATTCATCTACTCGTTGCAATATCCATTTAGAGTTGAGCAAGTATATATAGAGTGTTGGAGATTTTGGACGGCCAATTGCAATCCAACTCTGCTCCCAAATGCGACCAGGTATTATGTTTTTATTGATATTCATTTAAGTTATCAATTGATTGACTTTGAGTGTTTCTTATTAATTATTATTGTGTTTTATTTCATATGAATGGTGAGCTCGTTTTGGTGTAGATGCACCAAACTTGGCAAGGTTTACTAAACATATACTAAGCCAAACATGCAGTTCGAGTGAGTGCGAAAGGAATTAGAGTTTTTTAAAACACATTCACATGAAAAGCGAAACAAACTAGAGAATGCTTGACTGCATGATTTGGTATATGTTGCCTATAATATTAAGTTAAGGCAAAGGTAATAATTTTAAAATATGTAATTATTTGTTGTTGCCTAATTCTTTCTTAATCTTATTAATAATGAATGATTGATGTGGCTATATTGTATTTGATATTCTTTATAATTTGAATATTCTTTTTTTACAGATAAATACAAAAGAATGCAAGAAGGGCAAGAAAGGTGTCATATGACCCATTGAGCTACGAAAATGTTGATATTCTTAATAATTGGGTTGAAGAGGAGTCCCCATCAATTTAGAGGATGAAAACTGGAGGACACTCCAAGCCGAAGGAAAACTTAGAGTTGTAGATGATGATGAAAATGAAGGTGTTGGATGGGAAGATCCAATTGTTGAGGAGGAAGAGCGAGGAGATGATAATGGTGGTGATCCAGACTATGTTGATTTTAATGCTTTTATTGATTATGATCCACGTTGTGGATTATTGTAATTTGTTTTAACTTTTATTTGTAACTTTGTAACATTTTGATCTTTAATCTCTTGATTATTGTAAGTTGTAACTTTGTTATTTAATAATTAAAGTTAAACCCCAAATGTACTATTTCATTATTCACATTATGGTATGGATGCTTGTAGCCTTGTTTGTTATGAGATGTTTTGTTATGGTATGTATGCTTCTTCATTGTGTTATATATGTTTTGTTCATTAATTCAATTTTTTGTATTTTTTTAATACAATTTTTTTTACAATGTATCATATCGTACCGTATTACATATATGTCGGTGCCCACTGCGATTTGGGCACCGATACGATTTTTACAACATTGCTATTCAGTATATAAAATGGATGTTTGTTCATTATGAGATGTTTTGTTATAGTACGATGATGCTTGTAAATTGTGTTATATATGTTTTGTTCATTAATTTTAATTTTTTTATTTTTAACACAAAAAAGTAAAATTTATACTATATCATACAGTACGACAGAGGCGTATCAGTGCCCAGTGCGATACGGGCACCGATACAGTTTTTACAACATTGGTTTGGACATCTAGAGAGAGAAAAATGAATCTCAACTAAAGTTGTTCAAGGAAGACACCACTGAGGCAGTTTGGAACTTTGGACATCACGAGAGAACCAAATGGATCTGCCGCATGAAGGTACGAGAGAGTAGAAGACCCATATGCGATTAAAGCGGTTCTTAGAATCTAGTAGAAGCTAAAACGACACAGCCACAACTATGGTTGTTCAAGGAAGACACCACTGAGGCAGTTTGGTCATCTGGAGAGAGCCAAATGGATCTGAACCAAAGTTGTTGAAGGAAGACACCATCAAGGCAGTTTGGACGTCAAGAGAGAGCCAAATGGGTCTGCCGCATGAAGGTATGAGAGTGTAGAAAACCCAGATGCGATTTAAGTGGTTCCTAGCATGCAGTAGAAGCTAAAACGACACAGACACAACTAAGGTTGTTCAAGGAAGACACCACTAAGGCAGTTTGAACATCTGGAGAGAGCCAAATGGATCTCAGCTAAAGTTGTTCAATGAAAACACCATTGAGGCAGAGCCAAATGGATCAGATGCATGAAGGTATGAGAGAATAGAAGACCCAGATGTGATTAAAGTGGTTCTTAGCATCCAGAGGGATAGCCAAATTATCTCAGTGTAAAGGCACGATAAAGTAAAATGTCAAAACCATAATAGGGTAGGGTCTAGAAATGTGACCGACGTGGTTTGAAAATCTGCACAGACAGGCAGACGGAGTTCAAACGTGAAAGCGTGAGAACACTGGAAAAGAAGGCAACGAATGCCACAAAAGAGTGAGAAGGAAAATGCATGGTTTTGATTGACTAGATTAGCATAACATATACACTCCGAACAAGGGAAAAATTGCAGAGAATACAAATAGCATGATTAGGTTTCAGAAAGGTGAACCTATTAACTGACACAATTAGGATCAATCAGCAGAAACATTAAGCGACACTTTCTTTCTCAAGTCAAGATGCACAGGAACGAATGGACCCAAACTAAAAACGTACAATATCAAGAAATTAGCGTCTAATAGTTCCAGCCGCAATTCAAAGCTTTTGTTCCGATAAGAAACATCTATCCACACAAGAGCAAAAGAAAAACCCATACATAGAAGTCGGAAGATTGTGACAGAAAACAGAGCCGATCTACCAAAATTCACAATAAACACCATTACAAGAGAATCAGGAGAGATAAAAACAAAAAAAAGAAAAGAAAAGCATTACGATGTTGTATCTAGACGATTCAAGTTAAAATCCTAATCGTAAAACAAAGAGAGGAAGCCATCAAGCGCGAAGAACTAAAGGCACGGAAGCAGAGAAATATCCACAAGCATGGCTAAAGTAAGGAATAAACCCAAGCAAAAGAGAATACACTTATCGATTTCGGAACGAACCTCCAACCAAAAGCCAGGAAAGAACTGCACTTAAGGAAAACCAACGACGATTCTGGCGCACGAGAGAGAGAGAGAGGGTTGTCTTCCTTTGTTGATATTATGCTTGCTTGGACCCGAATCGATACAAGAATAATATCATTCCATTTTCAATCCGAATCGAAATGACCCGACCTTAACTCGACCCAATTTGCCAGGTTTGGAAAAAGGCCATCGTACAGGTGCTGGGTCGTCATAACCGCGGGTTCCCAATTTCTAACTCGTATTAGCGCGCAGGAATTCTTCACAAGGGACAGGAAGACGCAAAATTAGCTGTCTACACGTGAACTTATTTGGTTTAGAGCCCTATCACTTACATTCCTAAACAAAAATTTTCAAGAAAAAATTAGGTATAACTTTGGGCACAAGACAATGTGATCCATTACTTTTTGGTGACAAAAGTATAATTTTAAAAAAATTGAAGATTTTAAGAAAAAGACGAAAGACAATGTTATTATATGTTCCAAAAAGTAACGGTCAAACATGTACGGGTAGCATTAATGATAAGAAAGATTCAATCTCTATATATAGAGAGATATTAGATCCTACCCACATGTGGTACTGCGTACTCATTGGTTTTGAATGGTATGAGTGTAATAACAATATCTTTCATACTTTTCAAAACCTCTTAAAAATTAAATTTACATCATGTCTCCCAAAAGCAATGGGTGGACATAAGTACCTTTGTCAACGATAGGTAGAATCTAATTTTCTAGTATATATATATATATATTATTAAAATAACAAAAAAGATAATATAAATGATATTACAAGCTTTGAATCTTCGTGCATGATTTTTGTCATCTAAAGTTGCTTACGTGGATCTAACTAAGTCACTATTTAAAGCTTCCTAATATCGTTGACTCTATTAATTAACTTAATGATACCGTGAACATGGGTTTGGCTACATGATCCTTAGTTACTATTCTATATCATTCTACAAGACAACTTTTCTATATGTTTGAACCACTTTTAAGTAATTTTGCTTGAGCATATAATTTAATTTTATTATATCTTGATGATATTATATATGCCCCATAAGGGTATTTATGTCAAGGGCAAAAAGGTTAAGTCCCTCTGTCATCATATGAAATAAAGGGAAATTCGAGAGGCAGCGATTATGGAAATGCACGATTGGTTTTCTCTATGTAAGAGAGGTTTGCCATTTGAATTGTGCATATAGAATCACATTATAATGGAGTGTGTACGAACAATCATCACTTGGGTTGGAGAGTGGTGTGCCATAGAAAACAAAGCCACAGTCCATCCTTCGTGATCATCACCTTTGACTGACGAAAGCTTAGAGATCAAGTGATGAATCATCAAAGATCAACATTAGTATTGTTCCTTTTGCTTTTGTTATGTTATTTTTTAATGTTACATTGGTATCAGAGTCTATTAAGATGTTTTCTACGTGAAAAATTTGTAGTTAGATGCCGATCGGATGGGATTGATATATGTTGGCCCGATACTTTAGTTGTATTGATTGGAAATACTCATTTTGACTTTGATTTTCTTGAAATGTCTAACTACAAATTTAATTGAAATATATTTTTGAATGTCGTAATCAAGGTCGATTGGGATCACATTTGCACTGCTACCTAAATTTTTGTTGTTTCAAAGATGCAACTACCTAAAATGTTGTTGTATCAATGAGTTTTACTTTACATGTTTTGCGTTCTTACGAAGTGATGCCCCTTTACAACATATAACTCATTGAAAATTGTTGGGTATATTATTTGACACTTTGGTATATTGACTTGGGTGACTAAATGAAGTAATTCTTTATTTGACACTTTGGTATATTGACTTGGGTGACTAAATGAAGTAATTCTTTATTTGACACTTGGGTAGATTGAAAGAATTCCTTCAAGTTTAGCCTTATTGAAAATGTACATGTTTTTCTTTATATGTATTTTCCTTTAAGCATTTGATTATTTAACACTTATATATATGATAAGGCCTAAGCATATATGACAGCAAGTCAACTATCACCATGGACATCAATAAATTAGATGCATGTGCATGTTGAACTAGGTAGAATTCAATTGGTTGAATGAAAAACTCAAACCCACACAGAACTGGGTCATAGCCATATCTACTTGCAGCATGTAGGTGTCATCCGAGCACCATTTTAGTGAAATTTCATAGGTTGACCCACACAGAATTCAATTATATATGTATGTATTTAAAATGGGCTAGAATGCATGATCACATTAGTGGTTAAGTTCAAAATAATAACGAATATGTTTCGTTAGCATATTCAAATTAAGTATACATTGTCTTGTAGCATGCATGAATTATTATTATCTCTTCTTTTTTGTATAAAGATCAAGTCAAGTGTGGTTGTATCCAAGAGTATTATAGCTTATGTGAATAAAAGAAATATGTTGAATAGTGATAACTATGAGATTTAGCACTATAAGATTTAGTTTTTCCTCAAGGAATAAGAACTTATAGATATAGCACTAGTATGGTGATCATCTATCTTGTTGATTCATTTCCTTTGTGGATTGTAGACTTGAAAGCCACATACCATGTAGCTCAAGACAATAGTGCTTTTGCAGAGTTTTGTTGGTTGAATGCTTGTGCAAGAAGAATATACATGGAGAATGGTTCATCAGTTGATGTCAAATAAATAGGCTCCTAAAAGTTAGAGTTGCATAGTAGCCAAACTCTCTATCTCCATGATGTCCTTTTTGCGCCAGATATATGATGAAACTAGATATCAACTTAGTGTTTAGGATGTTTAAGCTATGTAGTGTCGTTTGAAACTTCTATTATGCATCATTATTATGATAACTCTATAGTAGGATTTAGATTTATGTTGAATGGGTTATATGTATTAGGTATTATGTTTGTGGGTAGTAATGTGGTTCATGATTTATCTTTGAGTTTGACATCTCATTATGATGCTAATGATACAAATAACCTTTTAGGGAAATAGGGTAGGAGAGGATGACTCAATTAGTTAAGAGTAGTCTTTTAGGATCATTGACCCAAGTCGAGTTGCTTGTGTGTGAGTTTTGTTTGACAGGAAAAACTTCTAGAAAGACATTTGGTCAAGCTATAAGAATGGACTTTTTATTATAATTAATCCATTATGATATCTGTGGTCCTATGAATGTGAGACCTAGAAATGAAGCAACATTCATAGATTATTATATGCATTATAGTCATGTCTATTTGATCTTGTATAAGCCTAAGGCTTAGAATGCTTTACAAGATACTTAAATGAGATTAAGAATCAATTAAGAGTTAAAACTCTAAGGACCGATCGAGGACACAAGCACTTATCTGAATAGTTTAAAGAAATCTATTTTGAAAAGGACATTATGAGACAACTTAGTATTTTAGTGACTCCACAACAAAATGGAATTATTGAAAGAAGAAATAGGATTATGTTGGAAATGGTTAGGTCAATGATAGCGTAAGTTAACTTACCTGTTCTTCGAGGGCATGCATTATTCTCTGTGGCCTATATTCTAAAGTTTGTTTCATGTTACCCCTTATGAACTTTGGATATGTAGGAGATCTGACCTACACAACAAAATAGAATTATTGAAAGAAGAAATAGGACTATGTTGGAAATGATTAGGTTGATGATAACATAAGTTAACTTACCTGGTTTTCATGGGGATGCGTTATTCTCTGTGACCTATATTCTCAACCATATTCCTTCAAAGTTTGTCTCATGTTACCCCTTATGAGCTTTGGATAGGTTGGAGACCTGACCTTATTTGAGATGTGGGATTGTGCCGCATATATTTATTAAGCCTCACATAAATATGACAAGTTAGATTCATGAGGAAAGAAATGTATCTTCATTAGATAATCTAAACACTCCAAAGGATATATATTTATTAGAGAATATATGGATGGTTGTGTTACATAATTAGAGTCTCTTATATGACTTTTGCAGAAAACCATTTCCTATGAGAGGAGAAATTGATAAAAGATTCTCATTTTTGACACGGATGAGCCTAGTAGATCAAATGCACCTAATATTGAAATCATACAAGATCTTGATCCTAGTGAGAACAATCAATTAGCAGGAGAAAGGGTTCTAAAAATTCAACTTTAAAAAAATAGTCGATAATGTGTACCTAAACGTCGCTTTAACATTGAGGGAGAGACCCTTATTATTACTCTAATTGATGATGAAAAACTCAAAAATATTCGGAAAGCTTTTATGGGTCTTGCAAAAGAAGATCAACAGGGTTTGTGACTCAATTGATCTACCAAAGGGTAAAAGGGTAGTTAGGAACAAGTGGGTTCTTAAAATAAAAAAAAAGTTTAATTGCTTGATTGAGAGATATAACGTACATTTAGTAGCGAAGGGCTATACCCAATTAAAGGGTGTAGACTATGAGGAGACATTCTCTTCAGTAGTCAAACTTACCTTTATTTATCTACTTCTTGCAATAGTAGCTAATTTAGACTTTGAACTATATCAAATGGATATTAAAACTGCATTCCTTAATAAAAAATTAGATGAAATGATTTATATAGTACAACCGGAGGGATTTGTCCTCAAAAACTAAGAGGGTAAAGTTTGCCTAGTCTCAAGCAGTCATCCAAGCATTGGTACCTGAAGTTTCATTATGAGGTGATACCTCTAACTTTGTAATGATTGAGGAGGATCATTGTATATATGTAAAATGCTGAGAAGGGATGTTTGTGATTCTATCATTATATACAAATGATATTTTATTGGTTAGAAATTGTAGAGAATATTTAATAACTATGAAATAATGGTTATCATCAAGTTTTGATATGAAGGACATAGGCAAAACTTACTATATCCTTAGAGTTAAGATTCACAGGGATCGCTCAAGATGTGTTTTGGCTCTTTTGCAAGAGTCATATATTAAGAAGGTTCTCAACCGATTCAAAATGGCTAGTTATAAGCCCATTATACTCCTATTTTTGAAGGTGAGGGCCTAAATCTAAATATGTGCCCTAAGATTAAGGATGAAATAGTGGTTATGAAGAGAGCCCCATATGCTAGTGCATTAGGTAGTCCTATGTATTCTATGATGTGTACACTTCCAAATATCAACTATACAATGAAAAGGAATTTGAGATATCTCAAGAGAACTGCAAGTTTTTTTTTATGTTATGAAGGAGAGGATTTGCATTTGGTGGGATATACGAATGTCGATTGGGGTGATGATCTAGATGAATGCAAATCAACTTCGGGTTTTGTCTTCCTACTCAACAATAAAGCCATATCATAGAACAACAAGAAGTAAACTTACATATCCTTATCTGTGATGGAGGTTGAGTTTATTACATGTTCAACAACAATTTAAGAGAGTATTTGATCTAAGTGATTTCTCAACAAGTTGGGAGTAGTGGCAAATAGTGGGAGGCCAATAACTATTTATTATGATAGTGAGCAATCATTACCTATACTAGAGACCCTAAGTATCATTGTAGGTCCAAACACATTGATACTAAATATTGTTTTGTGTGAGATATCATTAGCAAGGATGATGTGACTATTAAGTATAGATCTACACATGATCCCCTTATGAAGCCCATTATGAGAAACTCATTCATTAGATATGTATAATGACTTTATATTTTATTATGTCATATGCAATTCATGTTGCTTGTTTGTAGCTAGATGTGAGATCTCAGAAATCACCTGTGATTTTGTAAAATCGTCTCATTGGTTCTCTCTTTGAGATCTCTGACCAGCCTTAAGTATAGTATGTCAATATATGTAAAAGAATTTGACATACGCCCTTCATGAGAAACGAGTGAGTAACACTGTGGTACATGCAACCATGGGTTAGTGGGAGCAACATTGAGACGGTATATATATATATATATATACACATATACTTTAAGTCTTTTTGGTGCCCCATTGTGTGATACCTGAGGCTTTTGAAAAGGTTTATTTTCCGCTATTTCTCAAAATCTTGATTCACTGTATGCTACTTTAGTAAAGCAATTGGATTGAGATGAAGAGTTCAAGTAGAGAAAGGAAGATCAATTGATATTACATCTGAATCTTATGTTCACTAGTCGACTATTATGCTACATACCAATGCTAAGGTTTGTGCATAATAGTGAGCACATGTATCTATGTATCAAACAATTTTTTTGGGGGGGGGAGGACTTTTAATGAGGAAAGTTGCTTGATGGATGTAACAGTATTTAGTCTAGAGTACAATGAGTTACATACATGCATGTTGGTTTCTTCTCCTTCACTTTAACCAGTATATCGAGAAGTTTTTGTATACAAGTGAACTTTTCAGTTGCACACACGATACACACTTCCGTATAAAAATCTAGAGAAGTGATACAAAGACTATATGAGTCATTATCATAAGGCAAGCTTGTGGGTGCCCTATGTATGCCCATAAGGGCAAAAAGGGTCAAGCCTCCCTCCCATCATATGAAATAAAGAGAAATGTAAGAGGGGACGGTTATGAAAATGCATTATCGGTTTTATCCTTGTAAAAGAGGTCAGTCATTTGAATTGTGTGTAGAATCACATTCTAGAGGAGTATATATGAGCAATCATCACTTAGATTGAAGAGTGACGCATCATGAAAAATAAAGGCATGGTTCGTCCTTCATAATCATAATCTTCGAAAGCTTGGAGATCAAACGGTAAGTCATACGAAATCAAGGTTAGTATTATTCACTTCGCTTCCACTATGATATTTTTTTAATGCTGCATATCTCATCATTCAAATTTTATGAGAGCTTCAATAAATGTTTAACCACCTTTACGTATGCCCCTTTCATTTTCTTTTCCTTTTTCATATCAAAGCAACATGTTCTGACAACAATATCATTCTCCCTCTCATTCAACTCTTTCATGAGATGAACTCTATAAAATCTCCTTTACATGATTCATTTATATAATTATGAGATAATCTTTCTTGTTTGGTGTATAATTGCAAAGCATTAAAAAGATTACTTCTTAATATTGTTGGAGGATAGCCTTCCCTTGACTTGCTCATTTCATTGAGGTAACTTTTGTTGGTCTAGATATGTACACAAGAGTCGTTATTTTGTGCATGTAGGTGCCACCAAATCTTGGTTGATTAATTGGTTTGGGCAAGACTTATAAATCTTGGTTGGTTAATTGGTTTGGGCAAGATTTATGGAGATCAGTGAAAATATGCTAGTTGGGCCTAATATGTTTTAACATTCAAATAGTCTGATGGAAACATTAATCTTGGAGCATAAATAATTGGACTAACAAAAGCTTAGTGAGTAAGTCAACAATTTAGTCATGAGAGAAAATATGTCCAACATTGGAGAGATCAGGCAGTCAAGAACAAGCTGAACATCAATCTCAATCTATTTGTTTTGATTATGAAAAGTCATAGAATATAATGGGTGATACCTAGTGGTGGATCTGAAATTTTCTGTGGTGTTAGGTGAATTGGTTATTCGACCATTTAAGCTGGGGCAAAATATATAGCATACATGGATCCAATTGCCCTGTAACATTTTCATTGGTTCTTCAAATTTCCAGTGGGGTGATTATTCCGTTTCGCCTCAATGTAGATCCACCACTAAAAGAGGATACAAGTGCATGAAGAAGCTTGGAGATGGATGTAACTTGAGCAACAATATTGGCTACAACACGATGCTCATCCTTAAACGAGAAACAACATGCTATTTGTTAGAGTTCTAAGAAATAAGGCTTGAGCAAAGGAACACATCATAACTAGAGGTAGATTTACGATCATCTAGATATAGAATGACCAATCAATATTAGGATAAACCAAAATATATAATGACTTGGTAGGAGTAAATATTAACCAATGGTCAATAGTAAAGTTTAGATACCAAAGTATATTTAGATGCATTCAAATGGTCCATAGTAGGAGAGTGCATATAGTAACTCGGTTTGTGACAAAAGAAATATTAGGACAAGTAAGTATAACATATTTTAGACGTTGTGATAAATGACAGGATTATTAAGAGCTTGACTAGTCATGACATAGAGATGAGTGGAGGATGATGCCATTAGAGTGAACACAAATTTGACTTCTACCACGAGTGTGTGACATAAAAGATCAAATATACACTTCCATTAAGAAAGCAATAAACCATGAGGGGTGTGGTGAGCTTCAATACCCAAGAAAAAGAATGGGTGTCTTTGGTATGTATTCAATTAAGCATAATTGATAAATTTTGTATTCATTCATCATTTTCTTCTATTTTTTCTTTTCTTTTTTCCTTCATTTTCATTTCTTTTCCTTGTCCTCCTCCTCTTCTTCTTCTCTATTCGTTTTTTATTTTTTCTCATCTTCTTCTCTACTTTTCTGGTGACCATACATATTGGGGACGGGACGTGGCTTGGCTACATATCCAAAGAGGTATCACGTTAATGCCACATTTCTCCTTGATTGACAACGCATCTAGTTTGCGTCCTTCTATTTCGCATGTTGCAGCCAAGCAATGTTTTTCTTTTTTGTGTGGTGCACCTGGGTTGTTTCTCTTATCTAAATTGGATGTTGTCATGCTGCATTTTTTATGTTATGTATCCATATGCATGTTACATATACTAGACAAGTATGAATTATATTGCATACTTTGTTGCACGTTTACATATTAGAATGAAATAATTCTTTTAGATTTTATTACAGGAATGACTCAAAAAGGTAATTGATGTATCATATGGAAGCAACCAAATAGAAGGCTATGTTGTTATAGTATTATCGAGAAGGTAGAATGCCTTTGGACTAGCATATTGTAGAAGATTGTGAGACACCAAGAGGAAGGGTAAGTAAACATGATTTTGGTTCTTCTAAAACCTTGAACCGTAACTGAACCGGCCCAAGCTGGTTTTTATACCGGTTCCGGTTTCAGTTCTAAGCTGGTTTTTAAATATCTTGAATCATAACTGAAACGGAAGGTATCTGGGTCCAATTACGATTCCAAAACCAGAACATTCTGTTATGGTTACTGACGGTTTGGTGGCCGATTCGAACCGCAAAACTGGTTCCGAATTGACCGTCTAGGAGCAAGGATATGACACATCTTTAAACTTTAGCATAGCATATGATACCCAAATGGGCCTAAACTAAGTTTTCCGTATCATTCTTGTCATTATTCAATCGTGAGGAGATGCTGAAGATGCGCAAGGAGAGATGGAAGAATACAATGAGAACTTATCTGATTCCCTCTTGTAATAACTTCTCGGCTGCCATCTACCTCCATGTTATAAGAGTCTGACCCATCAATTGCTGCTTTTTGGCAATCAAGCAACGGATGAATATTTTTAAAGGCATACTTTTCAAAGAAAGCAGCTTCTTTTTGGCAAGAGTATCAAGTCCCTTCCTATTCAAGCGACTAAGATGCAAATGCCATAAGTCTATGGAGCAACCCTCAGCTGCATTCATCCCGCCTATAATCAGCTGCCCAATATCCAATAAAGGGTGTTGTGGATTTCTCCTGTTGCTACTACTGGGGGGGCCTTTGGTGCACTTCTATTTACCATCACCAAAACTACTGTAATGGCTATCCAAAGCAAGTCCATCTTTACATTACCAAGGTTTCACAAGCACTGTAGGTGGATGAAAAATGATGATGAATAATATGATAAGATGTAGAAGAATCAATAGCCTATTTTGTGGAATCATCACAAGTGCAACAAACTAAATTGATTAACGTCACAAACCATTTCTACATCCCCATCTGTCACAAATTAAGCAATTTCTGTATCTAATTTTCTTCTCGTGGCTTTCTCTTGCCCGATCTCTCTTTAGGACATGGCACTCCTTTTTTGCATGACTTGCTTTCTTGCAATAGTAATAATATATATATCTTTTTTACATGAATTGCTTTCTCCCTCATGATTGCACAATCAATGCCTTTTTGATTGAGTTCTGCTACTAGAAAAGTTGTCCCCTTATAATTTCTTCATTTTAACAAGCTGTCTTTTATGGCCAACAAAATCAATTTTCCATTTGAGTCCCAAAAAAAATTAGAGTCTCCCAACTGTCAGGCAAAGAGCTAAGTAGTACTCATAGTAGTCACGTGATTCACCACATCCTACAAAATCAAAATCACATACTACAACCTGCTCATATGCTATTCCATTGATGTACTTGAGTCATGCTTACGCTGAGTTTTTTTTCTCAAACTCCAAATCCAAATCAGGAGGAAAAAAAACCCTCTGAACTAAAACCGAATCCAATTGGTCGCTTTAGCAACCCAAGTACATACTCAATGGCAAATTCACATTAAGCCGAGGTGGGATGGCTGTCCCACCCAAAATTTGAAAAATTGAATGAAAAAACCATATCCTACGGTTGAAATACGTAGTCTGCCCCACCTTAAAGTCCCATAACTTATTTGCCCCAACCCTACACATACTCCTAGATCCACCACTGTACATACGGTTGAATCTAATGTTTCAAATCGTTTTAAAGAAACTAATTTTATTTGAAAAGAATGCATTTTAGAGATAGTTATGACACATGCACCTAGCATCCATTTCATCCTCTGGACCACGTCGATGTCCATTTAGCTTGTCGAACCCGGCTGACCAGATTCAGGCACCCCAATGAGCTTCTTCTCTCGCTTATACTCCCAGCTTTTGACAGGATGCAGTGTCTTCCCTGTAGCCCAAATCAGTTACCAATCTCGGGTAACCAAACCAAGAGATTACATGTCATTAAACTGAACCAAACCAAACCATTCATTCTGACATATACATATAAAACTCGGTATATGCTAGCAATATTACATGCTAGCAAATCTAAACAAATCTCAATCATTCAATTTTAAAGATGGATGATTGATATTTCAACTTCAAAAGCAACTTTAGAAGTGTAATTATTTCAAAAAACAATATTTTGCTTTACGAACTCAAATCTCAACCATTCATCTTTCAAATTAAAGGGTTGAGATTTATTTGGATTTGCTAGCATGTAATGTTGTATACCATACAATTTATACATAATGGAATGCTGAACCCTAACACATATGTATGTATGTATGTATATTGTAAAGTACACGTATTTATAGATATAACTATTTATATTCATTTCGGACTTGGAGCCGACCCAAAGTGTCTAACTCTCTACCTGGACACAGATTTTTCATGTTAGGTTCAGTTTGGGTCAGGTTGAAAATATCCAACCCTAGCTGAAACAATGTGCGACTGAATGAAGGTTCAATTTCAATTATTTACATAGGGATTGATTGGTCGTTTCCTTCAACCTTCCAACCATAAAGAAAACTACAAAAAAGAAGTTGCAAGCCGTAACAAACCAAACCTTCCAACCATAAAGAAAACTACAAAAAGAAGTTGCAAGCCGTAACAAACCAAACCAAACCAAAGCTTTAGGTTAGCTTAATCAGTTTAACCGTTTTGAACCAGTTCTTTGAACATCTCCAATCCCTAGTGCCAGTTCCCTCTTCAAATTTCTGAGAAATTTCCGGATTTGGTATTGGATTTGGACTCCGAGTTGAGGTGAGAAAACTGTAAGGAATCCAAATAAGTTATTCTTATTTGGATATATTTTACATCCATCATTAATCAGGTCGTATCGTCTGGCAGATTTAGACTCAGATCATTGGGGATCTGATGCCTAAACTAGATGGCGAAGTTTGAATCTACACCCGCTCAGCTCCTACTTGGGTTACTGGACCCAATGAACCTGATTCGGATTCTAGTCTGATTTGAAATTAAATCCGATCCATTGACTTCCATACTCAGCAACTATGGGAAGCTATGTTTACGCAGCCGATCATCTAATCGGTCAAAGATAGCATAAACACCAATTAAGCATACTTAGCGATACACTAACATCACAAAATAAAAGTTAATAATTCATTTAGAAATCTTGTTGCGGTATAAATATTGGGTTTCATTATAACATGTAATCCACAAAATAGATTCTCCTACCACGTTATCTATCACTTTGAAACAGTATAATTTATCTTTACTCACGCTAATAACAAAAGAAACATGAAGTTTTCAAGATTAACTAACTAATTGGCTTCAATTCAAAACATGCGTTCACAACATGAAGTACGTACTTAAATTAAATCACCAATGATTTCACGGTCCCAAACAATTTCCACTTGAGAAAAAACCATTGAGCCTTTGTGGCCACATATTGACCATGCAGTCGTATATGCAGCCCATACATGCTACCTCAAAGCAATGGGTGAGCAGGATCTAGTTTTCATATATATATATATATATATATATATATATATATATATATATATATATATATATATATATATTTGTAAACTGACATACCCAAACATCTCTATTTTTTAATTCACATGATCAACAAAAGAGATTTGAATTTAAAAAGTAACAAATATCATTGTATTTTTTTACTTTATATTTAATATACTTAAATGCATTATCACCTTAACTCATTATCTCAAAGATCAAATGGTTAAGATGATAAGTGGATTTAAGCATGGATGAAGTGTGAGTATGGACTATGATATATATATATATATATATATATATATATAGAGAGAGAGAGAGAGAGAGCATAGTCTATGAGAACACCATCCATGCTTTAAATCCATTGAAATATCTCCACAATTCATCAGGATGATCAATCACATAGATTTGAATTTAAACCAAGTACGAAGAGTAAAAGAGTTTTTTCGTTTTTTAAATTCAAATCTCCTATATATATATATATATATATATATATATATATATATATAGAGAGAGAGAGAGAGAGAGAGAGAGAGAGAGAGAGAGAGAGAGAGAGCATAGTCTATGAGAACATCATCCATGCTTTAAATCCATTGAAATATCTCCACAATTCATAGGATGATCAATCACATAGATTTGAATTTAAACCAAGTACGAAGAGTAAAAGAGTTTTTTCGTTTTTTAAATTCAAATCTCCACTGCTGATCACGGTATTGAACCGTGGTAATCTTTGAGCAGATTTGAGCATGGTTGGATGTGCACATATACCAATTTCTCTCTATATATATTTATTTATTTTATATGTGCGGACCATAACTGGGGGATTTCTATCTAGCAGCTTTCCCTAATGCCTAAGTTGCTTGGGCTATCAAGAGCTAAGAATGTTAAGATGATCATGGAGATATCGTATAATCCTTTTATTGGTAACTATAGTTAGGTTTATCACTTTTTATTTTTGACAGAAAAGTTTTCACTTGCATAAATGGAAAAACTGAAGAAATTGCTATAATATGATAACACGGTTAATGCTTAATAACAGTGAATTGCTAAAATCACTTCCCTGATGATATTATTAGCTTTCTGAGAGATGACCTCTAAATAACTAATCTCTGTTTCAAACTTTATTGGAAATAATGTTTATGAGAAGAAATTGTTTAGAGAAGCCCCATAGATTTTGGAAACTGTTATTCTGACCTCAAGAATACCTGAAGAACCATCCCTGCTTCAGTTTATGATAACTAGCATAAGAAAATGCATAAATATTACTTACCGAGGGATATTCAGGTTTCCCTTGCCGATGACATAACAAGAGAAAGCAAATCAAGGCTTTCCATTTCTTTAGATAAGGAGCATCACACAAAGAAAAACTTACAGATCCTCAAAACTTCTCAAATGAACATCTCATCTTGAAGAATTCTTCACGACTCACTATTTCATGACAAAATTTTCAATTTGCTCCAAAGGAATGTCAAAGTGAGACCATGGGGATTAGATACAATTCATATCAGGAAGTTGTTTGCCTTCCTGGAATTGGGATGAACCTAGAATATAAGGATGTATATAAAATGCAATCAGGAAGAAGGTGATAACTTATAGAGTTAATGGCCACATTGGACACAATAACTTTGCGGTTATGAGGTTGGTCACCTCTTAATCTTAAGAGTTATGCATAATTAAAATTTAAGAAATTATTGTAATTAAAATATTTAATTGTTGTTAAAGGAATCCAAAGAGGCAACCAGATTTAGTCGTTTCTATCCTAGTAGAAATAGACAAGGGATGGAAAAGTCCTACAAATATGTAGGAGCAGAGAAGGCAAAGGTGCCTCTTTTTTTGGCAATACTTTACAGAGAGATCTCTATTTTCTTCTCTGTTGAAACCCTCGTGGAAGAGTCCATAATAGAAAGATTCAATTCCCAACGGTGATGCTCGATCGAGGTGTCTTGGATGTGATTCCATGCTTCCACAAAGTATGTTAAATCTCAACATTGGTATTGATGCATCACCTCAAAAATCGTACTCAACCTGGTATGCTTTTTTTTTTATGTTTGTGTAGTAGGAATGTACATAAAAGATCCTTAAAAAATCATAACAACGATGCAAAATCCCTCTTGTTCTCCATCAACAAGTAAGAAGAGAAAATTTTGGTTATACTCTTTGTTTGCCAAGTTGATGCATATATATATATTCCACTTAGTGTATAATATACATAGACTCCTTTTTTGTTTATGTATTACATTATGGTGAAAAATAATAAAAAATATTTATTTGATTCGTGTATTAAAGGCCTAGATTATATTTGGACTAGCCAAATCTCAAGTAAATTTTATTTTACTTAAAACAAAGAGAGAGTGTTTCTTTCTCTTTGTTTTGATCATGAAGGAGACAAATCTAGAATAGAAAAGAAAATAATAAAATGTTTGAATCTTTCTTGGTTTGGTCATTATATATATAATAGTAATCATGATCTTAATTGGGACTATGAGAAAGCTAAATCAAATTAAGAAAACTTATAGTAATAATTATGACATGAATAGGTCTTCTTTTTGTTATCTAGGTTAGAAATATCTAGATTCAAATATCTTTAGGACTTGCTCATTACGGTTAGCTTAGTGAAAATGGCCTTTGGCTGCTAGAGGGATAAAGAATTACATGTTTTCACCACCACCTCTATTTCTAATGGTTGGTCAGTCCCTCAACAAAGGTTCATCATATTTTCTCTTTGCATAAGCACCTCACAGAAAATCTGCTTTTTATTAACAATAATAGAGAGCAAGCTATCTCATTCAGTTTTTTTAACCACAAAACATTGTTTTCTGCCCACCGATGCTAGTGACCTCCATAAGGGTAACCATAAGAGGTGGCTCCGGCTCTTCCTTTATGTAACTCTCGTTCTTTAACATAAAAAAAACACTGCCGTGAAGAGTTACGGTTTCTTAGAGAGAGAAAAAGTTTTAATTACAAAGAGAATTGAACGGTAGAAATCCTAATAAAAATACTTGAGATGTGGCAAAGAGTGAATGCCCATAATACCACTACTCTTTCAAAAGAATTTCAGAAAAGAGAAGGGAAAGGTGAGGTATTAAAACCCAAAGTAAGTTGTAAGAAAGGAAAATTTGAAATTTGTATCCATTAAATATAGAATTATGAAGAAAAATTCAAGATCATTAAATGTGTCTCCTTGGTTGATGGGAATTTGCAACTATGTAATCCCTACTTTCAATTTTGCTTAATTTTTTAAGAAAAAAATCCAAAGGTGGATGTTAAGTAATATACAAGAGATTCAATTCTCTTGATGAACCAAGAAGTGTTCTTAACCACCCACCGAGCATGACTTGATATATGTATGATGAAACATATACGTAAGTTTGCATTAGTAATGAGAACTAAAATCTTTGTGAATTTAATAGTCTTTAGTGTCTAAAAATATGCTTGAATGAATAAGGACTCTCTTGTTCTTTAAGCCTTAAAATCATTTTATTCAATGGCTTGTGATATACGATATAACTTGCATTTTTTTTAAAACTTAGGAAAAGTATGAGTTATAATTTGCTCAAAGTTTCTAGGATAACCTATTTTGAGTAAATCTCAATATGATGTTTTACTTAGGCAATTTATGAGATGCAAATTATGATTGAAAAATAATCATCATATTCTTGCACGAGTTGTTGATGTTAATGTATAATACTCATTTGATGACTTGTAATGTGGGAATTATTATGTGGGAATGTGTTTACTTGATTAAAGATCATGACTGGTAAATAACCATCAAGTATGTCCAACTGACTTTTTATGCCAACTTACGATTATCAAGGTGAGTAGAACCTTGTGGTGTGGTATCTGACTAAGTTATATAATAATAGTGATCATTTGCACCTAATATTATCTATCACAATTATATTATATTACATGTTTGTAATATGTATGGATAATTGCATTTATCCATGAGAAAATCTTGATATATATCATGATTTAATCCTGCAATATTTTTTTGTCGCTTGGGAAACTGCTTAAAATAAGAAGCAAACAACAAAATGAGTATAGTGCATACATATTGTTGCAACATGATCATTCCCAAAACTTGTAAGTTTTTCACATAATATATTTATGCTGAAATAAATAACAAAAGCATTATGATATCATAATATATTGTATATAGATCATTAGATGATATAGAATTTATAATTCTAGACACATGAATTCATCATATCATCATATGGATCTATAGACAAATATATACATGACTATGATAAATATTGTTTTATAAGTAATATATAGCAGATGTGGATAAATTTTTGGATAACCTTGATGTTTATACCTTATGGTTATCATATCTTTTGATATTGATTACTTTTTGAGATGATGGTACTATTCACCTAGAATAACCAAACTGACATTAGATCTCAATCCCTTGGTCATGGAGTCTTGTAAGGAGACATTGTAAATAATTGTTGATATTCATATTGGGAAGCGGCCTGATCACATATCATCAAGTGTCAAACCAACAAGTTAAATATAAACACACCCGAGAATGGGTGTTTCGAGTCAAGAACAAGTCAAGGTGTTGTCCAAGAACAACATATTTATTGATTTATATAAGAGTTCTATTTATAGAGCAAGAAAGAATTTACACCATTTGACAGAGAGAAGGAAGGGCATGACACGAATCCTTGACAAACATTAGGTACTTTGTCCCCATTATGCTCTCTCTATATTATATATGTGTGTGTTGCTGTTTATAACAGTAACAAAAATATTAATTAGCTCATCTTGAGATATCATTCAACAATCTAGATACAGTAGGTACTTAGGCAGCAATCTGTCGTTTCAAGCCCCCACCCACACACCGAGAGAGAGAGAGAGAGAGAGAGAGAGAGATGGAAGCTTTATGTTATCGAACATTTGCATACGCTTAGCTCCAAGGACAATGTGCGGCAGGCATTGCAATTTGTTCTTTCACAATAAAGCTGTTTTTCTACTAAAGTTGGAATCAGGCATCAAGTATAAAGGAGGCTGAAGAACTTGATCACTTCATCCTTCACAGTAAAGCTACTCACTCTTGCTAAAGTTGGAATCAATCAAACATCAAATATAAAGGATCGGAACTTGAAATAAATCACCAAGTGTAAAGGAGGCATCAGAACTTAATCACATGACTCTTTCTTGCCGACTCGACCATAACCTGTTATCTTGTTCCTGCCATCACCACACATCTTCAAAATATGTGGCCATGAATGTATATTCCGCGGTTCTCCGTCAGGATGAATAAGGTAAGCAGATAGAGAGTAAAGATAATCCAGCAGATTCACGACGTCATCAAGAAATGTATTTGCGAAAAGAATGCTACTGTTAAACTGGGGATGACACATAATGTACAGTCTGGTACAAACAACAAACAAAAAAACTTTACTATGACCTGCTTGAGTCTTGCACATACGGTCAAGCTTTAAAGCAGCCAGCCATGCATCGACGTGGAAAAAGAAAAAGAAATGTTGTATGACAATCACGATTTGTAGCTATGTCACATGGATGTGAGGGCGGGATACGATAAATTTTGGAAATCATGGGTGCAAAGTAGGAGTGTTCATGGTTCGGTTCGATTTGGTTTTAGTCTCAACTTCGAACTAAACCATTACTCACGGTTCTTTGTATTTTAAGAACCAAACCAAAACGTGAATGGGCATCACCCTCCCACTCAAAAAAAAATTTTTAATATCATGTGATAAATGACCAGGTAGTATATATTAAACTGATAAGAACACAAACTATACAAAACTTGATCTTTACCAAAAGGCCAAGAAAAATATATCTTATTCGGTGCCCTTCGTTATAGTGTTCAATCCATCCTTCGTTCAATTCCCTATTTGATATGGGACTAAAGTCATCCATCATACACTTGGTTCTGTTTGGTTTTAGGTGGTTCGATTCCAGCACCAGAATCATGAACCGAACCGCCAATTACTTTTCCTATGAAAACCAAACCAAGTGTTTGCTTCTAGCAGTTTGGTTCGGCTCTAGCGGATCCTTGGACACCCCTAATGAAAAGACGATTATATTGAAGTATAATTATACATCATTTTATATAATTGATAGTATCTCATAAAACTATTAACGAGTATCAAATAAATCAAAATATGTTAACATGTAAATCAATCCAAATTACTTCTTTCACATGGTATTTGACTAATGAAGTAATAACCAATCAATATGCGGAAAGTGTCTTGGTGAGATAGCAGCGAAAAATATTCAAAGCAGATAGTGTTGAGTCAGACGCAGGAGAAGTATGGGTGCCGGTTGTTAAATTGTGGTGCGGCACCCTATTCGAAAGGCATGTGAGAGGTTCAAAGGATTCTGTTTCTCACACACCAGACTTGAAAAAGGACAATGATGTTACTGTTTTTCATGTGAGAGGCAAAGAAGGCAAACTACAAGGAAGTTGTGATCATTTTTGTTTCCTCAGGAAAGGGAGCTAACATAATCATATATAATCGCACTAATAAATACTTTATCACAGAATTACAACCATAATATGTGCATAATGATATAATACTAGGTAATCTTCAACTTAATCTACTAAGCCCTGTTACCGTTCAAAATGAGGCCTAAAGTAGGCCTAGACTGGGCTTTCCGAATCCATTGTTCATGTCAAGCAAAGAATAATTAACGGTCCAAGAGGTCTCAAAGCAACTCATGCTGTTCATGTACCAAAAGAGTCAGGGACCTTTTCACAAAGGCGTTGGGGTATCAAGACGCTTGTGATATCGGAAAGGAGCATTGATACAACACAGTCTACTTTATGCTTCCTAAGGTTCTAAAGGTTTCCAGATTACAACCCAAAAGAAATTTCGGTATAGCAAAACTTCAAAATAACTTTTCCAACAGCAGTATCCAAAAGTAAATCAACATTGACTCTTTTAGAGAAGAAGCTAAACTACTGAGAAAAATACCAAACCAATAAGATAGGGACGTTCCTTTAGAGAACTTGAATGAGATGTGGTCAGTTCCATATTGAAAATAGTATTTGTATTGCATATTGTGGGCCCATTTGCATTGGTCAGACACTACCACATAATATTTGGTTTGTAGTTGATTGAGACTTTTCCGAAAAAGAATTTTGAAATCTTTAGATTCAGAATACTGAAAGAAGTCACTGTAATGTAATTTATGCTTCAAAAGTTCGTATGGATTAGAACAAAATTTACTCTCATTATGATCCCTTGCTTTATGCTTACAGAATTGTCAGCTTCAAAATCAAATTACCCAAATTATTCATGGTATGGAACTGATGTGTGATATGTCAATGGGAGACAATAGACTGAGAAACCATAATGTCAAGCACAATGAGACACAACTTCTCTGTTTGCATCACTTGGATTTTGATAAAAAACCAATTTATTTCTCAAGGAATGCTTTAGTTTGATTATCTAGTAAGACAACTTTTTTAGGGGAAAAACTCATACCAAGAAATAAGCCACGAGCATATTTATGCTAATTTGCACATTTAATAATACTGTTACCTGTACTTTGGAAGAACTTGAGCACTCGTAACGAAGACCATGCCGAGTTAGGATAGAAAATGAATGTCTGGTTTCATTGCCTTCATGCAGAAAACCCGGCAGAGGACCAACTTCAACAATTTATGTCAAAAGAATGAAGTCTTGAGGGCTCAAGTCTCCATTTAACAAGTAAATAGAGAGATGAGCAAAAGAATACTAAAGTGGCATGCAGTGATGAGGTATAAATTTAATCATATTCTATCTTACCGACTAAGGGATTGTTTTTTTCAGATTATAACTCCATAAAATGTGCCAGAGAAACAATACAACAACTAAGCCTTTTCTCATTCTAGATGGGGTCGGCTACATGGATTCTTTGTTTTCACATAGCTTCTCATGTGCTATGCTAATAGTTAACTCAATATAAACTAGATCATTTTTTATTGTTCCTTTCTAATACATTTTTGGTCTTCGTCTTTTTCTTTTAACATTTTCATAATCTAGTTTTTCATATCTTCTTATGAGAGCATCCTTTGGTTGTTTTTCTACGTATCCAAACCATCTTAAACGATTTTTCCTCATTTTATTCTCTATTGGAGCTACTCCTAATTTATTTCTAATAACCTCATTATGGATATGATCTTTTCTTGTGTGACCACTTATCCATCTCAACATCTTTATTTCTGCTACGGACATCTTTTGTAAATGTTTATGATTAACTGCCCAACACTTAGAACCATAAAACATAGTAGGTCTAATTACTACTCTATAATATTTACCTTTCAACTTCAGTGATATCTTATTATCACATAATACATGATGTTCCTCTTCATTTTAACCAACCAGCATTAATTCTATGTGTAACTTCTCCATCAAATTTTCCATCACTTTTAAAAATTAACCCTAGGAATTTAAAACTTTCCTTATGAGGGATGCAATCTATGTTAATCTTAATTTCTATGTCCTCTGAAGTATCAAAAATGATCAAACTTACATTCCATATATTTTGTCTTTGTTCTACTAAGTCAAAAGCCTTTACTTTCTAACGTTTCTCACCATAGTTCCAATTTTCTATTTACTTTTTCCTTACACTCATTCACTAACACAATGTCATTTAAAAATAACATACACCAAGGTACTTCATCTTGAATATCAATATAAATAAATATAGACTTAAAGTTGATCCTTGATGTAACCCAATATTAACTTCTAAAGAGTTTGTCATACCTTCATGAGTCTTCACACATGTGTTTATACCATTGTACATGTCTTTTATAAGATTTATATATGTCAATAGGATACTTTTTTTTTTCTAAGGTTCTCTAAGAACATCTCTTGGCACCTTATCGTAAGCTTTTTGTAAATCAATAAATATCATATGAAGGTTCTTCTTTTTTGCTCTAAAATGTTCCATAAGTCGTTTCAATAGGTGAATCGCTTCAATAGTAGATCTGTTGGGCATGAATCCAAATTGGTTCTCTATTGTACTCGATATTTGTCTTAACCTACGTTCAATAATTCTTCTCATAATTTTATAGTATGACTTATTAACTTGATACCTCGATAATTTACATAATTCGAATACCTCCCTTGTTCTTATATATGGGTATAAGTGTACTCATTCTCCATTCCTCGGGCATCTTTTGGGTCTCCATATTTTATTAAATAGTCTTGTGAGCCAAGTGAGTCCTATCTCTCCTAGGATTTTTCATACTTCTATAGTAATATTGTCTGTTCCTACAGATTTAACAACCTTCATATATTTAATAGCCTCTTTGACCAAAGAAACACTAAAACAGAAATTTTTTGGCATACTAGTAGGAACATGCACATTAAGATATGCATCCTAATAGGTATTGGAAAACAAAATTGCTGTCAACAGGTCAAGTCCCAATTAATATAAACTTGTCAGGATTGATATTTGTTATAAGTATCAGGAACCAGAATGAGTCAAAATCAGGATGCCCAAGAAAATAGCATTTCATAAAGTACCTCACCGAAAATGCAAATAGACAAAGCATACGCTACAAATGCACATATTCATTCAAACTGACAGGATAAAAAACATAATAGCCTAAGGGTGAATTACATAAGAATGTGACGGCAGCTTTTGAAATACTATATATACTACACCTGTCTTTCATTCATGATGGAAACACAACTCCTCACACAATGGAAAGTGTTATATTGTGATCATTGCATATCGAGAAGGCTTATGTATCCCAGTGATATAAGCCTTATTTATACAAATTATGGAGGAGAAATTAGAAATGAGTTGTGTTGGAAATGAAGTGGAGAAATACACAAAGATAGTTAAACAGTAACTGGTGGGATCTGCCAACCTGCTTGCCTTTCACAAAGGCAAACTGTAGACAGGAAACAGTGGAAAGAGTAGACAGTTTAGGGACAGAGTTTTGGTTGCATTAACTTTTAGTATGTTCATAACCTGCTTGACATTGAACTCATGCGACATCAAAACTCATCGTATTCCTAATCAGGCTGATAAGTATGCCATGTACTTTAATACAACAGCACAATCATCACCGACTGTGAAGATTGAACTTCCATATGCAACTCTTTTGGTATGCTGCTTGCAACACTTCTCAATCATTGCTAACTTTAACATACAGAAGGAAATGCGGTTTTGAAATCCAACAATCTAGAAAAGAGACAGATTCAGACTATTATCCTAGGGGACTGAGTTCATACCCAACTCAAGAAGTGTCAATAACCTGTTGGACAATCCATCTCTTACTGGCGGAAATACTTTTTGTGTGCCCATGAACCTGTTTAGGGTGTGATGAACTATGTCTTATAGCTCACAGATTCAACAGTAGGCTACAGTTCCTGTGCTGATTGTGCCAACTTCAAGTACACGGTTGCCACACCTCACCTCAATGTGGATCCACCACTGCTCTTACTGGAAAGAACGTCAAGTATAATCAGGAGTTATACATGCATGAATCAAAGAATATTCTGTTAACTCTAGAACATGAAAAGCTCATGTAATTTCTCCCTTTGAGCGTTTAGTGATTTTGCACCATAGATCCTTTTATCCATCGATAGGAGATGACTTTTCAATAGACCTCTTCCATAATCTGCCAAATCTGATACCTTGCATTTATAAGAGTGCTGCTACATATCAGGTCTGTCCGATTTCTACCATAGATTTGCCCACTAGTCAACATATTTGTTATATAAGAGACTGACACATAATTCTGAATAAATGTTTATATGTGTTGCTTTTGGTTTTCAGAGACTGAACTAGTAGACGTTTACATATTTTACATACTTTCAGGTGAGAAATTACAAATTCCTTTAGAGAAATAAAAGGGGGCTGCTGGATGAATTGCTCAAACCTTCTCCATGTCTTTCAAATCCAGCAACCAGTTCACAAGAAAGACGAAGACCACTTACAACCTATAATTGGAAGTGGGAAGGATAAAACGTAACTTAGTCGATCAGTTTTCTATTGATATAATAGCAAGTATAATAGATAAACTTGACATATGGAACGTTATGTTTTCTGATTGTTAGTCACTCTGTGATTGTAATCTTACATCCAAACTCTGAAGCGGAGATACAAGTGGATCACATATCGATGAGTATATCCTATATAATTGGCATATCCTAATTACAAACAACAACTACAACAACAGCTAAGCCTTTTCCCATATTAGACGGGGTCGGCTACATGGATTCTTTGTTTCCACAGAGCCCTGTCATGTGCCATATTAGCAGTTAACTCACAATAAGCTAGATCATTCTTTATTGTTTCTTACCAACACTTTTGTGGTCGTCCTCTATCTCTTTTAATACTTTCAAAATCTAGTTTTTCATACCTTCTTACAGGTTCTTCTTTTGATCTTCTTTCTATATGTCCAAACCACCTTAAATGATATTCTCTCATTTTATCATCTATTGGTGCCACACATAATTTATTTCTAATAACCTCATTATGTATTCGGTCTGGCATATCATAATTAAAAGAAAAAAATACTTATAATAAGATAACACAGAATGTCAAGCCTCATCAGCCTCTTATGAAGATAACAGATTATAAAAGGTTTATGAAGACTGAAGATCATCCTCTGTTCAACCATATAATTGGAACCAAGGATCAGCACTAAGATCAGTACCTGATGGGTGCAAGTACAAAAAGATGCACGGTCCATGGACAACAAAGGGCTGAAGCCAGTCATCCACATTGATATCATCAACAGGTGGCTCCCAAGGCAGTGCAGTCTATCGCTGCAGTTTAAGAGGACACAAAACATTATCGTCCTAATCCACTTTTTTGAAATAGAAATAAAACGAACTCTCCACATGCAAGGGTTCAGAAATTACAGTTCTGATATATAGATTGCCAGCAAGCCATGCAGACTTTAAAATCTCATCAACATGTTCCAACCTGAACGGCAAATAAAAAAAAAATCAGGCTATAATACTCCACTCCAGACCAATCATTTGTTGACCAAAATGCTAGAACAACATCATTTGTCTGGTTAAAGTTATCAAGTATATGTAGATGAATTTGCTTTTGAAGGAACAAGCAGAATTTTGTGATAAATTAGAAACATCTCATCAAGCAAACGCTATGAAAGATGACAGTTTAGAAAACGGCGTAACTAACAGAGACCAGGTTATGGATTTTATCCTAAAAGTGCTAAAACTATCATACCTGTTATGATGAAGGTCATCTTACTGCAAGCAAACAGCAAGAAGAGCAAAAAGAGAAACGGCATGCCATCTAGTAGTACTAACAGTAACAGCAAAAGAAAGTACGACAAATATGAAAGGATTTCGAAATTAAGTAAAAGACAGAATTAGCCATAAAGGACATGACAAAAGGTGCAGTATTGGGTGACAATTTGTGATTGTAAACACCAACGAGCACAGGTAAGTAAGACTGCAACAGGATTTGGTCATCAAAGCTCTTAATAGTTAAGAGAAGATTTGTCTTGGTATAAAATATAGGGAATTGAGGTTTAGAATGAGAAAAAACTGCATCTGTAAATAATTTATAAAATTGAAAGGATGATTTAGAGATCATTTTGTGAACGAGAATGTAATAATTTTAAGTTACATGTATTTTATGTCTTCTTTTGATTATGCAAATAGAGATAATGAAAAGTTTCTGAGTTAACAAATTAGTCACGTGCAATGAAATGCTCTGCTTCCTTGGAAGTCTAGTAAGTTCGTTCTTACAATATCTTAATATTTTCATCAATAGACCTTAAAACAATGTTTGCAATTAATACTAATACATAAATTAACATAATGGAAACACCCTCAAGATCTAACATTCACCCTTGAAGTGGCCAGCCCTTATTCATAAATGCTATCATATACTGAGTATAACATTCTGTACACAAATCCTTTTTGTCTTTCTTACGCCTTGGGTTTCATTTGTCGGGTTAGGTATTAGAGCTTTTGTTGGAGCTCTTTTGAAAACTTGAAGTCCTCAACAACCAATAGTTGAGCTCATCCCAATCATTTAATAGTTTTTCCTTTCTCAAATCTTGACACGAATATAAGCCAAGATTTCCTGAGCTGGTCAGAGTAGAACATCTATATATGCACAGGGAAAATGGGACAAGCTACTACAATTTTGTTTACAAAACAGACCTATTTTAGAAGCTATCTCCTTTGAATGTTTTATTGGCATAGCTCTTTTAGTGAAGGCCTATCTAGGCTGATTCAACACTCCATAGTCTACCATGTTCCAAAACCTGTAATGGAAAAAGCATAGGGCTCAATACAATGAATTGAACCGAACCATAAGTCCTATTACTACACTGAAGTTAAAAGCCTATTTATGGTTTACATATTTCAGTTACTGAAGTTTGCATGCTTAATAATGTATATTTTCAGTCTGTATCCAAATCATGGCGCAAACCCTGTCTACAATCATGCAATTATCTCGCACCCCTCGAATTATTACCTTGTATAAGATTCTATTATTTACAAGAACAAAGCTACAGGATGGTTACTCATAAATCCCATCGCATCTCATTCACTTGGTTTATAACCCAGCTTGACATGTTCAAATATACCTCTTCCTCACTACAAATTGTGTCGAGAAACATTTTAATGCTGTTTCATTTCTTCACACGAAACAAAGAAGCTAAGTGTGCTAATCATACACTAAATCCAAC
This sequence comes from Brasenia schreberi, assembly GCA_036023115.1. Taxonomy (NCBI): domain Eukaryota; kingdom Viridiplantae; phylum Streptophyta; class Magnoliopsida; order Nymphaeales; family Cabombaceae; genus Brasenia; species Brasenia schreberi. The sequence continues at coordinate 13,749,146 of JAYKKT010000078.1, read as the reverse complement.
ATGTTATCCAATGCAGTAGGCTTTCCAGATTTTTAGACAAATTGGTCGCATAAAATAGTAATGAACAACTAGTCGCACCCTTGGAATCCCCCTGTGTGATTTACTGCATATGAGAGAAAAAATGACATAAAGTACCTTTGGCATTATTAGCTTTTCAAAGGCACTAGCACGTATATTGTCATCCCTTAGAGTGCAGAAGTAACATGTTAGAAGTTAAGACTGCAATAAATCAGTCTTACCGTGCTTTAAGATGAGTTTCTCGCTCCTCTGCAGAGTCAATCTCCAAACCAAGTGATTCAACTTGGGCTTTGGTTAATTTGACCTAAACAATTTCGCACATCAACAGAAAGTATCAATATTTTCTCAACAAGAGACGTGTAAATAAATCTGTCCAACCTTTTCGTCACTGTCTGATCCCCATAGTATCTTGGATAGACTAAACATCCTCAGGAAAGATGCCCTCAATCGCCTCTTCTTAGCCCAAAAACTGTCATGAGAACTGAAGTACAATATCATTAATATCAGATTAATAACACGGGTGAGGAACTAGGAAAATCCTCACAGCAAAATAGTCTTGGATAATGCGACTTCCTCTAAGGCTTTCATTAGAGTTATAGCCTTCATCCTAAAGGTAAGGTACTTAAGTATATGAAGCAATTTAACTTGCTAGGTACATGGCAGAAGCTAACATATTTTACACAAACGCGATAAATGATATACCATACAAGAAATCTTCTTGGTAGATAACTCAATCCACTAGGTCTGGTGACCAGATAATTTCCATACACCATTTCAAGAGCAGTCTTTACTATCAAGGCATGTTAAGGAACTATCAAGAAGCGCCAATGTTTGAAAGTGCTAATTGAGAAACATCCAGAAGTTCCCTCTGCAATTAAATCATACAACTTAAGAATACCTCGAGTAATGCATGGAAGTGGTTCTTAGAATCAGGGACAAGGTTCACATGATTTCACGAAACTGAGGCCATAAGAAAAGACTGCCAGCATGCAGGAATATAACCAACCAGTAAAGCAAGGAGAAAACTAATAAGCAAGGCAAGGAAATATGAAGGAGAACGTGACCAAAAACAGAACTTTATAGCACCTACCATGATTTAACAAGTCTACAAACACGCGATGCAACCAAGAAGCGACACTGAATGATAAAGACTCTTCAATACAATTATATGATAAAATCATTCTAAATGGTTGCGAGAGAAGAAACACCATGCACTTGCACAAGTCTAATGCTCATAACACATACGACTGAAACTCAGGACAAAAGAGATGGTTAATTTCATAATATGCTGGTAATATTTAATCCGGCATAAGACAAGAAGCAGAACCTTACCGAGGGTCAATCTGGATTCCATTTTGACTTCGTTACAAAACTAACATGATTACTTCTTGTAGAAATGGAACTTCAATTGCCTTACTTGAGAAATGCATAGATTAGTTTACTTTTAGAATGTTAATCTGCAACACTGAAGGAATAGATATGAAGTGGTTGGCATAGTTAAGCCGATCTAGTTGTTAACTCAGGTATCATACTTTGGTAGCCTTCTCTTCACTTGGTTACATGATGTTGTTTATGTGTGGAATATAGAATGCTGTAATGAAGGTTTGGAACATAAACTACTGAATAAGTGAGTTTCAAAACCAGTGAGACAGAGGTGCTATGCAGGATAGGTGTGCAACCAAATTTCTGTATGATCTTTGCAAGATAGGCATAAAAGTGGATGGATAACCTTGTGGTGCTATTTTGAGTGAAATGCATGGAGATTGATCACATACTTGTGTAGTGAAACATGAGACAGCTCATTTCTTTGTTAAGACATTTATCAGGTTTCCACATTGAAGCAATCTGATATTTTATACCTCTTATGATACTTACTTATCAAGTTACCGTTCATCACCTCCTACCTTAACCGGAGGTATGCTTCTGGCAGTTGACTCGTAGTCATTCCCAATTAGTTCAGAGGAGACAATACAGTAAATGTTTAACTGATAATCAACAATTTGAGAAAATTCGGAGAGAGGGGCCGTGGGGTCTGAGTAATCGATAGATCCCTGAAAAAATCTACCAATTTATTCCGACCACTTGCATTTATGTGATTCTATTTGTTTGCAGGATCCATCTTATGGGCTCCCTTTTCATCTCGTATCACATATCAGATATTAAAAGACACTAACCAGTAAAGGAAATGCATTAACCCATCGATCACGATGCACTTCAACGGAAACCTGAAATTTTGAGATCCCATGCCCAAAACAGGAAGCGAGAAGCCAAATATTTATTTCTACGATCTTGATGATGGGCACTCCTCAAGTTCAGAGTTGGAAGTAGTTTGCAAAACCAAAAATTTGCTGTAGCGTTCATCTCAGAAAGCAGCAAGGCACAAACCAAGTTCACACCGGTTAAAGCAAACAAGCACCCATAATTGCAAGTTTAGAGCAGCAACAGTAGCGGTCTTAACTAACGCCATTCAATGCACTTTACCATGTAGCAAAAATTTATAATCCAAAGGATCTTTATGGCAATCACTGCTCAAGTTCTTAATTCCAAGTAATCCATAAAATCCGATCAGCGATCACCTTGAATCACAGAAAGCAGCGCATTGCATACTAAATTCAAACAGGGACAAGAAAATAAACGCCAACAACTGCAAGTATAGGGCAGAATTACTACATCAATTCTCATTCTTACATGAACCAAAAGCACAATTCCCCGCAAATTCCGAAATTCAGATGTGCCATCAGCTGGAATTGCAGGAAACAACAGAGAAGATACTAAATTCAAACAGGATCACGCGGAAAAACACCAACACTTGCAAGTTTATAGCTGAAATACTCCATTGAATTCGCATGCTATTGCAAAGCACGAAACATAATTCAACTAGGAAAAGAAGTCTGGAACAAAAACCCTCTCCTTGAAGTAATTCATAGTTATAGGCAACAACAAGCATAAAGAGAGGATTTCGATTAGCTTCTGATCATCAAATCAATACTAACAACTCAAAGATAGTTTAGTGTGTAGGAGATTTCCGGCTCTTATGTCTTCTCGGTGGCCGGAGTTTGAGCGGATGTTGATGTCGTGAGGTTTCCACACGAGGGTTTTCTCAGACGACTGTGAATCGGTGAATCTGTGTATCTCTTGATCTGTTAAAAAACTGTGTTTCACCTTGTAAGTGGCTGCCTTTTTATAGGCACTCGCTCTCCCGTCGTCTGGCTTTCTCCTCTCGTGGCTTCCCTTGTCTAGGAGTGGTAACGGATGGCTGCCCTTTTATAAGCACTCGCTCCCCCGTCGTCTGGCTTTCTCCTGTCGTGGCTTCCCTCATCTAGGAGTGGTAACGGATGGTCGTTACCGGATTTTCCAATAACGGTTGTCCGTTATATATCCGGCCTCTCCTCAGGTAACGGTTGGATGGCCAGTCCAACAATTACCCGAGCCGAGAATGGCCATTTCATTGTAACATCTCTCACTTGGTCATTCGAGCCAAGTGTATCGACATACTGGTTTTACTCTCACTTTCTCGGGGTTTTCCCTAGTTATGTCGATCCCTGATTACTATTGCAATCAGAAACTGTTATGTGGTTATTTTCCTACACAACAAATCACCTGTTGTATGGTTATTTACCTATACAACAACATATCTCAAACCCATGTTTCTAACATGTTTTGAGAAGAGTTCTTTCGTTATACCTTTGGTTAAGGGGTCTGCCAACATGTCTTCTATTGACATGTATGAGATGGATATTTCCTTTCTCATAACCATATCATGAATATAGTGGTATTTTATCATTATATGCTTGTTTTTTGAGCAATCTTCTCCACTCTTAATAAGAGTAATTGCTGTATTATTATCGCAATAGATAACCACCGGCTCATCTGTTATTTCTAGCTTCAAATCACGTATGAAGTGGCTTATCCAGACAGCACTTGTTGCAGCCATACAACAAGCAATATATTCAGCTTCCTATATATGCAATGCTACACAACCCTGTTTCTTACATGCTCAAGAAACAGCACCACCTCTAAATAAGAATATTTGTCCTAAGGTTGATTTGTTGTCATTTTTACTCCCAGCAAAGTCAGCGTCTGAGTATCCTACCACTTCTAATTCATTTGCTTGAAAACATAGTTTCAAGTCCTTTGTTCCTTTCAGATATCTTAGAATCCTTTTTACAGTTATCCAATGCTGCCAACCTGGATTACCTTGATATCTACTGACAAGACCAACAGCAAAGCTGATATCAGGTCTTATACACAACATAGCATACATCAAGCTACCAATAGCTTGAGCATAAGGAACATTAGGCTTATCGTCTCCTTCACCGGAACAATCAGCCTTACTTAGTTTCACCCCTTTTGCAACAGGTGTATCTGCAGACTTCCATTCACCCATTTTGAATTTCTTGAGGATATAGTCTATATATCTCTCTTGACTCAGGCATAAGAGTCTAGATCCTCTATCTCGAGAGATCTTTATACCAAGGATATAGGATGCTTCTCCCATATCTTTCATTTCGAACTTCGAGTTCAACCATGACTTGGTTTTGACAATCATTTCATTGTCATTTCCAGTCAACAATATGTCATCGACATACAAAGATAAAATGACAAAGTGGCTCCCACTATTCCAAACATAAACACAATGATCAAGTTTGTTAGCCACAAACCCAAGTTCTATAATAGCATTTTAAAAAGTCAAATACCATTGTCGAGGTGATTGTTTTAGGCCATATAGAGATTTTTTCAACCTATACACTTTATCTTTTTGGCCTTCAATCACAAATCCTTCGAGCTGTTGCATGTATATGATTTCTTCTAAATCACCATTTAAAAATGCGGTTTTTACATCTAACTGATGTAAATTCAAATCATAATATGTAGATATTGCCAGGATTATACGTATGGATGCAAATTTTGCAACTGGGAATATGTCTCAACATAGTTTGTCCCTTCTTTTTGCGAAAAACCCTTTGCAACCAATCTCGCTTTAAACTTGTCAATTGTACCATCGACCTTATATTTCTTTTTCAGAACCCATTTACAGCCTATAACTTTTCTTTCTTTTGGCAAATCAGTCAATTTCCAGACTTGGTTTTTCTCAATAGATTCAATTTCCTCATCATTGGCTTTCTCCCAATCTGTTGCTTCTGATGAATTCATTGCTTGCTGATAAGTCAAGTTATCAGTCAATTCATCTAAATCTACCGAATTACACACTTCTTCTGAAAGGTAAGTGTGATAATCCTTTAAATAGGATGGAGTAACTCTTGGCCTCTTATGTCCAATTAAGGTATCGATAGTTTCAAGAAATTCTTCTATGGGCTCAAAAGATGATTGGTCAAAATCTACCAAATCATCAACATACTCTTTATTGTTTTCCAGGATGTCATTCTTAGAATCTTCTAAGAATTCAACATCTCTGCTTTCAATGAGTCCTTGGTCCTTATGATAGAACTGATATCCTTTTGAACCTTTTGGATATCCAATAAATATACACTTCAAGGACCTACTGTCTAGTTTATCTCTAGACTGTTCAAGGATCTTGACATGTGCAATTGATCCCCATCTCCTGAGATGACCTAGGTTGGGTTTTCTCTCAAACCACATCTCATATGGTGTAGTGAATACAGCTTTACATGATACTCTGTTGAGCACGTAAATAGGTGTGCTTGCCGCTTCTCTCAAAAGACCCTTGGTAGAGAGGCATCAATAATCATAGACCTTGTCATATTCAATAAGGTTCTATTGTATCTTCCAGCTACACCATTTTGTTGAGGTGTTCTAGGCATTGTATTTTGTTTAGTAATACAAAAGTCTTTACAGAATTCTAAAAATTCTGCTGAGGTATACTCACCTCCTCTGTCTGATCTCAAGACTTTGATAGTATGCTCCAATTGATTTTCATTATCGGATAACTTGAACAGTCCATGTTCTACATCAAATTCTCCTGAGAACAAGATTCTCTCATAAGATTCTCTCATGTTTTCCTACAATCACCTTGTTAGGTACAAACCTAACTTTAAAAACTTTCTTTACTAAGGTAGGGACCGAGACCAGATTGCGTCTTATAGATGGCACAATTAACACATCGGTAAGTACAATTGGTTTGCCTTGTACAAATATCCTAAAGGATCCAATACCCAAAACATCAGAAAAAGTACTGTTTTTCATGTACACACGATGTTCTCCGAGTTGATATTCCTTTAGAACAATTGCCCCTTCCTTGGTTTTTGAGATGTGTCTTGTAGCTCCGGAGTTTATCCACCAAGCTGTAATTGTGCGGTCCAAGTATAGGCATCCTGAAATTACATAGATTATGTCCTACTTCTCCGATTGTCCGTGCTGTGAGTTGTTTCCTCTACCTTTCTGGTTGCGGCAGTCCCTATTGTAGTGCCCCATCTTTCCACAGTTGAAGCACTTGATTCGGGAAGCGGTTTCCTGTGATTTCTTAAAAGCTTGACCGCCTTTCTTATTATTCTTGCCAAACTTTTTATTTGGTTTTTTTTTCTGGTTGGATTTGGAGCTAGATGCCAATTCATCCTGGACTACTAGTAGTTTTTCCCTTTTGTTTTTGAGCATGTGTTCTTGCTCAATTGCTAGCTTTAGGGGCAATTCCGAAAGGTTGATTTCAAGCCCTAACCTTAAGGCATTGGTGACCACATTTCTTGATGGAGGTAGACTGTTCAGTATAGTTGATATCTGTATTGGTTTGGGGATGACTGATTTTGCTACAGCTAAATCCCTAGCCATTACCAGCATATGATTTACATGTTCTACTACATTTTCTCCTTCTTTCATTCTAAAAGAGTTGTATTTTTGTAGTAGCAACTGCACATTCAACTTTGCAGTTGTATCATACTTAGCTGTTAACGAGTCAAACAGCTCTTTCGCAGTTTCAAATTCTTCAAAGACTCTAATCAGATCATCCTCCATATAAGTTAACATTACAGTTTTTGCTATGGTATCATCTTTTAGAAATGTTTTATACATTTCTAACTGTTGTTGATTTGCGTCTAGTGGTGGAGGACGCATTGTTTCCTTTAACAGATACTCTACACCTTCTAGTGTTAGAGCTAACGGGATTCTTCTCTTCCATGTCTGGAAGTTCAGATCGTTTAGTTTTTCTGTTTTTGCCAGTTCGGATACATATATCCTAGAACTCATTTTTGTTTGGCAAAAATACTAAGCAAGTGTTCTTTTTCTTTCTAAAGGAAACAAAGGAAAAACACATAGCATGAAACACGTTAACTTGATGCAGAATTAATAATTTTCCTAAGGGTTTTTCTGCCTCTAAACCCTTAAATGAATACCAAGGGATAAATCTGTAATTTTACTTATTTGTCTCTTTTTGTATTTTTATAAAAATCACAAGGACAAACTCGTAAAATCACTATTTGATATTCTTGTAAAATTCGTAATTGATCGGGGTTAAAATCGTAATTTTAACTCTCAGGGCAAATCTGTAATTTTTCAAAAGGAACAGGGGTAAACCTGTCTTTTGACTAAATGGCAGAAACGATATTTTCCAAACCGGATTGGATAAAACCGTAAATTAATAGCCCCGAGTATTTTTGTAATTTTCAAAAATGGCCAAGGGTAAACTTGTCCTTTTACAGTGGCAGTTTCAGAAAACCGTTGGTGGTTTTCGAGAAATCGACAACGGTTTTGAAAACCGCTGGTTTTCCCCACCGCGATTTTCTAAAAAACGCAGTTTTTTATTTATTTATATCGCTATAAAAGCAAAAAATAAAAAAGCTTTACAAATCTGGATTTTTCCAGAGAGAGAGGGGGAGAGAGTGAGGTTCGGTCGATGGCCGATCGTTGGCGTCGGCTGTCGGGTTCTTCTTCTTCCAGGCACTCGAGCCGGCTGCTCTTCGTCGCTTGCTGTTTCTGTCTTGCCTTCGGGCCTTTTCCGGCTTGCCGTTGTTTTGCCTTTTGGGGCTTTCCTCCGGCTTACCTCTGGTTTTGCTTTTGTGGCTTTCAGTCGGCCTGCCTCTGGTTTTGCCTTTTGGGGCTTTTCGTCGGTCTGCCTCTGGCTATGCCTTTGGGGCTTTTCGCCTGCCTGCCTCTGGCTTTGCCTTTGGGGCTTTCCGCCGGCTTGTCTCTAGCTTTTCCTTTGGGGCTTTCTGCCGGCCTGCCTCTGGCTTTACCTGTCTGATTGTCGACCGCCGACTTCACTCTCTTTTTAAAAAAAAAATTTCTAACCCTCTTTTATATCTGTTTTTTTTTTTTTTTGCAGGGAACCAGGCCCTGATACCACTGTAGGAGATTTTTGGCTCTTACCTTTCTGTCTTTTGGGTGGCCGGAGTTTCAGTGAGCGCAACGGATGTTGATGTCGCGAGGTTTCCACACGAGGGTTTTCTGAGACGACCGTGAATTGGTGAATCTGTGTATCTCTTGATATGTTAAAAAACTGTGTTTCACCTTGTAAGTGGCTGCCTTTTTATAGGCACCCGCTAAACTGTAAAGCTCTAAAGAGAAAACCGAAAAGGAGAAAAGAGCGAGTAGAGTTCCTCCTTCACGTTTTCTTTTTACTGCCTCAGATTTTTTAATTTCCAAAATGCTGCAGATTATACTTATAAGTTTGCAGAATCAGGCTCCGTCCTGCTTATCTTATATTTTCGAGGACTGATTAAATGTTTAATTTTACTGAAAGGCGAAGGTGTGAGATTGGAGGAAGCAAGAACGCAATCATGTGTCTTTGAGGTTGCCATGCACGAATAATAAGCTGCCACGTGCTTCCAGGGAATATAGGACAGAGATCTTTTATGACCAGTTAGTCAACTACCAACCTTCCGTCCAAAGTAACTATTCCGAGTGAAGCGGGTCCAGTCGAATCTGTCTCGGGTTCTGATGAGGGGAAGTAAGACTAGTCCCGAGACGCTGGCCCAACAGCCTGGGCACTTGCTGGGCTATTTGACCCAATTTTTTCTTGTAGCGAACGGTGATTTTAGGGATGGATGATATTAAAGTTTGAAAAATATTGGGATGTAATGGGTGTTTCAGATCCTAGTTATAAGATGGCTTTGCTTGAATTCTGCTATGAGTGGTTGAGCAAGTTAAAAAGTTTGGCAAATTCTTTATGATTTGATTGATGAAGGAAAAAGGTCTTCATGTTCGAGCATTGGCGAGCCCTCTACTCAGGAAATGACTATAATGAGAGATGACTCGGCGGCTTTTGATATATTTGTTTAGTCTAAGAAAAGTGCAAGAAGTGCACCTAATTGTATAGAACTTCACTTCTATTTAGAAAAAGCTATTTTACCAAAGATATTTTGACTTTGATATTCTAATTTGGTGGAAAATCAACAGTGTTAGGTACCCAACTCTTCAACATATTGCTCGAGATGTATTTATAGTTCCAGTCTCCCCAATCGCTTCAAAGTTAGCTTTTTAGTATCGGAGATGCTTGATAGTCCTAATCACAATAAGTTTCCAAAATTGGTTTTGGGATTTAGACAAAAGATCAATCTTTTGTATTTATTATTTTCTATAGTTTATTTATAATACAAACAACTAAGCCCTTTTACATACTAGATGGGGTCGGCTACATGGATTTTTTGCTTCCATATAGCTTGATCATGTGTCATACTAACATTTAACTCAACATAAGTTAAATAATTCTTTATTGTTTTCTTTCAATACTTGTGTGGTCTTCCTTTTGCTCTTTTAACATTTTCACATCCTAATTTCTCTCCTTTGGTAATCTTTCTATGTGTCCAAATCATCTTAAACAATTTCTCCTTATTTTGTCATTTATTGGTGTCATGACCAATTTGTTTCTAATAACCTCATTATGTATATGGTCTTTCCTTGTGTGACCACTCATCATCTCAGTATCCTCGCTCTATAATATTGACTTTTCAACTTTAATGGTATCTTTTTGTCACATAAAATACCTAAAGCACCTCTCAATTTTAACCAATATGCATTAATTCTATGTGTAACATCTCGATCAATTTTTTCATCAATCTAAAAAACTGACCCTAGATACTTAAAGCTTTCCTTATAAGGGATACAATGTGTCAATATTAATTTATATGCTATTTGAAGTAACCAAATGACCAAACTTGCATTCAATATAATATGCTTTCATTCTACTAAGTCAAAAGTCTTTACTTTCTAATGTTTCTCTTTGTAGTTCCAATTTCCTATTAACTTTTTTCTTAGACTCATCCACTAATACAATGTCATCTACAAATAACATGTACCAATGTACTTCATCTTGAATATGTTTTGTCAACCCATCAAGAACCAATATAAATAAATATGGACTTAAAATGGATCCATGATGTAACCCAATATTAATTTCAAAGAAATTTGTCATTCCTTCATGAGTCCTCACTATGTTTTCACTATCATACATCTCTCTTATAAGATTTATATATATTAATGGGATATCTCTCGTTTTTAAGGTTCTCTAAAGAACATCTCTTGGCATCTTATCATAAGATTTTTTTAAATCAATAAATACTAAAAGTTAACTCTGTCTATGGAAGGGATCACCCTTGCATTGCTGGTCCCAAGCCCGCATAAAGGAGGAAAATTGTTTTAGGCTTCCGATAGCCAGCGTAAAACTTTATCAGATTTTTATACCATGGATTACACAAATTATGAGCATTACTTTAAGGTGTCCCTTCCTAGAGACATACCGTATATCCCGAATATAGTTATAAGTAATCAAGGGCCACTATATTTTCGCCCAGAGGTAGTGAATCAATTGCAAAGAGCGTTCCCACATCATGGACGAGTGTGGGTAAAGAAGTTAGTCCCGCTACATCACCGCTCGAATGTAGTGAATAATTTAAAAAGTGGGTCTCCGCATTTTGAATATGAATGGATGCGGAGGGTAAAGAAGCTAATCCTAGATAATAAGATTCGTATTGGTTCTTCGAATATAAGAACATTATCTGGTAAGCTAATGGAGGTGGTAGATACTATGATTTGGAGAAAGATTCATATTCTATGTTTACAAGAGACAAAGTGAATTGGAGAAAAAACAAAGGAGATAGAGGATACAAGTTTTAAATGATGGTACTAAGGTAAAGAAAAGGCTCGAAACGGAGTTGGTATTATCATAAATAAAGATTTAAAAGATAGTGTAGTAGACATACAATGATATGGTGACCAAATCATGACGTTGAAATTAGTGTTAGGAGCAGAAGTTTTGAATATAGTTTGTGCTTACACACCCCAAGTAGGACTAGAAGATAGTATAAAGACAACTTTTTAGGAAGAGTTAGATAAGGTGATTCAAAAGATTCCACAAAGAGAGATGATTTCTTTAGGAGGAGACTTAAATGGACATGTCGGTAAAGAGGCATTAGGATATCATGGTATTGATGGAAACTTTGGTTTTGGGAATATAAAAAAGGAACGTAGGGAGATTTTAAATTTTGCTATGGCATTTGATCTCTTTATAGTCAATACAATGTTCAAAAAATGAGATCAATATTTAATTACTTATAAGAGTGACTTATCACAAACACAAATTGATTACTTTATTTATAGAAAAAAAGATAGAGCGTGTTGTAAAGATTGCAAGGTAATTCCAGGAGAAAGCTTAACCACCCAACATCAACTTTTAGTTATGGATTTACAAATAAAAAAATGGATAAAGAAGAAAAGAGTGCATCGAGCTATTTAGACTAAATGGTGGAACCTCAAAAGCGAGAAAGAATATATATTTAAACAGAAACTCCTTAAAGTAGATGCTTCGAATTATGTTGGTACACCTTGTGTAGAACAATATGACTATACATATTAGGAAAGTGACGAAATATGTATTAGGTGAATCTAAGGGAGGTGTACCAGCATAAAAAGAAGCTTGGTGGTGGCGTGAAGTGTACAAAATAAAATCAAGGCATGTTACAAATTATATTATGCTAAGAAAAGTAGTGAAACTTTAGAGGCTTATAAGAAAGCAAAGGGGGAAGCAAAAAAGGCCGTTAGTTAAGCAAAAGCTAAAATTTGAGAAGATTTATATAAAAACTCAACACAAAAGAGGGTGAAAGAGATATTTTTAGGATAGACAGGGCTAGAGATAAAAAACTAAAGATCTTAATTTTGTTAGATGCATCAAAGACGATGATGAAAAAATTCTAATGGCAAATGATGATATAAGAAATAGATGAAAAAACTATTTTTATAAGTTTTTTAATGAAAATAAAGATGTTAGTATTAGCTTAGGAGAGTTAGCCAAATCAGAAAAGTATATAAACCATAATTTCTACTGACGTATTCAAAAGAATGAAGTCAAAGAGGCTCTTAAACATATGAAGGGTGGTAAATCGGTAGGACCAGATAATATTCCTATAGAAGTTTGAAAAATACTAAGAGAAATAGGAATCACTTGGCTCACAAGACTATTTAATGAAATATGAAAAAACCAAAAGATGCCCGAGGAATGGAGAGCAAGTACACTTATACCTGTATATAAGAACCAAGGGAGACATTCAAAATTGTGTGAATTATCGAGGTATTAAGTTAATGAGTCATACTATGAAATTATGGGAAAGAATTATCGAACGTAGGTTAAGACAAGTATCAAGTACAATAGAGAACCAATTTGGATTCATGCCAGGCAGATCTACTGTTTAAGCGATTCACCTTTTGAGACGTCTTATGGAACACTTTATAGCAAAAAGAAAGACCTTCACATGATATTTATTGATCTAGAAAAAGCTTATGATAGGGTACCGAGGGAGGTTTTTGGAGAACCTTGGAAAAAAGAGGTATCTCATTAACATACATTAACCTTATAAGAGACATGTACGATGATGCAAAAACATGTGTGAGGACTCATAAAAGAATAACAGACTTCATTGAAGTTAATATTGGGTTACATCAAGGATCAACTAAGTCCATACTTATTTATAATGATGATTGATGAGTTAACAAAACATATTAAAGATGAAGTACCTTGAGTTAGTGGAGGAGTCTAAGAAAAAAGTTAATAGAAAATTGGAACTATGCTGAGAAACATTACAAAGCAAAGGCCTCCGACTTAGTAGAACAAAGATAGAATATATGAAATGTAAGTTTGATCATTTGGTTACCTCAGAGGACATAGAAATTAAAATTGGCACACATTGCATCCCCCAAAATGAAAGTTTTAAATACTTAGGGTCAATTTTTCAAAGTGATGGAAGAATTGATGGAGATGTTACGCATAAAATTAATGCTGGTTGGTTAAAATGGAGAGGAACATCATGTATTCTTTGTGATAAGAAGATATCATTAAAGTTAAAAGGTAAATATTATAGAGCAACAATTAGGCCTGTCATGTTTTATGGTTTTGAGTGTTGAGCAGTTAATCATCAACATGTACAAAAGATGTCTGTGACAGAAATGAAGATGTTGAGATGGATGAGTGGTCATACAAGAAAAGACTGTATACATAATGAGGTTATTAGAAACAAATTAGGAGTGACACCAATAGAGGATAAAATGAGAGAATATCGTTTAAGATGGTTTGGACATATAGAAAGAAGATCAAAAGAAGAACCTGTAAGAAGGTATGAAAAACTAAATTTGGAAAGTATTAAAAGAGGTAGAGGACGACCACAAAAGTGTTGGAAAGAAACAATAAAGAATGATCTAGCTTATTGTGAGTTAACTGCTAACATGGCACACGATAGGGATCTCTGGAAACAAAGAATCCATGTAACCAACCCCGTCTAGTATGGGAAAAGGCTTAGTTGTTATAGTTGTTATAATAAATACTAAAGGTTCCTTTTTGTTTTGCTCTGAAAATGTTCCATAAGACGTCTCAATAGGTGAATCGCTTCAATAGTAGATCTGTTGGGTATAAATCAAAATTGGTTCTCTAGTGTACTTGATACTTGTATTAGGCTATTTTCAATAAAATTTTCTCATAATTTTATAATATGGCTCATTAACTTGATACTTCGATAATTTGCAGAATTCTGGTTGTCTCTCTTGGTCTCGTATATCGATATAAGTGTATTTACTCTCCATTCTTCAAGCATCTTTTTGTTTCTCTATATTTCATTAAATAGCCTTGTGAGCTAAGTAATGCCCGTCTCTCTTAGAGTTTTTCATACTTTTATATGAATATTATATGGTCATACAGATTTATCAACCTTCATATGTTTAAGAGTATCTTTGATTTCATTTTTTAAAATATGTCGGCAGAAATTACGGTTTATATACTTTTCTTATTTGGTTAACTCTTATAAAATAATACTAATAACTATATTTTCATTAAAAAGCTTATAAAAATAATTTTTATCTAATTTTAACATCATTATTTGCCACTAGAATCTTCTTATCCTCATTTTTTATGTATATAACAAAAATAAGATCCTTAGTTTTGTTAGCTTTAGCCTTAGCTATCTTAAAAATATCTCTTTCACCTTCTTTTGAGTTGAGTATTTTATATAAATCCTCTCAAAATTTGGCTTTTGCTTTAATAATGGTATTTTTCACTTGTCTTTGATTTCTTATAAGTTTATGAAGTTTTACTAATTTTCTTGGGATAATGCAATTTGTAACATGTCCTCTTTATATTAATTTTATCTTACACCACTTCACTTCATACCAAGCTTCCTTTTATGCTAGTATGCCTCCCTTAGATTCGCCTAATACATTGCATATCAGAAGGTGTATCTACGTAATTACAAGCATCCTCTTGAAGAACTCTATGTTTAAATATGTCTTCTTTCTTATTTTTGAGGTTTAAATATTTAGTCTAAATAACTTTACATGTTCTTTTCTTTTATGTCTACCTTTTTCTCATAAAATTCATAGCTAAGAGGTTGGATTATTAAGCTTTCTCTTGGAATTACCTTTGAATCTTTACAACACGATCTATCTTTTTCCTACAAACAAAATAATCAATGTGTTTGTGACAAACCACTCTTATAAGCAATTAAATATTCATCTCATTTTTTGAAATTTGTATTAGCTATAAAGAGATTATATGTCGGAGTAAAATTTAAAATCTTTCTACCTACTTCTTTTAAATCCTCAAAACCATAGTTTCCATGAATACCTTGATATATAATGCCTCTTTACCAACATATTAATTTAAGTCTCCTCTCAAACAAATCATCTTCTTTCGTGAAATTCTTTGAATTATCTTATTTAACTCCTCCAAAAATATATTTTTATACTATCCTCTAGTCTTACTTGAGATGTATAAGCACAAACTATGTTTAAAGCCTCTACTCCTAACATTAATTTTATCATCATAATTCGGTTCCCATATAGTTTTATATTCACTACACTATCGTTTAAATATTTATTTATAATAATACCAACTCTATTTCGAGTATTTTCCTTCCTTGAATACTATAATTTAAAGCATGTATTCTCAATCTTCTTTACTTTTTCTCCAACCCACTTTGTCTCTGGTAAACATAAAACTCAAGAAAAAAAAACTAATCACAAGAGGGAGTCAAAGCAAACTAAGGAGGACCCATAGATGAAGGAATTTCAAAGGATGTACCTAGTCATTCTACAAAAAGAAAGCAAAGATAACAAGAAGATATGACATCAAAGGCTTTTTGTTACCATACTATAAGGCTGATAGCGACCATGAAATCTCAAAGTTCCACTAATTTGATGGTAATGGAGTTTCTAATTCACACCTTCAACTATTCACTATGAGAGTCATCAAGAAAAAATAAGATAGTGTCAAGTGGATTTATTGGTTCTTTCATAGTCTAAAAGGTGAAGCCTCTAGGTGACTGACCATCCAAAATCTTAACCATTTTTTAAAACTTTCAAAGATCTAACCACATTCTTTATGAAAAGGTTTGGATACAATGTAGAGCTTGAATCCACTCTAAGCACCTTGAGAGAAACAAAACAATGAAAGGGTGATTATGCATTCACCTTTATAACCCAATGAAGAGTTATATTAGGACATGTCAAGCAACCATATAGTGAGGCATACATAGTTATGCTCATCCTTGAGAACTTTTACTTTGATCTCTCAGTCATGCTAGCCTTATATGAGATTTCTTTTTTAAAAAAAATTATCAAAAAAACTACTTTTTTTTATTCTAACCTTAGGAATTGTGTCTATGTCAACTTTATGAGGCTCAAATCCACCAAAGACTGACTTAGGATCCAAATAAGCAACCAAGATAAGATGAGAGACTAGGCCTCTTGATTAGTTAGAAGCCAAAGGACTCATCCACTTCAATTGCCCAACCTCCTAGATTTGAACCCCGAGTTCTCTCTAAGTTTGAACCTAAAACTAAAAACAAAAAAGAACCCAATGCAAAGATGTTCCAAAATCTTACATGAATCATAGATAAAAAATCCACTCCTTTTGGACAACCTCTCACGAAAATCCTAGATATTCTCTTAGAACGAGAATTAATCATTGTTTCCTCTAATCCTATAAAAAAGGGCAATATCTCAATTAGCGTTGCTAATTCCATATGCTTCTTGAACATGATATGAATGACTTCATATTTGTATAGCATCAAGTCAAAGACCTCATTTACCAAGAAAAACTCAAAGTCTCAAACAAGCCTAAATCCAATGAAAGAAATAGAGCTAAAACATATTTAAAAGTCCTTTACTTCAACATCATAGGCCAAAGTCACCATATACCATTTCAGAGGCCCATCTCCAAAGAACAATTAATCGGTTGACTTAAGATCTTTCAATTTACCCTCACCATCTTCTACACATTCACCAAAACTTACACCTCCATCTTAATTAGAATACTCTCCGAAAACTCCTCGTAGTTTATCGGAATACACTTTGATGACTCCTCTTGGTTCCTTGGGATACTCTCTGGTGACTCCCTAATTTCCTAAATTATACTTTGATGACCCTTTCTAATTATTCAAATTACACTCCAAAGTCTCATCTACTCTCCCCGGACTGTGTCTGAGAGACATCACCATACCCAAGTTACTCTTCTCTGGGGTATCACCCAATCACTCTTCTTCCTAATCTATGCTTTTAATCCCCCACTTCCCGCCAAGAATCATGCCTGAGCTCATATGAGTCAGACTCGTAGTCCTCTACTAGATTTGAGGTATTCATCTTAAGACCATCCGAGCCTAGATTACTTATTCTCATGAACTCACTAAGAGGTAGACTTTCATAGTCATCTACAGGCCTTAGAAGTCCCATTATCAATATTGTCTAGGCACCTTAAAGTCCTATTGTTATACTATGAAGATAGCTCCTCATAGCTCTGGTCCCTTATCTTCTTCTCATCCCCATGTAGATTAAGTCATAAGATCGAGTATGATCTACCAATTCAAACATCTTAGAAATATGCCTAGATTTGTCAGATAAATGTCCATTAGGATTTGAGCTCCAACAACAACACAAGATAAGGAGAACGAGTGTTTAACCAAATATGACCTTAAGAACCATTTAGCTTGGACATAAGTACACATGTTCATCTTTGAACTAATAAAATACTTTTTTACACACATGAAGGTGATAGAGGACATACTTAAAAAGGTCAAGGTCCCAAAAACCACTTTCCTTGAATCCCTAGTCATTCTGGTGTTGCCTATTCTAACATAACACTTCTCATATAATCAAGCCCTATATATAAGATTGAAGGTCAATGGCAGACCTATTCTAGGTGTTTTATACATGAAGTCAGAGGGCTCAATGTATTCCTCTTTCAGGCTGGCATCTAAATGAGAATTTTCAAGGACCATCTCACTCATACCGATCTAACTAGTAGGATACGATGACTACACTTTCACTCTTAAAGATATCATCCTTACTATCGAGATCACTCTCATCGTTAATCAGGTACAATTTCATGTTATGGACCTAGACTCATAATATAACATCCTTTTAGATCATCCTTAGATCCACGACCTAAAGGTTGTGCGATCCACTTATCATTGATTCACAAAGATCCTATGGCATAATAAAATTATAATAGTTATCGGGGAGGACATCACTATCGATTTCATTGGATCATAAGGTCCAAGCTTCAACCTCAATTTTTGTGTCTCACCCCATTGAAGTCAGTTCACCCGCTTTGCTCAATCCATCCTCATATTCGACTAATTCTCCCACCACTTTTGCTTATTCCTCCCAAGTCCTTATCATTGACCATACTAAATAACTTATGGTCTTTCACTTATGAGAGTGGATTGATGATTCATCATTCCAATCCTATCCCGAATATCTAACATTTTCTCGTTTGGAAAAGCTTGGAGGATGGTTTTATCCATGGGGTATTTCTCCTTTTAGAATCTTGACACTCACTCTCAAGGTTCGTCCATACTTATGGAGCCTACAGTTCGTCATAATAAATATGGTTTACATTATAACCCTCTTTCTTACACATGACCTAATCCACATGATCCTCCCATTTGGGTCTAGAGGCATACATTTTATTATCCCATGCCAATTTTTGGAGTTGACAGGGTTATTGATGATCCTGAGTCTAATCACTATTGCTTGAAACTCTTATTCCTAGATCCTCTCATTCTCACCTTGGTCTCTTTTTTCTCTAAATAAGGGAAGTTCTTCAATGACCTTATATGAACTCATTATTGAAGTACCACCATGTGCGTCCTCTCACTCTACTTAGACCTCTATTCACATAGAGTGCTTAAGCAAAGGAAAGGAAAATTTTAGTACATCTACTTCTATTACATCACGGGAGGAGACAAAGCTCCATTAATACAACCCCTTTTGAATTGAATATGAAGAAGAGATGTGAAAAAAATAAGTTAGAGCAGTACTTACCCGGACTTACACAATGATCAGCCTCCAAGGTAGTGGCTGACCTTCACTTGGTCCCTTTCCCCCTTTTGATTGATCACTCACACTCTCTCTAAGCCTTGGCCTAAATCCTACACTCCCTTCCCTCTCTAGGCTCTTTCCTAGAAGCACTCAAACTCTCACAAAACTCTCAAAGTGCAGCACCCTTGATGGCCTCCCCAAGATGAACTCCCAAGATGCGATTCACGCCCCACCCTTGGCCTCAATTTATAGGCCAAGGGTGGGTCTCCTAGGCCCTTCCTTGGGGCGGGTGATCCATAATCCAACTCAACTCCAAGGGCTCCATCCTTCACGTGATTTGGTGGTCCCTCATGGTCAAAGGTGGACTAGCCATGTGGGTTGGGTCTTGGTTTCATCCATGTGCCTTTGTCTTAGTCGTTTGGACTTAAATGCACTTGGCTAGACTTGGTTCTAGGCCTTGACCAACTTCCTTTGTATAGCTCGTCTTAACCTTGCTTGATTTTAATTTGATACATAGGTTGGATAAATCTTTGGAATCAGTCCTCAAATTCAATTTATTTCAACTTGCAAAAACTGGCCAGCCTTGGTCTACATATGGCACTTGATTCAAGCAAATTGTGGATTGACTGTGATTTGATAAGATAAGCACTCGAGTTGCCTTGTGATAGATGTCCTATTTGATTTGATTTTGATGAAGATATGGTTTTGACGTGGTCCACTCCCTTGCTTCCGAGCTTTATCCTTCGTGAGCTTGATCCTGGCTTGAAATGAGTCCCAACTGTTCGCCTAATTCGTGCATATCCTCCAAGCTTTAACTTTAATTTAAAACCTTGAATTTGAAACCTTTTAAAATTTTTAAAATCTTCATTTTAAAGCAAAAAGGTTTTAAATCATTTGGGATTTCGAAATTGGGGGTGTTTGGAAAAAATTGATTTAGGGTATTTACAATTACAAAGATCCAAAAAATAAAAAAGTTAAAAAATTCAAAAAATAAGACAATAAAATTTCAAAAGAAAATTCTCATCAATTTCTTAGAGGTTTGTAGTAGTAGTTCTTGATTGATGAAATGAAAGAGGTGGAAGAGTAGCAAGTCATAGAAGAGGTAGAGATTTAGGAATATCTTCTCATTATGACATCTAATCATTTTTTCTTCCTGTTATTATACTCGGTGCTCAGTGTGTAATTCATGTTGCTATGGTTTCTGAGGAATTACGTGAGTAGGAAGACCTTAAAGGTGAGAGGTGGTCTTATTATACATGTATTCTCTTTAATACGATGATTCATTTTATTTTCAAGCAATGACATTTAACATTGGCGTAACAGATAAAATATCGTCTTATAATAAGTTAGGAGAGAAATTATTAGACAAAAATGTTTTTAAAGTAGAAAAATATTTTTCGAGGGAGTTATGGAAGGAGACAGATGCACCATCATGGTAGATAGATAGACAAATAGGTGAGGAATAACTTTATTAAACTTCTTCATCTATTGTCTTAAAGGACTTATATTTTTTTATATAAGTTGATATGTTAAATGAGAGCCATACTAGAGAGGTTTTAAAGAATTAATTTGATCAGATGATATTGGAGGTTAGGCATGAAAATATAGTCTAATTAATTATAGATAATACATCTAATTATAAAGCAATTGTAAAGGAGTTACTTAAAAGTTGTGGAACTTTTTATTGGACACAACATGTAACCCTAAACATCATTCTTGAGGATATTTTAGAGTTAAATGAGGTAAAGGCAACAATCAAGTATTGTTAAGATATCACCAAATTTGTTTATAACCATGTATTTGCATTATGTATGATAAGGAGATATACTATTAGTGTAGAGTTCTTTTGTACTGTAGTTCTTTAGTTTGCAACTCATTTTTTATTCGTAGAAAGCATTGTTAACCTTAAAGAGAATGTTTACTTCAAATGAGTGATAATAGTTTGTAAATTTGCCTTAACTTAATAGAAATAAAAAACTGAATCAGATTCAGAGATAGTCTTTAAGACTAGATTTTAAAACTCATATATTAGGTTATTAAAAATCACATACCATTTGATAAAAGTTTTAAGATTGACTGACAGTGAGGAGAAGTCATCTATAAGTTATCTTTATAAAGTCATAAATAGGATTAATGAGGCTATCAGGAACAAGTTTAATGGAAGAAAAAGTGATTATATCTATATGAAATATTATTGATAATAGATGGAATAGACAGTTGCATCAACATGTTCATGCATAAGCTTACTACTTAAATTTAACATTTAAGTGCTCTACAATATTTAAAAGAGTAAGTAAAATAAATAGAGACATCATTGATTATATAGATATATTGATTCTGGATGAGAGTATAAGAGATGCTACACATCGAGATAGAGATCTACGATAATTTTTTTCACTTGATGGGCTTACATGTAGCCATTCAAATCAGACTACTATGTGCTCAAGTAAACATATGAATTATTTATCTATATATTTAAAATTTATAAATCTTATATTTATAGTGAAATATATCTTTATATATATCTTTTTTGTTAGATGTTTGATAGAGTAGGTTTGTCAGTTTTTAACATATCCACGTACAAAAGTACAAAAGATTGGAACATAAGTGGCTTACGTTGTAACATGTGGCTACGAGAGAGGTAATTAATGGATTAATTATTAATTAAATATTCAATTCAATGTTTTTTTTTAATTCTTGAATTTTTAGTTTTAATTTTTATTTACTTATCATTTTTACATACAATTAAAAAAGTTATCCTCAAGTATGTATGATAACTAACTTGATCCAATATGTCTCAATAATTTTGATATCTTAGAGGAGTGAATTATGAAAGATAATGAAATAAATGCACTCCTAACTAAATAAAGCATTGAATAGATCAATTTGGAATGAGTGTAACAGGAGAAGAATGAGATTATTTAGTTGAGGATCCTCATTACAATATATAATTCTTTTCTTTAATTACGAAACTTATAATTTTAAAGAATATTTGTTACTTGTTAAATGATGAAAGTTGTGTTTATAATTTGAATGAATGCTTTACCGAAATTTTGATTTATAAGAATTGTTCTTTATTTTTATTTTTCTAATTTTTATGATACAGTACGATATTTTTAAATGATGTGTCGCACTATCTCCCCTATAACTAGACTCCATCGCCACCACGAGCCTCTACTGCCTACCGATTGCCTCCATCGTCCTCCCCTCTCTGTGGACTTCCCTTTGGTTTTTGCGATTGAAGCCTTGAAGACTCATCGTGCCCTACGCCATTTCCCATTTAAGAACCCAGTTGGATCGGGTCCACAGAGTAGATTCGATCTATTTCCTTAATCTGAATACCATAGTCTAGCTTAGTTGAAATCCACATCAGATTTGGTTTCTCGTTAACCCGATCTAGTTTGGTTCACCTGCTCCCACACAATCTGCGCTCTTCAGCCCATTCTCAAGCTTTTTACCCAAATCAGATCTCCTTTCACTCGGATTGAATCCAATTCTGGCTTGAGCCAAATACCAAAAAGCCCATTTACTTGGTTCCGACTGGCTTTGATCCCAAATACCTAACCAAGTGCAAATCCAACTCACCCTTCTATCCTAACCAAACCTATCCCAAATTGGGTTCTATTCTACCTAAAATCTAGTTTTCAGTTGGATCCAATTGAGTTTAATTAAACTCAAATTCCAACCCATTATGAAGTCCATAACCCAAAGTTCTTTCAAATTAGATCCAATTCGATCTCCTGACTTAAAGTCTAGTTGGATCTAATTGAATTTAACAAAACCCCAAACTCCACCCATCTAATTCAACCCAGTCAAATCCCAACTTCAACTAAGCCAAATCTATTTCTAATTCCGAACCCAATCCATTCTACTTACTCCTAATCCAAGATCCATTTCTCTTAGTTTAACAATAATTTTATATGAAGCTCACCAAATACCTAATCCAAAGAGTTTAAATTTATTTAAACAAGCAATTCATTGCTCGGTGGAGGAAGAAAAATTTCAACCAAAAGAATTCAAAGCACCAAAAGAAAGCACTAGAAGGTATTTCTCTCTTTGGAGTTTTATCTCCTATTTTTCTTTTTAAAAAGATTGTATCGCACGACGAAGTTTTTACAAAACCAAAAATCTGTGTACACAAGTGAATTTCATTGATATATGGCACGAGATGAGTCCCAACTCAAAAATGGCATGATAGAAACTTACATTAATGGGAATGATGGTTTTGGTTAGTTATCTAATCACTGAGTGAATTAATTGTTTGAAGTTTGAGAAGGGCATATGTGATTCTGTCCGTCGGGTCATGATCAAAACCCGGATCCGTACTCACCCAGAGAGGGAAACACACTAATGCACGACGTCGCGTTACTGTGAGTTTAGGACGGGGGGGTGGGGTGACTAAACCGTCGGCCACCACCTTCATTGCCATTTTAACGGCGATTTGAGAGCAGCCAAGACTCGCCAATGAGTCCTCGAGGTTTTCAACATCGAACTCAATAGATCAAGTGGCGAATTGCGAAAGAAAGACCATAATCTGGTAAGAACTCTTAATTCTCGGATTTCGCCGTCGAGGTCTGATCTCAGTACTACTTACAAAACCAGCTAATTTCTTTGACAGAGAAGCAACTAGTGGTTAGGCTCTACTAGAACTGTTTGCACGAGCAGCAGAAAAGGGACCGGCAAGGTAGCTTGGCACGGACACCTTAACTTGCGGTGGTGTCGTGTCCCACTACACGTCAAGTTTCAGTAGGGCTCCACAATAGTGATGTATCTCGTGTCCTGGCTCCGCATCCATGTGAAGAGAGGTTTGTGCTGGAAGGGGGGCGTCGGGGTGGGTAGGGTCACACAGTAGGGCCCCACAATAGTTGGGTGTCTCGTGTCCTGGCTCCGCATCCATGTGAAGGGGGGTTTGTGCCGGAAGGGGGAAGTCGGAGCAGGAAGGGTCACAGCAGGCGCAGACTTTTGGTCAAACAACAATGTCGTCAAGGTCAAACGGAACGATGGGTGGTTCCGTAATTTCGACTTCACGTGGGAAAAATTGAGAGTCTTCCTCGAGCGGGAGGATTGGAGCCGAAAACAGGGAGGGGACAAATAAAAGAATTAAAATTAATTCCCTCTTTTCTGTTCTCTTTTATATAATCCCACCTCCCGTCACGTAACACAGGAACTGCTTCCATCGGATCGCCAAACCCTCTGTCTCTCTCTAAACTTTCTCTCTATCTAAATCTTGCAATTCCCGAACCCCAGTTCGTAGGAATTGCGTTTTCCCACCGGTTATCTGATGGATTTTTGTTGGAGTTTGGGTTCCGGAGACGAATTCCCTAGGAATTTGTAGCATCGGCATTCTCCGGCCGGATTTCCGGGGAATTCCGGAGTCCCGATTAGGGTTGCCCTAAACTGAATGCGGATTGCCTGACGGAATCTTCCAAGTTATCGGTTTCCCGCGAACAGAAGACTTTGTGGTTCATTAGGCGGGTATAGATCGTGGAAGCGTCCGAGAGGAAAGGTGGAGTGGTAGGGTTTTCGAGAGATTGGTTAGGGGGTCTTAAGGGTTAGGGATTGTTTAATTTTTCGTTTATTTCTTGTTTTTTCGGTCAGGGTTGGACGCGAAGTGGAGATGGCCCCATAATGGGCGGGATGAAGCGGTGTAGCAGTGGTGAAGATTTCTACGGCGAATTCTCTAAGAAAAGGAAGGAGAATTTTCAACGTCTCGATCTTCTTGGTGATATCGCTGCGTCTGGCTTGGTTTTGCAGAATGGTGATGCATATAGGCTCGCCCTTGCCGACTTTCGACGAGGAGACGATCAAGAGGAGATGTCGTCACTCTGTACCGAAGCCTCTTGTTGCTCCGGGGAGCCGGAATCCATGAAAAAACTGCAAGGGATGGCAAGCAACGGCGAACTTTCTAGCGAGGTAGGGCAAGCGAGGCGGTCGAGTCGCCGGGTTCCCGTATTGCCTTCTCGGTTTAGGGATTCGATTCTTGACGATTGGAAGAAAGCCTCCCTCAAGGACCCAAAATTGGACGTCCAGAGCTCAAAGGAGAAGAAAAACGGGTACTGTCATCAAGACTCTTTGGAATCGACGGAGAAATTAATTCCCGAAGTTCCGAAACTCGAGTGTGAGAAACACTCGAGCACTGTTACCTCTTTCACGTTCAAGAAGGACAAGGCCGCTTCAACTAAGAAGAAAAGCAACAAAAAGAGCAAAATTGGGAAGCTCAGCGAGATGTTCGAGCCTCTAAGTCGCAACGGGTTGGATTTCTTTAATAGGTTGGCGAAGGAGACATCGGTTGAGATTGAGGGGAGTGTCTCTTGCGGCAAAGTAAAGAACGGGCAATGTACTTACAGATTGGAGGATTTCACACTGGGGGATGTTGTTTGGGCGAAATCGGCGAAGAAGTATCCGGCTTGGCCTGCAACCGTGATCAACCCAATGCTACAGGCTCCACAAAGCATCCTGAATTCTTGTGTCCCCGGAGCTCTGTGTGTGATGTTCTTTGGTTACTCAGGCAAAGATAGAGAAAGGGTATAAGTAAACCGGTAGTTTGTATCTGTTTTTTTTCTCTTGGGGTGAATGTATTTATTGGCACATTTTATATATGTTAATCTTTTTTCCTGGTTTTCTTGTTGTCAGGATTATGCATGGGTTAGACAAGGGATGGTTTTTCCTTTTATGGACTGTTTAGACAGGTAATCGTTTTAAACATTTGCAGTTAGAATTCTGTGGGCACTATCCATTTTTATTGTTTTTCTTAAACCATGAGAGATAATGGTGAGATATCTATTTGAGTTCTGTCAAGTACAATATAAAGTCCTTGACTTTCTGTTATTCATTAGTCTCTGTCGCATGACTTGTGGAAGACAAAGGTGTTTGATACGCTATCTTTGTTGGTAGATTTCAAGGTCAAACTCAGCTTTTTAAGAGCAAGCCTAGCGATTTTAGAGCTGCGATAGAGGAGGCATCCTTGGCGGAGTATGGATTTGTCGACCCACAAGGTGATGGAGGGATCGAAAACGGGGACCAGGCTTACCATTCTTCCAATTCTGTGCCTGGAGGAATCCAGGAAGCCACCGACTCGAACCAATATCAAGAAAGCAACTCCCATGATCAGGCAAGTTTTCCTAGTATCCCTTTGTTTGTTTGTTCGATTTGGTTCATGATGGTAGGACCCACAGTATCACTCTCATTGATAATAACTACAGGGTGAAGTTTTTTGTGTACTGTCGGTTAGTCTATTTCTTAGACTTCGATTGTTTTTCCCTCTTAATTCAATGAGAATCATCAATTCTAGGTATCATTGTGTTTTCTTACCTATTGATTGGCCTAGATGCTTTCATCTCGCTAATGGTTGATATATTTGGATATCTAATTTTCCTTGCATGCGTGTTTTATGATGATGGTGGTTGCTGCTATCGTCTCTTATAGAGACCGGAACTTGGTTTTAAACACATCTGGCCTCTTTTGCACGTTCTTGACTTCTCTCCTTGTGTTAAAGAAGGAAACACACGTCGTGTCTTTTCTCTGTGATTTATTTGCACCAGAAGTAATGCATGGATGTACACATGGCATTAGTGTGGTGCGGAACCACTACCTGTGCTTTGCTGAGATGTGGGCCCCCTCGTTTTGTCACTTGTATTCCTCTCTTAACCTCAGCAGTTTTCTGTTTCTTTTCTGTTCGGATTCCTGTGCCTCTACCTCTCTTCATAAAGGTTTTTCCTCGCATATCCGTCCCTGTAGTTGCTTCTATAAAACTTTGTCTCTTGTCTGTTTACTGGTGCTGCCTTTGATCGATTTGTTGCTATTTACATTATTGTTAAGCTGGTGTCCCTCCCTCCATTTTCGTGACCTTGATCTTTCCAGTTCTCCCTTCGTAGTGGTGTCATTCAATTATTGTTCTTCCTTGGAACATGTATTGGTATCATTCCTTTGCCAGCAGCCCGTTCAATCTTCTGTTCAGGGGATGGACAGAGTCAGTTCAGCATAATAGGCTCTAGTTTCTCCGCTGCCCGTTGCTGCTTGCAAGTCTTTGTGTGTTTGTGTGTGTGTGTGTGAGAGAGAGAGAGAGAGAGAGAGAGAGAGAGAGAGAGAGAGAGAGAGAGAGAGAGAGAGAGAGAGAGAGCAGCCAGTTAAAAAACTGTGCAATCCATTGGGATCTGCCACCTCACTTAGGTTGCATATTTGGAAGAGCTTTAAATATTTAAAGCATATTTATTTGTATGTTTTTATACTTAAAGGCGATTCTTAGGTTTCTTCTTTCCTTTGCTTCAGGAACTTGTGACTTTGGGCTTGCTATTAAGGGATTCCTTCATACGTACGCGTGTGAACATGTGCAAAAAAAAAAACGTGCATGTTTGCAGGCCTACATCACTACATGCATCTTTGTACTTCTATGCCCGTATCTTGCATGTATATTGTGTTCTTTTAAGGACTGCAATGAAATGCACAGTTAGATTATATCCCAGCTTTTCTTGTGTCGCGATAACTAATAAGCTACCTTGCGCACATGCCAAAGTTTCATGATGATAAGAGCTTTGGTTTCTAGCAGGGATCTCTACCAGTCGCAGAATCAGGACCTTGTTGTAATAGCTGTGGTGTGAGCCTTCCATACAGGACTACAGAGAAAAAGAAACATTGCTCTTTAGACCAGTTCTGTAAACATTGCTACAAGGTAATTGGAAGCGTAAAGGGTTGAGGAATTTTGCTCATTGCCTGCGAGTCGTTAATAATTTTCCTTATCGCCTTTTGTTTCTCTTCGCAGTTGTTGAAGTCTAAACAATACTGTGGCATCTGTAAAAAAATTTGGCATCATTCTGATGGCGGAAGTTGGGTAAGAGGAAAATTGCTTTCTGATGAACTTGATCTATGATTCACTTTCCGTAATTTCAAGTAAGCCTGGTTGCTGACATCACTTCTGTTGATAGATACAATGCGATGGGTGTAAGGTTTGGGTACACGCTGAGTGTGAAAAGATTAGCAGCAATGGCTTCCAGGTCTGATTTTGAGTTTCTTTATTTTCTTGGTTTCCTATACTCCAATTTGTCTCAGAAGTAGAGCCGCTCTTGCTGAGGACAATATCTTGTCAACTTTTTGTTGTTAAAGGACATGAGGTATGCTGATTATTTCTGCCCAGAGTGCAAGGAGAAGTTAAATCCTGTTCGCAAAATATCAAA
This sequence comes from Brasenia schreberi, assembly GCA_036023115.1. Classification (NCBI taxonomy): domain Eukaryota; kingdom Viridiplantae; phylum Streptophyta; class Magnoliopsida; order Nymphaeales; family Cabombaceae; genus Brasenia; species Brasenia schreberi. Next base: position 13,721,253 of record JAYKKT010000078.1, on the reverse strand, counting down.
AGATTTGCAGTATGAGATAAGGTCACGCATCAGTTTTAATTAATTAATTGATTAATCCTTGTTACATGATGAAGTTTGTCATGATAACGCTCTTGGTGATGCTGGTTACTGTGTCAATCTTGGAACAGATCAACCAGTGCAGGACAGCAGTATTGCATTCCTGATAAGCTCAAAGTTGTCTGCCAAGGGGTGGAAGGCATATACTTCACGAGACTTCATCTGTAGGTTTCCTATTTTCCCTAGTTAATTATATGCCTTTCATGTTTGGTGTTCCTATTGTTTTCACTTTTCACTTCGTTTCCGATATGGTATGACTATTTTCATTAGCAATTGTAAACAAAACATATTGCAGAACTTGGTAATAGCTTGATAAATGCACTTGTTCACAGTCAACTAATATGCATAAAGACATTCGAGTAAAGTTATGGGCTCAGTGTCTGCGGTTATCTCATTCTAAGATAGTAAACTTCAGTCACTATTATTGGATCGTAATTAGTGAACAACAGGGTGGAGTTAAATCCAGGTGGGACTGGAGAAGTTGCCTCCTTGTTACTTCTTCATGAAAAATGTATCCATAGTTGATATGTAGGATAAGGGTATTTAGTGAGAAAGGGTGCATATCTACTATAGATGTTGCAGCTGATGTTTAGGGTCTGAGATGAACTATGGGAGAAAGTATGTAAATATTGGGCCTAGATATCTGTAGACAATCTATGCATGCATGTGGTCCTCAAAAAATATTACTGCCATCCTTTAGGATCCACAAGATCCCATATAGTGAATCTTTAGTATTATACGCTTTTAAGGTAGAGTGTACCAGCATTTAATATCAGCAAGTTTGTTAACGTATATTATATATCAGAAATGTGTTGGTTGGTAATCTTTGTATAGCGTAAAAACCTCTTTAATCTGCAGAAGTTGACCATTTGCGGATGTTTTACGAGTTGATTTCATGTAAACCTTGTTCTATGTTCTAATTTCAACTTTCTAAAAGATTTTGTTCTTCACAATAACTTTTTATGGACTTTGTTTGTAACAGTGTTACGTGTGGATGTGGCTCATGTGGGAACAAGAAGAGAACGTTATGTGATTGGGAACGACATGCGGGTTCAAAAAAGAAAAATTGGAAGACCAGCGTTAAAGTTAAAAGTTCAATGGTGCCACTCAGCTTCTGGGTTAGTATAAACATACTTTCCTCAATGTTGTTTATGCATTTATTCTTCTAAAGTTTTATTTTCCAGTTATCTCTTGGAAGTCTTTGGCTGGATATCTCATAGAGCAGACAGGAATTACTTAATTTTATGGTAGATGCGTCTACTAGGATAATAATTATTGTTGTTCTTAGCACTTCTTTCACAGACAATTACCATACACAGCAACATATGTTTTTAAGCTACTGTTCTATTTTTCTTATCTGTCTAGAATTGTTGTCATTTTAAAGGAAAAACTGCTCTTGTAACTAAAAATATGCGATGATTTTTCTTATAAGCAGTCGGCGAGAGCTGTGTCATACAGGCACTCAGTTGAACTGTTAACTCAGACGCACTGAGATAAGACAACACTGACACTGGTTACGACATTGTAGTGTTAACTCAGACACACAGACATGAGATAACACTGATCTGACATTGTTGCACAACGGTTAGCAGTGTCAAATTTCACTTTTATCCAAAATTAAGAACTGTAATAAAAGATGAGGTAAATAAAAGGAAACTAAAAGCTCATTGCAGTGGAGGAGGAGGAGGAGGAGGAGGAGGAGGAGACCAAAGAAAAATGGTGGAAGTTGGAAAGAAAGAAAGAGACTCAGAGAGTATCTGGTTCCTCGGATGTAGACGTGGCTTTTATCTGGTGGTCCTGTTTGTTAGAAAACAGATAATCTATCTGAATTCATTTTATTGAACAATGAAATCTATAAAGGAGGAGGGTTGCATTAGGCTTTCGACAGTCGAATAAAACTTTTTCGGATTTTTATAGCATGGATTATACAAATTATGAGCATTGTGTTGGGGCGTCTCCTCTTAGTGATGCACTCAAATACAGTGAAAAGTAAGCAAGGGCCTCTATATTTTCTCCCGGATGTAGTGAATCAATTGCAGAGAGACTTCTCACATCATGAATGAGTGAGTAAAGAAGTTAGTCTTGTTACATCGTCGCCCGAATGTAGTGAACAAATTGCAGAGAGGGTCTCCACATTTTCAACATTGACGGATGTAGGGGTAAGAAAGCTAGTCTTAGATAACAAGATTCATATTGGTTCTTGGAATATCGAAAAGATATCCGGTAAGCTAATAGAGGTGGTAGATACTATGATTTAGAGAAATATTCATATCTTATGTTTACAAGAGACAAAGTGGATTGGAGAAAAAACAAAGGAGATTGAGGATATAAGTTTTAAATTATGGTATTTAGGAAAGGAAAAGGCTCGAAACGGAGTTGGTATTATCATAAATAAATATTTAAAGGATAGTGTAATAGATATATAATGGTATGATGACCTAATCATGACGTTGAAATTAGTGTTAGGAGTAGAGGTTTTGAATATAGTTTGTGCTTACTCAGCCCCCCCATAGGACCAGAAGATAGTATAAAGATGACTTTTTGGGAGGAGTTAGATAAGGTGATTCAAAGAATTCAACAAGGGGAGATGATTTGTTTAGGAAAATACTTAAATGAACATGTCGGTAAAGAGGCATTAGGATATCAAGGTATTCATGAAAACTATGGTTTTGGTTGCTTAAATTTTACTATGGCATTTGATCTCTTTATAGACAATACTATATTAAAAAAATGAGATGAACATTTAATTACTTATAAGAGTGGCTTATGACAAACAAATTGATTATTTTGTTTGTAGAAAAAAAATAGATCATGTTGAAAAGATTATAAGGTAATTCCAAGAGAAAGCTTAACCACTTAACATCAACTTTAGGTAAAAAAGTGGACAAAGAAGAAAAGAGTGCAACGAGCTATTTAGACTAAATGGTGAAACCTTAAAAGCGAGAAAGAATGTATATTTAAACAAAAAATCCTTCCAGGAGATGCTTGGAATTATGTTGGTATACCTTGTGATATGTGAAACAATATGACTATACATATTAGAAAAATAGCGAAAGATGTGTTAGGTAAATCTAAGGGAGGTGTACCAATACAAGAAAAGCTTGGTGGTGGAAGATAAAATCAAGGCAAAGAGGGCACATTACAAATTATATTATGCTAAGAAGACTAGTGAAACTTTAGAGGCTTATAAGAAAGCAATGAAAGAAGCAAAAAAAAGCCATCAGTGAAGCAAAAACTAAAATTTGAGAGGATTTATATAAAAAGCACAAATCAAAAGAGGGTGAAAGAGATATTTTTAGGATAGCTAGGGCTAGAGATAAGAAAACTAAGGATCTTAATTTTGTTAGATGCATCAAAGAAGATGAGAAAATTCTTGTGGCAAATGATGATATAAAAAAATAGATGGAAAAATTATATTTATAAGCTTTTTAATGAAAATAAAGATGTTAGTATTAGCTTAGGAGAGTTAGCCAAATTAGAAAAGTATATAAACCATAATTTTTATCAACGTATTAAAAAGAATGAAGCCAGAGAGACTCTTAAACATATGAAGGTTAGTAAATATGTAGGATAAGATAATATTCATGTAGAAGTTTGGAAAATCCTAGAAGAGAGGCAGGAATTAAGTCTATTTAATGAAATATGGAGAAACCAAAAGATGCTCGAGAAATGGAGAGCGAGTACACTTATATCCATATACAAGAACAGGAGAGACATTTAAAATCGTGCGAATTATCAGGATATCAAGTTAATAAGCCATACTATGAAATTATGATAAAAATTATCGAACGTAGGTTAAGACAAGTATCAAGGAACCAATTTGGATTCATGCCAGACAGATCTATTATTGAAGCGATTCACCTTTTCAGACGTAAAAAAAATACATTGATCTAGAAAAACTTACGATAGGGTATCAAAGGATGTTCTTTAGAGAACCTTGAAAAAAGAAGTATCCCATTGACATACATAAACCATATAAGAGACATGTACGATGGTGCAAAAACATGTGTAAAGACTCAAGAAGGAATGACAAACTTCTTTGAAGTTAATATTGAGTTACATCAAGGATCAACTTTAAGCCATTGAAGTTGGTACGACTTGGGATGTGCTATAAGGTCAGTTGCACCTTGTTTACCAATTCTATAGAAGCAACGTTAGTACAACTTGCACCATCTATAATGAGAGCATACCTTCCCTTTGATTGTACAATGAGTATAGAAGATCACGTTCCTTTGATTGAGCATTCTTACGGATTACCAATAGTTCTCATGAATCTGCATGTTTAATATAAGATTCTTTTGCTTCTTCTTGCTCAGAATTTATCTCATCTTCACTCTCAATGTTGTCAAATGCACCTTTTAATATGATCTTTTTGTTAGGGTATTCAGAGATGATATGGCACCTGCTAAAACACTTAAAGTACTTAATATCTCTAGAACGAGCAGAAGAAGAACAAATTTTTCTTTTTCATCAAATCGTGCAACACTTCGTGTGCTTTTGCCGGTTTTCTTATTGAATGGACTAGGGCCATATTTCTTAGGCAGAGTTGTTCTTGGCATTAGACGATTTCTTGTCTTTTCACTTTAATTGATAGTTTTGTGACATCTTCCAAGAAAACAAACGGTTGTAATTCAATAACATTTGTAATAGTCATGTTAAGTAGTGCAAGAAAGCGAGTTATAGTTTATTCTTGTGGTTCCTGCATATTACAATAAATCATTAAAGTCTCAAATTCTTTTACATAATCTTCAACATTCATTCCTCCCTGCCACAGTCTTTGAAGTTTGAGATATAATTCTTGTTTGTAATATTATGGCACAAATCGTTTAGCCATTACACGTTTCATCAACTTCTAGCTTCGAATTTCTTCCTCCCCATCCCTTATTCGTTGGTCCTTAAGATTCTCCTACCAAATGTAGCATAATCTGTAAATTCTAGGACTGCAAGACGACGTTTAGTTTGCTAATAGTAGTTAAAATATTCAAATATTTTATCCACCTACTAAACCCATTCTAAGAATTCTTTTGGGGAGCTCATCCCTTTACATGTCGGGATTTGAATTTTGTGTAGTATTCATTTTAATCCCTACAGTTCATTGTGGGATCTGGGCCATGTCTTCTTCCTCGGGTTCTTGGTCATCTCAACGTGAATTCCTCTTGGGTTGGGACAGAATGGAGTAGCTGGTGATGGACTCGATCATTCCATGACCCTAACCATAAATTGGAGTTGGCCCATCATTTCTTCTTGTTATCTATCCAATTACAATTCTAGCTTGGTCAAAAGACATGTCTCTCGGGAAGTTGGGTGCTTTTCACTCGAATTTTGGTTGGGTGTGTTTTTGTGGTTTGTCATAGTTTGGGAGGATAATAAGAGTTAAGAAAGCTCGAGAGAGCTTACACGTTTTTTAAGCATACGTTAAAATGTCACATTGCCCTTGAGGGCTTGCCCAAGTGACCCATGGCGCCAAGTCACCAGGGCCAAGGCACCAAGCCCCAACGACTATTAGGGCTCCCGATGGCTAGTCCAATTAGCCGTTTGGGGTTGGTTGGGTGTTGCTCTCACTCTCTCTTCTTCCTATATAAACTTCTTATATACACTCTTTAATACATATTTTTTGTGGCTGATTAATAAGATTGATTTTCGTTACTTTTGATGTGCTGTCGTAGATTATAGCCTTTTCTAAGGCTTTGTGATAGTGATATTTATTCATCGATCTTTCGCTGCTACATTGAAGCATTATCTTCGTTACATGGTATCAGAGCCATTTTCGATCATGAGAATATGGTTCGTTACCTTGAAAGTGTATCAATCAAAATTTTTATAAGCTTACCTCTTTAAATTTCATTTCTCTTTGAAAAATGGATGAGAAAGGAGGGTTTAACTTTTGTGTAACACCCTCGAACTATAAAAGATGAGCTCAATTCATGAAAAATTACTTATATTTTAAAAAATTATGAAGCTATGTAAGTGGTTTGAAGGTAGAACCCTCTGTTAATACCACACTTAGTAAAAAGAAGAATATGGAGGGATGATTCTGAGATTTAACAGATCAAGCAAAAACTTGATAACATGTTTGAGACGAAGGATCTTGGATAACTATCTTACTTTTTGGGTGTTGAGGTAACTACATATGTTAGATGTTTCTTTTTATCCCAAACTAAATTTGCTAATGATGTTCTTAGATGAAGACTTAGAGATGATCAAATTATTAAGACACATGAGGTGATCAACGAAAAATGATCAACGAGAAAATGCGACTTATTGATGGAGAGTTGTTAAGAGATGCTACTCCTTACACACTCACTTATCTCACCATTCAGTCGACATTGTAAGTCATTTCCAACATGTACATGCACCTATATCTGTACATATGAGTATAGTTATTAGGATTGTCCGATATGTTCGGCAAACCACGATTAAGAGAGTATTTGTATCCTCTTCGTCTATACTTCAATTAATTGCTTACACTGATACCGATTGAGGTTGTGATATAAATGATAGACATTCCACAAGAAGCTATTGTATTTTCCTTAATGACTCCCGTATATCATTAAAATGCAAGAAATAACAAAAGGTGTTGATCTCTTCTACTATTTATTTTGAGTATCGCACAATGACCAACACAACCACTAAGGTGATGTGGCTTAGATGACTACCTTTAGGATGTGGTAGTATAATTGGAAGTCACTCTAATTATATACTACGATAACAAGAGTGTTATGTATATAACCAATAATCATACTTTTCATGAGTGCACCAAACATATTAAAATGGACTGCTACTACATTCGTGAGGAAGAGCATTTACAAGGCAGTTTTGCATTGAGATCAAAATACTAGCTTGAAGATGTCTTCACCAAATCACTTCCAACCCCATAATTTTAATTTTTAATTAGCAATTTTTCGGTCATGGTATCGTCAGTTTGAGGTGGGTGTTAAGATGTCACATTGACCCCAAGAGCTTGGCCGAATGACCTCTAGCAACAGGCCACTAGGGCCAAGGCGCCAAGTCCCAACGACTATCAGGGCCCTGATGACTAGTTCAACTAGTAATTGGGGGTTGGCTGGGTGTTGCTCTCACCCTCTCTTCTCTCCCTTCTTAATATAAACTCTCCTATTTACACTCTTTAATACACACTTTTTATGGTTGATTAATAAGATTGATTTTCGTTACTTTTGATGTGCCTTTAATGCACTTGAATGAGCTTATAACATTTTCTAAGACTTTGTGATAGTTATGTTATGGTGATATGTATTTATCGATATTTTGTTGCTATATTGAAACATCGTCTTCGTTACAGCAAAATGATGTGTGGTTTGGGCTGAACCACCTCTTCAGCTAGTAGCAGACATGATTAACTCGAATGGGTGAAGAGCATCTCAATGAAAGCACCAATGATGTATTCCCGTTCAGTAAACGCTTCCACCAATTCTTAATGAGCCGAGATACTATGTACGTACAACTGGTCCATGGGTGATTCTTGTTTACTCACCACGGGTTTTATTGATAAGCGAGAACTAATAATCTATCTCACCACTAATTCTGAACTAAATTAGATAAGAGAACACAAAATTTGTCAGGAAATGGATGTTATTTTCTTCATTCTCCCAAGAGGTCTATTTAAGCTTTGACAAGGGTCCCAAAGCTGGTCATACAAAAATAAATCAAATATAAATTCTCATGCAACAATTAACTTAGGATGTAGATTCTCAGATTGGTAAATGCAACATTCTATTTTCTTGGGCAATGAGAACACAAAAATTGGCTTCTTAGACCATTTCCATATTTCCCATGGTGTTGGATGAATTTTGGCTATAATTACCCTAGAAAGCATCATCGTAAATTAATTCTGCAGTTTTATAGTTTTCAACATTTAAAGCTTGTGGTTCCCGAAGAATGAGGACGTTTTTGAGACTTTCTGTAGTGGGATTTCAACCACTTCTAATGGAGATATTCTCATTAACATATTTTTGAATCAATTGGATAAATTGAGAAATTTGTCTTGTCATAAACCTTGTATTTGGCCGAGTGGACCCTTTTGATGAATTTGGGCTAATGTCCACGTCACGATCGACGAAGGAAAGAGAGGGAAGAAGTTGATGTTCCAGCATGAGTCAGAATGTCTCCCTGACTCAAGAGATCATCTTGAGGTCGATGTAGACGAGCAAGAGAAGGTCTCGTTCTAGGAGGGTGCAAACCTTCATAACCTTTTCACGACGGTGACTAAGCTCGTTGTCATCATTATCGGAGGAAGGTAACGTCAAAGAATGACATGAGTCTGTAATGAGAAGACGTCAGAACGAGGAGCATAGCAAGCGAGTATTGTTGTGAAGTGTTTTCTAAAAGATCATCATGGAAAAGAGAGAAACCATCAAATAAGGCACTCAAATCTTCCAATTCCATTTCTTAAAACCCGAAGATCTTCACCACTTATGCCTTCTTGTCTAAAGACAGTCCATTAAAGTCTAGATCCTTCGCCGTATCCACCAAAAGAGCTTTGATACCAACAACTCAACAACAACTATGCCTTTTCTCATACTAGATGGGGTCGGCTAGATGGATTCTTTGTTTCCACAGATCCCTATCATGTGCCATGTTAGCAGTTAACTCACAATAAGCTAGATCATTCTTTATTGTTTCTTTCCAACACTTTTGTGGTCGGCCTCTTCCTCTTTTAATACTTTTCAAATTTAGTTTTTCATACCTTCTTAAAGGTTCTTCTTTTGATCTTCTTTCTATATGTCCAAACCATCTTAAACGATATTCTCATTTTATCCTCTATTGGTGCCACTCCTAATTTGTTTCTAGTAACCTCATTATGTATACGATATTTTCTTGTATGATCACTCATCCATCTCAACATCTTCGTTTCTGTCAGAGACATCTTTTGTACATATTGATGATTAACTGCTAACACTCAGAACCATAAAACATGGCAAGCCTAATTGTTGCTCTATAATATTTACCTTTTAACTTTAAAAATATCTTCTTATCACAAAGAATACCTGATGCTCCTCTCCATTTTAACCAACCAACATTAATTCTATGTGTAACATCTCCATCAATTCCTCTATCACTTTGAAAAATTGACCCTAGGTATTTAAAACTTTCCTTTTGGGGGATGCAATGTGTGCCAATTTTAATTTCTATGTCCTCTGAAGTAGCCAAATGATCAAACTTATATTCCATATATTCTGTCTTTGTTCTACTAAGTCGGAGGCCTTTGCTTTCTAATGTTTCTCTCCATAGTTCCAATTTTCTATTAACTTTTTCCTTAGACTCCTCCACTAACACAATGTCATCTGCAAATAACATACACCAAGGTACTTCATCTTGAATATGTTTTGTTAACTCATCGATCACCATCTAAGTCACACATACACTTCTAAGGGGTGGAGTGTCGATCTCGACACGGGTGCGATACTGACATCGTGTCGGTGCGACATGGCAAAAAACAACAACAATAACAACTAAGCCTTTTCCCATACTAGACGGGGTCGGCTACATGGATTTTTTGTTTCGACAGATCCCTATAGTGTGCCATGTTAGCAGTTAACTCCCAATAAGCTAGATCATTCTTTATTGTTTCTTTCCAATACTTTTGTGGTCGTCTTCTACCTCTTTTAATACTTTCCAAATTTAGTTTTTCTAACCTTCTTACAGGTTCTTCTTTTGATCTTCTTTCTATATGTCCAAACCATCTTAAACGATATTCTCTCATTTTATCCTCTATTGGTGTCACTCCTAATTTGTTTCTAATAACCTCATTGTGTATACGGTCTTTTCTTGTATGACCACTCATCCATCTCAACATCTTCATTTCTGTCACAAACATGGCAGAAATATTATACGGTCTTTTCTTATATGTCCAAACATCTTTTGTACATGTTGATGATTAACTGCCCAACACTTAGAACCATAAAACATGGCAGGCCTAATTGCTGCTCTATAATATTTACCTTTTAACTTTAATGGTATCTTCTTATCACAAAGAATACCTGATGCTCCTCTCCATTTTAACCAACCATCATTAATTTTATGCGTAACATCTCCATCAATTCTTCCATCACTCTGAAAAATTGACCCTAGGTATTTAAAACTTTCCTTTTGGGGGATGCAATGTGTGCCAATTTTAATTTCTATGTCCTCTGAGGTAACCAAATGATGAAACTTACATTCCATATATTCTGTCTTTGTTCTACTAAGTCGGAGGCCTTTGCTTTCTAATGTTTCTCCATAGTTCCAATTTTCTATTAAGTTTTTCTTTAGACTCCTTTACTAATACAATGTCATATGCAAATAACATACACCAAGGTACTTCATCTTGAATATGTTTTGTTAACTCATCCTTCACCATTATAAATAAGTATGGACTTAAAGTTGATCCTGGATGTAACCCAATATTAACATGGAAGAAGTCTGTCGTTCCTTCATGAGTCCTCACGCATGTTTTTGCACCATCATACATGTCTCTTATAAGGTTAATATATGTCAATGGGATACCTCTTTTTTCCAAAGTTCTCCAAAGAACCTCCCTCGGTATCCTATCATAAGCTTTTTTTAGGTCAATAAATATCATGTGAAGTTCTTTCTTTTTTGCACTAAAATGTTCGATAGGACGTCTTAAAAGGTGAATTGCTTCAATAGTACATGTGTCTCGCATGAATCCAAATTGGTTCTCTATTGTACTTGATACTTGTCTTAACCTACGTTCGATAATTCTTTCTCATAATTTCATATAATGGCTCATTAACTTAATACCTCGATAATTCACACAATTTTGAATGTCTCCCTTGTTCTTATATATGGGTATAAGTGTACTTGCTCTCCATTCCTCGGGCATCTTTTGGTTTTTCCATATTTCATTAAATAGTCTTGTGAGCCAAGTGATTCCTATTTCTCCTAGTATTTTCCAAACTTCTATAGGAATATTATTTGGTCCTACCGATTTACCACCCTTCATATGTTTAAGAGCCTCTTTGACTTCATCCTTTTGAATACGTCGGTAGAAATTATGGTTTATATACTTTTCTGATTTGGCTAACTCTCCTAAGCTAATACTAACATCTTTATTTTCATTAAAAAGATTATAAAAATAGTTTTTCTATCTATTTCTTATATCATCATTTGCCACTAGAATTTTTTCATCCTCATCTTTCATGCATCTAACATAATTAAGATCTTTAGTTTTCTTATCTCTAGCCCTAGCTATCCTAAAAATGTCTCTTTCACCCTCTTTTGAGTTGAGTTTTTTTTATATAAGTCCTCCCAAATTTTAGCTTTTGCTTCACTCACGGCTTTTTTCGCTTCTTTCTTTGCTTTCTTATAAGCCTCTAAAGTTTCACTAGTTTTCTTAACATAATGTAATTTGTAACATGCCCTCTTTGCCTTGATTTTATTTTGTACTACTTCACTCCACCACCAAGCTTCTTTTTGTGCTGGTACACCTCCCTTAGATATCCCTAACACATTTTTTGCCACTTTCCTAATATATATAGCCATATTGTTCCACATATCACAGGGTGTACCAATATAATTCCAAATATCTCCTTGAAGGACTTTCTGTTTAAATATATCTTCTTTCTCGCTTTTAAGGTTCAACCATTTAGTCCGAATAGCTCGATGCACTCTTTTCTTCTTTGTCCATTTTTTAATTTGTAAATCCCTAACTAAAAGTCGATGTTGGGTGGTTAAGCTTTCTCCCGGAATTACCTTGCAATCTTTACAACACGGTCTATCTTTTTTTCTACAAATAAAGTAATCAATTTGTGTTTGTGATAAGCCACTCTTATAAGTAATTAAATGTTGATCTCGTTTTTTGAAGATTGTATTGACTATAAAGAGATCAAATGCCATAGCAAAATTTAAAATCTCCCTACCTTTTTCATTTATATTCCCAAAACCAAAGTTTCCATGAATACCTTGATATCCTAATGCCTCTTTACCGACATGTCCGTTTAAGTCTCCCAAAAAAATCATCTCCCTTTGTGGAATCTTTTGAAATACCTTATCTAACTCTTCCCAAAAAGCTGTCTTTATACTATCTTCTAGTCCTACTTGGGGTGCGTAAGCACAAACTATATTCAAAACCTTTGCTCCTAACACTAATTTCAACGTTATGATTCGGTCACCATATCGTTGTATGTCTACTACACTATCCTTTAAATCTTTATTTATGATAATACCAAGTTACCAACTCCGTTTCAAGCATTTTCTTTACCTTAGTACCATAATTTAAAACCTGGATCCTCTATCTCCTTTACTTTTTCTCCAACCCATTTTGTCTCTTGTAAACATAGAATATGAATCTTTCTTCGAATCATAGTATCTACCACCTCCATTAGCTTACCGGATAATGTTTCAATATTTGAAGAACCAATACGAATCTTATTATCTAGGACTAGCTTCCTTACACCCCGCATCAGTCCATATTCAAAATGCGAAGACCCTCTCTGAAAATTATTTACTACATTCGGGCAGCAATGTAGCGGGACTAACTTCTTTACCTACACCTATCCATGATGTGGGAACCATCTCTCCAATTGATTCACTACATTCGGGCGAAAATGTAGTGGTCCTTGCTTACTTATCACTACTGCATTCGGGCTCTGCAGCCCGTCGCTAGGCGGGGACGTCCCAAAGCAACAACAACTAAGCCTTTTCCCATACTAGACGGGGTCGGCTACATGGATTCTTTGTTTCCACAGATCCCTATCGTGTGCCATGTTAGCAATTAACTCACAATAAGCTAGATCATTCTTTATTGTTTCTTTCCAACACTTTTGTGGTCGTCCTCTACCTCTTTTAATACTTTCCAAATTTAGCTTTTCTAACATTCTTAAATGTTCTTCTTTCTATATGTCCAAACCATCTTAAACGATATTCTCTCATTTTATCCTCTATTGGTGTCACTCCTAATTTGTTTCTAATAACCTCATTGTGTATACGGCCTTTTCTTGTATGACCACTCATCCATCTCAACATCTTCATTTCTGTCACAGACATCTTTTGTAGATGTTGATGATTAACTGCCCAACACTTAGAGCCATAAAACATGGCAGGCCTAATTGCTGCTCTATAATATTTACCTTTTAACTTTAATGGTATCTTCTTATCACAAAGAATACCTGATGCTCCTCTCCATTTTAACCAACCAGCATTAATTTTATGCGTAACATCTCCATCAATTCTTCCATCACTCTGAAAAATTGACCCTAGGTATTTAAAACTTTCCTTTTGGGGGATGCAATGTGTGCCAATTTTAATTTCTATGTCCTCTGAGGTAACCAAATGAAGAAACTTACATTCCATATATTCTGTCTTTGTTCTACTAAGTCAGAGGCCTTTGCTTTCTAATGTTTCTCCACAGTTCCAATTTTCTATTAAGTTTTTCTTTAGACTCCTTTACTAATACAATGTCATATGCAAATTACATACACCAAGGTACTTCATCTTGAATATGTTTTGTTAACTCATCCTCCATCATTATAAATAAGTATGGACTTAAAGTTGATCCTGTAACCCAATATTAACATGGAAGAAGTCTGTCGTTCCTTCATGAGTCCTCACACATGTTTTTGCACCATCATACATGTCTCTTATAAGGTTAATATATGTCAATGGGATACCTCTTTTTTCCAAAGTTCTCCAAAGAACCTCCCTCGGTATCCTATCATAAGCTTTTTCTAGATCAATAAATATCATGTGAAGTTCTTTCTTTTTTGCACTAAAATGTTCGATAGGACGTCTTAAAAGGTGAATCGCTTCAATAGTACATATGCCTCGCATGAATCCAAATTGGTTCTCTATTGTACTTGATACTTTCTTAACCTACATTCGATAATTCTTTCTCATAATTTCATATAATGGCTCATTAACTTAATACCTCGATAATTCACACAATTTTGAATGTCTCCCTTGTTCTTATATATGGGTATAAGTGTACTTGCTCTCCATTCCTCGGGCATCTTTTGGTTTTTCCATATTTCATTAAATAGTCTTGTGAGCCAAGTGATTCCTATTTCTCCTAGTATTTTCCAAACTTCTATAGGAATATTATTTGGTCCTACCGATTTACCACCCTTCATATGTTTAAGTGCCTCTTTGACTTCATCCTTTTGAATACGTCGGTAGAAATTATGGTTTATATACTTTTCTGATTTGGCTAACTCTCCTAAGCTAATACTAACATCTTTATTTTCATTAAAAAGATTATAAAAATAGTTTTTCTATCTATTTCTTATATCATCATTTGCCACTAGAATTTTTTCATCCTCATCTTTCATGCATCTAACATAATTAAGATCTTTAGTTTTCTTATCTCTAGCCCTAGCTATCCTAAAAATGTCTCTTTCACCCTCTTTTGAGTTGAGTTTTTTTTATATAAGTCCTCCCAAATTTTAGCTTTTGCTTCACTCACGGCTTTTTTCGCTTCTTTCTTTGCTTTCTTATAAGCCTCTAAAGTTTCACTAGTTTTCTTAACATAATGTAATTTGTAACATGCCCTCTTTGCCTTGATTTTATTTTGTACTACTTCACTCCACCACCAAGCTTCTTTTTGTGCTGGTACACCTCCCTTAGATATCCCTAACACATTTTTCGCCACTTTCCTAATATATATAGCCATATTGTTCCACATATCACAGGGTGTACCAATATAATTCCAAATATCTCCTTGAAGGACTTTCTGTTTAAATATATCTTCTTTCTCGCTTTTGAGGTTCAACCATTTAGTCCGAATAGCTCGATGCACTCTTTTCTTCTTTGTCCATTTTTTAATTTGTAAATCCCTAACTAAAAGTCGATGTTGGGTGGTTAAGCTTTCTCCCGGAATTACCTTGCAATCTTTACAACACGGTCTATCTTTTTTTCTACAAATAAAGTAATCAATTTGTGTTTGTGATAAGCCACTCTTATAAGTAATTAAATGTTGATCTCGTTTTTTGAAGATTGTATTGACTATAAAGAGATCAAATGCCATAGCAAAATTTAAAATCTCCCTACCTTTTTCATTTATATTCCCAAAACCAAAGTTTCCATGAATACCTGGATATCCTAATGCCTCTTTACCGACATGTCCCTTTAAGTCTCCCAAAGAAATCATCTCCCTTTGTGGAATCTTTTGAAACACCTTATCTAACTCTTCCCAAAAAGCTGTCTTTATACTATCTTCTAGTCCTACTTGGGGTGCGTAAGCACAAACTATATTCAAAACCTTTGCTCCTAACACTAATTTCAACGTTATGATTCGGTCACCATATCGTTGTATGTCTACTACACTATCCTTTAAATCTTTATTTATCATAATACCAACTCCGTTTCGAGCCTTTTCTTTACTTGAGTACCATAATTTAAAACCTATATCATCTATCTCCTTTGCTTTTTCTCCAACCCATTTTGTCTCTTGCAAACATAGAATATGAATCTTTCTCCGAATCATAGTATCTACCATCTCCATTAGCTTACTGGATAATGTTTCGATATTCCAAGAACCAATACGAATCTTATTATCTAGGAGTAGCTTTCTTAATCTCGCATCCGTCCATAATCAAAATGCGGAGACCCTCTCTGAAAAATTTTCACTACATTCGGGCGGCAATATTGCGGGACTAACTTCTTTACCCACACCCGCCCATGATGTGGGGACGTCCCAAAGCAATGGTCATAATTTTTGTAATCCATGTTATAAAAAATAGATAATCTACCTGGTGGTTGGGCTTGGGTTCATTGGGACATGATTACAAACATAAACTTATGGACCCTATTGGCCCAACTTTATTACATTTTAACATATGCATCCAAGCAATACAAGCTGCTGCTGTCTCAGTGTGATTCAGTCAGCTGGGACGTAAGATGACGAACAAAGGGAAAGAGGAAGGGATGACGAGATGTTTAAAAATTTATGCTTGAAAAAGGTTTTGCCTCCACTTAGGGCTCCTTGACATGTCAGTTTGGCACAAGCGAATAACCTGAGAGATTCTAGGTATTAAGTGCTACAACTTGACCTAAACAACTTGGTTTGGAGCATAATAAGAATTTCACAAGACCTCTGACCAACTCAAAAGAGGACAACCTACTGAACGTGCACCAGGATCAATCGTTGCTGCATTTTTCCTGTTCTATGTATGTCAAATTGGTGCAGCTGTGGCCAGTGGGTGTGGTAGGCATGACTCTGCAATTTAAAACATCGTGAGTATAGGGTGCTATTTCGTGCACATGCACACACAGACATATATATAGATATATGTATGCATGGGTCTAAGTGTGGGTGTCTCAGTTGACAAATCTGACCTCATATGCATTCAAAATGGTCAAATATGTTGGAAAACAAAGTTTTGGGTCTAGTGAGTGAAATGTTCTTTTTGTCGTTAGATTTCATGTATTGTGGAATATTCATTTTCAAGCTCTCCAGAAAGCAGCTTCTACATTCAGGTTGTGTTCTTTGAAATATGTCCTTGACTAACCAAAACATGTAGATCACATCCTGGTTCATTATTCCGGAAAAATAAAAACTTACATGCTTGGCAAAAACCATTGCAGATTGATCAGATTTCAGCTTCAGATCCTCGTGCTCTTTCTTATTTAAATCCTGAAAGTAGCAGTTCCATGCGTCTAAGGAAGAAGGACCTCCTTAATTACTTGGAAGGTAATTTTTATCGTCTTCCCCTTCGAATATTCAATGCAATGTCTCACTTGGTATATCTCCTCAGTTTTCTGTATAAAGTTTATCAACTACTGGATCCTATGCTTTATTTTCACAGAGAGATATGATCCAGTTTGTGTTAATTGGACAACTGAACGATGTGCTATATGTCGGTGGGTTGAAGACTGGGATTATAACAAAATTATTATTTGCATAAGGTTAGTTGCTGTAATTATTACTGTGTTGTGCAAAGAATGTTTAAAATCTCATTATGCAAAGTAAGTTTATAATACAACATTCTGCCTTTTCTTTTCAGATGCCAAATAGCTGTTCATCAGGAATGTTATGGAGCAAGAAATGTACAAGATTTTACTGCTTGGGTTTGTAGGGCATGCGAAACTCCTGATATCAAGAGGGAATGTTGCCTCTGTCCTGTTAAAGGCATGACTTTGGTCTTTATGTTATGATCCTTTATTAACTTCACTGTCACCGGTTTTGAAGTCTTATTCATAGTTTTGTTTTTTAATAGTTAATTGCTTCAGGTTCCAAAGCCTACCAAACCTAACCACAACCACAAAAAGCCTTCTCGCCAACAAAGTGGGGTTGTTGGATTCATGGATTTAGTTACCGGTGTGCTTGTTCTGATTCCAGAGCTTAGATGAGCTTTAACTTGTGGTTCTTGTGTCTAAATATGTGTTGGATTACGACAGTTGTATGCAGAGGGACACTATTTTTTTGAGAATGCAGCTAATCTAGCATGCAGAATGTAAAATTGAATGCTGAAGTGCTTATTCTCGTCTGTGTAGGTGGTGCTTTGAAGCCTACAGATGTCAAGCCACTTTGGGTCCATGTTACATGTGCTTGGTTTGCGACTGAAGTTTCTTTTGCAAGTGACGAGGTCATGGAGCCTGCAGTTGGAATACTAAAAATCTCTATGAAGTCCTTTCTTCAGGTTAGATTCGTATTTGCTTGTATCTTTCATTAACCAAGTGGACTCTGCACTTGTTGCTTTAGTAAGAAAGTGAAGGGTGATTGCTCTACTTCAAATAATTTTATTTGAGTTTGTTTTGTTTTGTTTGTTAGGTCTGTGTAATCTGTAAGCAGATGCATGGTTCTTGCACACATTGTTGCAAGTGTTGCACGCCGTATCATGCAATGTGTGCATCAAGAGCAGGGTACCAGATGGAGGTGAGTTCGTTTCCCAAAAGTACCTTCTGGCTGCAAGTGGAATGTAATTAAGGGCATGCAGTGCTATTTTCTTACTCTTTGTATTCTACCTCTGATAAGCAATATCAAGAACGTTATATTGGCTCCTTTTTATTGCTTTTATCATGAAATCTGACCTGTTGCACTTCTGTATTTGTAAGATAGAGGAATTCTCTCCACGTTTGCATGTTCATTTATTCTGATTACTGTTTGTTCTGATAACTTCCAAGATTTATCTATTTAATTAACACACATATTTCTTTAAGATAAAATGGGAGACGCAAACCTAACGTTTTTTGGACATTTGAAGAGATGTCTAGATGGAACTTTGGCGTGAAAGATGTGAGGCATTAGATGGGGAACACTTTAAGATGGAGAATAAGGCCCCAGAAGTGTTGGAAAGAAGAGATAAGATATAATCTAGCTTTTTTCAGAGTAAAGTGCTAAAATGACACAAGGTTGAACACAATGACTGGAAAACTATGTAGCAGAACCTACTTGGTTTTGGACAAGGCTTGATCTGGGACATGGTTGATTCTGACGATACTTTCTAAGTGTCTCTATTATTTGTTCAAAATGTCACAATGGTGTTGCAACACGTTGATAAAATGAGAATTTATAAGTATTGCTCTTTCGAAGGGTGTGATAGTATTGCTCCAATAATGTAGTCTTCATTTGATTTGCTGAAGTTTAACCAAGGAGAGGATTTCAACATATTAAATGTTTATGGTATTTCTGGTTTATGGTTAAATAGTCAAAACGGGGATTAACTTGTTTTCAGTCTATTAAATTATCTTCAAATGAAGGGCCATGCTTCTCGACTCATTTCTGTGTTATTTGTTGTACTAACTGATAATGTCTCATATCTTTTGAAATGCAGTTGCATTCTTTCATAAAAAATGGCAGGCAAATTACAAAAATGGTCTCCTACTGTGCTTCACATCGGTAAATTTAATCGAACTGCAAATGTCATCTTTATGTTTTTGAAAAACAAGCTACCACGTAGTTGGAACAAAGCTTCATGATGACACGTGAGGTAACCTATTGTTATTATTATGTATGCAGGGCTCCGAATCCTGACACTGCATTGGTAATAAAAACACCTGAGGGGGTGTTCACAATGAAAGGAACCCGAGGGAAGGAGAAGCACTCTGTTTCAAAAGAAGCATCCGTGAACATGGAAGTTCTTCCAATATCTGATTCAGAAGCCCATAAATCGGTTTCCTCATCTGCTGCAAAGTGCCAGATATTTGAAAAGCGTGTTGATTGGGTATTTCCCAGATTTGATTCATTGAACTTCTCATTCATGCATGTGATTCTACGTTAAGAGCTTTTGTGAGTATCACTTGTTCATATATTCAGCCTGACTGTTTTTCTTGTAAATTTTGTAATTGGTTTTTGACTGGAAAGCTGTAATTTATAAAGTAACTATTAATGAAACCATGTGTAACACGTTAAAATCATGTGAACCACGTTACAATTACAGTATTAACTAAGGATGATTTTTTTTTAATGCTTTTGCAAATGACAAATCTTTCACAGAATTTAGTGATAGAATCCCGTAAAGATTCAGAAATAACTCGTCTTCAGTATCAGAAATTATCACTCTGCTTTGCATGTTACTTCCAAACTCTCATTTCTCTTCAATCGTATATCTGGTCTGAAGGGCATGGTGGGCCATCCTATAGCTCACCGGTTGATGGGAGTTCGTCATCATTCCCTTGATGCAATTCAAGGCCTCAATGCATTTGCGGTACTTGTTTCAATTAATTTTTGCTTGTGCTGTTTTTTCTCCTACAAGACCAAAAGTCCCACGCACCATTTTTGGACAGGAAGAAAAGGAACCTATATATTTTGCAACTTTCGAGGAGCGGCTTTCCTATTTACAGGTGAATCATTACTCAAGCTTTGTTTTGTGCATGTGTGCATACATCAGTGTGTGTTTGTGTGATTGTGTGTGAGTGCAGGTTTATGCATTCCTGTGTGGATCCTCTATGGAACATTCATTTGCTGTTTTCATGTCTAGCTAACTGAGAAAAAGCGGGTATGCTTTGGAAGATCTGGAATACATGGTTGGGGCCTGTTTGCAAGAAGAAATATCAAAGAAGGAGAGATGGTAATCTATTACTATTTTTATTGCAGGATCCTTTCCTGCGATTCGTTCTTACGCTTTCCAGTCACTTGTCATTGGCAAATTTCTCTTTTTTAACCTTGCGTATATGCTAGAGAATGTAAGCTCTAGCAAGCATATTGTTTCCCACTTAGAAGCTAGATGCCTTCCAGATGCATAGATTATCATGATTGTAGGAGGCGACTGTGATTTCCTGATAATGGTGTTCATGATATCTCCAGGTCATAGAGTATCGAGGTGAGCAGGTTAGACGCAGTGTTGCAGACCTGCGTGAGGCACGTTACCAGGCCAAAGGAAAGGGCTGCTATGTATGTTTCTCTTACTCCATTCGCTTTAGTTTGTAGATCTCTCTCTCTCTATATATATATACATGTACATACTTCCACACAAATACACACACACACACACACACACACATATATATATATATATATATGTGTGTGTGTGTGTGTGTGTGTGTGTGTGTGTCAGTGTGCGTGGAAGTTTGTACGTACATATAGTGGCAGATCTAGAATTTTTTTAGGGTAACAGGAATATAATTCCCTTGAGCTGTTTAGGGTGGGCGAACTCAATATTATTGCCCATAAATTCTCAGCCCCAGGCTGTATCTCCTTTCTTGATCTTCCAAATTCTTGGTGGTGTGGATGCCCTACTTGGCTCAATGTTGATCCACCTTTACACATAATGCATATTTGCCTTCTAGCAACATTTTCCAGATCTTCTATCAGTCAAATGATCAATAATGTTATCGGAAGATTTATATATTGATGAACTATCTCTATCTTTTGGGTGATTTATGTACTGACATGGGCCTCTCTCTACCATTTTATTACTGTTTTGTGCAGCTGTTCAAAATTAGCGAAGAGGTAGTGATTGATGCTACAGAGAAAGGGAACATGGCCCGGCTAATCAACCATTCTGTAAGTTAGCAAACTTTTGGTGTTTATTCTCGATGACACTCAATTCTTTGCATTGGTCAAAAAATTGACGTTACGGGATCTTTGGGAATAAGAATCTTGATCCCTAGTCAAAACTAGGTGCAGTGGTATTCACCATACAATCTGCATGGATCTGCCCTTCATTGTAACAGGTTATGTAACGCGAAAACCTGAGAATATTCCTTTCTCTTGTGCTGTGACAGTGCATGCCAAATTGTTATGCAAGAATCATGACCGTTCGAGGTGTGGAGTGCCGAATAGTCCTTATTGCCAAGACTGACGTTCCTGCTGGAGATGAACTGACGTACTCTCTCTCTCTCTCTCTCTCTGCAGAATTGATTCTTGATTTACGTGATCAAGTTATACCTGCCTCAAGTCCCTGGGGTCGTCCTTAGCCTGTTGCATGCCCACATTGATGTGCCTGCATGCATGCACATACACAGACATAAAGACAAAAACACGTACCTGCGAACAACTACTACTGAGGTGAACGTAAGATTGTAAACTTTTAGAGGTTGGAGCTTACCCACATTTTACATGTTCGGGCTAGTGATGTCCCCAACCAAATCAAACTTCACCGTGCAATGGTTTGCATGTTGATTAAAACTACAGTACACATTTCTGGATAAATCTCAAAAATGCGGGCCTAGATTAATGCACTTGTGGAGATGTTGGCCATCTGAAGGATTTGACTTGATATTTGAAGCATGTGGAATAACAGATCTCGGTGTAATGCTTGTTGGTGTTATTTTATTATTATTATTATTACGGTTATTATTATTATTTTGTCAGCATTTTTTGTTATTCCAAATTTTCATCGTCTCAAGATTGCCACAGTTTCCTTTCGACGGTGAGAGGCATCAGTTAGGTGGCTGACAGAATACAGATGATTTCATGCTGCATGGACACGTACAATTCATAAGCACCATTTTGTTCATTGATACTTAACCTGAAACGTGGACTGTTTTTGTTTCTTATGACTGAGCTGTCTGCTGTCTCTCTACCGTGTTATTGTTTTAATTTTTCACGTCTCTTATGCTTTTCTTTTCTTCTCTTCTGCCTTCTTGATTTATAATTTGTTTGAAGTGATTTTTTGTCGGTGATCTTATAGTTCGTTTTTATCTTTTCTTTGATAAGCAGGTATGATTATCAGTTCGATATAGACAGCGATGAGTGTAAAGTTCCCTGCCTTTGTAGATCCCCTAACTGCCGGAGATTTATGAACTAAGCTTCTATTAATCACCATGTATCTGGTTTTCCCTGCTTGTTTGCCCGAACCAGAGTTCAGGACAACGGGAAGACATCAATATCCACTATTTATACTATAATACCCATTCGGAGCTGATCCTTCTGCCCTCATATGGAATCATCTAAATTGATGGTTTCATCCTCTGATCCATTTGTTCTTTTCTTCAATTCTTTTGATTGTAATATGCTGCTGATCATTGTAAATTTTTGTAAATGGTGGTACATAAGTACCAATGGCACATTGTCATACAAGATTCATTATTCAAGGTTTAATTCTCTGTGTGCGTGTGTGTGTGTGAAAGGCACCGATGCTGAAGGCTTGCACCAAGGATATTGTTAGAGCACCTGTACAGCCAATATTTTTCAGCCAGATCCAGGGAAATTTATGTTTAGTGGCCTAAGGATAGATTTATTTTTAGCTGTCTGAAATAGGAGAAGTCTTTGTTGGGCAATCATTTCTAAAGTGCAAAAGTAACTTCTCATGGCACCCATAGCGTTAGCTCACCTGGGAGGGCTTTATGATTCTCATGGCCCAGGTAGTATGTTCGATTCGTATGTGCGTGTATTAGACTTCGGCCTCCCGTTGTAACAAAAGAAAAAATAGTAACTTGTCATGATTTTGGATTCACGTTGTTCTGTTATCATTGTTGTTGTTGTTGCTATTATTACTGGTGACTCGATCACATTTGGAGAACTAATTAGCTCAACGTAAAACTTCAAGGCTAGGACCCTTTCTCTCAAAATGCCTGTTCTGGGCAACAGCTTGTGCAACGAGTAGCATTGTGGGAGCCTAGCCGTCAAACGCTTTGATTCAGGGATGTGAATTTATCTGAAATATTTGCCAATTTTGATGTGCACTCCTCAATATCCCACATAAATCAGATGTACAATGTATGTTTTCAAATTAGGTCATGGCCTTTGATGTCCACGACAGAACCCAAATTCTTATTTATTTTCGGAGTATCTATTAGGTTAACTTTGGTAAATACTATTTGATGGGAAGTTTGCAAATGTGGGAATGAAACTGGCAAAAGGCTTGGTTTTGGTTTTGATTTTCAGTTATCATTTAATCGCATCTCTATCAGTAGATGATTGTCTGCATGGTTTTTCTTCCTCTGTTTATTGGATTATAGTGTTCCAAAAGGATGAATATATACATGTACGTAGATACGCACACACAAACTAGTTTTTTCTCACTTTTTACACTGTGCACTTGTGCCTTCCCTTACTCTTCAAGGACATCATTAGAATTTTAAACAATGATATTTGGAAAATAGAAAAGGATAATCACATCACAATCATACAGAGAGAGAGAATATAAATTTAAGGAACCCACTAAAAAAGAGAACTCCAAGGAATCTATCATTTCCATCATTAAATCCAAAAACTTTACACATGGATCCTAATCAAAATCGGCTCCAATTTCATGAACAACGAATTAAGTTAAATTGGATTCATATCGAGAGCAAAACCCAAATGACTAGATTCAAATCCTTATTATTGATTTTAGTAAAATAAGGAAATTTCTGCTAAACTGAACTAATCCTAGCAGGTTTAAGCATGCATGTATTGAAACAAAAACAAAATTGATACTCACACACCCTTTTTACTATCCTCGTACCCTTTTTTACTATGATTTTGATTTTGCCCTTGCTAAAATTTAAAAATTACTACGATACCTCTCGATTGTTTGAACACTCTCTACATGAATCCAACTGAAAAGAAACAAGAAAAATGAAAAAGGAAGAGGAGTTACAAAAAGAAGAGAAAAAGAGAGAAGTGGTCGATTTGAAGAGGGTTTCAATTATTTTTAGATATATATCATTGATTTGATGTATTTTTTGTCATTTTGATGTATTGATTTCGTTTTCGACCAAAATCAAAATAAAAAGACGACATCCAGTTCTGAGCTCGAGACACAACACAAGTGCATCTCCCTTATGAGGGAGACACCAGCACTGGGGGGCTTTATTGGTAGGAGACAATGCTTAGCCACATCTCTCTATTGGTTGGTAGACACGATTGAGCCACGGAGTCTCTACTTGAGAGACAGCACTCAACCACATCTCCTATTTCACATGAAGTTTGTAAAAATATACTCGTAGGATTCTTTAATCTTCTTATTTTTTCTTGCTGATTTTTCTTCTTCTTCTTCCTCTTCTTTTTCTTTTTATTAATTTTATTTTTCTTATTCTTGATTCTTCTTTCTTTTCTTTTCTTTTTTCTTTTTCTTTCTTTCCTTCGATGAAAATGATAAGAGCATGTATTATCCATCGGCAAAGAAGGCAAGACGGTAAAAAAACAAATAAAATGCTGATCGTCCGAATAAAGAGAAGAGAATGCTCAAATTGGGTGGGAGAGGAGAGAGAAAGTAATGAGGGATAGTTTTGGTATTTTAAAAATTGATGTGTGGATAGTAAAAAAGCATGTGATCTCCAACAAAAACAACCAACATATAAACTGAAATTAATTTCTATCAGTCAGGTAATGAAATGTAAATAACTGAAAAGGAAAATAATCATACAAGACGATCATTTCTCTATATGCCTAATGAGAAACAGCTTATTTTAGAAAGGGCATTCCCAGCATCTTAACTAAGGAATAAACACATTACAGCAGGGGCATACAAGACATTTGGACGACACAAATGTCAGTACCAGATCTTGGGGTCATTTTAGACAGTAGCACGATAGAAAACGCAATAAACGGGTTTAAGTGGGGCAATTTCGAAATGTCACTCCTGAGGAGTATCAGGCGACCGATCAACCCCTTCCACGTTCGCCGTTTTCTTCCTCAGATTTCCGGCAATGGAAACCACCGCACCAATGATGTTTTTTTACCCCACCTTGGCCGACAGCGGCGTAGGAATGTCCGTTAGCTGACGTCCCGTTTTGCGGTCTCCTGTAGAAGGAAAAGACACTGCCTTACCTGCCCGACCTTCGCATCCGGTTTTTCACCTATTCTATGTTCTTTTCTGAACATTTCCGGCGCGGAAACTCGCCCCGATGCCGCTAAAGCCCTTTTTCTAGTTTTTTGTTGTCATTATTGTTTTTATTTAACCTTAATCAATTCGATTTAAGAAAGAAATCTTAATGTCTTTAACCTAATCAAACTTTAAGAGGAAAAGTCTATTTTTTTATCTTTTAATCTATTTGATTAAGAAAATAAAAACCTAATATTCTTGATCTTTAATTGATTTAAGAAAATCTTTTCATTAACCAATTTCGTTAAGAAATTGATAATCAATTTAATAAATAAATCTCGATTCCAAATCTATAATGATTGAATAAGCGTGACTTTTGATACCAGAACTTGTAATCCATAGATAAATAAGACCTTAGTTCTACGGTGCCTAAAAAATCAAGCAAGTTCAATCATTAGGGACATAAAACTTAAATGCGTGAAAGCGACGATCAAGTTAGAGGTCTTCCATGTCGAATTCATAGGAGAGATGAAAGCAATGATGGTTAGAGGTCTTTAACCATAAGAGAGGTGGAAGCTCTTAATAGAAGCCCTAATGAGAAATATTATGCATATAACTTGCGTACCATAATATCTTTGTTCTTAAGGTACTTTGTTAATATAGTTTCCCGATCTAATTCATTATAGTTAAATGGTCTCTACATGCTTGACCATATAAGAGGTCAATGAAACTACATCAACATTTAAATTAGATAACCCTTGATACTTGACATATATATATATATATATATATATATATATATATATATATATATATATATATATATATATATATATATATATCCACCGTTCAATAGATGTAAGATGTGGTCGCAACTTGTTTTGTTTTGTGGTCTTACAAGCATTGCTAGCATGACACATGATAGGACTTTATGGAAACAAAGAATGTATGTAGCCAACCCATATAGTTTGGAAAAAGGCTTAGTTGTTGTATCATAGTGTCTTAAGTTCATTAAGAATGTATATTTGTTTTACAATATTGTTTTGCTTGACATACCATATCGACTAACTTTATACAACGTCCGTCTTAGCCATTAGGTTAATTACAACATCATTAGCTGCATGTTAGGCACTCATATTTCTCTATATTTTAAACTCATAACAACAATCACAAAAAAAAGCTTAGTGGTGGAGTTAAGTAGTGCAAAATAAAATCAAGGCAAAGATGAGCGGTTACAAATTACATTATGCTAAGAAAACTAGTGAAACTTTAGAGGCTTATAAGAAAGCAAAAAAGGAAGCGAAAAAGGCCGTGAGAAAAGCAAAAGCTAAAATTTGGGAGGATTTATATAAAAAACTCAACTCAAAAGAGGGTGAAAGAGATATTTTTATGATAGCTAGGGCTAGAGGTAAGAAAACTAAGGATCTTAATTATGTTAGATGCATCAAGGACGAGGATGAAAAAATTTTAGTGGAAAATGATGATATAAGAAACAGAAGGAAAAACTATTTTTATAAGCTTTTTAATGAAAATAAAGATGTTAGTATTAGCTTACGAGAGTTAGTCAAATCAGAAAAGTATATAAACCACAATTTCTACTGATGTATTCAAAAGAATGAATTCAAAGAGGCTCTTAAACATATGAAAGGTGGTAAATCGGTAGGACCAGATAATATTACTATAGAAGTTCGGAAAATACTAGGAGAAATAAGAATCACTTGGCTCACAAGACTATTTAATGAAATATGGAAAAATCAAAAGATGTCTGGGGAATGGAGAGCAAGTACACTTATATAAGAACAAGGGAGACATTCAAAATTGTGCGAATTATTGAGGTATCAAGTTAATGAGCCATACTATGAAATTGTGGAAAAGAATTATCGAACGTAGGTTAAGACAAGTATCAAGTACAAAAGAGAACCAATTTGGATTCATGCTAGCGATTCACCTTTTGAGACGTCTTATGGAACATTTTAGAGCAAAAAAGAAAGACATTCACATGATATTTATTTATCTAGAAAAAACTTATGATATGGTACCGAGGGAGGTTCTTTGGAGAACTTTGGGAAAAAGAGGTATCCCATTGACATACATTAACCTTATAAGAGACATGTATGATGGTGCAAAAATATGTGTGAGGATTCATGAAGGAATGACAGACTTCTTTGAAGTTAATATTGGGTTACATCAAGGATCAACTTTAAGTCCATACTTATTTATAATGGTGATTGATGAGTTAACAAAACATATTTAAGATGAAGTACCTTGGTGTATGTTATTTGTAGGTGACATTGTTTTAGTGGAGGAGTCTAAGGAAAAAGTTAATAGAAAATTGGAACTATATTGAGAAACATTAGAAAGCAAAGGCCTCCGACTTAGTAGAACAAAGATAGAATATATGGAATGTAAGTTTGATCATTTGGTTACCTCAGAGGACATAGAAATTAAAATTGGCACACATTGCATCCCCCAAAATGAAAGTTTTAAATACCTAGGGTCAATTTTTCAAAGTGATGGAAGAATTGATGGAGATGTTACACATAAAATTAATGCTGGTTGGTTAAAATGGAGAGGAACATCATGTATTCTTTGTGATAAGAAGATATCATTAAAGTTAAAAGGTAAATATTATAGAGCAACAATTAGGCCTGCCATGTTTTATGGTTTTGAGTGTTGCAGTTAATCATCAACATGTACAAAAGATGTCTGTGACAGAAATGAAGATGTTGAGATGGATGAGTGGTCATACAAGAAAACCGTATACATAATGAGGTTATTAGAAACAAATTAGGAGTGACACCAATAGAGGATAAAATGAGAGAATATCGTTTAAGATGGTTTGGACATATAGAAAGAAGATAAAAAAAAGAAACTGTAACAAGGTATGAAAAACTAAATTTGGAAAGTATTAAAAGAGCTAGAGGACGACCACAAAAGTGTTGGAAAGAAACAATAAAGAATGATCTAGCTTATTGTGAGTTAACTGCTAACATGGCACACGATAGGGATATGTGGAAACAAAGAATCCATGTAAACGACCCCTTCTAGTATGGGAAAAGGCTTAGTTGTTGTTGTTGTAGTTGTTATATATATATATATATATATATATATATATATATATATATATATATATATATATATATATATATATATATATATATAAGAGTTCAGCCATGAAGTCTAAACCAAATCACCAAAGAGAACTGACCGAATAATTTGGTTTGGTAGTTACCTACACTATTCGGTTCTGTTTTGGTTTTCAAATGTAGAGATAATTCTATTTTTGGCTCTTTTGCTTCAGTTCGATTCGGTTATTGAACCAAACCGACCGCATGCAAATCCCTAATCTCTAGAAAAAAACCTAGTATTATCTTTGCTGAGGAAAGCAGCAACCAAAACACAGATCACCTTGTACACTTGGACTTCCATAAACTGTTGGTCTACAACGTAGGTCGAGACGGAAAAGCTCGCACCAAGGCCAACATAGGGGTTCACTTGTACAAAACGTCTGCATCTCAAGTCATAGCATCCTGCATTATCCGAACCCTGAGAGCGTCAAAATGCTTTTAGTATAAATCTTCCTTCCGATCCAGCAAGTCTAAAACGTTGATGCCAGAGAGGTTTTCTTACTCGCCAAAACGTGAAAAATCTTGTATTATTGTCACCATATAAGGCGCAATTTACCTGCAAAAAAACCATGAGCAGTCAACTTAATTGCACAATATAGGAACCTTATGCAGGAGAAGATTTAAAACGAAGTATTCCTTCTAGCTAAGGGGGACTCAGGCTCACAAGTTGCAGGTCATGAGTTCCATGAGCAGAGCAGTGTACCTGGATTCAGCCACCCCATTGAGACTGAAAATGAAGAAGTGTTCCTTAGTTGAGGGAGACGAACACTCTTTCCCAACTGTGTAGTGCTGGTAAATGAACTAAACCTGTTTGGCTTGGCCCCGTGTAGACGACGTTTATTCGGTTTGTTTAGACCATACGAGCTAAGTTTCGCATGTGAAAGCTCATCGGATGGTATTTTCAAAATCTATTACCTAAACCATATCCAAAGAGGGTGTTTGATTACAAGGCTTAGGACTATGAAACTGAAACTACAATTCTAATTCCCATGAAAAAAAAAATCAAGCACGGGCTTTGGTGTGCAGTAAAATGTACAATCCTGCACTTTACCAATGATGAGGCCCATCCCCTGGGTGCGGACTGTTGGAACTGCCCGGCCTTTCAATCGAACACCCCTATGGTTTTGGTATTAGAGCGCTACAAGGTCCATTTTCTTTTAACTTTCCACAAAGGAAGACTTCAGGTAAACTGGTTCGTTAAACAGCCCCGTATGTGAGTGGTTTGAATTTGTGACTTTTAGCAAAGAGGGAGTTCTTTACCATCCATCCTGCTAAAATGAATTCTTGAGCACTCCCGCTATCACCGCCACTCGCGACGCCGATCATATTACAACTGAATTCTGTAGGAAGAACTTTTGGGTTCCAAATGCTCATTTCTGCATTTGCGCCAAATTCTCCGTAGTTTTCATGGAACTTGCCCACAACCATTGCGAACTGTTTCAGATATAAATAAAATGTAAGTCACAGCATCTTCTTGTTCTGGCCCGAAACATGGACTGGATATATTTTCGATCATATAACGGACAGGAAAATTCTGTGTCTGGTTCAGATGTAGGTCTTTCAAATGTGACACCATAAAAATGTTGTGCAAGGTCCAGGTTGACACAAACCTGACTTGAACCCAAGCGGAGAAATATATTATGTATTATAAATATTTATAGTTGTAAAAACAAAGTATTTTACGTTATATATATGTATATCATGTATGTTACATATATGCTTATATATACAGACACAAACACAAACACACATATATATATCTTATAAGACATATTTTCATGTATACATGGTTATATATAATCATAAACACATGCACATATATTATACACACATATATATATATATATATATATATATATATATATATATATATATATGTATGTATGTATAGTGATTGGATCTTGCCTACCACTTGTGTTACCCACTCTTGCCCTATCACTGTTTTTAAAAGCATGAGTATAATAACATAGTCTTTTATTCATTTTCGAAAAATTTAAAATTTAAAATTACAATCATACCACCAATCTCATGTGGCAAATTTCACAAGGCATGCAAACTTGATGCCCTCTAATCATTGTATACACCCAAGTATGTAATGCATGTATACTATTGGAAGCTTAATACAACCCTCCTTGTTTCACATCCGGGCTTGATTGATATTCTAACTTTGCCCAAAAGCAATAATTATGGAATAGTCAACCTTATATCCTTTTCTAGATTGATATTCTAACTTTGCCCAAAAATATCATACCTTTAAACTCATGAACAGTATCTGAGGAAGATTGTGTGATGCTTTCGTCATTTGAGACAAATGGGTGTGCAATTGCTTTAGCTTGATGTGTAGGAACCCTTAAAATAGGGATGCTTCCTTTGGGACAAGACCCATTCTGTAGCCATGTTTGCCTAAACAATGTAGTGTTCTGAGCTGAGCTCCTCACTCTCACTTGTTCTATCTTTGGCTGCATGCTTGGCCTCATCTGTGGAAAACAATTCTCTAGTAAGAAAAACATATATACACATCTTAAGATGAGCTTTTGGCTTTTGGTTTATGGTCTACACAAACTAGGTCTATTCCATAGACATCTGTTCTTGATTTGGCTTTGCTTGTATAAGCATGCACATAAACTGGTATATGCTTGCAAATCCAGTACCTGACTTTTTATTTTATAGATTCAAATTTCAATCATCCATTACAAAAAATGGATGGTTCATATTTGTTTGGATTTTCTAGCACCCAAGTGTTAATGTACCAATTTTTCTCTCTCCTCATATATATATACATATAGAGAGAGAGAGAGAGAAGTTGATGTATGCTTGTACCCAAACAGATGCAAACATAGTCTTGTCACTCTTGACCATTTATCTCACAGAGGAGAATGGTTTAGATTTGAACCAGCAAAACGTTGCCTTTCGCCTTTTAAGGCCAGTGCACTTGAGCAAAGCACATTAACACATGCTGTAGTAGCATGCATGATGCACATATATAGATGTTTAAATGCAAGTAATGAAGTTCACATGCAACAGGACCTGGATAACGTGGTTCCTAAGGGAAGGATGTCGAAGAGCCGGTTGTTGATAGATATCTACGCAATCGATCACATCCCCATCTTCAATCTGTATTAACAAACAATGCAGAAGGTTGTGAATACATT
Source organism: Brasenia schreberi (assembly GCA_036023115.1). Classification (NCBI taxonomy): domain Eukaryota; kingdom Viridiplantae; phylum Streptophyta; class Magnoliopsida; order Nymphaeales; family Cabombaceae; genus Brasenia; species Brasenia schreberi. Next base: position 13,689,828 of record JAYKKT010000078.1, on the reverse strand, counting down.
ATATTGTTATTATCTCATAAAAGCTATTTCAAGAAAGAGGAAGTAAAATATATATATATATATATATATATATATATATATATATATATATATATATATATATATATATATATATATATATATATATATATATATATATAGAGAGAGAGAGAGAGAGAGAGAGAGTATGTAGGGCTGCTCCAATAGGAAGGACATCCGTGGTAGGAACCTAGCTTAGAATAGGAACTCTTCATGCTAACTATCCAATCTAAAACTTTATTACCTTTTCTTACGTCGACCCTCCCTCCCTTAAACGGAAGAATGCAAGGATTAGCCTCTGCCCCTTCCCCCCAACAATGATATTTAGCAAGCGTATTGCATCAAACAAATTGAGAAAGAAAATCTTAAAATAATAAAATTATTGCTAAAAATAACCAAAGAAGAATAGAAGAATGTCCTCATCGGTGATTTTTTTTTTGAAAGAAAGGTTATTTTTAAAATATGGGAAAAAGATGGGAATGTTTTCAAGAAATTTGATATGCATATAAATATCAATAAAGGTTATTGTTTATAGCCTTTGTTGCATTGGCTTGCATGGCTGTTTGAAAGAAAGGTTTACAGCCGTGTTTATTGTTAAAAATAAGCTGGAAACTTTTGTGGCATAAAAGGAAAATCGTGAAAATATCAAACATCCAAATATCATTTTTTTTTATTCATAGATGATGGTAGAGAAGATAAACTCCTTTAGTTCGATGGTTAGCTCTAATGCAAAATTGACGGACACTGGGAGCGAGAAACATAGTTTGATGGAAGGTATAAAACAAATCGTAAGGTCTTACATTAGGGTTTCATTAATCGGATAGATTAGATGGTTACGATGAATAGTTCTAATTATCATAAGAACAGGTTCCTATTATAGGGGGAATATATGTGTGTAAACATATAAAATAGATGTCAATGGGGACCCTCAAGGGTCAAGTATCCGAAAACAAAAGAGAGTGCATACGAGTTAGCATGAAAAATATCATCTTGGTTGTTGACTTGACCGGCCTCAAATCAAACTCGTTCTCAAACACACTTATAAATAAGAGTGGTTCATGCTCAAACTCATCCCTATCCGTTTAATCGGCACCATCAACGATAGAGATTTAAATTTAAAAAATAAAATGTACTGTTATACATTAATTGTCAAGTACAAAACCTGATATCTTTGCCTTTTAAATTCAGATATCCATTGTTGATTATGTTGATTAAATGGTAAAAATGTTTTGGGTTTGAGCTTGAACCACTAGCCCCCCCCCCCGCTCTCTCTCTCTCTCTCTCTATATATATATATATATATATATATATATATATATATATATATATATATATATATATATATATATATATATATATATATATATATATATATATAACGAACACATGTATGTATACCTGAATGGTTTTGCTTGGCGTACTTGTGGGAGTGACATGGAAGTTCTTGTTTGATGTTAGCCTTCCATGTAATCCTTCGCAAAGATGCAGAATCACGATAATGAAGATCTTGAAGGACTCCATGAAGGCTCTTCTAATCTTGCGGCTTGGGGCGGGGGGACGCAAAAAGGTGTGAAGAAATAAGGAACTACACCCGTCTCAAGCTTATAGAACTTCCGTGGTCTCAAAAGACAGATCTTTTGTTTAACATACTTTCTTTCCAGCATTGAAGGTTGAGGAAAGATCTCAATAAAATCGTACCATATAAAGAACAATATTAGCAAGAAATAGGGATTGAGAATAATATCCACATTAGGGGATCGACTCACAAGTAGGAGGTCGTGAGTTCAATACGTTGGCCAAGCATATGCTTTCGGCCTCTCCAATGTAACAACAGAAACTATATATATTCATTCCCATGGTAAGATTGTATTGTACGATAGGATGCAATATGTACTGATAAATAAATGGGTGAACGGTAAAATCATCTATGATATTTATGACAATAATACTCACAAAACCACTCATGGTTAGTGACAGAGAAGGGGGTGACGACTTCCTGGAGATAGTCCCCTTTGCAGTCTCCCTTTCTTCCTATTTTCTTTCTTGTTTTTTCTTTTTCTCTCTCCCTCTTCTCCTAAATAGTAGGAAAGGACAAGTCTAAAGAAGAGATAATAAGCTCTTTTTGCAACAAGAAGGAGCGGTAGCCTAGCAACGTCTCTTTTTCTATTCTTTTCGTCTTCCTTTCCCTACTCTTCCTTTAAGGCCAAAGTGAAAACGATGAATGGAGTGATTTATGCTTGTAAATTTTTTTTTTTATACTCACACAGGGTTTTGAGAAAGTATTCATGTACTAAAAACGAAGAGTAAGCGTTCTTTTTGGCAGTCGCATGTATGTTTATATTGTTTTTCTATTATATGATGCTCTATGAAGCCTCCTTACACTTTCATGAATGAAGTTGTTATCTTTTAATAAAGAAAAAGAAACACAAAGAACAATTGCTCATTTGGTTACGGGTTAGATTACGAGTTGAATGTCATGAGTTCGATATACAGGGTGTTTGACTTCGGCCTCTTCATTGTTAGAGATGTTAAAATGGGCCAAACTCGAGGAGTATGCATACAAAAATGCTATATATATTATTATATTATATACTACATTATAACATGATATGAAAAGGGACTGCTCATCCTGGACTGTAACCCTTCAAGGGCCGGGCCGGCCAAATTACAGCCCATAAAAAATGTGTCTGCCGGGTCCAGACCACATTTTCCCTGGCTCACCAGGGCTGTTGCTGGCTGGGCTGGACGGCCTGGATTGACACCTATGCACAGTGTACCAAGGGTGAGATATGCCCTACCATGTGCAGCATAGAGTCATTCATCATTTGGATCTGCTCCACCTTGATTTATTTAAACAATCAGCACACGAGCAGAGTTCGACCTAATGCACAATCACATACTCCCCAACACATTTAAGTATTGTTTTTAAAGATAAGGAGTCAGCGTGCCGGTGCGCTCGAGCAAAGGTCCTCAGTCATGGAACTTTAGGGTCGGCTTGGCGTCAATAGACATAATGAGGTCGATGGTTTCAGCGTGGTATGTCTCGCGACCTTGAGTCCAGTCATTCCAACAAAATGTTAATCCTCAAACTGCAGAACCAAAAATATCATTATTACCCACATCTTAAGTAAGAACTTTCTACAATTCTCCAAGGAAAAAATGAATTAAGTAGAGGAACTGTCGATTCTTACCCTGGTTTAAAACTGGATGGAACAGGCAGGCAGTCCCAAAACCATAACACAACTAGTTTGGTTACAGTTCCGGATTCCAGGTGAACTGGAACTGGTGGTTGAAACCGCCAATCTAGGTTTACCGGGAATTAACTGGCTATGTCTAAATCACGCTCAAAACCAAGAAACTATATCAATACGTATTGACCTTGTGAGGAACCATTGGTATAGTAAGCAGACTTTCCTAATTGAGGCGACCCGTAAAAGGGACACGTTAAATATGCAATTATAGAAACCACAAGCCAGTTCAGTTGTGCCTAAAAAGAAAGGGGAGAAATGATCTTTTCAGCCCCCGCGACCGTCTAACTGTTTCTATGACTCCTCAGTGACACGAGTCTAAGAATGGGTGACACGTTAATAAGTATGCAAGTTGTTAGCAAATGGTTTTCAGAATGAATTATTTGTATAACCCAGTTTGATTGGATAATGAGCCATGGCTCTCTCGCTAGAAGGTTCACTCAAGGGAACCTTAGACTAAAGGTCACAAGTTCAATACAAACAACAATTAAGTCTTTTCTCATATTAGACGGGGTTAGCTACATGGATTCTTTGTTTCCACATAGCCCTATCATGTGTCATGTTAAACAATTTTTCCTCATCCTATACTTTATTTATTGGTACTACTCCTAATTTATTTCTAATAACCTCATTATGTATACGGTCTTTTCTTATATGACCACTCATCAATCTCAACATTTTCATTTTCTACCACATATATCTTTTGTATATGTTGATGATTAACTACCCAACACTAAGAACTATAAAACATAACCGTCTAATTACTGTTCTATAATATTTATCTTTCAACTTTAACGGTATCTTCTTATCATATAGAATACCTTATGCTTTTTTCTATTTTAACCAACCTGCATCAATTATATATGTAACATCTCTATAAAAATTTTCATCACTCTACAAAACTGATCCTAGATATTTAAAACTTTCCTTCCCAGGGATGCAATGTATGTCAATCTTAATTTTTATGTCTTCTAAAGTAACTAAATGATCAAACTTATATTCTATATATTATATCTTTGTTCTACTATGTTAGAAGCTTTTACTTTCTAGTATTTTTCTCTATAGTTCTAATTTTTTATTAAATTTTTTCTTAGACTCATCCACTAATATAATGTCATCTAGAAATAAGATACACCAAGGTACATCTTGGATATGTCTCATTGAGAGTCAATATAAATAAGTATATACTTAAAACTGATTAACTTCAAAGAAGTCTGTCATTCCTTCATGAGCCCTCATACATGTTTTTGCACTATCATACATGTCTCTTATAATATTTATATATGCCAATGAAATACTTCTCTTTTCTAAGGTTCTCCAAAGAACATCTCTTCGCACCCTATCGCAAGTTTTTTCTAGATCAATAACTCCATGTGAAGGTTTTTCTTTTTTACTCTAAAATATTTCATAAAACATATTAATAGGTGAATTACTTCAATAGTAGATCTGCTTGGCATAAATCTAAATTAGTTATCTGTTGTACTCGATACTTGTCTTAACCTATGTTGATAATTCACATAATTTTATAGTATAGCTCATTAACTTAATACCCTATAATTCGTGCAATTCTAGATGTCCTTATAGTTCTTGTATATGGGTATAAGTGCAGTTACTCTTTATTCTTTAGGTATCTTTTAATTTCTCTATATTTCATTAAATAGTATTGTGAGCTAAGTGATCCTTGTCTCTTCTAAAATTTTTCATACTTCCATAAGGATATTGTTTGTCCTATAGATTTATCAACCTTCATATGTTTAAGAATCTCTTTGATTTCATTCTTTTGAATACGTTAGTAGAAATTATAGTCTATATATTTTTCTTATTTGGTTAACTCTCCTAAAATAATATTAATATCTGTATTTTTATTAAAAAAATATAAAAATAATTTTAATCTATTTTTGATATCATTATTTATCACTAGAATCTTCTTATCCTCATCTTTGATGTATCTAACAAAAGTAATGGGATTAGTTTTCTTATCTCTAGCCTTAGCTATCCTAAAAATATCTCTTTTACCTTCTTTTGAGTTAAACTTTTTATATAGATCTTTCTAAATTTTGACTTTTGATTTACTAATAGTTCTTTTCACTTTTTTCTTTGCTTTTATAAGATTCTAAAGTTTTACTAGTCTTCTTGATATAATGCAATTTATAATATACCCTATTTACCTTAATTTTATCTTGCACCACTTCACCCCACCACAAGTTTTCTTTTGTGCCAGTACACCTCCCTTAGATTCACCTAACACATCTTTTATTACTTTTTCAATATGCATAGTGATATTGTTTCACATATCAAAATGTATACCTACTTAATTTCAAACATTTTTCAAAAACTTTCTGTTTAAATATATCTTCTTTCTCAAAATATTCATAACTAAAAGTTGATGTTCAGTAGTTAAGCTTTCTCCTATAATTACCTTGTAATCTTTACAAAATGATCTATCTTTTTTTTTTACAAACAAAATAATCAATTTGTATTTGTGATAAGGCACTATTATGAGTAATTAAATGTTGTTGATGTTCAGTAGTTAAGCTTTCTCCTATAATTACCTTGTAATCTTTACAAAATGATCTATCTTTTTTTTTTACAAACAAAATAATCAATTTGTATTTGTGATAAGGCACTATTATGAGTAATTAAATGTTCATCCCATTTTTTGAAAATTGTATTGTGTATAAAGAGATCATATGTCATAGCAAAATTTAAAATCTCCCTACCTTCTTTATTTAAATCCTCAAAACTATAATTTTTATGAATACTTTGATATCCTAATGTGTCTTTACTGACATGTTCATTTAAATCTCCTCCCAAACAAGTAATCTTCCTTTACAAAATTCTTTGATTTACCTAATCTAGCTCATCTCAAAATACTTTCTTTATATTGTCTTACTTGTAGTGCATATGCATAAACTATATTCGAAACCTCTACTCTTAATAATAATTTCACCATCATAATTCAGTCACCGTATCAACTATCCTTTAGATCTTTTTATAATAATACTAACTCCATTTCAAGCCTTTCTTTTTCTTTAGTATCATATAATGTGAATCTTTCTCTTAATCATAGTATCTATTACCATCATTAACTTGTCAATCAATGTTCTGATATTTAAAGTATCAATACAAATCTTGTTATCTAAGATTAACTTCCTTACTCCTTTCATCCATCTATATTGAAAATGCGGATACCCTCTTTGCAATTGATTTACAATATTCGAGCAAAAATATAGAAACTCTTTCTTACTTTTCATTGCATTTAGGCTCTGCATTGTGTCGTTAAGAGAAGACACTCCAATGCAATTTATAATTTGTAGAATCCATAATAAATAAATCCGACAAAGTTTTACATTGATTGTAGGAAGCTTAACGTAACCCTCTTTCATTATTCAGACTTAGGACTGGCCATGCAAAGGTGATTCCTTACATGGGCGAAGTTTCACAAGTTCAATACCATGGTAATATTTTCTCAAATACCAAGTGCACCTAGAGCGTTAGCTCAACATCGCTCTAGCACTGGTGCTGCTAGTGAGAAGTTTGACTCCCAAAGGACATGTGTGGGGCATGTGTTCAGGCTTCGGCCTCCTCTTGTAACAAAAAAAAAATGCCAAGTCTTTTGCCTGAAAACTAGCTTCTGATATGAAACTAAGGAGACACACATCTGGTAGAGGTCTGCCAAAAACCATCTTGCTTATCGAAAAGAAAAGCCATGGAATTCAGTCAGGGGTAGGGGTGTAAGATTACCCGAGCTGACGCGTTCATGGCGGCTCGTATGTTCATGGCTCATCTCATTACCTGTTGCTTGCTTGCAAACTTCATTATAACCGAGTCAACGAGACAGTTTTTTTAGAATTTTAAGAGCTTCTATTGGGATAATAAAAATTCTTTGTCACAAGTGAAAATTTAGCTCTTAGTGCAGAAAAATAACACTCTTGACCCATTGAACACCCATCATAACCAATGGGTGATCATGTTCTTAAATGTAAGTTTTATTTATGCAAAAATAACACTCTTGACCCATTGGTAAATACTTTGGATCCACGCGTAAGGATTCGCTTAGTCGTGTGAAAGGGTTGGACTTGTCTTAGATCCAATTGACTTACTGCGTCCAATAGAAGCAGGAACCGAAACTTGCTTGTATTGCTCAAGGATAGAATCATTGAACAAATTGAACTAACCAAACACGAATATTTAGTTCTTCAAAGGAAAAAGAAGAAGCAAAGGGATGCATCCGACCGATGAAAATGAACAGAATCCTAGAAAAAAGAACAGTAACCATTTCAAATTATGCCCGAAATAAACCATGAATGTTACTCTTAAGGGCAAAGGCATGATCTAAGCACGGTAGAAAACATGCAAAGACCATGAACCGAGCCCTGGCCTGCTGGAGGAACTGCTCTTTCTCCTGGTTACAGGTTCAAACATGGTTGGTGTGAAAAAGAAAAAAAGAAAATATGCGTAAACCCATTTATTCATCCTCCCTTCTCCCAGCCATGGTTGTCGAGATCCCATGTTGGATCACAAGATCTTAATGAATCCTATTTGAAGTATCCAATTGTGTATGGTTTTACTGGGTCTCCAATCTTGATCGTGGGATCATGTGAACAAGAAGATAATTTCCCAATACCACATGAGAACTACTTTCTTAGATATGAATGTCAACTTGATCATAATAGGCAGCAACATGACAACAAATGTTAAAAGATATGAATCAGATACACTTCATATGAACTATACGCTCTATCACAAGATACAGTTTATATGTATCAACACATAAACTGTGCCTATATTATTTTCTTTTGGGTACAATGAGGAGGCTACAGCCAGATGCACACCTCGGACATCGAAGTATTGCACTTTGTGCTATGCCCCTTCATACATCTGAGCACGTTCAACTATAAGCAGAAAGAAACCATTTAAACGTTCCGCATGAAACATCCAGTAACCCAAATCAAAGCTTGAGGCAGTAACATGCATTATTGCATACAATTTACATGTCTATCAGAAGTGCAAGAGATTCATAATATAAGACATTACTTCTGTCCCACAGGGTTAAGAGTGAACTGAACAAAGCAAGTCACAAGCTTTAGTCACAATCAACAGAAAACTCTCAGTACACTTATAAACACACAAAATAAGGCATTGAAAGATAATTCTGTAGTTGGAACCTTATGAACAACCTCTCACCTCATTCTGGTTGCCGATCAAATATAAACAGCACAAAACAGAGGGGAGGCCAGTTCTAGCTGCCATATGGTACATATAAGCATATACAAGGTACGGATCACTTAACTTCTCTTCTATATTAGGACATAGCTTCTCCTCCATTCATACTAGGAAAGAAGAAATCAAATCGCTTTTGCTTCAAGAACCTCACTGAGACGACAATCCATAACGTGGGAAACATCATCCATGAATGCAGCTTCACTCATGCCAGGGAGCATGCCTTCTTGTGCTTCATGCATGATCTCCTCAATAACCGACTCCCTGTTCACCGTTTCCCGGCACATAATGCTTCCGATTTGGAAAGGAGACATCCCACGCTGGGCACCCTTCTTCAGGAGCATGGTGGAGATGTGGAAGGTGCGGGTGCACTCGAGGGACAATTCCCAGCCATGGAACTTCAGAAGAGCAATGTCAAGCTCGGCGTCCATAGACATGATGTAGTCAATGGTTTCAGCGCTGTATGATTCATGTGCTTGAGGCCAGTAAAGCCAATCGAATGTGCAGTCCTCAAACTGCAGAAGCAAAATTGTCTGGTCGTTCACCAACATTTTGGTAGTTCAAATCAAGATAGGCAGCAGAGAATGAGATACCAAATTTATTTGTGAATTCAATGTAACAATTGATTGAGACTGAGAGAACCCAACAATGATGTTCAAAGAAAATTATAGCAATGATAAGAATTCTGCTGTTTTACAGACCCAAAACTGGAGTTTTGATGACATACATATCCTACCTGCTTTTCTAACCACAGTTTGATAGAAAAAAGCAGGAGGGCCATATGAAGGTACCAAATGAATTTCATAATTTCAATGTCTAACATGGATTGAAAAGGAACCCAGCAATAATATTCAAAAGAAAATGGTTCTTGTCAAGAATTCCTCCATTTTACAGATTTATATCAGGAGTTACATTTTGATAGGTATAAGCACGCCAGGCACAGAGAGAGGGAGGGGGGGGGGGGGGGAAGTAGTTATGCTGTTCTACAGATCCAAATCTGGCACTCCGAGATCAATTCTACTTGTTTTCCTTGGAACAGTAGCAGCATTCAGAAACAAGTTTGGGACATGGATAGGAAAAACAAGAACCCTATCATATATTCAGATAACCGAATAACAAGATTCAGCAAACTCGCCATTTTTTTCACAAAAAGAATGCAACACTCACGTCTACAAAATCAATGAAATGAAGCTATAGGAGAACCTGATGCTTACATTTTCGGGAAGGCAGTATCCGTGGTCGATGGGAATCAGAACAGTTCTCCCATCATATCCTTCCTTGCTTATCAAAATGTTCCCAGCATGCCTATCGGCATTCGCCAACCTCATATCCAACACAGATATCTTATGAACCTCTTGAACAGGAAAAGCCCCCGGCCCCATATCCTCGCAGCTCCCATAATTCTTCACAAACATCTGCAGAGACCCAACCTTGACCTTCTTGGCAGATCGATCGAATCCCTCGGGATGATTGAACCCATCATGCAAGCACCTTGCCATGATCGTTGGTGGGACGCCAGAGAAACCAATTGAATTGTCGAAAAACAGCCGCCTCCCACTCTTAGGGTGATCAAGAACGTAAGCTGCAACTTCCCTGTAAGCACCCTCGCCGACTCTAGTCCCTCTCTTCAACCCCTCCCCATCCAAAGATATTGGGAGCCCCCGTGGATTGTTCACAGCCTTAGGCTCTTCATCGATCGGCTTGAAGACGGCAGCATACTTGCTTCCGGAAGCATCAAGCATGAAATATGCTCCACCCGTCCCCTCGACTGACTGGATCGGTGAAAAACCTTTCTCCAATCCGGCAGCCGCGGAATCAATTAGATCCTTAAGGATACCAGTGAATCCAATTGCCGGATTCACAATCACAGGCTCCAACCAGTCCCTATCAAGTTGTTTACCAACCAGGGATTCTGATTTCGGCTTAACCTTCTCTGCTACGGAAGGTTTTTCGTGCAAATTAGAGGTGACATTAGACAATTCATAATCTTTTTCAACTGGTTTTCCCCTGATTTTTACATTCTTGCGAACGATCAAGTGAATCACAGCATCCCCATCTTTACATATATCATAGACGAAGCTAAGATCATCCAGTTCTTCCCCATTACAGATCAAACCTTGGTTCTTAAGATCAGCGAAGCCCTTCGCTTCCAGGGCGATCTGCTGCTTGAGGTAGCCAATATTCCGGTATCGTTCGACAAGGAATTCGAACTCCTTTCCGCATTCGGTCTTCACCGTGATCGCTTGGATATCGGATAAACGAATGATCAGATGAAGAACGTCACCATCAGAGACACCGTAATCCTTGATCAAGCAATCGTTTCTTGCGAGCTCACGCCCACGATGCATCAGCATCTGCTTGTTCTTCAGGAACCCTTTGAACAATTGGATCTTGAGCTTCACCGAAGCGATCGAATACGACTCCAGCACGCGCATTGGGATCACGGAGCCGGCGAGGGTGAGATAGATTAGGATGGAATCGTCCCGCCACGACTGGTTCCGGCTGTGACCGAACCCCGGAGAAACGGGGCTCAGAACTCCGGCAGCAGTCGACATCCTCACGAAGCAGAGAGCACCAACGAGCCCTAAAGCTGTATGTACATGACTCCGGCGTCGGAGTGACCGGCAGGACGAAGATTTACGGCTCCATAGAATCGAATAAGATCAAGATAAGCTCCTTCTTCAAGAGAAGGACCGGCAAATGAATCACCAAGGATCACAGATACCCCATTTCGGTTCGATTTAAAGACAAAGAAACGATCTTTCCCGCTCGATGGATTCTGCAAAGCCAAGATTCACATTAATAACCCATTAAATCCTTCGAAAAGAGGCAGAGAGAGAGAGAGAGAGAGAGAGAGAGAGAGAGAGAGAGAGAGAGAGAGAGAGAGAGAGAGAGAACCTTGGGAGAGAACGATAATGGGACACAACCCTAATCAGAAAGATTAAGGAAATGCCCCAAAATGCGATGAAGACTCTTATAACAATCGTTGAAAGGAAAGGGTCAACAGTCACAAGAAAACGCTACAGATTTTAATCAAATCGAACAAACCAAAGAGAGAACACAATCCGATGCAGAAGAAGAGGGGGAAAGACGCACCGGGGGAAAAGAAACGGAGGAGGCCGGGCAATAATGATTCTCATTATGTAAAGAAACAGAGGGCAAAATGACGATGGGTCCTACCTCTTACACACAGAGAGAGAGAGAGAGAGGAGCCGTACCTCTCGGAAGAGTTCTAAACTAAGGAGAACGAGCGGCGCAGTCTTCGATAGGCCCATGACTAACGGCCTTCGGTTCTAACGTCTGGGGGGTGGACGGGGCGAACTAGGAGTTACATAAATACCCTTGGTTCGGCAGGACACTGGCAATTAGGGCTGTAAGTAAACAGAGCAGCTCATGGTTTGGCTCGGTTTAGAACGAGTTAGTTCATGCTCGGTCCATCATCTAAAAACAAACACAAACTGACTCGAGCTTTATGAGATAAACAACAACACTATACGTTCTATTGGCTCGAATCGTCTAAGCTTAAGCTTGCTTTATTAAATTCAATACAATGCCATGTTAACCAAACTATTGGTGTTTAAATGTAATAGAATGAAGGGTTCTTATTTTTATAATTTTTTTACTTAATTCCAGACTAAGAATCAAAATTTTCTATGTCAGCAATAGCCAGTAGTAAGCTTTTGAGGATCACGATTTAAGGTCTGCCAAACCTCAGCTTCCCTCTCAAAAAAAAAATCGGTATTAGAGTTGAATTTTTGCAATTAACAACTTTAAATAGTTCCCGGAATGGGTGCAGCTCACCCAGTTAATGGATCTGCTTTAAAGCCTTCGACTTGAAGGAAATAATTTTGCCCGAAATTGATGACATTAAATGCAACCGAGGTGAATTAAAGAACCTTTAATTCAGAAAAAGTTTGTAATATTAGACCAGATACCGATCTACTCTTGACCTTTAACTTGTGGCTTGACCCGCTGGACACATGAGCTATTTACTGGTTGTAAATCTGTTTCCAATGTCAAGAAACACTATTCGACACGGCTCTCGTCGCTATCGGGTCGACTTGAAGGTCAAACTTAGGAAGGTCTGCCCTGTCAACCAAAAGAAAATTTGGTATTAGAGTTCAATTTTTGCAATTAATAACTTTAAATAGTTTCTCTAATGGGTGCATCTCACCCAGTTAATAGTTCTGCTTTAAAAAGCCTTCGAGTCGAAGGAAGTCATTTTTATCTGAATTCATGACATTCAATGCAGCCAAGGTGAATTGAAGGACCTTTCTTCGGAAAGAAATCGAGAACTAGACCAGATATTGATCTAATATCTTTTTTTCCTTTTCTTTTACAATAGAGAGGCCAGATGCGTTCCCAGGGCATTGAACTCATGACCTTTAACTTGTGAGTGGACCCCTTAGCCATGCGAGCTATTGCTCCTTGTAAATCTGTTTTTTCAATGTCAACAAACTCTATTCGAGGTAAACCTTAGGTAACAACATGGTACCTAAGATAAAGCAATTCCAGTTACTGATTGCAATTCCGTGTCCTAGGTCATGTTCGTGTCAAAAACAGGTAAAAAACAACTTTGATCTGTTTCTATGTGACTTTGGGAGGGAAAGTACATGGACTTTTGAGTGCTGTTCACATGATGTTTTCGTGTCAAGTATTCCTAGTTCGTGTTTTGGTTTATATATTCTTTTCAAGTCATGACATGTTCATGTAGAAAACAGATCGACCCAGTTTTCTTTTATGTGTTTATGTGAATATGGATGTTGGTTCGTGTCAACTGCAGGTTTTGAAACATTGAGAGCTTTAGAGATTCCAAAATCAAGCATGAATGAACAAGAGGTAAGACTAGCCTCTCAAGAAGTGCTCATGTGGCCCGCTTCCGCCGATGAAATACAAGGACTTCTCAGGAGGCCACTTGTCACATATTCTCGTCCAAACATGCTTAACTTTAGAGTTGTAATTATATATGGCGCATTGGCGTATGATTAGGTTGTTGTTGACTACCTAATGCAACTCCACTGCTTTATCTAAACTTAAGACCAACTTCATAACAATAAACACTTGTCAAGCCGAAGTTCACCAGCCCTCATTTTCTGAGAGAAAAAGGCATCATGTGTGTATGCATGCGTAAGTGCATGCATGTGTTTTAAGCAAGTACTCAAACGTGAATTAACACCCAGTTCAATAGCTCGTATAAAGTTATTAAATTTTTTTTTTCTGAGTATGGGCATATAAGTACAGGTTAACCGCCTCGACCAGCTTATTGTCACCCAACTAGTGATGAACTTTTTTTCCTTTGGGTTACAAAGGGAGCCAGAAGCTCTAGGTATGCGCGTCCGAGGAGTCGAACTTGTGATCAGCGTTCACAGGAGTCGGGACCCCTGTCAGGTGGGTTACCGCCCTGAGTGTCCAACTAGTGACGGAATTAAGGGGGCATCTACTTGGCTGGGGGTAATTCTGCTATTTACTTGATAAGGAAAAGTATTTGAGTATCTTGAATACAAAAATTAGGGCAACATAGTCATTCAGTAGAATTTCAAATGAGATAATCGTCAAATTTAACGGCGCAGTGACATGTCTCCTCTATCTAAGGGAACCTGATTCTAAACGTTCGAATCCTATGACGTCGTATAACATGACTCTCAAGTCCCCTTCTCCTTTACCTATAAATAGCACAAAGGGGAGTGAGTGGGTCCATGCTTTTATGCTTTAATTTTAGCTTGGCCATTTCACCCTTAAGTCAAGAGTGAACCAAACTTTAAGAGCTCACTCAAGATCAATCGAGCTCAATCTCAGGGTGAACTTAATCCAGCTTGCTCATGAGGTCGCTCTAGAAAAAGAAACAAGACTCACAAGTCATGTACAGTCTTCCTCCGGCGCCAACTCTCGTCCAGCCCTTACTTTTCCTTTCTTGAGCATGGTAGTTGCAGTGACGGTCGCGAGAGGGGTACCAAATTGAGTTTGTGAGATAGTCTAGTATCTAGGATCTACTCTCCATGATTTGTTCTTTTGAGAGTGGGAGAAGAAATCAAACTTGATATCTTTCCACAACTGTAAACCTCCTAGTGTTATTTCCGAGCACTATGAGATCAACAATGCCCAAGCTCGAGTTGCTCGAGTATGATTTGAGTTGAGCCCACCCTTAGAAATCAAACTAAAGCTCGCTCGAACTTAACATTTCTTAAACAAGTGCATTCGAACTAGTCTGTATTCGCATTTGAGTCTACTTGATGCTAAGGGAGTCGTATTGGTTTCTCTCGGTTGGACCCAAACTCAATGACAAACAAGGACACAAATAGGTCGAGCAGGACCTAGAGTGTTTGTTGTCAATGCTTATGAGTGGCATATGAGCCTCCTTAGTGTTATGTCATTTCATGCCTCTGTCAAAAACACACCAACCCAGGTAAGACCCAAATTTGTTGGGATGTCCCATTGGATAGTGCTCATGTTTAGTAAGCACCACTTGAACCTTGCACAGAAATGCACTCGAGTAACCTATCTCACTAGGATTTTGGTAGAGGATATGATAGTGTACTAGAGGACACACACACCTCCATCCTCAAAGGGTTGTTTATATAGCTCAAATGATTTTAAGAAGGGTCATAGAGAATGTATAAGGTTTTGAAGATGTGGACTTCACTTAGGCAGTGCGGACTAAGAACCATAAAAAAAATAAATACAAGAGGGTTAAAGAAAGAAAGAAGGAAAGAAATATTATCCTTTGAATGAGAAGATCTTATAAAAATAGAGCTATCAAGAAAAGTAAATATAAACCAAGGAAGAAAATAAAAAGTAAAGTGCATAATAATAAAAAATTAATAATTAATTGATTGATTTCCTCCTGGCCGGCCTCTTCCTGCTTCCTTCACATAAAGCCATGGAGGTGGTTCCAAATAAGATCCTTCAAATTCTGTGCATCAATATGAGCTGCAAAAATAGGAGGAAAGATAATGACCATGAAGAGCTCTTTGTCGGCTAGCTTTACACAACAATCCTTGATTGCCTTTCTAGATCCTATTGTGGAATTGAATGCAGTAATTTGTATTGTGAATATCCTAGAAGAAATGGTATAACTATCTAGTAACTTTATCTATTCATCTTTGATAAGAATGTTAGAGATTTGAACAACTATGGGTACATTGAAAAGAAAAGGGTCCATACTGCTCAATTGATCTCCATTTCTTTTAGAGGTTTAAAGGTTACACAATTATATGTAAAGAGCCTACAATCAATTGAGCAACCATAATATTCTAAGATTGGGGTTTTTCTGAATCCAGTTGTTGTATGATTTCTTTAATAGAGGATATTACTAACTGGCTTTGAACCCCTCCTCATCTTGAATTCTAGACATCGTGATCATTCATAATATAGGAGGAGGTGGTTGTTGAACTACATTCAATAGAGGGTATTACCATCAATTCTTTACTCGAAGACAGAGCAAGTGGTTTGTCATTAGCTGGAGGAGCCAGTACAAAGAAATCAATGATTGCCTTTTGGTGGCAAAGGCAACGATGCTGGTGAGTAGCCACCTATTAGTGAAACTGACAAACTCCAACCTGTTGATGGAGTAGGAGGAAACTATTTGAGCGAGCATGACTTCTTATGTGCAGGTAATGTTGAGAAAAGGTAAGTATTTGCACTCCCTCTTATTATGAGGTTAGAGTTGTCGATGGAGACATGAAGGTTTTAGGTGCTAGAGGATCTCCATATAAAGTTTGTGATGGTTGCTCCAAGGGGCAGTTAAAGTAGCTTGAGACAAGGTGAAGAGGTGATTGATGTTTTCTATTGCATTTGTGGCCTTCAAGCTATATTTACATGCATAACAAAGGTCAAGGTAGAATATGAAAGCCACATCAGGAGGAATTGTGATCCCCATAAACATCCCTAACATCGATATATACAACAAAATACTTTGTTGCTATTGCCTTCATCAACCACTCTTATTCTCTCATAATGGTTAGCTAATTAACAATCATCACCGACACCATATCCCTCATAAGTTAAAAAAGAGATGTGTAGCCTTCATACATGAAGTGTTGAACTAATTATTGATGGGTTGGTCTAAATTGTTTCAGATTAGGTGCATCAACAAAAGACGATTAAGAAACGACTTTCCCCCTGTCAAATGGTAAATGGCTAGTATTCAATGTTGATGCCTATTTGGTTAGGTCATCTAGGATTATAACTTAGGTATTGTGAGTCAGCATCTTCACACAACATTAGGAGTGGTTGATGTATTTAAAGGATTACTACTAAAAGATGCCATAGCCTGATTGGGTTGTTTGTTATACACACCTAAGAAAAATGGTATTCACATTGGACCCTTGAGTATTTGTATGCCAGAAAACATAAACTTCTATTCTCATAGCGTCATAGGCTCAAGCAATTTATAGACCCTTGAGAATCCTCGCGTAAGTATCTCAATTAAATCTTTAGAATCTTAAGAAGAGTCACAAAGAATATGTGAGGATTCATGGATGTCGACCTAATCAAATAGTAGATACGAGAATCAAAAGGAAGTAAATAAAAGGGTTAAAGAAGATATCATTTCAAAGAGAAGATCATACATAAATGAATTTACCAAGAAAAGTAAATTTGAATGAAGGAAGAAACAAAAAGTGAACTAAAGAATCAGAAAGAACATATTGCATGATTGGTTTGTTGATAAATCAATTGATTTGTCTTCGTGACGTTCAACTGCTTCCTTTATATAATAGAGTTGTGAAAGTGGTTTGAGAGGAGGGCCTTTCAAATTCAATCGATTTCCTTCCTCCCATAGTGCTTTGAGCTTTAATTTCCCTTATTTCCACTACTTATTTCTTTAATTTGTTGATCATTGACACTACCTCACAATACTATATTCTGCAAACTCATTTTCGTTATAAATCTTTTCATTTCAAAAGTCCCTTAGGTTCCTTTTCGATCTTTCAATGTTGTGCTTGTTTTTTTGCAATGTACATATATGATTTTGGTGTCATGTGTTAACATAAGCAATTTTATACATTGAGTTGTGTCTGTGTCAAAAACAAGTAAGGCTAAATACAACTAATTTTTCTCATCAGAAACATTTTTTATAAAAATAAATATAAAAACACTAAAGATCACTTTGTAGATTCAGAACCCTCGTTGCTTTTTCCTTAGGAAAAAAACCTATTTGGCATCTAACTAGAAACTTATATGTCAGTTGATCCCCTAGCCAAATCAGTCATACAATCAAGCTTAAAGGAAATGTAATTGGGCTTAAAAGCACGTATATGTGCTCAGCTTAGTCAAAGTAAATTGGGTGATTGCATTTGGTTGACCTTGTAGTGTTTTTCTTTATATTGGACCTAACTCAAATGCAAAGCGTATGTGCAATCTTTCTTTTTCCTTTAACACACATAATTTAGTGGCACTCTTATTTGATCATTCTAATAACGAGGAATCTTCTTCAAGGTAAACTCCTACAGCTTACCAACATATCAATCAAAAGTTTACTTGATGATTCTAATGATGAGAAATCATTTTCAAGGTAAACTCTATGTGGAAACATGGCAAGCATGTCTTACATTACCCCATGCATGATGCCACAACTTACTAACAACCGCCTTGGTGGAGTAGGGACTCAACTCAAAAGTTATCGTGAGTCTAGTACTCAAAGGTATTTATCCATGGCTTTATTGTTGCCATTGGATAGGAGTGATAGGGGATAAAGTGTTAATGCCAAAAATCAAGCATGTCACCTAAGTCTAGAAAGAAATATAAGACACTCTTCCAAATGGAAACATTCATGACGGTGGCGAGTTTTAAGGAAGTGGTGAAGTAAGATCATATTCATGAGCTGGATAATCAAGGAATAAGCAGTGAAAATCGTAAAAGATGAAGCTCGTGTGCGGAAACACCTCCAAGAGAAGAAAATTGGCATAATCGGAAGTGGCTCTATAAAAGGGAAGCATGATGAGGCCAAGAGCTTATCAAGCAATCATCCAATATCTTCTTCAATTAAACAATTTATTTTCTTGCTATTTTTACCTTTTCTTTCGCTTCCTGAGATCTCTTGGAGAAGAAAATTCTTTCCTTCTCTTTCTTCTTCTTTTTAATATTTGATAAGGTTTCTTTTTGTTCCTCGATTTATTGCCAACCCTTACTAACCAAGTAGAGTCTACTTTTTTCAAAAATCTACATATTATCTACAAACTTTCTTTTGAACATGAAGAATAAATTATGATACCTGTTTTAGGATTTTTAAAGACTCGTAAGATTGTCCGATCCTATAATAAATAAACCTTTGAGGGCAAAAGTCACACCTTGACAAACCCACAAACCATTACCTAGTCTTCATCAAATAGGTCACTCGGGCACGGTTCTCATGACAAGTTCAAGTGTCCTCTCGAGCTTGAAGAGATAAAAACATTCTCATATAAAAATTAATATGAGAAAGTATTTAAAAACACTTTGAAAAAGCGGAATTCCCATTGCTTTTTCCTTGGAAAAAAAAATCGCATTGGTATCTAACTACAAACTTACTAAGATATACAATATGTGTTGGAAGGTGGTTTTGAAAGATGAAAAAGTAGTGAAAGATAGTAGAGAACAGTTGGTGGTCAAAGTAGTGAATTCATGTAAAATGGAGGAAGGATTATGTATGATTATGCACCTGCATAATTATGTATACAAGACCCTCTCTCTCTCTCTCTCTCTCTATATATATATATATATATATATATATATACCCTTCTTTCCTCGTTAAAGCTCTACCACTTTCCCTTACTAGTGGCTATCACCTTAAGGGACAACGGGAAGTCATCATGCTCCTTATATTTGACTGACATAATATTACAATAATAGAGACAAAAGGCAGCGATAGGAAAGGGTGAGCGAACTCCAATGACCCTTAGCATTAGATTTACTGAAACACATAATGCTTCTACGACGAAACCAGGATCCGACTTATATTAGCTTGGATTATGGGTCAAGAGCTCCAAATCCAGCTCCCACTTGTGTCAACAAAACATGTATTTGTACCTAAATGAACAATTACTTGCACCTAGAGTGTTAGCTCGACGGTAGGACGCTGTAGCACTGTTGCTGCCGGCAGGGACTTGATTCTAAGAGAGTGTATGCGTGGGTTTGTGTTAGGGTTCGGCCTCCTCTTGTACCAAAAAAAAAACAGTTGATCTTCCGGTTCGGGGAAAACAGGAAAACGGTGGTTGATGGCATTGGACTGTACTTTGCAATTTAAATAATAAATGTCGGTGAATTTAAAACTTATAGTTGGACGGCAACCGCTGTCACCTGATGGAAGACAGCTTGAATTCCTTCCTCTGTAAACGTGGCGACTTTCCATTGGTCTATTTACGTAAACTTAGTGTGACATCCGCATCTCTTTACTTTGACGTCCAAAGTTCTCAAAAATATCTCTCTTCTTAGGTCGACATTTCTCTTTTCCCTTAAATACCCTTAGCATCCTGTCAATGACACAGGCTAAGCGCTCCGTCATGGCTACCACGCCGTCGCGGAAAGTGTGAGACAGGCGGGCCCCACCTGAAGAGTGGTAATGCATTTACAGCCTTGCGGATAGTGATGTTCACTTGTTCAGGGTAGAAAGCCAAAGTCTCACTGCCGATAGTGCTTGCTCAAATTCAGGTTTGGATTTGGAGTTACAAATAATTATTGCTGAATCCAGATCCAGGTAGGATTATTTGTTGAATCCAAATTATCTCTAAAATAGATGGAAAGTTTGAAAACAAAATCCAAATATATAGGAAAAGATGTACATGCACGCTCATTTGTCCTCATATTTACTTATCTCTCTTTGACATGATCAATTGTACTGTAAATATTTGAATTAAAAAGTGAAACGTATTCTTATACCTTTTATATTTTACGTTTAATGCATTATATGTATTGTATATGTATAAACCACATTGGCATCCTATTTTTTATACCTGATTGGACTAATCGGATATGGATTTCAAATCTAACTTGTAGGGATTGCAGATAATAGAGGGCGTTGGCCCACTTGGCAAGGGTCTAAACTCTATAAGATATAGGTTATGAGTTTGATTCTCAGGAGTGCATACCTGGCTTTGCCCTTTTGTTGTAACAAAAAAAAAATACTCACATTTGAGCAAATTTCGTTAAAAAGCAAGATTAAGTACGTCGATCTTGGTAAGATTTTGAACCTCTTCGGTTACGTCTTTAATCCAAACTATCGAGTCTAATCAGGGATGACAATTTAGACCCGTCCCGTGGGTACCTGCTATGAGCCGCCCCGTGTGGGGTGGGGTGGGGTGGGTTTGTGGTAGACCTGTCTCCACCCACCCCATAGTATATATATATATATATATTAGTGTTTATTTATATAAAATATATATTTATTATATATGTGTTTATAAGTATGTGACATGCTTATATGCAGTGACGTATGTTGAAGGCTGGGGGGCGGCCGTCCCCCCAGGAATTAAGAAAAAAAATACCATTGTGTTTGGTTTAGGTCGCACGAGGGAACTCACGGCTTTCGTGCTCGAAGGCATCGGCCGAACATTAAAGGGAAGGGATCTCTGCAAGGTGAGGAACGCCATTTTCTGGAAGACGTTTTTTTTTTGGAGCCGTCAGCTCATTTTCGTCTCGTCCTTCTTCTCTTGTGTGTGTTAGAAAAGAAAAGACGCAAACAGTTCCCCTTTTACTCTTCCTCTCGCCTTCGTGTATTAAAAGTTCGTCTGCCTGACGTGTGATCTGTATACATTGTAAGTATTGTATCATAATGAAATTAGGGTATGTGTTGAGGTGGTTTTGATCGCCGGAGTGATGATGAAGGATAAATTATCCCCTTGCGCCCATGTTCCTGGTGTTCATCTTTTCCGGCATTCCCAGCGTATCAACAAAAACCAAAACCAAGCAATTTTCCAGGTTAAGTGGGTTAGCTGCATATTGAGCTCGACCTTCTGTTACATTAGCATTCAAAGTTTGATGAGACGCAAGAAATAAATATGCCACCTAGACAGAAAAAAGATAAAGGAAGAATAAGTGCATGCAGAGTTATGTGTTTCTTGAAATCTCTATGAAGCTTCACTTGTGTTATTCTCATCTTGCTTCTTTTGGTTATTTCTCTGTAGATGATTCTTCTCCTTGTGCTCCTTTTCTTTCTGATCATGCTGTGGCAGCATACTCTCATTATTGATTAGAAATCTTGCAATCTTTTCTTGGAGTATCTTCTTAGTGCAGGATTCTTAAGATGGCTCAATTCGAACCATGTTAGCTGTTTTGATCGTCTTATACATCCATCTGAATGCATATGAATGTCTATGATCTGATGTATGATGCCTAACCTTGGTTCTTTGATGGACGGTAGGATCTTCTTTCTGTTTTTCTTGGCTCAGTTTGGTTGTATGAGCTCTTTCTTCAGACTTCTTTTTGGCATGCCCTCGTTCTTGGCAATTGCTCAGACATTGTATATGAGATAATATTGGCTTTCTACCTTCCAGAGAAAAATAGGACTTCCTTAATTATGTGACAAGGTATCAATATTTTCCACTGGGTTGCCCCATTTTGGTACATTTTGACACATTTAACAGTCATCATCCAGAAAAAAATTGTGCCTTTTTCCGTAATGACTTCATTTAGTTTAGTTGTGCGAAAATTTTTAGATTCATCTCAAGCACTAGACTTGGTGATGGTGATGGAGAACCAAGAGCAAAACAGAACGATGAAACATGGAAACAATCACACAATTCATAAGAGACAAGGTTTGCATAGTTGGAGAAGTTGTTTCTGAACTTAAATGTTTTGGCAGTTCGGTTATCAACTTAAGAATTACCTGTAGTTATATTTGTATTAAGATATTTACTCTTAAGAATTTGCAAATAACTATACTATAATGAGCTCTTAGTAATATACTATAATGAATCTTGCGGCAAAAGCCTATATTTGGGGCTTCCACTGTAAATTTTTTAGGCCACTGCTTATATGTATATATTTTCGTATATAAATATAACTATATATACATAATAAATTTTAGTTTAATAATATAAAATATTATAAAAAAGAATAACCTATAATATATCTTTTACATTTAAATCATAAAATTTCAAGAGGTGTGGCTGTCCCCAACCTTCTACGTAGATCCGCCACTGGGGTAAGTCTCTCCCAGCACTGGTTTTCTCCATTCACAAAGCTCAAATTCGAGACTTGCTCAAGGGAAACAAGTTTGAACCACTTGAACTAACCAACCATAGGTAGAGAGCCCCTATGTTTTCAACTTCTGCTGCCACAATAAAGCTTGGTAGGCTTCGATAGGCTCACAAGCAGCGGCCGTTCTACATTGAGCCGAGGTCGGGTGATCCGCCCCCGCCTGAAATGTGGAGAATCAATAACCTATAATCCATGGATGAATCCGCGTGCTATGATCATATAAGCCCCACCCTGAACATTTTGGCGGGCTATTCTCCCCAACGGGACAAAATTTCTGGATCCACGACTGCTCATAAGGGTTCGACTAATTAAGATCTACATAATATTCTCTCTAATAATGCTTCAAGAGGTTTTATAAATCATTCTAGCTGGAAAGAGAGTATTTTGCTCAATGAATCTTCAAAGGTTAGGTAGCTTAAGTGTAAAGTTCAAGCTTGTGTTTGGCTTGCCTAGTTTTCAGTGATCCGATATGAGCTTCGCTCTTCCTAAACGAGCAAGAGAAGTAAGAACAATCAACCTTAGGTAAGTGATGTAGAGTGGTTGGATCTTGTTCACCATTGATATTATACATTTATGTTTGATCATTGTTTTTTGAGGTCATTGTTCTTTTCTTGAAAACTCTTCAAATTTTTTAAATTACATTTATACCACTAAAAAACAATAAGTGAGCATGTCAAAAGTGGACAGGATCCAATTTTCCTTAAGATCATTTACCATCCCTAGCATTTTTTGGGGGTAAAAAGAGGGAGCTAAAGCCCAAATACATCTTGTGGAGTCAAGACTCGTACAGTGTCACAGTAGACAAGGTGTTAGACCTTGAGGACAAGTATTCACTTCGTGGTCCAAGCTGAATCTGGCTAACCAATCTGCACATTGATTGCCTTTGATATAGCTAAATGAGATTCTTGTCTGGCACTCTTTGGACATTAATGCTTTAAAATCGAGAATTAGCTGGTAAACCTCATAATCCGGGATCTCCTTAACCTGAAGGTGGTAGCCATACAGTACCTGGGAGTCTATCTCGACTGTGACGTACTTGAGCTCCACTTCCCATGCAAGATGAAGGCCATCCATGGCATCCCATGCTTCAGCCACTAGGGTTGTGCCTGAACCAATATTTTGTCGATTCCTTCTTCGATTTTTTTAAACTAAACAAGGATTAACGTGTATATTATTATTACTTTCTTCTTTTTTAAGTGATTAAATTATGTTAAAAAGCAGAGCTTTCCCCTTGTTTCTAGACAAAGCTCGTTTGAATTTGCTGACAAGTTATTTAATATTTGCACTCATGAGTACCATAAGTTGAAAAGGACACCATATAGTTCAAATTTATGGAATGCCCGTTAACAAGGCCGGGATTATGGACCCACTAGGTGGGCATCCGGCAACATGTCCTCTCAAAAGGTTCTGCTTTTATCAACGGATACATTTTCTTTGTCTCTCATGGCATTTATATAGTAGGCTCATTTAGGGGCTGCTCGAAAAGCTGTTCCAAACCCAGTAAACCGATTATACAAATCCAAACCGGCAGTTCGGGCAACATGTCCTCTCTACTTCCTGGAACAAATCCAACGGAGACGGGGTAGGGCCAGCTTGGAGTATCATTTCATGTGCCACAAACCACCATGTCGGGGGTTGGAATCCCTACTCGCCCACAACTGGTGGGGCATTTTAGCTATCTACATTCAATTTTCATATTCTATGCTTGCTAATACGCGTCTTCAAATGCACATATACACTGAAGGAATTCAAGGAATGCACTCTCTTGCTCTCTTGCTAAGGGCGTTGATTGGTTAGATTCAAATCCAAATCATACCACAACCCAAATTCGGCAACTTAAATAGGAACTGGATCCGATTTTAGTTTTCAACTTCTCCATCTGAACCCAATCTCAAACCTAAATCTGATGGATAATGCTAACACAATCAGACATGTATGCACAAAATACAACTCCAAACTCTAGATACACAACTTTAGAATTCAATGCAATATAGTGCCATGCCCAACATTCATCACTAGCTTATTGCATTTTACCTCTTTCGAGTTCTTGTACTCAACACTCATCATACATAAAATGCACAGGTGCGAAAAAAAAAAACTTACAATGGGTCGTTAAAGCATATTTACTATGTCGTAACATCTCAATAGGAGTGAAAAATCAATAGCATACAACAAACATAAGACACAAAACAAGTTACTATAGATTAACAACCAAAATATAAGAAGTCTAAAATCAGACCCTCGATTGAAAAGCTAAAAAAGAATATATATTAAAGAAAATACAAAGTTTAGGATGGAGATTAGAGAGATAACAATGCCAGCGGATGAGGCGGTGTCGGTGGTCTGTAGAGACCAATGGATCCTGCGTGTTGCAATGAGTGGAGGTTGTCTAAGAGAGATATTAGGGCAAGCAAAAAGATGTGTTATTTGATTGCTTTGATCTTGGATCAGATTGAATCTGAAAATCTTATCCAAATTCATCACACTATTAGCCAAAGAGGTCTAACTCGAAGTTTTCATAATCCGACTTAAATACTTACAAAACTTACGAGAAGATGGTTAAAATTTCAAATTTTTTGAATGTTCCTTTTTCAATTCAAAATATTTGAATGTCCTCGATGCAGTTAAGGTTTCCCAAAATTTCTGTGGTGGTGACTGCCCCCGCAGGCCCCCACATAGCTCTATCAATGGCTTGAAGGATAAAGGCGGTTTTGGTATCGGTTAAGCTCCAGCTAGGATCCAGGTAGTATTAGGCTAAGGTAGATGAATGGGGTAATTGATTGTTAAGAAGGGAGATGGAAGAACGAAGGGCATATTATATTTGTTGAAGAATATGAGTTTTAGAGTCAGTTTGAGTAAGGTCGATGTTAAGGATAATAAATTTGATGTTTTAGGTATTACTGTAATTGTCCAAAGTTGTAAGGGTATTTTGGTAAATTTTCATACTAGGGGTATTTTGGTTATTTTATGTTTTACATCTCCTTATATAAGGGTTGATTGATTGTATTAGAGAGTGAATCGCTGAGATTAAGAAAGGGAGAGAAAGGGGGAGGCTGGCCTCCATTGGAGGTTCGCCCCCTTCTCGGATCTCCATTATTACTCCTCCTTTTTATTAATATATTCTAGTGTTTATTTTCCTGTGCTTCTCTGTAATTACAATATGGTATCAGATCCTAAACTTGGAGTTTCAACCATCGTGGAACAACTAGTGGTTTTGTCAATTCTAGCCTTGTCAATCCAAATAGTTCACCTTCTGTTAGTGATCACGGTGCGCTATTAAAGAGTACTACTCAATTGAAGCTGAGAAGCTGGGGAAACATGTATCACAAGCTATTATGCAATCCCATACTACACAACAGTTCCTTTCCCCCGGAAGAGTCGTAGTTGTGAAATCAGATCTGGGTGAAGAGCCTCTACTTGGAGTAATTCTGAAATCACCTTATGCCACCAATAAACAATACATTGTTTTGCTAGTAAAGGCTGAATCTCCGTCGTCTATGCAAACAAGTGCAGTTTCACATATTGAATCCTATGAAAACGAAAGTGGGAATGTGCCACAAGGTTATTACATTGCCCCAAAAGGAAAGCGTGGTGAAGATGAAGAGTACTTCTACTCAGTTGTTTCACGGAAAGGAACAGGAGCAGTAAATATAAACTTGAGCAGCTGGCGTGAATTATGAAGTTGTTGGGATTGAGAGTAGGAGTTTTTTTATTGTCTGCAAAGAAAAATTGAAGATTGATCAAGTTCGTCTTCTTGAGGATGTCAGTGCTACTGCATACTCGAAGACTATTCAATAGTTTTTTACTTAAACCTGATGGGAAAAAGTATCCTCCTGCTCTTGATCCTTATAAAGATCTTAAGATAAAGGATGCACTTGTTGTGAAGAACTATGAATTGCTGAATTCGAGATTGGTACGGATGGCCTATAGCAAGTGAGAAATATTTCACACTTAAATTCTCTCTGCATATTCTTGTGATTTACGTGAAGTTCTCAAGAAGAAGATCATGAAGAAGGAAAGTTATTGGCTGCCTCCAGATTTTTTAAAAAAGGAGAAGTTACACAAAATCTTGGAAATGAAGACTTGAATCTTTTTTGAGAAAGGTAATTTCAAGTTTTTGAATAATCAAATGCTGAAAAAGTAAAGTTCCAAATTACTTGCCTGATTTTGTGGGATAGCACACCAGGAAGTAGTTATGGAAAGTTACTTTTCTGATTTGTGGAAAACAAACCAGAAAGGTAACTAGGGACAGTTATATTCCTGATTTTGTGGAGAAGAAAACCAGGAAAAAAGTTATGAAAGATCACCTTCCTGATTTGGTGGAAAAAGATATCCAAAGGTAACTACTGCCCATCATCTGCATAAAGGAAGTAGCTATACAAAAAGGAAGTTGTTATACCAAAAAAAAAAGGTGGTTATAAGACGTGTGATGGAAATTAACGAAATCATGTTCATAGCCAATTAAAGTATGAATCTATCATTCAGAGTGTATAGTGTATGCCTCATCACATGCTGCAGATTCAGGGATGGAGAATTTCTTCAAGCAGGTGCGTGAGATTGAGAGGCAGATTGACAAAATATCTAAGCAGCTGCAGAAGCTTCAGGATGCCAATGAGGAGTCCAAGGCGGTAACAAAAACTGTTGCTGTGAAAGTAATCAAGCATAAAATAGAAAAGGACATGGATGAAGTAGGAAAAATTGCATACGGTCTAAAGGCAAAGCTCGAAGAAATTAACAGAGATAATTTAGCCAATAGGCAGAAGCCTAGATGTAGAAAAGGATCAAGCGTTGATAGATCAAGAATGACTATGACAGCTGCATTGAAAAAGAAATTAAAGGAGCGCATGTCAGAATTCCAGACCCTTAGGCAATCTATTCAAGAGGAATACCGTGAAGTAATTGAAAGAAGGGTAATTACTGTGACCAGTATCAGGGCTGATGAAGAGATGATCGATCGATTAATAGAGACAGGAAATGGTGAACAAATCTTTTAGAATGCAATTAAGGAGCAAGGGCGAGGACAAATCATGAACACTCTCGCAGAAATTCAAGAGCAACATGATGTTGTGAGGGATCTTGAGAAGAAGCTTCTTGACTTACAACAGATTTTCCTCGACATGGCAGTACTGATTGAGGCTCAAGGTGATATGCTGGACAATATTCAAAGTCAGGTTTCAAACGTTGTGGACCATATTCAGACTTTAACAACTGCCCTCCAAAAATCAAAGGTACTATAGCAGAATTCATGAAAATGGATGTGCATTGCTATCATCACCCTTCTGTTGATTGTTGTGATCATCGTGGTTGCCGTTATCAAACCTTGGAATAGCAAGGGTGGTTGAGACATCATCATGGCTGAGGTGCACAGGTTTCAGAAATCGAAATGTTTATTGAGGTAAAGCCGATGATATATCTTGTAGTGGCGAGTTTCTGTTGTATTTGTCACCTGAGCATGGATTCATATTGAATCCATTAATCTTTTTGTTACAAGAGGGAGGACCAAGCCTAACATAACATCCAAGTGAAATTATAACGTGTGATGGGTGGAGCTCAAACTCAGTGGAACTTGTTGATGCTTATTCAGACTCGTGTTTGAAGTGGTGTTTCATACAGAAAAATGAAATCAATACTGCAGAATCAAACAGAACTGAGAAGGTTTTACATGAGATCACGATGAGATGAATGCTACTCAAGTGATCTGGCCATATACATATATTCTTCAACAGATGTTAGTTGAAGAATACGAAGAGATGTTAGTTGAAGAACATGATGCATAATCATATGTAAGGCAGCAATCATCAATGATAAAGGTCATGTACAGTACATTAAAGAAGACATTACGAGTGGAGTGACAACTTCTTTAACAAGAGACAATAGTGTTGAAAGAGTGAGAGAGATGTTCAGAAAACAATATGAAGAAAATAAGAAAGAGAAGGCCGCTATGTAGAGGCACCAATGTTCAATTGTATGAAGATGACAGTCATGAAGACTGCAATACTGATTATATTTGCAGCCATTGAAATTGCAGAATTTTGTAGTTATGAAAGCTGTTGGAAAAGACAACCATGAAGGCAAAATTGAAGAGTTATTGCAGCCATGAAGCTACTGAAAATGACAAACCAAGAAGGCTGCGTATTGTAGCAAAGAAGATTGCTTGGAAAATAGACAGCCAAGGGGCTGAAAAATTCAAAAAAATACAGAAAATCAGTCTTTTTCACTACATATACATGAAAAATTAAATCATTGAAGAGTTCAGAGGAATTTGTTGATATAGAATGTGACAGTATCACCAATAAGCATGAAAGTTAAAACCTTGAGTTGTTGAAGTAAATAGCTAGGAGGGATAGAAAAGCGGCTGCAGTAACCATGTGAAGGGGCGCAGATCGACTAGTATAAGCAGATGTCTGTATTCTACCATTTGAGTGGTAAAAAGAGGACACCGAACCAATACACCGGCTGCAGCCACCATGTGAAGGGGAGTAGGAAAAGCCGTATGAAGTGTGTATGGTGAAGTAGTATCTCCTATCACAAAAGATCAACTTTCTCAAGAGTAGAAGAAACATGATTTTTATGTGTAGCTGCCAAATCACTTTATAGAGAAGAAGAAAGAGAGGGGGAGCAACCGACACCCATAGAAGAGTCGGGTGCTACCCATGTGTTTTTAGTTGTTCAAGTTGTTTTACAGAAGCCTCGAAAAAATTACTACTGCACGTGTGATAAAGAAAATCATGATGATGATCAGCCAAGAAGGCTGAGTTTATGTTGCAGCCATAGATGCTGCTTGAGATGATCAACCAGGAGGGTTGAGTTGATGTTGCAACCAGAGATGCTGCTTGAGATAATAAGCTAGGAGGGCTGAGTTGATGTTGTAGCTAGAGATGCTGCTTGAGCCGATCAGCCAGGAAGGCGAGTTGATGTTGTAGCCATAGATGCTGCTTGAGATTATTAGCTAGGAAGGCTAAGTTTATATTGCAGCCAAAGATGCTGCTTGATATGATCAATCAAGAAGACTGAGTTGAAGATATTACAGTCAAAGAAACTGTTAAAGATTAGACCAGTGATGAAGACAGATGAAGAATGTTGAAGACAGATGAAGATTTTTTAGAAAGTTTAGAGTTTAAAGTATCTCACTCCCAACTTGAAGGGGGGTGTTGAAGAATATGAGTTTTAGATTCAGTTTGAATAAGGTTGATGTTTAGGATAATAAATTTAATGTTTTAGGTATTACTGTAATTGTCCAAAGTCATAAGGGCATTTTGATAATTTTCCATACTAGAGGTATTTTGATCATTTTACGTTTTACACCTCCTTATATAAGGGCTGATTGATTGTATTAGAGAGTGAGTTGCTGAGATTAAGAAAGAGAGAGAAAGGGAGGGGGGCTCCATTGGAGGTTCGCCCATTCCTCTAATTTCCATTGTTACTCATCTTTTTTATTAATATATTCTAGTGTTTATTATCTTCTGCGCTTCTCTGCAATTACAACAATATTGACTGATAGAAGGAAATTCCTGTAGGAGGATTCGAGTAGCAACGAGATCATCAACTTCCAATGGGAGGTCAAACAACAACAGCACCGCCAGTGGCGGGTGAAGGAGGGTTGTGCTGATAAAAATGGGGTTGTTGCCTTACACAATCAATTAAATTTAGAAGAGTCTCTTATAATAAAAAATGTTGATGTGTGCAACTTTTAGAGATTTTAAGCTAGAGAGCAACCATTTCTTCAATAATTATTTTCATCTCAATTGATTCTTCTCTTACAATTTATTTCACCATACAATTATTGTTAAAGAAAAAAAGTTGGATTGGCTCAAACCAAAAATTGGGCAAAACACATAAATGTAACCGAGTGCAATACAAGTATATCATCATTTAATTATTTACATAAAAACTAATTATAGGTCCATCAGTCTTGTAAACCATACTAATAGCTTGACCCTATGCAACTCCAGTCTAGCAGCTTCAAGTAGTTCACTTCTAAGTCATAGCTTGACTCATCGCATGATACCGTGAATAAAATATCACAATCATCCTACTTCAATTTTTCTTACTTGAGAAAGTTAACATAAAATGGATCTCTCACACAAATCTCACATTGCGGCAATCTCTCTCTCACTTCACGTAGGATCTGTTGGAGCTCACTCTCTCTTACTTGGTCAGGATCCATCAAATCTCATTTAAGCTCTATATGGCAAACCAAATCTACTATTTGTTCATCAATCTCTCTTTCCTAATGACTCCGTGTAGTGAAAGCATGAAGTTATTTTATCTTACTTTTCTCTTTTAATATTCTTTAGAGTTCCATTCGCATCAAGAGATCAAATTGTCCTTAAAATGATAGTGCAACAATGGATGGTTTATTAAAATGTTTCATGAATGGAATAAATGCAAAAAGCATTTGTTAAAAGATTAACAATAAAGTTGTTTGATTGCTCCAACTACATGCATTTTAGGTTGTATGAACAAGATTGCACATTTAGTGATGGTAGATTATAGGTATCATTAAAAGCTTTAGTCACAAAAATGTCAGAGTTGAAAAGATTTGTTTGTAGGAACATCAATTTGATATCTTTCAAAGCTTTATTCATGAAAATGTCATTATTTATGTAGACAAAATGTCTAGTTCAATGTTATTTTCTTACCAATCTCATTTTTGCTACATCTTTACATTGTTTATTTCTTTCTTCTATGTATACTTTTTTTCTAGTAGAATTACGTATTGTTGTGAGGAATGCTTTCTTGATACTTGGTATTTTGAGTACACTTAAAGTATCATTTTTTATAGATTACTCCCATCTATTACTGTTGAATTAATCTATGTAAACTCTACCTTTTGTGTCCGTCTTGTTAAGTAGGAAAATGAAGATTTTGCTTTTATAAAAGAAGTTTTGTTCACATCAACAATCCTTAATTATGAAAAATGACAGGCTTTAAGGTGTTGTGAGGTGAAGCTATTGACTTAGATGTTCAATAACCGGCAATCACCTAGTATTATTTCCCCTAGCTAGTTCCCAATTGCCAAATATTTCTATGTTCAGATACCATGGGTGTGACTCATTTTATTTTCTAGTGTTTCTTCATGTATTGAGAACTTCTTTAACCGTGTAATAGCCACCTCATTTCTTATAAATATTTTGTTTAGATTTGTCATCCGAGTTTATACATCTCCTTTTACGATCAGTTGTGATAGCCTATTGAAGTCAGTTCGGGTTACTTGAGTTTGTATATGCTGGTGTATAAAATCATATAGCTTCATTATGACTTCATATCTTGTATGTAACCTCATGTCATCAATGTTATTTTCTATCCGTGGTTAGTTGCATATGAAACTAAAACCCAGTCCTAACCTACCTACTTGTCCAATTAAGCCTAAATCCTATCTATCTATATCTCATAACCTTTGAAACCTGAACCGGAGTGTAGTCATATTCTTCTTAACCAACCCATCTCAACTCCTTGTAGCTAAAACCTCGACAATCCTAACCTCTTGCTTCACCAATCTCTACAACTTTTCCTAGCTGACCAAATTCTTTACATTACATATTTATCTATTAATATTGGCACACTTGATAGGAGTGGCAGTTGATTACTTGGTTCATGCTTCATTAATGTATGTGATGTGGTCTAGTAATATGATTGGTGATGCTTAATGTTTTATTTATTTGAATTCTTTATCTAGTTCATTTAAGTTGTGTGTCATGTGAAACAATTTATGATGCTTAATTTGTATAATTTGTTTGTGGTAGCATTCATTGTATATGCACTCAATTCAATACAATGTAGAAGTTTCACTATTCAATCATTTTATAACAAAGGCATGTCAATGTCATTTATATTAGGTAACCTCTTTTGTACCTAATTAGTTCTTACCAAAAGTACATGTATTACCATATTTTAGACACACATACACGCACACATTCTCATAGTTTCAGGCATTCTTTAAATTCAAAAGATTTAACCAATTAATATTTTTAGTATTGATAATTTATCTAGGATGCATCCTTTCTATTGAATCAAATGAACTACAACATTATTGAGTGACCTATCCTTGATTTCTATTAAAACCCTAACCATGTATTTTAGTTATTAATACTTTAGAGTATTATTATTGGAGAAAAAATACAATTTTGGTTCAAGATTACAATATGGGGAGAGAAGTCTTGTGAGAACAATTGTGACCCTCTACATGACATGTTTTATAGAGCCTTCTGTTGGTGATGGAGATGATTAGTTAAATTGTATAAACAATGTTATGTAATACTTGAATTCTAAGAGAATTTGTGTATAAATAGTAGCATATTGCTATGCATACTTGGATGTTGAATTCCTTTTGTTTTCATTAGTTATTTTTATATAGGATTGAATGAAAACATAATTCAAAAGATTATTTTATTTTTATATTATTTATTATAAAAATATTGCTATACCAGAGAACGTTGAAGGAAGTTGACAAGGGAGGATAGTAATATAATAGCGATGCACTTGCAAGGAAATGTTGAAAGTAAATGATGAGAAAACTTTCTATTGCAAACTAGCAAGAGAAAACACTGTAATAATGGCAACCGAATAAGGAGGGAATCACAAGGAGTTTTCAAGGGATCTTTCTATTGCTAAATTGTCACCAAAATCATGCAACGGAAAGTATCCTTCGTGATTCCTCTACTATTTTCTTGTTGTTCTATTTGGCAAGAGAATTGCAACATATAGAAGGGACTATTTCATTGTTATCTTTTCATATTCTTGTAGTGCTTTCTCCATCTTGCTTTAATCGTATTATCATGTTATCGATAAATGCCATATATTATCAAAATCCGAATGAAAACCTTAAATATTTTTAAGTGAGACTTAACATAGAAATTTTCTCTTTTATAAACAATACATATACAATAACACTGACATAACTTTCACTCGAATCGAAGTTTTCAGCATTATGCATCGGTTGCATACGAGAAATCTTCCAAACATGACTCCAAAAGGACTATGATTCACAACTTTAGCCCTAATTCCTTTTAAGAACTTAGAATTAGTGAAATTGTATAGCATCAATTTCAATCTAAAAGCTTTTTCATAGTTTTCTATAATGTTTGTGATTATATCCTTGGCTTGAAGAATGGGAGACAATGTTATGTAATGTTTCATTGTGTTGTATTGGATTATCACCTTTACTCTCTTACAACAAATGACAAATTCTCCACATTAGTCGTTCATAATATGAACTTATACCTTACCTTTATCCTTAAGCTTTATCTTTATGAATATTTGTAATATGAACCTGAGTTTTTTTTATCTTAAAGTTACTCTAAGGTGAGGGGTAACTCTTTTCTTGTTTCTTTCTCCATCAAGAGGCTTGGGAGATAGATTTTTCTTGTAAAACTTATTCTTAAATTCACCAAAATATGTATCAAATACCATATCAGAGTAAGTTAGTAATTGAACAAGTTCTTCAAACTTTATCTATATTTCTCTAGAATACCCTTTTGCTTCTAATCTTCGGTTCCACGTTAGAGTTCTTCAAAGCTTTATTTTGAGATTGTAATATGACTTCTTTGAATTCAACCCATGTACGTCTATTTTGATAACAAAATGACCATCAATAGCACCAGTAAGATACACCCTCTATTTGGTTGGTTGCTATTTGTTACCAAATCTCTGATCTAAACATTTAAAATATTCACATGAATACATTACTTTTAAAATCAAATTTTTAAATATCCATTAATGAATATTAAGACTTTGATAAATGTATTTCTTTCTTGCTTTTGGTTAGTTAAGTTGAGCTTAGGATATTTTTGTTCTTCCACTTTTTTATACTCATTAACCTTCATGGAGTCATTGAGCTAATACTCACCACATTGTCTTGATTCGCATGTCATAAGGAACATATATCAATGATTGTAACTAGATTCATGACATGTTCCTATCATTTTATAGAGATTCATACATTAACAACGGGGTTGCTTTGTGGTGATAACAAATAACTTACTCTTTCCTTACCCTTTCTAGTGAGGAACTATATGGGCTTGCATTGCCTCTATCTAACTCAAAAACTGAATGGGCACTTCTCCTAATGCTTCCCTTGGAAGCATCATGACCTAATTGATTTCTTGTGGGCTTCTTTTGAAGGAATAGACAATAGTGAAGCATTCGGTCTTTAATTTCATTATACAAGTATTTATAGATAAAGGTAAAGTTTGACCAATGAACAAAACAATGCTACTTTTGATTCCCAAAATGGAGAGAGAATCTGGGGTTCATGAAGTAATTTAGGCCCATATCTCTTTGTAGTGTAATCTATAAAATTATGGTGGTATTTGCGCAATGGTTTAAAATGTACTCCCCACTTGTCTCTCCTTTACAAGCTAGTTTTATTTTGGAAAGGCTTATCGACGCTAACATCATCTTGGCTAAAGACATAGTTCATTATATATACAAGAAGTCATACACGAGAGAATAATTTATATATGAAAATTTGAAAAGCTTATGACTGTTTTATAGCCATGCAAGGACACTTTTCTTTCATCTTTGTGATCTATTTATGAAATATATCTCCTCAATTACTACATCTATCTTATGAGAAGGCAAAAAATGGAGGAGTTTCTACCTTCAAGCAAGCTTAGCCAAGGTGACTGTGATTTATAGCCATGCAAGGACAATTTCCTTCCATCTTTATGATCTATTTATGGAATAAGTCTCTTCAATTGCTATATCTATCTTATGAGGAGGCAAAAAATGGAGGAGTTTCTACCTTCAAACAAGCTTTGCCAAGATGATTCACTTTCTTCATACTTGTTTGTTATATGTATGGAAAAGCTAACCGGTATTATATACATGATTAGGTAGACCAAGGATGTTGGCATGCTTTTACTATTTGATGGACTGGTTTGAGCATCATGTGTTTAATGTTTACAGATAATCTTCTTTTCTTTGGAGAAGAATCTACTTATCAAATTAAATGCAATGGAGATATTAGAGGAGTTTGGGGGCATGATGACCAACATATTAACAAGAACAAATCTAGCGTTATTGGAAAGGTAAGCATAGGTGAATCCCCTCTGTTGGAATGTATCTTGGTTTTCCTATTTCTACAAGTTTTCTTAAATCACCAAAATTCACTTACCTCATATTGAAACTAGCATGTTGGAAGATGACAAGCTTCTCAAATTTCTCACCCAGTAGTAAGTGCAATACTTATGTACAATGCATATGACACTCTTACTAGAAGCATGTGTCAAGTGCATTGAGCAACTCCAAAGAAACTTTATTTGATGCCATGAGGAAGGCATGCGAATCCTATGACAAATTGCTTGGTCTACACTATACAAAGTAAAGAGATTGGGTGGACTCAACTTAATGGATGTATATTCGTTCGATGAAACATGCTCATTGAAGATTATCTTGTAGATTAAATGTAGAGAAAACTTCACTTCAATTCTCTATGATTTGTCAAAATATCATTTCAATATTGTATGTTTTTCTATTAACCTTTTAGTAACTTGTGATTTGCAATATTATGTAACTTAAGACCAAATAGTTAATGTTATTTGACTTATCTAACATGGCATTGAGCACCACCTTAGTGAATGCATGTCATGTCAGTAGTAAACAATACAAAATTTTGATGTTGCACTATTGTGGTCGATGTGGTATTATGTTAGTACCATGTAAGCATGCCACATCAAATAAATCAAAGAGCATTCCTATTAAAATATATCATACTCACATGATAGTGTTTGAGGATGTATTCCCAAATTGATTCATGTGATTGATTTGATTTGCATATGTAATGAATGAAAAGGAAGAGGGTTGTTGGGTGGGCTTTTATGATAGTTGTCAAAAACTAAACAACTGGTCAGGAGGGGTTGGGACTCTCTATGGCGTGATAGTCATATTTGATACAATAGGGCTCTTGATATCATAATGCATCGTTGATGATTGTATGGTTATGAGTCATATATTTATGATAATTTTTTAATATTTGGTTTGAACTCAGAGTTAGCTTTTTGTATATATATAGAGTGAGACATAGGCTATAAGGAAGCCCATCAAGTGAAGAGCATTATCATAGATCTCCATATCTTATATATAACATATGCTCTACTCTCATTAGGGACCAATTTATCGATGCAATCAATGATATCTTGATTAACCTTACTATCTCTTTTAAAGCTTGCAGAATACCTAAATATTGGATTTAGCTAGTAAGTTGCTGAATGAATAGGTTGATGTAGCTGTTTATTCCATCTATTATCGATAATATTCTACACAGACATATAATCTCTCTTTTTTTCTTTCATTAAAATTACTTATAATAGCTTCTTTAGCACTATCCATGATTTCTTAAAGATAACCCATGGATGATATCTCTTCGTTATCAGCCAATTTCAAAACTTTGAGTAAAGGACATGCGATCCTTAATAGTCTAACACAAGAGTTCTAAAATATACTATTAAAAATTGTCTCTAAAATCTCATTCAATTTTTTATTTCTTCTATTTTAAGGCAACTCTGCAAACTGTTGCTACTCATAAAAGGAAAGCATTCTCTTCAAGGCTTGCTTTTGTTTAACAATACTTCGTAATGATAAGAAATTAGTTGTAAACCAAGTAGCATCCGTACGAAGGCACTCTACACCATCTTTATATCTTCTCATCATACATAATACAAAAACATAGTTATATATAAATTTTGTAATCTTAACAACACTCAGTTGTTGCCTTTGCCTCATCCATCTCTCTAATATCTTCAAGAATGAGATCTAGACAATGTGTTGCACATAGTGTGCAATAAAAAGTCCCATAATTATCAACTAACTCCTTTCCAATAGCTTTATAGTTAGCTATATTACCTGTAATTAGTTGGACTATATTCTTAAGTCTAACCTCCAATATTACCTTATCAAATTCTTATCTTAAAACCACTGTAGTATGCCGCTCTTTTGACATGTCTAGTGATCTAAAAAACATAAGTCCTTTAGGACAACAGACAATGAAGTTTAACAAAGTCATTTCTCGCTTATGTGTCCATTCATATCTCGTAATAGTGTATCATGTTTCCTTTCATAACTCTCTTAAAGTCGAATAATACTCTTTAACTTTAAGGACAATCTTATCTAATAGTTTTTCTCTTAACTTTTGATAAGATATTATCTTATATCCTAGACCAATGTTAGCAATGGCATCTACCATTACTTGAAAATAAAAAGAGTTTGTTGCATTAAATGGAATGTATGCATAATCAAACCATCTCTCTACTGCAAGGTCTGTCTGTTCATGCAATTGCTCTAAAGCAATATTATCTGTATCGCATCGTAGGACTCCACGATACGATATACTAATACACCATAGTGTATCGTATTACCAAACTTATCGTTTTGTATCATGTGATACATATATCGCACGATACAAGACGTATCACCTGTATCATGCGATACGGACGGTATACCCTAAACCTTTGCTTTAGTAAAAACTGAATTACAATCTTCTGAATTATTAATTATTAATTTTGCTATAGATATACTTTTTGTTACTTGCTTTGACACTCTAGCATTAATTTTGCTATATATTATCAAGCAAACCAAGAGATACTTTACAAAGCATTAAACTACAATTTCCATTAATTTGGCAAAGTTGCTATAGATATAGCAAATTCTATATCTAGATTGTAGTTATTAGCAAAGCACAAGCTAAGAAAGCAAATTCTATATCTATAGCTAGATATTCTATTGAAGCTTCTGGAAGTGGATGATATTTAAAGTCTATTCAGTCTGTCTTTTCTTATTTCAATTAAATATGTTTTTAAAGGTAGCTTTAAATAAGTCTCATTAATGGCAATTAGGTAAATTAGTCTTTCTATACATTGTTATTTAAAGGGTGAAAACCCTAGCTGATGTAATTGGTTTTTGTATGAAGACAAATAATAAGAAAGAGTAGGTGGCGACAACATTCGGCCTGTCGACAACACCAGAGTCATCTTATCGTATTATTTTGATTTAGTAATTTCTGTTTATTTCATGCTTTCTAATACACATCGTATCAGAGCTTTATTGAAAAATAGCAGGTTGGGCGAAGACGTTCATGTATCATCCTATTGTATTTTGTTGATAGACAATCGTTATTGGTTGGGTTTAGATTTAGGTCGGTTAGAGGGAAGTTTGGGTAGGTTTAGGTGAAAGGGGCTAGGTCTAGGCTAGTTTTGGGTTAGGTTTAGGGGGGTCGGTTAGGTGGTTTAGGCTAGGTTAGGGTGAGGTTGAGAGACCTACCTCTTGGAGCCGGTCCACCACGCATAGTCCATGTTTCCACGCCTTTGTGCAACCCTTCTTCAAGTTGGTGCAACCCTTTGGTTTGAGCCTAGGTTCATACAAGGTTTGAACCCATGCCCTTGATCAAGCCCACATGGCTATGGCCCACCATATCTACTTTATGCCCTCCACTCATTCTCTCTCTTCCCAAGCCTCCCAATTTTGATTTCACGTGAACTTATGGCACCCCCTCA
Source organism: Brasenia schreberi (assembly GCA_036023115.1). NCBI lineage: Eukaryota > Viridiplantae > Streptophyta > Magnoliopsida > Nymphaeales > Cabombaceae > Brasenia > Brasenia schreberi. The sequence continues at coordinate 13,650,677 of JAYKKT010000078.1, read as the reverse complement.
CCTCTATTTATAGGCAAATGAGGTGGGTCTTGGGTATGGATCTGGATATTTGGGTCCAGATCCAATCCAAATTTTCATTTCTTCAGTCCTTCTTGGCATTTCGAGATGGACAGTTTCTGTAGGCCCTAGCTTCATCAATGCTCTGTCTTGGGCTGGGTCTTCCCCAACCTTTTCATCCGAACTCCTTCTCACCTTTCTAGGCTTCATTTTGTCTGATTTTCGATGTTTCAGGCTTGGATTTATGATGATTTCATGGTTGCTTTTGACTTGGCATTTGATGCTCCGGGCTTGAAGTTTGCTTCTGGCCTGGGCTCTCCTTTTGCCTTTTGCTCTTGCTTTTATCAGGCTAAGCTTGATTCTGGGCTTTTGAACTTGCTTTTGTGGTTGCTTTTGATCAGGCTCCACCTGTTTGTTTTGGCTTTTATACAAAATGAGACTTGGCCCGAGTTTGAGAAATTCATATTTCGAACGGGGTTTAAAACAAAAGTTTAAAGCTTTTGCAACTCCTAGGTTTTCGAAAACTCAAAATCTGGTTTTGAAATTGATTTTCAAACCAAGTGTTTATTTTGGAAAATCGTTTGATTTTGGGGTATTTATAGATGCCCCTCTTCGGTATTATCCAAATTTATTTGGATAATGGCGAAGAAGACAACACCCCTATTTAATTTCTCCTTGGATTCGTCCTCGAGAATATGGGATCGTCCCAGCTTTGAGAAAAATGTTTCCTTTGTGCCCAATAAGAGGGGATCTTTGCCAAAAGGGACTTTACCTAATGCGGTGCTAGTCCTAATTAGGATTGTGTAAGTGTCCATGTGTGCACATATGAGTGAATGGCATGGAATGTGTAAACACCCCGAAATCCCACGAATTGCTCAAATCCATCTGGTTTTGTAAAAGTAGCCCCAAAGGGCCATTTTGAGTCTGGAAACCCAGGAGCCTTCCAAACAACCCTGTACATATGTTTTGAACTTTATATTTCAAAAATATACAATATGGCTTTTGAAAACCTTTTAAAACACGTTTTTGAAACCCCGAAGCAGCTTTGGCCTAAGCAAGACAGGACCAGGAAAGCTAAGGAGAGCCCGAAATATGAGCACATGTCAAGCCCGGCACAGCAACTCTCATATCAAATTCACCCCCAGGATCTCGAACGTTCAAGACCCTGTTATCATCAAAACATCCTTTGAAGTCATCTCCGGAAGGCGAAAACAGAGGCTGACGATCATGTTGGCGAAGACCCAACGTAGACGGAGTACTGATGCTATCAGGCCCCGCACAAACCATTCGTTTCGAACACAGCTCGAAGGAGTCAGAATTCAGTTAGGATTGGATCTGGACCATATATATCCAGATCCCAATCCAAACCCATGTATGGACTTAGATTTGGATTTGGATTCAAAAATCCAATCCAATATCCATATCCATGGCCCACATCACCTTCTCATAAATGGAGGTGGGGCCCACTTGAATTTCACATGGGATTATGGGCATGAGAGAGAGTGGGGGAGGATAAGATCAAGTGTGTGTTGTAATTAAGCTTGACTTGTGTGTCAAGTTTGGGGTTAATCATGTGGGTTAGCCTAGTTAAGTGGGTTTAAGCTTGTAATTAGCCAAAACCTAACCTAGGGTTGCACCAACATGATGTGGTTAAGGTCTACGGGTCATGCAAAGGGAGCTCCTTCATCTAATCCTAGCCTTCTACCCTAATCCGGTCCTAATCTGAGCCTAATCACCTAACCCACTTCCCTAATCCCGGCCTAATCCCAACCTAATCACCTAACCCACTTCCCTAATCCTTCCCTAAACCTAGGTTAATTTCCTTAAACCTAACCTAATCCTAGCCTAATCACCTAACCTACCTCACTAAACCTCACCCTAAAACCAACCCACCTAGCTAAACCCTAAACCTCTAAACCACCCCTAGCCCACAACCTACCCAAAACCCCTTGTATCTAAAATATCTGGCCCTACCCTAATACCAGCCCACCTTACTACCTTACCACCCTCCCTAGACCACCTAACCACTACCCCAAAACCAGCCCCAACCGCCTCTTGCAACCCTATATAACCCCCCCCCCTTTGGGGCGGGTTTTTCCATCTTCCATCATCTTGGGTCCTCCACTCTCCAGCCCAACCGACTCCTACCTTGCTCCACTTGCCCCACAGCCAGCCACCACCTGCACCACTACCTCCCAGCCAAGCACCACCACCACCACCACTCCGGCCAAGGTCCACATCGCCACCATTTCGTCCGACCGAATCCCATCCTGTGCATCCAAACCACCCGGCTGCTCCCCTTCCATCCGCCACCACCTCTCCACTCGGTTATTACCCCACACTCCACCTTACTCCTTCTCCACTCCCTCTCCACTCTCAGCCACCCACCATACCACCACCTTACCCTAATACCAGCCACTTGCCGCCACCACTCCCACTCGGCCAGGCCATAACCATCCTAACTACCCGCCACTACCTAGACACCCTAGCAACACCCGGCCACCCCATCCAACTCCCTAAGACCTGCCCATATTACCTCTCCACATCCACCACTACCTTACCCCGTCTCCTAGCTAGTTCCCTTCCCTTCCACCACTCCTAGCCACCCTAGCAGCCCGCCACCATCAAGTTCCCCTAGTTGGCCACTCCAACCGACTGTCCCCCATCCATTCGGCCAGCCACCCGCCAACCCTAGACACTCCCCTAGACACTCCCTTAGGCTCCCCTTAGTGTCATACTCCCTAATCTCACAACCCTTCCTTAGTGAACCTAGATACTCACCTTAGTCCCACACGCTAAGGCAGCCCCTCCCCAAGTAGCCGGCCACCTTCAAGGCATCTCTTCCGCGCACCTAAGGCACCCGACCAGCAGCCCCTTGCCGTTCAATCCCGCGGAGCTCCCTCTTGCAGCCCAAGGCGAAGGCCAAGCCCACGCTCAAGCAAGGCATCTTCAGACCAACTATTAGTAAGTGCCTAACTCGGTCCTTAGTTGTATACTTGCTTAAGATTCAATTCGATACGGGGTTGTAATAATAGAGCATAGTCTCCCCCCGCTTGTAATAACGTGGCTTGGCACACCCACACACGTGCACTCTCTTAGTTGTGCACGATTTTGAACACACACGGGCCTAATCAGCCCCTAATACATAAAGATATATATATATATATATATATATATATATATATATATATATATATATATATATACTTTAATTTTTGTAGGGTTTTTGCTTAAGTTGGGTGTGTTGTCTTTCAATTCAAGCACTCACACTCATTGATCCTTCGCTCTTATTTGAAAGACCCAAGTAAGGGCCGAGCTATACTATTTGGGTTTTCATTTCATGTCGTGTGTGTAAGTCTTTTAATTCAAGCACTCACACACATTGAGCCTTCGCTCTTATTTGAAAGACCCAAGTAAGGGCCGAGCTATACTATTTGGGTTTTCATTTCATGTCGTGTGTGTAAGTCTTTCAATTCAAGCACTCACACACATTGAGCCTTCGCTCTTATTTGAAGGACCCAAGTAAGGGCCGAGCTATACTATTTGGGTTTTCATTTCATGTCGTGTGTGTAAGTCTTTCAATTCAAGCACTCACACACATTGAGCCTTCGCTCTTATTTGAAGGACCCAAGTAAGGGCCGTGTTATACTATTTGGGTTTAATTTCATGTTGTGTGCGTAGTATTTCAATTCAAGCACTCACACACATTGAGCTTTCGCTCTTATTCCCAAGACCTTAATCAAGGCCATACTGCAAGTTATATTTGGGTTTCATTTCATGTCGTGTGTGTAAGTCTTTCAATTCAAGCACGCACCCACATTGAGCCTTCGCTCTTATTTTCAAGACCCAAGTAAGGGCAAGTATATACCCTATATACATATCTCCCTTCGGCATTTATATTACAAGTCATTTCCCTTCGGTTATTTCCCTTCGGCATTGTCTTTGCATTCGGGTTTTCCCTTTGGAGTAGCGTGAGTTTGCATTGCATCTACGCCATACCACGAGGTAGGACACATATTGCATCGAAGCAAGCCCCGTACTCCCGCTCAAATTCGCCCCATGTAGTGGAGTGTTCATAACACACAAACTAGGTGGCTCATCATGGGATAAAAAGAAAGACTTAGGCACGTGCAAATCCACGCAATCTAAAATCTGCAATCGCATTCTAAAGACCCGAATTAAACACCTCGAATCACTTTGTAAGCTTTTTCTATCTCAAAACTCGATTTTTCAAAGCGTACAGACTGACCCTTGCGCATCGGTGCAAGAAGGTCTGCGACGACAAGAGCTCACTTGCTCACAGTCGCCACGATTAGAAGTCAGTTTAAAATATATCTTCGCTAGCTTAGGTTAGCTAGCTGGCACACCCTATTTATATAAATAGGCCTTAGACACTCGAGAGGATCCGCTCTAGGCCCTAAAAAGGTAAGAGGCGGGGATTTTCGCGTGTCTACAGAGATTAAAACGCCCGGTGGGACGTGAGCCTTTTAAAAATCGAGTTTTAAGTTAGGAGCTTGCGAAAAATTTTGTTAAAAAGGTGTTGTTTTTAACTTGTTTTCTTTGCTTGTACTTAGGAAATTTTGAAAAAGCTTGAAAAGCATGTCAAAATCCAATCCAAGTGAAGCCAAGGCTCATGCGCATCAAGTTCTCACTCTAGGAGGATTTTCAAAAACAAAATAAAACTAGATGAGATCGAGGACCTGAGAAGGGAGTTTGAGGCCAAGATCGATGCTCTCAGCCAAGAGGCTGAAGTAGGCGATTCGTGTTCATCAAATGGTGAACCAAGGCCTAAGAAAAAATCTGAAAAGCCTCGCAAGCACAAAGAGGCCTCCATAATGGAAGGCAACCAATACCACGAGTCCTTCACACAAAAGGATCGTAAAGCCCTACAACAGTTGTTGAAAGGGCAGAATAAAGAGAAAAGAAGCTACGTCCTGTCTGATTTCCTTCCTATGGATTACGAAACAGACAGTGACAGGCAACCAATACATGTCTATCTTAGAGCTTATACAAACCTCGCCTAGGCATAGACTTGTATTAGAGAAAATTCTAGAAAGGGCTAAGGTTGATTCGAACATAAGTCCGGAATCCTTGTCTGCCCAAGTGGCTTTATTAGGAGCAAAATCGCCCATCACTTTTTCGGAAGATGATGTAGATAGGCCCTACGAATCCCACAACCAGGCCTTGCATATCGAGGTGGTTCTATATAACCACTCTCTAGACAGGTGCCTAGTCGATGGTGGAGGAGGGCTCAACATCCTTCCACTTCATGTGGCGTATAAAATTGGAGTCACTTTGACTTTAGTGAACCCAAGCCCCATCGTTATCACTTGATACGATGGGAATGCGTCTAGACCTTTAGGATCCATCGAACTCCCAATGGAAACGGGAGGGATCGAACACACGGGGGTGTTCCATGTCTTGGACATCCACCCCCATTATAACCTGTTGCTGGGAAGACCCTGGATACACAGCTTGTGCGTTGTGCCATCCACCTTCCACAGGTGTGTTAAGATCCCTTTTAGGGACCAGGTCGTAGTGATCCTAGGTGAGAGTCACCCACAGCTTCAGGGGATCATAAACTCCCCTTGTTTATCCAGCTCCCAGGCCCATGAGGCTAACCTGGGGCAAATTGTGATCGAGCCACCAAGACTCGTGTTAAACAACCCTAGGAAGGTTGTATGTGTGAAGGGGCCGCCCAAAGTAGGCCCCCTCCCGATTCTAACCCTTCTAGGAAAACCCAAGCGTTTCCTATTTCCAAAGCCCCTGGACAAAAGGCCATATGAGTACAATATGGACGACATCATGTTTCAGGACCATGACTTGTACCACGCCTTTTCAAAAAATAAAAAATCATGGAACATGTTGCTGAACATGGGTACACGTCCTACAAGAGTCTAGGAGCACAGAACCAGGGTCTCCTAGAGCCCATCCTTCCTAGGGTCAATCCAAGCCGATATGGGATTGGCTATACTCCTCGAATACCGCCGGAGCCACCCCTTGTGACCACCTGGGTCAAGGGTGTCCTGGAACCTGTCTTAGAAGAGACCTACGATTTAGATCTCCTATTCTGAGTCTAACCCGTAGCGTTTTCCCTTTGTAGGTATGACGGAAGATCCCTTTTATAAAAATACAAAAACATTCGAAAAGCTTAAAATGAAAAAAATCGAAAAAGAAGAAAAACCAAAAACAATGAAAAACAAAAACTCGAAAAAAGAGTGCTTTGTGTAGTTCCCAAGGTTCTTGTTTTACAAAACCCCAAAAAAATCGAAAATTTGGAAAATACCAAAAAGATTTTGTATATAGCTGCTCCTGGTAGGACTTCGGCAAAAGAAAAGGATTTCGAAAGAAACGTCGTCTTCATAACCAGACCAAAAATTTTGAAATCACTTGAAAATCCAAGTACAAAACTAGGTCTTTTTGAAAATCATGCATCAAATTCCCTCGGGTCTATAGCCCACGAGAATGATCAAAGCCCAGAAGTAGATCCCCTCGAGGAAGATCCCACTTCTGAGCTCCCAGAATTTCATAAAATTCTCAATTTTGAAAGACCTTCCCTATCAGTAGGAGGAGATTTCATAGAGGTGAACCTAGGGGATGATTCCAATCCGAAAACCATCAAGATGGGCGCATGCTTGCATGAACATGAAAGATCAGCATTCATTGGATTTCTACGAATCTATTTAGATGTGTTTGCATGGACGTATGAAGACATGCCGGGCATAGACCCCAACATTGTCGAGTATCGTCTTCCCTTAGATGTAGGTGTAAAACCCATAAAGCAGAAGCTTAAGAAAATACACCCGAATGTACACATGCAAGTCAAAGAGGGTTTAGAAGATCTGCTAAAAGCCAGATTTATAAAACCCATTGCGTATTCTGATTGGTTGTTGTAGACGCGCAAAAATCCCTGCCTCTCTCCTTTTTAGGGCTTGGAGCGGATCCTCTCGTGTGTCTAAGGCCTATTTATATAAACAGGGCGTGCCAGCTAGCTTACCTAAGCTAGCGAAGATATATTTAAAACTGACTTCTAATCGTGGCGACTGTGAGCAAGTGAGCTCTTGTCATCGTAGACCTTCTTACACCGATGCGCAAGGGTCAGTCTGTACACTTTGAAAAATCGAGTTTTAGGGTATAGAAAGCCTACGAAGCGGTTCGAGGTGTTTAATTTGGGTCTTTTAGATACGATTGCAAATTTTAGATCACGTGGATTTGCACGTGCCTAAGTCTTTCTTTTTATCTCTTTATGGGCCACCTAGTTTGTGTGTTATGGACACTCCACTACATGGGCAAATTTGAGCGGGAATACGGGGCTTGCTTTGATGCAATATGCATCCTACCTCGTGGTATGGCGTAGATGCAATGCAAACTCACGCTACTGCAAAGGGAAAACCCGAATGTAAAGACAATGCCGAAGGGAAATAACCGAAGGGAAATGACTTGTAATGTAAATGCCGAAGGGAGATATGTATATAGGGTATATACGTGCCCTTACTTGGGTCTTGCAACTAAGAGCGAAGGCTCAATGTGGGTGCGTGCTTGAATTGAAAGACTTACACACACGACATGAAATAAAACCCAAATATAACTTGCAATATGGCCTTGATTAAGGTCTTGGGAATAAGAGCGAAAGCTCAATGTGTGTGAGTGCTTTAATTGAAGTACTACGCACACAACATGAAATTAAACCCAAATAGTATAACACGGCCCTTACTTGGGTCTTTCAAATAAGAGCGAAGCTGAATGTGTGTGAGTGCTTGAATTGAAAGACTTACACACACGACATGAAATGAAAACCCAAATAGTATAGCTCGGCCCTTACTTGGGTCTTTCAAATAAGAGCGAAGGCTCAATGTGTGTGAGTGCTTGAAATGAAAGACAACACACCCAACTTAAGCAAAACCCTACGAAAATTAAAGTACATATATATATTTATGTATTAGGGGCTGATCAGGCCCGTGTGTGTTCAAAATCGTGCACAACTAAGAGAGTGCACGTGTGTGGGTGTGCCAAGCCACGTTATTACAAGCGGGGGGAGACTATGCTCTGTTATTACAACCCCGTATCGAATTGAATTTTAAGCAAGTATACAACTAAGGGCCGAGTTAGGCACTTACTAATAGCTGGTCCGAAGAAGCCTTGCTTGAGCGTGGGCTTGGCCTTCGCCTTGGGCTACAAGAGGGAGCTCCACGGAGTTGAGCGGCAAGGGGGTGCTGGCCGGGTGTCTTGGGCGCGCGGGAAGGGCGCCTTGAAGGTGGCCGACTGCTATGAAGGGGGCTGCCTTGGCGTGTGGGGCCAAGGTGAGTATGTAGGGTCACTAATGAAGGGTCGTGAGGTTAGGGAGTATGACACTAAGGGGGAGCCTAAGGGAATGTCTAATGGAGCACCTAGGGGAAAGGAAGTGGCTGGCCGAATGGAAGTGACAGTCGGTTGGAGTGGCCGACTAGGGAAACTTGGTGGTGGCGGGCTGCTAGGGTGGCTAGGAGTGGTAGAAGAGAAGGGAACTAGCTAGGAGATGGGGTAAGGTAATGGTGGAAGAGGTGAGGTAATATGGGCAGGTCTTAGGGAGTTGGATGGGGTGGCCGGGTGTAGCTAGGGTGTCTAGGTAGTGGCGGGTAGTTAGGGTGGTTATGGCCTGGCCGAATGGGAGTGGGGCAGGTGGAATGGCTGGTGTTGGGGGAAGATGGTGGTGGTGCAGGTGGTTGAGAGTGGAGGGGGAGTGGAGAAGAGGTGAGGTAAGGTATAGGATACTATCCGGATGATGGGGCGGTGGCGGATGGGAAGGGAGCAACCGAATGTGGTGGATGGGTTGGTTCGGCCGGATGAAGGGGATGGCGATGTGGACCTCGGTTGGAGTGGTGGTGGTGCTCGGCTGGGAGGTAGTGGCGCAGGTGGTGGCTAGCTGTGGGGCAGGTGGAAGTGGAGAAAGGGGTGATCGGCTGGGAATGGGGGACCTGAGATAGGATCCTTGGAGCTTGAAGATGGGGAAAACCCGCCCCAAAGGGGGGGGTTTATATAGGGCTGCAAGAGGCGGTTGGGGCTGGTATTAGGGTAGTGGTTAGGTGGTCTAGGGGTGGTGGTATGGTGGTAAGGTGGGCTGGAAAGGGTAGGGCCAGATATTTTAAATACAAGGGGTTTGGGTAGGTTGTGTGCTAGGGGTGGTTTAGGGGTTTAGGGTTTAGCTAGGTGGGTTGGTTTTAGGGTGAGGTTTAGTGAGGTAGGTTAGGTGATTAGGCTAGGATTAGGCTAGGTTTAGGAAAATTAACCTAGGTTTAGGGAAGGATTAGGGAAGTGGGTTAGGTGATTAGGTTGAGATTAGGCCGGGATTAGGGAAGTGGGTTAGGTGATTAGGCTCAGATTAGGACCGGATTAGGGTAGAAGGCTAGGATTAGGTATTTTTAGTTAGGATTAGGTGAAGGAACTCCCTTTGCATGACCCATGGACCTTAACCACATCATGTTGGTGCAACCCTAGGTTAGGTTTTGGCTAATTACAAGCTTAAACCCACTTAATTTGGCTAACCCACATGATTAACCCCAAACTTGACACACAAGTCAAGCTTAATTACAACACACACTTGATCTTATCCTCCCCCTCTCTCTCTCATGCCCATAATCCCACGTGAAATTCAAGTGGGCCCCACCTCCATTTATGAGAAGGTGATGTGGGCCATGGATATGGATATTGGATTGGATTTTTGAATCCAAATCCAAATCTAAGTCCATACATGGGTTTGGATTGGGATCTGGATATATATGGTCTAGATCCGATCCAAACTGAATTGTGACAACTTCAGGTTGTGTTCGAAACGAACGGTTTGTGCGGGGTCTGACAACATCAGTACTCCGTCTGCGTTGGGTCTTCGCCAACATGATCGTCCGCCTCTATTTTCGCCTTCCGGAGATGACTTCAAATGATATTTTGATGATAACAGGGTCTTGGACGTTCGAGATCCTGGGGGTGTGGATTTGATACGAGAGTTGTTGTGCCGGGCTTGACATGTGCTCTAGTTCCGGGCTCTCCTTAGCTTTCCTGGTCCTGTCTGGCTTAGGCCAAGCTGCTTTGGGGTTCCAAAACATGTTTTAAAAGGTTTTCAAAAACCATATCACATATTTTTGAAATATAAAGTTTAAAACATATATACAGGGTTGTCTGGAAGGCTCCTAGGTTTCCAGACTCAAAATAGCCCTTTGGGGCTGCTTTTACAAAACCAGATTGTTTTGAGGAATTCGTGGAGTTTCGGGGTGTTTACAGTTGTCAAATATCGTTGTAGTTTGAAAAACCAATGGGAAAAGTCGAATATGCATCAATTTCAGAAACCTGAATAAAGCCACTCCAAAGGATAATTATCCTTTACCAAACATAGATTTGATAGTCGATAGTACTGCAAATCATGAAATGTTTTCGTTTATGGATGGCTATTCAGGCTATAATCAAATCAAACTAAGTCCATGAGATCAGGGTAAGACCGCCTTCACAACCCCATGGGGCACGTACTGCTATACAGTCATGCCCTTTGGTTTGAAAAATGCCGGTGCAACATACCAACGAGCCATGACCACGATCTTCCATGATCAGATTGATGAGCTCGTAGAAGTGTATGTAGATGATCTCTTGGCAAAATCCAAAACCCGTTGCACTCATCTCGAATGTTTGCAAAAGATTTTCGAAAGGCTTGGACTTTACAAAGTAAAGCTAAACCCTCAAAAATGTATATTTGGGGTAGAATAAGGGAAGCTTCTAGGCTTTATGGTGAGCCAAAGGGGTATAGAAGTCGACCCCTCTAAGTGTCGAGCCATCATAGGGGTGTTGGGCGGGTGCCTTGAAGGTGGCTGGCTGCAAGCAAGGGTGTCGCCTTGACGTGTGGGATTAAAGGGGCTAGGTAAGGTCACCCGGGGGAGTGTAGTGTTGGGGGAGTATGGCACTAAGGTAGAGCTTAAGGGAGTGTCTAAGGGAGAGCCTAGGGGAAGTATGGGACTGGCGGATGGAAGGGCCGAATGAGTATGGGGCAGTCGGTTGAAGTGGCCGACTACTAGGGAGACTTGGTGTGGCGGGCAGTTAGGGTGGCTAGGAGTGGTGTAAGGGAAGGGAACTAGCTAGGATATGGGGTAAGGTGGTGATGGTTGTGGTGAGGTGATAGGGGCAGTTCTTAGGGAGTTGGATGGGGTAGCTGGGTGTAGCTAGGGTGGTTAGGTAGTGGCGGGTAGTTAGGATGGCTAAGGCTTGGCCGAATGGTAAGGGTGGTAGCAAGTGGCTGGCTGTGGGGGCAGGTGGTGGTAGTGCAAGTGGCTGAGAGTGGAGAGGGAGTGGAGAAGGTGAGATGAAGGATGGGGTACTAACCGTGCTTGAAGAGAGGCGGTGGATGGAAGAGAGAAGCCGGGTGTGGTGGAGCAGGTGGTTCGGCCGAAGGCAGGGGTGGCGACAGGTGGTGGGCCGGCTGGGGTGTGGTGGAGCAGGTGGAGCACGGTGGTGGCTGGTGGTGGTGTAGGTGGAAGGCCTGGCTAGACGTGGATGAAGTGGCTGGGCTCGGTTGGGCTGGACCAAGGTGAGAGAGGATGGGAAGGGAGAGAGCCTCTAGCTAGGAAAACCCGCCCCCAAGGGGGGGGGTTTATATAGGAATGGGTAGGTCGGTTAGGGCTGGGTTTGGGGTAGTGGTTAGGTAGGGTGGTATGATGATAAGGTGGGCTGGAAAGGGTAGGGCCAGATATTTTAGATACTAGTGGTTTGGGTAGGTTGTGGGCTAGGGGTGGTTTAGGGGTTTAGGGTTTGGTTAGGTGGGTTGGTTCTAGGGTGAGGTTTAGTGAGCTAGGTTAGGTGATTAGGCTAGGATTAGGCTAGGTTTAGGGAAATTAACCTAGATTTAGGGAAGGATTAGGGAAGTGGGTTAGGTGATTAGGTTGGGATTAGGTCGGGATTAGGGAGGTAGGTTAGGTGATTAGGCTCAGATTAGGGGCGGATTAGGGTGGAAGGCTAGGATTAGGTATTTTGGGTTAGGTTTAGGTGAAGGAGCTCCCTTTGCATGGCCCATAGACCTTAACCACATCATGTTGGTGCAGCCCTAGGTTAGGTTTTGGCTAATTACAAGCTTAAACCCACTCAATTAGGCTAACCCACATGATTAACCCCAAACTTGACACACAAGTTAAGCTTAATTACAACCACACTTGATCTTATGCACCCCCACTCTCTCTCATGCCTATAATCCCACGTGAATTTCAAGTGGCCCCACCTCCATTTATGAGAAGGTGATGTGGGCCATGGATATGGATATTGGATTGGATTTTTGAATCTAAATCCAAATCCAAGTCCATACATGGGTTTGGATTGGGATCTGGATATATATGGTCCAGATCCAATCCAAACTGAACTCTGACTCCTTCAAGCTGTATTTGAAACGAACGGTTTGTGCGGGGCCTGACAGCATCAGTGCTCCGTCTGCGTTGGGTCTTCGCCAACATGATCGTCCGCCTCTGTTTTCGCCTTCCGGAGATGACTTCAAAGGATGTTTTGATGATAACAGGGTCCTGGACGTTCGAGATCCTGGGGGTGTGGATTTGATACAAGAGTTGCTGTGCCGGGCTCAACATGTGCTCCGGTTCCGGGCTCTTCTTAGCTCTCCTGGTCCTGTCTTGATCGAGCCAAGCCGCTTCGGGGTTTTAAAACATGTTTTAAAAAGTTTTAAAAGCCATATTGTATGTTTTCGAAATATAGTGTTCAAAACATATGTACAGGGTTGTTTGGAAGGCTCCTGGGTTTTCAGACTCAAAATAGCCCTTTGGGGCTGCTTTTACAAAACCAGATGAATTTGAGAAATTCGTGGGATTTCGGGGTGTTTAGAGAACCCTTCAACAAACTGTTGAGGAAGGGCACGAAATTCTTTTGGGATGACGAATGCCAGAAGTCCTTCGAGAGACTGAAGGCATACTTGGTTAATCCCCCCGTTTTGAACCCTCCAAAGCAAGGAAAACCGCTTTTACTATACATCTCCGTGAATGCGAATGCTTTAGGAGCCCTGTTGGCTCAATACAAGGATGACACCCATAAGGAGTATGCCATCTACTACATTTCGAAAACTCTCTTGGCTTATGAACGAAATTATCAAGCCATGGAGAAGACGTGCTTGGCCCTAGTCTGGGCCTGCCAGAAATTCAGACACTATTTCCTAGATCATGAGATCTGGATAGTGTCTAAGCTTGATCCAATCAAGCACTTGTTCGAAAAACCCATTCTCACGGGTAGATTGGGAAAATTGCAACTCCTTCTAATGGAGTATGATCTGAAATACCATCGCCAGATCTCCATTAAGGGGAAAGCTCTAGCAGATTACGTGGCTGAGTTCCCCTTAGAGGACGCATATCCCACTCTTGTTGAAATGCCTGATAAAGGCATATTACAAAACCATTTTCAAAACCATATTTTAGCAAACAGTTTCGAAAACCAAGTATGGAAGATGCACTTCGATGGGGCACGAAACCAACGAGGGGCTGGTGCTGGGGTCATCCTAATCTCCCCTGAAAAGGGCGAGATTCCCATAGCAGTCCGCTTAGATTTCGAATGTTCCAACAACGTAGCTGAGTATGAAGCACTCATACAAGGCTTAAGGATTTCGAAAACTCTAGGGGCATCATGCATCGAGGTCTTTGGAGATTCGCTCCTTGTCATAAACCAGGTTTTGAAAATTTGGCAAGTATGTAATGAGAAACTACTTCCATATCACGAGTTGGCCACTCGATTGGTCCAGTCCTTCCAATCGTGTAAACTCACACACATAGGAAGAGAGGACAATGGCATCGCCGATGCCCTCTCCTCCTTGGGTTCAGCCCTGAAGGTCGATCCCATTTCAGGGACCAGATCTTTGAAAATATGGCATGCGCCCCAACCATCCACACACAACTTGGATATTTGCCAAAACAACCCAGAGTCTATTGAAAAACCTTGGTTTTATGACATCAAACAATTTTTAGAAAATGGGGGATTCATCGAGGATGCCACATCCAAAGATAAGGCATTCGTTCGTAAGATTTCGACCCGATACACCATTCTGGGTGGGGTTTTATACAAAAAGAGTTTTACTGGCATTCTGCTTAGGTGTATCGACCTAGAGGAGGCTAGGATAGTAATGCATGAATTCCACGAGGGAGAATGTGGAGGACATGTTAATGCCAACATGATGGCAATGAAAATACTTAGAGGGGGCTATTTTTGGTCCACCCTAAAAAGGGATTGTCACGATCATGTTAGGAAGTGTCATCCATGTCAAGTGCATGGGCACGCCATTCATATCCCTTCATCTGCATTGCATTCCGTGGTCAACCCTTGGCCATTTACCATGTGGGCGTTTGACATTGTAGGCCCAATATTTCCAAAGGCCTCGAATGGGCATCGATTTATTTTAGCAGCCACGGAGTATTTCTCCAAGTGGGTGGAAGCTATATCCCTAACCAATGTGATGGGGTAACATGTGGTGGCTTTCATCCGGAGGAATATCTTGGCTCGATTTGGGGTTCCACGAGACCTTGTGTCTGATAATGGTACCCCATTCAAAAACGAGCGGATGGTTAAGTTATGCAACACGTATGGCATAACTCACCACTTCTCTTCGCCCTACTACCCTCAAGGCAACGGCCAAGCCGAAGCCACAAACAAGACTCTCATTAGCATAATTGAGAAAACCTTAGAGAAGGGTAGGACGTGGCACGAGAAGCTGGATGAAGCCTTATGGGATTATAGGACTTCCATCCGAGCTCCCACAAATGCCACACCATTCGAATTGGTCTGTGGCACAAACGCCATTCTCCCCATTCATACTCAACTGCATTCATTTCATACATCCATTGCACTCGACCTCCCCCTAGAGACGCTTCAGCATGCTAGGATACCCGAACTAGATTTGCTAGATGAGAGGCGACTCCTTGCCATGGATCATGCTCGTGCATACCGGCAAAGGATAGCCCGACATTATGGCAAACACATGAGACCTCGCTACTTTGAAGTGGGAGATCTGGTCTTAAAAATCATCCACTATCGTGGCCCACATCCACTCGGAAAGTGGCGCCCCAAGTGGGATGGACCCTATGTTGTACGAGCAACCACCACGAACAATTCGTATTGGTTGATCGATGTAGAAGGTAGGAATTTAGCAGATCCTATCAATATTCAATACTTAAAGAAGTATTATGTGTAGGATTTGGATTAAATCCCAGTTTTTGAAAATTTTAGGGATAGCTGCCCTGAGACATGAACATAAGGTGCAAAGGCAAAATCGTGTGACCCTGAGTAAGAGAATTCACACTTGTGAAAGAGTGGAGTCTTCAAAATCGTGGTTACATTTCAAAATCCTTCTTCTTACAAAGAAAGGCCTAGTTCAACATAGCAAGATACTTGCAAGTAGTACGTGCTATTTCTAAATAGGTTGATCTGGAATGGATCGAGTGTAGGCTTGGGATAAGTCCTCCCCTCTTCTCTTCTACTTCCAAAAGGAAAAACACGGCCCAAACAAAGAGAATTTCCCATTCAAAGTATCTTTCCAAAAGAAAGAAACCAGGATTCCAAAGAAAAATCGATTCTCTTGTAAAAAAAAGGGATTAAAGAAAAAATACTCCCAAAGGGAGACCCTCTATGAAAAAAAGAAGAAAAAGAGGCCAAAAAGCTCAAAAAGAGCAGTTTTTCACCTTCTATGCCTTAAACCACAGGACGCTTCAGAAGGGACCGTGGTATCTCTTTCCCATCCCCGACTTATCCCAAGCTAAAGCATGGTTCATTTCGAGGAATCCTAAAGTAAAAATAAGATTTACTTACTTGAATTTCGTCTTGTTTGAGAATTCGACGTTTCAAGTAAGACGTAGGAATTTGAAATATAGCTTGTTTTCTTATAAAACCTCCGCTAGATAAGCGAGTGTTAAGACTCAAACAAGGGCAAACACGAAGAGCTCGAGATCCTTAGGATCGAGGCTCAAGACAGTTGTCCATTTTGTAAATAAATTTTGTAAATAAATTTTGAAAATCAAACATTGAACAGCATAGGATTTGCTCACTTGGAGCAGTAGGCCTTGTAAGTCTCTAGAGTTCGACCACATCTGGTCTCTGGGAGGTCGCCACTCTTGGCACTACACCCATGTCACGCATCTGCATTCCACGCATGACACTTACATAAACATGATCCCATTTAGGACCAGAGACCGTTGTATATCCCTTTGGCGTGATATCTCCTCCTACCAGAGTTTGTAAATTGAGATTTTGTTAAAAATGGGACGATCCCATATTCTTCGTGGCTAGATCTAGGGAGACATTGAAAAGGGGTGTTTGTCATCTTTGCCCTTATCCAAATTGATTTGGACAAGGTCAAAGAGGGGCATCTGTAAACACCCCGAAATCCCACGAATTGCTCAAATCCATCTGGTTTTGTAAAAGCAGCCCCAAAGGGCCATTTTGAGTCTGGAAACCCAGGAGTCTTCTAGACAACCCTGTACATATGTTTTAAACTTTATATTTCAAAAATATACAATATGACTTTTGAAAACCTTTTAAAATACGTTTTTGAAACCCCGAAGCAGCTTTGGCCTAAGCAAGACAGGACCAGGAAAGCTAAGGAGAGCCCGAAACCGGAGCACATGTCAAGCCCGGCACAGCAACTCTCATATCAAATTCACCCCCAGGAACTCGAACGTCCAAGACCCTGTTATCTTCAAAACATCCATTGAAGTCATCTTCGGAAGGCGAAAATAGAGGCGAACGATCATGTTGGCGAAGACCCAACGCAGACGGAGTACTGATGCTGTCAGGCCCTGCACAAACCGTTCATTTCGAACACAGCTCGAAGGAGTCAGAATTCAGTTTGGATTGGATCTGGACCATATATATCCAGATCCCAATCCAAACCCATGTATGGACTTAGATTTGGATTTGGATTCAAAAATCCAATCCAATATCCATATCCATGGCCCACATCACCTTCTCATAAATGGAGGTGGGGCCCACTTGAATTTCACGTGGGATTATGGGCATGAGAGAGTGTGGGGGAGGATAAGATCAAGTGTGTGTTGTAATTAAGCTTGACTTGTGTGTCAAGTTTGGGGTTAATCATGTGGGTTAGCCTAGTTAAGTGGGTTTAAGCTTGTAATTAGCCAAAACCTAACCTAGGGCTGCACCAACATGATGTGGTTAAGGTCTACGGGTCATGCAAAGGGAGCTCCTTCATCTAATCCTAGCCTTCTACCATAATCCGGTCCTAATCTGAGCCTAATCACCTAACCCACTTCCCTAATCCCGGCCTAATCCCAACCTAATCACCTAACCCACTTCCCTAATCCTTCCCTAAACCTAGGTTAATTTCCCTAAACCTAACCTAATCCTAGCCTAATCACCTAACCTACCTCACTAAACCTCACCCTAAAACCAACCCACCTAGCTAAACCCTAAACCTCTAAACCACCCCTAGCCCACAACTTACCCAAAACCCCTTGTATCTAAAATATCTGGCCCTACCCTAATACCAGCCCACCTTACTACCTTACCACCCTCCCTAGACCACCTAACCACTACCCCAAAACCAGCCCCAACCGCCTCTTGCAGCCCTATATAAACCCCCCCCTTTGGGGCGGGTTTTTCCCATCTTCCATCATCTTGGGTCCTCCACTCTCCAGCCCAGCCGACTCCAACCTTGCTCCACTTAACCCACAGCCAGCCACCACCTGCGCCACTACCTCCTAGCCAAGCACCACCACCACCACCACTCCGGCCAAGGTCCACATCGCCACCATTTCGTCCGGCCGAATCCCATCCTGCGCATCCAAACCACCCGGCTGCTCCCCTTCCATCCGCCACCGCCTCTCCACCCTGTTAGTACCCCACACTCCACCTTACTCCTTCTCCACTCCCTCTCCACTCTCAGCCACCCACCATACCACCACCTTACCCTAATACCAGCCACTTGCCGCCACCACTCCCACTCGGCCAGGCCATAACCATCCTAACTACCCGCCACTACCTAGACACCCTAGCAACACCCGGCCACCCCATCCAACTCCCTAAGACCTGCCCATATTACCTCCCCACATCCACCACTACCTTACCCCGTCTCCTAGCTAGTTCCCTTCCCTTTCACCACTCCTAGCCATCCTAGCAGCCCGCCACCATCAAGTTCCCCTAGTCGGCCACTCCAACCGACTGTCCCCCATCCATTCGGCCAGCCACCCGCCAACCCTAGACACTCCCCTAGACACTCCCTTAGGCTCCCCTTAGTGTCATACTCCCTAATCTCACAACCCTTCCTTAGTGACCCTAGATACTCACCTTAGTCCCACACGCTAAGGCAGCCCCTCCCCAAGTAGCCGGCCACCTTCAAGGCATCTCTTCCGCGCACCTAAGGCACCCGGCCAGCAGCCCCTTGCCGTTCAATCCCGCGGAGCTCCCTCTTGCAGCCCAAGGCGAAGGCCAAGCCCATGCTCAAGCAAGGCATTTTCGGACCAGCTATTAGTAAGTGTCTAACTCGGTCCTTAGTTGTATACTTGCTTAAGATTCAATTCGATACGGGGTTGTAATAACGAAGCATAGTCTCCCCCCGCTTGTAATAACGTGGCTTGGCACACCCACACACGTGCACTCTCTTAGTTGTGCACGATTTTGAACACACACGGGCCTAATCAGCCCCTAATACATAAAGATATATATATATATATATATATATATATATATATATATATATATATATATATATATATATATACTTTAATTTTTGTAGGGTTTTTGCTTAAGTTGGGTGTGTTGTCTTTCAATTCAAGCACTCACACACATTGAGCCTTCGCTCTTATTTGAAAGACCCAAGTAAGGGCCGAGCTATACTATTTGGGTTTTCATTTCATGTCGTGTGTGTAAGTCTTTTAATTCAAGCACTCACACACATTGAGCCTTCGCTCTTATTTGAAAGACCCAAGTAAGGGCCGAGCTATACTATTTGGGTTTTCATTTCATGTCGTGTGTGTAAGTCTTTCAATTCAAGCACTCACACACATTGAGCCTTCGCTCTTATTTGAAGGACCCAAGTAAGGGCCGAGCTATACTATTTGGGTTTTCATTTCATGTCGTGTGTGTAAGTCTTTCAATTCAAGCACTCACACACATTGAGCCTTCGCTCTTATTTGAAGGACCCAAGTAAGGGCCGTGTTATACTATTTGGGTTTAATTTCATGTTGTGTGCATAGTATTTCAATTCAAGCACTCACACACATTGAGCTTTCGCTCTTATTCCCAAGACCTTAATCAAGGCCACACTGCAAGTTATATTTGGGTTTCATTTCATGTCGTGTGTGTAAGTCTTTCAATTCAAGCACGCACCCACATTGAGCCTTCGCTCTTATTTTCAAGACCCACATTGTCCCGTGGTTTTAGGCAAAGAGGCGGAAAACTGCTCTTTTTGAGCTTTTGGCTATATTTTTCCTTTTTTTCATAGAGGGTCTCCCTTTGAGAGTATTTTTTCTTTGTTCCCTCTTTTCCATAGAAGAAACGATTTTTTCTTTTCAACTCTGCTTTCTTTTGGAAAGAGATTTTTTTAGGGATTTCCCTTTTTACTTTTTACCAAGTTTTCCTTTTGGAGAAGAGAAGAGAAGAGGGAAAAGACTTATCCCAATGATCTACTCAATTCATCCCAGATCAGCCTATTTAGAAATAGCACGTACTACTTGCAAGTATCTTGCTATTTTGAACCAGGCCTTCTTTTGTAAGAAGAAGAATTTTGAAATGTAACCCATTTGTTTTTGAAAACTCTGCTTTTTCACAAGCATCGATTCTCTTATTTAGGGTTGCATGATCTACCTTGATCCTCACTCACGAAGTTTCAAAGGAGATTTTTCTCAAAATCTTTTCGTAATAGGATTTAGCTTAGACCCTACACATGGTATTTTTTCAAATATTGGGCATTCATAGGGTCTGCTAAATTCTTACCCTCATCATCGACTAACCAGTATGCATTATTCGTGGTGGTTCCACGTACAACATAAGGACCATCCCACTTGGGCCGCTACTTTTCAAGTGGATGTGGGCCACGATGTTGGATGATATTTAGCACAAGGTCTCCCACTTTGAAGTAGTGAGGCTTTATATGCTTCTCACAATGTCGGGCTACCCTTTGCCGGTATGCATGTGCATGATCCATGGCAAGGAGCCTTCTTTCATCTAATAAATCAAGCTCGGCCATTCTAGCATGCTGAAGCATCTCTAGGGGAAGGTCGAGTGCAAGTGATGTAAGAAATGAATGCAGTTTGGAATGAACGGGGAGAATGACGTTTGTGCCATAGACCAACTCAAATGGCGTGGTATTTGTGGGAGTTCGGATGGAAGTCCTATAAGCCCATAAGGCTTCATCCAACTTCTCATGTCACGTCCTACCCTTCTCTAAGGTTTTCTCAATAATGCTTATGAGAGTCTTATTGGTGGCTTCGGCTTGGCCGTTGCCTTGAGGGTAGTAGGGTGATGAGAAGTGGTGAGTTATGCCATTGTAAACACCCCAAAATCCCATGAACTTCTCAAATAAACCTGGTTTTGTAAAAGCAGCCCAAAGGGCTATTTTGAGTTTGGAAACCCAGGAGCCTTCCAGACAAACCCTGTACATATGTTTAAACTGTATATTCTTTAAAATATGTATAATAGGCTTTTAAAACCTTTTAAAACACATTTTGAAACCCCACGAAGCGGCTTGGCCTGATGAAAGCAGGACCAGGAGAGCCCAGAACCGGAGCACATGTCGAGCCTGGCGCAACAACTCTCGCGTTAGATCCATCCCCAGGATCTCGAACATCGAAGTCCCTATTATCAGCAAAAATCCTTTGAAGTCATCTCCGGAAGGTGAAAACAGAAGCGGACGACCATGTTGGCGAAGACCCAACGTAGACGGAGTACTGATGCTGTCAGACCCCGCACAAACCGTTCATTTCGAACATACCCTGAAGGAGTCAGAATTCAGTTTGGATTGGATCTGGACCATATATATCCAGATCCCAATCCAAACGTATGTGTGGATTTGGATCCAGAGATCCAATCCAATATCCACATCCATAGCCCACATCACCTTCTCATAAATGGAGGTGGGGCCCACTTGAAATTCACGTGGGATTATGGGCATGAGAGAGAATGGGGAGGATTAGCCTAATTAGTGTGGGTTGAAGCTTGTATGAGCCAAAACCTAACCTAGGGCTGCACCAACATGATGCAATGAAGTCTATTGGTTATGCAAAGGGAGCTTCCTAACCCAATCCTAAGCCAAAACCCCTAATCCTAGCCCTTTACCCTAATCCCGGCCTAATCCTAACCTAATCACCTAACCCACTTCCCTAATCCCTCCCTAATCCCAACCTAATCGCCTAACCCACCTCCCTAATCCTTCCCTAAACCTAGCCTATTTCCCTTAATCCTAACCTAATCCTAACCTAATCACCTAACCCACCTCACTAAACCTCACCCCAAAACCAACCCACCTAGCTAAGCCCTAAACCACTAAACCACCCCACCTAAAACCTAGCACACCATATCCCTAAAACCACCTAAAACAAAATATCTGCCCCCCTCAAAACCAGCCCACCTTATCACCACACCACCACCACCTAAACCACCAAACCGCCCTCTCAAAACCAGCCCCAACCGCCCCTTTTAAACCCCCCCTAGTGGGCGGGTTTTTTAGAACTTTTTCAGCCTCCACTTGGGCCAGCCGAGCTCTCTCTCACCTTGCTCTCTTCTCCCATCTGCACCACCACCACTTCTTGGCCAGCTCCACCTCGCGCCACCACTACCTCCCGGCCAGCTCCATCCACCTTCCACCCGGCTGCCCTCCTTCCACACACCGACCTCCTTCTCCTATCCGGTTAGTACCTCATCCCAACTTCACCCTATCTTCTCTCCCCCTCCACTCTCAGCCACCCCATAGTACCCTACCTTAGCCTAGTTTTCACTCCACTCAGCCGGCCACCACCTAACTGCCCGCCACCCTTCAAACACACCCAACCGCACCACCCGCTTCCCTACCTTCCTCCTTAGTGACACCCCAGCCACCTTACCTTGCTCCCTAGGACCTGCCCCTTCCACTCTTGACCACCCCTTAACTCCACCTTCCATAGCACCCTACCTTCCCATCCATGACATCCCCTAGCTACCCCAACCGGCCACCACTTAAACCACCCTTAGTCGGCCAGTCACAACCGACTGCACCCAAGTCATCCAGCCAGTCACACCCTCTCCCTTAAACCATCCTCCTTAGCCACCGATTAGCTCCACTTTCCCGAGCACCAGCCCTATCCCTTAGTGACTCTCCCTAACCACTTCAGCCCGAGACATCAGAGTAGCACCCCCCTAGCAGCCGGCAAGCTCCAAGGCGCCACACCCGCGCTCCCTTGTCACCCGGCCAGCACATCCCTTTACCGTGCCGTTCCGAGGAGCTCCCTCTTGCAGCCCAAGGCGACACCGAAGCCCAAGCTCAAGCAAGTCACCTCCGAACCAGCTATAAGTAAGTGCCTAACTCGATCCTCATTTGTAGACTTGCTTAAGTTAAATTAAATTTGATACGGGGTTGTAATAATGGAGCATTGTCTCCCCCCGCTTGTAATAACGTGGCTTGGCACACCCACACACATGTGCACTTGAGCCTACCTCGCTCTTAGTTGTGCACGATTTTGAACACACACGGGCCTAATCAGCCCTTAAGATTGTAAACACCCCGAAATCCCACGAATTTCTCAAATCAACCTGGTTTTGTAAAAGCAGCCCCAAAGGGCCATTTTGAGTCTGGAAACCCAGGAGCCTTCCAGACAACCCTGTACATATGTTTTAAACTCTGTATTTCAAAAACATAAAATATGGCTTTTAAAACCTTTTTAAAACATGTTTTAAAACCCCGAAGCGGCATGGCCCAATCCAAACAGGACCAGGAGAGCTAAGAAGAGCCCGGAACCGGAGCACATGTCAAGCCCGGCACAACAACTCTTGTATCAAATTCACACTCCCAGGATCTCGAACGTCCAAGACCCTGTTATCATCGAAACCTTGTTTGAAGTCATCTTCGGAAGGCGAAAACAGAGGCGGACGATCATGTTGGTGAAGACCCAACGCAGACGGAGCACTGATGCTGTCAGGCCCTGCACAAACTGTTCGTTTCGAATACAGCTCGAAGGAGTTAGAGTTCAGTTTGGATTGGATCTGGACCATATATATCCAGATCCCAATCCAAACCCATGTATGGACTTGGATTTGGATTTGGATTCAAAAATCCAATCCAATATCTATATCCATGGCCCACATCACCTTCTCATAAATGGAGGTGGGGCCCACTTGAAATTCACGTGGGATTATGGGCATGAGAGAGAGTGGGGGGAGTGGATAAGATCAAGTGTGTTGTAATTAAGCTTGACTTGTGTGTCAAGTTTGGGGTTAATCATATGGGTTAGCCTAATTGAGTGGGTTTAAGCTTGTAATTAGCCAAAACCTAACCTAGGGCTGCACCAACATGATGTGGTTAAAGTCTATGGGCCATGAAAAGGGAGCTCCTTCACCTAAACCTAACCCAAAATACCTAATCCTAGCCTTCCACCCTAATCCGCCCCTAATCTGAACCTAATCACCTAACCTACTTCCCTAATCCCAGCCTAATCCCAACCTAATCACCTAACCCACTTCCCTAATCCTTCCCTAAACCTAGGTTAAATTCCCTAAACCTAGCCTAATCCTAGCCTAATCACCTAACCTAGCTCACTAAACCTCACCCTAGAACCCACCCACCTAACCAAACCCTAAACCCCTAAACCACCCCTAGCCCACAACC
The DNA here is from genome assembly GCA_036023115.1 of Brasenia schreberi. NCBI lineage: Eukaryota > Viridiplantae > Streptophyta > Magnoliopsida > Nymphaeales > Cabombaceae > Brasenia > Brasenia schreberi. Next base: position 13,626,880 of record JAYKKT010000078.1, on the reverse strand, counting down.
TACCCAAACCACTTGTATCTAAAATATCTGGCCCTACCCTTTCCAGCCCACCTTATCATCATACCACCCTACCTAAACCACCTAACCACTACCCCAAACCCAGCCCTAACCGACCTACCCATCCCTATATAAACCCCCCCCCTTGGGGGCGGGTTTCCTATCAAGGAGCCCACCCATTTTCCAGCCTCTCTCATCCCCTTCCATCCTCTCTCATCCACTCTCACCCCTTTCCAGCACCAGCCGGGCCTTCCACCTACACCACCACCAGTCACCACCGTGCTCCAGCTGCTCCACCACACCCCAGCCGGCCAACCACCTGTCGCCACCCCGGGCTTTGGCCGAACCAGCTGCTCCACCACACCCGGCTGCTCCTTAACCACCCGCTGCCTCCCATCATCCGGTTAGTACCCCATACTCCACTCTACTTCTTCTCCACTCCCTCTCCACTCTCAGCCACCTGCCCCCACAGCTAGCCACTTGCTGCCACCCTTCCCCCTCAGCCGAACCCATAGCATCCTAACTACCCGCCACTACCTAACCAACCTAGCTACACCCGGCTACCCCATCCAACTCCCTAAGAGCTTCCCCTATCTAGTTCCCTTCCCTTAGTGCCATATTCCCCAACACTACCCTCCCCCTAGTGACCCCCCTTAGGTCCTTTAACCCAACCCACCAAAGACAGCCCTTTGCTAGCCACCGGCCACCTTCAAGGTGCCTCTTCCGCGCACCAAGGGCATTCGGCCAGCACCTCTTGCCGCTCAACCTCGCGGAGCTCCCTTTTGCAGCCCAAGGCGAAGGCCAAGCCCACGCTCAAGCAAGGCATCTACGGACCAACTACTAGTAAGTGCCTAACTCGGTCTTTAGTTGTATACTTGCTTGAGATTCAATTCGATACGGGGTTGTAATAACGGAGCATAGTCTGCCCCCGCTTGTAATAACGTGGCTTGGCACACCCACACACGTGCACTCTCCTAGTTGTGCACGATTTTGAACACACACGAGCCTAATCAGCCCCTAATACATAAGTATATACGTATACTTTCATTTTTGTAGGGTTTTGCTTAAGTTGGGTGTGTTGTCTTTCAATTCAAACACTCACACACATTGAGCCTTCGCTCTTATTTGAAAGACCCAAGTAAGGGCCGACCTATACTATTTGGGTTTCATTTCATGTCATGTGTGTAAGTCCTTCAATTCAAGCACTCTCACACACATTGAGCCTTCGCTCTTATTTGAAAGACCCAAGTAAGGGCCGACCTATACTATTTGGGTTTCATTTCATGTCGTGTGTGTAAGTCTTTCAATTCAAGCACTTTCACACACATTGAGCCTTCGCTCTTATTTGAAAGACCCAAGTAAGGGCCGACCTATACTATTTGGGTTTCATTTCATGTCGTGTGTGTAAGTCTTTCAATTCAAGCACTCTCACACACATTGAGCTTTCGCTCTTACTCCCAAGACCTTAGTCAAGGCCTATTGCAGTTATATTTGGGTTTAATTTCATGTCGTGTGCGTAGTACTTCAATTCAAGCACTCTCACACACATTGAGCTTTCGCTCTTACTCCCAAGACCTTAGTCAAGGCCATACTGCAAAACCTGAGTAAGGGCTCATATACATACTCTATATACATATCTCCCTTCGGCATTTATATTTCAAGTCATTTCCCTTCGGTTATTTCCCTTCAGTATTGTCTTTACATTCGGGTTTTTCCTTTGGAGTAGCGTGAGTTTGCATTGCATCTATGCCATACCACGAGGTAGGACGCATATTGCATCAAAGCAAGCCCCGCTCGAATTCGCCCACGTAGTGGAGTGTTCATAACACACAAACTAGGTGGCCCGAAAAGGGATAAAAGGAAAGACTTAGGCACGTGCAAATCCACATGATCTAAAATATGCAATCGCATCTAAAAGACCCGAATTAGACACCTCGAACCGCTTCGTAGACTTTCTCTCCGAAAACTCGATTTTTGCAAAGCGTATAGACTGACCCTTGCGCATCGGTGTAAGAAGGTCTGCGACGACAAGAGCTCACTTGCTCACAGTCTCCATGATTGGAAGTCAGTTTTAAATATATCTTCACTAGCTTAGGTAAGCTAGCTGGCACGCCCTGTTTGCATAAATAGTCCTTAGACACACAAGAGGATCCGCTCCAAGCCCTGAAAGGGTGAGAAGCGGGGATTTTTCGCGCGTCTATAGAGATTGGCACGCCCGGTGGGACGTGAGCCTTTCAAAAATCGAGTTATTAAGTCTTGTGAAATTTTTTAAAAAAAGGTGTCATTTTAACTTGTTTTTCTTTGCTTGTACTTAGGACATTTTGAAAAAAGCTTGAAAAGCATATCAAAATCCAATCCAAGTGAAGTGTCGAGCCAAGGCTCATGCGCATCAAGTTCTCACTCTAGGAGGATTTTCAAAAACAAAATAAAACTAGATGAAATCGAGGACTTGAGAAGGGAATTTGAGGCCAAAATCGATGCTCTCAGCCAAGAGGCTGAAGTAGGCGATTCATGTTCATCAAATGGTGAACAAAGGCCTAAAAAGAAATCTGAAAAACCTCGCAAGCACAAAGAGGCCTTCGTAATGGAAGGCAACCAATACCACGAGTCCTTCACACAAAAGGACCGTAAAGCCCTACAGCAGTTGCTGAAAGGGCAGAATAAAGAGAAAAGAAACTACGCCCTGTCTGATTTCCTTCCTATGGATTACGAAACAGACAGTGACGATGAAATACCGAACTTCCATCGGTATGATGGCATGGGAGACCCTAGGTCTCACTTGCAGCTTTTCTCACGTCGAGCCCATAAGAAGAAAAAGGACTCGATGAAATGGGTGTATTGGTTCCCTTTATCCCTTAAAGGCACAACTGCCAAATGGCTGACTTCCTACAACTTAAGCCAGTTCGCTACTTTCGAAGAGTTAGCGAACTGCTTCATGCAAAGATTTGCACACAACGTAGAAGTCACGCCGACTCTGAATACCTTAAGGGATACAAAGCAAGGCATGAACGAAGACGTACATGCCTTCATTATAAGATGGAGGTCGCTTTTGGGCCAAGTGCGAGAGCCCATATCCAAAGGATGCGCAGTAATGCTCATCCTGGATAACTTTAAAAGCGAGTTAAAAACCCTTCTCTCGCTCCATGAGATCTCGACTTTCCATAAGTTGATAAAAAAGGCCTCTCTTTTCGAAACCAACTTGCAAAAAGGGACATATGATCACTTGTGGAAAGGAAGTGCCGTTCCAAAAACCCGCTTGGAAAAGCCCATCGCATATGGGCTGCCCACGACGGACAAAGGGGCAAAGCCCCATAAAATCGCCAATGTCCGGGTGGATCCAGGCGTGGCGGGCACTTCCAAAAATTTTGAAAAGATAGAAAATAAGAGGGAGCGAAATTTTCAAAAACCGGTTGAAAAACGGGAGTACACTCCGCTGGGGCAACCTCTGTCGGAGGTCCTAGACCTCCTACTTGCCCAGGGCATGATAGAACTCCCCGAAATCCCTGAAGGAGTCACTTCCAAAGGGGGGTATTTAAACCGATTTTGTAAGTATCATCGGCTCAAAGGCCATGATACCAAACGCTACTTCTCCCTCTTAAATAAAATTGAGAACTTGATAGCAGAAGGCCGGCTCCAGGTCACTGCGGAACCTGAGCCACCTCAAGCTATCTTCAAGGAACCCTTTCCCAAACACGCCAATGGCAGTGGGAAAGGAAAGGAGGTATGTACCCTCACCATTATGATTTCGAAAACCATCTTTCAAAGATTCCTATCCACATGTCCATCCTAGAACTTATACAAACTTCGCCTAGGCATAGACTCGTGCTAGAGAAAATTCTAGAAAGAGCTAAGGTTAGTTCGAACATAAGTCCAGAATCCCTGTCTGACCAAGTGGCATTAATAGGAGCAAAATCGCCCATCACTTTCTCGGAAGATGATGTAGATAGACCCTACGAGTCCCACAACCAGGCCCTGCATATCAAGGTGGTTCTGAATAACCACTCTCTGGACATGTGCCTAGTCGATGGGGAGGAGGGCTCAACATCCTTCCACTTCATGTGGCGTATCAAATCGGAGTCACCTTGACTTCTGTAAACCCAAGTCCCATCGTTATCACTAGATACGATGGGAATATGTCTAGATCTTTAGGATCAATCGAACTCCCGATGGAAACGGGAGGGATCACACACATGGGGGTGTTCCAGGTCTTGGACATCCACCCCCATTATAACCTGTTGTTGGGAAGGCCCTGGATACACAGCTTGTGCATTGTGCCATCCACCTTCCACAGGTGTGTCAAGATCCATTTCAGGGACCAAGTCATGGTGATCCTAGGTGAGAGTCACCCTCAACTTCAGGGGATCATAAACTCCCCTTGTTTGTTGAGTTCCCAACCCCATGAGGCTAACCTGGGGCAGACCATGGTCGAGCCACCAAGGCTCGTGTTAAACAACCCTAGGAAGGTTGTGTATGTGAAGGGGCCACCCAAAGCAGGCCCCCTCCGGATCCTAACCCTTCTAGGAAGACCCAAGCATCCTTTATTTCCAAAACCCCTGGACAAAAAGCCATACGAGCACAATATGGACGACTGCAAATTCCAAGACCACGATTTATACCCTAACTTTTCAGCTGTTGAATATGGGCTACATGCCCTATAAAAGTCTAGGGGCACAAAACCAGGGTCTCTTAGAGCCCATCCTTCCTAGGGCCAACCCAAGCCGATACGGGATCGGCTATACTCCCAAAATACTGCCAGAGCCACCCCCTGTGACCACCTAGGTCAAGGGTGCCCTGGAGCCTACCCTAGAAGAGACCTACGATTTAGACCTCTTATTTCGAGTCTAACCCGTAGTGTTTTCCCTTTGTAGGTATGATGGAAGATCCCTTTCATAAAAATACAAAAACATTTGGAAAACTTAAAATAAAAAAATCGAAAAAGGGGAAAAACCAAAAACAACGGAAAATCAAAAACTCTCAAATAGAGTGGTTTGTATAGTTCCTAAAGTTCTTGTTTTGCAAAAACCCAAAAAAATCGAAAATCTAGAAAATACCAAAAAGATTTTGTACATAGCTGCTCCTGGTAAGACTTTGGAAAAAGGAAAGGATTTCGAAAGGAACGTCGTCTGCATAGCCAAACCAAAAATTTCAAAATCGATTGAAAATCCAAGTACAAAACCAGGTCTTTTGAAAACTCACGCATCAAATTCCCTCAGGTCTATAACCCATGAGAATGATCTTCCGAGCTCCCAGAATTTCATAAAATTCTCGATTTTGAAAGACCTTCCAATTCAGTAGGAGGAGATTTCATAGAGGTAAACCTAGGGAATGATTCCAATCCCAAACTCATCAAAATAGGCGCATGTTTGCATGAGCATGAAAGATCAGCATTCATTGCATTCCTACGAACCTATTTAGATGTGTTTGCATGGACGTATGAAGACATGCCGGGCATAGACCCCAGCATTGTCGAACATCGTCTTCCCTTAGATGCGGATGTAAAACCCATAAAGCAGAAGCTTAGGAAAATACATCCGAATGTACACATGCAAGTCAAAGAGGGTTTAGAAGATCTGTTAAAAGCTGGATTTATAAAACCCATTGCGTATTCTGATTGGTTGTCAAACATCGTTACAGTTCGAAAAACCAATGGGAAAATTTGAATATGCATCGATTTCAGAAACCTGAATAAAGCCACTCCAAAGGATAATTATCCTTTACCAAACATAGATTTGATAGTCGATAGTACTGCAAATCATGAAATGTTTTCGTTTATGGATGGCTATTCAGGCTATAATCAAATTAAATTAAGTCCACGAGATCAGGGTAAGACCACATTCACAACCTCGTGGGGCACGTACTGCTATACAGTCATGCCCTTTGGTTTAAAAAATACCGGCGCAACATACCAGAGAGCCATGACCACGATCTTCCATGATCAGATTCATGAGCTCGTAGAAGTGTATGTAGATGATCTCTTGGCAAAATCCAAAACCCGATGCACTCATATCGAATGTTTGCAAAAGATTTTCGAAAGGCTTAGGCTTTATCAAGTAAAGCTAAACCCTAAAAAATGTGTATTCGGGGTAGAGTCTGGAAAGCTTCTAGGCTTTATGGTAAGCCAAAGGGGTATAGAAGTCGACCCCTCTAAATGTCGAGCCATCATAGACATGGCTCCACCCTCCAATCTCACCCAAATTCGTAGCCTCCAGGGTCGATTACAGTCCGTTCGCCGGTTTATATCAAACCTAGCGACTAGATGCGAACCCTTCAACAAGCTGTTGAGGAAGGGCACGAAATTCTTATGGGATGACGACTGCCAGAAGTCCTTCGAGAGACTAAAGGCATACCTGGTTAATCCCCCCGTTTTGAATCCTCCAAAGCAAGGAAAACCACTTTTACTTTACATTTCTGTGCATGTGAATGCTTTGGGAGCCCTGTTGGCTCAATACGAGGATGACACCCATAAGGAGTATGCCATCTACTATATTTCGAAAACTCTCTTGGCTTATGAACGAAATTATCAAGCCATGGAGAAGATGTGCTTGGCCCTAGTCTGGGCCTGCCAGAAATTCAGACACTATTTCCTAGATCATGAGATCTGGATAGTGTCCAAGCTTGATCCAATCAAGCACTTGTTCGAAAAACCCATTCTCACGGGTAGATTGGGCAAATGGCAACTCCTTCTAATGGAGTATGACCTGAAATACCATCACCAGATCTCCATTAAGGGGCAAGCCCTAGCAGACTATGTGGCTGAGTTCCCCCTGGAGGACGCATATCCCACACTCGATGAAATGCCCGACGAAGGCATATTGCAAAACCATTTCCAAAACCACATTTTGGCAAACTCTTTCGAAAACCAAGTGTGGAAGATGCACTTCAATGGGGCACAAAACCAACGAGAGGCTGGTGCTGGGGTCATCCTCATCTCCCCTGAAAAGGGCGAGATTCCCATAGCAATCCACTTAGATTTCGAATGTTCCAACAACATAGCTGAGTATGAAGCACTCATACAAGGCTTAAGGATTTCGAAAACTCTGGGGGCATCATGCATCGAGGTCTTTGGAGATTCGCTCCTTGTTATAAACCAGGTTTTAAAAATTTGGCAAGTACGTAATGAAAATGTAGACGCAGAAAATTTCTGCTTCCTGGTTCTTAGGCCTGAAGCGAACCTTTTTGTGTGTCTAAGTCCTATTTAAACAAATAGGGCGTGCCAACTAGCTTACTTAAGCTAGTGAAGATATATTCTACAACCTGACTTCTAACGTGGCGACTGTGAGCAAGCAAGCTTTTGTCGTCGCAGAGCTTCTTGCACCGATGCGCAAGGGTCAGTCTGTATGCTTTTAAAATCGAGTTTTGGAGTGTAAGAACTTACGAAAGCGGTTCAAGGTGTTTGATTCGGATCTTTTTGGTATGGTTTCAGATTTTAGATCACGTGGATTTGCACGTGCCTAAGTCTTTCTTTTTATCCCTCTTCGGGGCCACCTAGGTGTGTGTTATGAACACTCCACTAAGATGTGGCGTCTTTGAGCGGGAGTATGGGGTTTGCTTTGATGCAATATGCGTCCTAACTCGTGGTATGACGTATATGCTATGCAAACTCACGCTACTCCAAAGGGAAAACCCGAATTTAAAAGACAATGCCGAAGGGAAATGACTTGTAATGAAAATTGCCGAAGGGAAATTGCAAAAGGGAAATATGGCTATATCTTAAGAGCAGAAAGGTTCAATTGTGCAAGTGTGTGCCGTGTATATATTGAAAGACTATGCACACTGCTGAACCTTAAAACCCAAATTAAAAAGACATAGCCAAAAGGGAAATACGTATATAGTATATATGAGCCCTTACTTGGGTCTTGCAAATAAGAGCGAAGGCTCAATGTGGGTGCGTGTGAAAATGTAAAGACAACACACACGACTTCAAATGAAACCCAAATATAAATTGCAATATGGCCTTAACTAAGGTCTTGGGAATAAGAGCGAAAGCTCAATGTGTGTGAGTGCTTGAATTGAAGTACTACGCACACAACTTGAAGTTAAACCCAAATATAAATTGCAATATGGCCTTAACTAAGGTCTTGGGAATAAGAGCGAAAGCTCAATGTGTGTGAGTGCTAGAATTGAAGTACTACACACACGACATGAAATTAAACCCAAGAATAGTATCACACGGCCCTTACTTGGGTCTTGCAAATAAGAGCGGAAGCTCAATGTGTGTGAGTGCGAGAATTTAAAGACAACACACCCAACTCAAGCAAAACCCTACGCAACTTAAAGTATATACATAAACTTATATATAAAGGGCTGATTAGGCCCGTGTGTGTTCAAAATTGTGCACAACTAAGAGCGAGGTAGGCTCAAGTGCATGTGTGTGTGGGTGTGCCAAGCCACGTTATTACAAGCGGGAGGAGACTATGCTCCGTTATTACAACCCCGTATCAAATTTAATTTAATTTAAGCAAGTCTCAACTAAGGACCGAGTTTAGGCACTTACTTATAGCTGGTTCAGAGGTGACTTGCTTGAGCGTAGGCTTGGCTTCGCCTTGGGGTGCAAGAGGGAGCTCCTCGGAATGGAACGGCAAGGAGGTGTGGCCGGGTGACTTGGGTGAGCGGATATGGCGCCTTGGGGACTCGCCGGCTGCTAGGGTAGCTAGGGATGTTATTGATGGGAAAGGAGCTAGCTAGGGTGTTGTGTAAGGTGGAGCTAAGGGCTGGTGGAAAGTGGTATGGGCAGGTCTTAGGGAGCCAAGTGGGGTGGCCGGGTATCATTAGGGGATGTATGGGATCGGGTGATGTAAAGGGTTAGGTCTGGCCGAATGGGTAGGGATGATGGGCAGGCTGTGATGGAGTTAGGTGGCGGTGGTATGGGTGGTTGAGAGTGGAGGGGAAGAGAAGAGGAGATGAAGTTGGGTTGAGATACTAACCGGATGGTAAGGAGGTGGTGTCCAAGGAAGAAGAGCAGCCGGGTGATGAAGGAAGATGGGGTTTGGTCGGGAGGTGGTGGCGACGTAGAGTGGAGCAGGCTGGGAGGCAGCGGTGGCACGAGGTGGAGCTTGGCCGGATGGAGGTGGTGTAGGTGGAGCAAGGTGGAAGGCTCGGCTGGGATGTGATTGGCCAAGGTCGGCTGGCCCAAGGTTCCCAAAAGCTGAAAAACCCACCCACTAGGGGGGGTTTTTTATAGCTTTTTGAAGGACGGTTGGGGCTGGTTCTTGGAAGGTGGTTTAGGTGGTGGTGGTGTGGTGATAAGGTGGGCTGGTTTTGAGGAGGGGCCAGATATTTTACTTTAAGGGGTTTTAGGGATATGGTGTGCTAGGTTTAGGTGGGGTGGTTTAGGGGTTTAGGGCTTAGCTAGGTGGGTTGGTTTCGGGGTGAGGTTTAGTGAGGTGGGTTAGGTGATTAGGCTAGGATTAGGTTAGGTTTAAGGAAATTAGGCTAGGTTTAGGAAAGGATTAGGGAGGTGGGTTAGGTGATTAGGTTGGGATTAGGCCGGGATTAGGGAAGTGGGTTAGGTGATTAGGCTAGGTTTAGGCCAGGATTAGGGTAAAAGGCTAGGATTAGGGTTTTTTACTTAGGATTGGGTTAGGAAGCTCCCTTTGCATAACCCATAGACCTTATTGCATCATGTTGGTGCAGCCCTAGGTTAGGTTTTGGCTAATACAAGCTTAAACCCGCACTAATTAGGCTAACCCACATGATTAACCCCAAACTTGACACACAAGTCAAGCTTAATTACAATTACCCTCAAATCTTATCCTCTCCATTCTCTCTCATGCCCATAATCCCACGTGAATTTCAAGTGGGCCCTACCTCCATTTATGAGAAGGTGATGTGGGCCATGGATGTGGATATTGGATTGGATCTCTGGATCCAAATCCAAATCCAAATCCAAATCCACACATAGGTTTGGATTAGGATCTGGATATATATGGTCCAGATCCAATCCAAACTGAATTCTGACTCCTTCAGGCTGTGTTCGAAACGAACGGTTTGTGAGGGGTCTGACAACATCAGTACTCCGTCTACGTTGGGTCTTCGCCAACATCGTCGTCCGCTTCTGTTTTCACCTTCCAGAGATGATTTCATATGATTTCTGATTATAACAGGGTCTTGGACGTTCGAGATCCTCGAGGTGGATTCAACACGAGAGTTGCTGTGCCGGGCTCGACATGTGCTCTAGTTTCGGGCTCTCTTTAGCTCTTCTGGTCCTGCTTTCCTCAGGCCAGGCCGCTTCGTGGAGTTTCAAAACATATTTTAAAAAGGTTTTAAAAGCCTATTATACATATTTAAAACATAGACAGTTCAAAACATATGTACAGGGTTTGTTTGGAAGGCTCCTGGGTTTCCAGACTCAAAATAGCCCTTTGGGGCTGCTTTTACAAAACCAGGTGTATTTGAGAAGTTCGTGGGATTTCGGGGTGTTTACAGATGCCCCTCTTTGGCATTGTCCAAATCGATTTGGATAATGGCAAAGATGAAAAACACCCCTTTCAATGTCTCCCTAGATCTAACCACGAAAATATGGGATCGTCCCAATCTTTAGCAAAATCTCACTTTTAAAACCCTGGTAGGAGGAGATATCACGCCAAAGGGATATACAAAACGGTTTCTGGTCCTAAAATGGGGTCATGTTATGCAAATGTCCATGCGTGGCATGCAGATGCATGACATGGGTGTGGTGCCAAGAGTGGCGACCTCCCAGAGACCAGATATGGTCGAACTTTTGATACTTACAAGGCCTACTGCTCCAAGTGAGCAAATCCTATGCTGTTCGGTGTTCAATTTTTCAAAATCTATTTACAAAATTATTTACAAAAGGGACAACTGTCTTGAGTCTCAATCCTAAGGATCTCGAGCTCTTCGTATTTGCCTTTGCTTGAGTCTTGACATTCGCTTATCTAGCGGAGGTTTTATAAGAAAACAAGGCATATTTCAAATTCCTACGTCTTACTCAAAACGTCGAATTCTCAAACAAAATGAAATTCAAGTAAGTAAATCCTATCTTTACTTTAGAATTCCTCGAAATGAACCACGTTTTAGCTTGGTATACGCTAGGGATGGGAAAGAGATACCATGGTCCCTTCTGAAGCGTCCCGTGGTTTAAGGCACAGAAGGCGAAAAACTGCTCTTTTTGAGCTTTTTGGTCTCTTTTTCCTTTTTTTCATAGAGGGTCTCCCTTTGGGAGTATTTTTTCTTTAATCCCTCTTTTTTACAAGAGAATCGATTTTCTTTTGAATTTCTGGTTTCTTTCTTTTGGAAAGAGACTTTGGATGGGAAATTCCCTTTATTTGGGCTTTTGTTTTCCTTTTGGAAAGAGAAGAGAAGAGGGGAGGGCTTATCCCAAGGTCACACTCGATCCATTCCAGATCAGCCTATTTAGAAATAGCACGTACTACTTGCAAGTATCTTGCTATGTTGAACTAGGCCTTTCTTTGTAAGAAAAAGGATTTTGAAATGTAACCACGATTTCGAAGACTCCACCCTTTCACAAGTGCGAATTCTCTCACTCTAGGTCACACGATTTTGCCTTTGCACCTTATTTTCAGGTCTCAGGGCAGCTATCCCTAAAATTTTTAAAAAATATGGGGAATTTACTACAAATCTTACACATAATACTTCTTTAAGTATTGAATATTGATAGGATCTGCTAAATTCCTACCTTCTACATCGATCAACCAATACGAGTTGTTTGTGGTGGTTGCACGTACAACATAGGGTCCATCCCACTTGGGGCGCCACTTTCCGAGTGGATGTGGGCCACGATAATGGATGATTTTCAAAACCAGATCCCCCACTTCGAAGTGGCGAGGTCTCATGTGTTTGCCATAGTGTCGGGCTATCCTTTGCCGGTATGCACGAGCATGATCCATGGCAAGGAGTCGCCTCTCATCTAGCAAATCTAGTTCGGCCATCCTAGCATGCTGAAGCGTCTCTAGAGGGAGGTCGAGTGCTATGGATGTATGGAATGAATGCAATTGAGTATGAATGGGAAGAATGGCGTTTGTGCTATAGACCAATTCGAATGGTGTGGCATTCGTGGGAGTCCGGATGGCAGTCCTATAAGCCCATAAGGCTTCATCCAGCTTCTCGTGCCACGTCCTATCCTTCTCTAAAGTTTTCTCAATTATGCTAATGAGAGTCTTGTTTGTGGCTTCGGCTTGTCCGTTGCCTTGAGGGTAGTAGGGCGAAGAGAAGTGGTGAGTTATGCCATACGTGTTGCACAACTTAACCATCCGCTCATTTTTGAATGGGGTGCCATTATCAGACACAAGGTCTCGTGGAACCCCAAATCGAGCCAAGATATTCCTCCTGATGAAAGCCACCACATTTTGCCCCAGCACGTTGGTTAGGGAAATGGCTTCCACCCACTTAGAGAAATACTCAGTGGCTGCTAAAATGAATCAATGCCCATTCGAGGCTTTTGGAAATATGGGGCCTACAATGTTAAACGCCCACATGGTGAATGGCCAGGGGCTGACCACGGAATTCAATGCAGATGAGGGGATATGAATGGCGTGCCCATGCACTTGACATGGATGAGACTTCCTAACATGATCGTGACAATCCTTTTTCAGGGTGGACCAAAAATAGCCCCCTTAAGTATTTTTATTGCCATCATGTTGGCATTGACATGACCTCCACATTCTCCATCATGGAACTCATGCATCACTATCCTAGCCTCCTCTAGATCGATACACCTAAGCAGAATGTCGGTAAAACTCTTTTTATATAGAACCCTACCCAGAATGATGTATCGGGTCGAAATCTTATGGATGAATGCCTTATCTTTGGATGTGGCATCCTCGGTGAATCCCCCACTTTCTAGAAAGTGCTTGATGTCGCAAAACCAGGGTTTTTCAATAGAGTCTGGGTTATTTTGGCAAATATCCAAATCATGTGTGGATGGGTTGGGTGCATGCCATATTTCTAAGGATCGAGTCCCCGAAATGGGATCGACCTTTAGGGCTGAACCCAAGGAGGAGAGGGCATCAGTAATGCCATTGTCCTCTCTTCCTACGTGTGTGAGTTTACACGATTGGAAGGACTCAACCAATCGAGTGGCCAACTTGTGATATGGAAGCAGTTTTTCATTACGTACTTGCCAAATTTTCAAAACCTGGTTTATGACAAGGAGCGAATCTCCAAAGACCTCGATGCATGATGCCCCTAGAGTTTTCAAAATTCTTAAGCCTTGTATGAGTGCTTCATGCTCAGCTACGTTGTTGGAACATTCGAAATCTAGGCGGACTGCTATGGGAATCTCGCCCTTTTCAGGGGAGATGAGGATGACCCCGGCACCAGCTCCTCGTTGGTTTCGTGCCCCATCGAAGTGCATCTTCCACACTTGGTTTTCAAAATTGTTTGCCAAAATGTGGTTTTGGAAATGGTTTTGTAATATGCCTTCATCATGCATTTCATCAAGTGTGGGATATGCGTCCTCTAGGTGGAACTCAGCCACATAATCTGCTAGGGCTTGCCCCTTAATGGAGATCTGGTGATGGTATTTCAGGTCATACTCCATTAGAAGGAGTTGCCATTTGCCCAATCTACCTGTGAGAATGGGTTTTTCGAACAAGTGCTTGATTGGATCAAGCTTGGACACTATCCAGATCTCGTGATCTAGGAAATAGTGTCTGAATTTCTGGCAAGCCCAGACTAGGGCCAAGCACGTCTTCTCCATGGCTTGATAATTTCGTTCATAAGCCAAGAGAGTTTTCAAAATATAGTAGATGGCATACTCCTTATGGGTGTCATCCTCGTATTGAGCCAATAGGGCTCCTAAAGCATTCGCATGCACAGAGATGTAGAGTAAAAGCGGTTTTCCTTGCTTCGGAGGATTCAAAACGGGGGGATTAACCAGGTATGCCTTTAGTCTTTCGAAGGACTTCTGGCATTCGTCATCCCATAAGAATTTCGTGCCCTTCCTCAATAGCTTGTTGAAGGGTTCGCATCTAGTCGCCAGATTTGATATAAATCGGCGAACGGACTGTAATCGACCCTGGAGGCTACGAATTTGGGTGAGATTGGAGGGTGGAGCCATGTCTATGATGGCTCGACACTTAGAGGGGTCAACTTCTATACCCCATTGGCTCACCATAAAACCTGGAAGCCTCCCAGACTTTACCCCGAATACACATTTTTGAGGGTTTAGCTTTACTTTGTAAAGCCTAAGCCTTTCGAAAATCTTTTGCAAACATTCGATATGAGTGCATCGGGTTTTGGATTTCGCCAAGAGATCATCTACATACACTTCTACGAGCTCATGAATTTGATCATGGAAGATCGTGGTCATGGCTCTCTGGTATGTTGCGCCGGCATTTTTCAAACCAAAGGGCATGACTGTGCATAGCCAGACCAAAACAATTGAAAATCTGAGTGCAAAACCAGGTCTTTTGAAAAATCACGCATCAAATTCCCTCGGGTCTATAACCCACGAGAATGATCGAAGCCCAGAAGTGGATCCCTTTGAGGAAGATCCCACTTTTGAGCTCCCAGAATTTCATAAAATTCTCGATTTTGAAAGACCTTCCAATTCAGTAGGAAGAGATTTCATAGAGGTGAACCTAGGGAATGATTCCAATCCCAAAACCATCAAGATAGGTGCATGTTTGCATGAACATGAAAGATCAACATTCATTGCATTTCTACGAACCTATTTAGATGTGTTTGCATGGACGTATGAAGACATGCCGGGCATAGACCCCAGCATTGTCGAACATCGTCTTCCCTTAGATGCGGATGTGAAACCCATAAAGCAGAAGCTTAGGAAAATACACCCGAATGTACACACGCAAGTCAAAGAGGGTTTAGAAGATCTGTTAAAAGCCGGATTTATAAAACCCATTGCGTATTCTGATTGGTTGTTAAACATCGTTGTAGTTCGAAAAACCAATGGAAAAATTCAAATATGCATCGATTTCAGAAACCTGAGTAAATCCACTCCAAAGGATCTTTTCCAAAGTCTTACCAGAGTAGCTATATACAAAATCTTTTTGGTATTTTCTAGATTTTCGATTTTTTTGGGTTTTTGTAAAACAAGAACTTTAGGAACTATACAAAGCACTCTATTTTCGAGTTTTTGTTTTTCTATTATTTTTGGTTTTTCTTCTTTTTCGATTTTTTTTATTTTAAGTTTTCCAAATGTTTTTGTGTTTTTAAACTGAGATTTTGAAACTAAGATTTTGCTAAAGATTGGGACGATCCCATATTTTCGTGGTTAGATCTAGGGATACATTAAAAGGGGTGTTTGTCATCTTTGCCATTATCCAAATCGATTTGGACAATGCCAAAGAGGGGCATCTGTAAACACCCCGAAATCCCATGAACTTCTCAAATAAACCTGGTTTTGTAAAAGCAGCCCCAAAGGGCTATTTTGAGTCTAGAAACCCAGGAGCCTTCCAAACAAACCCTGTACATATGTTTAAACTGTATATGCTTTAAAATATGTATAATAGGCTTTTAAAACCTTTTAAAACACATTTTAAAACCCCACGAAGCGGCTTGGCCTGATGAAAGCAGGACCAGGAGAGCTAAGGAGAGCCCAGAACTGGAGCACATGTTGAGCCCGGCGCAACAACTCTCATGTTAGATCCACCCCCAGGATCTCGAACATCCAAGTCCTTGTTATCAGCAAAAATCCTTTGAAGTCATCTTCGGAAGGTGAAAACAGAAGCGGACGACCATGTTGGCGAAGACCCAATGCAGACGGAGTACTGATGCTGTCAGACCCCGCACAAACCGTTCATTTCGAACATACCTTGAAGGAGTCAGAATTCAGTTTGGATTGGATCTGGACCATATATATCCAGATCCCAATCCAAACGTATGTGTGGATTTGGATTTGGATGTGGATCCAGAGATCCAATCCAATATCCACATCCATGGCCCACATCACCTTCTCATAAATGGAGGTGGGGCCCACTTGAAATTCACGTGGGATTATGGGCTTGAGAGAGAATGGGGAGGATAAGCATGAAGGGAATTGTATTAAGCGTGACTTGTGTGTCAAGTTTGGGGTTAATCATGTGGGTTAGCCTAATTAGTGTGGGTTTAAGCTTGTATGAGCCAAAACCTAACCTAGGGCTGCACGAACATGATGCAATGAAGTCTATGGGTTATGCAAAGGGAGCTTCCTAACCCAATCCTAAGCCGAAACCCCTAATCCTAGCCCTTTACCCTAATCCCGGCCTAATCCTAGCCTAATCACCTAACCCACTTCCCTAATCCCTCCCTAATCCCAACCTAATCGCCTAACCCACCTCCCTAATCCTTCCCTAAACCTAGCCTATTTTCCTTAATCCTAACCTAATCCTAACCTAATCACCTAACCCACCTCACTAAACCTCACCCCAAAACCAACCCACCTAGCTAAGCCCTAAACCACTAAACCACCCCACCTAAAACCTAGCACACCATATCCCTAAAACCACCTAAAACAAAATATCTGCCCCCCCCTCAAAACCAACCCACCTTATCACCACACCACCACCACCTAAACCACCAAACCGCCCTCTCAAAACCAGCCCCAACCGCCCCTTTGAAACCTATAAACCCCCCCTAGTGGGCGGGTTTTTTAGAACTTTTTCAGCCTCCACTTGGGCCAGCCGAGCTCTCTCTCACCTTGCTCTCTTCTCCCATCTGCACCACCACCACTTCTTGGCTAGCTCCACCTCGTGCCACCACTACCTCCCGGCCTGCTCCACTCCACGTTGCCACCAACCGCCCGGCCAGCTCCATCCACCTTCCACCCGGCTGCCCTCCTTCCACACACCAACCTCCTTCTCCTATCCGGTTAGTACCTCATCCCAACTTCACCCTATCTTCTCTCCCCCTCCACTCTCAGCAACCCCATAGCACCCTACCTTAGCCTAGTTTTCACTCCACTCAGCCGGCCACCACCTAACTACCCGCCACCCTTCAAACACACCCAACCGCACCACCCGCTTCCCTACCTTCCTCCTTAGTGACACCCCAGCCACCTTACCTTGCTCCCTAGGACCTTCCCCTTCCACTCTTGACCACCCCTTAACTCCACCTTCCATAGCACCCTACCTTCCCATCTGTGACATCCCCTAGCTACCCCAGCCGATCACCACTTAAACCACCCCTAGTCGGCCAGTCACAACCGACTGCACCCAAGTCATCCGGCCAGTCACACCCTCTCCCTTAGACCATCCTCCTTAGCCACCCATTAGCTCCACTTTCCCTAGCACCAGCCCTATCTCTTAGTGACTCTCCCTAACCACTTCAGCCCGAGACATCACGGCAGCACCCCCCTAGCAGCCGGCAAGCTCCAAGGTGCCACACTCGCGCTCCCTTGTCACCCGGCCAGCACATCCCTTTGTCGTGCCGTTCCAAGGAGCTCCCTCTTGCAGCCCAAGGTGACACCCAAGACCAAGCTCAAGCAAGTCACCTCCGGACCAGCTATAAGTAAGTGCCTAACTCGGTCCTCATTTGTAGACTTGCTTAAGTTAAATTAAATTTGATACGGGGTTGTAATAACGGAGCATTGTCTACCCCCGCTTGTAATAATGTGGCTTGGCACACCCACACACACATGCACTTGGGCCTACCTCGCTCTTAGTTGTGCATGATTTTGAACACACACGGGCCTAATCAACCCTTAAGATATAAGTTTATTTATATACTTTAAGTTGCGTGGGGTTTTGCTTAAATTGTATGTGTTGTCTTTCAATTCTCGCACTCACACACATTGAGCTTTCGCTCTTATTTGCAAGACCCAAGTAAGGGCCGTGTTATATTTTCCTTGGGTTTAATTTCATGTCGTGTGTGTAGCATTTCAATTCTCGCACTCACACACATTGAGCTTTCGCTCTTACTCCCAAGAACTTAGTTAAGGCCATATTGCAATTTATATTTGGGTTTCATTTAAAGTCATGTGTGTTGTCTTTACATTTTCACATGCACACACATTGAGCCTTCGCTCTTACTTTCAAGCCCCAAGTAAGGGCCCATATATATATTATAAGTATTTCCCTTTCGGCTATGTCTTTAAGATTTGGGTTTTAAGGTTCAGCAGTGTGCGTAGTCTTTCCATATATACACGGCACACACTTGCACTATTGAGCCTTTCCGCTCTTAAGATATAGCCATATTTCCCTTTCGCAATTTCCCTTCCACAATTTCCCTTCGGCAATTTACATTACAAGTCATTTCCCTTCGGCATTGTCTTTTAAATTCGGGTTTTCCCTTTGGAGTTGCGTGAGTTTTCATTGCATATACGCCATACCACGAGTTAGGACGCATATTGCATCAAAGCAAACCCCATACTCCCGTTCAAAATCGCCCCACTTAGGCTGAGTGTTCATAACACACACCTAGTTGGCCCAAAAAGGGATAAAAAGAAAGACTTAGGCACGTGCAAATCCACGTGAAATAAAATCTGAAAATCATACAAAAAAACCCGAATCAAACACCTCAAACACGTTTTCGTAGGTTCTTATACTAAAAAAAACTCGATTTTTAAAAGCGTACAGACTGACCCTTGCGCATCAGTGCAAGAAGGTCTGCGACGAAAAGAGCTTGCTTGCTCACAGTCGCCATGTTAGGAGTCAGGTTTAAAATATTTCTTCGCTAGCTTAAGCAAGCTAGCTGGCACGCCCTTTTGCTTAATTAGGACTTAGGCATACGAAAAGGTTCGCTTCAGGCCTAAGAACCAGGAGCAGGAATTTTCTGCGTCTACAGTTATTTGGCATGCCCGGTGGGACGTGAGTCTTTTAAAATCGAGTCACTCTAGGAACCTTGCGAAAATATTTTCAAAAGGTGTTGTTTTAACTCTTTTCTTTACTTGTACTTAGGAATTTTGAAAAGCTTGAAAGCATGTCAAAATCCAACCCAAGTGAAGTGTCGAGCCAAGGCTCATGCGCATCAAGTTCTCACTCTAGGAGGATTTTGAAAAATAAAATCAAACTAGACGAGATAGAAGACTTGAGAAGGGAATTCGAGGCCAAAATCGATGCTCTCAGCCAAGAGGCTGAAGTAGGCGATTCATGTTCATCGAATGGTGAACAAAGGGCCAAGAAAAAAACTGAAAAACCTCGCAAGCACAAAGAGGCCTCTGTAATGGAAGGCAACCAATACGACGAGTCCTTCACACAAAAGGACTGTAAAGCCCTACAGCAGCTGCTGAAAGGGTAAAATAAAGAGAAAAGGAGTTACGCCCTGTCTGATTTCCTTCCTATGGATTATGAAACAGACAGTGACGATGAAATACCGAACTTCCATCGGTATGACGGCATGGGAGACCAAGTCGGGCTCTCTTTCGTTCTTCTGGTCTTGCTTTCATCAGGCCAAGTCGCTTTGTGGGGTTTCAAAACATCTTTTAAAAGGTTTTAAAACTATATCATACATATTTTAAAACATATATAGTTTAAACATATGTACAGGTTTGCCTGGAAGGCTCCTGGGTTTCCAAACTCAAAATAGCCCTTTGGGGCAGCTTTTGCAAAACCAGGTGTTTTGAGAAAATCGTGGGATTTTGGGGTGTTTACAATCGGGTTGAAATCTTTCGAATAAAAGCTTTGTCTTTAGACAAAGTGAATTCTGAAAATCCTCCGTTTTCTAAGAACTCTTTAATGTCTTAAAACCAGGGTTTTTCAGTAAAAACTGGATTGTTTTGGCGAATCTCCAAATCGTGAATGGATGGAGTGGGTGAGTGCCATATTTCTAAGGATCGAGTTCCCATGGTGGGATCGACCCTTAGGGCTGAGCCTAAGGATGAGAGGGCATCGGCTATGCCATTATCCTCTCTTCCTACGTGTGTGAGTGTACACGATTGGAAGGACTCGACCAGCTTGGTGGCCAATTCGTGGTATGGAAGAAGTTTTTCATTTTTGACTTGCCAAATTTTTAACACTTGGTTTACGACAAGTAAAGAGTCTCCAAAGACTTCAATGCATGATGCCCCCAGAGTTTTTGAGATTTTCAAGCCTTGTATGAGTGCTTCATACTCGGCTGTATTGTTAGAACATTCGAAATCTAGGAGAATGGCGATGGAAATTTCTCCTTTTTGAGGGGATATGAGGATGATTCCTATCCCAGCCCCTTTTTGGTTTCGTGCCCCATCGAAGTGCATCTTCCACACTTGGTTTTCACTTAAGCAGTTTGAAAAGATATGGTTTTGAAATCAATTTTGAAAGATACCTTCGTCAGGCATTTCATCAAGTGTGGGATATGAATCCTCTAAGGGGAAATCAGCCAGATAATCAGCTAGGGTTTGCCCCTTAATGGAGGTTTAATGTTGGAACTTCAGGTCATACTCCATCAAGAGGAGCTGCCATTTACCCAGCCTACTCGTGAGGATAGGTTTTTGTAAACAACAAAAATTCTCACTTCTGGTTTTGAAGCCAGAAATGAACCTTTTCGCGTCTACATCGTTTTTTAAGGGTGTGCCAGCTAGCTTGCTTAAACTAGCAAAGTTTTTGAAAATATCTGACTTTTGGGCAATTGTGAGAAAGCGGGATCTTTTCACATTAAACCTTCTTGAACCGATGCCCAAGGGTCAGTTTAAGCGTTTATAAACTTCGATAAAAATAATTTTAACTTTGAAAATATAAGTATTTGAAATATGGATTCGATTCGTGCCTACGTTGCAAATTTTATGTACGGGGGCTGTACGATTCCAAGTCTTTGAATTTTAGCTATTTAGGCTGGATATGTGTGTGCACAAGTGGCCTAATTTTAGCGTGTTTGAGCGTAGATTCGGGGTTTCCTCTTTGAAAATGCGCGAATGCAAGGATGCACAAATATTTTTCAGGTTTGATATGATGATGTGAGCTAAGCTCGAATTGAAAGCAACTCACACACACAACTTAATGTAAATACCTTGTAGACGCAGGAAAATCCCCGCCTCCCTGGCTTCTTAGGGCCTGGAGTGGATCCTTTCGTGTGTCTAAGTCCTATTTGTATAAACAGGGCGTGCTAGCTAGCTTGCCTAAGCTAGCGAAGATATATTTTTTCCTGACTTCTAACGTGGCGACTGTGAGCAAGTGAGCTCTTGTCGTCGCAGACCTTCTTGCACCGACGCGCAAGGGTCAGTCTGTACGCTTTTAAAAATCGAGTTTAGGGTAGGAAAAGCCTACAAAAGCGGTTCGAGGTGTTTGATTCAGGCCTTTTTAATGCGATTGCAGTTTTAAGATCACGTGGATTTGCACGTGCCTAAGTCTTTCTTTTTATCCCTTTATGGGCCACCTAGGTGTGTGTTATGAACACTCCACTACGTGGGGTGAATTTTGAGCGGGAGTACGGGGTTTACTTCGATGCAATATGCGTCCTACCTCGTGGTATGGCGTAGATGCAATGCAAACTCACACTACTCCAAAGGGAAAACCCGAATGTAAAGACAATGCCGAAGGGAAATAACCGAAGGGAAATGACTTGTAATGTAAATGCCTGTAAACACTCCGAAATCCCACGAATTTCTTAAACAAACCTGGTTTTGTAAAAGCAGCCCCAAAGGGCTATTTTGAGTCTGGAAACCAAGGAGCCTTCCAGACAACCCTGTATATATGTTTTAAACTTCATATTTCAAAAATATATAATATGGCTTTTAAAAACCTTTTAAAACATGTTTTGAAACCCCAAAGCAGCTTGGCCTAATCAAGACAGGACCAGCGAAGTCGAAGAGAGCCCGGAACCGGAGCACATGTCGAGCCCGGTACAATAACTCTCGTATCAAATCCATACCCCCACGATCTCGAACGTCCAAGACCCTGTTATTATCAAAATGTCATTTGAAGTCATCTCCGGAAGGCAGAAACGGAGGTAGACGATCATGTTGGCGAAGACCCAACGCAGACAGAGTGCTGATGCTGTCAGACCCCGCACAAATCGTCCGTTTCGAACACAGCTCGAAGGAGTCAGAGTTCAGTTTGGATTGGATCTGGACCATATATATCCAGATCCCAATCCAAACCCATGTATGGACTTGGATTTGGATTTGGATTCAAAAATCCAATCCAATATCCATATCCATGGCCCACATCACCTTCTCATAAATGGAGGTGGGGCCCACTTGAAATTCACGTGGGATTATGGGCATGAGAGAGAGTGGGGGTGGATAAGATCAAGTGTGGTTGTAATTAAGCTTGACTTGTGTGTCAAGTTTGGGGTTAATCATGTGGGTTAGCCTGATTGAGTGGGTTTAAGCTTGTAATTAGCCAAAACCTAACCTAGGGCTGCACCAACACGATGTGGTTAAGGTCCATGGGTCATGCAAAGGGAGCTCCTTCACCTAAACCTAACTCAAAACACCTAATCCTAGCCTTCCACCCTAATCCACCCCTAATCTGAACCTAATCACCTAACTCACTTCCCTAATCGCGGCCTAATCCCAACCTAATCACCTAACCCACTTCCCTAATCCTTCCCTAAACCTAGGTTAATTTTCCTAAACCTAGCCTAATCCTAGCCTAATCACCTAACCTAGCTCACTAAACCTCACCCTAGAACCAACCCACCTAACTAAACCCTAAACTACTAAACCACCCCATCTAAACCTAGCACACCATATCCCCCAAAACCATTAAAACAAAATATTTGGCCCTACCCTTTCCAGCCCACCTTATCCTCGTACCACCCTACCTAAACCACCTAACCACTACCCCAAACCCAGCCCTAACCGACCTACCCATCCCTATATAAACCCCCCCCCCCCCCCCCTTGGGCGGGCTTTCCTATCTAGAACCTCTCCCTTCCCATCCTCTCTCACCTTGGTCCAGCCCAACCGAGCCCAGCCCCCTGCACCATTCCCAGCCGGCTCTTCCACTTGCACCACCATCAGCCACCACCGTGCTCCACCTGCTCCACCACACCCGTCGCCATCCTCTTCATCCAACCGAACCACCTCCTCCACCACACCCGGCTGCTCCCCTTCCATCCGCCACCACCTCTTCATCCGGTTTAGTACCCCACACTCCACCTAGCTCCTTCTCCACTCCCTCTCCACTCCCAGCCACCCACCATACCACCACCTTACCCTAATATCAGCCACTTGCCGCCACCACTCCCACTCGGCCAAGCCTTAGTCACCCTAACTACCCGCCACTACCTAACCACCCTAGCTACACCCGGCCACCCTATCCGACTTCCTAAGACCTGCCCATAGCACTCCCTTAAGCCCACTACACCCACTACCACCTAGCCCCATCACCTAGCTAGCTTCCTTCCCATACTCCACCCATAGCCATCCTAGCAGCCCGCCACCACCAAATTCCCCTAGTCGGCCACTCCAACCGACTGTCCCTTCCATTCGGCCAGCCACCTCCTTTCCCCTAGGTGCTCCATTAGATCTTCCCTTAGGCTCCCCTTAGGGCCATACTCCCTAACACTATATCCTCTCTTAGTGACCCTATATACTCACCTTAGCCCCTTTAATCCCACCCGTCAAGGCGACACCCTTGCTTGCAGCCGGCCACCTTCAAAGCACCCGGCCAGCACCCCTTGCCGTTCACCCTCGCGGAGCTCCCTTTTGCAGCCCAAGGCAAAGGCCAAGCCCACGCTCAAGCAAGGCCTCTACGGACCAGCTACAAGTAAGTGCCTAACTCGGTATTTAGTTGTATACTTGCTTGAGATTCAATTCGATACGGGGTTATAATAACGGAGCCTAGTCTCCCTCCGCTTGTAATAACGTGGCTTGGCACACCCACACACGTGCACTCTCTTAGTTGTGCACGATTTTGAACACACACGGGCCTAATGAGCCCCTAATACATAAGTATATACATATACTTTCATTTTTGTAGGGTTTTGCTTAAGTTGGGTGTGTTGTCTTTCAATTCAAACACTCACACACATTGAGCCTTCGCTCTTATTTGAAAGACCCAAGTAAGGGCCGACCTATACTATTTGGGTTTAATTTCATGTCGTGTGTGTAAGTCTTTGAATTCAAGCACTCTCACACACATTGAGCTTTCGCTCTTATTTGAAAGACCCAAGTAAGGGCCGACCTATACTATTTGGGTTTCATTTCATGTCGTGTGTGTAAGTCTTTCAATTCAAGCACTCTCACACACATTGAGCTTTCGCTCTTACTCCCAAGACCTTAGTCAAGGCCTATTGCAGTTATATTTGGGTTTAATTTCATGTCATGTGCGTAGTACTTCAATTCAAGCACTCACACACATTGAGCTTTCGCTCTTATTCCCAAGACCTTAGTAAAGGCCATACTGCAATTTATATTTGGGTTTAATTTCACGTCGTGTGTGTAAGTCTTTCAATTCAAGCACGCACCCACATTGAGCCTTCGCTCTTATTTGCAAGACCCGAGTAAGGGCTCATATACATACTCTATATACATATCTCCCTTCGACATTTATATTTCAAGTCATTTCCCTTCGGTTATTTCCCTTCGGTTATTTCCCTTCAGTATTGTCTTTACATTCCGGTTTTCCCTTTGGAGTAGCATGAGTTTGCATTGCATCTACGCCATACCACGAGGTAGGACGCATATTGCATCAAAGCAAGCCCCGCTCGAATTCGCCCATGTAGTGGAGTGTTCATAACACACAAACTAGGTGGCCCGAAAAGGGATAAAAGAAAAGACTTAGGCACGTGCAAATCCACGTGATCTAAAATATGCAATCGCATCTAAAAGACCCGAATTAGACACCTCGAACCGCTTCGTAGGCTTTCTATCCCAAAAACTCGATTTTTGCAAAGCGTACAGACTGACCCTTGCGCATCGGTGCAAGAAGGTCTGCGACGACAAGAGCTCACTTGCTCATAGTCGCCACGATTAGAAGTCAGTGTTAAATATATCTTCGCTAGCTTAGGTAAGCTAGCTGGCACGCCCTGTTTGCATAAATAAGGCCTTAGACGCACGAGAGGATCCGCTCCGAGCCCTGAAAAGGCGAGAGGCGGGGATTTTTCGCGCGTCTACAGAGATTGGCATGCCCGGTGGGACGTGAGCCTTTCAAAAATCGAGTTTTTAAAGTAGAAGTCTTGCGAAAATTTTAAAAAGGTGTCATTTTTACTTGTTTTCTTTGCTTGTACTTAGGACATTTTTGAAAAAGCTTGAAAAGCATGTCAAAATATCCAAGTGAAGTGTCGAGCCAAGGCTCATAAGCATCAAGTTCTCACTCTAGGAGGATTTTCAAAAACAAAATAAAACTAGATGAAATCGAGGACTTGAGAAGGGAGTTTGAGGCCAAAATCGATGCTGTCAGCCAAGAGGCTGAAGTAGGCGTTTCATGTTCATCAAACGGTGAACAAAGGCCTAAAAAGAAATCTGAAAAACCTCGTAAGCACAAAGAGGCCTCCGTAATGGAAGGCAACCAATACCACGAGTCCTTCACACAAAAGGACCATAAAGCCCTACAACAGTTGCTGAAAGGGAAGAATAAAGAGAAAAGAAGCTACGCCCTGTTTGATTTCCTTCCTATGGATTACGAAACAGACAGTAACGATGAAATACTGAACTTCCATCGGTATGATGGCATGGGAGACCCTAGGTCTCACCTGCAGCTTTTCTCACGTCGAGCCCATAAAAAGAAAAAGGACTCGATGAAATGGGTGTATTGGTTCCCTTTATCCCGTAAAGGCACAGCTGCCAAATGGCTGACTTCCTACGACTTAAGCCAGTTCGCTACTTTTGAAGAGTTAGCGAACTGCTTCATGCAAAGATTTGCACACAATGTAGAAGTCACGCCGACTCTGAATACCTTAAGGGATACAAAGCAAGGCATGAACGAAGACGTACATGCCTTCATTATAAGATGGAGGTCGCTTTTGGGCCAAGTGCGAGAGCCCATATCCGAAGGATGCGCAGTAATGCTCATCCTGGATAATTTTAAAAGCGAGTTAAAAACCCTTCTCTCACTCCATGAGATTTCAACTTTCCATAAGTTGATGAAAAAGGCTTCCCTTTTCGAAACCAACTTGCGAAAAGGGACATACGATCACTTGTGGAAAGGAAGTGCCGTTCCAAAAACCCGCTTGGAAAAGCCCATCACATATGGGCTGCCCACGACGGACAAAGGGGCAAAGCCCCATAAAATCGCCAATGTCCGGGTGGATCCAGCCATGGCGAGCACTTCCAAAAATTTTGAAAAGTTAGAAAATAAGAGGGAGCGAAATTTTCAAAAACCGATTGAAAAACGGGAGTATACTCCGCTGGGGCAACCTGTGTCGGAGGTTCTAGACCTCCTACTTGCCCAGGGCATGATAGAACTCCCTGAAATCCCCGAAGGAGTCACTTCCAAAGGGGGGTATTTAAACCGATTTTGTAAGTATCATCGGCTCAAAGGCCATGATACCAAACGCTGCTTCTCCCTCTTAAATAAAATTGAGAACTTGATAGCAGAAGGCCGGCTCCAGGTCACTGCGGAACCTGAGCCACCTCAAGCTATCTTCAAGGAACCCTTTCCCAAACACGCCAGTGGCAGTGGGAAAGGAAAGGAGGTATGTATGTAGACGCGCGAAAATCCCTGCCTCTTTGCCTTTTTCAGGGCTCGGAGCGGATCCTCTCGTGTGTCTAAGGCCTATGTATGCAAACAGGGCGTGCCAGCTAGCTTACCTAAGCTAGCGAAGATATTTTTAACACTGACTTCTAAACGTGGCGACTGTGAGCAAGTAAGCTCTTGTCGTCGCAGACCTTCTTGCACCGATGCGTAAGGGTCAGTCTGTATGCTTTGCAAAAATCGAGTTTTTGGAGAGAAAGTCTACGAAGCGGTTCGAGGTGTCTATTTCGGGTCTTTAAAATGCGATTGCATGTTTTAGATCACGTGGATTTGCACGTGCCTAAGTCTTTTTCTTTTATCCCTTTTTGGGCCACCTAGTTTGTGTGTTATGAACACTCCACTACGTGGGCGAATTCGAGCGGGGCTTGCTTTGATGCAATATGCGTCCTACCTCGTGGTATGGCGTAGATGTAATGCAAACTCACGCTACTCCAAAGGGAAAACCCGAAATGTAAAGACAATACTGAAGGGAAATAACCGAAGGGAGATATGTATATAGATTATGTGTATGAGCCCTTACTCGGGTCTTGCAAATAAGAGCGAAGGCTCAATGTGGGTGCGTGCTGGAATTGAAAGACTTACACACACGACATGAAATTAAACCCAAATATAAATTGCAGTATGGCCTTGACTAAGGTCTTGGGAGTAAGAGCGAAGGCTCAATGTGTGTGAGAGTGCTTGAATTGAAGTACTACACACACGACATAAATGAAACCCAAATATAACTGCAATAAGGCCTTTACTAAGGTCTTGGGAATAAGAGCGAAGGCTCAATGTGTGTGAGAGTGCTTGAATTGAAAGACTTACACACACGACATGAAATTAAACCCAAATATAAATAGGTCGGCCCTTACTTGGGTCTTTCAAATAAGAGCGAAAGCTCAATGTGTGTGAGTGCTTGAATTGAAAGACAACACACCCAACTTAAGCAAAACCCTTCGAAAATGAAAATATATATACTTATGTATTAGGGGCTGATTAGGCCCGTGTGTGTTCAAAATCGTGCACGACTAAGAGAGTGCACGTGTGTGGGTGTGCCAAGCCACGTTATTACAAGCTGGTGGAGACTATGCTCCGTTATTACAACCCCGTATCAAATTGAATCTCAAGCAAGTATACAACTAAAGACCGAGTTTAGGCACTTACGAGTAGCTGGTCCGTAGAGGCCTTTGCTTGAGCGTGGGCTTGGCCTTCGCCTTGGGCTGCAAACGGGAGCTCCGCGAGGGTGGGTGACAAAGGGTGCTGGCCGGCTGCAAGTGGGGCGCGGGATAGGCGCCTCGAAGGTGGCCGGCTGCAAATGGGTGTCGCCTTGATGTGGGCGATCAAAGGGCTGGGCCAAGTAAGTGTGTAGGGTCACGAATGGAGAGTATAGAGTGTTAGGGAATATGAACCTAAGGGGAGTTTAAGGGAAGGCCGAATGGGAGTCGAAGGGGAAAAGAGATGGCTGGCCGGGTATAGTTAGGGTAGTTAGGTAGTGGCCGATGGTTTAGGTTGTGCTAGGTTCGGCTAAGGGAGAATGGTGGCAGCAAAGGGCTTATGTGTAGGTGAGATGATAGTATGGTGGGTGGCTAGGAATGGAGAGGGAGTAGAGAAGGAGCTAGGTAGAGTGGGGGGGGGGGGGGGGGGGGTACTTACTGAATGGGGAGAGGCGGCGGATGGAAGAGAGAAGTCGGGTGGTTGGGATGGAGAGCAAGTGGTGGCGTTCGGCTGGGAGATGGTGGTGGCGTCCGGCTAGGAGATGGTGGTGGATGGAAGAGAGAAGGTGGCGGTGCAGGTGGAGTAGGTGGAGCAGGAGGGAGATGATGGGACTCGGCTGGACTTGGGGAAGAAGGGGACCCGGCTGGGATTGGTGAGGGCTGCAAGCTAGGAAAACCCGCCCCCAAGGGGGGGGTTTAAATAGGGATGGGTAGGTCGGTTAGGGTTGGGCTTGGGGTAGTGATTAGGTGGTTTAGGCAGGGTGGTATGTAGATAAGGTGGGCTGGAAAGGGTTGGGCCAGATATTTTGAAAACTAGGGGTTTGGGTAGATTGTGGGCTAGGGGTGGTTTAGGGGTTTAGGGCTAGGTTAGGTGGTTGGGTTTTAGGGTGAGGTTTACTGAGCTAGGTTAGGTGATTAGGCTAGGTTTAGGCTAGGATTAGGGAAATTAACCTAGGTTTAGGGAAGGATTAGGGAAGTGGGTTAGGTGATTAGGTTGGGATTAGGCCGGGATTAGGGAAGTGGGTTAGGTGATTAGGCTCAGATTAGGGGTGGATTAGGGGGGTAGGCTTGGATTAGGTGTTTTGGGTTAGGTTTAGGTGAAGGAGCTCCCTTTGCATGGCCCATAGACCTTAACCACCTCATGTTGGTGCAACCCTAGGTTAGGTTTTGGCTAATTACAAGCTTAAACCCACTCAATTAGGCTAACCCACATGATTAACCCCAAACTTGACACACAAGTCAAGCTTAATTACAACCCTCTTGATATTTTCCATCCCCACTCTCTCTCATGCCCATGATCCCACGTGAATTTCAAGTGGGCCCCACCTCCATTTATGAGAAGGTGATGTGGGCCATGGATATGGATATTGGATTGGATCTCTGGATCCAAATCCAAATCCAAGTCCACATATGGGTTTGGATTGGGATCTGGATATATATGGTCCAGATCCAATCCAAACTGAAATCTGACTCCTTCGAGCTGGGTTCGAAACGAACGATTCGTGCGGGGCCTGACAGCATCAGTACTCCGTCTGCGTTGGGTCTTCGCCAACATGGTCGTCCGTCTCCGTTTCTGCCTTCCGGAG
This sequence comes from Brasenia schreberi, assembly GCA_036023115.1. Classification (NCBI taxonomy): domain Eukaryota; kingdom Viridiplantae; phylum Streptophyta; class Magnoliopsida; order Nymphaeales; family Cabombaceae; genus Brasenia; species Brasenia schreberi. The sequence continues at coordinate 13,597,627 of JAYKKT010000078.1, read as the reverse complement.
ATGACTTCAAATGATATTTTGATAAGAACAGGGTCTTGGACGTTCGAGATCCTGGGGGTGTGAATCAAATACAAGAGTTGCTGTGCCGAGCTTGACATGTGCTCCCGTTTCGGGCTCTTCTTAGCTCTCCTGGTCCTGTCTTGATCGAGCCAAGCCGCTTTGGGGTTTCAAAACGTGTTTAAAAAGGTTTTCAAAAGCTATATTATATATTTTTGAAATATAGAGTTTAAAACATATATACAGGGTTGTCTGGAAGGCTCCTGGGTTTCCAGACTCAAAAATGGCCCTTTGGGCTGCTTTTACAAAACTAGGTTTGTTTAAGGAATTCGTGGGATTTCGGGGTGTTTACAATGTACCCTCACTATTTCCAAGGAACTAGCGCAAAAACCAGAACCTGGTCGACCTACTTGTGTGCCCATTCTTGTACTATACAAGAAGCCCGCCCAAGTCGTCATTCGGGGACCACCAAAAGTGGAAACCTTGGTAAAACCAGTTTTAAAAATCCAAGGTTCTCCTCAGCTCATCCTTAGAGCCAAATTTAGCGCGAACCCTAGGCTGGTCATGGGGGAGTCACTAGATCCGGGAGGATCTATCAACCCCCGCACCTTCAAGGTGCTCAAAAGGTGGTCAGTGTGCCTGGCCCCTCAAAAGCATGTATCCCTAGAGTTCTGCCAAAAGCAGATAAGGACAAAGTCATCCTAAATCCTTATGACTTCGAAAACCACCTTTCAAAGATTTCTATTCACATGTCTATCTTAGAGCTTATAAAAACTTCGCCTAGGCATAGACTTGTATTAGAGAAAATTCTAGAAAGGGCCAAGGTTGATTCGAACATAAGTCCGGAATCCTTGTCTGCCCAAGTGGCTTTATTAGGAGCAAAATCGCCCATCACTTTCTCGGAAGATGATGTAGATAGACCCTACGAAACCCATAACCAGGCCCTGCATATCGAGGTGGTTCTAAACAACCACTCTCTGGACAGGTGCCTAATCGATGGTGGAGGAGGGCTCAACATCCTTCCACTTCATGTGGCGTACAAAATCGGAGTCACCTTGACTTCAGTGAACCCAAGCCCCATCGTTATCACTGGATACGATGGGAATGCGTCTAGACCTTTAGGATCCATCGAACTCCCAATGGAAACGGGAGGGATCGAACATACGGGGGTGTTCCATGTCTTGGACATCCACCCCCATTACAACCTGTTGCTAGGAAGGCCCTGGATACACAGTTTGTGCGCTGTGCCATCCACCTTCCACAGGTGTTTCAAGATCCCTTTTAGGGACCAGGTCGTAGTGATCCTAGGTGAGAGTCACCCACAGCTTCAGGGGATCATAAACTCCCCTTGTTTATCAAGCTCCCAGGCCCATAAGGCTAACTTGGGACAAATTATGGTTGAGCCACCTCGGCTCGTGTTAAACAACCCTAGGAAGGTTGTGTGTGTGAAGGGGCCGCCCAAAGCAGGCCCCCTTCCGACTTTAATCCTTCTAGGAAAACCCAAGCGTTCCCTATTTCCAAAGCCCCTGGACAAGAGGCCATATGAGCATAATATGGACGATAGCATGTTCCAGGACCACGATTTATACTCAACCTTTTCGAAAAATAAGAAATCGTGGAACATGTTGTTGAACATGGGCTACACGCCCTACAAGAGTCTAGGGGCACAGAACTAGGGTCTCCTAGAGCCCATCCTTCCTAGGGCCAACCCAAGCCGATATGGGATCGGCTATACTCTCCGAATACCGCCGGAGCCACCCCCTGTGACCACCTGGGTCAAGGGTGCCCCAGAACCTGCCTTAGAAGAGACCTACGATTTAGATCTCCTATTCCGAGTCTAACCCGTAGTGTTTTCCCTTTGTAGGTATGACGGAAGATCCCTTTTTCTAAAAATACAAAAACATTCAAAAACCTTAAAATCAAAAAAATCGAAAAATAAGAAAAACCAAAAATAATGGAAAAACAAAAACTCGAAAAAAGAGTGCTTTGTATAGTTCCCAAAGTTCTTGTTTTACAAAAACCCAAAAAAATCAAAAATTTGGAAAATACCAAAAAGATTTTGTACATAGCTGCTCCTGGTAGCACTTTGGAAAAAGAAAAGGATTTCGAAAGAAACGTCGTCTGCATAGCCAGACCAAAAATTTCGAAATCACTTGAAAATCCAAGTACAAAACCAGGTCATTTTGAAAACCACGCATCAAATTCTCTTGGGTCTATAGCCCACGAGAATGATCAAAGCCCAGAAGTGGATCCCCTTGAGGAAGATCCCACTTCTGAGCTCCTAGAATTTCATAGAATTCTCGATTTTGAAAGACCTTCCCAATCAGTAGGAGGAGATTTCATAGAGGTGAACCTAGGGCATGATTCCAATCCCAAAACCATCAAAATAGGCGCATGCTTGCATGAAACTGAAAAGTTAGCATTCATTGCATTTCTACGAACCTATTTAGATGTGTTTGCATAGACGTATGAAGACATGCCGGGCATAGATCCCAGCATTGTCGAGCATCGTCTTCCCTTAGATGCAGGTATAAAACCCGTAAAGCAGAAGCTTAGGAAAATACACCCGAATGTACACACGCAAGTCAAAGAGGGTTTAGAAGATCTGCTAAAAGCCGAATTTATAAAACCCATTGCGTATTCTGATTGGTTATCAAATATCGTTGTAGTTCGAAAAACCAATGGGAAAATTCGCATATGCATCGATTTCAGAAACCTGAATAAAGCCACTTCTAAGGATAATTATCCTTTACCAAACATAGATTTGATAGTCGATAGTACTGCAAATCATGAAATGTTTTCATTCATGGATGGCTATTCAGGCTATAATCAAATCAAACTAAGTCCATGAGATCAGGGTAAGACTGCCTTCACAACCCCATGGGGCACGTACTACTATACAGTCATGCCCTTTGGTTTGAAAAATACCGGTGCAACATACCAACGAGCCATGACCACGATCTTCCATGATCAAATTCATGAGCTTGTAGAAGTGTATGTAGATGATCTCTTGGCGAAATCCAAAACCCGATGCACCCATATCGAATGTTTACAAAAGATTTTCGAAAGGCTTAGGCTTTACCAAGTAAAGCTAAACCCTCAAAAATGTGTGTTCGGGGTAGAATCAGGGAAGCTTCTAGGCTTTATGGTGAGCCAAAGGGGAATAGAAGTCGACCCCTCTAAGTGTCGAGCCATCATAGACATGGCTCCACCCTCCAATCTCACCCAAATCCGTAGCCTCCAGGGTCGCTTACAATCCGTTCGCCGATTCATATTGAATCTGGCAACTAGATGCGAACCCTTCAACAAACTGTTGAGGAAGGGCATGAAATTCTTATGGGATGACGAATGCCAAAAGTCCTTCGAGAGACTGAAGGCATACTTGGTTAATCCCCCCGTTTTGAATCCTCCAAAGCAAGGAAAACCGCTTTTATTATACATCTCCGTGCATGCAAATGCTTTAGGAGCCCTGTTGGCTCAATACGAGGATGACACCCATAAGGAGTATGCCATCTACTATATTTCGAAAACTCTCTTGGCTTATGAACGAAATTATCAAGCCATGGAGAAGACGTGCTTGGCCCTAGTCTGGGCCTGCCAGAAATTCAGACACTATTTCCTAGATCATGAGATCTGGATAGTGTCCAAGCTTGATCCAATCAAGCACTTGTTCGAAAAACCCATTCTCACGGGTAGATTGGGCAAATGGCAACTCCTTCTAATGGAGTATGATCTGAAATACCATCACTAGATCTCCATTAAGGGGCAAGCCCTAGCAGATTACGTGGCTGAATTCCCCTTAGAGGATGCATATCCCACTCTTGTCGAAATGCCTGACGAAGGCATATTGCAAAACCATTTTCAAAACCACATTTTGGCAAACTCTTTCGAAAACCAAGTGTGGAAGATGCACTTCGATGGGGCACGAAACCAACGAGGGGCTGGTGCCGGGGTCATCCTAATCTCCCCTGAAAAGGGCGAGATTCCCATAGCAGTCCACTTAGATTTCGAATGTTCAAACAACGTAGCTAAGTACGAAGCACTCATACAAGGCTTAAGGATTTCAAAAACTCTAGGGGCATCATGCATCTAGGTCTTTGGAGATTCGCTCCTTGTCATAAACTAGGTTTTAAAAATTTGGCAAGTACGTAATGAGAAACTACTTCCATATCACTAGTTGGCCACTCGATTGGTCCAATCCTTCCAGTCGTGGAAACTCACACACATAGGAAGAGAGGACAATGGCATCGCCGATGCCCTCTCCTCCTTAGGTTCAGCCCTGAAGGTCGATCCCATTTCAGGGACCAGATCTTTGGAAATATGGCATGCGCCCCACCCATCCACACACGACTTGGATATTTGCCAAAACAACCTATAGTCTGTTGAAAAACCCTGGTTTTATGACATAAAACAATTTTTAGAAAATGGGGGATTCACCGAGGATGCCACATCCAAAGATAAGGCATTCATTCGTAAGATTTCGACCCGATACACCATTCTGGGTGGGGTTTTATACAAAAAGAGTTTTACTGGCATTCTGCTTAGGTGTATCGACCTAGAGGAGGCTAGGATAGTGATGCACGAGTTCCACGATGGAGAATGTGGAGGTCATGTTAATGCCAACATGATGGCAATGAAAATACTTAGAGGGGGCTATTTTTGGTCCACCCTGAAAAAGGATTGTCACGATCATGTTAGGAAGTGTCATCCATGTCAAGTGCATGGGCACGCCATTCATATCCCATCATCTGCATTGCATTCTATGGTCAGCCCCTGGCCATTTACCATGTGGGCGTTTGACATCGTAGGCCCAATATTTCCAAAGGCCTCGAATGGGCATCGATTTATTTTAGCAGCCACGGAGTATTTCTCCAAGTGGGTGGAAGCCATTTCCCTAACCAATGTAATGGGGCAACATGTGGTGGCTTTCATTCGGAGGAATATCTTGGCTCGATTTGGGGTTCCACGAGACCTTGTGTCTGATAATGGTACCCCATTCAAGAACGAGCGGATGGTTAAGTTGTGCAACACGTATGGCATAACTCACCACTTCTCCTCGCCCTACTACCCTCAAGGCAACGGCCAAGCCGAAGCCACAAACAAGACTCTCATTAGTATTATTGAGAAAACCTTAGAGAAGGGTAGGACGTGGCACGAGAAGCTGGATGAAGCCTTATGGGCTTATAGGACTTCCATCCGGACTCCCACGAATGCCACACCATTCGAATTGGTCTATGGCACAAACGCCATTCTTCCCATTCATACTCAACTTCATTCATTCCATACATCCATAGCACTCGACCTCCCCCTAGAGACGCTTCAGCATGCTAGGATGGCCGAACTAGATTTGCTAGATGAGAGGCGACTCCTTGTCATGGATCATGCTCGTGCATATCGGCAAAAGATAGCCCGACATTATAGCAAACACATGAGACTCGCCACTTTGAAATGGGGGATCTGGTTTTAAAAACTATCCATCATCGTGGCCCACACCCCCTAGGCAAGTGGCGCCCCAACTAGGATGGACCCTATGTTGTACGAGCAACCACTACGAACAATTCGTATTGGTTGATCGATGTAGAAGGTAGGAATTTAGCAGATCCTATCAATATTCAATACTTAAAGAAGTATCATGTGTAGGATCTGGATTAAATTTCATTTTTTGAAAATTTTTAGGGATAACTGCCCTAAGACATGAAAATAAGGTGCAAAGGCAAAGTCGTGTGACCCTGAGTGAGAGAATTCGCACTTGTGAAAGAGTGGAGTCTTCAAAATCGTGGTTACATTTCAAAATCCTTCTTCTTACAAAGAAAGGCCTAGTTCAACATAGCAAGATACTTGCAAGTAGTACGTGCTATTTCTAAATAGGCTGATCTGGAATGGATCGAGTGTAGCCTTGGGATAAGTCCTCCCCTCTTCTCTTCTATGTCCAAAAGGAAAACAAAGGCCCAAAACAAAAAGGAAATTTCCCATTCAAAGTCTCTTTCCAAAAGAAAGAAACCAGAATTTAAAAGAAAAATCGATTCTCTTATAAAAAAGAGGGATTAAAGAAAAAATACTCCCAAAGGGAGACCCTCGATGAAAAAAAGAAAAAAGAGGCCAAAAAGAGCAGTTTTCCGCCTTCTGTGTCTCAAACCACGGGACGCTTCAGAAGGGACCGTGGTATCTCTTTCCCAACCCTGGCTTATCCCAAGCTAAAGCATGGTTCATTTCGAGGAATCCTAAAGTAAAAATAGGATTTACTTACTTGAATTTCATCTTGTTTGAGAATTCGACGTTTCGAGTAAGGCGTAGGAATTTGAAATATGCCTTGTTTTCTTATAAAACCTCCGCTAGATAAGCGAGTGTTAAGACTCAAACAAGGGCAAGCATGAAGAGCTCGAGATCCTTAGGATCGAGGCTCAAGATAGTTGTCCCTTTTGTAAATAACTTTTGTAAATAAGTTTTGAAAACCGAACATCGAACAGCATAGGATTTGCTCACTTGGAGCAGTAGGCCTTGTAAGTCTCTAGAGTTCGACCACATCTGGTCCCTGGGAGGTCGCCACTTGTGGCACCACACCCATGTCATTTGCATTCCACGCATGGTACTTGCATGAACATGATCCCATTTAGGACCAGATTCCATAGTATAACCCTTTGGCGTGATATCTCCTCCTACCAGAGTTTGTAAATTGAGATTTTTGCTAAAAATGGGGACGATCCCATGTTCTTCGTGGATAGATCTAGGGAGACATTGAAAGGGGTGTTTGTCATCTTTGCCCTTATCCAAATCTATTTGGACAAGGCCAAAGAGGGGCATCTGTAAACACCCCGAAATCCCACGAATTTCTTAAACAAACCTGGTTTTGTAAAAGCAGCCCCAAATGGCTATTTTGAGTTTGGAAACCCAGGAGCCTTCCAGACAACCCTGTATATATGTTTTAAACTTCATATTTCAAAAATATATAATATGGCTTTTAAAAACCTTTTAAAACACGTTTTGAAACCCCAAAGCAACTTGGCCTAATCAAGACAGGACCAGCGAAGTCGAAGAGAGCCCGGAACCGGAGCACATGTCGAGCCCGGCACAACAACTCTCGTATCAAATCCATACCCTCAGGATCTCGAACGTCCAAGACCGTGTTATTATCAAAATGTCATATGAAGTCATCTCCGGAAGGCAGAAACGGAGGCGGACGATCATGTTGGCGAAGACCCAACGCAGACGGAGTGCTGATGCTGTCAAACCCCGCACAAATCGTCCGTTTCGAACACAACTCGAAGTAGTCAGAGTTTAGTTTGGATTGAATCTAGACCATATATATCCAGATCCCAATCCAAACCCATGTATGGACTTGGATTTGGATTTGGATTCAAAAATCCAATCCAATATCCATATCCATGGCCCACATCACCTTCTCATAAATGGAGGTGGGGCCCACTTGAAATTCACATGGGATTATGGGCATGAGAGAGAGTGGGGATGGATAAGATCAAGTGTAGTTGTAATTAAGCTTGACTTGTGTGTCAAGTTTGGGGTTAATCATGTGGGTTAGCCTAATTGAGTGGGTTTAAGCTTGTAATTAGCCAAAACCTAACCTAGGGCTGCACCAACATGATGTGGTTAAGGTCCATGGGTCATGCAAAGGGAGCTCCTTCACCTAAACCTAACCCAAAACACCTAATCCTAGCCTTCCACCCTAATCCACCCCTAATCTGAACCTAATCACCTAACCCACTTCCCTAATCCCGGCCTAATCCCAACCTAATCACCTAACCCACTTCCCTAATCCTTCCCTAAACCTAGGTTAATTTCCCTAAACCTAGCCTAATCCTAGCCTAATCACCTAACCTAGCTCACTAAACCTCACCCTAGAACCAACCCACCTAACTAAACCCTAAACCACTAAACCACCCCATCTAAACCTAGCACACCATATCCCCCAAAACCATTAAAACAAAATATCTGGCCCTACCCTTTCCAGCCCACCTTATCCTCATACCACCCTACCTAAACCACCTAACCACTACCCCAAACCCAGCCCTAACCGACCTACCCATCCCTATATAAACCACCCCCCCCTTGGGGGCGGGTTTTCCTATCTAGAACCTCTCCCTTCCCATCCTCTCTCACCTTGGTCCAGCCCAACCGAGCCCAGCCCCTACACCATTCCCAGCCGGCTCTTCCACCTGCACCACCACCAGCCACCACCGTGCTCCACCTACTCCACCACACCCGTCGCCATCCTCTTCATCCAACCGAACCACCTCCTCCACCACACCCGGCTGCTCCCCTTCCATCCGCCACCGCCTCTTCATCCGATTAGTACCCCACACTCCACCTAGCTCCTTCTCCACTCCCTCTCCTATCCCAACCACCCACCATACCACCACCTTACCCTAATATCAGCCACTTGCCGCCACCACTCCCACTCGGCCAAGCCTTAGTCACCCTAACTACCCGCCACTACCTAACCACCCTAGCTACACCCGGCCACCCTATCCGACTTCCTAAGACCTGCCCATAGCACTCCCTTACACCCACTACACCCACTACCACCTAGCCCCATCACCTAGCTAGCTTCCTTCCCATACTCCACCCATAGCCATCCTAGCAGCCCGCCACCACCAAATTCCCCTAGTCGGCCACTCCAACCGACTGTCCCTTCCATTCGGCCAACCACCTCCTTTCCCCTAGGTGCTCCATTAGATCTTCCCTTAGGCTCCCCTTAGGGCCATACTCCCTAACACTATATCCTCTCTTAGTGACCCTATATACTCACCTTAGCCCCTTTAATCCCACCCGTCAAGGCGACACCCTTGCTTGCAGTCGGCCACCTTCAAAGCACCCGGCCAGCACCCCTTGCCGTTCACCCTCGCGGAGCTCCCTTTTGCAGCCCAAGGCAAAGGCCAAGCCCACGCTCAAGCAAGGCCTCTACGGACCAGCTACTAGTAAGTGCCTAACTCGGTCTTTAGTTGTATACTTGCTTGAGATTCAATTCGATACGGGGTTGTAATAACGGAGCCTAGTCTCCCCCCGCTTGTAATAATGTGGCTTGGCACACCCACACACGTGCACTCTCTTAGTTGTGCATGATTTTGAACACACACGGGCCTAATCAGCCCCTAATACATAAGTATATACATATACTTTCATTTTTGTAGGGTTTTGCTTAAGTTGGGTGTGTTGTCTTTCAATTCAAACAGTCACACACATTGAGCCTTCGCTCTTATTTGAAAGACCCAAGTAAGGGCCGACCTATACTATTTGGGTTTCATTTCATGTCGTGTGTGTAAGTCTTTCAATTCAAGCACTCTCACACACATTGAGCTTTCGCTCTTATTTGAAAGACCCAAGTAAGGGCCGACCTATACTATTTGGGTTTCATTTCATGTCGTGTGTGTAAGTCTTTCAATTCAAGCACTCTCACACACATTGAGCTTTCGCTCTTATTTGAAAGACCCAAGTAAGGGCCGACCTATACTATTTGGGTTTCATTTCATGTCGTGTGTGTAAGTCTTTCAATTCAAGCACTCTCACACACATTGAGCTTTCGCTCTTACTCCCAAGACCTTAGTCAAGGCCTATTGCAGTTATATTTGAGTTTAATTTCATGTCGTGTGCGTAGTACTTCAATTCAAGCACTCACACACATTAAGCTTTCGCTCTTATTCCCAAGACCTTAGTAAAGGCCATACTGCAATTTATATTTGGGTTTAATTTCATGTCGTGTGTGTAAGTCTTTCAATTCAAGCACGCACCCACATTGAGCCTTCGCTCTTATTTGCAAGACCCGAGTAAGGGCTCATATACATACTCTATATACATATCTCCCTTCGGCATTTATATTTCAAGTCATTTCCCTTTGGTTATTTCCCTTCAGTATTGTCTTTACATTCGGGTTTTTCCTTTGGAGTAGCGTGAGTTTGCATTGCATCTACGCCATACCACGAGGTAGGACGCATATTGCATCAAAGCAAGCCCCGCTCGAATTCGCCCATGTAATGGAGTGTTCATAACACACAAACTAGGTGGCCCGAAAAGGGATAAAAGGAAAGACTTAGGCACGTGCAAATCCATGTGATCTAAAATATGCAATCGCATCTAAAAGACCCGAATTAGACACCTCGAACCGCTTCGTAGGCTTTCTATCCCAAAAACTCGATTTTTGCAAAGCGTATAGACTGACCCTTGCGCATCGGTGCAAGAAGGTCTGCGACGACAAGAGCTCACTTGCTCACAGTCGTCACGATTAGAAGTCAGTGTTAAATATATCTTCGCTAGCTTAGGTAAGCTAGCTGGCACGCCCTGTTTGCATAAATAAGGCCTTAGACGCACGAGAGGATCCGCTCCGAGCCCTGAAAAGGCGAGAGGCGGGGATTTTTCGCACGTCTACAATGCCGAAGGGAGATATGTATATAAGGTATGTATATGGGCCCTTACTTGGATCTTGCAAATAAGAGCGAAGGCTCAACGTGGGTGCGTGCTTGAATTGAAAGACTTACACACACCACACGAAATAAAACCCAAATATAACTTGCAATATGGCCTTGACTAAGGTCTTGGGAATAAGAGCGAAAGCTCAATGTGTGTGAGTGCTTGAATTGAAGTACTACGCACACAACATGAAATTAAACCCAAATAGTATAACACGGCCCTTACTTGGGTCTTACAAATAAGAGTGAAGGCTCAATGTGTGTGAGTGCTTGAATTGAAAGACTTACACACACGACATGAAATGAAACCCAAATATAACTTGCAGTATGGCCTTGACTAAGGTCTTGGGAATAAGAGCGAAAGCTCAATGTGTGTGAGTGCTTGAATTGAAGTACTATGCACACAACATGAAATTAAACCCAAATAGTATAGCACGGCCCTTACTTGGGTCTTACAAATAAGAGCGAAGGCTCAATGTATGTGAGTGCTTGAATTGAAAGACAACACACCCAACCTAAGCAAAACCCTACGCAAGTTAATGTATATATATATATATATTTATATCTTAGGGACTGATTAGGCCCGTGTGTGTTCAAAATCGTGCACGACTAAGAGAGTGCACGTGTGTGTGGGTGTGCCAAGCCACGTTATTACAAGCGGGGGGAGACTATGCTCCGTTATTACAACCCCGTATCGAATTAAATTTTAAGCAAGTATACAACTAAGGACCGAGTTAGGCACTTATTTATAGCTGGTCCGAAGATGCCTTGCTTGAGTGTGGGCTTGGCCTTCACCTTGGGCTGCAAGAGGGAGCTCTACGGAGTTGAACGGCAAAGGGGTTGCTGGCCGGATGGAAATGGCACGCGGGAGGGGCGCCTTGAAGATGGCCGGCTGCTAGGGATGGGCTGGCTTTGTGTGTTGGGCTAAAGTGACTAAGTAGGGTCACTAAGGGAGGGTGTAGTGTTAGGAAATGTGGCACTAAATGGGGACCTAAGGGAGTGTCTAAGGGAGTGCCTAGGGGAGGTATGTGGCTGGCGGGTGGCTGGCCGAATGGGTATGTGACAGTCGGTTGGAATGGCCGACTAAGGGAGACTCGGTGGTGATGGTTGCTAAGGTAGCTAGGGCTATTGTAGATGGGAAGGGAGCTAGCTAGGGTATGGGGTAAGGTAGTGGCCGGGTGTGGTGAGGTGATATGGGCAGGTCTTAGGGAGTTAAATGGAGTGGCCAGGTGTAGTTAGGGTGTCTAGGTAATGGCGGGTGGTTGGAGTGGCTGAGGTTTGGCCGAATGGGTAGGATGGGAGGTGGCTGGTGTTAGGGTGATGTGGTGGTGGTGTGGGTGGCTGGGAGTGGAGGGGGAGCGAAGAAGAGGTGGAGTGAAGGATGGGGTACTAACCGATGGTGATGGAAGGCGGCGGATGGAAGAGGAGCAACCGGGCAGGTGAGGTGGATGGTTTAGCCGAAGGAAGTGGTGGCGACAGGTGGTTGGCTGGCTGGGGTGTGGTGGAGCAGGTAGTGGTGCTTGACTGGGAGGCGGTGGCGCAGGTGGTGGCTGGCTGTGGGGCAAGTGGAGCAAGGTTGGAGTCCGTTGGGCTGGAGGGCCAAGGTGGTCGAACTTGAGAACCCGCCCCTTGGGGGGGGGGGGTTTATATAGGGCATGAAGAAGTCGGTTGGGCTGGTATTAGGAGGGTGGTTAGGTGGTTTAGGTAGGGGTGGTGTGGTGATAAGGTGGGCTGGTTTTGGGGTAGGGCCAGATATTTTCATACAAGGGGTTTTGGGTAGATGGTGTGCTAGGTTTAGGTGGGATGGTTTAGAGGTTTAGGGTTTAGCTAGGTGGGTTAGTTTTGGGGTGAGGTTTAGCGAGGTGGGGTTAGGTGATTAGGCTAGGATTAGGTTAGATTTAGGGAAATTAACCTAGGTTTAGAGAAGGATTAGGGAAGTGGGTTAGGTGATTAGGTTGGGATTAGGCTGGGATTAGGGAAGTGGGTTAGGTGATTAGGCTAGGATTAGAATAGGATTAGGGTAAAAGGCTAGGATTAGGTGTTTTTGGTTAGGGTGGGGTTAAGGAGCTCCCTTTGCATGACCCATAGACCTTAATCACATCATGTTGGTGCAGCCCTAGGTTAGGTTTTGGCTAATTATAAGCTTAAACCCACTTTAATTAGGCTAACCCACATGATTAACCCCAAACTTGACACACAAGTCAAGCTTAATTACAAACAACTCTAATCTTATCCTCCCCCACTCTCTCTCATGCCCATAATCCCACGTGAAATTCAAGTGGGCCCCACCTCCATTTATGAGAAGGTGATGTGGGCCATGGATGTGGATATTGGATTGGATCTCTGGATCCAAATCCAAATCCAAGTCCACACATGGGTTTGGATTGGGATCTGGATATATATGGTCCAGATCCGATCCAAACTAAATTCTGACTCCTTCAGGATGTGTTCGAAACAAACGGTTTGTGCGGGGTCTGACAGCATCAGTACTCCGTCTGCGTTGGGTCTTCGCCAACATGGTCATCCGCTTCTGTTTTCATCTTCCGGAAATGATTTCAAATGATGTTTTGCTGATAATAGGGTCTTGGACGTTCGAGATCCTGGGGGTGGATTCAATGCGAGAGTTGTTGTGTCGGGCTCAACTTGTGCTCCGGTTCCGGGCTCTCTTTAGCTTTTCTGGTCCTGTCTTGATCAGGCCAAGCTTGCTTTGTGGGGTTTCAAAACATATTTTAACAGTTTTAAAACATATTATATATATTTCAAATATATAAAGTTCAAAACATATGTACAGGGTTGTCTGGATGGCTCCTGGGTTTCCATACTCAAAATGGCCCTTTGGGGCTGCTTTTACAAAACCAGGTTGTTTTGAGGAATTCGTGGGATTTTGGGGTGTTTACAGATGCCCCTCTTTGGCATTGTCCAAATCGATTTGGATAATGGCAAAGATGACAAACACCCCTTTTAATGTCTCCCTAGATCTAACCACGAAGAATATGGGATCGTCCCAATCTTTAGCAAAATCTCACTTTTAAAACCCTGGTAGGAGGAGATATCACGCCAAAGGGATATGTATGGAATCTGGTCCTAAAATGGGATCATGTTTATGCAAGTACCATGCGTGGAATGCGGATGCATGACATGGGTGTGATGCCAAGAGTGGCGACCTCCCAGAGACCAGATGTGGTCGAACTCTAGAGACTTACAAGGCTTATTGCTCCAAGTGAGCAAATCCTATGTTGTTCGATGTTCTATTTTCAAAACTTATTTACGAAACTATTTACAAAAGGGGACAACTGTCTTGAGTCTCGATCCTAAGGATCTCGAGCTCTTCATGCTTGCCCTTGTTTGAGTCTTAACACTCGCTTATCTAGCGCAGGTTTTATAAGAAAACAAAGCTACATTTCAAATTCCTACGTCTTACTTGAAACGTCGAATTCTCAAACAAGATGAAATTCAAGTAAGTAAATCCTATTTTTACTTTAGGATTCTTCGAAATGAACCATGCTTTAGCTTGGGATAAGCCAAGGATGGGAAAGAGATACCACGGTCCCTTCTGAAGTGTCCCGTGGTTTAAGGCACAGAAGGCGGAAAACTGCTCTTTTTGAGCTTTTTGGCCTCTTTTTTCTTTTTTTTTCCATAGAGGGTCTCCCTTTGGGAGTATTTTTTCTTTAATCCCTCTTTTTCATAAGAGAATCGATTTTTCTTTTGAATTCTGGTTTCTTTCTTTTGGAAAGAGACTTTTGAATGGGAAATTCCCTTTGTTTGGTGTAGACACCAAAAATTTTCACTTACGGGTTCTTAGGCCTGAAGTGAACCTTTTCGCAATCTACATTCGCTTTATGGGCGTGCCAGCTAGTTTACTTTAACTAGCAAAGTATGTTTTGAAAAATAATCTGACTTTTGAAAGGCGATTGTAGGCAAGCGGGATTTTTACGTCGCAGACCTTCTTGCACCGATGCGCAAGGGTCAGTCTGTACGCTTAGAGACTTCGTTTTGAAAACAAGTTTAACTCAATATATCTTGAATGAAGAAGTGTTTAAAACCTTTTAAAAACCATGCATTTGGGCGATTTTTGATTTTGTAAGGGTTGGACGACCTTAAGTCTTTCAAATTTTAATCTGCTTAGGCACGATGGGCGTGCATCGAAATAGCCTAAGTCTTGGCGTGTTTGCACGATTTAATTCGGGTTTGTACGATTTTCAGATTTTAGATCACGTGGATTTGCACGTGCCTAAGTCTTTCTTTTTATCCCTTTATGGGCCACCTAGGTGTGTGTTATGAACACTCCACTACATGGGGCGAATTTGAGCGGGAGTACGGGGCTTGCTTTGATGCAATATGCATCCTACCTCGTGATATGGCGTAGATGCAATGCAAACTCACGCAACTCCAAAGGGAAAACCCGAAATGTAGAGACAATGCCGAAGGGAAATAACCGAAGGGAAATGACTTGTAAAGTAAATAGCCGAAGGGAAATGACTTGTAAAGTAAATAGCGGAAGGGGAAATATGGCTATATCTTAAGAGCGGAAAGGCTCAATTGTGTAAGTGTGTGTCGTGTATATATTGAAAGACAACGCACACGACTTGAACCTTAAAACCCGAATCTTAAAGACATAGCCGAAAGAAATACTTTATATAGAGTATATGTAGGGGCCCTTACTTGGGTCTTGCAAATAAGAGCAAAGGCTCAATGTGTGTGCGTGCTTGAATTGAAAGACTTACACACACGACATGAAATGAAACCCAAATATAAATTGCAGTATGCCTTGACTAAGGTCTTGGGAGTAAGAGCGAAAGCTCAATGTGTGTGCGTGTGGGAATGTAAAGACAACTCACACGACATAAATGAAACCCAAATATAACTGCAATAAGGCCTTTACTAAGGTCTTGGGAGTAAGAGCGAAGGCTCAATGTGTGTGCGTGTGGAAAATGGAAAGACAACACACAAGACTTAATTAAAAACCCCCTTGACTTAAAATATATAAATATAATTATATATTAAGGGCTTGTTAGGCCCGTGTGTGTGCAAGAAGTGTACGACTAAGAGCGGAAAGGCTCAAGTGCGTGTGTGTGTGGGTGTGTCAAACCACGTTATTACAATCGGGGGGAGACAAAGCTCCTTTACTACAACCCCGTATCAAAATTTAATTGAATATAAAGCAAGTTAATGTAATAGACCAAGTTTAGACACTTACAAATAGCTGGTTCATGTTCAACTTGCTTGCACGTGGGCTCACGGTTCACCTTGGGCAGCCAAGAGGGGGTTATCCTAGGGGGCTTTGAGGGAGGTTCTATGGGGCACGGTTAGGGCCTTAGAGGAACTAAGGTTCGGCAAAGATGGGGCTGTCTAGGGTCTGTCCTAGGTGGCTGGAAGAGGTGCAGGTCACGGCCAGGGGGGTGGACAGGTCGACAGGGAGGTGGACAGGGCGGCAGGGAGGTGGACAGGGCGGTAGGGAGGCGTCTGGTGCCTGGCGCAGCAGACGGGCGCCTGGCGCTGGCGGGCGTCTGGCGCTAGGAGGGGTCCTGGCACTAGAGGGACGGCAGGGCGCTGAGGGGTGCCGCAGTGGCGCGGAATGGCGTCAGGGCGCGAGATGGCGTCAGGGCGCGCGGACAGGGCGTGGGGCGCACGGCAGGCGCGGTCCGGTTAGATTTAGATTGGTTCAAGTCTAGGGTTAGGTTTGGTCGAACCTAGGTTGGGTTAGGGCTAGGTTCAGTTGGGGTTAGGTAGGTTCGAACCTAGGCTAGGTTGGGATTAGGTTTAGAGGGGTGTAGAGAGAATGGCTAGGTTAGGTTAGGCTTACCTCTTGGAGCCGATCCTTCATGGCTTGAGCCCACGTCTCCACGGTTGCAGCCACTTGGTCCAGCCCACCTTGGTTGCAGCCCCTTGGTCTAGACCCACTTAGCCCACATGGCTTGAACCCACCTCACCCAATGAGCCCACATGGCTAGGTCTATCACTCCCTCTCTCTCCTCCCAAATATTTGCATGAACCCTTTACATGGACCCCCTCACCTCTATTTATAGAGATTTGAGGTGGTCTTGGATTTGGGTTTGGGTTTGGGTTTGGATCCATACCCAAATCCAAACACTATTTGGATCTGGATATTGGATCTCGGATATTTTGAGATCCGTATCCAATCCAAACCCAATATTTTTATGGATACGGATCTGGATATTTTGGTCCAGATCTGATCCAATCCAAACACTATTTGGATCCAATCCAAATCCAAACACTATTTGGATCGACCCAAACACTATTTGGATTCGCCCAAATCCAAACACTATTCATTACATAGATTTGGATCTGGATATTTATGATCCAGATCTAAATCAAAATTTCTTCGGACAGTCCTTCTTGGCTTCTCGAGGCGAACAATCTGTGCGGGCACTGGCTTCATCAGTGCTCCGTCTGGTGTTGGGTTTTCCCCAACTTTGTCGTCCGGACTCCGTCTCACCGTTCTGGACTCCGTTGAGCTTTTCATCAAACGGGCTCAGCTTTCTTTTGTTTTTTTATCAGGGAGTGGCTTCTGAAGCTCTAGGCTTGAATCCTCTTCGGGCCTAGGGTATTCTTTTGCCTTCTGTACCTGTTTTCACATTTCAAAACAGGTCGTCGTTTTGGCTCAAACGAGCTTTTTGGTGTTTTGAGAGTTTTTGAAATATAGAAGATTTGGGGTGTTTACATTTGGGCTTTTGTTTTCCTTTTGGAAGGAGAAGAGAAGAGGGGAGGACTTATCCCAAGCCTACACTCGAGCCATTCCAGATCAGCCTATTTAGAAATAGCACGTACAACTTGCAAGTATCTTGCTATATTGAATTAGGCCTTTCTTTGTAAGAAGAAGGATTTTGAAATGTAACCACGATTTTGAAGACTCCACTCTTTCACAAGTGCGAATTCTCTCACTCAGGGTCACACGTCTTTGCCTTTGCACCTTATTTTCATGTCTCAGGGTAGCTATCCCCAAAATTTTTGAAAAAACTAGAATTTAATCCAAATCCTACACATAATACTTCTTTAAGTATTGAATATTGATAGGATCTGCTAAATTCCTACCTTCTACATCGATCAACCAATACGAATTGTTCGTGGTGGTTGCTCGTACAACATAGGGTCCATCCCACTTGGGGCGCCACTTTCCGAGCGGATGTGGGCCACGATAGTGGATGATTTTCAAGACCAGATCCCCCACTTCAAAGTGGCGGGGTCTCATGTGTTTGCCATAGTGTCGGGTTATCCTTTGCCGGTATGCACGAGCATGATCCATGGCAAGGAGTCGCCTCTCATCTAGCAAATCTAGTTCGGCCATCCTAGCATGCTGAAGTGTCTCTAGGGGGAGGTCGAGTGCAATGGATGTGTGGAATGAATGCAGTCGAGTATGAATGGGAAGAATGGCGTTTGTGCCATAGACCAATTCGAATGGTGTGGCATTCGTGGGAGTCCGGATGGAAGTCCTATAAGCCCATAAGGCTTCATCCAGCTTCTCGTGCCACATCCTACCCTTCTCTAAAGTTTTCTCAATTATACCAATGAGAGTCTTGTTTGTGGCTTCGGCTTGGCCGTTGCCTTGAGGGTAGTAGGGCGAAGAGAAGTGGTGAGTTATGCCATATGTGTTGCACAACTTAACCATCCGCTCATTCTTGAATGGGGTACCATTATCAGACACAAGGTCTCGTGGAACCCCAAATCGAGCCAAGATATTCCTCCGGATGAAAGCCACCACATCTTGCCCCAGCACGTTGGTTAGGGAAATGGCTTCCACCCACTTGGAGAAATACTCCGTGGCTGCCAGAATAAATCGATGCCCATTCGAGGCTTTTGGAAATATTGGGCCTACAATGTCAAACGCCCACATGGTAAATGGCCAGGGGCTGACCACGGAATGCAATGCAGATGAGGGGATATGGATGGCGTGTCCATGCACTTGACATGGATGACACTTCCTAACATGATCGTGACAATCTTTTTTTAGGGTGGACCAAAAATAGCCCCCTCTAAGTATTTTCATTGCCATCATATTGGCATTAACATGATCTCCACATTCTCCATCGTGGAATTCATGCATCACTATCCTAGCCTCCTCTAGGTCTATACACCTAAGCAGAATACCGGTAAAACTTTTTTTGTATAAAACCCCACCCAGAATGGTGTATCGGGTCGAAATCTTACGGATGAACGCCTTATCTTTGGATGTGGCATCCTCGGTGAATCCCCCATTTTCTAAAAACTGTTTGATGTCATGATACTAGGGTTTTTCAATAGAATCTGGGTTATTTTGGCAAATATCCAGATCGTGTGTGGATGGGTTGGGCGCATGTCATATTTCTAAAGACCGGGTCCCGGAAATGGGATCGACCTTTAGGGCTGAACCTAAGGAGGAGAGGGCATGGCGATGCCATTATCCTCTCTTCCTACGTGTGTGAGTTTACACGATTGGAAGGACTGGACCAATCGAGTGGCCAACTCGTGATATGGAAGTAGTTTTTCATTACGTACTTGCCAAATTTTCAAAACCTGGTTTATGACAAAGAGCGAATCTCCAAAGACCTCGATGCATGATGCCCCTAGAGTTTTCGAAATCCTTAAGCCTTGTATGAGTGCTTCATACTCAACTACGTTGTTGGAACATTCGAAATCTAGGCGGACTGCTATAGGAATCTCGCCCTTTTCAGGGGAGATGAGGATGACCCCAGCACCAGCCCCTCGTTGGTTTCGTGCCCCATCGAAGTGCATTTTCCACACTTGGTTTTCGAAATCGTTTGCCAAAAAGTGGATTTTGGAAATGGTTTTGCAATATGCCTTCATCAGGCATTCTCTAAGGGGAAGTCAACAACGTAATCTGCTAGGGCTTGCCCCTTAATGGAGATCTGGTGATGTTATTTCAGGTCATACTCCATTAAAAGCAGTTGCCATTTGCCCAATCTACCCATGAGAATGGATTTTTTGAACAAGTGCTTGATTGGATCAAGCTTGGACACTATCCAGATCTCATGATCTAGGAAATAGTGTCTAAATTTCTGACAGGCCTAGACTAGGGCCAAGCACGTCTTCTCCATGGCTTGATAATTTCGTTCATAAGCCAAGAGAGTTTTCGAAATATAGTAGATGGCATACTCCTTATGGGTGTCATCCTCGTATTGAGCCAATAGGGCTCCTAAAGCATTCGCATGCACGGAGATGTAGAGTAAAAGCGGTTTTCCTTGCTTTGGAGGATTCAAAATGGGGGGATTAACCAAGTATGCCTTTAGTCTCTCGAAGGACCTTTTGCATTCGTCATCCCATAAGAATTTTGTGCCCTTCCTCAACAACTTATTGAAGGGTTCGCATCTAGTTGCCAGATTCAATATGAATCGGCGAACAGATTGTAAACGACCCTGGAGGCTATGGATTTGAGTGATATTGGAGGGTGGAGCCATGTCTATGATGGCTCGACACTTAGAGGGGTCGACTTCTATACCCCTTTGGCTCACCATAAAGCCCAGAAGCTTCCCTGATTCTACCCCGAATACACATTTTTGAGGGTTTAGCTTTACTTTGTAAAGCCTAAGCCTTTCGAAAATCTTTTGCAAACATTCGATATGGGTGCATCGGGTTTTGGATTTCGCCAAGAGATCATCTACATACACTTCTACGAGCTCATGAATTTGATCATGGAAGATCGTGGTCATGGCTTGTTGGTATGTTGTGCCAGCATTTTTTCAAACCAAAGGGCATGACTGTATAGCAGTACGTGCCCCATGGGGTTGTGAAGGCGGTCTTACCCTGATCTCGTGGACTTAGTTTAATTTGATTATAGCCTGAATAGCCATCCATGAACAAAAACATTTCATGATTTGCAGTACTATCGACTATCAAATCTATGTTTGGTAAAGGATAATTATCCTTTGGGGTGGCTTTATTTAGGTTTCTGAAATCGATGCATATTCGAATTTTCCCATTGGTTTTTCGAACTACAACGATGTTTGACAACCAATCAGAATACGCAATGGGTTTTATAAATCCGGCTTTTAACAGATCTTCTAAACCCTCTTTGACTTGCGTGTGTACATTCGGGTGTATTTTCCTAAGCTTCTGCTTTATGGGTTTTACATCCGCATCTAAGGGAAGACGATGCTCGACAATGCTGGGATCTATGCCCGGCATGTCTTCATACGTCCATGCAAACACATCTAAATAGGTTTGTAGAAATGCAATGAATGCTAATCTTTTAGGTTCATGCAAACATGCGCCTATTTTGATGGATTTGGGATTGGAATCATCCCCTAGGTTCACTTCTATGAAATCTCCTCCTACTGATTGGGAAGGTTTTTTAAAATCGAGAATTTTATGAAATTCTGGGAGCTCAGAAGTGGGATCTTCCTCAAGGGGATCCACTTCTGGGCTTTGATCATTCTCATGGGTTATAGACCCAAGGGAATTTGATGCATGGTTTTCAAAAAGACCTGGTTTTGTACTCAGATTTTCAAGTGATTTCGAAATTTTTGGTCTGGCTATGCAGACGACGTTTCTTTCGAAATCCTTTTCTTTTGCCAAAGTCCTACCAGGAGCAGCTATATACAAAATCTTTTTGGTATTTTCCAAATTTTTGATTTTTTTGGGTTTTTGTAAAACAACAACTTTAGGAACTATACAAAGCACTCTATTTTTGAGTTTTTGTTTTTCCATTATTTTTGGCTTTTCTTCTTTTTCGATTTTTTTGATTTTAAGTTTTCCAAATATTTTTGTATTTTTATAAAAGAGATCTTCCGTCATACCTACAAAGGGAAAACACTACGGATTAGACTCGGAATAGGAGATCTAAATCGTAGGTCTCTTCTAAGGCAGGTTCTAGGGCACCCTTGACCCAGGTGATCGCAGGGGGTGGCTCTGGCGGTATTCTAGGAGTATAGCCGATCCCATATCGGCTTGGGTTGGCCCTAGGAAGGATGGGCTCTAGGAGACCTTGGTTCTGTGCCCCTAGACTCTTGTAGGGCGTGTAGCCCATGTTCAACAACATGTTCCACGATTTCTTGTTTTTTGAAAAGGTTGAGTACAAGTCGTGGTCCTGGAACTTGCTGTCGTCCATATTGTGCTCATACGACTTTTTGTCCAGGGGCTTTGGAAATAAGGAACGCTTGGGTTTTCCTAGAAGAGTTAGAATCGGGAGGGGGCCTGCTTTGGGCGGCCCCTTCACACATACAACTTTCCTAGGATTGTTTAATACGAGCCTTGGTGGCTCGATCACAATTTGCCCCAGGTTAGCCTCATGGGCCTGGGAGCTCGATAAACAAGGGGAGTTTATGATCCCCTGAAGCTGTGGGTGACTCTCACCTAGGATCACTACGACCTGGTCCCTAAAAGGGATCTTGACACACCTGTGGAAGGTGGATGGCACAGCGCACAAGCTGTGTATCAAGGGCGTGGGAGCTCAATGTGTGTGAGTGCTTGAAGACCTTCTTGCATCGATGCGCAAGGGTCAGTCTGTACGCATAGAGACTTCGCTTCGAAACAAGTTTAACTCAAAATATATTTTGAATGAAGAAGTGTTTTAAAACCTTTTGAAAACCATGCACTTGGGCTATTTTGATTTTACAAGGTTTGGACAACCCTACGTCTTCCAATTTTAATCTACTTAAGCACGATGTGCATGCACCGAAATAGCCTAAGTCTTGGCGTGTTTGCACGATTGATTCGGGATTTGTTTTGATGCAGGTATGCACTCTAGCTCGAGTATGGCGAGTATGCAATGCAACTCACACTACTCCAAGAGAAAATCCGAAATTGAAAGACAATGCTTAAGGGAAATGACTTAATGTAAATTGCGAAAGGGAAATATGGCTATATCTTAAGAGCGGAAAGGCTCAATTGTGCAAGTGTGTGTAGTGTATATATGGAAAGACTACGCACACAGTTGAACCTTAAAACCCAAATCTAAAAGACATAGCCGAAGGGAAATACTTATAATATATATGGGCCCGAAGGTCGCCAACGTGTGTGTGGGTGTTGTGTGTATATGGAAAGACAACTCACATGACTTGTAATGAAACCCAAATATAATTGCAATAGGCCTTGACTAAGGTCTTGGGAGTAAGAGCGAAAGCTCAATGTGTGTGAGTGTGGAATTGAAAGACCACGCACACAACTTGAATGAAACACCCAAATAAAATTACAATATGGCCCTTACTAGGGTCTTGGGAGTAAGAGCGAAAGCTCAATGTGTGTGAGTGTGGAAATTGAAAGACCACGCACACAACTTGAATTAAAACACCCCAAATGAAATTGTAATACGGCCCTTACTAGGGTCTTGGGAGTAAGAGCGAAAGCTCAATGTGTGTGAGTGTGGAAATCGAAAGACCACGCACACAACTTGAATTAAAACGCCCAAGGGAAATTGCAATATGGCCCTTACTAGGGTCTTGGGAGTAAGAGCGAAAGCTCAATGTGTGTGAGTGTGGAAATTGAAAGACCACGCACACAACTTGAATTAAAACCCATGCAACCGAATATATATAAATAAGGCTATATCTTAGGGGCTGTCAAGGCCCGTGTGTGTGCAAAAGGTGTGCAACTAAGAGCGGAAAGGCTCAAGTGCACGTATGTGTGGGTGTGTCAAACCACGTTATTACAATCGGGGGGAGACAAAGCTCCTTTACTATAACCCCATATCAAAATTTAATTGAATATAAGGCAAGTTAATGTAATAGACCAAGTTTAGACACTTACAAATAGCTGGTCCATGTTCAACTTGCTTGCACTTGGGCTCGCGGTTCACCTTGGGCAGTCAAGAGGGGTTATCATAAGTGGCTTTGAGGGAGGTTCTATGGGGCATGATTAGGGTCGCAGGGGAACTAAGGTTCGGCCAAGACGGGGGCTGTGTAGGGTCTGTCCTTAGCGGCAGGCGTTGTTTGCTCACGGCTGTCCGGGGTGAAGTTTTTGGGGTTTGTTAGGGATGGTTTGAGGCAGTTGGGGTTAGGTTAGGTCTAGTTAGGGTTAGGTTCAGTTGGGGTTAGGTAGGTTCGAACCTATGCTAGGTTGGGGGTTAGGTTTACCTCTTGGAGCCGGTCCTTCTTGGCTTGAGCCCACGTCTCCACGGTTGTAGCCTCTTGGTCCAGCCCACCTTCGTTGCAGCCCCTTGGTCTAGACCCACTTAGCCCACATGGCTTGAACCCACCTCACCCAATGAGACCACATGACTAGGTCTATCACTCCCTCTCTCTCCTCCCAAATATTTGCATGCACCTTTTACATGGACCCCCTCACCTCTATTTATAGACATTTGAGGTGGGTCTTGGATTTGGGTTTGGGTTTGGGATTTGGATCCAGACCCAAATCCAAACACTATTTGGATCTGGATATTAGATCTCAGATATTTTGAGATCCGTATCCGATCCAAATCCCATATTTTTATGGATACAAATTTGGATATTTTGGTCCAGATCCGATCCAATCCAATCACTATTTGGATCGACCCAAACACTATTTGGATTGGCCCAAATCCAAACACTATTCATTACATGGATTTGGATCTAGATATTTATGATCCAGATCCAAATCAAAATTTCTTCGGACAGTCCTTCTTGGCTTCTCGAGGTGAACGATCTGTGCGGGCACTAGCTTCATCAGCGCTCGGTCTGGTGCTGGGTTTTCCTCAACTTTGTCGTCCGGACTCCATCTCGCCGTTCTGGACTCCGTTGAGCTTTTCATCAAACGGGCTTTGCTTTCTCTTATTTTTGATCAAGGAGTGGCTTTTGAAGCTCTGGGCTAGAATCCTCTTCTAGCCTAGGGTCTCCTTTTGCCTTCTGTACCTGTTTTCATATTTTAAAATAGGTTATCGTTTTGGCTCAAACGAGCTTTTTGGTGTTTTTGAGAGTTTTTGAAATATAGAAGATTTGGGGTGTTTACAATTCCGAAGATGCACTTTTGAGGGTTTAGTTTCACTTTATAAAGCCTCAGTCTTTCAAAAACTTTTTGTAAAGATTTGATGTGTGTATCGCGGGTTTTTGATTTTACCAAGAGATCATCCACATATACTTCTAAGAGCTCATGAATTTGATCATGAAAGATCATGGTCATGGCTCTTTGGTATGTGGCACCAGCATTTTTCAAACCAAAGGGCATGACTGTATAGCAGTACCTGCCCTAAGGTGTGGTAAAAGCAGTTTTAGCCTGGTCTCTTGGGGCTAACTTGATTTGATTATAACCCGAGTAGCCATCCATAAAGGAAAACATTTCATGATTTGCAGTACTATCGACTATCAAATCAATGCTTTGCAAAGGGAAGTTATCCTTTGGTGTGACTTTGTTCAGATTTCTGAAATCAATGCAAATTCGAATTTTCCCATTGGATTTTCAAACTACAACAATGTTGGAAAGCCAATCAGAGTACGCAATGATTTTTATAAAACCAACTTTAAGCAGATCTTATAAATCCTCTTTCACTTGAGAGCGTACGTTCGGATGAATCTTCCTAAGCTTTTGTTTTATGGGTTTTGATTATGAATCTAGGGGAAGACAATGCTCTACGATTTTTGGGTCTAGCCCCGGCATGTCTTCGTATGTCCATGCTAAAACGTCAAGGTAGGCTTTCAAGAATGCAATGAATGATGCTTTTTCATGCTCATGCAGACATGTGCCTATCTTAACATGTTTTGGTTTTTCTTTACTCCCTAGGTCGATTTCTATGAAATCCGCTCCTACAGAATTCTAAGGTTTTTCCAAATCGAGAATTTTGTTAAACTCGGGAAGCTCGGAGGTTTGATCCTCCTCAGGGAGAAGGGGATCCTCCTCTGTGCTTTGATCATTCTCGAGAATTTTAAATCCTAAGGAATTTGGAGTTAATGCATGGTTTTTACAAACACCTGGTTTTGGTTTTGGAATTTCTACAGGTTTTGAAGATTTTGGTCCTTTTATGAAGAAGATTTTTTCTTCAAAATCTTTGGTTTTTTCCAAATTTTTACCAAGAGCTGGTATGTACAAGATTTTTTTGGTATTTTCACAAATTTTCAATGCTTTTGGTTTTTGCAAATTTATAATTTTTTTGGTTTTTTGTTTAAAAGAGGGGTCTTCCATCACACCTACAAAGAAAACGCCACGAATTAGACTCTAAACAAGAGATCTAAACCGTAGGTCTCGGTTTTAGTAGGCTCCAGGGCACCCTTGACCCAAGTGGTCGTGGGTGGTGGCTCTGGGGGTATGGTAGGGATATATCTTATCCCATACCTGTTTGACTTTGGATTTGGGAAGACAGGCTCTAAATGGCCATTGTTTTTGGTCCCTAAACTCTGATAGGGCATGTAGCCCATGTTGAGCAGCATGTTCCAAGGTTTTCTTATTTTCGAAAACTCTTTGTACAAAGGATGACCTTGGAACTTGCTGTCACCCATGGCATGCTCAAATGGTTTTCGGTTTAGGGTTTTCTTTGGAAATATAGGGAGTTTGGATTTGCCTAGGATAGTTACGAATTTTGGCCACCCTTGGGCTGCCCCTTGAGGTACACAACCATCCTAGGGTTTTGGGGGACGAACTTGTATGGTTCATTCATGGATTTGACGGGGTTGGCCCCGTAAGCCTTTTCACTTGACAAGCAAGGGAAGTTTTGAACTCCCCTTAGCTGTGGGTGGCTTTCGCCCAGGATTACCACGATTTCATTTTCGTGAGGAATTTTCACACACCTATGGAAGGTGGATGGCACAACACGAAGGTTGTGTATCTAGGGTCTTCCCAGAAGTAGGTTGTAGTGGGGGTGTATGTCTAAGACATGAAACAACCCTGTGTGGGTTATTCCCCCAATTTCCATGGGTAACTCTATGGCTCGCAAAGGTTTTGACGCATTTCCATCGTATCCAGCGATAATGATGGGGCTTGGATTTACAGAAGTCAAGGTGACTCCAATTTGACATGCCACATGCAATGGAAGGATGTTGAGACCTCCTCCCTCATCAACTAAGCACCTATCTAGAGAATGGTGATTCAATACCACCTCGATATGTAGGTCTTGGTTGTGGGTTTCATATGGTCTTTTGATTTCATCTTCCGTAAATACAATTGGCGTTTTTGCACAGATGGGTGCAACTATGAATGACAAGGACTCAGGAGTTATACTCGAGTTAACCTTGGCTCTCTCTAAGATTTTTTCTAAAACAAGCCTATGCCTAGGTGAGGTTTGTATAAGCTCTAGGATGAACATGTTTATCGGGATCTTAGAAAGATGATTTTCAAAATCATATGCGGTTAAAACGTTTTTACCTTTATCTGAGATTTGCAAAACCTTAGGAATACATATTTTTGAAGGGCCAGGAACACTAACCACCTTTTTAGCAGTTTTTTTTAAGTGTTGGGGTTGATAGATCCTCCCGGACCTGGTCACCTCCCCTACACTTTGCCTAAGGCTCGCTCCTAAGTTGGTGCTATTTGTGTGCTTTGGAGCACCCGGAATTCTTAAGACGAATCTAGCCGTAGGTGGGACTCTAAGCGCTCCCCGGATCACTACTTGGGCGATTTTCTTATAAATGATGAGAGATGGTGGGCAAGTAGTGATGCCAGAATATGCATGCACAAAACCTTTTGAGGTTACGAAAGCGCACACCTCTTTTCCCTTCCCACTGGTACTTGCGTGGTTGGGAAAGGGTTCTTTGAGCACAGCTTGGGCAGACTCAGGTTCTTCAGTGACCTTGAGCCGGCCTTGCTCAATCAAGTTTTCAATTTTATTCAAAAGGAAAAAACATTTGTTTGTATCATGGCCTTTGAGCCGATGATACTTGCAAAATCGGTTTAAAAACCTCCTTTTTGGCGGGGTCCCCTCAGGAATTTCTGGGAGTACTTCCAAGCCCTGGGCGAGTAGGAGGTCTAGGAACTCCGAGACAGGTTGCCCCAGTGGGGTATACTCCCGTGTTTCAAAGTTTTTTTGAAAATTTTCAATTTTTTCAATTTTTTGGTGTTCGAGCTTTTTCAAAGTGCCCGCCGGGCTTGACTCCACTCGGACGTTTGCAATCTTTTGGGGCTTTGCCCCTTTGTCCGTCATGGGTGGCCCGTAAGTTCCTGGTTTTTCAAATCTCATTTTTGAAAGTATTTTTTCCTTCCATAAGTCGTCATAGACTCCCTTTTTCATATTGGTTTCAAATATGGAAGCCTTCTTTATTAACTTATGGAAGGTAGAAATTTCGTGTAAAGAGAGAAGAGTCTTGATTTCCGTTTTGAAATTTTCAAGGATGAGCATGACTGCGCATCCTTCAGAGATGAGCTCTTTTATTTGCCCAAGGAGGGACCTCCATCGAACGATGAACGCATGTACGTCATCGTTCGCAGCTTGTTTGGTATCCCTCACGGTGTTTAAAGTGGGCGTTAATTCCACATTATGTGAAAATCTTTGCATAAAGCAGTTTGCTAACTCTTCAAAAGTAGCAAACTAGCTTAAATCGTAGGAAGCAAGCTATTTTAAAGCAGTCCCCTTGAGGGAAAGGGGGAACCAATCAGTCCATTTCGCAGAGTCCCTCTTTTTCTTGTGGGCTCTGCGTGAAAAGAGTTGCAAGTGGGATCTAGGATCCCTGTGCCATCAGACCGATAGAAATTCGGTACGTCGTCGTCGCTGTCTGTTTCATAATCAGATGGAAGGAAGTAAGACAGGGCGTACGATTTCTTTTCTTTATTTTGCCCTCTCAACAATTGTTGAAGGGCTTTACGATCCTTTAGTGTGAAGGAATCGTGGTATTGGTCCCCCTCCATTGCGGAGGTTTCCTTAGGTTTTCTTGCTTTTGTAGTTATTTTCTTGGCTTTGGCAGGTTCGCCATGTGATGAACAAGAGTCGGCCACCTCAGCCTCTCGGCTAAGGGCATAGATCTTAGCCTCGAATTCCCTACGCAAGTTTTCTAACTCTTCTCTTTTACATTTTATTTGAGATTTTGAAATCTTTTTAGAAAGGGAACTTGACGAGCGCGAGGCCCGACTAGTCACTTTGTTAGAGCCTGAACTAGACATGACTCAACAAAAGGTTTTAAAATCCTAAGAAATACAATTTAAGCAAAAATTTTAACACTTTCGGAAAAAATTCGTAGAGTTTTGTTTGTTTTATATACTTTTCAAGTCCTAGGTCGCACCGGGCGTGCCAAACCTGTAAGCACGAAAATTGTCATTTCTGGTTTTGAAGCCAGAAATGAACCCTTTTGTATCTAAGTCGTATCTATGGGCGTACCAGCTAGCTTTCTCAAGCTAGCAAAGTTTTTAAAATATCTGACATTTTAAAAGGCAATTGTGAGCAAGCGGGATCTTTTCGCTTTAAACCTTCTTGAACCGGTGCTCAAGGGTCAGTTTAAGCGCTTTATAGACATTGATAAAACAATTTTGACTCTTTGAAAGGAGACAAGTGTTTTGAAAACTGGAGTTTTGCCTAAGTTTGCAAGTTTTATGTATGGGGCTGGATGATTCCAAGTCTTTGAGTTTTTAAGCTATTTAGGCCGGATGTGTGTGCACAAGTGGCCTAATTTCAGCGAGTTTGAGTGTAGATTCGGGGTTTCCTTTTGAAAATGCGTGAATGCAAGGATGCACAAATATTTTTCGGGTTTGATATGATAATGTGAGCTAGGCTCGAATTGAAAGCAACTCACACACACAACTTAATGTCAATACCCGAATGGAAGTGCAACTCACGCAGCTTAAGGGAGATACTCGAACTAGAAAGAGACCCACACGACTTGAATGTAAATTGCAGAATTGAAATATACTTATATCTTAAGAGCGAAAAGGCTCAATGCACGCGTGTGTGTAGTGTGAAATTTAAATGACAAACTCACATGACTTGAATTGAACTTGCCAAAATTGAAATATAAGTATATAGTAAGAGCGGAAAGGCTCAATTGTGAGTGAGTGCTCTTGGTGTGTAAATGTAAAGACAACTCACACAACTTGAATTGAACCACCCGGAAATGTAAGTGCGTACACAATTGAATGTAAAACTCATGCAGCTGGAAAATATATAAGTATGCTATATCTTATGAGCAACAAAGGCTCAAAATGTGTGTGAGAGTGTGGAGCAAGTGCTCGAGTACTTCTTGTGTGCGAGTGTGAAATTTAAATGACAAACTCACACGACGTGAATGTAACAACCCAAATTGAATTGTAACTCACACAACTTTCACTAAAGTAAATACCCAAAGGAAAATATATACTTTAGCTTAAGAGCGGAAAGGCTTATGTGCACGTGGGTGTCTTGTGTACATGTGTGTCTTGTGTATCAAGCACCAATATTACATTTCAGGGGAAGACTACGCTCCATTATTACAACCCCGTGTCAAATTGAATTAGATCTGAAATGAGTAAGGTAAAAACCGAATTTAAACACTTACAAGTGGTCGACTTTTCCTCTCAATGTGCTTGGGTTCGTCCACCTTGGCAGCCAAGAGATGGGTCTCCCTAGGTGGGTTTTGACGTGAGTTTTTAGGCTTAGGGTATGCTTGGGGGCAGCCGGATGTTTGAGCTTAGGAGGGACTTAGGTTCGGTCAAGATGTAGGGCTAGCTAAGGTAAGTTACGGCTCAAGTGGGGGTCGTCCTAATCGGCACTAGGGAGAAAGGATGCAGTGGCTAGGTCTCGGCTAAGGTAGGGTCTTAGGTAATGGGATGGGAGCTAGGTTGCTTCACGGCCAAGGTAAGGTTGCAGGTTGTAGGGTAAGGCTGTAGGTAGGGGTTGTGGCGCTAGGTTTACAGCAGGGGGTTCGGCTGGGAGAGGGTACCGTGAGGGTGTGGTGTGGAGCGACAAGCTATGGTAGGGCGCTAGGGAGTGATGGAGCGTGGGCTAATGGAGTGCGGTGCAAGGCGGTGGTGCGGGGGTTATGGCAGGGATGGCGGCACGCCTGCAGGGAGTCGGGTGTTGGTGTAGGGTGGCGCTAGGGACAAGTTACGTCTGGCTGGTGGGGAGATGGGTTACGACAGGGGGGTTGTGGCTACAACAGGTTGTGGCAGTGTGGTGTGGAGAAAGGGACTGGCTGTGGCGCGGGAGCAACAGGAGGTAGGGGAAGGGGTGCTGGCGCTAGGGAACGGGCGGTAGTAGAGTGGGGCGCTAGGTGCACCGGGAGGTGGGGGAGCCGGTTGGTGTCTAGGGGGAGTGTAGGGAATAGGTTCAAACCGAGTGCAGCTGCACTCGGTTGGGTTTAGATTTAGGTCGGTTAGGGGGAAGTTTGGGTAGGTTTAGGTGAAAGGGGCTAGGTCTAGGCTAGTTTTGGGTTAGGTTTAGGGGAGTCGATTAGGTGGTTTAGGCTAGGTTAGGGTGAGGTTGAGAGACCTACCTCTTGGAGCCGGTCCACCACGCATAGCCCATGTCTCCACGCCTTTGTGCAACCCTTCTTCAAGTTGGTGCAGCCCTTTGGTTTGAGCCTAGGTTCATACAAGGTTTGAACCCATGCCCTTGATCAAGCCCACATGGTTATGGCCCACCATATCTACTTTATGCCCTCCACTCATTCTCTCTCTTCCCAAGCCTCCCAATTTTGATTTCACGTGAACTTATGACACCCCCTCACCTCTATTTATAGGCAAATGAGGTGGGTCTTGGGTATGGATCTTGGATTTGGATTTTGAGATCCAAATCCGATCCAAACACTATTTGGGTTTGGATCTCGATATTTGGGTCCAAATCCAATCCAATTTTTCATTTTTTCAATCCTTCTTGGCGTTTCGAGACGAACAATTTCTGCGGGCCCTAGCTTCATCAGTGTTCTGTCTTGGGCTAGGTCTTTCCCAACCTTTTCGTCTGAACTCCTTCTCACCTTTCTGGACTTCATTTTGTCTGATTTTCGATGTTTCAGGCTTGGATCTCTGATGATTTCATAGATGCTTTTGGCTTGGCATTTGATGCTCCGGGCTTGAAGTCTGCTTCTCGCCTGGGCTCTCCTTTTGTTTGATTGGCTCTAGACGACCTTGGTTATGTGCTCCTAGAGCTTGATAAGGTGTGTACCCCATGTTCAACATCATGTTCCAAGATTTTTTGAGTTTTGAAAAAATTTTGTTGAGTGGGTGTCCTTGGAATATGGTATCATCCATATCATGGATATACACACGACTTATTTTGAGTAGGAGCTGGGAGGTATGGATGATGGAAGACTTGGGCCTCCACATGACCCTAGGTTTGGATGGCTTGGACTTGGGTGCCTCTAGGAGATGGAGGACCTTGGCCGGGTGTGGCTTGGTTTCTCCTAGTAGATGAACGATAGGGGAATGGATCCTAGGTGCAACCAAGTGTGCCCCTAGGAGTCGATGGATTGTGTTTATTTGGTTGCCAAGGGAAAACATGCTTGATCCCTTACACTTTGGAGAGTTAGGGATTCCAAGAGAAACCGTGATTGGTCCCTTGGGGTATTTATGAAGGTTTAAGGCCATAGGCTTGGGTTCATGATACAAGCCTAGGCTCGAGGAGACTTGTTTATATATGGTAGGATTAGGTGTACTTAGGATGTCGATGCATGCCTTAGGAGTAACCATGTCTATCATATTTTTATTTTGTTTTTCTTTTTGAAATTCTTTTTCTTGGTGCGGGACATTTGGCTTACCTTGAAAATGCATATCCTTGGGCATATTTTGTGGGTATGTGGATGCATGAGTGTGATTCGATGCAATCAATGTATATGAATGATTTGTCGATCCTACACTAAGAAGGGGAGGATCAAGTAGGGAGTTTATGGGAGAATGAGTTTCGAACATACCTTTTTCAAACTTGTCTACCTTTTCATGGAGAGAGCAAGCATCCTTGCAGGAGTCTTGAGGTTGCTCTAGCTCATGCATGGCTTCGAGCTCCTGTTGCTTTTCGAGGTCTTGGATTTTATCTTCCAAGCCTACATGTGAGCAACACTCATTCTCTTGTGAAATTTGTGAAATATGTGGGATGATGCTCAAGGGATTGGAACCCATCGGAGCGAGTGTTTGTGAAACATTTGGAGTGAAGTGAATCTCATGCCCCACTCTACTTGTATGCCCGAAAATGTGGACTTCATTTTCAATTTTTGGAATTTCAAGTTTTTTATTTTCAATTTTTTTTTTTTTGAAGATTTTTTAATTTTTTTGGTCTTTTGAAACATAAAAACTTCTTTTTGTTTTTCAATAAAAAAGGGGATGTTTGGAGGATGGGCAAGATTAGATGATTCAATCTTAACACTCGTTGCTCTTGAAGCCTCATTTCCTTCATTGGATTCTGGGCTTGTAAACACCCAAAAATCAAATGATTTTCCAAAACAAATATCTGGTTTGAAAAAATCCATTTCAAAACCAAATTTTGAGTTTTCAAAAACCTAGGAGTTCCAAAAGCTTTAAAACCTCTGTTGAAAACCCGTTCAAAATATGAATTTCTTAAACTCGGACCAAGTCCCAATTTTGTAAAATGCCAAATCCAACAGATGGATCATGATCAAAAGCAGCTCCAAAAGCAAGTTCAGAAGCCCAGAATTCAACCTGGCTTGATAAAAGCAGGATCAAAAGGCAAAAGGAGAGCCTAGGCCAGAAGCAGACTTTAAGCCCAGAACATGAAATACAAAGTCAAAAGCATCAACCAAATGATCATAAATCCAAGCCCAAGCTAAAAATATCAAAAATAACCGAAACAGAGTCCCGAAGGTGAGAAGGAGTTCGGATGAAAAGGTTGGGGAAGACCCAGCTCAAGACGGAGCACTTATAAAGCCAGGGCCCGCGAAAACTGTCTGTCTCGAAATGCCAAGAAGGACTGAAGAAATGAAAATTTGGATTGAATTTAGACCCAAATATCCAGATCCAGACCCAAATAGTGTTTGGATCGGATTTGGATCTCAAGATCCAAATCTAAGATCCAAACCCAAGACCCAACCCCTTGCTTATAAATAGAGGTGGGGGGGGCATAAAAAGTTCACATGAATTCCCTTGGGAGGCTTGGATAGAGAGAGAGAGGCAATAAAGTAAGAGAGAGAAGGTTGGTAGGCTTGACTTTGGTCAAGGTGGGCTAGCCTTGTGGGCTTGATCAAGAGGGTGGGCTCAAGCCTTGTATGGACCTAGACTCAACCTAGGGTTGCACCAACATGAAGGATGGCTGCAACAAGACGTGGACAAAGGGCTACACGAGGTGGACCGGCTCCAAGAGGTAGGTCTCTCAACCTAACCCCAAACTAGCCGCCCAACTAACCTAACCTAACCCCAACTCCCCCAACCTAGCCTACCTGCCCCAAACCGACTCTCTTTTGTCCCTTGGCTGGACCACCCTAGACCCAACCGACCTAGCCCACAAACCCTAAATCGACTCACTCACCTTGCCATAACCAAGCCCTAGTCGACCCATCTAACCAACCTAACCTAACCCACTTCTCCACTGACCTAGTCTAAACCTAACCGAGTGCAACTGCACTCGGTTCGAGGCTAGTTCAAACCCCATCCGGCTCCCATCTCCTTGCTGCCCCACCTATATCACCCGGTTGTCCTTTACCCCATCTCACCCGCCTACCATCACTTGCCCGTTTACACCCTGTCGACGCCCCCTCCACCTACCAGTCCGGCACTCACCTACCAATCCCGTGACCAACATACCATTCCCTAGCTAGCAACCACCCCCTCTACTTGCCCTACCACCTGCCATACCCCAACTCCAGCCGAACCCCTAATGCGCGCCCTTCCCTCACCACTACAGTGCCCCGACGCACCTGCCCCCTGCCGCAATGCACCCTGCCGAACCGCACACCACACCACACCTCTCCCAGTGCCTGCACCCTATCCCTACCACTAGCCGCATCCCATCTCACCCGCCTGCCCACAACTACCACACCCATCTCCTTAGTATCGACTAGCACCCAGCCACACCTTAGCCGTGACCCACTTACCTTAGCCAACCCACGTCTTGGCTGAACTTAGCCCCTCCTAAGCCACAAACACCCGGTTGCCCCCAAGCACACCCTAAGCCTAAACCCTCACGTCTAAATGCACCTAGGGAGACCTATCTATTGGCTGCCAAGGTGGACGAACCCGAGCAAGTTGAGAGGAAAAGCTGACCACTTGTAAGTGTTTAAATTCAGTTTTTACCTTTACTCATTTGAAATTCAATTCAATTCGACACGGGGTTGTAATAATGGAGTGTACTCTCCCCCCGAAATGTAATATTCGTGCTTGATACACAAGCCACACACGCACACTTGAGTCTTATCGCTCTTAGTCGTACACAAGGAACACCCACGTGCACTTGAGCCTTTCCGCTCTTAATTGCACATGATTGCACACACATTGAGCTTTCCGCTCTTAAGCTAAAGTATATATTTCCCTTTGGGTATTTACTTTAGTGAAAGCTATGTGAGTTGCAATTCAATTCGGGTTGTTACATTCAAGTTGTGTGAGTTTGTCATTTAAATTTCACACTTGCACACAAAAGTACTCGAGCCTTTGCTCTACACTCTCATGCATATTTTGACCCTTTGTTGCTCATAAGATATAACATACTTATATACTTTCAAGTTGCGTGAGTTTTACATTCAAGTCATGTACGCACTTACATTCCGGGTGGGTTGAAATTAAGTTGTGTGAGTTGTCATTTACATTTACACACCAAAAGCACTCACTCACAATTGAGCCTTTCCGCTCTTACTATATACTTATATTTTAATTTCGGCAAGTTCAATTCAAGTCGTGTGAGTTGTCTTTTCCATTTACACACCAAAAGCACTCACTCACAATTGAGCCTTTCCGCTCTTAAGATATAAATATATTTCAATTTTGCAATTTACATTCAAGTCGTGTGAGTTGCTTTACATTTTGGGTATTTCCCTTAAGCTGCGTGAGTTACACTTTCAATTTCGGATATTTACATTAAGTTGTATGAGTTGCTTTCAATTCGAGCCTAGCTCACATCATCATCTCAACCCGAAAAATATTTGTGCATCCTTGCATTCGTGCGTTTTCAAAGAAACCTCGAATCTACTTTCAAATACTCTGAAATTAGGCCACTTGTGCACACACATATCCGGCCTAAAAAGCTAAAAACTCAAAGACTTAGAATCGTACAACCCCTGTATATAAAACTTGCAAACATAGGCATAACTCGAGTTTTTCAAAACACTTATCTCTTTTCCAGAGTCCAAATTGTTTTATCAAAGTCCATAAGTGCTTAAAACTAACCCTTGAGCATCGGTTGAAGAAGGTTTAAAGCAAAAAGATCTCGCTTGCTCATAATTGCCTAAAAAAAAAGTCAAATATTTCAAAAATCTTTGATAGCTTGAGCAAGTTAGCTGGCACGCCCTTAGAAATGACGTAGATACGAAAAGGTTCATTTTTTACTTCAAAACCAGAGGTGAAAATTTTCGTTGTTTACAGTTTGGTATGCCCGGTGGGACGTTGGGGCTTAAAACGTTGATAAAACAAGCAGAACTCTGCGAAAATTTTCAAAAAAGTGTTTTATTTTCACCTATTTGCATTTGTAGGATTTTAAAACCTTTTGTTGAGTCATGTCTAGTTCAGGCATTAACGAAGTGACTAGCCGGGCCTCGCGCTCGTCAAGTTCCCTTTCCAAGAAGATTTAAAAATCTCAATTGAAGTGTAAAAAAGAAGAGTTAGAAAACTTGCATAGAGAATTCGAGGCAAAAATAGACGCAAGAATTGACGCCCTTAGCCAAGAGGCTGAGGCAGCCGACTCTTGTTCGTCACATGGTGAACTTGCCAAAGCCAAGAAAAGAACTACCAAGACAAGAAAACCCAAGGAAACCTCCACAATGGAGGGGGACCAATACCACAATTCCTTCACACTGAAGGATTGCAAAGCCCTTCAATAACTGTTGAGAGGGCAAAATAAAGAAAAGAAATCGTACGCCCTGGCTGACTTCCTTCCTTTTGATTATGAAACAGACAACGACGACGACATACTGAATTTCTATCGGTATGATGGCACGGGGGATCCTAGATCCCACTTGCAACTCTTTTCGCGCAGAGCCCATAAGAAGAAGAAGGACTCTGCGAAATGGATTTATTGGTTCTCCCTTTCCCTCAAGGGGACAGCTTCAAAATGGCTTGCTTCCTACGACTTAAGCCATTTTGCTACTTTTGAAGAGTTAGCAAACAGCTTTATGCAAAGATTTTCGCACAACGTGGAAGTAACGCCTACTTTGAACACCTTGAGGGACACGAAACAAGCTTCGAACGAGGACGTACATGTGTTCATCGTTCGATGGAGGTCCCTCCTTGGGCAAATAAAAGAGCCCATCTCCGAAGGATGTGCAATCATGCTCATCCTTGAAAATTTCAAAACAAAGATCAAGACTCTTCTTTCTTTACACGAAATTTCTACCTTTCACAAGTTAATAAAGAAGGCTTCCTTATTTGAAACCAACCTGAAAAAGGGAGTCTATAATGACTTGTGGAAGGGAAAAATACTTCTAAAAATGAGATTTGAAAAACCCAGAATTTACGGGCCACCCATGACGGACAATGGGACAAAACCTCAAAAAATTGCAAATGTCCGAGTGGAGTCGACCCCAACGGGCACTTCAAAAAAGCTCGAACACCAAAAAAATGAAAAAAATGAAAAATTTCAAAAAAACTTTGAAAAACACGAGTATACCCCACTGGGGCAACCTGTTTCAGAGGTCCTAGACCTCCTACTCGCCCAAGGCTTAGTAGTACTCCCAAAAATTCCTGAGGGGACCCCGCCAAAAGGGAGGTTTTTGAACAGATATTGTAAATATCATCGGCTCAAAGGACATGATACGAATAAATGCTTTTCCCTCCTAAACAAAATAGAAAACTTGATAGAGCGGGGCCAGCTCCAAGTCACTGAAGAACCTGAGCCTGCCCAAGCTGTGCTCAAAAAACCCTTCCCCAATCACGTAAGTACCAGTGGGAAGGGAAAAGAAGTGTGTGCTTTCGCAACCTCTAAAGGTTTTGTGCATGCATCATGTTCTGGCTTCACTACTTGTCCACCATCTCTCATCATTTATAAGAAAGTCGCCCAAGTAGTGATCCGGGGAGCGTTTAGAGTCCCGCCCTCGGCTAGAGCCATCTTGAAAATTTCGGGTGCTCCAAAGTACACAAATAGAGCCAACTTAGGAGCGAGCCTTAGGCAAAGTGTAGGGGAGGTGACCAGGTCCGAGAGGATCTATCAACCCCAACACTTAAAAAAAACTGCTAAAAAAATGGTCAGTGTCTTGGCCCCTCAAAAGCATGCATTCCTAAGGTTTTGCAAATCACGGACAAAGGTAAAAACGTTTTAACCTCATATGATTTTGAAAATCATCTTTCTAAGATCCCAATAAACATGTCCATCCTAGAGTTGATACAAACCCTACCTAGGCATAGACTAGTTTTAGAAAAAATCTTAGAGAGAGCCAAGGTTAACTCGAGTATAACTCCTGAGTCCTTGTCATTCCTATTTGCACCCATTTGTGCAAAAACGCCAATTGTGTTTTCGGAAGACGAAATCAAAAGACCATATGAAACCCACAACCAAGCCCTACATATCGAGGTGGTATTGAATCACCATCCTCTAGATAGGTGTTTAGTTGATGGGGGAGGAGGTCTCAACATCCTTCTGTTACACGTGGCATGTTAAATTGGAGTCACCTTGACTTCTGTAAATCTAAGCCCCATCATTATCACTGGATACAATGGGAATGCGTCAAAACCTTTGGGAGCCATAGAGTTACCCATGGAAATTGGGGAAATAACCCACGCAGGGGTGTTCCATGTCTTAGACATACACCCCCACTACAACCTACTTCTGGGAAGACCCTAGATACACAGCCTTCATGCTGTGCCATCGACCTTCCATAAGTGTGTGAAAATCCCCCACGAAAATGAAATCGTGGTAATCTTGGGCGAAAGCCACCCACATCTAAGGGGAGTTCAAAACTTCCCTTGCTTGTCAAGTGAAAAGGCCAACGAGGCCAACCCCGTCAAATTCATGGACGAACCATACAAGTTCGTCCCCCAAAACCCTAGGACGGTTGTGTACGTCAAGGGGCAGACTAAAGCTGGCCCAAAAGTCGTGACTATCCTAGGCAAATCCAAACTCCCTGTGTTTCCAAAAACCCTAAACAGAAAACCCTTCGAGCATGCCATGGATGACAGCAAGTTCCAAGGTCATCTTTTGTACAAAGAGTTTTCCAAAATAAGAAAACCTTGGAACATGCTGCTCAACATAGGCTACATGCCCTACCAGAGTTTAGGGAACAATAACAATGGGCGTCTAGAGCCTATCTTCCCAAATCCAAATCCAAATAGGTATGGGATAGGCTATATTCCCACCATACCCCCAGAGCCACCACCCACGACCACTTGGGTCAAGGGTGCCCTGGATCCTATTAAAACCAAGACCTACGGTTTAGATCTCTTGTTTAGAGACTGATTCGTGGCGTTTTCTTTGTAGGTGTGATGGAAGACCCCTCTTTTAACAAAAAGCCAAAAAAATTATAAATTTGCAAAAATCCAAAAACATTGAAAATTTGTGAAAATACCAAAAAAATCTTATACACACCAGCTCCTGGTAGAAATTTGGAAAAACTCAAGGATTTTGAAGGAAAAATCGTCTTCATAAAAGGACCAAAAACTTCAAAACCTATAGAAATTCCAAA
This sequence comes from Brasenia schreberi, assembly GCA_036023115.1. Taxonomy (NCBI): domain Eukaryota; kingdom Viridiplantae; phylum Streptophyta; class Magnoliopsida; order Nymphaeales; family Cabombaceae; genus Brasenia; species Brasenia schreberi. Next base: position 13,558,692 of record JAYKKT010000078.1, on the reverse strand, counting down.
ACCAAAACCAGGTGTTTGTAAAAACCATGCATTAACTCCAAATTCCCTATGTTTCAAAATTCTTGAGAATGATCAAAGCACGGAGGAGGATCCCTGTCTCCTTGAGGAGGATCAAACCTCCGAGCTTCCTGAGTTTAACAAAATTCTCGATTTGGAAAAATCTTAGAATTCTGTAGGAGCGGATTTCATAGAAATCGACCTAGGGAGTAAAGAAAAACCAAAACATGTTAAGATAGGCACATGTCTACATGAGCATGAAAAAGCATTATTCATCGCATTCCTTAAAGCCTACCTTGACGTTTTTGCATGGACATACGAAGACATGCCGGGTCTAGACCCAAAAATCGTAGAGCATTGTCTTCCCCAAGATTCATAGTCAAAACCCATAAAACAAAAGCTTAAAAAGATCCATCCGAACGTACACTCTCAAGTGAAAGAGGGTTTAGAAGATCTACTTAAAGCTGGCTTTATAAAACCCATTGTGTATTCTGATTGGCTTTCAAACATTATTGTAGTTCGAAAATCCAATGGGAAAATTCGAATTTGCATTTATTTCAGAAATCTAAACAAGGCCATGCCAAAGGATAACTTCCCTTTGCCAAACATTGATTTGATAGTCGATAGCACTGCAAATCATGAAATGTTTTCCTTTATGAATGGCTACTCGGGTTATAATCAAATCAAGTTAGCCCCAAGAGACTAGGCTAAAACTGCTTTTACCACACCCTGGGGCACATACTACTATACAGTCATGCCCTTTGATTTGAGAAATGCCGGTACCACATACTGTAAACACCCCAAAATCCCACGACTTTCTAAAAAAAAATACTTGGTTTACAAAAGTAGCCCCAAAGAGCCATTTTGAGTCTAGAAACCCAGGAGCCTTCTAGAAACCCTGTACATATTCGAAAACATATACGTACTGTTTTAAACTCTGTACATATTGCTTTTAATCTCATAAATAGTGTTTTGAAGCCCTTTATCAAATAGGAGTTTTGAAACCCGGGCTAAGCCCCATTTTCCCAAAAGCTAAAGGTGAACAGGTGGAGCATGCGAAGACAACACCTGATCCAAAAATAGCCCAGCAAGCCGGTCACGAAGGCCAATACCAAAAGCAGCTTCAGAAGTCTGTTCTGAAGCCTAGAAGAGCAACCTCGCCAGATAAAAGCCAGGTTCGAAAGGCGAAAGGAAGGCCCAAGCATGAAGCAGATGGCAAGCCCGGAGCACCAGAAAGCCAGATCAACCATTCTCACTCAAGCATCCTGAATCTTAACCAGGAAGACTAGAATTGAGCAAAAACGAAGTTCAAAAGGCAGAAAGGAGTCCGGATGACACAGATTGGGAAAACCCAATACCAAACGGGTCACTGATGAAACCAGGGCCCGCACAGATCGTTCGCCTTGAGAAGCCAAGAAGGACTATCTAGAGAAATTTTGATTTGGATCTAGACCATATATATCCAAATCCAAATCCATATAGTGAATAGTGTTTGGATTTGGCCCAATCCAAATAGTGTTTGGGTCGATCCAAGTAGTGTTTGGATTTGGATTGGATACAAAGAGTGTTTGGATTGAATCGGATCTAGACCAAAATATCCATATCCATATCCATAAAAATGTATGATTTGGATCGGATACGGATCTTAAAATATTCAAGATCCAAGATCCAAATCCAAATAGTGTTTAGATTTGGGTCTAGATCCAAATCTCAAACCCAAACCCAAATCCAAGACCCACCTCAAATGCCTATAAATAGAGGTGTGGGGGTCCATTGTAAGGGGTTGACGTGAATTTGAAGGGAGGAGAGAGAAGGTCCAAGGTGAGTGCTTTAGTGCTTTATTTTATTTTAGGGTTTTAATTGTGGGTTAGTGTAGGGTTAGTTAAGGGCTGCCCCACCCTAATTGAAGGGTTGAAATTGCTTGGACAAAGAGGCTTAAGGTGGCTGATTGGAGCTTAAGTATTCCCTAAACTGACATTAAGAGGTAAGCCCCCTAATACACCCTAAACCCTTCTTCTTAACCCCTCTAAACCATCCTAAACCCCCCTCAACCGACCTCACCTAATCCTACTTAAATCCACCTAAGACCCTAACTGACTCCACCTAAGACCCTAACCGACTCCCACCTAAACTCCCGGCCACCCTAACCTCACCCGCACCCTGCGCGCGCCCTGCACGCACCCTGTCGCCCTGCCACCCGCCTGGCGCCTGGCGTCCACCCTTAGCCGACCTATTTCCTGCCATCACCACCGACCTCCCAGCCACTACCACCACGTCCCAGCCACCACCTGCCACCATCTTCTAGCCCTCCATCCCGCCACCTTACATTCCCTAGCTGGACCACCTAATCCCTAACCAACTAGTCCTACGCCAACCATAGTTCACCCTAACTAGATCCCTAACCAACTAGAACCCAGCCCACCTAACCGATCTCAGTTCCTAACTAAACTCAGCCACACCCTAACTAACTAATCCCAACCGACCCTGGTTATTAGCTAAGCCCACCGCCATTAGTCCCGGGCCCCCTTATTCCCCAGCCACCAACTCCATCCAGCCGGCCACCATCCTTCCCCTCTCACCCGGCTGCCCTAGATCAGCACCACCTGCCGTCTCCCTTCCACCCGGCTCCCCTAGCCGCCCATACCACATCCCTACCATCTGGGCAGCCACTAACATCCAACTCCCCCAGCCACTAACACCCAACTTCCCCAGCCACTAGCACCTTACATCTCCCATATACCACACCTTAGATATCCCTAGCTCCCTTAACTTCCAGCCGTGACCTTACCCCAACTACATAACACCCCACGCCCTTAGTTCCCACCTAACACCCCAACTCCATATCCCATCCCACGCCATACACTCCCAGCCAAACCCATCTTTGCCTATTATCCCATACACCTCACAACCGAACCCAACCTCAGCCGTGAACCTCACCTCTCAAGCACAAACCTGCCACCCTTTTAGTATCGTGAACCTCATCCCTCAAGCCTAACCTCACGCTTAAGGGCTACATTCAGCCACCTTTTGCTTCAAGCTTCAAGGAAGACTCATCCGTGGGTGTGAAGCCAAGCAAACTCGTGAAGATTGGAGTGGACAAACATCCAAATCACGTAAGTGTTTTAATTCGGTATTTCATATCTCTTTTCTACGCTTTGATTCAATTTGAATAGGGGTTGTATTAACGGAGCCTCGTCTCTCCCCGATTGTAATAACTTGGTTTGCTACACGAAGCACACACGAGCACTTGAGCCTTAGCTCTTACTCGCACACAAGCACCCACGTGCACCATTGAGCCTTAGCTCTTACTCCTAAGACTCTAGTAAGAGCTCTGTGAGTTGTCTTTAATTTTATACACTCACACATGGGTGCATTGAGCTTTCGCTCTTATTCTATGTATGTATTTCAATTCAGCTGGGTTGTTACATTAAGTCGTGTGAGTTTGTCTTTCATTTACACACACACACAAAGAACACCCGAGCGCTTGCTCATGCACCTCACGCACCATTTTGGCCTTGGCAGCCGCTAAGATATAGTCCTATTTCTATACTTTCCACTGCATTTTCCCGGTTCAGCTGCGTGTGTTTGTCTTTCCATTTACACACAAACACAACACGCGCACGTTGGCGACCTTCGGGCCCATATATATATAGTTGTATTTCCCTTCCGCTATGTCTTTAAATTTTGGGTTTTAAGGTTCAACTGTGTGAGTTGCATTTCCATTTATACACGGCATACACTAACACAATTGAGCCTTTCCACTCTTAAGATATAGCTATATTTCCCTTTTGCAATTTCCCTTCGGCTATGTATTTCAATTCCGGGTTTTCCCGTTCAGTAGTATGAGTTTGCATTGCATATTCACCATACCACGAGCTAGGGCGCATACTTGCATCAATGCAAACCCCACACACCCATGCAAAAATCGCCCATACTTAGGCACTTGATGCACACATCGCACGCCTAGATTGGCTAAAACCCAAGACATAGGAAATGTGCAAATCCTACGTTGATAAAATCTGCAACAAGACAAGTAAAACCAATCAAACACTTTACTTACTTTTCAAAAGGGTTATGTTTGCTCAAAATCGACTTTTTAAAAGCGTACAGACTGACCCTTACGCATCGGTGAAAGAAGGTCTGCGACGAAAAGAATCCACTTGTCCACAGTCGCCCCAAACCAGTCAGATATTTTCAAAACTTACTTCGCTAGCTTGAGTAAGCTAGCTGGCACACCCTTTTAGCGACTTAGACATACGAAAAGGTTCACTCTAGGCCCTAAGAAGCCCGGGGACAGAAATTTCCGAGTGTCTACAAATTTGGCATGCCCGGTGGGACATGGGTCTTGTAAAAAATCAATCCATACAAACAAACCTCATGAAAAAATTTCAAGGAAAAGTGTTTTAACTCTCTGTTTGTTGCATTTCATACTTAGGATTTTGAAAGCATTGAAGCATGTCGAGTCCAGGCTCCCAAGAAGTGTCTAGTCATGGCTCATGCACATCAAGTTCTCATTCTAGGAAGTTTTTGAAAACTCGAGATCAAAGAGAAGAGATCGAGGATTTGAGAAGGGACTTCGAGGCCAAAATCGCTACTCTTAGCCAAGAGGCTGAAGCAGCTGATTCGTGTTCATCACATGGCGAACCAAAGGCCAAAAAGAGAGTTGAAAAAACTAACAAAAACAAGGAAACCTCTGCAATGGAAGGCAACCAATACCACGACTCCTTCACCCACAAGGATCCTAAGGCCCAACAGCAACTGTTGAAAGGGCAAAACAAAGAGAAAAGGAACTACGTCCTGTTCGATTTTCTTCCTTTGGACTATGAAACAGACAGTGACGATGAAATATCAAATTTCCATCGGTATGATGGCACGGGAGACCCTAGGTCTCACTTGCAACTTTTCTCTCGTCGAGCCCATGTGGAAAAGAAGGACTCGATGAAATGGGTGTATTGGTTCCCTTTATCCCTCAAAGGCACAACTGCCAAATGGCTGGCTTCCTACGACCTTAGCCAGTTTACTACTTTTGAAGAGTTAGCGAATTGCTTTATGTTGAGATTCTCGCATAACGTAGAAGTCACGCCCACTCTAAACACATTGAGGGATGCGAAGCAGGGCATGAACGAAGATGTGCATACATTTATCGTTCGATGGAGGTCTCTCCTTGGACAAGTGTGAGAACCTATATCCGAAGGATGCGCAGTCATGCTCATCTTGGATAACTTTCGAAATGAATTAAAAACCCTTCTTTCCCTACACAAAATCTCAACTTTCTACAAGTTGATAAAAAAAGCATCTCTTTTCAAAACGAATTTAAAGAAAGGGATTTATGATCATTTGTGGAAAGGGAGCGTGGTTTCGAAAACTCGCTTGGAGAAGCCCAACACTTATGGGCTACCCACCATGGATAAAGGAGCAAAACCCCACAAAGTCGCCAATGTCCGGGTGGATTCAAGCCCGACGAGCACTTCTAGGAATTTCGAGAAAATTGAAAAAAATGAGAAAAATTTCCAAAAACCTTTTGAAAAACGGGAGTATACTCCACTGGGGCAACCTGTGTCGGAGGTCTTGACCTCCTACTCACCCAAGGCATGATCGAACTCTCTGAAATTCCGAAGGGAATCACTTCTAAAGGAAGGTTTCTAAACCTATTTTGCAAGTATTATCGGCTCAAAGGCCATGATACGAAGCAGTGTTTTTCCCTCCTTAACAAAATAGAGAACTTGATAGCAGAAGGCCAGCTCCAGGTCATTGAGGAACCAGAGCCTGCCCAAGCTATCTTCAAAGAACCCTTCCCCAAGCACGCAAGTACCAGTGGGAAGGGCAAAGAGGTATGTGCTCTCACGATTTCGAAGAGTCTAGCGCATGCATATAAGTCTGGTTTTTCTACTTGTGCATCTACTCTCATACTCCATAAGAAATTCGCCCAATTAGTCATCCGGGGACCACCAAGAGTTCCATCTCCGGTTAAACCAGTTTTGAATATTCAAGGTACTCCAAAACACTCAATTAGAGCCATGTTAGGTGCAAACCCTAGGTTGATCATGGGGGAGGTGACCAGGTCCAGAAGGATCTATCAACCCCCACATCTGCAAAATGCTAAAAAAGTGGTCAGTATACCTGGCCCTTCAAAAGCATGTATTCCTAGAGTTTCGCCGAAAGCGGACACAAGAAAAGTCGTTTTAACCTTGTACGATTTCGAAAACCATCTTTCAAAGATTCCCATTAACATGTCCATCCTAGAGCTGATACAAACTTCGCCTAGGCATAGACTCATGTTAGAGAAAATTCTAGAAAGAGCCAAGGTTAGCTCGAACATAACCCCAGAATCCTTGTCCAACCAAGTGGCGTCCATAGGAGCAAAAACGCCTATCATGTTCTAAGAGGAGGATCTAGAAAAACCCTACGAGTCCCACAACTAGGCCCTGCATATCAAGATGGTTTTGAATCACCACTCTCTGGATAGGTGCCTAGTCGATGGGGGAGGAGGAATCAACATCCTTCCACTTCACGTAGCATACCAAATCGGAGTCACCTTGACATCTATAAACCCAAGTCCCATCGTAATCACTGGATACGATGAGAATGCGTCAAGACCCCTGGGATCCATCGAACTCTCCATGGAAACGGGAGGGATAGCACACATGCGGTGTTCCATGTCTTGGACATCCACCCCCACTATAACCTATTATTGGGAAGGCCCTAGATACACAGCCTGTGTGTTGTGCCATCCACCTTCCATAGGTGTGTCAAAATCCCTTTCGAGGACCAAATCGTAGTGATCCTAGGTGAGAGTCACCCACAGCTTCAGGGAATCATGAATTCCCCCTGCTTGTCGAGTTCTCGGGACCACGAGGCCAATGTGGGGCAGACCTTGGTCGAGCCACCAAACCTCACACTTAAAAACCCTAGGAAGTTCGTGTATGTCAAAGGGCCGCCCAAGGCTGACCCCCTCAAAACCCTGACCATCCCAGGAAAGGCCAAGAGTCGCCCATTTCCAAAACCCCTAGACAAAAAGCCTTATGTGCATAACATGGACAACAACAAGTTCTAGGACCACGACTTGTATGAAAATTTTTCTAAAAACAAAAAGTCATTGAACATGCTGTTGAATATGGGCTATATGCCATACAAGAGTCTAGGGGCACAAAATCAGGGTCTTATAGAGCCCATATTGCCCAAGGCAAACCCAAGCCGATATGGGATCGGCTATACTCCCAGAATACCACCAGAGCCCCCACCTGTGACCACTTGGGTCAAGGGTGCCCTGGAGCCCACCCAAGTAGAAACCTACAATTTAGACCTCTTGTTTAGAGTCTAACTCGTTACGTTTTCCTTTGTAGGTATGGTGGAAGATCCCTCAATCAAAAAAACAAAAAAATTAGAAAAACTCGAAATCCAAAAACATTTTGAAAAATTGCAAAAGCCAAAAATACTTGAAAATGAAAAACTCGAAAAAAGAGTGGTTTGTATAGTTCCCAAAAGTCTCTCTTTACAAAAACACAAAAAAATCAAAAATCTATAAAATTCCAAAAAGGTCTTGTATATAGCTGCTCTTGGTAAGGATTTGGGGAAACCCAAAGATTTCGAAAGAAACGTTGTCTGCATAACCAAACCAAAAATTTCGAAATCAATAGAAATCCCAAGTAAAAAACCAGGTATTTTCAAAATCCATGCATCAAATTCCCTAGGATCTGTAGATCTCGAGAATGATCGAAGCCCAAAGGTGGATCCCCTTGAGGAGGATCCCACTTCTGAGCTCCCAAAATTTTATAAAATTCTCGATTTTGAAAAACCCTCGAATTTAGTAGGAGGAGATTTCATAGAGATAAACTTAGGGAGTGATTCAAAGCCCAAGCTAATTAAGGTAGGCGCATGTTTGCATGAGCATGAAAGATCATCATTCATTGTATTTTTGAAAACCTACTTAGATGTGTTTGCATGGACGTACGAAGACATGCCGGATATAGACCCACAAGTTGTAGAGCATCGTCTCCCCTTAGATTCGGATGCAAAACCCATAAAACAAAAGCTTAGGAAAATACATCCGAACGTACACTCACAAGTCAAAGAGGGTTTAGAAGATTTGTTAAAAGCCGAATTTATAAAACCCAGTGCGTATTCTGATTGGTTATCCAATATAGTTGTTGTTCGAAAAACCAGTGGGAAGATTCGAATATGCATCGATTTCAGAAACCTGAATAAGGCCACGCCAAAAGACAATTTCCCTTTACCCAACATTGATTTGAAAGTCGATAGTACTGCAAATCATGAGATGTTTTCGTTCATGGATGGCTATTCAGGGTATAATCAAATCAAATTAGCCCTACGAGATCAGGATAAAACTGCTTTCACAATCCCATGGGGCACGTACTGCTATATACAGTCATGCCCTTTGGTTTGAAAAATGCCGGCGTCACCTACCAAAGAGCTATGACTACGATCTTTCATGATCAGATTCATGAGCTCGTAGAGGTATATGTGGATGATTTCTTGGCTAAATCAAAAACTCGATGCACTCATATCGAATGCTTACAAAAGATTTTCGAAAGGCTTAGACTTTACAAAGTAAGGCTAAACCCTCAGAAGTGCGTATTCGGAGTAGAATCCAGAAAGCTTTTAGGATTTATGGTGAGCCAAAGGGGCATAGAAGTCGACCCCTCTAAGTGTTGAGCCATCATAGACATGGCTCCACCCTCCAATTTCACACAAATTCGTAGCCTCCAAGGTCGATTACAGTCCATTCGCAGGTTTATCTCAAATCTGGCGACTAGATGCGAACCCTTTAACAAGTTGTTGAGAAAGGGTACAAAATTTTTATGGCATAACGATTGCAAAAAGTCATTTGAGAGGCTAAAGGCGTACTTAGTTAATCCCCCTGTTTTAAATTCTCCAAAGCAAGGAAAACCTCTTCTGCTTTACATTTTTGTGCATGCAAATGCTTTGGGTGCCTTGTTAGCTCAATACGAGGATGATACCCATAAGGAGTATGCCATATACTACATTTTGAAAACTCTCCTGACTTATGAAAGGAATTATCAAGCCATGGAGAAGACGAGCTTGGCCCTAGTTTGGGCCTGCCAAAAATTTCGACACTATTTCCTAGATCAAGAGATTTGGATAGTGTCCAAGCTTGATCCAATCAAGCACTTATTCGAAAAACCCATTCTCACCGGTAGATTGGGCAAATGGCAACTCCTTCTAATGGAGTATGATTTGAAATACCATCACCAGATCTCCATTAAGGGGCAAGTCCTAGCAGACTACGTGGCTGAGTTTCCCTTGGAGGATGCATATCCCACACTCGATGAAATGCCTGATGAAGGCATATTGTAAAACCAATTTCAAAACCACATTTTGGCAAACTCTTTTGAAAACCAAGTGTGGAAGATGCACTTCGATGGGGCACGAAACCAACGAGGGGCTGGCGCAGGGGTGTAGACGCCGAAAAATCCCCGCCTCTAGTTCTTAGGCCTTGTAAACACCCCGAAATCCCACGAATTCCTTAAACGAATCTGGTTTTGATACAAGCAGCCCCAAAGGGCCATTTTGAGTTTGGAAACCCAGGAGCCTTCCAAACAAAACCCTGTATATATGTTTTAAACTTTATCTTTCAAAAACATATGATATAGCTTTTGAAAACCCTTTTAAAACATGTTTTGAAACCCCGAAGTGGCTTGGCCTGATCAAGACAGGACCAGGAGAGCTAAGAAGAGCCCGGAACCGGAGCACCTGTCGAGCCCGGCGCAGCAACTCTTGTATCTGATTCACACCCCAGGATCTCGAACGTCCAAGACCCTGTTCTTATCAAAATAGCATTTGAAGTCATCTCCGGAAGGCAGAAACGGAGGCGGACGACTATGTTGGCGAAGACCCAACGCAGACGGAGTACTGATGCTGTCAGGCCCCGCACGAATCGTCCGTTTCGAACCCAGCTCGAAGGAGTCAGAGTTCAGTTTGGATTGGATCTGGACCATATATATCCAGATTCCAATCCAAACCCATATGTGGACTTGGATTTGGATTTGGATCCAGAGATCCAATCCAATATCCATATCCATGGCCCACATCACCTTCTCATAAATGGAGGTGGGGCCCACTTGAAATTCACGTGGGATATTGGGCATGAGAGAGAGTGGGGGTGATAAATATCAAGAGTGTTGTATTAAGCTTGACTTGTGTGTCAAGTTTGGGTTTAATCTTGTGGTTTAGCCTAATTGAGTGGGTTTAAGCTTGTAATTAGCTAAAACCTAACCTAGGGCTGCACCAACATGGGGTGATCAAGGTCTATGGGCCATGCTAAGGGAGCTCCTTCACCTAAACCTAACCCAAAATGCCTAAACCTAGCCTAAACCCCTAATCCACCCCTAATCCCAACCTAATCACCTAACCCACTTCCCTAATCCCGGCCTAATCCCGACCTAATCACCTAACCCACTCCCCTAATCCTTCCCTAAACCTAGATTAATTTCCCTAATCCTAGCCTAAACCTAGCCTAAACCACCTAACCTAGCTCACTAAACCTCACCCTAAAACCCAACCACCTAACCTAGCCCTAAACCCCTAAACCACCCTTAGCCCACGATTTTCCCAAACCCCTAGTTTTAAAATATCTGACCCAACCCCATCCAGCCCACCTTATCTACATACTACCCTACCTAAACCACCTAACCACTACCCACAACCCAGCCCTAACCGACCTACCCATCCCCTATTTAAACCCCCCTCATTGTGGGCGGGTTTTCCAAGTGGGAACCACTCCACCACCCAGCCGGGCCCTCTCCTTCTCCCATCTCTCATCCGTCTTCCCAGCAGCTCCAGCTCCTCCACCAGCCGCCACCTGCTCCGCCACCTTCCCTCTCCCACGTCACCATCACTGCCCCCCCAGCTGGACGTCACCATCTTCCACCAACTCCACCAGCCGACAGCTACCTGCCCGCCACTCTCCCGCTCCATCCGCCACTCTTTCCCATTCGGTAAGTCCCCCTAACTCCCTCACAGCCACTCTCTACCACCTCTCCACTCTTAGCCACCCATCTTCCCTTCAGCTCAGCCCCTTTGCCGCCACCACCTAAGCCTAGCCGAACCTAGGATAACCCAAGTGGCTGGCCACTACTTAGCCACCATCTCCCATTCGGCCAACCCCCCTAGGTGTCCTAGTTGGCCTCCCCACTAGCTCACCTTTTAGGTCCAGTTTCCCTAAGTACCTAACTTCCCTAGTGACCCTAAGACCCACTTAGTCAGCCACTCTAAACTCCCTACTTGGAGGCGCCACCTGCTTGCCACCGGCCCCCTTCGAGGCGTCTATCCCGCGCCCCACTTGCAGCCGGCCAGCACCCTTGGTCACACACCTTCGCGGAGCTCCCGTTTGCAGCCCAAAGCCAAGGCCACGCTCAAGCAAGACCTCTACGGACCAGCTACTTGTAAGTGTCTAAACTCGGTCTTTAATCATACACTTGCTTGAAATTCAATTTGATACGGGGTTGTAATAACGGAGCATAGTCTCCCCCCGCTTGTAATAACGTGGCTTGGCACAACCACACACGTGCACCCTCTTAGTCGTGCACAATTTTGAACACACACGGGCCTAATCAGCCCCTAATATATAAGTGTACGTATATATTTCATTTCCGAAGGGTTTTGTTTAAGTTGGGTGCGTTGTCTTTCAATTCAAACACTCTCACACACATTGAGCTTTCGCTCTTATTTGAAAGACCCAAGTAAGGGCCGGCCTATACTATTTGGGTTTCATTTCTTGTCGTGTGAGTAAGTCTTTCCATTTAAACACTCTCACACACATTGAGCTTTCGCTCTTATTTGAAAGACCCAAGTAAGGGCCGACCTATACTATTTGGGTTTCATTTCTTGTCGTGTGAGTAAGTCTTTCAATTCAAGCACTTTCACACACATTGAGCCTTCGCTCTTACTCCCAAGACCTTAGTAAAGGCCTTATTGCAGTTATATTTGGGTTTCATTTATGTCGTGTGTGTAGTACTTCAATTCAAGCACTCTCACACACATTGAGCCTTCGCTCTTACTCCCAAGACCTTAGTCAAGGCCATACTGCAATTTATATTTGGGTTTTATTTCTTGTCGTGTGTGTAAGTCTTTCAATTCAAACACGCACCCACATTGAGCCTTTGCTCTTATTTGCAAGACCCGAGTAAGGGCTCATATACATAAGATATATACATATCTCCCTTCGGTTATTTCCCTTCGGTTATTTCCCTTCGGTTATTTCCCTTCTGTTATTTCCCTTCAGCATTGTCTTTACATTTCGGGTTTTCCCTTTGGAGTAGCGTGAGTTTGCATTGCATCTACGCCATACCACGAGGTAGGACGCATATTGCATCGAAGCAACCCCCGCTCGAATTCGCCCATGTAGTGGAGTGTTCATAACACACAAACTAGGCGACCCAAAAAGGGATAAAAGAAAAGACTTAGGCACGTGCAAAACCACGTGATCTAAAACATGCAATCGCATCTTAAAGACCCGAAATAGACACCTCAAACCGTTTCGTAGACTTTCTCCCCAAAACTCGATTTTTGCAAAAGCGTACAGACTGACCCTTGCGCATCGGTGCAAGAAGGTCTGCGACGACAAGAGCTCACTTGCTCACAGTCGCCACGTTTAGAAGTCAGTGTTAAAATATCTTCGCTAGCTTAAGTAAGCTAGCTGGCACGCCCTATTTGTATACATAGGCCTTAGACGCACGATAAGATCCACTCCAAGCCACGAAAGAGGCGAAGAGGCGGGGATTTTCGCGCGTCTACAGACCTGAAGCGAATCTTTTCGTGTGTCTAAGTCATATTTAAGCAAAAGGGCATGCCAGCTAGCTTGCTTAAGCTAGTGAAGAAAATATTTTGAAATCTGACTTCTATCGGGGCGACTGTGAGCAAGCAAGCTCTTTTCGTCGCAGACCTTCTTGCACCGATGCGCAAGGGTCTATCTGTATGCTTAGAAAATCGAGTTTTAAACATGATAACCTAGGGAAAATGTTTGAGGTGTTCGATTCGGGCTGATTTGTATGATTTCAAATTTTATTTTCACGTGGATTTGCACGTGCCTATGTCTTTCTTTTTATCCCTTTTCGGGCCAACTAGGTGTGTGTATGCACATGTGACCTAAGTGGGGTGATTTTGAGCGGGAGTGTGGGGTTTGCTTTGATGCAATATGCGTCCTAACTCATGGTATGGCGTATATGCAATGCAAACTCACGCAACTCCAAAGGGAAAACCCGAATTGAAAGACAATGCGGAAGGAAAATGACTTAATGTAAATTGCAAAAGGGAAATTGCAAAAAGGGAAATATGGCTATATCTTAAGAGCGGAAAGGCTCAATTGTGCAAGTGTGTGCTATGTATATATGTAAAGACTACGCACACTGCTGAACCTTAAAACCCAAATCTTAAAGACATAGCCAAAAGGGAAATACTTATAATATATATGGGCCCGAAGGTCGCCAACGTGTGCATGGGTGTTGTGTGTATATTGAAAAACAACTCACATGACTTGTAAATGAAACCCAAATATAATTGCAATATGGCCTTGACTAAGGTCTTGGGAGTAAGAGCGAAAGCTCAATGTGTGTGAGTGTAGAATTGAAGTACTACGCACACGACATGAAATTAAACCCAAATATAATTGCAATAGGCCTTGACTAAGGTCTTGGGAGTAAGAGCGAAAGCTCAATGTGTGTGAGTGTAGAATTGAAATACTACGCACACAACTTGAAGTAAAACACCCTAAAACGAAATTGCAATAGGCCCTTACTAGGGTCTTGGAAATAAGAGCGAAAGCTCAATGTGTGTGAGTGTGAAAATTGAAAGACAACACACACAACTTAAACAAAACCCATGCAACTTAAATTATATAGGTATAGCTATATCTTAAGGGTTGATTAGGCCCATGTGTGTGTCAAAATCGTGTGCAGCTAAGAGCAGAATAGGCTCAAGTGCACGTGTGTGTGGGTGTGCCAAACCACATTATTACAAGCGGGGGGAGACAACGCTCCATTATTACAACCCCGTATCAAATTTAATTAAGCATAAGCAAGTCTATAACAAGGACCGAGTTAGGCACTTACGTATAGCTGGTCCGGGTGTGACTTGCTTGTGCTTGGGCTAGAGAGTCGCCTTGGGTTGCAAGAGGGAGCTCCTTGGATGGGCGCGGCAAAGGAAGGTGCTGGTCGGATGGCAAAGGTGCAGGCGGGTGGCGCCTTGGTGCTGGCCGAGTGGATGGGGTGCTGCCTTGGCTGGGGTTGGGGTGCTTAGGAAAGGTAAGGGTGTTAGTTAGGGGCTGCCACTAAGGCTTGGGGTAGGTCTTAGGGAGAGGTAAGACTGGGTGTTAGGCGCGACTGGCTGGGATAGGAGGGGCAGGTGGTGCAGTCGGGTGGAGTGGCCGAATGATGGAAGGTGGCAGGTTGCAGCCGGGTGGATGGGAGGTTAGCTAGGCTAAGGGAAGGTGGCAGTTATGTGGCTAGGAATGGAGGGGAGTGGAGAAGAGGTGGTGTTGAGATGGGTACTAACCGGGATGAAGGCTGGCCGAAGCATGGAGGTGGCGGGTGTCAAGGTGCAGCCGAGTGGAAGTGGAGGTTGCAGCCGGTGGCGTGGAGTGGAGCTGGCCGAAGGATGGAGGTGGCGTGGAGTGGAGTGGGAGAGAGAGAGAGAGAGGGCAGGTGGGAGAGGAGAGAAAGGGCTGGGCTGCCCAAGGATTTCATGCAAAACCCGCCCACAAGGGGGGGTGAGTGCTTTAGTGCTTTATTTTATTTTAGGGTTTTAATTGTGCGTTAGTGTAGTGTTAGTTAAGGGCTGCCCCACCCTAATTGAAGGGCTGAATTGCTTGGACAAGGAGGCTTAAGGTGGTTGATTGGATCTTAAGCATTCCCTAAACCGACATTAAGAGGTAAGCCCCCTAATACACCCTAAACCCTTCTTCTTAACCCCTCTAAACCATCCTAAACCCCCCTCAACCGACCTCACCTAATCCTACTTAAATCCACCTAAGACCCTAACCGACTCCCACCTAAACTCCCGGCCACCCTAACCTCACCCGCACCCTGCGCGCGCCCTGCATGCACCCTGTCGCCCTGCCACCCGCCTGGCGCCTAGCGCCTGGCGTCCACCCTTTGCCGACCCATTTCCTGCCATCACCACCGACCTCCCGGCCACTACCACCATCTCCTAGCCCTCCATCCCGCCACCTTACATTCCCTAGCTGGACCACCTAATCCCTAACCAACTAGTCCTAAGCCAACCATAGTTCACCCTAACTAAATCCCTAACCAACTAGAACCCAACCCACCTAACCGATCTCAGTTCCTAACTAAACCCAGCCACACCCTAACTACCTAATCCCAACCGACCCTAGTTATTAGCTAAGCCCACCGCCATTAGTCTCGGGCCCCCTAATTCCCCAGCCACGAACTCCATCCAGTCGGCCACCATCCTTCCCCTCTCACCTGGCTGCCCTAGATCAGCACCACCTGCTGTCTCCCTTCCACCCGGCTCCCCTAGCCGCCCATACCACATCCCTACCATCCAGCCAGCCATTAACATCCAACTCCCCCAGCCACTAACACCCAACTTCCCCAGCCACTAGCACCTTACATCTCCCATCTACCACACCTTAGATATCCCTAGCTCCCTTAACTTCCAGCCGTGACCTTACCCCAACTACCTAACACCCCACGCCCTTAGTTCCCACCTAACACCCCAACTCCATATCCCATCCCACGCCATACACTCTCAGCCGAACCCATCTTTGCCTATTATCCCATGCACCTCGCAACCGAACCCAACCTTAGCCGTGAACCTCACCTCTCAAGCACAAACCCGCCACCCTTTTAGTGTCGTGAACCTCATCCCTTAAGCCTAACCTCACGCTTAAGGGCTACGTTCAGCCACCTTTTGCTTCAAGCTTCAAGGAAGACTCATCCGTGGGTGTGAAGCCAAGCAAACTCGTGAAGATTGGAGTGGACAAACATCCGAATCACGTTAGTGTTTTAATTCGGTATTTCATATCTCCTTTCTACGCTTTGATTCAATTTGAATAGGGGTTGTATTAACGAAGCCTCGTCTCCTCCCGATTGTAATAACTTGGTTTGCTACACGAAGCACACACGAGCACTTGAGCCTTAGCTCTTACTCGTACACAAGCACCCACGTGCACCATTGAGCCTTAGCTCTTACTCCTAAGACTCTAGTAAGAGCTCCGTGAGTTGTCTTTAATTTTATACACTCACACACGGGTGCATTGAGCTTTCGCTCTTATTCTATATATGTATTTAAATTCAGCTGGGTTGTTACATTAAGTCGTGTGAGTTTGTCTTTCATTTACACACACACACAAAGAACACCCGAGCGCTTGCTCATGCACCTCACGCACAATTTTGGACTTGGCAGCAGCTAAGATATAGTCCTATTTCTATACTTTCCGCTGCATTTTCCTGGTTCAGCTGCATGTGTTTGTCTTTCCATTTACACACAAACACAACACGCGCACGTTGGCGACCTTCGGGCCCATATATATATAGTTGTATTTCCCTTCCGCTATGTCTTTAAATTTCGGGTTTTAAGGTTCAACTGTGTGAGTTGCATTTTCATTTATACACGGCATACACTTACACAATTGAGCCTTTCCGCTCTTAAGATATAGCTATATTTCCCTTTTGCAATTTCCCTTTTACAATCAATTTCGGGTTTTCCCATTCAGTTGTGTGAGTTTGCATTGCATATTCGCCATACCACGAGCTAGGGTGCATACTTGCATCAAAGCAAACCCCATACACCCCTGTAAAAATCGCCCATACTTAGGCACTTGATGCACACATCACACGCCTAGATTGGCTAAAACCCAAGACATAGGAAACGTGCAAATCCTATGTTGATAAAATCTGCAACAAGACAAGTAAAATCAATCAAACACTTTGCATACTTTTTAAAAAGGTTATGTTTGCTCAAAATTGACTTTTTAAAAGCGTACAGACTGACCCTTGCGCATTGGTGCAAGAAGGTCTGCGACAAAAAGAACACACTTATCCACAGTCACCCCAAACCAGTTAGATATTTTCAAAACATACTTCACTAGCTTGAGTAAGCTAGCTGGCACGCCCTTTTAGCGACTTAGATATACGAAAAGGTTCGCTCTAGGCCCTAAGAAGCCAGGGAACAGAAATTTCCGCGTGTCTACACATACCATAGAGCCATGACTACGATCTTTCACAATCAAATTCATGAGCTCTTAGAAGTGTATGTGTATGATCTCTTGGTGAAATCAAAAACCCGATGCACACACCTCGAATCTTTACAAAAAGTTTTCGAAAGATTGAGGCTTTATAAGGTGAAACTAAACTCTCAAAAATGCTCTTCGGAATAGAATCCGACAAGCTTTTAGGTTTTATGGTAAGCCAAAGTGGCATTGAAGTCGACCCCTCTAAGTGTCGAGCCATCATAGATATGCCGCCACCCTCCAATTTAACTCAAATCCGAAGCCTCCAAGGTCGCCTCCAATCGATTAGAAGGTTTATTTCAAACCTCGCAATGAGATGCGAACCTTTCAACAAGCTTTTGAGAAAAGGGGTGAAATTTGTATGAGACGACGATTGCAAAAAAGCTTTCAAAAGATTAAAAGCGTATTTGGTTAATCCTCCGGTTTTAAACCCTCCAAAGCAAGGAAAACCACTTTTGCTTTATATTTCTGTGCATGCGAATGCCTTGGGTGCCTTATTAGCTCAACATGAGGATGATACCCATAAAGAGTATGCCATTTACTATATTTCGAAAACTCTATAGGCTTATGAAAGAAACTATCAAGCCATGGAGAAAACGTGCTTGGCCTTGGTATGAGCCTGCCAGAAATTTCGACATTACTTCCTAGATCATGAGATCTGGATAGCGTCTAGGCTTGATCCAATCAAGCATTTGTTTGAAAAAACTATCCTCACAGGTAGACTGGGTAAATGGTAGCTCCTCTTAATGGAGTATGACCTAAAATTCCACCATCAAACCTCCATTAAGGGGCAAGCCCTAGCTGACTATGTGGCTGATTTCCCCTTAGAGGATTCATATCCCAGACTTGATGAAATGCCCGACGAGGGCATCTTTCTAAATCAATTTCAAAACCATATTTTAGCAAACTGCTTAAATGAAAACCAAGTGTGGAAGATGCACTTCCAGGTCCAATCCAAATTTTTGTTTCTTCAGTCCTTCATGGCATTTCGAGACAGACATTTTGTGTGGGCCCTAGCTTCCTCAGCGCTCTGTCTTGTGTTGGGTTTTCCCCAGCTTTGTCATCCGAGCTCCTTCTCACCTTTCTGGACTTTATTTCAGTTCATTTTTGTCATTTTAGGCTTGGATTTCTGTTATTTTGGTGAATGTTCTTGGCTTGGCATTTGATGCTCTGGGCTTGCAGTTTGCTTCTGGCTTGGGCTTTTCTTTTGCTTTTTTATCCTGCTTTTGTCAGGCCTGAGTGCTTTCTGGGCTTGTGAACCTGCTTTTTTAGGCTGCTTTTGATTTAGGCTCAACCTGTTGGATTTGGGCTTTTATAAAATTGGGACTTGGCCCATGTTTGAGAAATTTTCAATTCGAACGGGGTTTAAACAAAAGTTTAAATCTTTTATAACTCTTGGGTTTTTGAAAACTCCAGAATCTGGTTTTGAAATGGATTTTTAAACCAGGAGTTTGCTTTTGAAATTCGTTTGATTTTGGGGTGCTTATAGATGCCCCTATTTGGCATTATCCAAATTTATTTGGATAATGGTGAAGAAGACAATACTCCTGTTAGATTTCTCCCTGGATTCGTCCTCGAGAATATGGGATCGTCCCAGTTTTGAGAAAAACATTTTTTTGTGCCCAGTAAGAGGGGATTTTCGTCAAAGGGGACTTTACCTAATGTGGTGTTAGTCCTAAATGGGATTGTGTAAGTGTCCCTGCGTGCACATATGAATGAAGGGCATGGAATGATATGCTAGGAAGTAGGGTTCCTAGAGACTATAAATGGAATGGTCGAACTTGGGAGTCTTATGAAGACCTGCTGCACCAAGTGAGCTGGTCTTATGGAGCTCGAGGTTCGAGGTTTTTCTAAACTCGTTTTTAAAAGAGAAAAACTCCTTTTAGCTTCAATCCTAAGGATTTTCAGCTTTTTGTGTTTTCCCTTTACTTAAGTCTTAACACTCGCTAATCCAGCGGAGGTTTTATAAGAAAATCAAGCAATATTTCAAAATTCCTACGCCTTACTTAAAACGTTTAATTCTCAAACAAAATGAGATTCAAGTAAGAAAATCCTATTTTTACTTTAGGATTCCTTGAAATGAACCTTTCTTCACTTGGGATAAGTCGCAGGGATGGGGAAAGAGTTACCACGGTCCCTTCTGGAGTGTCCTGTGGTTTGAGGCAAAGAGGCGGAAAATTGCTCTCTTTTTTAGCTTTTGGCAATTTTTTTCTTTTTTTCATAGAGGGTCTCCCTTTGGGAGTATTTTTTCTTTGTTCCCTCTTTTCCATAGAATAAACGATTTTTCTTTTTGGATTCAGCTTTATTTTGGGAAAAGGATTTTTGTTTTTTGCTTTCTAGCCAAGTTTTCCTTTTCAGGAAGAGAAGAGAAGAGGGGAAGGACTTATCCCAAGGATCTACTCGATTCATCCCAGATCAACCTATTTAGAAATAGCACGTACTACTTGCAAGTATCTTGCTATTTTAAACCAGGCCTTCCTTTGTAAGAAGAAAGATTTTGAAATGTAACCCATTTGTTTTGGAAAACTCTGCTTTTTCACAAGTATCAATTCTCTCATTCAAGGTTGCACGATCTACCTTGATCCTCACTCACGAAGTTTCAAAGGAGATTTTCCTCAAAATCCTTTCATAATATGACTTAACTTAGACCCTACACATGGTATTTTTTCAAATATTGGGCATTCATAGGGTCTGCTAAATTCCTACCCTCAACATCGACTAATCAGTATGCATTGTTCGTGGTAGTTCCACGTACAACATAAGGACCATCCCACTTGGGCCTCAACTTTTCAAGTGGATGTGGGCTACGATGTTGGATGATCTTTAGCACAAGGTCTCCCACTTTGAGGTGGCAAGGCTTCATATGCTTCTCATAGTATTGGGCTACCCTTTGCCGGTATGCATGTGCATGATCCATGGCAAGGAGCCTTCTCTCATCTAAAAAATCAAGCTCAGTCATTCTAGCATGCTGAAGCATCTGAAAGTCGAGTTTAAGTGATGTATGAAATGAATGCAGTTTGGTATGAATGGGAAGAATGGCGTTTGTGCCATAGACCAACTCAAATGGCGTGGCATTTATGGGAGTTCGGATGGAAGTCCTATAAGCCCATAAGGCTTCATCCAACTTCTCATGCCACGTCCTACCCTTTTCTAAAGTTTTCTCAATAATGCTTATGAGAGTCTTATCGGTGGCTTCGGCTTGGCCGTTGCCTTGAGGGTAGTAGGGCGATGAGAAGTGGTGAGTTATGCCATACGTGTTACATAACTTTACCATCCTCTCATTTTTGAAGGAGGTGCCATTATCAGACACTAGCTCTTTTGGAACCCCAAATCAAGCCAAAATATTTTTCCTAATGAATGCCACTACATGTTGCCCCTCAACATTAGTCAGGGAGGTAGCTTCAACCCATTTGGAAAAGTATTCAGTGGATGCTAGGATAAACCTCTGCCCGTTTGATGCATTTGAAAAAATTGGTCCTATAATGTCAAACGCCCACATAGTGAATGGCCATGGGCTGACCACGGAATGTAATGTGGATGACGGGATATGAATGGCATGTCCATGCACTTGACATGGGTAACACTTCCTAACATGGTCATGGCAATCCTGCTTTAAAGTGGACCAAAAATAACCCGCTCTAAGTATTTTCATTGCCATTATTTTGGTATTTACATGCCCTCCACATTCTCCATCATGGAATTCATGCATTACTATCCTAGCCTCCTCAAGGTCGACACACCTCAGTAAGATGCCAGTAAAACTCTTTTTATAAAGAATCCCTCTCAAAATCAGATATCGGGTTGAAATCTTTTGAATAAAAGCTTTGTCTTTAGACGAAGCGAATTCTGAAAATCTTCCGTTTTCTAAGAACTCTTTAATGTCTTGAAACCAGGGTTTTCAGTGGAAGTTGTGTTGTTTTGGCAAATCTCCAAATCGTGTGTCGATGGAGTGGGTGAGTGCCATATTTCTATGGGTCGAGTTCCCGAGGTGGGATCGACCCTTAGGACTGAGCCTAAGGATGAGAGGGCATCGGCTGTGCCATTGTCCTCTCTTCCTACGTGTGTGAGTGTACACAATTGGAACGACTCAACCAGCTTGGTGGTCAATTCATGATATGGAAGAAGTTTTTCATTTTTGACTTGCCAAATTTTTAACACTTGGTTTATGACAAGTAAAGAATCTCCAAAGACTTCAATGCATGATGCCCCAAGAGTTTTCGAAATTTTCAAGCCTTGTATGAGTGCTTCATACTCGACTGTATTGTTAGAACATTTGAAATCTAGGCGAATAGCAATAGGGATTTCTCCCTTTTCAAGGGATATGAGGATGACTCCCACACCTGCCCCTCTTTGGTTTCTTGCCCCCCCGAAGTGCATTTTCCATACTTGGTTTTCATTTAAATAGTTTGCTAAAATATGGTTTTGAAATTGGTTTAAAAAGATGCCCTCGTCGGGCATTTCATCAAGTATGGGATACGAATCTTCTAAGGGGAAATCAACTACATAATCAGCTAGGGCTTGCCCCTTAATGGAGGTTTGATGATGGAATTTTAGGTCATACTCCATTAAGAGGAGCTGCCATTTACCTAGCCTACCCATGAGGATAGGTTTTTCAAACAAATTCTTGATTGGATCAAGCCTAGACACTATCTAGGTCTCATGATCTAGGAAGTAATATCAAAATTTCTGGCAGGCCCATACCAAGGCCAAGCACGTTTTCTCCATGGCTTGATAGTTTCTTTCATAAGCCAATAGAGTTTTCGAAATATAGTAAATAGCATACTCTTTATGGGTATCATCCTCATATTGAGCTAACAAAGCACTCAATGCATTCATATGCACAGAAATGTAAAGTAAAAGTGGTTTTCCTTCCTTTGGAGGTTTTAAAACCAGAGGATTAACCAAATACACTTTTAATCTTTCGAAAGCTTTTTAGCAATCATCGTCCCATACAAATTTCACCCCTTTTCTCAAAAGCTTGTTGAAAGGTTCGCATCTTGTTGCGAGGTTTGAAATAAACCTTCTAATCGATTGGAGGCGACCTTGGAGGCTTCAGATTTGAGTTAAATTGGAGGGTGGAGACATGTCCATGATAGCTCAACACTTAGAGGGGTAAACTTCAATGCTCCTTTGGCTTACCATAAAACTCAGAAGCTTACCGGATTCCACTCTGAAGACACATTTTTGAGGGTTTAGTTTTACTTTGTAAAGCCTCAGTCTTTCGAAAACTTTTTGCAAAGATTCGATGTGTGTGCATCGGGTTTTTGATTTCACCAAGAGATCATCCACATATACTTCTAAGAGCTCGTGAATTTGATCATGAAAGATCGTAGTCATGGCTCTTTGGTATGTGGTACCGGCATTTTTCAAACCAAAGGGCATGACTGTGTAGCAGTACGTGCCCCAAGGTGTAGTAAAAGTAGTTTTAGCCTGATCTCTTGGGGCTAACTTGATTTGATTATAACCCGAGTAGCCATCCATAAAAGAGAACATCTCATGATTTGTAGTGCTATCGTCTATCAAATAAATGTTTGGCAAAGGGAAGTTATCTTTTGGAGTGGCTTTGTTCAGATTTTTGAAATCGATGCAAATTTGAATTTTCCCATTGGATTTTCGAACTACAACAATGTTTGAAAGCCAATCAGAATACGCAATGAGATTTATAAAACCAGCTTTTAGCAGATCTTCTAAACCCTCTTTCACTTGAGAGTGTACGTTCAGATGGATCTTTCTAAGCTTTTGTTTTATGGGTTTTGAATTTGAATCTTGGGGAAGACAATGCTCTACAATTTTTGGGTCTAGACCCAGCATGTCTTCGGGCAAAAACGTCTATGTAGGCTTTCAAGAATGCAATGAATGATGTTTTTTCATGCTCATGCATACATGTGCCTATCTTAACACATTTTGGTTTTGCTTTACTCCCTAGGTCGACTTCTATGAAATCCCTCTTATAGAATTCAAAGGTTTTTCTAAATCGAGGATTTTGTGAAACTCGGGAAGCTCGGAGGTTTGATCCTCCTCAAGGAGAAGGGGATCCTCCTTCGTGCTTTGATCATTCTCGAGAATTTTGAATCCTAGGGAATTTGGATTTGATGCATGCTTTTTACAAACACTTGGTTTTGGTTTTAGAATTTCTGTAAGTTTTGAAGATTTTGGTACTTTTATGAAGACGACTTTTTCTTCAAATTCCTTAGCTTTTCTTCAAATTCCTTGGTATTTTTGCAATTTTCCAATTTTTTTGGGCTTTTGAAAATTTGTAATTTTTTTGGCTTTTTGGTTAAAGAGGGGGCTTCCATCACACCTACAAAGAAAACACCATGAATCAGTCTCTAAATAAGAGATCTAAGCCATAGGTCTCGGTTTTAGCACACCCCAGGGCACCCTTGACCCAAGTGGTCGTAGGTGGTGGTTCTAGGGGTATGGTGGGAATATAGCCTATCCCATACCTATTTGGATTTGGGTTTGGGAAGATAGGATCTAGACGCTCATTGTTTTTGTTCCCTAAACTCTGGTAGGGCATGTAGCCCATGTTGAGCAGCATGTTTCAAGGTTTTCTTATTTTAGAAAACTCTTTGTATAAAGGATAACCTTGGAACTTGCTGTCATCCATGGCATGCTCAAATGGTTTCTTGTTTGGGGTTTTTGGATATATAGGGGGTTTGGATTTGCCTAGGATAGTCACGACTTTTGGTGGTCTAGCTTTAGGCTGCCCCTTGACATACACAATTGTCCTAGGGTTTTGGGGGACAAACTCATATGATTCGTCCATGGATTTCACGGGGTTGGTCCTGTAGGCCTTTTCACTTGACAAGCAAGGGAAGTTTTGAACTCCCCTTAGTTGTGGATGGCTTCCACCCAGAATTACCACGATTTGATTCTCGTGGGGGATTTTTACACACCTATGAAAGGTGGACGGCACAGCACGAAGGCTGTCTAAGACATGGAACACCCCTGCATGGTTATGCCTCCTATTTCTATGGGTAACTCTATGGCTCCCAAAGGTTTTGATGCATTCCCATCGTATCCAGTGATAACGATGGGGCTTGGGTTTACAGAAGTCAAGGTGACTCCAATTTGACATGCTACGTGTAGCGGAAGGATGTTGAGACCTCCTCCCCCATCAACCAAGCACCTGTCTAGAGGATGGTGATGTAATACCACCTCGATATGCAGGGCTTGATTGTGCGTTTCATATGGTCTTTCGATTTCGTCTTTCGAAAACACAATTGGCATTTTTGCATAGATGGGTGGAACTAGGAATGACAAGGACTCAGGAGTTATACTCGAGTTAACCTTGGCTCTTTCTAAGATTTTTTCAAAAACTAGTCTATGCCTAGGAGAGGTTTGTATCAACTCTAGGATGAATATGTTTATCGGGATCTTAGAAAGATGATTTTCAAAATCATATGAGGTTAAAACGTTTTTACCTTTATCCATGATTTGCAATGCCTTAGGAATACATGCTTTTGAAGGGCTAGGAACACTAACCACTTTTTTAGCATTTTCTGGATGTGGGGGGTGATAGATCCTTCTGGACCTGGTCACCTCCCCCACGCTTTGCCTAAGGCTCGCTCCTATGTTGGCTCTATTTGTGTGTTTTCGAGCACTCCGAATTTCTAAGACAACTCTAGCCGGGCGCGGGACTCTAAGTGCTCCCCAGATCACTACTTGGGCGGCTTTTTTGTATATGATGAGAGAAGGTGGTGTGTGACAAGTAGTAAAGCCAGAATATGATGCATGCACTAAACCTTTCGAGGTTGAGAAAGCACATACCTCTTTTCCCTTCCCACTGGTACTTGCGTGATTGGGGAAGGGTTCTTTGAGCACAGCTTGGGCAGGCTCAGGTTCTTCAGTGACCTGGAGCCGGCCCTGCTCTATCAAGTTTTCAATTTTGTTTAAAAGGGAAAAGCATTTGTTCGTATCATGGCCTTTGAGCCGATGATACTTGCAATACCTTTTCAAAAACCTCCCTTTTGGTGGGGTCCCCTCGGGAATTTCTGGAAGTATCACCAAACCTTGGATGAGTAGGAGGTCTAGGACCTCCGAGACAGTTTGCCCTAGTGGGGTATACTCCCGTTTTTCAAAAGTTTTTTGAAATTTTTCATTTTTTTGTTCGAGCTTCTTTGAAGTGCCCACTAGGCTTGACTCCACTCAGACATTTGCAATCTTTTGGGGTTTTGCCCCTTTGTCCGCCATGGGTGGCCCGTAAGTTCTGGGTCTAGCACCTCCCACATCATCCCCACATCACAACCTCCCTTTTGTCATAACCCCACACCAGCCACCAACACCCGCAACTCCCTTGCCTATCCCCCACTAAGACCCGCATCCACCTAACACCCGTGAGCCCTATCCCTCAAGCCTCGAACTCACCAAGCTCAAGCTCGGCCGGCCACTTCACGCCTCAAGCTTCAAAGGGACCCGTCTGTGGTTGTAAAGCGAACCAAAGCCCTTGTAGATTGGAGTAGATCACATGTCTGAATCACTTGTAAGTGTTTCAAATTCGGTATTTACATTATTCCTTCTACATTCAATTCAATTCGGATACGGGGTTGTATTAACAGAGTGTGGTCTCCTCCCGGGATGTAATATGGATGCTTGATACACGCGACACACATGTGCACTTGAGATTTAGCTCTCATCTCGTACACCAAGCACCCACATACACAATTGAGCCTTCGCTCTTACTCCAAAGACTAGTAAGAGTTGCGTGAGTTGTCTTTAAATTTACACACTACACCCACGCATGCATTGAGCTTTCGCTCTTATCATATATATGTATTTCCATTCAGCTGGGTTGTTACTTTAAGTCATGTGAGTTGTCATTTAAAATTCCACACTCGCACCCAAAGACACCCGAGCTCTTGCTCAAGCACTCACGCACCTTTTGGCCTCGGCAGCCCCTAAGATATAGCCATATCTATATATTTTCAGCTATGTGAGTTTTCTCGATTTAGTTGTGTATGTCTTTCAATTCCGGGTTGTTAAGGTTTAGTCGTGTGAGTTGTCTTTACATTTATACACAACACACACGCACACATTGATGCCTAACAGCTCATATATATATAGTTGTATTTCCCTTTCGGCTGGGTTTTACATTCCAAGTCATGTGAGTTGTCTTTACATTTACACACAACACACACTCACACGTTGACGCCTAACGGCTCATATATATATAGTTATATCTCCCTTTCAGCTAGGTTTTACATTCAAAAAGTCGTGTGAGTTGTCTTTACATTTATACACAACACACATGCCCACAATTGAGCATTTCCGCTCTTATATCTATATCTCCCTTTCAGCTGCATTTTAAGGTTCAACTGTGTGAGTTGTCTTTCAATATATACACAACACACACGCACACATTGAGCCTTTTCGCTCTTAAGATATAAATATATCTCCCTTCCACAATTTCCCTTCCGCTATGTCTTTCAATTTCGGGTTTTCCCTTCAAGTTGTGTGAGTTTGCATTGCATATCTGCCATACTCGAGATAGCGTGCATACTTGCATCAAAACAACCCCAAACAAACCCATGCAAACACGCCAAGACTTAGGCACTTGATGCATACACCTCACGCCTAAGTAGATAAAACTCAAAGACATAGATACGTGCAAACCCCACATAAATAAAATCTGTAATTAGACAAACAAATCGATCAAATACTTTCATACCTTTTCAAAAAGGCCATGCTTGTTTCAAATCGATATTTTCTAAAGTGTACAAACTGACCCTTGAGCATCGATTCAAGAAGGTTTGCGACAAAAAGAGCCCACTTGTCTACAGTCGCCCCATAAGTCAGATATTTCAAAATATACTTTGCTAGTTTGAGTAAGCTAGCTGGCACGCCCTTTTAAAGCGACTTAGACACGAAAAAGGTTCATTTCAAGCCTAAGAACCTAGAGTGAAAATTTTCGCGTGTACAGATTTTGGCACGCCCGGTGAGACTTGGGTCTTAAGAAAAATCGATACAAACAAGCAGACCTCTTGAAAAATTTTTAAGAAAAGTATTTTAACTCTTTGCCTTGTGCATTTCATAGTTGGGTTTTAAAAAGCATCGGAGTCATGTCGAGTTCAGACTCCAATGAAGTGTCCAGCCATGTCTCGCGTACATCAAGTTCTCACTCTAGGAGATTTTTGAAAAATTGAAGCAAAAGAGAGGAAATCGAGGATTTGAAAAGGGATTTTAAGGCCAAGATCGCTGCCCTTAGCCAAGAGGCTGAAGCAGCTGATTCGTGTTCGTCACATGGCAAACCAATAAAGGCCAAAAAGAAGACTAAAAAACTCGAAAACCCAAGGAGACCTCCGCCATGGAGGGAAACCAATACCACAAGTCCTTCATTTACAAGGACCGTAAGCCCTACAGCAGCTGCTAAAAGGGCAGAATAAAGAGAAAAGAACGTACGCCCTATCTGATTTCCTTCTTTTGGATTATGAAACAGACAGTGACGACGAAATACCGAATTTCCATCGGTATGATGGCATGAGAGATCCTAGATCTCACTTACAACTTTTCTCTCGTCGAGCCCACAAGAAAAAGGACTCGATGAAGTGGATTTATTGGTTTCTCCTTTTCCTCAAAGAAACTACTTCAAAATAGCTGGCTTCCTAGGATCTAAGTCAGTTCGCAACTTTTGAAGAGTTACCGAACTGCTTTATGTAAAGATTTTCGCATAACATAGAAGTCATGCCCACTTTAAATACTTTGAGGGATACTAAACAAGGATTGAACGAGGATGTACATGCATTCATAGTTCGATAGAGATCCCTCCTTGGGCAAGTAAGAGAACCGATATCCGAAGGGTGCGCAATAATGCTTATCCTAGATAATTTCAAAAATGAGTTAAAAACCCTTCTCTCCTTACACGAAATCTCAACTTTCCACAAGTTGATTAAAAAGGTATCCCTTTTTGAAACAAATTTGAAAAAAGGCGTCTACGATCACTTGTGGAAAGGGAGTGTTGTTTCAAAAACTCGCTTGGAAAAACCCGAAACTTACGGGATACCCATAATGGGCAAAGGGGCCAAGCCCCACAAAGTTGCAAACGTCTAAGTAGATCCAAGCCCGGCGAGCACTTCCAAAAATTTTGAGAGTTTTGAAAACAAAAAAGACAAAAAAATACAAAAACCTTTTGAAAAACGGGAGTATACTCCACTGGGGCAACTTATGTCGGAGGTCCTAAACCTCCTACTTGCCCAAGGAATGATCGAACTCCCTGAGATTCTCGAGGGAACCACTTCCAAAGGGAGGTTCTTAAATCGATTTTGCCAGTATCATTGGCTCAGAGGCCATGATACAAAGCAATATTTTTCCCTACTCAACAAGATTGAGAACTTGATAGAGCAGGGTCGGCTCCAGGTCACTGAGGAACTAGAACCTACCCAAGCTATTTTCAAAGAACCCTTCCCCAACCACACAAGTACTAGTGGGAAGGGCAAAGAAGTATGTGCTTTAACGATTTCAAAGAGTCTAGCGTATGCATATCATTCTGGGTTTTCTACTTGTACACCATCTCTCATCCTTCATAGGAAAATCGCCCAAGTAGTAATCCGAGGAGTGCCTAAAGGCCCGCCTCCGGTTAAACCTGTTTTACAAATCCAAGGTGCTTCAAAGCACACGAATAGAGCCATGATAAGCGCGAGCCCTAGGTTGATCGTGGGGGAGGTGACTAGGTCCGGAAGGATCTATCAACCCCCGCATCTACAAAGTGCTAAAAAAGTGGTCAGTGTTTTTGGCCCTTCAAATGCATGTATTCCTTAGATCTCGCCAAAAACGGACAAAGGCAAAGTTGTTTTAACCTTATATGATTTTGAAAATCATCTTTCAAAGATTCCAATTAACATGTCCATCCTAGAGCTGATACAAACCTCGCCTAGGCATAGACTTGTTTTAGAGAAAATTCTAGAAAGAGCCAAGGTTAGCTCAAACATAACCCCGGAGTCCTTGTCAACCTAAGTGGCGTCTATAGGTGCAAAAACGTCGATCGTGTTCTCAGAAGAGGATATCGAAAGACCATATGAATCCCACAACCAGGCCTTGCATATCGAGGTGGTATTGAATCACCATTATCTGGACAGGTGCCTAGTTGATGGGGGAGGAGGTGTCAACATCCTTCCGCTCCACGTGGCGTATCAAATCGGAGTCGCCTTGACCTCCGTGAACCCAAGCCCCATCGTAATCACTAGATACGATGGGAATACGTCTAGACCGTTAGGATCCATAAAATTACCCATGAAAACAGGAGAGATAGCTCACATGGGGGTGTTCCATGTCTTAGACATCCACCCCCACTACAACTTATTGCTGGGAAGGCCCTAGATACACAGGCTGCGTGCTGTGCAGTCCACCTTTCATAGGTGTGTCAAAATCTCTTTTGAAAATCAGGTCGTGATAATTGTAGGTGAGAGTCACCCTCAGCTTCAGGAAATACAGAATTTTTCATGCTTGTCGAGTTCCTAAGCCTACGAGGCCAACTTGGGAAAAACCTTGGTCGAGCCACCCAAGCTCATACTTCAAAAGCCTAGGAAGGTGTTATGTATCAAAGGGCAGCCCAAGGCTCGCCCACTCAAAACCATCAAGATCCTAGGTAAGGCCAAGAGTCGCCTATTCCAAAAACCCCTAGACAAAAAGTCATATGAGCATAACATGGACGATAATATGTTTCAGAATCATGACTTATATCAAAACTTTTTAAAAAATAAAAAATCATGGAACATGCTATTGAACATGGGATATATGCTATACAAAAGTCTAGGGGCACAAAACCAGGGTCTCCTAGAGCTCATAGTGCCAAAGGCCAACCCAAGCCGATATGGGATCGACTATACTCCCAAAATACCCCTAGAGCCCCCACTTGTGACCACCTAGGTCAAGGGTGCCCTGGAGCCTAGTGAAGCAGAAACCTACGATTTAGACCTCTTGTTTAGAGTCTAACTTATGGCGTTTTCCTTTGTACGTATGATGGAAGATCCCTTCTTAAACCAAAAATCAAAAAAATTAAAAAAACTCAAAATTCAAAAACAAATTGAAAAACCTTAAAAACCAAAAACATTAGAAATTTGTATAAAAACCAAAAAAACTGTTGTTTGTATAGCTCCAAGTGTCTTTGCTTTACAAAAATCCAAAAAAATCAAAAATTAAGAAATAACCAAAAATAAAATCCTGTATATACCAGCTCCTGATAAAAGTTTGGAAAAGGCCAAGGATTTTGAAAAGAAAGTTGTCTTCATAACAAGACCAAAAGCTTTGAAACACGTTGAAATTCCAAGTCAAAAACCAGGTGTTTTCAAAACCCATGCATCAAGTTCAAATTCCCAAGGATTCAATACTCTCGAGAATGATCAAAGCCCGGAAGAGGATCCCCTTCTCCTTGAGGAGGATTCAACTTCCAAGCTCCCCGAGTTTCATAAAATTCTCGATTTTGAAAAACCTTTGAATTCTGTAGGAGGGGATTTCATAGAGATCAACCTATGGAGTGAAACCAAGCCCAAACACATTAAGATAAGCGCATGTTTGCATGAGGATGAAGCATCATCATTTATTGCATTTTTGAAAAACTACATCGATGTGTTTGCATGGACATATGACGACATGCCGGGAATAGACCCAAGAGTCGTAGAGCATTATCTTCCCCTAGATTCGGATTCGAAACCCATAAAGCAAAAGCTTAGGAAGATTCAGGAGAAATAGCCTTCGAAAAAACCATGAAAATTGCTTCTTTTTTGGTGTATCCTCTATGTCATGTTGTGTCTCATATACCTTGAAATGACACTTTGTTGTGTCATGTCCTTGTATTGTGTGTCAGTAGTTCATAGTTCTGCATCAATACAGGAACACAAACTACCTATTATGTCACTAAGTTTGGATTGAATATAGATTCAGTGTCAGTTCGGATTTATAATGATTTTAGGGTCGTTTGAGATCCGATTTGAATACAGTTTGTTGCATTATATTCGTAGTTAAATAAATTTTAATATTTTAATTATTTATAACTTTTTAAGGATTAAAATTAGAATATTTGACAGTGGTAAGAGAGACTCAACTGTTTGGAAATTGGATCTTAGTTATCCTTTAGGTAGGGGGTTATGCATTCTTTTACACAATCCACGTGTGAAGAACCGTATTACGTGTCCTAATTTAACCGTGACGGCCATTATATTACAAAGTAAAAAGGCGGAAATTAATTTAGCGCCCGTGCGAGACGAACCCGACCGGGGATCCGATGGTGTCGAGCACGACCCGGATTCCTTGCTGCTGGATGTTGCCGATGATCGACAAACCGCTAGCGGTTCCGGCGGAGGCGAAGCAGAAGAGTCCGCTCGTGTTCACCGGAATCAGGTAGTTGCTCGCCGGAAGAGACAAATCCGCGCCTTGGGCGAAGTGGAACACCACAGTCGGCACCCTCACTACATCCTGATCGCTCAGATCGTAAAACATGTCGAACAGAAAGAATCCGGATCGCCGTAGATGGGACCGAAACGCGTCTCGGACGGCGCCGTACGCCTGCTGCGCCAAGCGCGTGACGGACGTGCCGGAGTCGACGATCACTCCCCCGCTTCCGTCCACGGCGATTTGAAACTGAGACGCCGGGATCGGGAGGGACGTCCCGCCGACGCTGATTCCAACAAGCTGCACGTAGTAAAACGTCCCTACTTTCGAGTTGGTCAACATCGGCGTGTAGATTGCGCCGGACGGAGGCAATGCGGCGTTGCCGAAGGCGAGCGTGGAGGTCGGCGAGCTTCCCTGACGGCGATCGGCGAAACAGTATGCGAACCTCCCGCCGAAAATCCGGCCGGTCTGCGACGGAAATGAGAGATCACCTTTGCCGAGACCGAGTAGCCCAGCAGCCCCGCAAACAAACCCTCGTTGTCGTGTCCGCAGCCGAGCGCGACCCGGCCGACGGACGCCCCCCGGAAGCTGAGCGTCTCCGTCAAGAAATCACCGACTGTGAAAGAACCGTCACCGGAAGAGACATGGTAGAAGCAGGATCGCTGCTGGTTACGGTCGGAGTTGGCCCCGCTTAGGTTCGTTGCCAAAACTCCGGTGATGCTGGGAATGAAATATGTGTTAGTTGCCATTCTCGGCAACTCCGTCGGGTTACTGTGGATCGGTCATCGAGACCGTTAGGAGAGGAGTTATTGATATGCGTTATACCTAATCGTTACAAGAAAACTCTCGTAACCCTCTACATAAAAAGAGGGAAACCCAAGGAGAAGTAAGGTAAAAGAGTAATATATATATTCGAGAGAAAACACAAAAAAAAATGGTGTTTAGTGGTGTGTGATATACAAATACACACATATACTCGATATATATAACGTATTTTTCGAATAACCGCTATAAGAAAACCTCAAACGACATACTAAAATCATTTTCGTTGCAGATCTATCGAGACGCAAAAGCAGGCAATCAGGAACTCCGATTCTGACTGAGAAAGAAGCACAGACTCCTTCACTAGTATCAGAGCTCAGGTTCTTCATCATGCAAAACACATAAAAAAAAAGTATGTTACTACTCTGCAAAGGGAAAAAGGAAAAGAAAAAAGATGAAAGAGATAATAGATCCAGAAAGCTGACAAGCTAGGCAAGAAGGCCGACAATGGCCTAAACGGCGGCAACCCAAGAGTTAGCCAGAAACAAGTCGCGATAAAGGTCTTAACGGCTGAGGCCTATACAGCAAGATACAAGCCGCGATAGAGGCCTTAACAGTTGAGGCCTAAACGACAAGATATAAGTCGCGGAGGAGGCCTGAACGACTGAAACCTGAACGACAAGAAACAAGCCAGGAAAGAAGGCCTCAACAGCCGAAGCCTAAATGACCAAAAACAGACGGAAGGCATAAAGCTTGAACGACCGAAAATGAGCCGCAAAGGCAGCCTCAAGCGGCCGCAACAGAGAGCCAAAGGAACGGAGCAAAGCGGAGCTCCCCCTCTCGCTCACTCAATTTCTCTCTCCTCCTGCCTTTTACAAGAAGAAAAACCGCCAGGCGGTTTCTGAAAACTACAGGCCGAAACTGACAGTTTCTCGAAACCACCCATGGTTTTGGAGAAACCGCCTCGGGCAGTGGACTAAAAAGTCCGTTCTACCCTGACCGATTTTTATTATTTATAATTTTGCCACTAGAGAAAATTATGGAATTATCTAGATATTTTCAGGTAAAAAGACTATTTTTTGCCTTTATTGTGTAAAAGGTTTGTTTTACCCTCTGGCAGTTTGTGAAAATTATGAAATACTGACTTTTAACTTTACTGATTTGCCTTTTCGATTGAAATAATTTCAATTCTGCCACTCAGTCAAAAGACAGGTTGCCCCTTTACTTTTAAAAGAATAACAGATTCGGGCTGAGGGTTAAAATTATAGTTTTAACCTCGATCAGTTACGAATTTTACAGAAATACCAAAGAGTAATTTTACAAGCTTTTTCTTAGGCTTTTTCAAAAATTTCAAAAGTGGATAGATAGATAAAATTACTATTTTACCCCTGATATTATTTGGAAAATACAAAAAGGCAAAAAAAATTTGGGAAAATTTCAAGTTTGTCCCAAGTAGTTTAAAGAAATGATATTAGACTATTTTTATGATATTATGCATCGGTCTAACATACTTTCTGCTATGTATGGTTGTTGCTTTATGATTATTTCCTCTTTAGACCGTCTAATTGTTAAAATTATCAAATATATAAAAATGAGTTTCAGAATTTGTGTATCTGAATTGACAAAAACTGAAAAATTAAACGGTCTTAACTTTCAAACATGGAAGAGACTAATCCCTCTAGCTCTCACACTCGAGGGTGTTGAGTATGTGCTGAAGGAAATTGTGTGTCCGCCACCTTCAGACGCAACTGAGCAATAAGTAGAGATATACAAAACATTTATAAAAGATGACACCATAGCTAGGACAGTGATGTTAACTTACATGGAGGATGACTTAATCAAGGTTTTTGAAGAACACGAGACCGCAAAAGAGATGTTTGATTAAATAACAGTCAAATATGATACAACTGCCAAATTACATGTGCAGTTGCTACTGCAAAAGTATAACTCCTTCAAAATTAGAGAAGGAGACAATGTAGTAGAGCATATGAACTACATGTTAGTAATGGCTAGGGACTTAGCCGTAGCAAAGTCAGTCATTGCAGAATCGATGCAGATATCTACCATATTAAACAATTTATCCCTATCATTGAACATGGTCACTACTGCCCTTAGATTAGGGTCAGAGATTAACTTTTCTGAATTGCTCCTAAAACTAGCACTAGAGTAGGAACATATGATCAAAAATAAGAAAGAAAAATTGTTAGTAGTCCAAGATGAGATAGCGTTTACCTCCAAAACCAACCAAAAGAAAAATAAACCAAACAAGAAGTTTGACAAGAATAACAAAAAAGGTGGTCAAAATTTTACGAAATCGAAGGAAACCGCTTCTCGAATAAAGTGTTTCAACTGTGGAAAGTTGGGACACTTTAAGAGGGACTGTCGTAATAAGAAAGATGGAGGAAATAACTCACAGCACTAATAGTCGGAGAAGTAGAATATAATCTACGTAATTTCAAAATGTTTGTACATGGACCGCTCGGTGACAGGTTGGTGGATAGACTCAGGAGCTACACGACATATCTCAAAGACCAAGGAAGGAGCAATGGAACTCAAGGAATATAAACCCGACGAACATAGAGTCTACATGGGAAATAATACTTTCTCGGATGTTTTGGGTACTGGGTCCTTCAGAATATTTGTACAAGGCAAACCAATTGTATTGACCGATGTATTAATTGTGTCACCAATAAGGCGCAATTTGGTCTCGATCCCTACCTTAGTAAAGAAAGGTTTTGAAGTCAGGTTTACTCTTGATAAGGTAATTATGGGAAAACATGGGAGAATACTATTCTCTGGGGAATTTGATGTAGAGCACGGTCTCTTTAAAATATGTGACAATGAAATTGATATTTCTTCTGCTTATATTGAGTGTGTTTTTTTGTTGATGTGAATATGTGACATAAACGCCTTGGGCATATAAGTATGCAAAAGTTGAGGAAATTATTCAACTTTGACTTACGGCCTAGATTTGAGGAAAATACTTTCAACAAGTATGAAGCCTATATACAAGAAAATATGACAAGGAAAGTTTTTCCTAAAAAATCAACAAGAGTAACAACCCTATTGGAGGTCATTCACATGGATTTATGTGGACCATTTAGAGTAAGGTCACATCATGAAAAGGTTTATTTTATAACTTTTATTGATGATTACTCTAAATATATGTATTTATATCTTTTGGCACATAAAGATGCTTTTAAAGAATATAAGCAAGAAGTGAAAAATCAATTAGGACATTCAATTAAAGTCTTAAGATCAGATAGAGGTGGTGAATATACCTCGACAGAATTTCTTGAATTCTGTAAAGACTTTGGTATTTTAAAGCAAAATACAATGCCCAGAATACCTCAACAAAATGGTGTAGCTGAGAGATACAACAGAACCTTGCTGAATATGACAAGGTCTATGTTGATCGATGCCTCTCTTTCAAAGATATTTTGGGGAGAAGCAGTAAGTACAACGGTTTACATACTCAATAGAGTACCATGTAAAGTTATATACACTACACCATATGAGATGTGGTTTAGAAGAAAACCCAACCTAGGTCATCTCAAGAGGTGGGGATCTGTTGCACATGTAAAGATCCTTGATCAGTCTAGAGATAAGTTAGACAGCAGGTCTTTAAGATGTATATTTATTGGATATCTGAAAGGTTCAAAAGGATATCAGTTTTATCATAAGGACCACAGACTCATTTAAAGTAGAGATGTTGAATTCTTAGAAGATACTAAGAATGACATCCTGGAAAACAATGATGAATGTGTTGATGATCTGGTCGATGGTCAATTTAGACCAATCATCTTTTGAGCCCATTGAAGAGCTTCCTGAAACTACTGAAACCTTAAGTGAACATAAAAGGTCAAGAGTCACTCCGTCCTACTTAAAGGATTATCACACTTATCTTGCAAAAGAAGTGTATAATTCGATGGATTTAGATGAGTTGATCTATAACTTGACTTATTAGTAAGCTGTAAACTCATCAGAAGCAATAGAATGGGGGAAGCCATAGATGAGAAAATTGAATCTATTGAGAAAAATCAAGTCTAGGAATTGGTTGATTTGCCAAAAGAAAGGAAAGTCATAGGCTATAAATGGGTTCTGAAAAAGAAATATAAGGTTGATGGTATAATCGATAAGTTTAAAGCGAGGTTAGTTGCAAAGGGTTTTTCGCAAAAAGAGGAGATAGATTATTTTGAGACATATTCTCCAATTGCAAAATTTGCATCCATACTTATAATCTTGGCAATATCTGGAAACTTTGATTTGGATTTACATTAGTTATATGTAAAGACAGCTTTTCTAAACGAAGATTTAGATGAAATCATATACATGCAGTAGCCCAAAGGATTTGTGGTTAAAGGCGAAGAAGATAAAGTATATAAGTTGAGAAAATCCCTATATGGCCTAAAATAGTCACCTCACCAATGGTATTTGACTTTTCAAAATGTCATTATAGAACTTGGGTTTGTTACTAATAAACTTGACCACTATGTATATGTTTGAATAGTGGGAGTCACTTTATCATCCTATCGTTATATGTAGATAACATTTTGTTGACTAGAAATGGCAACGAAATGATTGTCAAAACCAAGTCATGGTTGAACTCGAAGTTTGAAATAAAGAATATGAGAGAAGCATCCTATATCTTGGGAATAAAGATTAAGATTTCTCAAGATAGAGAATTTAGACTCTTATGCTTAGTCAGGAGAGATATATTGACTATATCCTCAAGAAGTTTAAAATGGGTGAATGCAAGTTTGTTGATACACCTGTTGCAAAAGGGGTCAAATTAAGTAAGGTTGATTGTCTCAGTGAAGGAAACGATAATCCTAATGTTCCTTATGCACAAGCTATTGGTAGCTTGATGTATGTTATGTCATGTACAAGACCTGATATCAGCTTTGCTGTTGATCTTGTAAGTAGATATCAGAGTAATCCTGGATGGCAACACTGAGTAGTTGTGAAGAAGATTTTAAGATATCTAAGAGGAACAAAAGACTTGAAACTATGTTTTCAAACAGATGAACTGAAGGTGGTAGGATACTTAGACGTTGACTTTGTTGGGAGCAAAGATGACAACAAATCAACCTTGTGACAAATATTCTTATTTGGAAGTGGTGTTGTTTCTTGGGCATATAAGAAACAGGGTTGTGTAGCATTGCATACACAGGAAGCTGAGTATGTAGTTTGTTGTATGGCTGTAACGAGTTCTGTTTGGATAAGAGATTTGAAGTTGAAAATAACCGACGAGCCAGTTGTTATTTACTGTGATAACAATGCAGCAATTACTCTTATCAAGAGTGAAGCTGACTGCTCAAAAAGCAAGCATATAATGATAAAATACCACTATGTTCATGATATGGTTATGAGAAAGGAAATATCCATCTCATACATGCCAACAAATGATATGTTGGCAGACCCCTTAACTAAAGCCATAACAGAGTAACTATTCTCAAAACATGTTACAAACATGGGCTTGAGGTATGTTTGATTGTTGTGTAGGAAAATAACCACACAACGGATAAAAGTGTTGTATGTAAGCAACCATACAATAGATAAATTCTTCTGAAGAGAAATAACCACATAATAGGTACTGATTGCAATAGTAATCAGGAAATGACATTACTAGGTAAACCTTGGAAAAGTGGGAGAAAAACGAGTATGTCAATACACTTAGCTCGAATGGCCAAGTGGGAGATGTTACAGATAACGGTGGCCATTCTCGACAACTCAATCGGGTAACGGCTGGACTGGCCATCCAGACCGTTACCCAAAGAGGACTTACTCAATATAAACTAGATCATTTTAACCATTTTACTATAAATAAGACAAAAGAAAATTACTAAATCTCATCATAACTTTTTCTTTTGGTAATAATTTATTGATGCATCCCAAATTGGTAATCTCAACCCCAATCAATATATATGATTGACTGCATTAAAGGATATACATATAGCACATAGTAACTTGCATTTACTCTCTCTCTCTTTATATATATATATATATATATATGTGTGTGTGTGTGTGTGTGTGTGTGTAAAATAATATCTTGGTACTCAATTATCATAGCAATCCCATGAAGGTAATGCATTAAATTGACAGCTCGCCATCACGGGCTTTTCCCTACAGCCCTTGATGGTGCCCTATCTGAGAAAAACAAAACAAAGTTAGGTGTCACGTCAGTAGAGCTGGTTAATAAGCTGAGCAACTCATGGCTCGGCTCAGTTTTGCTTGTTTCGAGCCAAATTGTGTTCAGTTCACTAAGCTGATGAGCCAAATTTAAATTAGCTGAGAAATGTGAAATGGTGTGTATTGGGCTTGGGTTGGATTAGGCTCATTAATCTGTTAATATGAATATGTTTATGACTACAAAGCATGGTATCCACACAACGAGCAATAGCCCACCTGGCTAGGCGGTCAACTCACTAGTTGAATGCCATGAGTTCGATGGACAGGGCATGCATTTGGCTTCGGCCTCCCCACTGTACTAAAATAAATGCTAACCCTAATTTGTTAAATGGAGGTAGATGTTGTCGAACAAGGGCTTAAATTTACAATAGAATTTACAGTAAGCAACTTAATCTCAATTTCGATAAAAACATGAAAATACGCAATCTAAAGAAACATAAATTAAGCAGATAATAATGAAAGTTCAAAAAATTGAAAACCCTTCCCTGTCCATCCGGCTTCCTGGTCACTTCTTTTGCAACTCGGACTACAGTCTGGACTGAACCGGACCCAGTACAAAGATCTAGCTTGTGGCTCATCTTGGTTCATCTCCGACTCAACTCGAACAAGTAAAAGATGAACATCACCGAGTCTAATGAAGTAGGTCCTGCAGGCGGCTCGTTGTTTAATATGGTTTTAATCTTTTTTGTAATGAAATATATGCTAAAAAGATGAAATTAAAGGTTTATTTTGAAATTGCAGGTTGCCACAATGTGCACGACGTAGGATATAATTAAGCTTTTTATCAACCATTTGTGACATGTAGATGAATTCTCCAAGTATTTCGAAGCCAATAGTTCACGACGACTCCATTATTCACTGCATTTTATTGTCATTTCTTTCCGAGATAGATTTCAAGTGATTGATTCTCTCTCACACACACATATAATATATAGATATAGAGAGAGAAAAATTGGTATATGAGAACACGCACTCATGCTCAAATCTATTTAAAAATCTTTAATGTTGGATAAAAATTGAAAAGTATGATTATACTTTTTATAAAGAACTACTAGTCTGACACTAAGTTTACCTGAAATCATCAACTGTAGCCTAATCGTTTTCTGCCTGATTCTGCTTACAGTTTGAAAGCAGTTCCGGTTTGAACTAAAATCATGACAAACAAAAGAAGATAAAAGAAAATATTAAAGAAAAGAAACCTATCAAAAAGGAACTTCCATTTGAATGTGTTGTTCGAGGTGAGGTCCTCGAGGTACTTGTTACTCGCAACCTTAGCATAAGTGTAGCTTATAGTAGCGGAAGCATTGCGGGCAGATTCCAGTTTCATGGGAGAATAAACCGTAACCGAATGGGAGAGTTTCCCCTTCTGTGCCCAGTTACTTTTAGAGACGGTCAGGGGCCCGGTTTGGTTCCTGCTCTAACCAGCAGGCCGGTTAGCAACCGGCCACGGTGAGTTGTAGTTGAGGTTGAATGTAAAGAATCTACAGCCATGACAGATACATTTGACGATTGTGCGGTAGTAGCTAAATCAAATCATTTATATGTACATAAAGTACTGCTAATTCTTGATCTTCTGAGAAGTCAAGACATAAATTAATGCTTGAAACTAAACGAGCTCTCAGCAAATCCTGATTAAGTTAAATAACCATGGTTAAATCATAGATGATAATGAAGCGTGCACGATGGATGAAGTGAAGGAGGGCCTGCTTGTGATTATGGAGTTAGAAGTGTTCATGGAGTGGGGTCGGTCGGGGATCATGGTCCCTATCCCCGTCCCCAATTTGGAATCCATCCCCATCCCCACCCCCGCATCCTCTAAGGGTTCCTACAGGGCAACCATAGTTGGGCTTGACAAAGCTCAATAATTTTGAGCTTGAAGAACCATGATTAGGTTAGAATCTTACAAAATGTATGGTACCTCGCAGTTGTACCATATTAAGATTGTTAGTATACCGCATGAAGTACAATATACATCTAAGAACAATTTATATCACTATTATGAAGCAGGGCATTCTTTTTTATAACCATGCTATTTTCAGGATGGGACCCTGTGGGGAGCAGGAGAGAGCCCACCCCATGAACATCAGTGTATGGAGTTATGAAACCCAGTCTTGCTTCAATTCAATGGAAATAACTTCTCAAGTACTCTATTCTTCTTAAAGCAAAAGAGTGTGTGTGAGAGAGAGAGAGAGAGAAGAAGAGTCAAGAACTGAACCCAAAACTGGGACCATTCGGTTGGGTTCTAGTGTTCCATATTTCATAAAGCTGGAACCGGCCTTTCCACATGTTTTTAACTTTTCTTAAGTTTTAAAAAAATTTATAATTTTTTCCGGCTCAAAACCGTTTAGGACTGAAACCAAAATCAGTGGTTCTGAACCTGAATCAGGACCGGCCTAGTCTTGATTTGGTTTCAGCTCCTCATTCTAGAAAAATCGGAGCCAGCGGTTTGTTCTGGTTTACCCTGAATCAGTCATGTCTACCGCACAAGGAAGGTGGTTAAGTGTAGGGGTGAGCATTATTCAGATATAATCAAATCATTTTGGTTCGGTTCTACTGCAAATGGGTTCGGTTTAATTTGATTTACCGCTTTGGTTCAGTTTTTGAGATTTCAAAAGTGAATAAACTGAATAACCGAATAATATATACGAAAACTGAGAGTTGTTAGAACCCTTTCATGCTAGACATTGCTTAATCACTACTGTTCAATTGATTGTACATATGGTGGTGATGATTAAATAATTGTAACATGAAAAGTTGTCTAGCAGCTCCTACTCTCATATATATATTGTATATGTTTATAGAGAGAGAATTGAGTCGTAGAAAGTAAAATGAATAACAAAACCGAACCGAATGGAAGATACTAAAAGAAGGGAATTCTAAAATGTAAATTCTTGGATGCCTGAGAGAGCCCCTATTTCTTCTTCCTTATTTATATCCTTTTCTCCCCACACCAGATATTTCCTATTCGTTTCTGTCCCTTTATATATGTGCAGAGTGATCAAGCCATCCATACAAAAGGTACTGAAATCTACAGTATTAGTGTGGACTAATTTTGGCTCTCGTGTGAGTCAATTACGATATACATGTGAGGCCGCGTGCAGAAAATAGTGCCAGCCTCCCACATGGCAGGTTTGAGTAGAAGCGGCTCTTTCTGTACTAGGTAAACTGAATCTCGTGTTTGGTCAAACAATCATTCGCTAACGAGTTCGGCATCGGTCTATTGTTAAAGTAGCGTACACAACAATCGGAATTTGCCATTCCTTTGACTGCAGATTGGCATTTTTATTTCACTGATCACATCACGAAATTTCAATCATCAATAAAGATACTAAGATGAATGTACGGTCATAAAAGAAAAAACCATATAAATAACGAGGTTATTAAAAGCAAGTTGAGAGTGACTCCAAATAAATAAAAAATTAAAATAATTTGAAAACATAGAACGACTGACAAAAAACTTCACAAGTTATGAAAAACTAATGAAAATATTTAAAAAAAAGACTACAAAAAATAATAAAACATTAATTATTAGCATGACAAGAAGTCAAGCTTTATGGAAACAAACAATCTACGTAACCAAGAAAAGGCTTAGATGTTATACTTTCCCTCATGGAGACACTGCACAACCTATGCAGCTACAGGACGCTCATCAATATTCATGTGCTGCTACCACATACTACCGCATAAAGGCATTATGGTCATAAAAAATGAAAAAGGAAAACGCTAACAGCATAAATGAAACTATAGCTGTTAAAGCCCTTTACCAAAAAGAACTATTTTCCATGTGCTATAATAATTGCTTCACAGAAACAATCACAATAAATGTGTCGCGTAAATTAAAAGGCTCGAAATTCATTTATAATAAATAAAGCAAGTCAATCCTAGCTTATCAGCATCTTACTTTGACATTGGACCATAGACATGCTAAGCACATGTTTGTATCATAAGGGGCCTTGGTTAATTACAACCGATATAAAGGGAAAATTTTGCCACAACGTTTTCACAATTTGTTACATCTAGGCACGAGTTCTGTGCGATAACATTCGAAATCAAAACCACCACCTAGAAGTTACAGAGATTATGCGATGCAGGTTGGGACTTGGGAAAGTCTGCTTCAAACGTTGATGATCCAAAACTTGTTGCAACCGTGCCAAAAATGAAACTGGCCTAGATTAGGTGTCGTTCGTCCTGGGCCAGATGTCCAAGAATGGACAAGAGTGTAGACTCTGTGATGCTAAACAGATATATGATCATCAAACTCATATCCTCCACCCTCTCTAGCAATTTCAGTTAGCCCGAGAGAACCCAGATTTTCATGATAATGCCTGACTGAAACATCGTTGAGTTGAACGCTCCGCGCCCCGCAGCTCAAATGTGAAAAATTCTAAGTTGGTGAATGTTCATGGCTGACTGCAACTCCAGATTCTTGCAGGTTTTCTTTTGTAAGGTATCTGATGTGGGCAATTTTTTGCACTTTTTCATGAAAAAATGGCAAGCTTCCAGGGTTCTCCTCGTCCAAAACACGATTAACTGGTGTATATACTCGATTTCTTCAACACCGACCTCCTTTTCTTCCAGAAGTACCTACAGTCAGAAACCGGGTAAGTACACGGTAAAAGAATCAACGGTACAAGTGCTAGTGAGTATCTGTAACACGATGATCTTGGTAAAATTTTCATCAACTCATATCACCAAGCTATGTATATTTCAGCTGAGGTTTGTTTTCATTTGAAAAGGAAATCCAGATATCTCCACTACTCATCTGTCTAGAAACCTCTTATGACTAGCAGCAAAGACAAAGTTGATTTCAATTCATATCACAGTTTCATTCATTGGAATTTTGTTGATTAAGACAAGAAAAAAAAAAGAGTTTTTCTTTCATCAAATTATAGTCTAGCCACCGGAATGCTGAGTTCAACATACTAAGAAGTTGCAAACTAGCAGTGAGCACAAAAGGCAGAAGATCTAACCAATCGCACAACCAACAAAGATAAAATTTGGATCCGGAAAAGATTCAGCCTCTCGCATTCAATGCAGACAAAAACCTGACTTCAAACCCATTTGTAACTCTATCTTCACATTTATACCAACGATTATTAAGAGTTTGTCAACTAGTAAACTGAATACATTGTAAGGAGCCACATATTTCCTGGCAAGGGTTGATAGAAAAGAACCTTCAATTTGAAGGTCTCAAGTTCGATACCTAGGGCACTCATGCCTAGTAAGGTTTTCACCTAACCCCATGGTACCAATCAGAAAACGAAAAACACTACTGCTAAGCAAAATAAACTATTGAAATTTTCCGATTTTCATCACCAAACAATAAAATAGATGGTATATTAGCCGTCATATTTATAAGTTCATATTTCTATTTACCCGAACAGTCTTGACCAAAGCTGCATGATGGCGTTGTATCAAAGAAACTGTTCGCATGTATGTGTCATGGATCAACTCCTCAGTTCTGCGAGCAACCATATCATCACTATCATAGTTAAGGGGAGGTTCAAACAATCCATAATCATCATACAGTGATCCTTCGAAGTCCAGACGCGGACCAATAAAGCTAGGACTTTTCCTCCATGGAGCAGATTCACCATAAATCGTCATTGGGTTTTCAAGGTTCCACCTGGAATGGAGTGAACACGTTGTTGCAGCATTTCCAAAGAACTAAACGACCAGACTGAAAGTGAATCCTAGCAGAGCTTACACAGATAATTTTACGAGCAAGCCAAGATGCATCTGCAAGATAGTTTATGGAGGCTGTAGATGTGTCTCGCCCAAACATAACCTCCTCAGCGGCCCTCCCACCAAGTAGTACCTTCACAAAAGACCTCGCAGCTCAGACCAAAGAACTCTTCGAAATTATAAAACCATAAAGTGAAATGATAAGTATTAGTTCCATGGCAAAGTTTCTCAAGACCAAAAACCTGAAGCCGATGCAGAAGTTGAGGACGCCTCTCGAACATGTAGGCCTCATCATCAAGACGATGAAACACCACTTGTGAATATGTCTGTGAGAAATTTGAAGTGTCAACAACCCTCAAAATTTATCAGTCATAGGATTCTCAGCGAAAATAAATTGAACACCCAAGCATTGAATGTCACTACTCAATTAAAACCTAATACTCCAGAACAAAGACAGGGAACAACTAACTCAACAAAATATAGTAAAACCTGTCCACGAGGATTAATAGAAATGCGCTCACAGAGTTCAACATTTGCATTTTCAAATCGCCTTAACAGATGAGATGTTAAAGCAATCCCAACTTCCGTGGTAGCTCTTTGGGTTTGTCCCTGATCACCCAATTGAATCCCTAAACGTCTTGGGCCAACAGTTAACCGGTCAACCGCATCATCCAAATCAGATTCAACTATAGCCTTGTGCCCATTCCTGACCGCCACTAAAGCAGCTTCCTGCAGAAGCTGTGCCAACCTGGCCCCTGACCATCCTG
The DNA here is from genome assembly GCA_036023115.1 of Brasenia schreberi. Classification (NCBI taxonomy): domain Eukaryota; kingdom Viridiplantae; phylum Streptophyta; class Magnoliopsida; order Nymphaeales; family Cabombaceae; genus Brasenia; species Brasenia schreberi. The sequence goes on along the minus strand of JAYKKT010000078.1, from coordinate 13,513,734 downwards.
ACAATCCAGAATAAGCTTCGGTAACTCGGGACTAGCAAAGATGCACATTCAATCATCAAACTATACTACACAAAACAAGAAAGTGTAACAGTTGTCAACTGGTTAAAGCTATAAGAATACCTGGCAAGTTTTGAGCATATGTTGAAAGATCAACAGAATGTGACAATTTGACTTTCCCTGCATGGACTTTCAAGATGTCCAATCTTCCTTTTGCTCCGGGAGGACGTATTCTGATCTGGAGATGGAAATGAATGAAGTTCATGAAATGCAAAACTTTGTTGATATATCTTCAATCTTAACCAAGCCACACACTACAAAGAGATTTAAGACTAAATGTTTTGTGTATGGTATCAGTACAAAAAGAAACAAAATGCTAGAGCCAGATCTCTTTCTTAAGAGAAAGGAACAAAACAAGTAACCACACAATGTTCCGGTTCATGAGAAAAAACCAAATCCAAACAAGAAGGTTAGAGAAACAAACTTTGCGATCAAAGCGACCAGGCCAAAGAAGTGCAGGATCCAACAAATCCCTGCGGTTGGTTGCTCCAAGGAATATTACACCCTTCCTGGTATCAAATCCATCTAGCTCGATCAAGAGCTGGTTCAAAGTTGTTTCCCTCTCTTGTGTTGCAGCATTATAGAGGTTGTTAGTGGACTCGCTAAAAATACCTTCTCGCCTGAACACAGAACAGTAACATTTTTTCACTAGAATCACTAAAACAAAGGGCAGGAATTCAATAGCAAGGTCTTACAAATCACTTCAAATAGCTACTTCTGAGAGCTTGCATTCGTACCTAGTTGCCAATGCATCGATTTCATCAATAAAAACAACTGAACCTACGCAATGAAAAAATAAAACTATTTACAAAAAGTAAATAATGGATTTGATCCATAACATAGATCATGTACATCCAGATGATGCAACAGCAGCATAAATGAACGAACTCAAGCAGCTAAAGAATAAAGAAGAAATGTTATTAGTCTTATGTTAAGAGCTATATCTATAGCAGTATTATGATTTTCATTGGTAAGTTGTGATTTTTATCGTTATATAATACTAGGTGAAGATAATGGTTGTCTTGTACTAAAATGTAACCATAGCATTTGAACTTGCTGTGACCATTACTGACACCTATGGCCATGTCAAAGTTATTACCACAGGATTCCAATATGATGGCAGAACTAACCTACTAAAGATTGAGCAAATATGAATGTAGATACTGAGATGTGCGATAGGGTGCATGGGGAAACTATTTGCTATTGTTGTGGGCATAAACCTCAGGAAAAAAATGTCATCTTTTTATTTTCTTTAAATTGAGCATCAGAGATATTATTTATATAGTTTTTCTGGTCATGTTTTATTACCCACCTTCAACATGTAAGCCAAAAGCACTTGATCACTGTTTGCATAATAACTTGACCATAATGTAATATGTGAAATCAGACCCTTCAAACAAGACCAGTATCTATTTTTTACCTAGAGGACACCTGTGCCATAGAGGGTAAATGCTAAATTCCCATAACAAGTGCAGTCTCATGGATATTGGGATTCATAGGTTCTTGTTTTACCTGGAGAGGGCCATCTTACCTTACAACGCACCCAGAAAAATCACATGCTTCCGCAAAATACAGATCAGTGCACAGAAGTCAAATATTCAAAAGAATAATGATTAAAACCAAACTCGAAGTAATTGAAAGCAGTATATATGAAAAATTACAGTGACGGTAAAAATTTTACAAATCAATTCTAGTTACATTATGTAGGTAAACCCACTTATTCAAACATGACGATGGGTTATCAAGTTCACGGTGTATTCACCAATTCTTCATTACACATGGGTAGTCATTATTCTCCAGTCTATAATAACAGAATGGGCACAATTAGATTGTATATAACCTTTAAACTACAATGAATACCAAACCGCAGAGGGTAGAAGACACAAAGTCAACATAACCAAGATTTTTCACACAGTACGATAATATGAAGATCAATTATTTCAGAGGCATGTACACCTTTAGCACAAATTAATGTCATCCAAACAGAACCTTTTAAAGGACCTATGCGAACACATCCAACTATACAAATTTAATTCTTCACACAGTAATTACTTTCCCAAATAATCTCTTCCCATGTATGACAAAATGAGATGCACGTCTAGTTTATGGTGCTTATTATGCATATCCAGCCATTCTAATAAATTTCTGAAGCAATTCATCTTCTTCTACAAATTAAAGTGAATAGTAGGCATAGCTTCTTTACACGAGGAGAATAGCGCCTTTCTCCCACTAATAAGGGTTGACTCCTTTAAGAATCTAATATATTGTCCCTACCCTAATGCATTACCCAAGCTCTCTCCCTTGTTCTTTTTCTCTTATGGCCATATATGTAATACAACCAGCACAATTGTTTACATTTAAAATAAGACACACTGAGATAAGTTACTAGACAATCATACAACATATGCATAACACTATAAGCAAACATATTTTTCTCCAGTTATGAACAATGTTACTTTTTGGTTATGAATGAACTAAGATGAAATGCCCTGGTTTATTTAGAGATAGCATCTATAGAGTTAATAATGTCCTATAGTGTATTAACGAATTGAGGGTTGTTATAACGGTTGAACATACACAATGATAGTAGCACGGTTAACAATGATATTACAAAATTGCCACCAGCCAGTCACCACAACCAGCAGAAGCAGCAACAGACAGCCAACCATTGCCACCAGCTCACGACCACCAGGTCCACTAACGCATGAGCAAAAGCATAGTTTCCCTTCTATTGTCCACAATATCCAGCATTCTAGACACCTTTCCTGCACTCCCTTAAAGCCGATCATAGAGCAGAGTATTGTGTTCCTCTCTCTCTAACAGAATTGTGCTTATGTTGTCTGAAGAGTATATCATATCTCGGGTCCTTTATATGTTATGTGTGATTACTTCTAATGTATAAGGGTAATTTTGTCTTTCATGTTAGAACAATCCTATATAATCCTTGTTTAAGAAAACCTAATTAAGTGAGAGAAGAAACCAGCAGTCATGTTAAGCCAACCGCCGTGAGTGTATAGCGAGGTAGATGTTGACCGACTACTGAAAGTAACTCGATTCATTGTACTCTATTGATTCTCCTTCAATAAAGATTATTTTAAAACATGGTATCAAAGCCTATCTATCCAAAATGGGTGGCGTTTTGCAGTAGCAAGTGAGTATAATATCTCGGCTGATGCAGTTTGACCTAGTGTAGATGTTCTACTAGTAAGAAAATGATCAATACTTATGTTGCATAGTTGTTTGTTCATCTAATTATTGAGACAGGGGGAGTATTGATGGCTAAGAAGAAGATTGATTCATTCCAGATCACCAACTATTGAGAGGATCGGTTGGATACAGTCAAAGTCTATAATTGTCTATGACTAGCTGTTATATATTTTTTATGTTTTTAAAGGTTCCTGTATTTTTAATTCATTAATAGAATATTTGTAATATATCTTGTGTTGGATGTATTTAAGTCTATTAGGGCCTCAACCCTAAAGAAAACAAAATTAATAAAAGAGAGGGGTTGCCGATACAATAGAAGAGGTTGATCGACAACCTATGATTCTACTCCTAAATATTGCGCGTAATCAAGTGTGATTGTTGTGTGCAAAATCAAGGTGTGTGGCAGTGTGAAGCAGACCACAACATTGCACAAGTGATTGGCATTTAGGTAAGCCAACGGTCGAGCCTTTAGTCTTTTGTTCAAGGGTTGCATTGAGTGTAACAACCTGCACATTGTGATTAAGGGAGAGATGAAAGAAAAATACAAGGAAATAGATGTTTATAATCATGGAAAGATGTTGAGAGGATCGGTTGGTTCAATCAAAGTCCATAATCGTCTATGATCGACTATCATTCTGGTTTTGTTTTTAAAGGCACTTGTATTTTCATTTCATTAATGGCACACTAGTAATATGCCATGATCAGTGTATATGTAAGTCTCCAAGGTTTCAACCCTATAAACTGACATGCATCAGATTAATAAGAGAGAGTGAGGCTACCGAAGAATAACATAAGTATTGATCAACAGCCAGAGAATTTCTTCTCCAATGTTGCATATGTATGGTTGATGCTAATAAAAAAGCCTTAAAGGAGTGAAAATGAGGTGAGAAACTATACGAAGAAGTCCCAAATTATGGACAACATTTTGAGGTTGAGGTAAGAAAAAATTGATTTGGATATTAGTGAATCTAGTCACTTGTGGGGTCTTAGAAGGTCTGTACAAGGTACAACCAGCAAGTTTGCAGTCTTGCTTGATTACAAATTCAAAATCGTTAGTGTGACAAGTTGCACACCAATTGTTTGTTAAAAGAAGAGTGTGATTAAGGGAGAAATGGAGGAAAAATACAAGAAGAGATGGAGGAAAAATACAAGGAATCAAAGGTTTATAATCAAGGGCTGACTAGTGAAATGAAGGGTGAATCATTCTAAATCACTAATATCAAGCTAGATGGCCAGAACTATAGAGAGTGAGCCAGTAAGGCAACTATACAGATTGCTTTCAATCCAGTTTTTCATGAAAGAACAAAGCATATTGAGATAGATTATCACTCTATACGTGACAAAGTCAAAACAAAGGAGTTTCAACTCGTCTACATTTCATTGAAAGAACATGTTGATTTCCTTACAAAGACTATCAACACATCAAATCTCATGAATATCCTTAGCAAATTGGGAGTTATAAATATATTTCTCCCAACTTGAGGGGGAGTGGTAAATAGTATATCGGATCTTGGGTCCTTTATATATTTTATGTGATTACTTCTAATGTACAAGGGTAATTTTGTCTTTCAAGTTAGAACAACACTATATAATCCTTGTTTAAGAAAGCCTAATTAAGTGAGAGAAGAAATTAATGAAACTAATGGACAATAAACTTTATTGAAACAGAAAATTGGAAGAACTTACACATATGCAAGTAACTTGGGTTTTCCAGCAACCCCACAAACCATATGCACGCCTAATCCTGAAGGTTGTTGTGTTACTCTAACAACCCTAATATGTATTTATATAAGTTGTTTTAACTTAAATTATTAAAATACCCATTAAGTAAATAATAGGTTTACAACATGGATCTTGGACCTACACGGATCATCTTAGAACCCGAAGAGATCTCTCAGCACTCCCCCTCAAGTTGAGTGGAAGATGTTGATGATGCTCAACTTGCTCAAAATATTCATACTGTTATTACCAACTACTTTGGTGAGAAAGTATGCTTTTTGATTTTCTGACTTAACTTGAATTCTTGAGCTGATAATTTTTGTCTTATAAAATGGCAATCAATCTCACTATATTTAGTTCTTTCATGTTGAACTGGATTTGATGCCATTTGTATAGCAACACTGCTATCACTGTATAAAGAGATGGGAGATCTAAGGTTGAATCCCAATTCAGAAATTAAGGAAACCAATCACTTGCCCTCATACATAGCTTGAGCAATAGCTCTGTATTCAGCTTCTATAGTGGATCTGGCAACTACTGCTTGCTTTTTACTCTTTCAAGAGACTAATTTATCACCCAGTAATGTAATATAGCATGTGGTAAACCTGCGATCATCCAGTGACCCTGCCCAATCAACATCGGAATATTTTTCTAGACTTAGATCACTCGATCTAAAATATAATGTGCTGACACCGGGAGTAGATTTCAAGTATCTTAATATTTGTTAGACAACATCCATGTGATTCTTTATGGGAGAGTGCATGAACCTGCTTTAGTAGAACCATTTTCAAATCCTATGACTTGTCCCATATTGATAAAACTGTAAATAATTTACTCTATTTTTTAAGATGTTGAGGATGTAGGTATTAAAAATATTGTTCAATTCATTATTAACAATGCAACAAATTTTAGAGAAGCTCGTAAGATGCTTTAGTAGAACCATCCATTATTAGTGTAGACTACATGTGTTACACATTACATATATTTAATGCTTGAGGATTTGAGTTCAACGGATGAAATCAAGGAGACTATTGATGCATGCAGAAATGTTATAAAGTTTACATATAATCACTATTTTGTATTGTATTTGATGAGAATCCAAACTAGTGCAAGGGAGTTTATTAGGCCTTTGTTGATAAGATTTGTTATGAATATTATTATTGTTTGAAAGTCTTCTCATACATAAAAAGGCATTGAAAAAGATGCTTTCATGTGATGAATGGGATTCTATAACGTACATAAAAAGAGAAGGGATTATTGTAGTTGATATCAGTGTTGTCTGACGCATATCATATCGCGTATCGCTGGGGTCTAAGATACGGGCGTATCATATCGTAGTGTATCGTATCATACTTTAATATTAAAAAATAGAAAAATATTTTAAAAATCAAGAAAAATTAGTAAAAGTCCAAAAAAAGTTAGAAAAAATTAGGAAAAATCTGGTAATTGCTTTGAATTCATATAATGCAAAGTTTACTATATATTGAGCATTCAACATTGAACAATTGCATCAAAATTTACATATTTTGAAGCAAAAAATGAAATACATTTACATTTTGCATATTGTAAATTTGTATCAAGATCATTAACTAAATAATCTTCATCTTCTCCTTGATGAAGATTCAAAGTTTCTCATCACCTTCTGCTTCAAAATCGAAATCTTCATCTCCTTCATGATTTTGTTGCACTCCTTTCAAATTAATGTATGCAATGTCATCTTTGGTTAGTTGTGCATTTTCTTCGTTATCTTCCATAATCCACTCATCTAATATATCAAAATTAACAAGCTGTTATCTTTGTACATGTAGTTGTCATATTTGCTAATTTTCATATGTGAGCAAAACGATGAGCTCCATTTCTTTGATTATTGAGTCTATGACACCTCAGTGATATGATATTGTTACTTGATGATATCTCATTTTTCTCTTATTGGAGACTAGCTTTTTAACTAATGCTTGAGCTCCATTTCTCACTTCATAGACTGAGTTAGGCCTCACACATGTTGATCATGCCCACTCAATGAACCGAGACAACCAAATTGTTCTTCATTGTTTGCGATTTCATGAAATTAGAAACTAGTAGCAGAAATATACTTAAAAGTTGGTAACAGAAAGGGAAATGATTTTGTCATAATTTTTATTTGTTCATAAATTATTCTTAAATAATAAATGAAATTATAAACCTGAATTTACATGTTACATACACAGCTTGCAATCCCAAACAAGCATATCAAAGGATGCCTTGGAGAGAAGTAAAGAGAGGTAAAGAGTGAAGAGATTAAGCCAAAATAAGACTCATTTTATTTGATAAAATCGATGAGTACATCGAAGGAAAATTGAAGGTGCAGGTCAGCACCCCTTGGCTGCCGCCCCTTGCTTCATACGTTATCTGTCATTCCCTAAACCTAATTACCATCTAACTTCAAATTTGTAATTTGAAATACTTCTCCTTTGTCTGAAGAACCATGTTCATTCCCATCAACTATCTGTGATCTTTCCATTTTATGAGATACCGTAGTATGTTTTTCTTCAAGCAAGAGAAATACGAATATCCACTCCAAACTTTTGTATTTTTGAAGGGAGAATACTCATAACCGAAGAGACTAATGTTGATTCAGCCAAAGGATATTGATCACCAAAAAATAATAAACAACAAATGTGGATCTCGATATGTATCGAACTTCACTAGGGGTGACAATCTGGTCACCCTATTCTCCACTACGATTTAACTGCAATACCTTACTCAACGAACAGAAAATAAAATTTGGGCTTCACTTCTGTCTCCATACACAATATTTCCTTCAATCCAAGGAATTCATTAAGAGGGCTATCTTGAATCTGCCTCAAATATAGTCTCATTCACACGATAATCACATGTATTAAATGAAAATAATGAAAAAACTGCATCTGACTTCTCTCTTCTGTACTATATATATAATTACCAAACTACAACATACCTCTGTATGAAATGGTTGAGATAGGCTCTGATACCATGAAGAGATTAAGCCAAAATAAAACTAATTTTATTTGATAAAATCGACCAGTACATCGAAGGAAGATTGAAGGTACTGGTCGGCACCCCTTGGTTGCCGCCCCCTGCTTCACATGTTATCTGTCATTCCCTAAACCTAATTACAAGTCAGGCTTTATACTACTAACCTAACTTAAAAGACCTAATTACCCCTAATTAAGTGACTAACATAATCTAATTCCTACCATTAGGATCCAGATTACACACGATATTAACTCAACTAAGAATACAATATGAAAAACACGAGACTAAGAATACAATATGAAAAACACGAGTGTCAACTTGATTTCCACAACAAAGAGAGGCCAGAAACCTGCAAAAAAGAATTGAAAAAAAATTGGCATATCACCCGTATCGTGGCTTCCCACGATATGATACGTATTACGATACGGTGCGATACGGATAACACTGGTTGATATTATTTTCAATGCTAACTTTTGAGAGAAGTGTAACATAATTTTAAGGATGATTGTGTATTTGGTCAAAGTAATGAGAATGGTAGACAGTGAAGATAGGCCTGCTATGTCTTATATATAATGTTATGAATAAGGCCAAATTGGAAATACAAGCAAACCTTGACCACAAACAGTCACTTCTAAAATGAGGTTTGAAAGATAATTGATTCACGCTGAAAACAACAAATGCATCATGATTTACATGCGACTACATATTTTCTTAATCCCTTTATTAGAGGAACGAAGAAGTTAAAGAAAGATAATATAATTGACCTTGTACAAGATTCATCTACTCAGTGCAACATCCATTTAGAACTAAGTAATACATAGTGTTGAGATTTTACGAGGTCAATTGCAATACAACTTCGCTCTCAGATGTGGCTAGGTATGATTTGGTTTTTTGATAAATTATTATTACTTCTTAATTCTTATGACTTGTATTGCTTCTTAAGACTTAATTCTTTTATTTATTATATTTTATTTTAAATGAATGGTGGGCTCGCTTTGGTGTTGATGTACCGAACTTGTCAAGGTTTGCTCAACGTATATTAAGCCAAATATATAGTTTGCGAGGATGTTAAAGAAATTGGAGTTTTGTTTAACACATTCACATAAAGAAGAGAAACACATTGAAACATGCTTGTCTTCATGATTTGATATATATTGTATAGTAAAGGTAATAATTTAATTATAATATGTTTGTCTCTTAACCTAATACTACCATCTATATTTTCATTAAAAAGTTTTTAGAAATAATTTTTTTATCTATTTTTTATATCATCATTTGCTAGAATCTTCTCATCCTCATCTTTAATGCATCTACCAAAAGTAAGATCCTTAATTTTCTTGTTTCTAACCTTAGCTATCTTACAAATATCTCTTTCACCTTCTTTTGAGTTAAGCTTTTTATATAAATACTCCCAAATTTTAGCTTTTGGTTCACTAACGGCCTTTTTCGCTTCTTTTTTTCTTTCTTATAAGTCTCACAAGTTTCACTAGTTAACATAATGCAATTTGTAACATGCTTTCTTTGCTTTGATTTTATCTTACACCATTTCACTCTACTACCAACCTTCTTTTTATGCTTGTATGCCTCCCTTAGATTCGCCTAACAAATCATCTTTTGTCACTTTCCTAATATGTATGGTCATATTGTTCCACATATGAGAAGGTGTACCTACATAATTCCAAACAATCTCCTTGAAGAACTTTCTATTTAAATATATTTTCTATTCCAAACATCATAATGTATTAATTCAAAAGTTTTGCTTGATACATAATTTATTTTCTCCAAAAGGAAGATGATGCATTTTTCCGAGAACGCTTTCTTTACAATCAAATTTTTTATCCCCAATTTTTTTAACAATGAAAAATTACATAGTTTATGTTAGAGTTGCATCATGAGCTACATTACAAGATTCAAAATTTAGCCTTGACCAATCACCTTCATCGATAGGTGATACACCACACAATGCTTGGATGAGAAAGTGACTATATAATTATTATCATAAATTTGAGTAACCGAGAGTAAATTTAAATTTAGTTTAGGTATGAAACTTACATTTTGAATTTTGAAATCATCTTTTTTAAAATTGTTAAAGAATATGCATATCTAGTATTCTTTGTGTTAGTTTTATAATTTTGATGTTTTTAGGTATTATTGTAATTGCCCAAAATACTAGGGGTATTTTGGTGATTTTCTGTACTAGGGGTATTTTGGTAATTTTCTGTACTAGGGGTATTTTGGTTATTTTACATTTTATAGCTCCTTATATAAGGGTTGATAGGTTGTATTAGGGTTTAAGCTGCTGAGATTAAGAAAGAGAGAGAAAGAGGGGGGCGGCCTCCCTTGGAGGTCCGCCCCCTCCTCCGATCTCCAAATTTCCTCTTCATTGTGTTTAATCTTTTTTCTTTTCTACTGCGCAACCATGTTTTCAACAAAAATTCTCAATTTTTTCAATTCAAAGTTTTGTACCATCGATCGTAAAAATATGCTTTTCAAAGATATCTTAAGAATTTTTCAAAGATTTTTCGCTATGGGTCATATGGAAAGAAGCAACAAAGTCTAAGAACCAAGACATACCTTAAGAAGTGGAGGGATCATTTTCGGAAATGCTTACCTTCTCTTTAAACATTTCTTCTATTTAAGCTTTGATGTTGTAAGGTAAGACTCCTTCATCCTTATCTTCCACAGCTCTATTTTCATATTTCTTTCGAAGAAAAGAATAATTGGTTTTGATGTGACCACTTTTCTTACAATAGTGGCATACCATGTCCTTATTTAACCATGGTATCATAGGTTTTTTGTTTGATCCATCATCTTTTTGTCCTTTCAAGCTTTTGACGTGAGGAGGCTTTATCTCTTCATATTTGCTCCTAGCTTGAAAGCAGCAAGAACGACTTCTTTTGCAACACTTATATTTTTTAATCTAGTTTCCTCTATAACTAGATCAACAAAAAATGTATCTCTTTTGGTCTAGGTTTTCTATGTATTAAATTTGATCTAATATTTTCAAATTCATCTCTTAATCTCCACATAAATAAGAAGAAATATTAATTGTATAAGAACTCTTCAAATTCATCTATTTTTTAAAGTTTTCCAAATTTATCAAAACTTCTAAGTTGAGTCTATAACTCGAAAAACTCATTGTGATACTCTTTAATGCTTAGGTTGCCTTGTTTAAGCATTATCATTCATTCTATCAAATTAATTTCAAAAACAAATCATCTTGGAACGGACCTTTTTCAAATATTCCCAAGCTTTAAAATCATTTTTAAATACACTAATTCTATTTCTAAGTTTTTCGTCCACATTTTAGCAAATTATCAACATTATTTTTGTAATCATTTTTTCCAAGTTTTCAAATCTTGCTTGTAATTTTTTTGGCTCCAAGTTTTTCGTCCATATTTTCGTAAATTATCAATGTTATTTTTGCAATCATTTTTCTCATGTTTTTAAATCTTGTTTGTATTTTTTTTGGCTTTGAAAGCATAATAATCGCTTAAATCTTTGATATCTAAAGTAGGTTCTTAAATTATCCCTTCTATGTAATCCCAAAAATCTTTAGTCAAAAAATATTTTTTCATTATTATTGCCCAACTTTTTCTATGTTTAAAAGAGACAAAGTGGGTTGGAGAAAACACAAAGGAGATAGAGGACACATGTTTTAAATTATGGTACTCATATAAGGAAAAGGCTCGAAACAGAATTGGTATTATCATAAATAAAGATTTAAAGGATATGATAATAAACATACAATGATATGGTGACCGAATCATGACGTTGAAATTAGTGTTAGGAGTAGAGGTTTTGAATATAGTTTGTGCACACCCCAAGTAGGCCTAGAAGATAGTTTAAAGACAGTTTTTTGCGAAGAGTTAGATAAGGTGATTCAAAGGATTCCATAAAGGGAGATGATTTATTTAGGAGGAGACTTAAATGGACATATCGGTAAAGAGGCATTAGGATATCAAGGTATTCATGGAAACTTTGGTTTTGGAGATATAAATGAGGAAGGTAAGGAGATTTTAAATTTTGCTATGGCATTTGATCTCTTTATAGACAATACAATCTTCAAAAAACGAGATGAACATTTAATTACTTATAAGAGTGACTTATCACAAACACAAATTGATTACTTTATTTGTAGGAAAAAAAGATAGAGCGTGTTGTAAAGATTGCAAGGTAATTCCAGGAGAAAGTTTAACCACCAAACATCGACTTTTAGTTATGGATTTACAAATAAAAAAATGGACAAAGAAAAAAAGAGTGCATCGAATTATTCGGACTAAATGGTGGAACCTCAAAAGCAAGAAAGAAGATATATTTAAACAGAAAGTCCTTCAAGGAGATGCTTGGAATTATGTTTGTACACCCTGTGATATGTGGAACAATATGGCTATACATATTAGGAAAGTGGTGAAAGATATGATAGGTGAATCTAAGGAAGGTGTACTGACACAAAAAGAAGCTTGGTGATGGAGTGAAGTAGTGCGAAATAAAGGCAAAGAGGGCATGTTACAAATTACATTATGCTAAGAAAACTAGTAAAACTTTAGAGAGTTATAAGAAAGTAAAAAGGGTTGTCACTGAAGCAAAAGCTAAAATTTGGGAAGATTTATATAAAAAAAACTCAACTCAAAAGAGGGTGAAAGAGATATTTTTAGGATAGCTAGGGCTAGAGATAAGAAAACTAAAGATCTTAATTCTATTAGATGCATCAAAGATCAGGATGAAAAAATTCTAGTGGCAAATGACGATATAAGAAATAGATGAAAAAACTATTTTTATAAGCTTTTTAATGAAAATAAAGATGTTAGTATTAGCTTAGGAGAGTTAGTCAAATCAGAAAAGTATATAAACCACAATTCTACCAACGTAATTAAAAGAATGAAGTTAAAGAGGCTCTTAAACATATGAAGGGTGGTAAAGCGGTAGGACTACACAATATAACTATAGAAGTTTGGAAAATAGTAGGAGAAATACGAATCACTTGGCTCACAAGACTATTTAATTAAATATGAAGAAACCAAAAGATGCCTCAAGAATGGAGAGCGAGTACACTTATACCCGTATATAAGAACAACGGAGACATTCAGAATTCTGTGAATTATCGAGGTATCAAGTTAATGAGCCATACTATGAAACTGTGGGAAAGAATTATCGAACGTAGGTTAAGACAAGTATCGAGTACAAAAGAGAACCAATTTGGATTCATGCTAGGTAGATCTACTATTTAAGCGATTCACCTTTTGAGACGTCTTATGGAACATTTTAGAGCAAAAAAGAAAAACCTTCACATGATTTTTATTGATCTAGGTACCGACAGAAACTCCGCCCATGTAAGGGATCACCCTTGCATTGCCGGTCCCAAGCCCGGATAAAGGAGGAGGGTTGTGTTAGGCTTTTGACAGCCAGCGTAAAAGCATATTATTGAAGTATGTTATAGCTCTATTTATAAAGCAAAAGGAGCAGTAAAAATACAGTAGGTTGAATGGGAGAAGAAGAAGAGCCAACTAGCCATTGGAGGTTGTTGGCCTCCAATGGCCAGTTTTTGTCTTACTAGCCTGACTAGCCCTAGTGGCCTGCGTCAGTCCAATCCCAATAGACACAGGCCCTAATGGCCCATGTAGCTATTAAATTTAACACCCCCCCTCAAACTTATGGTGTATATATCGAAAGTTTGTCCAACAAGAAATAAAATCGAATAGTAGAGAGAGATTTTGTGAAGAAGTGAATGAGTTGCATCTCTTATGTGATTGTAGGCGTAAAAATTTCCACTCCTGGTTTTTGAGACCAGAAATGGACCTTTTCGCACCTAAGTTCATTTCTGAGGGCGTGCCAGCTAGATTGCTCAAGCTAGCGAAGATTTTTGAAATATTCTGACTTTTCTGGCAACTGTGGGGAAGCGGGATCTTTTTGTTTAAACCTTCTTCAACCGATGCTCAAGGGTCAGTTTAAACGCTTAAAACTTCATTTTTACAAAACTTTGACAATACCCGTGTTCGAAAAAATTTGATGTATGCCTTGTTTGCAAGTTTTATTGCGACTTTGGACGAACCTAAGTCATTAGAGTTTTAGCTATTTAAGCCTGATGTGTGTGTGCACATGTGGTCTATTTTCAACGTGGTTTGTGCGTAGATTCGAGGCTTCTTTGAAAGCTAACGAATGCAAAGATGCAAAAATATTTTCGGGTTTTTGAGATGATGATGTGAGCTAAGCTCGAATTGAAAGGACAACTCACACAACTTTCACAAATGTAAATACTCGAAATTGAAGTGCAACTCACGCAACTTTCACAAATGTAAATACCCGAAATGTAAAGCAACTCATGCGACTTAATGTAAACCCACACAAAGGAAAATGCAACTCGACATGAAGTAAACTCACACAACTTGAAAATATATAAATATGTTATATCCTAAGAGCGAAAAGGCTCAATGTGTGTGAGTGTACAGAGCGGAAAGGCTCGAGTACTTTTGTGTGCTTCTCGTGTGAAATTGAAATGATAACTCACACAGCTTTCACTAAAGTAAATACCCAAATTGAAATATATACTTTAGCTTAAGAGCGGAAAGGCTCATTGCACGTGTGTGTAAGTGTGAAATTTAAATGACAACTCACACGACTTTCACTAAAGTAAATACCCAAATTGAAATATATACTTTAGCTTAAGAGCGGAAAGGCTCAATATGTGTGTGTGTAAGTGTGAAATTTAAATGACAACTCACACGACTTGAATGTAAATACCCGAATTGAATTGCAACTCACACAGCTTTCACTAAAGTAAATACCTGAATTGAAATATATACTTTAGCTTAAGAGCGGAAAGGCTCAAGTGCACGTGGGTGTCCTTTGTGTGCAATTAAGAGCGAGAAGGCTCAAGTGCACGTGTGTAGATGTGTATCAAACACAAATATTACATTTCGGGAGGAGACTTCACTCCATTATTACAACCCCATATCGAATTGAATTTATCTTAAGCGAGTAATGTAAAACCGAATGTAAATAAACACTTACAAATAGTCGGTTTTGCCTCTCGAGTCGCTCGGGTCCGTCCTCCTTGGCAACCACGAGATAGGTCTCCCTAGGTGGGTTCCGACGTGAGAGTTGAGTTTGGATTCAGTTGGGGGCAGCCAAGTGTTTTATGGCTTAGGAGGGGCTGGGTTCGGCCAAGGTTTTAGTTTAGGTTTAGTGGGTATGGTCCTAGTTAGGTCTAGGTTGGGTTTTGTAAAATGGACATGAGCTAGGTGCGGCCAGCACCTAGCTTGGTTAGGGTTAGGAGGGGGTTTTGTTAAGGTTGGTGCACGGCCAACCAAGCTTGGTTGAGTACTAGGTGCACTCGGCTGGCTTAGGGGCAAGACCTAGGTGGGTTTTAAGGAAGTGGGGTATGAGCTAGGCCAGCCACAGGCAGGCTGGCTGGGGGGTATGGCAAGGCAGTAGGGTGTGCTGCGGGGCGCGAGAAGCTGGTGCTGTGAGACGCTACGGTGCACAGGCCAGGGGGGGCGCAACAGGGCATGGGTGATGCGCACAGCGCGGCAGGGGCGCAATGCGGCAGGAGGGTGCTGGGTAGGTGACAGGTTGGCTATGGCAGGGTGCGGGTGACGCGCACAGCACGGCAGGGGCGCAGTGCGACAAGAGGGGTGATGCGGGTGATGAGGTGTCGGAGCTGGGTGCTGGTGCGGCAAGGGCAGCCAGGTATGGTGACGGCCAGGTGCTGGCTGGGGCAGGCTTAGTTTGGTTAGGGTCTAGGTGGTCTAGTTAGGTGAGGTGAGCTAGGTGAGGTCGGCTAGGTGAGGTTAGGGTGGTTTTGGGTGAGAGTGGCTAGGTTGGGGTCAGGTTTAGGGGAGAGTGGCTAGGTGAGGTGGGTTAGCTTAAGGCTAGGTTTTAGGAACCTCCCCTTGGCGCTGGTCCATGGACCCAGTTGCAGCCATGCTCAAGTTGGTGCAGCCCTAGGTTAGGTGTAGGTGCATACAAGCTCAAACCCACACTCTAGGCTAAACCCATAAGGTTAACCCACCCTTGACCAAAAGTCAAGCCTACCAACTTTCTCACCCCTTTTTCTCTCTCTACCCAAGCTTTTCACGTGAAATATCTGTGGGCCCCACCTCCATTTATGAGAAGGTGATGTGGGCCATGGATGTGGATATTGGATTTGGATCTTTGGATCCAAATCTAAATCCAAATCCAAATGCATGTTGGGTTTGGATCTGGATATATATGGTCCAGATCCGGCCCAAATCTGATTTTCTGATTCCTTCATGGCGTTTCGAAACGAACGGTTTGTGCGGGGCCTAACTGCATCAGTTCTTATGTTAAGAAAACTAGTCAAACCTTAAAGGCTTATAAGAAAACAAAAAAAAAGTGGGCAAAAAAGGCTATCAATGAAGCAAAAGCTAAATTTTGGAGGATTTATATAAAAAACTCAACTCAAAAGAGGGTGAAAGATATATTTTTAGGATAACTAGAGCTAGAGATAAGAAAACTAAAGATCTTAATTTTGTTAGATGCATCAAAGATGAGGATAAAAAATTCTAGTGGCAAATGATGATATAAGAAATAGATGAAAAAACTATTTTATAAGCTTTTTAATGAAAACAAAGATGTTAGTATTAGCTTAAGAGAGTTAGCCAAATTAGAAAAGTATATAAACCACAATTTATACTGACGTATTCAAAAGAATTAAGTCAAAGAGGCTCAAACATATGAAGGGTGGTAAATCGGTAGGACCACACAATATTCCTATAGAAGTTTAGAAAATCCTAGTTGAAATAGGAATCACTTGGCTCATAAGGCCATTTAATGAAATATGGAGAAACCAAAAGATGTTCGAGGAATGGAGAGTGAGTATAGTTATACCCATATATAACAACAATGGAGACATTCAAAATTGTGTGAATTATCGAGGTATCAAGTTAATGAGCCATACTATGAAATTATGGGAAAGAATTATTGAACGTAGGTTAAGACAAGTATCGAGTACAATAGAGAACCAATTTGGATTCATGTCAGGCAAATCTGTTGTTGAAGCGATTCACCTTTTGAGACATCTTATCGAACATTTTAGAGAAAAAACAAAAGACCTCCACATGATATTTATTGATCTAGAAAAAGATTACGATAGGGTACTGAGGGAGGTTCTTTGGAGAACCTTGAAAAAAAGACGTATCACATTGACATACATTAACCTTATAAGAGACATGTACGATGGTGCAAAAACATGTGTGAGGACTCATGAAGGAATAACAGACTTCTTTGAAGTTAATATTGGGTTATATCAAGGATCAACTTTAAGTCCATACTTATTTATAATGGTGATTGATGAGTTAACAAAACATATTCAAGGTGTATGTTATTTGCATATGACATTATGTTAGTGAAGAGTCTAAGGAAAAAGTTAATAGAAAATTGGAACTATGGATAGAAGCATTAGAAAGCAAAGGCCTTCGACTTAGTAGAACAAAGACATAATATATAGAATGCAAGTTTGATCATTTGGTTACTTCAGAGGACATAGAAATTAAAATTGGCACACATTGCATCCCCCAAAAGGAAAGTTTTAAATACCTAGGGTCAATTTTTAAGAGTGATGGAAGAATTGATGGAGATGTTATGCATAGAATTAATGCTGGTTGGTTAAAATGAGAGGAGCGTAAGGTATTCTTTGTGATAAGAAGATACCATTAAAGTTAAAAGGTAAATATTATAGAGTAACAACTAGACCCGCCATGTTTTATAGTTCTCAGTGTTGGACAATTAATCATCAACATGTACAAAAGAAGTCAATGATAGAAATGAAGATATTGAGATGGAAGAGTGGTGATACAAGAAAAGACAGTATACATAATGAGATTATTATAAACAAATTAGGAGTAGCACCAATAGAGGATAAAAATGAGAGAATATCGTTTAAGATGGTATGGACATATAGAAAGAAGATCAAAAGAAGAACTTATAAGAATGTATGAAAAACTAAATTTTGAAAGTATTAAAAAAGATAGATGACAACCACAAAAAGTGTTGGAAAGAAACAATAAAGAATGATCTAGCTTATTGTGAGTTAAATATTAACATGGCACATGATGAACTTCTGAATATCATGATTAGAAGTTTCATTTTGGTCATCGAAACTCTCACAAGGAATATAATGATAGAACTTTTGAATCACAATCATCATCTTCTTCTAAATAAAAAAAAATCGTGTGAAAGACGTGTTGTATTATTTTCTAAAGATCTAGACTTATAGTAATAATCATTTTCAAAAAAATTCACATCTTTGAAAACATACAATTTAATATTAACAAGATCAAAACATCCAAAACCCTTTTTATCTATGTCATAACCAAGCAATACATATTAAATAGCCTTGAGAAACAATTTATCATTTTTGTCCTTATAAACAAAACATTTGATCCAAAAACTCTAAGACTTTCGTAATAAGAAGTAAGTTTATATAATTTTTTAAAAGGAGAAATATTTTCAAAGTTAGTTGCAGGCATTCTATTTATAAGGTATACAGTAGTAAGAGCAGTAAGAGTAGCTTCTGCCCATAAGAACTTAGGAACATTACTAGCAATTAATATAGTTCTACATATTTCTATAATGTGCCTATGTTTTCTTTCTGAAAAGTCATTTTGTTGAGGAGTTTTAGTACAAGATTTTTTATGGAAAATTTCATTAGCTTCAATAAATCTTTTAAAATCATTTGACAAGTACTCTCCTCTTGATTTAAATATAAAAATCTTAATAGTGAAAGCAAATTGATTTTTAACCATATTACAAAAGATTACAAACATTTTCAAATACTTTCGATTTGTGTTTCTAAAGATATATCCAAGTGAAGCGAGTATAGTCATCTACAAATATTACATAATATTGGACTCCTCCTTTGGAAGCAATAGGAGCAGGACCCTAAATATCAAAATGTATTAAGTCAAAAGCTTTGCTTGGTACAAAATTTATTTCTCCAAAAAGAAGATAATGTATTTTTTCAAGAACGCATTCTTTACAATTAAATTGTTGTTCTCTAAATTTTTCCAACAAAAGAAAATTACATACTTTATGCATATCCAAATATCCAAGTTGTTTATTTCAAAGTATAACATCATGAGCTACATTACACGATTCAAAAGTTGGCATAAGTAAACAATCTATTTTTTATAATCCACTTTCTCTATTGTCTTCCAATCACCTTTTTCGATAGGTAATCATGCACCACAAAATGCTTGGATGAGAAAGTGACTATACAATCATTATCACAAATTTGAGCAACCGAAAGTAAGTTTAAGTTGAGTTTAAGTATAAAGCTGACATTTTAAATTTTAAAATTGTCTTTTTAAAGATTCCCAATTTTTTTAATTTGAAATTTTATGCCATTGACCATAAACATGTTTTCCAAAGATATCATTAGAGTTGTCTAAAGATTTATCACAATGAGTCATATGAAAAGAAGCACCCGAATCTAAAAACCAAGACATACCTTGAGAAGTGGAGAGAGCGTTTCCGAAAATGTTTGCCTTTTCTTTGAGCATTTCTTCTATATATGCTTTCACGTTGGTCAGTAAAGCTCCTCCATCTTTATCCTCCATCGCTCTCAGTTTCCTATATCTTTTTCGAAGAAGATGACAAGTGGTTTTGATATTACCACTTTTCTTGCAATAGTGGCATATTGTATCCTTGTTTAGCCATAGTCTCGTAGGTTTTTTATTTACTCCTTTTCTTGGCCCTTCAGAGTTTTTCACATGCGAAGGCTTGTATGTCTTCATAATTGCTCCCGGTTTGGAGGCGACAAGAATGGCTTCTTTGTAATATTGATATTTTTAATCTTGTTTCCTCCATAACAACATCGACCAAAAAGGAGTCTCTCTTTGGTTTAAGTTTTCTATGTATTAAATTAGATCTAAGTGAAACTGTACTTGTTAACAATAGACAAAAATGCATTTACATCCATACACACATATATATATCAAAGAGAGAAATACAAAAAACTAAAACATGTCCCAGTTATTATACTTTTTACCTCAACTTTTGTTGTACTTCTAACAAATTTATTTGTATGTTTAGACAAGAAAAGAAATTTTGTTATAGTCTTATAGTTTTTCTTTTTTCTTTTTTGTTTGATGGAGTAATTGTATACAACTTAAAATATTTTTTACATGTTATATTTGTAATCTTTTATTTATTCATTTAAACTTCTATAACGACTCAATTTCCTCCCAACATTCTAATCTTCTTGTGCCATATAGTGAATCTTATAGGATACAAGGTCCTTATCATCCACAAAGATGGATATATGTGAACCCTTTTGAGATTCTTTGATTGTGGGATGTGTACACGGTCCTTATTGTCTACAAACACAATATTATAACTATGATACATATGGTTAAAGCAAATGAGTAGTAAAGAATTTTGAGTCCGAAAGAAAGCAAAGAGAAGGAAAAATAGATGCCAACCAATAACCACAGTTGAAACTTTGTCATTTGACATACAATGAATCAAAGAACCAATCTAAGATTTCAAGCTATGGCAAATAATGGACACCACTAGAAATCCTTGAAATTCTTTTCCTATAGAAACCAAATCTCCACCATCCAAACATTCTCTGATGTGAAAATCTTAACCTAGAAAGAGAAGCCTACACATCATTGACAATTTAATAGGCGAATCTAAGAAAATTCATAATTTAAAGAAGTATGGCTTCGAACCCATTGCTGCCCCTTTTAGTATGTTGCTATTGATGCATCTGAAATCTATTGTAGCATAAGCCCACACTAATCAAAATTCTTTCCCTTGTCTACTAGCTTGTTGTAAATAGACAATGACCACCATTTTCCTATACAATAAACAATCCATGGTTCCTATTTGCATTCGTGAAGGAAAGAAACATTTATGACGTTACTTTTCATATGAGAGAAATGAAAAGTTTAGAGGGATGAGGAGTTTAGAACCATTTAATTTCTTCGAAGAAATTACTTTTTTGGTATACTGCAACTATTTAAGCTTTGAGGGATCTAGGTTTCCTACTCTTGGATAAAAAATATTGTGTATGGAAGATTATAATAGCAAAAAATGGATTTCAGTGAAACTCAATAATGTAGTGCATGAGTTTCTGAGGTAGCAAGGGTAGTTTGTGGGTAAAGTCACTAAAGCAAGTGATTTGACTCTCCAAATTTTGACCTTCTTATAATATTAACTTTATAGTACTCCATAGTGTAAAATAATAGCATCAAACTTTTTAAACCCCAAAATTTTATGGTAGTACCAATTTTTTAAGTCACCAAATTTTCACACAATAATAAAGTAGCAACCTACTATAATTTACTAATTCAATTTGATTTTCCAGATAAATATACTTTATTTTAAATCCTTCATGTGATACAACATCATATGAGATAATCATGTGTTTTTGTATCAACACAATAGGCTAATGTTTTCTTCAAAATCTCAAAAAAGTTAAAGAGGCATTCATCATATTGTGCATGGATGATGCTATGAACTATGCAAAAGACAATGTATACAAAACTTATACACATTTAGTCTCATGATGATTGAATTATAAAATTTTGTTTGGTTTTACAAGGAGAAATATGTGATATGTCCAATAACAATGTAGGGACACATCTTGCCAAGAAGAGGAAAGAAAATGTTGACACAAGAGAACAATGCAATGCATATTGGCATCAAAAGACATGAATAATACACTATTATAGAGATGCAACAAACATAAACTAAGAGGCTTGTACAGTTAATCTATGGCATGATGTATCATTGGAAGTTGAGTGTCAGCATATCATGACATAAAATACATTTTAGCTCATTCTATCAAGCTTTTTATCGAAGTGAGAAAGATCATAACTACTTTGAGTTATCACGTGGATACTCAAATATTAGTCCTTATTTTGTCCTATGTGAACTTAAAACTTTACTTGCAAAAATGTGTGCAAGCGTGCCAGCAAGTTTACTCAAACTTTCAAAGAAATTTATTTGACTATTTTACAATTGTGCGAAAGTAGGTTCTTATTGACATAGGCCTTCTTAAACCGACACTCAAGGTCAGCCTAGATGCTTAGGAAGAGTGTTTTGGAATCCAGAGTTTTCTCAAAATAATTTTGATTCGAAATAGTCTTTTCTAAAATGACATTGATTTTACTTTGCCCAACGAGGTTCAGTTCTATGAAAACAGAATTGTTTTATTTTACAATATAAAAGTTTGTATTTTCTAGAGGTCCTTATTTAGGTCCAAAAATCTCAAAAGTTTTACCATAGTGAGAACTAGGTAAGAAGTTTTATTAAGAATTTTTGTTTATGCTTTTGGGTCCTTGGATAATCAAATAAAAACCTGAGAAAAGTATTTAACCGAATGGTATTTTGAAATTTGGACCGTAAACACTTGTATCTCCGTATGTAGATTTATTATTTCTATGAAACTTATCATTTTTGAAATCCATAGATGTTAGCTTTCATATAAAATTATTCTTGAGGTATTTGGATGCCTATAGACTAAGTTATAATAGTTTTACTGAACGTGTGTTGTGTGAGTTTTATCACAGACAAGCTCAATTTCGAGTTGAGTTTGATCTTTGATTATTTTTTTATATACCTCACACGTGTCTAAGATTTACAAAAAAAATTACTAGATTGGTTGGTGTGTGTTTCACTTATGAATAAAATTTGGTAATATTTCATCTGAAAATGGTGAGTGAAAAATTTAAAGATAACACAAAATTTGTGGATTATGTTGAAATCTGCAGAAATTTCCTTATGAATAATGATGCGTTCGATTAGAGTCTTAATGGTTTAGTGATCACTCAAAGAATTTTGTTGAGAACTTATGCTTGTTTAAGGAGAAACTCATCTGTATATAGATTCCTAGGACATCTCTCCAATAGAATTGCTCGCTTGAGAAATATATGTGATTATAGTCCAATGTCCTTCCGTAACATAAACTTATAGGTGATTAATCCATCATAAGAGTGATTACATACTCATATCATTGTATGTAATCATAGTTGTTATGCCCCTCTTATAGCTTCTTGAGTTGAATTAGTGACAATCAATATATCGAAGAAAGGAGTGAATAGATGATATAAAATATAAGCATAAAAAAGATAACGTATACGATATATTGTATATTGGGTAGAAGAAATAAAATCTTGCGAAGAAAGCAGATTCTTCTTACCTATAACCCTCTCCTTCATGTCTTCGGATTGAGGCGACCCTCCTTTCGCAATGATATTCCCTGAAAAATGGTTGGAGGCAAGAACTTCAAGCTTATAATAAGAATGAAACAAGAAAAGTGATAGAAGGGGTATCTTGAAGTCTTCTCTCTTTGGGCTAAGAATGAGCTCTCTCACATTCTCTTCGTAGGGTTTTTCACTCTTGCATTGAAATCTCCTCTTTTGGTCACCCCATCCTCCTTTTATAGGAATTTTCTTAAATCATATACTTTTGGGTTATTGAGCCAAATCCAAATCAGTCCATAAGGGGCTTCCACATGTGAGAAGAGTAGTTGGATACATGTGACATGTGGTAGAGGCAACTAGACACATGTTGGACATGTTGGCACACAAGAGAAGTAGTTTGCACGTAGGGGGCACGCACCCTAGAGCGTGGGGGGCCTAGCCGCATGACGCATTGGGGGTCCTGGTTGTCACAAAATAAAATCTAATCCCAACTTAAGTGAGGTTTCTTACTTCGTGATGGCAAGCAAAACTTAATCTGCTTTCAACTGACTACAACGGCGTGTAGGGAACCTACACAAGAGGTGGTTCCTGCTCTTCTTGGATTCGAATGTAAAATGCAAAAGCTCTCCCTTCCTCCCTTGTATTCTACATACCCTCGTTTAGTTCTTAATTACTCACACAAGACACCACACAATAGGCAACAAGTGAAAGAAAAAGATCTCTCTTTATTAATCGATCAAGGTTACACGTGACAAGAACATGACTCCAAGGCATGACAATAGGATAACTCTTCTTTCTCTCTCTAGGCTAGGAAAGGTCTCAAGTGAGGCTCATTGGAATTTGCCAAGCGTGCCCCTCTGCTCCTTTTATAGGCAGGGAGGAGAGCTGGTCACCAGCCAGCTAGCGCCAAGCTGGCATCTAGATCCTTTCAGCCCCTTGGCTGCTTATAAAGCTTAGTACCCCTCTAGCCTATACCTAACCCACTTAGTTAGGTCAACCTAGTTACAAGTTAGCTAGGGCTACTAGGCAAGGTTGTACAAAATGTCAAAGTCCAAACACGGGATGCACCATCCAACAGTTGGCAATCCTCCATTTGCGCACAGCTATTGGGAGGCGCGCTATGTGCAGTGCCTAGGAGCCATCTCGGGTGCGGTAGTGTCACAGTGCTTGGGCGTGCGGCGTCGTGTCGATGCGTGTTGCATGCGTGCGTGCACCTCAGGGTATGTCTTGTGATACTGGTAGGGCAACATGTGGTAGCATGCGTTGGGCACATGCCAGTGCGTGGGGCACACTCACCAACTCATGGGGGCACACACTAGGTGTGTGCTGGCATGTGGTGGCCATGTGTTGGCGCTTGATGACATGGGAGACATGTGGTGGCAGTGTGCGGGAGGTCTGTGTTGGTTGGTGATGGTGTGCATGGTGGCCGACGGTGGCATGGGAAGCACGTGATTGTGTGCGTGGTAGCCGGTGGTGTCACATTTAATCTTGTCTCCTCCCGAGTTGATCTCTTTAATCTTTTTGGGCGACTTTTACTTTCTATTGGTGTAGGATCTTCCTTGGTCAAGGGTATTTTGGATTTTTCACTTTATAGTTTTTTAGTAGATTTGAGTTATCGCCGAACTTGAGTCTTCTGAGATCCTGCTCCTTTTTCTACCATGTTTTAGGCATGTTTGTTCTATTTTTTATCCTTTTAATTCAAATATTTTGTAGAGGTAAAATGGTTATTTTACAAATGTTTTGCAGATAGAACTTATTTTGGTTTCAAATGACTTATTTTGACCACCATATTCATGCTTTATGCAAGAGTATCTTCATATGAACATTTTTCAAAACCTTTACTTTGAAAATGTGCACCTTTATTTATACTAAGCTTGAGGTGTTGGCATTCGTTTAAGATAGTGGCAGATCTAGAAAATAGTTTTGGAGGGGGTGATACATATTTCATCGTGTTAGGTGGCAAAGTATGAATCTTAACCATATATTCACTGTAAAACATATGTTTTAATGTAAATTTTCAAAATTTCAGGGGTGGCCGCCCCAACCCTCCATGTAGACCTGCCATTTGTTTAAAATATGGATTGTTGTATAAATTTGAGAATATTTATTTCTTAATATCTAAGAGTTAGATTTTGCAAATCATTTTCATATCATTAACATTTTACCCCCATATTCACGCTCTACACAAGAGTATTTTTATATGGACATTTTTCAAAACCTTTACTTTGAAAATGTGAATCTATATTTATACTAAGCTCTAGGTGCTTGTATTCGTTTAAGATATGGATTGTTGTATAACTTTGAGAATATTTATTTCTTATTATCTAAGAGTTAGATTTTACAATTGTAGAAGTTAGTGGTGGTAGGTTGTTTATGAGCCTTATGTAGTTCCGATGTATGTCTATATTGGTAGTTTATTTTCCTATATACATATTGTTTTTTTATAGAAATACGCAAAGTCTATCTAACAACAACTATCTGCTTCTAATTTCTTTTTCCCTCAAGTTAATATTTTAATAGGCACTTTTCTTCCTAGTTTTCTATCACATAAAAAGTTGTTTTGTCAACATTATTTTCCAAAACTAATCAGAAAATCTAATCACATAACCAAACCTTTATTATTTACCTATTTATCTATAGTGGAGATTAACAACACTTTTTCATGCTTATCTCACTTAACTTTAAGAAATTGTTCATGAGTAGCTAGAAAGATAGACATGGAAGTCTCAAACTCAAAAGGCTCTTCAAGTGTTTTGAGATGTCTTGATCTGAATTTATTTTTAAGTTGCGTTGTTCATTAATATCCATAATTATAACAAGTAATATGTATCGATTGAAACACAAATTAGAATCAATCATTGATATGAGAGTGTCAAGTGAGGGTTTGGATACGGTGGACCATATCCAACTCGAGGCACACCTTTTTACAGTGAATGCATACAAAATAAACGAAGTACTTGAAATTAATACACTAAATATTATGTTAAAGCTTTTTCAATTATTGGCTCTATTGGGAAGCACCATCATATATCATTGACTTATTATGGAAAGTTCACTTCTTTGGGAGGCACCCGCATACGTTATTGGTTTATCCAAGTCGCCTCATTATCTTATTAGCTTCTTTTTTATGTCATTAAATACTTAGTCCTTATATAAACTTTATATAAGTATGTATCGCATTTGCCTTGACATATTCACTTAATTTATAACTGAAAGTACTTTCATTTCCACTCTTCTCCTCTCTTGTGTTTCCACCTGATTGAGTGAGTGATGAATAGATATCTACATAAGCCAAGTGGTGATTTAATGTATGGTCTGGTTAGTTTTTTCCATAATATACTTTTGGCATAACCTGTTATCCTTAGATGCTTCGATTGAACTTGTTACCAAAACCAATATCGAGCTTGGTAAATGGCTTGTAGGCAAAGCCAAGGGACTGAATGATAGAAAATCTGAAGCTAGTGAACAACAGGACTTGTTAATAGTTGTAGAAAGAAGATCCCTAACCTCGAATAGTGATAATGAATATGAAATTAGTTAACAATAACACCTATTACAGCTAAATCAAAACATTCACCTTTGAGAACGATACAGCTTTCGAATGAGTATTTTAAAACCTTGGTCACCTTGGTCTGTTAATACGATAACCTCAACACATATAATCCTAATAAAATCAGAGCATTTGTCCATTTAAGGAATAATACAACTTTAAAATTAAGATATCAAAATCCTAACAGGATCAACAAGTTTTTAATACCAAACTGAGAGAGAAGTAAATTATGTATGTTTATCATTTGAGAGAAAAGCTATTTTATGATCCTTTTTTTATATTTACATGATTTTTCTAGTGCACATTATATATTGCACATGATGCTGTGGGTTGAGCCATCAATCTTTATCAGAAAAGGGAAACACATGATTAATTATCAAAATATGGTCATATGTTTTATGTAACAAACCATTAGACATGGCCACTTCGGGACATGTCCGACAGTTCAAACCAGAACTGTATTGGTGATGTAATCGGCTGTAACCGAAACCAGCCGAATTGGCCCCAAAACCATAAATGGAACTCGAGACTGTCTTGTTTAGTCACGGTTCGGCATATTGCAAAACCAGACCGTAACCGGTGGTTCCCTTCAACTATGTGTGATGCTTTTCCAAATATTCATGAGTGACCAATAGCAAAGTAGTATCGTGAGGAAGGGATGGAAACACGAAACAAAGAAAATCAGAAAAATGTAGAAATAGCATCTAAATATCAAAGAATTAGTGAAGAACAATTATTCTAAGAAATAAAAAACAAGTTTATACCATTGATATTATGATACATTATGATAATATTTTACGATATGTTTTGATACGGTGCGATATGCACCTACAAATGGTCAAAATCGACCTGCTTGCACTCTATTCAAGTACTGATTTTATGATGAAATATTTATTACATTGTTCCCCTCTCTTGTTTAGTCATCTTAACCATTATTTAGTGGACAAAAGCATATTTGTACGGGTAATATCGTGAACTGTCTCAGGTAGGGGTGTTCATGGTTCTGTACGGTTTTAGACTTAACCTTGAACCAAATCCGTTATGAGAATCGAACTGCCGGTTTGAGTTTGGTTTGGTTTTGAACCACAATTCTACTTATTTAAGGGTTTTGGTAAATACAATATATTATACCATCAGATTGTTTGGGTCTATGGTCAACATTTTATATGTATATGAGGTTATAAAACTCTTGTAATATAAACTCATCAAGAATTATACCTATATAAGTATATAAACTATATATATTCACGTTTTATATGTATATAAGGTTATAAAACTCATATATATATATATATATATATATATATATATATATATATATATATATATATATATATATATATATATATATATACTTATAAAGATTTACATGTACAACAACAACAACAACTAAGTCTTTTCCCATACTAGACGGGTC
The DNA here is from genome assembly GCA_036023115.1 of Brasenia schreberi. Lineage (NCBI taxonomy): Eukaryota > Viridiplantae > Streptophyta > Magnoliopsida > Nymphaeales > Cabombaceae > Brasenia > Brasenia schreberi. Next base: position 13,485,617 of record JAYKKT010000078.1, on the reverse strand, counting down.
GGCTACATGGATTCTTTGTTTCCACATATTCTTATCGTGTGTCATGTTAGCAGTTAACTCACAATAAGCTAGATCATTCTTTATTGTTTCTTTCCAACACTTTTGTGCTCATCCTCTAGCTCTTTTAATACTTTCCAAATTTAGTTTTTCTAACCTTCTTACAAATTCTTCTTTTGATATTCTTTCTATATGTCCAAACTATCTTAAACGATATTCTCTCATTTTATCCTCTATTGGTGCCACTCCTAATTTGTTTCTAATAACCTCATTATGTATACGGTATTTCCTTGTATGACCACTCATCCATCTCAACATCTTCATTTATGTCACAAACATCTTTTGTACATGTTGATGATTAACTGCCTAACGCTCAAAACCTTAAAACATGGCAGGCCTAATAGCTGCTCTATAATATTTACCTTTTAACTTTAATGGTATCTTCTTATCACAAAGAATACCTGATGCTCCTCTCCATTTTAACCAACCAGCATTAATTCTATGCGTACCATCTCCATCAATTCTTCCATCACTCTGAAAAATTGACCTTAAGTATTTAAAACTTTCTTTTTGGGGAATGCAATGTGTATCAATTTTAATTTCTATGTCCTTTGAGGTAACCAAATGATCAAACTTACATTCCATATATTTTGTCTTTGTTCTACTAAGTCGGAGGCCTTTGCTTTCTAATATTTCCCTCCATAGTTCCAATTTTCTATTAACTTTTTCCTTAGACTCCTCCACTAATACAATATCATATGCAAATAACATACACCAAGGTACTTCATCTTGAATATGTTTTGTTAACTCATTTATCACCATTATAAATAAGTATGGACTTAAAGTTGATCCTTGATGTAACCCAATATTAACTTCAAAGACGTCTGTCATTCCTTCATGAGTCCTCACATATGTTTTTGCATCATTATACATGTCTCTTATAAGGTTAATGCATGTCAATGGGATACCTCTTTTTTTCAAAGTTCTCCAAAGAACCTCCCTCAGTACCCTATCATAAGCTTTTTCTAGATCAATAAATATCATGTGAAGGTCTTTCTTTTTTGCTTTAAAATGTTTCATAAGACATCTCAAAATGTGAATCGCTTCAATAGTAGATCTACTTGGCATGAATCCAAATTAGTTCTATATTGTACTTAATACTTGTCTTAACCTACGCTCGATAATTCTTTCCCATAATTTCATAGTATGACTCATTAACTTGATACCTCGATAATTTGCACAATTTTGAATCTCCCTTGTTCTTATATATGAGTATAAGTGTACTTGCTCTTCATTCCTCGGGCATCTTTTGGTTTTTTCATATTTCATTAAATAGTCTTGTGAGCCAAGTAATTCTAGAGCCTCTTTGACTTCATTCTTTTGAATGCGTTGGTAGAAATTGTGGTTTATATACTTTTCTGATTTGGCTAACTCTTCTAAGCTAATACTAACATCTTTATTTTCATTAAAAATCTTATAAAAATAGTTTTTCATCTATTTCTTATATCATCATTTGCTACTAGAATTTTTTCATCCTCGTCTTTGATGCATCTAACATAATTAAGATCTTTAGTTTTCTTATCTCTAGTCCTAGCTATCCTAAAAATATCTCTTTCACCCTCTTTTGAGCTGAGTTTTTTATATAAATCCTCTCAAATTTTAGCTTTTGCTTCACTCACGGCTTTTTTCGCTTCCTTCTTTACTTTCTTATAAGCCTCTAAAGTTTCGCTAGTTTTCTTAGCATAATGTAATTTGTAGCATGCCCTCTTTGCCTTGATTTTATTTTGCACTATTTCACTCCACCACCAAGCTTCTTTTTATACCGGTACACCTCCTTTAGATACACCTAACACATCTTTCGCCACTTTCCTAATATGTATAGTCATATTGTTCCACATATCACAGGGTGTACCAACATAATTCCAAACATCTCCTTGAAGGACTTTCTATTTAAATATATCTTCTTTCTAACTTTTGAAGTTCCACCATTTAGTCCGAATAACTCGTTGCACTCTTTTCTTCTTTGTCCATTCTTTTATTTGTAAATCCATAACTAAAAGTCGATGTTGGGTGGTTAAGCTTTCTCCTGGAATTACCTTGCAATCTTTACAACACGCTCTATCTTTTTTTCTACAAATAAAGTAATCAATTTGTGTTTGTGATAAGCCACTCTTATAGTAATTAAATGTTCATCTCATTTTTTGAATATTATATTTACTATACAGAGACCAAATGTCATAGCAAGATTTACATGTACATGTATATAAATTATATATATGAATATATATCCATATATATATATAAAGCGAGAGAGTTTGGTTTGGTTTCAACACTGGAACCATAAACTGAACCACCAGGGTTTCCTGTGCTAGAACCAAACCGCCAGTTTGGTTCAGTTTTAACAGTTTGATTCAGTTCTAGCGGTTCTATGAACAGCTCTCAGCCCCCTGATTTTTACATGACCCTTGAGGAACCTACTCACTCATGGATTTCATGGGTCAACTTTTCAAAAAAGAAATGCCGTTCATAGAAATCATTTATTGACATATTAAAGGGCACAGAGAGAAAAATTAAATTAATTTTGTCTTGTAATTATGTGAAGATACTACCTCGCTGGAGGTTGAAGCTATTTCACCATAAAACCCATTACTTGGGACAAGGTGTCTTCGGTTGTGCAGGCGAATGCCCATGTAGGTGAAGACAACAAATTAAGTAGAAAGGATTAACAATGACTTGAGAATACTTCTTCTTTTTTAAATTGATTGACAAGATGGGATCGACTGACCATGGAAGACTTGCACTCTTGCTATCGAACTCGTGACCTTCTATTTGAATGTCTTTTTTTTGCTCAAGCCTTTGTTCCTTTACAAAATAAAACAACGTGATAGAACTTTCGAAGGTTGTGGTTCTTCGCACACATCCTTTTGTCCCCTTCTATGTGCTAAGTAGGGATGTTCATGGGATGGGGATCAAAGTCGACGCCCCCATCCTCATTTCATAACTTTGTCCCCATCCCTAGTAACAGAGATCAAAACCACCCTATCCCCATTCCTATGTCCCCCCACATGTCCCTGCAAAACCCCGTCGGGAAAAAGAGAGATGCTCAAACATAGGTTGAAGCTCATTTTTACATATAAAATAAAACCTAACTTATGTAAAATTCATCTAAATTAGAATATATTATTACAGATAAAATATAGAGAATGACAATGAGTTCGCAAATTCAAAAATAGGCAACACTTTCTTTTCTTTATTCTCTTATAATTTATTTTATTTTTAAATGAGCCTAACTTTCTATAATCAATTAGAGGAAGAGTCGGGGTCGGGTTCGCCAGGGCAGGGCAGGGACATGCTATCCCCATCTCCGCCCTAATCCCCATGGGGGATTTCCTTGTTCTCTTCATCCCCATCCCCGTTTTCACTCTCCAAATCCGCACTTAGCGGGGAGCGGGATCCCCTTCCCATGAACATCCCTAGAGCTAAATGTCATTTGCCACCAAAAAATCATAACTTGAAACTATAAAAAATTAAAATTATGGAACCGGCAGTTAGAAACTACTGGTAGTTCCGGTTTGGCTCAACACTCACGGCCTCCCACAACAATTTTGCTGCCGAAATAGCTCCGTCCCTCTCTCTCTCTCTCTCACACACACACAAGACTCATAAGATACCAACAAATTTAAAGAAAACACAAACAAAGAATCACTATTTACATATAATAATTTACATGGTATACATTACATTCAATTTCTAAATGACTCGATCATGCAATTCATGAAATTCACATATAAGAAAATAATTCTTATGTTGTATGGTAGGATCATTTTGCTCATAAGAGTGATCCCAAAGATCAGGCGTTAAAAGTACACACTGGCACTCAGAGTTATAGCTCACCTGGCTAGAGGCCTCGACGCACAAGTTGCAGCTCTTGAGTTCGAGCATGCCTAGATGGCTTCATCTTCCCTATTGTAACAAAAAGTAAAAAGTAGAAACTAGGATCACGCGCAACGGCCCTATTTCATCCTTCATAGAAGGATCTTAATTTGCATCTAAGTTGAGAACTTGACAACTATAATTATAAAATTGAGAGCGAGGCTTATTAAGGAAAATTGTTTGAAATCCAAGGTGACTGCCACGTTGTGGTTTTGGTTGGGGATATACTTAAATCCTAAAATCAAGACCCAGAAAAAACTCTAAAAGAATAATATCCAACTTCAGGCAACTGTTTGGTATAAGTTTAAAAAGATTAGCAGTGAAAACGTTACAACGGAAAAATAAGGCGGATTGGATTGATACGCCCACACCCCTTTACTATACACACATCCCATTTTTATTGTTTTCCACAAAATACTCTTGGTTATTTTCAATAGTTATAAAAATGCCCTTCCTAGCACGAACCGATTTCCAAGTCTCATTTTCCTCCATTCTGGTTTTCGATCTACTACCATTTTGTCTTCCCGCTTCATTTTAGCCATGTAGCACACGATCTACAACCATTTCTATCAAAAAATGTATTGAAATCCATTGAAACAGTAAATTTGAGAAGAACCGATAAGAGACTGAGAGAAAGAAAGTTTTTTCGATTTCTTGAGCCAATTCGAAGTGGGTTCATTGATTTATTGAGGTATATTATTGATTTTGTTTTGTTTTACCATTTTTCATTCGTTTTAAGTATTTTTTTACGCTATTGGGTACTAAAAAGCTTTAGAAACATGCCCTAGGCTCATCTCCCATTTGAGGGTGCGCATCTTCCACTTTGAGTGAGACGTGCCTCATGTGTGTCTCCTACTAAATGTGAGATGCGTATGGGATGTGTGTCCCACTTAGACATTATTAACCACATAAATATTTTTTTATGCAAATATGGTTTATAGGACACGAATACATGGACACAATGTCACCTCTCCATCTATGAGATGCAATTAAGTGTCGTATGGAAGACACTTCCGTAAACAACAATGAGGAGAAGAGGAAGTTAACCCTTCATGTAATGAGGATGATACATCAACCTCATATGTTGTGATTACTCTCGAGATTTGAAAGTCAAACTGCATATAAGATTTGAAAAAACAAGTACTTTAAAACTTCAGTGTAAATTTATGTAATATTATTTATATATGTTCTCATATCAATACTATTTATTCTAATGTATTATGTAAATATATATTTAAAGGTAATACGAAAAGTGATAATAATACACACATTACACTGTGGGTAGAGCCTGGTTAGTGAAGAGATTTCCAGAAATTGAGTTGAGCTTGCAGACTATAGTGAACTGATTAGACATACGAACTTACTATACAAGGGGATAAATCATGCATTGTTGACTACTTTTATCAAGCGTTGATAATAAAACATAAACTTCTATATGCCATGAGGTGAGATAACTATCACAATTAATAATATTCATGAGATACTTGGTCTTCCTATAGAGGGACAACTTGTTGCCTTGATATAAGAGATAACGGTTAAAAGTAGGAGAAAAAATTTATGTGATATGTTGAGAATGGGTATCAATGAAGACATACGTGAGATTAAGTTCAAGGTTGTTGAGTTTAAGATACTTCGAACTAATTTTTCAAAGAAGATAACAAGTAATGAAAATAAGACCTTATGTTATTTGTTGGTATCAATTAGGGTGCATGTTATATTAAGATAAGTTTAGAGATAAGGTGCCCAAAATGCTTGTGTGTAAAGTAAAGAGGTGTGCAAATAGTAATACCTATATCTTATAAGTCGAGCATCTATTTGTTGTGATCTTTAAAAAGTTACTACAACCCATCTCTCTTTAGGATAAATTACCAAATCGTCTCTCTTGCTCATAGTGTTTGTGAAACTGGACTAGACTGTCTTGTCGAATTAGTTGAATCAACAAATATTCACGAATCCAGTTTAGTACATAATGAAAACCTTTCTTTGCCAAAACTTGCTAATGGTTGGCAAACTAGTTATTTTTCATTTTTCTCGAACTTTGGTTATTATTAACTTACTTTTATGTTTCTTTAGATGGTTACTTGTTTTCATGCTTTTATTTAAATGACTATTATTTAAATTCATGCTTTGATGTAGATATGTGATTTTTAAAAGTGAAAGAATAATAAAAGATGAGTGAAAAGCAATAATCCGTAATTAAAGCAATAAAAGAATGTTAAATATGAGGAAATTCCATCATTATGGATCATGCATCAATATATATATATATATATAGAGAGAGAGAGAGAAATTAGTAAATATATATATATATATGATTAGATGCTTAAAAATACTTAAGAATTTTCACCATTGGATTTATGAGAATGAAAGTTTACATTCAAATTTCAAAAGTAAAAAAAGTATGTTTGGTACCTTTTTTCAGTGTATTTATTGTATATGCTATTTTTTTAATTTTGAAATTTGAATCTCAATTGTTGATCTCATCGATTAAATGAATGAGATTTTAAGTAGATTAGAGCACCATTAATGTATGCATTGACTAACCTCTCTCTCTCTCTCTCACACACACACACACACATATATATATATATATATATATATAATTTAGTAGCCACTATAGGTACACTTAAAATTTGAATTCAAAAAGAAAAAATATATGCAGTTAAAATTTAAATTTAAAAAAGAAAATATATATACATATTTTTTTACTACTGGTATGCTTTATTCACATGTATATTTTTGTGCTTTTTAAATTTAAAGTACAACAATAAATGATTGAAATTTGTTAGGATATACTAGCTAGTATGTATTAGGTAATATAAATAAATAAATAAATATATAATCTGTTTGAATGCGGTTAGACCCTGAACAGGCGCCTTTCTCTCTCTCTCTCTCTCTCTCTGGTGATTAAATTCCAAAACGGACCGACCAGACTCCAATGATGGTGAAACCGGTTGTGCCTCTCTTTCCTTTTCTCGTTTGGGAGGAAAACTAACCCGAAATTAGGAGACACCCTTCCTTTCCTTGTGGTGGCTTCGTAATTTTGTCGCCTTTACGCCTCTCTCTGGGCTCCACCTCGGCATTCATCTAGAGAGAGAAAACCATGAACAAGGAAGAATAAAGCGAACGAAGGCAGAGGAGAAGAAGCGAGGGAAAGGATCGTTTCTTGGGCTGCGCAGACAGCAGCCCCCTTGAAAGTCTTGCTTGATTTATGAATGGAATTGGATAACATCGAATGCATCTCATCGTCCGATGGGATCGATGAGGAAGACCGCTCTTTCTCGAAGCCTCACGTTTCCTCAACGATTTCGCCCGCTACGAGCGTCCATGAACTCCTTGAATGTCCCGTTTGCACAAATTCGATGTACCCACCAATCCATCAGGTGCAAATTCCTATCATTTGATCTTTTCTCTTCCATTAGTGATATTCTCTTTCTTGTTTCTTGTTTTATCCTTTGTTGCTGGTAACGGTTTTTTGTTGGTTATTACTTTTTCGTTTGGTGGAAGATGGCATTTTTCTTTTTTTGGCCATTTAACAATTGTTTTGTTGTGGGTGTCGCTGAGTGTGTGATTCTCTTGGATTTGTTTGATAAATTGTTGTTCATGGTTTTCTTTGGCTTGGTGATTGAGTCATTCGGTTCGGCGAATTGGGTTATTTGTTGAGAGCATTCATTTTGGCGGTTGGGCAACTCTGGCTGTCCTCCATTTGATTGGGCGTTGGGTGATTCGTGCAGCCTTCAGTGTGACAGACGATTGTGCAATTCTTCCAGTCTTCCATTTGATTGAGGGATTCCGCAACTCTCTCTCTCTCTTTCGTCATTTGTTCTGTGGCTTTGCGATTTTTCTCTTGAAGCATTTGTTCCTCTTCTTCTCATCAAGAACCATGATTCAGAATTCTTCCAGTTTAGTTTATACTTGATTCGGTTGGTTACAGATAGTCCTCCTAAGTTGGTTTCGTTTTCGCTTGCTTTATTTATTTTCATTCAACAAATCCTTGACAGTGTTCCGTTTTCAACTTCTTGTCAGAGCTTCTATTCTTGCTCTCTCATTCTCTCACTGAACTTATGGTAGCTTTGATCGTTTGTGCTTTTCCTATTGGTTTACATCAGTTGCATATACCTCGGGTTAATTTTTTCCGTCGTTGGTATTTCAGCAGATCATATGTTGCATTGAGCATTTTCCGTTGGAAATATGTGGTCTTGTTGTTTTCTTTTTTCTTTATTCCGGAAATGGGTGTTAATAGGCTACTTGAGTTCACTTTGGATACGGATATGTAGGATCACGCTTCCAGGATAGTCGCATAAACAGGTGTTGTGAGGAATAACCTCAGAACGTTGAAGCTTCTTTTCTATTTTGGTGCATCTTAGTGAGATACCATGACAGTCTTGGTTCTTTAAATTGAAAGATATAAGGGTTATAAGAGCACAAGTCTTTACATCTCTTGCTCGAATTGTAAGATCTGAGTCTTTTGAAACTCTTCAAGAGAATCAAGAGATGATTGTCCTCTCGATAATCTATAATGGGAAGGCTAGGTTCTAATCCTGTAAGTCATACATTTCTCAACATGTAAAATAGGATGAAAATGTCTTCAAAATTTAAGAAGAAAAAGACAGAAAATGATGTTTAAAGTAACAAAAATCAATTCACAATTCAACACAAAAAATGAAAATACATTTACGTGACAAATGCCAATATTTTTTACCTATTCACCTTTTGCATCATCTCTTGATCATATCACAGTATTTGCAAGTATGGATGGCATCCATTACAATCGCTTCATGTGCTGAAATTATGTAACGTCTTTGCAACTATGGCCAGAGGAACTGATAACATTGCCATAAGTTGTAGGCATGCACTATCTTCTGATACTTCAAATGTGTATGTGTTCCTACAATCCTATCTATCTGAATATTGTTTTTTCAGTGTTGATTTCCTTTCTGTCTCATTTAAATTTTAGGTTTCTAATCATTTGCCTCCTAGGAAAATGGGATATCATATAGTGAAGTATCCATGGACATTGTCGTCTTACTATTGTAAGTTCAGATTCATAGTGTTAATGGATACATTTCTAGAATACGGCAGCAAATGGTTCTGAGGCAGATGTGCCAGTTATGTGATTTTGATGAACTCTTGGATGATTGTTTTCCTTTGTTCACCCAAGACCATGATGGCGAGCATTTCAGATTTACTACAGAATGTTGGAAATTTCTCTTTCAAGTGTCTAAAGATATATAAAATGCAACAATTTTTGGCATGTGATGTAGTGCTTTTTTTCAATTGATCACGGAACAAGATGATCCCAGTAATCTCAAACAAGAAACATGCAATCTTACCCTGATATCCATCCAAGTTTCATTATTAATCTTCATGTCCAATTTAACTCATCGAATGGTGATGTATGTGCCTTTTGAGCTTCACATGTAGGAAATGTTTCAGTTTAGGTAGTTCCATTTGAAAGAGTGTCTAGCTATTTTTGTCTCTTTCAAAATGAAAGATGCGATTCAATTCCCAGAAAAAAATGAATTTTGTCAGTTGCAGCTTGCATACCATGCGCTAGGGCTCTGCTTGGTTATGTTTATTCTTTTGGTTTTGGCTTCATATTTTCTTCTGGTGGCAAGGATGTTATTTTGCATCCTTACCCATCTAGCAACATTTATGGCTTTTCTATTTTTGTTTATTTGAAGCGCTATCTAAGATGTAGTTAATACAGATCTAAGATGTAGTTAATACAGCTTATGCACCTTTTGTTGTTTGGATTTTTGTAGTCTCAAAAACTGTTCTATGCTTTCAAACCTTTTTATTTGTTGGTTATTGGAAAACCAAATCTAGATTTTCATTTTAAACGAGCTAAGCTTCTCTTAATGATTTGAGGGTGAAGAAAGTTCTTTCTTGCAACCTCAGGGAATTGTGGTCCACGTCTGACAGTCTGTAGTCTTTGAATATTCTGGATTGTAGTCGACGCATGAATCTTCGTTCATGTAAGACTTGTCCTGCTTTTATAGCTTGCTATATACTGAATAGTGGACAGTGTATGTTGTATCCAACAAGCTCCTCACCACGCCAAGACCGAAACCATGTCTTATTCCACATTAAGTGGGGACGGCTCCTCCTACAAGCTTGTATAATTTCCAGTTTAATATCATTTGCCCATTCTCAAATTTTTTGTGTACGTTTGTGGGCTGTCTGTGGTTCTGTGATTGGGAAAAAGATCAAATCATCTGTGACGTTATTCAATGATTCTTTAATTGGAAAAGATCACAATCATCTGTGATGCCATAACCGACATAAACAAGTGTGAAATTCCACTTTAAACTTGTCAAATCAGCTCTAGGGAATTCATAGCTGAGCCCACATTTTGAGGGCCCTTTGATACTTTTATTAGATCTGTTCGTAATGGATTCTATATAAGCAGCTGATAAGGTTATATGCGCCTAAATAAGTGGATTAATGTTGTTTGTGTTGTTGCAGTGCCACAATGGGCACAATGGTTCAACTTGTAAGACAAGGTGCACAACCGGTGCCCAACTTGTAGACAGGAACTCGGTGACATAAGGTGTCTGGCATTGGAGTACAGATAGCAGAATCACTTGAACTGCCTTGCAGATACAGCTCCTCTTGGGTGCCTCCAGAGATATTTCCATATTACAGCAAACTCAAACATGAAGCCATGTGCAACTTCAGGCCATACAACTGCCCATATGCAGGGTCTGAGTGTTCCTTTGTTGGTGATATTCCCTTCCTTGTTGCTCATCTGAGGGATGACCATAAAGTAGACATGCATACTGGATGCACTTTCAATCATCGATACGTCAAGTCTAATCCTCGTGAAGTTGAAAATGCCACCTGGATGCTCACAGTATGGCTAAATTACTGGACTCCGTGCTATTGGGTTTATTTGTTTGCATAATAAACTTGTCTTTAGTTTATGGAAATCTGAGGACTTCTTTTGCATTTCTAGGTGCACATTTAGTTTTCTCAAATATCATAAATTTTTAGAATATCCTGCTGTGTGCATAATATAGATGCAAATGTAATCAGGTTCTTTTGTTTATTTTGCTGAAACTAGTTCTCATTATAATGACAATAATATGGAAGCATCCTAAGATATGTCGTACGTCTGTATGTGTGTGCGTTGAGGGGATGAATCTGGGCATTTTCCATTGTAAGGTATGTTTATAATCTACTATGATTTCTTGACACATTTATCTCTCTCTCTCTAGGTCTTTCATTGCTTTGGACAGTATTTCTGCTTGCACTTTGAAGCTTTCCAACTTGGGATGGCTCCAGTGTACATGGCATTCCTTCGCTTCATGGGTGATGACAATGAAGCAAGGAATTTCAGTTACAGTCTTGAGGTTAGTGGCAACGGGAGAAAGCTAATCTGGGAGGGTATCCCTAGGAGCATTAGGGACAGTCACCGTAAGGTTCGTGATAGCCATGATGGTCTGATCATTCAAAGGAATATAGCACTTTTCTTCTCGGGTGGGGATCGAAAAGAGCTGAAGTTACGGGTGACAGGCAGGATATGGAAAGAACAGCAGAACCAGGAAACTGGTGTATGTATACCAAACCTCTGTAGCTAGAACTTCATTGATGTTCTCGTGATCAGTGTGTGAATGTTGTTTTGATCAAGTTTCTTGGATTGTTGATTTCTGAACCATGTTGTAATATAAACAGTCCAGTTATTGCAGTCACAGTTGTATTTGTAATTTATTTGCTTTTGTGTTCTGAGTTGTTTAATAAATGTCATATTTTTGTTCATCTATGTGTGCTGCATATGTACATATACATTCTTCTAATTGTACTCCACAGCCACGTTCAATACTTGTGCTTGCTCTTTGCTTATTCACTTATATGACAGATAATACATCCTTCGTATTCTGTAGGGATCAAGGTTATTTTGTCGTCAGTGATATGATCTAACTTGACTGCAATCATGGAGAGTTAGTTTTTTCTTTTCAGCAGTCTGAACGACATCCCAAACAAATTAGATACAATATAAAAAAAATTGCTACATTGCCGCCCGAATGTAGTGAAAATTTTTCAGAGAGGGTCTCCGCATTTTGATTATGGACGGATGCGGGGGGGGGCAAGGAAGCTAGTCCTAGATAATAAGATTTGTATTGGTTCTTGGAATATCGGAACATTATCCGGTAAGCTAATGGAGGTGGTAGATACTATGATTCGGAGAAAGATTCATATTCTATGTTTACAAGAGACAAAATGGGTTGGAGAAAAAGCAAAGGAGATAGAGGATACAGGTTTTAAATTATGGTACTTAGGTAAAGAAAAGGCTCGAAACGGAGTTGGTATTATCATAAATAAAGATTTAAAGGAGAGTGTAGTAGACATACAACGATATGGTGACCGAATCATGACATTGAAATTAGTGTTAGGAGCAGAGATTTTGAATATAGTTTGTGTTTACGCACCCCAAGTAGGACTAGAAGATAGCATAAAGACAGTTTTTTGGGAAGAGTTAGATAAGGTAATTCAAAAGATTCCACAAAGGGAGATGATTTGTTTAGGAGGAGATTTAAATGGACATGTCGGTAAAGAGGCATTAGAATATCAAGGAATTCATAGAAACTTTGGTTTTGGGGATATAAACGAGGAAGGTAGGGAGATTTTAAATTTTGCTATGGCATTTGATCTCTTTATAGTCAATACAATATTCAAAAAACAAGATGAACATTTAATTACTTATAAGAGTGGCTTATCACAAACACAAATTGATTACTTTATTTGTAGAAAAAAAGATAGAGCGTGTTGTAAAGATTGCAAGGTAATTCTGGGAGAAAGCTTAACCACCCAACATCGACTTTTAGTTATGGATTTACAAATAAAAAAATGGACAAAGAAGAAAAGAGTGCATCGAGCTATTCGGACTAAATGGTGGAACTTCAAAAGCGAGAAAGAAGATATGTTTAAACAGAAAGTCGTTCAAGGAGATGTTTGGAATTATGTTGGCACACCCTGTGATATGTGGAATAATATGGCTATACATATTAGGAAAGTGGCGAAAGATGTATTAGGAGTATCTAAGGGAGGTGTACCGGCACAAAAAGAAGCTTGGTGGTGGAGTGAAGTAGTACAAAATAAAATCAAGGCAAAGAGGGCATGTTACAAATTACATTATGCTAAGAAAACTAGTGAAACTTTAGAAGCTTATAAGAAAGCAAAGAAGGAAGCGAAAAAGGCCGTTAGTGTAGCAAAAGCTAAGATTTGGGAGGACTTATAGTCTTATATAAAAAACTCAACTCAAAAGAGGGTGAAAGAGATATTTTTAGGATAGTTAGGGCTAGAGATAAGAAAACTAAAGATCTTAATTATGTTAGATGCATAAAAGACGAGGATGAACAAATTCTAGTGGCAAATGATGATATAAGAAATAGATGAAAAAACTATTTTTATAATCTTTTTAATGAAAATAAAGATGTTAGTATTAGTTTAGGAGATTTAGCCAAGTCAGAAAAGTATATAAACCACAATTTCTACCGACGTATTCAAAAGAATGAAGTCAAAGAGGCTCTTAAACATATGAAGGGTGGTAAATCAGTAGGACCAGATAATATTCCTATAGAAGTTTGGAAAATACTAGGAGAAATAGGAATCACTTGGCTCACAAGACTATTTAATGAAATATGGAAAAACCAAAAGATGCCCGAGGAATGGAGAGCAAGTACACTTATACCCATATATAAGAACAAGGGAGACATTCAAAATTGTGCGAATTATCGAGGTATCAAGTTAATGAGCCATACTATGAAATTATGGGAAAGAATTATCGAACGTAGGTTAAGATAAGTATCAAGTACAACAGAAAACCAATTTGGATTCATGCCAGGTAGATCTACTATTGAAGCGATTCACCTTTTGAGACGTCTTATGGAACATTTTTGAGCAAAAAAGAAAGACCTTCACATGATATTTATTGATCTAGAAAAAGCTTATGATAGGGTACCGAGGGAGGTTCTTTGGAGAACTTTGGAAAAAAGAGGTATCCTATTGACATATATTAACCTTATAAGAGACATGTATGATGGTGCAAAAACATGTGTAAGGACTCATGAAGGAACGACAAACTTCTTTGAAGTTAATATTGGGTTACATCAAGGATCAACTTTAAGTATATACTTATTTATATGGTGATGGATGAGTTAACAAAACATATTCAAGATGAAGTACCTTGGTGTATGTTATTTGTAGATGACATTGTATTAGTGGAGGAGTCTAAGGAAAAAGTTAATAGAAAATTGGAACTATGGAGAGAAACATTAGAAAGCAAAGGCCTCCGACTTAGTAGAACAAAGACAAAATATATGGAATGTAAATTTGATCATTTGGTTACTTTAGAGGACATAGAAATTAAAATTGGCACACATTGCATTCCCCAAAAGGAAAGTTTTAAATACCTAGGGTCAATTTTTCAAAGTGATGGAATAATTGGTGGAGATGTTACACATAGAATTAATGCTGGTTGGTTAAAATGGAGAGGAGCATCAGGTATTCTTTGTGATAAGAAGATACCATTAAAATTAAAAGGTAAATATTATAGAGTAGCAATTAGGCCTGCCATGTTTTATGGTTCTGATGAGTGTTGGGCAGTTAATTATCAACATATACAAAAGATGTTTGTGATAGAAATGAAGATGTTGAGATGGATGAGTGGTCATACAAGAAAAGACCATATACATAATGAGGTTATTAGAAACAAATTAGGAGTGGCACCAATAGAGGATAAAATGAGAGAACATTGTTTAAGATGGTTTGGACATATAGAAAGAAGATCAAAAGAAGAACCTCTAAGAAGGTTAGAAAAACTATATTTGGAAAGTATTAAAAGAGGTAGAGGACGACCACAAAAGTGTTGGAAAGAAACAATAAAGAATGATCTAGCTTATTGGGAGTTAACTGCTAACATGGCACACGATAGGGATCTGTGGAAACAAAGAATCCATGTAGACGACCCCGTCTAGTATGGGAAAAGGCTTAGTTGTTGTTGTTGTTTGTTTATAAAAAAAATTGTGCTTCCTTTGAATGGAGTTGGCTGATGCAATTTATAGTGAGGGGTTTTACCCCTGCATAAGGGTACCAACAGCGGGAAATCTTTTTAGAGTGGACCGAGATCATTCTGACACTAATTTAATAAATTTTATGGAAGCCTGAAGTTAAAAGTGCTTGGCAAAGGGTTCTACCAGGACTGGGAGTCTTAGTTCTTCCTCAGTAGCTCAGCAGTATATAGTGGTGGGCTCTTACCTGCCTGGTAATAGGTTCAATTCCCTACTTTGGGAGATTTGATTTGAGCGTTGGGTCACTGCTTTTCTTACTAAGCACAAGCCTAGCAGTGGATCCAGCTAGCCTACAACGAGTGTATCCTTACTGCACTCTCTAGCCGACCGACCCACTTAGTGTGGAAGAACATATCTGCTAAGGATTTTTCCCTTTTTCGGTTACAATGGAAGGCTGAAGCTCAACACACGCATGCACACCTTGGGAATTGAACTTGCCACCTGCATTGTGGGTGTTGAGAGCCCTGCCAGGTGAGCTAATGGTCTCTGTGCTTGTCTAAGGTTATTTTCTTTACATAGAATACAACCCCTTGACAAACTGAGCTGTTGGGTTATGGTGGGTAATCTTTGAGTTTGCTTAAAGTAGAAAACTTGTACTGTAGGAGATTATAAATGAAGTGGTTGGCTTAAGTGGGCCGATGCATTCTGGCAGCTAGCCTTGCGGGGCTTGTGGGACTCCTCTTGTTGTGCTGGAGACAGACCGATCTAAATCATGGTTGTGCTTATTCCATATTGTCATGTCCTTGATCTTTAGAATTATCACTGCATGTGGAGCTTTTTTTTTTTATTTAGCACTCAGACTCGATGGATTCGAAAGATTTCTATTTTTTTACCCTTGATCTCTCCTTAGCTTTCGATTTGCCTCTATCAAATGAAATGTGAATCTATTGTCTTCCTCTCATCGAGATAAGGAGGCTTCCCATTCTATGCATGCTTCAAGTAAAATTCTCCTTGCCACATCTTTGGAGTTGAGTAATTATATGAGAAACTACTGTGCTCAATCACCTGCTGCCATTACTCATCTTTCGCAGCCTATCTGTAAGTGTACTTAAATCTGATCATAGATTGATTACTATTTGTCATAAACCAGCCTAATTGGTTTCTTATGATTACATTAACCATGCAAACCAAACGGTTGTTAGGCATTTTGATTGCATTCTGGTTGCAATGGTTTCTAGTCTTAATAAGAATTCTTCGCCACAGTCGTTACTGGTAAATTGGGGAAGGATGAAATATGAATAACAGGTGAGAGGAGAGGTGAAAGTAATAGTGAACAAAGGAGAGGTAATAGTAAGAGTTAACAATCAATTGTTAAAAGGGGTTGGGCTCTACTGGCCCTTGCCCCTGGACCAAGGCCATTCGCCTTTGGTACAGGTGGGCCAACAGAGCCCCAACGGCTACCCCAAGTAGTTGGGGACTGGCAGGGGCTACTTGGCCCCTCTCAGCCCACTCTCTTCACTCCTTTCCTCTTCTCTTCTCTTCCTCGTGTATTCTATAAATACTCCTCTTGAAAATACTTTAAAATGAAGTCTTTTGTGGTTAAATAATATTTCTCTTTTTAATACATTGGGCCTTTGTTGCATACGTTTTGTTATAGCCTTTTTCTAAGGCTTTTTGCAAGTGATATTTTGAGGTGATCTTTCGTTGTTACATTGAAGCATCATCTTTGTTACATGGTATCAGAGCTATTTTGCGATCGTGGAAATATTATTCATCTCCTCGAGAAGCATGCTGATCGTATTTTATAACTTTACCTTTTTAGTTTCTTTTTCTCCTTTAAATATGATGATAAAGGGGGGTTAACTTTTGTCTAACACCCTCGAACTAAAAGACATGAGCCTAATATATGAAAAATTACTTATATTTTAAAAAATTATAAGGTTATATAAGTGGTTTGAAGGCACAATGCCACACTTGAGTAAAAAGAGGAATATGGAGGTCATAGAACAATCGTATGGGTACTCATGAATAATATAAAGAAGCATGAGAATATTTAAAAAAATCTCATGTTCAAAGCGATGTGACTCATAGGATGGCATTGAGAGACAAATTGGTCTTACTTAGACAAGAAGATAAAGGGGTAAACAAATTTTTTGGGAAATATTCTAATGTTTGAAACAATTTATATGGTTACAAAAAGAAATGTACACAATGTCTTAGTGAGAGACAATGTAAAGATAACGAGAATTTCGTATACCAATTTCTAAGAAGTCTTCGGGAAGAATTTGAAGGGATAAGATTATCTTTCATTCATAGAAAATGAGAGATTTTTACCGATCTCAAAATGACAGAAACAAGAATAAATGAAGTTAGACTTCAAAGAGACATCGCCTTGGCCGCATTAAAACCTGGAGTAAATACGAAGGCTTATCGATCTCCTCATTTCAAAAGTGAAGAAGGAAGAAAAAACATTATTTGCTATCATTGTAGAGAGGTCGGATATATATGGCCAAATTGCCCAAAGTTGAAAAGAAATGTGACATTAGTAGAAGAACAATACTCGAAGAAAAGATAAAAAGACTTCAAACTCAAATGAAAGACAAAACAACAATAGGTACGATTTGTTCTTCTTTAACTAACCAAGTTTAAAGTACGGTTTCTTGAATTCTTGATTTCGGTGCCTCATTTCATATGATTTGTAATGAAAATATTTTAAAATCATGTGTTGGAAAACCATTATCATGTGTTTATACTACGGATGAAACACAATTAAGTGTTGATAAAATTGGTAACTTCAAAAACAAAAATTAAAATTAGTGTTGTTCCAAAACTAAATTAGAACTTACTTTTCGTATCCCAAATTTCGAATAAAATTTGTGTTATAACTTTTTCATTCATGGGATGTATTATACATGATCGCCTCTCGAAAAAGGTGATTGGTTGTGGCCATAGGGACCTATATAGTATGCTCTTTTATGACATAAAAGATTAGGACATCTTAATGTTAAAAAGTTACATCAATGTCCTCTTGGAATAAATAATATTGAAAACTTTTCTTACAAAGATTGTATACTTGGCAAAATTCAACATCTACCCTTTTCAAACAAAACTCATATTTGCACAAAACGTTTGAGATTATTCACTCGGATGAAAGATCTTGAGCAACTTACTTACTTTTTGAGTATTGAGGTAACTCACAATGCTAAAGGTTTTTTTTTTATCTCAAACTAAATTTGTTAATGACATTGTTCTTCGATCAGGTGTTACTGATGATAAAGTCGTTGAGACATCTTCGGTAATCAACCAAAAGATGCAACTTGTTCATGGAGAACCATTAAGTGACCCAACCCCCTATAGACAGATGGTTGGGACACTCACTTATCTCACCATCACATGTCCAGATATTGCACATGCTGTACATACTGTAAGTAAGTTTCAACACTCTCATACCTCTTTGCATATGAGTGTTGTTATGAGGATTGTTCGATATATTCGACAAATAACGACTAAGGGAGTATTTTTATCATCTTCATCTTTACTTCAATTAAATGCATATAATGATGCTGATTGGGGTGGTGATATCAATGACAGGCACTCCACGATCGGTTATTGCATTTTTCTTGGCAACTCTCTTGTCTCCTAAAAATGTAAGAAATAACAAAATGTATTCCTTTCCTCTACTTAAGATGAGTATCACGCAATGGCCAACACGACCAATGAATTGACTTAGCTCATATGATTACTACAAGACTTGGGTGTGATACTCGAGTTCTCTCCAATTTTGTACTGCGATAATAAGAGTGCTATATATATTACTAACAACCACACATTTCATGAGCGGACCAAACATGTCGAGATGGATTGTCACAATGTTCGTGAAGAGCATCTACATGACCATTTGACACTACAATTTGTTAGATCTGAGTATCAACTTGCAAATGTCTTCACCAAATCGTTACCCGCTCCACGTCTTCACTTCTTAGTTAGCAACCTTTCGGTCATGACACCGTTAGTTTGAGGGGAGGGTGTTAAAAGGGGTTGGGCTCTACTGGCCCTCGCCCCAGGACCAGGGTCATTCGGTCTTGGTACAGGTGGGCCAACAGAGCCCTAACGGATACCCCAAGTAGCCGTTGGGGACTCGCAAGGGCTGTCAGCCCACTCTCTTCACTCTTTCCCTCTTCCCTTCTCTTCCTCGTATTCTATAAATACCCCTCTTGTAAATACTTTTAATTCAACCCTTTTGTGGCTAAATAGTATATTTTTTAATATATTGTGCCTTTGTTGCATACGTTTTGTTATAGCCTTTTTCTAAGGCTTTTTGCAAGTTATATTTTGAGGTGATCTTCACCAATTTTCTGCTGCTACATTGAAACATCGTCTTCATTACACCAACAACCTTGCACTTCAATGCTACAACGTAGCTAATGAGTTGAGAGAGAAGAAAACACGCTACAAGCCTTGTTGAAGGACTTGATAAGCAAATGAAAATTCATATTTCACTTGATACAGAAACAAAAGGTGCCTTACAGATCTAGTGATGGTGATTTTATAGCTGGGAATAGGCCTTCTCAGTTGGTCAATAAAAGAGAAGGCAAGAGTTAATGTTGCCACACAATCAACCAATAAACAAAACATTGTATTAATTGCCCAAACTAATAGTTAAGATGCGGCCTAGTTAGCCAATAGAAAAACTTACCTGTTAGATAGTTGTTGGAGTGAGACACCACTTGTCGAGGATTTCCATATGAGTGCTAGGTGGTGTGAGTGATGACTGAGATATGCGCTTCCTCTTGGCATTGGGCCCAAGAATGGGTAACAGGCCGCGGTTGATTCGGTGTGGCTATTGTTCATGGCTCGAGTTAGACTTGCTTGTATTCAATTCCAAGTTGCTGCTTCTTTTATCTTCATTGATGCACACATCACTATTAGACCACACTCCATCTAGATACAGTTCATTGTCTTTCAATACCAACTCAAAATGACAAGAGCACGCTTTTACCGTTCTCCCAAGCATGGCGCTGAGTAGGAGAGCCCTAAAGCATAATTGGTTACCATATATGAGTTTAGAATTTAGTGCCTGAAGTTACTCAACAACAACTAAGTATTTTGCCACACTAGGTAGGATTAACTACATGGATTCTTTGATGCCCTAGAGGTCGATCTTGTATAATATTAGTAGTCATCTTCAAAAGATCATATCATTATCTAGATTTGCACATCTTCTCATTGAAACTTCATTTGGTCGTTTCTCTATATATTTAAACCATCTTAAACATATCTTTCTCTATTTTAACTTATATGGTGTTATGCTTGTCTTTCTCTATATTAACTTATATGGTGTAATCCAACTTTTGCTCTAGTAACCTCAGTATGCATACTTCTTTTCTTGTGTGTCTATGCATCCACCTCAACATTTCTATTTCTACCACATGCATCTTTGGCATATCTTAATAATCGACTTTGCAACACTTAACACCATATGATGTTACCCTTTCTTATTATTATGTGATAATATTTATCATTCAACTTTATTGTATCTTCTTATTACAAAGAAGCACTTGAGGTACCTTTTTGTTTTAACCAACTTGAGATAATTTTAGGTATAATATCTTTATCAATTTTTTTGTTACTTTAAAAGATTGACCCTAAGTACTTAAAATTGTTTTTTTATGGATGCAATGTATATGAATTGTAACTTCTTTATCATTTGTTTTTAATGAAATTACCAGACTTGCACCTCATTCGTTTTGTTTTCGTCCTACTACATCGAAAACTCTTTGTTTACAATTTTTTTCTTTACAATTCAAGTTTATTATTAATTCCTTTTACTCATCCACCAATACACTATCATCTATAAATAACATACAAAGTGCTTCAGCTTAAACGTACTTTATTAACTCATCCATCAACAAAGTAAAGAGGTATGAACCTAGAGTTAACCTTTGATACAACAACATAGATTCTTTGTTTTCATTGAGCCCAATCATGTACCATGCTAACAAAACTTAGCATAAGTTAGATCATTTTTTATTATTTACTTCCAACACTTCTGTGGTCGTCTTCTTCCTCTTACAATTTAGTTTATCAATGAAATTGTGTTTAGCCCACTGAGTTTAAACTTCTTTCAATTCATTCATGCTCATGTGAGCTCGCGTTCATGTTCATTCTGGCTCATGGTCTGCTGTTACACTGAACCAAAATAAAGACTACACAGAAAAGCGATTAGCTCCCTTACCTGGTTCCATGCTTCTTTTGGTATGGTGGGTTACAGTCCCACCTGAAACTCTGAAAATTTTCATTTGTGCATCAGAATTTCCAAAAAAGAATTATAAGTTTTTAAAGCCCGCCCCACCCGAACCTGAAGTCCGTCCATCCCAAAACAAATTTCTAGATCTGCCACTGACAAGCTCGAACTTTGATTGCTATCTCAAAAACTATGAGATTTACCATTGCCTTAATCGAGTTGAGAAATCACACTGGCCCCCTCTTGGTTTCGATAATGACCCTGAAACTGCAATGCATCACCAAAGCATCAAAACCACACCCTGATCGCACACCCAGGAAAACCTAAAAACATAAGGCTCAATTTGTATTACCAATGTCCAACCAATAATCGGTATCTTCTGCAAAAAGATTGCCAGGGTTGGCGAAAAAACACTGTTGCACAATTTGGTCAGTATTGGGACTGAATCTACACATTTTTTAAGGTAATTATATGTTAACTTTTTCCTTTTGATTGCAGGTTGTAGACATTTTAACTGGTAAGAA
The DNA here is from genome assembly GCA_036023115.1 of Brasenia schreberi. Classification (NCBI taxonomy): domain Eukaryota; kingdom Viridiplantae; phylum Streptophyta; class Magnoliopsida; order Nymphaeales; family Cabombaceae; genus Brasenia; species Brasenia schreberi. The sequence goes on along the minus strand of JAYKKT010000078.1, from coordinate 13,463,907 downwards.
GGCATTATTAGTACGTGAAGAGTAAGATGAACCCATATGATCCAAGAATCATGCCAATTATAGGCAACTCGATAAGGACCAAGAAGAGGCCCATCCTAAAAAAATTGTGCCCTGCCCTCAGCAGACATAAAAATAAGGAAAATCTGTTGGGCTGTGTCCAACTTGGTCCGTTGGGATTGACCAAAGTTCCAGTGGTCAAACTCATTTGCAAGCATAAATTGTCTTTCAATCTTTCTTATGCTTGCTAAAAGCTATTAGCTGACATGGGAATATAACTTTTTTCACTAAAATTTTGCAGTTACAAGCTGGAAAAGGTTGATACTTTAATATCATTAAGTGAAAACTTCTTGAGGTTCTACCAGTTTGTCATTGTCCCTCTTTCTTTGTGTGTTATCCTGTGGTTTTCGCCATTATCATTTGAGTTAATTTTTGTATTATCCTATAGTCTAACGTGGCACATTTACATGCCCCCATATATTACTTAACAATAAATATTAGCTAACAAATTTAATATTATATATTAAATTAAATTCTAATATAAATTTAGTACTAGATATAATAATAATAGTATTATTATTAAATTTAATAATAATATATATGTATAATATTAAATCTGAATTGATGTGGCTGCTGTGTGGTGGGTGATGTGGCAGCTTAAACAACTAACAAAAGGATATCTAGTAATAACGTTACTAGATTGGCTCAAGTATGATAAATAATGAAAACAACGGGATAATAAAAAAATTATTAAACCACAAAAACTAAAATGAAAAATCTCCATAGATAGTTTGGTGAAGCTTTCCCTGTCATTGATATAGAAGTAAAATATTTTTCTCTATTTTGTAGCAGTGCACGTGTCCACATGCATGTAACTGTTAAAGTGGGGCAATATCTTACCTTATGTGTATCATAATTTCTACTCATACACCTATTTTAGTAACATAATTACTATCTTCATATCCTTTTAGTAATCCACACACCCTAATTTAAAAATACTCATGCAGAATTTCTCTCTCCTCTCCATACCCAATTTCTCTCTCTCCTCATAACGTGAAGGCCATAGTTCAACAACATTTGTATATGCCAAAATGTATTCTTCTCCTTGTTATTGTTTGCGGGATCACCGTGTATATGATACGGCATTAGGTCTCCTATATGAAACGGTGACGTTACATCCTTCTACTCATGTTCTAGAAACTCTATGGGTTTTCAATGAGAATCCAGTTAAAAACAATGAAAACAATAAAAAAATTATAAAACCAAAACCAAATCAACGACATACCTTGACAAATCACCGAATCCTCCTTTAAATAAGCCTCCTATTTCTTCTTTTATTTTTTGTTCACTTTCTCTTCTTTCTTTCTATTTCTTCTTCCTTTTTCGATGGATTTTGATGAGTTCATTTGCTGCAAATGGATGTATATCGAGCAATGGGTGGTTGGGGTAGGCTAAAGAACGAAGAATTGCAAAGGAGGAGATAGAGAGAAAGAGTTTGTTCAGATAAAAAGAGTATCCCTAGGTAATTACTAAAAAATATCAGGAGTATTTTAGAAAATATGAGGAAAATGTGATGTATGGATAGTAAAAATGGTATGTGGATATGAATCTGGTTTCCTAAGGGTGTTACTATTCATACACAATTTTTTTTGAAACTGCCCTTTTAGTTTTTTTTCTCTCTCTCTCTCTCTTTCATTCTCTTGTTGCGAACACCATTTTCTTGAAAAAAGACCCACCCACCTAATGTCACCCTTCAAACAGTGACACACCCAATGCTCATCTATCATTTTAATATAACACACCTTAAGTGCATTTTATTATTGATCATGAAGAGGGACATGATTTTGTCACATCATCTTTAAGATAAAGATGTACTCACAACATGTTACTCCTCAAATAGTAAGTGTCGTGGGTGCATTTGTCCTTAAGTAAAACACACCTATGATTGTTTTGTCATAGGCACATCTCGTTGTCAGACACCGATTTCTTCCTTCTCATAAACCTTCATCGTGATCAATAATTTAGAGCTCTATTCTCTATCGATTTTTCGTGAGATTTATGTTAAGATCAATATAGAGATTGAGAATAATAGAGAAAGAAGTTCGATAAAAAGATAAAAAAACCATTAATAAAAGTTTGAAAAAGAGTTAAAGAGGGTAATATTTACAGTTAAATCAGATGATTGATAGAGACAATGACATTAAAAGAGAGTACCGAAGAGAGGAAAATCAAGAAAGATTGTTGGGAAGAAAGGAAAAGCCGACACATATCATCTGGAGGAGAAAAAACTGGTGAGCAAGAAGGAGAAATCGATGAGAAGGAAAAGATGAGAGAAAATATATGATAAGGGTAATTTGGGATTTTTTGTAAAAAAGTCGCATGTTTAGTAAAATGGGCATATGAATAGCAATTATGTTGACTAAACATACACTCTTTTTTAGAAAAAATCCCAAATTACTCTTGCTGTAAATTCTCTCTCCTCTCTTCCTTCTCACTGGTTTCTTCTTCTTGCTCATTGTTTTTTCTCTTCTCGATGATTTGTGTCGGCTTCTCATTTCTTCCCAATAGTCCTTCTCAATCTTTCTGTGTGTGACAATCTCTTTTAATGATATTGTCTCTCTCAATCATCTAATGTCCATGTATATCTTACTCTCTTTTAACTCTTTTTAAAAACTTTTTGATCTTTTTATTGATCTCTCTTTATCTCTTTCAAACTTTTATCTTTTATTTTCAATCTCTATCTTGATCTAAACATAGATGGTTCTTTGGTGTTTCAAGATATTGAGTTTTATTGACTCAAATTCTGAATTTATACCCCACAGTAAGTCAAATACCTTTTTCTTTTCAATCTCTGCATTTCTTTCAGTGTAACACGAAGAACACTTGATATTAGTATAATATAGAAGTTTATCCCAAAGTCTTTTAAGATTTGCATAGTATTTGCTGATAGAACGAGTTCCTTGTGTACAATTTCTAATCCTTTCCAAAATCTCATACTCTTTTGCCATATTCCTTTTTCTAAAATAAGCTTCAGAAACTGCACACCAGATTTCATAAGCAGATTCAAAAAACATAAAGGTTTTCTATTGATGGAATTATAGACTGAAGTAACCAAGATGAAATTAATGCATCTTCTTTTCTCCAACTCGGATATTGTGCATCATTTATATCTGGCCTCTGTGTTTGACCCATTAGGTGAGCTCATCTCTCCCTTTCTATAATAGCCAATTCCACTTACCTAGACCATTCCAAGAAGTTTTTGCCATCTAGCTTAGTTGTAATCTAAAAATTCTCTATTTTTTCATTGGTAACATGTTTAGGAATCAAGAAAGGGTTTTCAACCCCTTTTCCTTTGCTTGCCATATATGCAAGTTCTAATAAGGACTAAAAAAAACTGTTTAAATACGTCTGATTTTAACACACCGTATAGAATGTCCAATAAATGCCTATGGACAGAATCAATCGACTTTGTTTAATCTTCTGTTTTCACTTTGATAGATATAGATTCTAATGAACAAAAAATTGTCCAAGCAAATCAATAAGTGTTGTCGTTGATCACTAATGCGCAGAAATGGAAACGGATGACTGCTAACACGTCTGAACAACCAATTAAACAATTGGCTACTGTCAACTATATGGTGAAATCGACTCCAACAAAAATCTGACAAACTAAACTGAAACAATAACAATGTTCAACTGGACACTGTCAACTATATTATGAAATCGATTCCAACAAAAATCTGACAAACTGAACTGAACAATAACAACGTTCAGGTCTGCCCCTTAATATGATTAATGACTACCCAAAAAATATTTCATTGTGGTGGTTGTTGCTTGCCCTTTCAACAAATATTTGCAGGATAATTTCTTTCCAAAACTTTAAATCAATGCTTCAAAACAATATATTTTCGTTTCAATAAGAAAAACAACGAATTTACTCGCCTCATAGGCTCTGATACCATATTGAAAATAATAGCATTGATTGAGAGTAAATAACTTACAAATATTGACAAATTGGAGGCATTCCTCCAATATGCCCCAAAATGCAGAAAACGTTCACACAGTGCAGCCGTACAGGCTCTCTCTCCTATTACTTGACTTAACCCTAATCTACCTATTTATAACCCTTCTAACTTGAATTCCTAAATTACCCCTAATCATTCCTAATTACTACTAAATGGACATAACATACAATAAGACACAAAACGACATTACAATAAGACGCATAAAGACTTCTAGTTGACACATTACATCTAATTAACTCATAACACATTATAACAAACAATCTTTAACAAAAAGAACATTTTCCCAAAATCTTTTGAGGAGCTTAAGTGTTTGACCTTAACATTGCAATTGCTTTTTTATTCTAAGAAAAATGGATAATGCAGCTGATTTATGGTGGTTGATGAACTACAATAGATCATCTATTAGGTTTCTAGTCTAGTTTTCACTATCAAATGACACAGGAGACCTCAATTGAAAATTCAATTTTTACAACCCTCGAAGCTAAACATCAGCTCCACCCATGTAAGGGATCATCCTTGCATGGCTGGTCCCAAGCTCAGATAAAAGAGGAGGGTTGTGTTAGGCTTCTAACAGTCATCATAAAACTTTGTCAGATTTTATACCATGGATTACACAAATTATGAGCATTGTTTTGAGGCGTCTCCGCCTAGCGACGCGCTGCAGAGCCTGAATGCAGTGAAAAGTAAGCAAGGGTCACTACATTTTCGCCTAGATATAGTGAATCAATTGCAGAGAGGGTTCCCACATCATGAACGGGTGTGTATAAAGAAGTTAGTCCCACTATATTATCGCCCAAATGTAGTGAATAAATTACAGAAAGGGTCTCCGCATTTTCAATATGAACGGATGTAGAGGGTAAGAAATCTAGTCCTAGATAATAAGATTCATATTGGTTCGTGGAATATCAGAACATTGTTCGGTAAGCTAATAGAGGTGGTAGATACTATGATTCGAAGAAAGATTCATATTCTATGTTTACAAGAGACAAAGTGAGTTGGAGAAAAAGCAAAGGAAATTGAAGATACAGGTTTTAAATTATGATACTCAGGTAAGAAAAAGGCTCGAAACAGAGTTGGTATTATCATAAATAAAGATTTAAAGGATAGTGTAGTAGACATACAACGATATGGTGGCTGAATCATGACGTTGAAATTAGTGTTAGGAGCAGAGGTTTTGAATATAGTTTATGCTTACGCACTCCAAGTAGGACTAGAAGATAGTATAAAGATGGTTTTTTGGGAAGAGTTAGATAAGGTGATTCAAATAATTCCACAAAGAGAGATGATTTGTTTAGAAGGAGACTTAAATGGACATGTCGATAAAGAGGCATTAGGATATCAAGGTATTTATGGAAACTTTGGCTTTGGGGATATAAATGAGGAAGGTAGGGAGATTTTAAATTTTGCTATGGCATTTGATCTCTTTATAGTCAATACAATCTTCAAAAAAAACGAGATGAACATTTAATTACTTATAAGAGTGGTCTATCACAACAAAAATTGATTACTTTATTTGTAGAAAAAAAGATAGTGGAGCAAAAATAATTGGTACACCTCAAAAATAATTGGTACACCTCAAAACATTTGTGTTATAAAGATTGCAAGACAATTTTAGGAGAAAGCTTAACCATCCAACATTGACTTTTAGTTAAGGATTTACAAATAAAAAATGGACAAAAAAGAAAAGAGTACATCGAGTTATTCTGACTAAATGGTGGAACCTCAAAAGCAAGAAATAAGACATATTTAAATAGAAAGTCCTTCAAGGAGATGCTTTATGTTGGTACACCTTGTGATATGTGGAACAATATGCCTATACATATTAGGAAAGTGGCGAAAGAGGTGTTGGGCAAATCTAAGGGAGGTGTATTGGCACAAAAAGAAGCTTGGTGATGTAGTGAAGTAGTGCAAAATAAAATCAAGGCAAAGAGTGCATGTTACAAATTACATTATGCTAAGAAAGCGAGTGAAACTTTAGATGCTTATAAGAAAGCAAATAAGAAAGCGAAAAAGGCCGTCAGTGAAGCAAAAGTTAAAATTTGGTTGGATTTATGTAAAAAAACTCAACTCAAAAGAGGGAGAAAGAGATATTTTTAAGATAGCTAGGGCTAGAGATAAGAAAACTAAATATCTTAATTCTGTTAGATGCATGAAAGACAAAGATAAAAAAATTCTAATAACAAATGATGATATAAGAAATATATGAAAAAACTATTTTTATAAGCTTTTTAATAAAAATAAAGATGTTAGTATTAGCTTAAGAGATTCTTGATGATTAATTAATGATATAAAGATTACAGATAAAGCAAGTGATTGCAATGATATTGGGGAATAGGGTAGTTGGGATTCCTTTAAATGGAGTCTCTTAGATGTAAACTTTAGTTAATTGAAATAATTAGTGGGGACTAGAGTCAATTATAAATAAGGACCCTAAGTCATCCAGTTGCTTTAAGGTTTCTAAAGTTCGTTGGCTGCATTATGAAACCGTTGATTCTGGTTCACATTACATAATCGGGTTCTACATGGTTTCATTTTTTGGTTCATAGAAGCCGGTCCTTGTTAGGCTCCAATTGAAACCAAAAATTATAGAAGAGATGCGGACGTGCCATATCTTCAATCCTTCAATGGAGACCCACCGTACAAGCATGTCTCCGTGAGAGTTTTGAAAATCAATCTTTAAGATAGACTCGGTGGAGGGGTACACTCATCTGATTTTAACCCAGAGTTAACTGATAACATAACGTCGTAAAATTTTCACCCAACTTTATCAACATTAAATCTGTGGAGCTTCTAAGCAATCACTGATTTTATCACGAGTCAACCTGCCAGCATCCGTAGAACTGTAAACTCATAAGATTTTACGTTCTAAGACCACAATTTTGGCTACTATGGTTGCTACTTTTTTTGTCTTTGTGGGGATCTTAATTCCAGGTGGGAGGTAGGAAATCTAAACAGAAAAATTGAAGGATTGAAAATCTACCAAACATGAGCTTCTTTGGGCAGATACTGTGAAAATAAAACCAGTTTCCATCTTTATTTACCTTGATTAAAAAGTTACAAAAGTAAATCAGTTAAAACCCTGGATTCAGTTTTAAAATGAAAAAGCAGCTAAATTGCCGAACAGCCTATGAATAACTTCTTCCAAATATGCTTGCCCTGAAATTGACGTCTCACTTGAGGGAGCCAACCCGAACTTACCACCTGCCTCTGTAACCTCATCTCGATTCACCGATCGCGATGCATGGAGACGCACTTCGCCAAGGTGTAACTTGAATGAAATCTCTGTATTTTCTGCTGCACAAAATAATTGAAGATTCTAGCTCAGAGAAACCAGTCAACAGCGCACAGATGTGAACCATAGTTGTTTACATACAAAAGCAGCAGTGAAAAATGACCAAGTTCTTTTCACCCATCCCGTTTTAGATATTACATTTCAAATGTAAAAGCAAAAGAAGTGGACAGAAGCCAACCGGGTGGTACACACCCACTTCTGCATAGCATGCACGCGCGCACACACACAGAGATTTTATTTAAGGAACCATGTCTATACATCAAGAATTGCGGTTGGGGATTTCGCACAACCAGCTTAAAAGAGCCACCCCCGTAGCAGCTACAAGAATCTTCTTCCCGAAGAACCAATTCCCAAAATTGGATTAGAGCAGAGGCTGCAACCAAAAAAAAAGAAGAGGAAAACCAAGAACCTATCTACAATAATTAGGAGCTCAGATCACATCCCTGGCTGTTAAAGAACTGTGTTCCTGCCGGCTACAATGAAAATTTACGTGAAATCCATTCAGACAACCGCTTCATTTTGCTAGACATTTCAACACTCTTACCAAAGTAAGATTGAGCATTTGACAGCATTACAGTCGTATCATGTTCAAATGCCTCAAGGCTACGGTAATAGCCATTATACAACCGTGCTTGTATCAAGTCCAATGTAAGCGGAACAGGAAACCTGAAAACACATAATTCACTATATCAGGCGTCTGATACAAATCCAAATTCTATTTGATTGTAGGCACACATGCAGCAGGATGATGAAAACAAGTGTTACTCTAAGTGGTGATCGTGTTTTCCATGCATTCACACATCAACATAAAAAGGAAATCAGCAGAGAAGATGGAGAGAGTCGGCCTGCACCTGCTGCCGCCCTAATTCCTTTCTTTATTTCTGTAATTTTCAGTCTACACGATTAAGGGTTTTCACCCCTTAAATACTGTGATTACAACTTCTTATTTACTAATATGCCATTAATGAGGCTTTATTTTAAAGCTACCTTTAAAATATAACTAAGTAACTATCTTAACTACAGAAAAACAGTAAAACGTCTTCCAACAAGTGGCACACTAACACAATTAAGGTGCATTGAAAGTTTGAAACTGACAAACATAGCACACGGCAAATGGTCAGTCAAAATATAGAAGTCTATGGTACACCAATCATTCAAGGTCTCAAAAAATATTTGCGATGTTTTAAAGATATAGGGAAGAAAGTGCAAATGCAATAACATGGCATCTTAAAAGGAAGGTGATGATTTGGTCACATAAAGTAAGGTTACAGAGACTGTCGACAACAGTGTGCTCTGCTGCTTACTAACACTTAATACCAGTCTAAGATGTTGATGAAGTGAAAAAAGTTGTAATAGAAAAACATCAGTCTCCAGTACATCATCATCTAAAATACTTCTAGAGGAATTTCCTCTGCTACCCCAACATCTTTAAAGAATAGATCACTACAACAACAACTAAGCCTTTTCCGATACTAGACGGGGTCGACTACATGAATTCTTTGTTTCCATAGAGCCCTATCGTGCACCATGTTAGCAGTTAACTCAACATAAGCTAGATCATTCTTTATTGTTTCTTTCCAACACTTTTGTGGTCGTCCTCTACTTCTTTTAATACTTTCAAAATCTAGTTTTTCATACCTTCTTATAGGTGTTTCTTTTGATCTTCTTTCTACATGTCCAAACCATCTTAAACGGTATTTTCTCATTTTATCCTCTATTGGTGCCACTCCCAATTTGTTTCTAATAACCTCATTATGTATACGGTCTTTCCTTATATGACCGCTCATCAATCTCAACATCTTCATTTCTGCCATGGACATCTTTTGTAGATATTGATGAATAATTGCCCAACACTAAGAACCATAAAACATGACAGGTCTAATTGTTGCTCTATAATATCTACCTTTTAACTTTAATGCTATCTTCTTGTCACAAAGAATACCCGATGCTTCTCACCATTTTAACCAATCTGTATTAATTTTATGAGTAACATCTCCATCAATTCTTCTATCACTCTATAAATTGACCCTAGGTATTTAAAACTTTCCTTTGGGGGGATGCAATGTATGTCAATGTTAATTTCTATGTCCTCTAAAGTAACTAAACGATCAAACTTACATTCCATATATTTTGTCTTTGTTCTAAGTCGAAAGACTTTACTTTCTAATGTTTCTCTCCATAGTTCCAATTTTCATTTTCTTTAGACTCCTCCACTAACATAATGTCATCTACAAATAACATACAAATAAGGTACTTTATCTTGAATATGTTTTATTAACTCATCAATCATCATTATAAATAAGTATGGACTTAAAGTTGATCCTTGATGTAACCCAATATTAACTTCAAAGAAGTCTGTCATTCCTTCATAAGTCCCCACACATGTTTTTGTGTCATCATACATGACTCTTATAAGGTTTATCTATGTCAATAGAATACCTCTTTTTTCTAAATTTCTCCAAAGAATATCCCTCGGTACACTATTATATGCTTTTCCTAGATCAATAAAAATATCATGTGAAGGTCTTTCTTTTTTGCTCTAAAATGTTTCATAAAACGTCTCAAAAGGTGAATCACTTTAATAGTAGATTTGCCTGAGATGAATCCAAATTTGTTCTGTGCTATACTCGATACTTGTCTTAACCTACATTAGATAATTCTTTCCCATAATTTCATAGTATGACTTATTAACTTGATACCCGATAATTCGCATAATTCTAAATGTCTCTCTTATTCTTCTATATGGGTATAACTGTACTCACTCTCCATTCCTCAGGCATCTTTTGGTTTCTCCATTTTTCATTAAATAGTCTTCTAAGCCAAGAGATTCCTTTCTCTCCTAGGATTTCCAAAACTTCTATAGGAATATTGTCAGGTCCTAAAGATTTACTACCCTTCACATGTTTAAGAACCTCCTTGACTTCATTCTTTTATACTTTTTTGATTTGGCTAACTCTCCTAAGCTAATATTAGCATCTTTATTTTCATTAAAAAACTTATAAAAATAGTTTTTCCATCAATTTTTTATATCATCATTTGCCACTACAATTTTCAAATTCTTGTCTTTGATGCATCTAACAAAATTAAGATCCTTAGTTTTCTTATCTCTAGTCCTAGACTTTGCTGCTCTGTAGCTTCACTTCGTTCAGCCCCGTTACTGTAAGCGCTGCACTCGCTACGCTCAGCATATTTCATCCTTTTGTGCTAGCCTATCGTGCGCCACCGCCACCTCCGGGTGAGCTTACCTGGCAGTGTTAGTGGGCGCGGTGCTACTTTCTTAGTGCTATATAAGATAGGAAGGCATTGCTACTAATATAGTAGCGGGTATAAGCCTCTAAAGTTTCACTAGTCTTCTTAGACTAATGTAATTTGTAACGTGCCCTCTTTGCCTTGATTTTATCTTTACACTACTTCACTCTACCACCAAGCTTCTTTTTTTTGCACGTACACCACCCTTAGATTTACCTAATACATCTTTCGCCACCTTCCTAATATATATAGCCAATATTGTTCCCACATATCACAAATTGTACCAACATAATTTCAAGCATCTCCTCAAAGAACTTTCTATTTAAATATACCTTTTTTCTCGCTTTTGAGATTCCACCATCTAGTCGGAATAGTTCGATATACTCTTTTCTTCTTTGTCTACTTTTTAACCTCTAAATCCATAACTAAAAGTCAATGTTGAGTGGTTAAGCTTTCTCTTAGAATTACCCTACAACCTTTACAACACGATCTATCTTTTTTCCTACAAATAAAATAATCAATTTGTGTTTTTAATAAGCCACTATTTAAAGTAATTAAATGTTGTCTGACGCGTATCATATCGCATATCGCTGGGCTCCACGATACGGGCGTATTGTATCGCCCGTATCGTACTTTAATATTAAAATAATACAAAAATTAATTAAAAATTAATAAAAATTAGTAAAAATCCGAAAAAATATAAAAAATCAAGAAAAAATGGGTAATTGCTTTAAATTCATATAATGCAAAGTTTAGTACAGATGGAGCATTCAACATTAAACAATTGCATCCAAATTTATATATTTTGAATAAAAACATAAAATACATTTACATTTTACAAATTATAATCAGGATCATCAACTAAATAATCTTCATCTTCTCCTTGCTGAAGATCCTCATCATCATCAGCAGCAACACCTTCTGCTTGCAAATCAAATTCTTCATCACCTTGATATTGTTGTTGCGCTCCTTCCAAATTAATCCATGCAATGTCTTCTTCAGTTAGGAGGGCATTTTTTGCTGTCTTCTATAATCCAATCTTCTAATATATCAAAATTATCCAAACTTATTGGATCAAATTGGCTTTCTTGTCTATTTACTTTTTCTAATTGCCTACAACAAACAAAGATAAACAATTAGTAAATAATATTAATAATTGAAGTTAAACAATTTATTGAATTGAATATTTAAGTAATACAACATTACATTTCACGAAGGCGCATGTTACAACGAATAAAAACTAAATCATTTAGTCTCTTATGTTCCAACCTGTTAAGCTTCTTTATATGGATGTGTTCAAAGACACTCCAATTCCTTTCACAACCCGTTGCACTACAGGTTTGGCTCATAACTCTCACTACAAAATCCCTAAGGTTCAGACAATCAGTTCCAAACCTATTCATAATCCACAATAATATAAGATATATTTATTTAAGAAACATAAATATGAAGATAAATAATTTATTTGGACGCATCGTAATGCGGTTACGAATTGCTACAGGCAAACCCATCAAGTGAAGAGCATTATCATAAATCTCCATCTCTCGATGTATAGCATCTGCTATGCTCTCATCAAGGACTAATCTATCAATACAATCAATGATTCCTCGATTAACCTCACCGTCCCTTTTGAAGGTTGATAAGTACCTGAATGATGGGTTTAGATAATATGTTGCTGCATGAATAGGCTGATGCAATTGTTTATTCCATCTATTATCAATTATTTTTCACACGGACACATAATCTCTCTTTTTACCATTAAAATTGTTTATGATGGCTTCTTTTGCCCTATCTATGGCTTCATAAAGGTAACCCATAGATGGTTTCTCCTCGCTGTCAGCCAATCTCAAAACCTTTACTAAAGGACATGTAATCCTCAACAGTCTAACACATGCATTTCAAAATGTACTCCTAAATACTGTCTCGAAAATCTCATTCAGCTTTCTATTTCTTCTATTCTGAGGCAACTCTGCAAATTGTTGCCACTCATATGAGGAGAACATTCTCTTCAATGCTTGCTTCTGTCTTACAATACTCTGTACAGATAAGAAGTTTGTTGCAAACCGAGTTGGAGTTGTTCGAAGAAGCTCTGTACCTTCTGTATATTTCCTCATCATACACAAAACAAATGCATGGTTGTAAATGAATTTTGTAATATCTTGACAACACTCAGTTGCTGCCTTTATTTCATCCATCTCACCAATGTCCTCAAAATGAGATCTAAACAATGAATTGCATATCGTGTTCGGTAGAAAGTCATAAATATCAGCTAACTCCTTCTCAGCTGCTTTGTAGTTACTTGCAGTATTTGCAATCAATTGGACTACATTCTCTAACCCAACCTCTTGTATAACCTTATCAAATTCTTGTCGTAGAATATCCGCAGTGTGCCTCTCCTCTGACATATCTAAAGATCTCAAAAATATAAGTCCTTTAGGACAGTAGATAAGAAAGTTTAGCAAGGTCCTTCCTCGCCTATCTATCCATCCATCTGCCATGATAGTGCAACATATCTCCTTTCATGACTCTCTCAATGTCGAACAGTATTCTTACACTTCAATGACGGTCTTACCTAAGATCTTTCCTCTCAACTTCTGATAGGAAGGCATCTTGTATCCTGGACCGATGTTAGCAATTGCATCTGCCATTGCTTGAAAATAAAAACTGTTTGCTGTATTTAATGGAATGCATGCATCATAAAACCATCTGCCCACTATAAGTTCTGCCTAATCATGCAACTGTTCTGAAGCCATAACAGCACAAATTCCAAGTTGAGCACCAGGTATAGTAGTAGGAGGAAAAAATGAATGTATGCTAGAAGCTCTTCCTCTACTCCTTCCTGAACTTCCTCTTCTACCACCTCCAAAGTCTTCAGCAACTCTCTTTCCCTTGCTAGGTGCTCGTGAACTGCTACTACCAATATATGTTCTAGTATATGAAGGCAAACCACCAATGAATCCAAATCCAGTAGCATCATCTTTTTCAAACATCTCCAAATCATCCTTTTATTGTCTCATTTCCTGTATACTCTCAATCATCTGTAGACATTGCCATTTAATACCTTCTGGCAAACTTATAACTCTGCCTGTGTAAGGAGCAACTTCTTTCTAGGTTGAAACACCACCACTAACCATCCTCTCACAAAATAAACATCTAATCTTTAATCTAGAACCCTCAACTGGTGTACCCCATTGTCATGCCGGATCATCAGAACGAGAATGGGAGTATCTAACACCCCTTCCTGCCATCTCAATTGAGTACTTTAATTCAATAAAAAACCTCAAAATAAAAGCACTTTGTAAATCTCCAATCGTCAAATAACACTCAAATAGAGTGTCTCCCACTTCATGAATGTAATGAAAATCATATCCACACACTTAATAACTTTATATTTTGTCATTCAAAAAAACAATACAAACAAACAAAAAAAATAACAAATAAAAAGAAAAAAATGAAGAAAAACACTAAAAATATACCTAAATCCGATATTAGAGGCTTGTACAGACACCATAGAACACGTTTTTGGAGCCTTGAACACCAAGGAGGCGAAGAACGGTTCTTAGAGAGCTTGGGGAGGTATGGAGAGAGAGAGAGGAAACTCATAAAAACGCGGGTTTTGATTCGGCCAAGAACCCTTTATAAGGGTCCCTAGGCATATCGCCCGTATCGATACGACCCATATCACACGATACGGTGCGATAACATGGCAATTACGATACACTAGGTTGTATCGTATCGTGCGATACGGCCCACGATACGATACGTATCGCACCGTATCCCATGCCCACGATACGATACGGTGCGATACGGATAACACTGGTATTTACTATAAGAGATCAAATGCCATAGCAAAATTTAAAATCTCTCTACCTTCCTCATTTATATCCCCCCAAACCAATTTTCATGAATACCTTGAAATCCTAATGCCTCTTTACCGACATATTCATTTAACTCTCCTCCTAAACAAATAATCTCCTTTTGAGGAATTCTTTGAATCACCTTATCTAACTCCTCCCAAAAAGTTGTCTTTATACTATCTTCTAGTCCTACTTGGGGTGCATAAGCACAAACTATATTCAAAACCTATGCTCCTAGCACTAATTTCAATGTCATGATTCGGTCACCATATCGTTGTATGTCTATTACACTATCCTTTAAATCTTTATTTATGATAATACCAACTCCGTTTCGAGCCTTTTGCTTTCCTAAGTACCATAATTTAAAACCTTTATCCTCAATCTCCTTTGCTTTTTCTCCAACCCACTTTGTCTCTTATAAACATAGAATATGAATCTTTCTCCGAATCATAGTATCTACCACCTCCATTAGCTTACTGAACAAATATTTCGATATTCCAAAAACCAATATGAATCTTATTATCGAAGACTAGCTTTCATACCCTCACATCCATCAATACTGAAAATGCGAAGACCCCCTATGTAATTTGTTCACTACATTCCGGCGACAATGTAGCGGGACTAACTTTTTTACCCACACCCATCCATGATGTGGGAACCCTCTTTGCAATTGATTTAATGCTGCATTTGGACTCTGCAGTGCGTCGCTAAGAGGGGACGGCCCAACGCAATACTCATAATTTGTATAATCCATAGAATAAAGACCCGACAAAATTTTACGTTGGCTGTCGGAAGCCTAACACAACCATCCTCCTTTATCCTGGCTTGAAACCGGTCAGGTAAGGGTGATCCTTACATGGGCAGAGTTTTTAAAGGATAGATCACTAATGAGGTAAATTTTGTGATCTAAATATTCTGAACACAAGATAGTCTGCTTTGCTACTAAGTTCATAAGTAGCAGTCTACATAAGGGGAACCCTCTTTGCAATCGATTTAATGTTGCATTTGGACTCTGCAGTGTGTCGCTAAGAGGGGACGACC
Source organism: Brasenia schreberi (assembly GCA_036023115.1). Classification (NCBI taxonomy): domain Eukaryota; kingdom Viridiplantae; phylum Streptophyta; class Magnoliopsida; order Nymphaeales; family Cabombaceae; genus Brasenia; species Brasenia schreberi. The sequence continues at coordinate 13,448,446 of JAYKKT010000078.1, read as the reverse complement.
CAACGCAATACTCATAATTTGTATAATCCATAGAATAAAGATCCGACAAAGTTTTATGTTGGCTGTCGGAAGCCTAACACAACCGTCCTCCTTTATTTGGGCTTGGAACCGGTCAGACAAGGGTGATCCCTTACATGGGTAGAGTTTTTAAAGGATAGATCACTAATGAGGTAAATTTTGTGATCTGAATATTCTGAACACAAGATAGTCTGCTTTGCTGCTAAGTTCATAAGTAGCAGTCTACACTAATGCAGCCCAAAGCAGTGTTGCTACATACAATATGTATAATAAGAATATTACAGTGTACCGGATGATACAAGATTCCATAAATATCATAGATCAGGATCATAGTGCCCCAGTCGTAAATATTATACGTACAATCCCATGGGCATGAAAGTGTCATGCATTCTTTTTCTTTTTGGGGAAGAGCCTTTAAAAGGCCATCTTGTTCCTTCTCCTTCACACTGGTTCCTTTGATTTGTGGCTGGAATTTATTGAGTTCTGTTATTGAGTTGTGAGTTCTTTGAAGGCATTGAGTACTCTTCGAGTTCTCAATGAGGTTTTCTGTTCCGATCAAATTTTGTAAATATTGAACCTAGTTAAGGAGACAAAATGGCAACTTATGTCATTCTTTTGTCATGTTCTCTATAGAGGAAACAGCTGGACAAACAATATCTTGTTGGGACGAGATCAAATGCAATTCCTGTTAATGTATCAATGTGTGTCAAGTTGATCGAACGTGTAAAGATGATGTCAACATATGTCAAAATGCTGTAATATGTGTTAAGGTGATGGATTTTTTTGCTCCTTTTATTTTGATAGTATTTTTTGTTCTTTTTCATTTTCTTCTTTTTTCACCATTGTTATGTACCAGTTGCTCGAGAGCTTTCGATTTCTAATGCACTAGTCATCTCTCTCTCTTGCCTGGTATATGATTCTTGAAATTTGGAAAGGCTGTTTTAAAGTGAATATCTAGTGAAACATTCTTTGGACTTTGTACTTGGCACTTAATTTTGGCAATTTGTGACTTCGTCTGGTGATTCATGTGTTGTTGTTTGGCAATATTCTTATATGGCATCATGCAAGACCTATGACATTCCAGAGAGTTTTTCCTATTATTGGAAAATCACAGGAAGACGTTTTGTTGGACATTGATTTGGAAGGTGAAGCGCACTTCCTCGGTTGCTTTGTCTCTAGTTTCTTAAGTTCACTGCCTTTTCTATTATCGTAAATGCAAGACAGCAGAACTGATTCACTTCAAGTCAACAAATATTAACTACAATGCGTAGTCTGGTACTATGAGGAAATATTTTGGACTAAAGATCTTTGCAGGTATACTAATGGAACAAAGGGATCACTCACGCTTGAGCTTAAGGATTTAGAGATCAATCAGGGAAAATAACAAATCCTAAGATAATATGATGCAGAGATGAGCATCTGATTTGGACTTGACATACTTATGCATATACATAGGTTTTGCTCTTGCTATACTATGTTTGTGGGGAGAACTTCTCCAGACAATATTATTTTATCATTATACCTCGATGATAGACTAACTTTTGCTCATCATCTATGTTACATGGGTGCGGGTGCGAGATACGGCAAATTTCAAAAATTTTGGGTGCGGCGACACCACTAGGATATATAATATTATATATAATATTCAAGCTAGAACAAGTGAGACATCAACTAACATAAGTATATGACAAGTACACAACTTTATATTAAAGCAAAACACATAAATGGTAAACGACTACTAATTTCATCATAATACACAAATCAATCTTCATGAATCCGAACCCATTTATCCAAAAAGACTCGAACTTCAAAGTCGGTGCCAGATTTGGAAGCGTGGAATATCCACACAAAAGGAAGTGAAGAATGTCCGCGTTGAGATATTTTCCTTTGTTCACCGGCGGAGTTTTATAAGATGATGGAAGAGAAGCTGAAGGAGCATTTTAGAAACTACGGTGAGGTAACTCAGGTGATCATCATGGGAGATAAGGCCATGAGTCGAGTAAGAGGTTTCGATTTCATCGTCTTCGTGGATCCCTCCCTCTTCGATCGAATTCTCTAGGATAAACACACCATAGACCGCAGAACCGTGAGTTACCTTTAAAAAAATTTAAATTTTTTTTTTTTTTGCGTATCCATGCCACACCAACACGGTGTCGATGTCGGTGTCGCACCCGTGTCGAGGTCGACACTCCACCTCCTAGAGGTGTCTGTGTGACATAGCTCATCATAGTGTAAATTTGAAGGGGTTGTTGTAAGGCATAATGGTATATCAATATAACATGTGTCAACACAACCCAAAATGTGTAAGTGACATTATTTTTTCTTTATATTTTATTGCATTAATCTTTTTAGACCTTTTACTTGCTGGAAGGCTTTCAACGGCAAGTGCACTAGTTGTAGTTGAACCTCCAACACCTAATGCTCTCTCTCTCTCTCTTCATTGTAACCCTTCTCTCACCTCTATAAATTGAGTGCTGCTCTAAGTAATTTGCCAAGCTTCTTTTCAAGCTCCTTGACATTAGTGAAGCATTCTTTGATATTTTGTGTGTTCTTGGACTTCATGTCGGCCCTTAATCTTGCCAATTTGATTTTGACTTGCTGAATCCCTATTTCTCGATTTATCTATAATTGCTTGGTACATACATCTTCATCAGTATACTACAAATAAAAAATGAGATGATTCTAGAGTTAGAAATAGCAAGAAGAGAAGGAAGAATAAGAGAAAGTGATGGTGAATGACAACGATAAACTACGATGAAGATCAAGAAGATATGAAATGTTAGTGTGTTTTAAGGATGTTGTCTTTTTGTGTTATTTTGGATCTTAAATGATATGACTGAATATTTTGATATTCATTAGTGTTTTGCTTTCGTTAATAGTTATAAACCAGTAGCAAATGTATGACTCATTGAGCATTCTGATTTTGGCTATTTTTGGGGATTCATTTGTGATTTTAAAGTCCTTTTGTTTTTCTTTGGAAAAAAAGGTCATTTACATCACATATCTTGTTGTATTGGTAACGCAATACAATACAGTATCTGATACTGTATTGACAATTTAAGACTTTAAACAACTAAATTTAGAATTTCCAGTTTATGGCAAATCAAAACCTGAAATTCTATTGAAACTTTTTGCTAAGCTAGCCCCAATATCTCTAAAGGACAGCCACTCATGGCATAGAACTTGTGTCATGAAGACTTTAGACAGAGGGAGCAAGATAGTGTACACAGCTATGTTAGCAATAGCGGTTAGCAGGCTGTTAGCACTCGCCCCAAATATAGCAGTAGCAGAGATATAGTGGGGACATAATGGATTTAGTGGTACAATTATTAAAAGTTAAAATATGTAATGAATTATTTATTTTTTACAAAGTAACAGGAAACATATATGGTGACCTACTTGGGGTGTGTAAGCACAAAATATATTCAAAACCTCTGCTCCTAACACTAATTTCAACGTCATGATATGGTGACCGAATCATGACGTTGAAATTAGTGTTAGGAGCAGAGATTTTGAATATAGTTTGTATTTACGCACCCCAAGTAGGACTAGAAGATAGCATAAAGACAGTTTTTTGGGAAGAGTTAGATAAGGTGATTCAAAAGATTCCACAAAGGGAGATGATTTGTTTAGGAGGAGATTTAAATGGACATGTCGGTAAAGAGGCATTAGAATATCAAGGAATTCATGGAAACTTTGGTTTTGGGGATATAAACGAGGAAGGTAGGGAGATTTTAAATTTTGCTATGACATTTGATCTCTTTATAGTCAATACAATATTCAAAAAACGAGATGAACATTTAATTACTTATAAGAGTGGCTTATCACAAACACAAATTGATTACTTTATTTATAGAAAAAAAGATAGAAAGTGTTGTAAAGATTGCAAGGTAATTCTGGGAGAAAGCTTAACCACCCAACATCGAGCTATTCGGACTAAATGGTGGAACTTCAAAAGCGAGAAAGAAGATATGTTTAAACAGAAAGTCGTTCAAGGAGATGTTTGGAATTATGTTGGCACACCCTGTGATATGTGGAATAATATGACTATACATATTAGGAAAGTGGCGAAAGATGTATTAGGGGTATCTAAGGGAGGTGTACCGGCACAAAAAAAAGCTTGGTGGTGGAGTGAAGTAGTACAAAATAAAATCAAGGCAAAGAGGGCATGTTACAAATTACATTATGCTAAGAAAACTAGTGAAACTGTAGAAGCTTATAAGAAAGCAAAGAAGGAAGCGAAAAAGGCCGTTAGTGTAGCAAAAGCTAAGATTTGGGAGGACTTATATAAAAAACTCAACTCAAAAGAGGGTGAAAGAGATATTTTTAGGATAGTTAGATATAAAAAACTCAACTCAAAAGAGGGTGAAAGAGATATTTTTAGGATAGTTAGGGCTAGAGATAAGAAAACTAAAGATCTTAATTATGTTAGATGCATAAAAGACGAGGATGAAAAAATTCTAGTGGCAAATGATGATATAAGAAATAGATGGAAAAACTATTTTTATAATCTTTTTAATGAAAATAAAGATGTTAGTATTAGTTTAGGAGATTTAGCCAAGTCAGAAAAGTATATAAACCATAATTTCTACCGACATATTCAAAAGAACGAAGTCAAAGAGGCTCTTAAACATATGAAGAGTGGTAAATCGGTAGGACCAGATAATATTCCTATAAAAGTTTGGAAAATACTAGGAGAAATAGGAATCACTTGGCTCACAAGACTATTTAATGAAATATGGAAAAACCAAAAGATGCCCGAGGAATGGAGAGCAAGTACACTTATACCCATATATAAGAACAAGGGAGACATTCAAAATTGTGTGAATTATCGAGGTATCAAGTTAATGAGTCATACTATGAAATTATGGGAAAGAATTATCGAACGTAGGTTAAGACAAGTATAAGTATAACAGAGAACCAATTTGGATTTATGCCAGATAGATCTACTATTGAAGCGATTCACCTTTTGAGACGTCTTATGGAACATTTTAGAGCAAAAAAGAAAGACCTTCACATGATATTTATTGATCTAGAAAAAGCTTATGATAGGGTACCGAGGGAGGTTCTTTGGAGAACTTTGGAAAAAAGAGGTATCCCATTGACATATATTAACCTTATAAGAGACATGTATGATGGTGCAAAAACATGTGTGAGGACTCATGAAGGAACGACAGACTTCTTTGAACTTAATATTGGGTTACATCAAGGATCAACTTTAAGTCCATACTTATTTATAATGGTGATGGATGAGTTAACGAAACATATTCAAGATGAAGTACTTTGGTGTATGTTATTTTCAGATGACATTGTATTAGTGGAGGAGTCTATGGAAAAAGTTAATAGAAAATTGGAACTATGGAGAGAAACATTAGAAAGCAAAGGCCTCCGACTTAGTAGAACAAAGACAGAATATATGAAATGTAAGTTTGATCATTTGGCTACTTCAGAGGACATAGAAATTAAAATTGGCACACATTGCATTCCCCAAAATGAAAGTTTTAAATACCTAGGGTCAATTTTTCAAAGTGATGGAAGAATTGATGGAGATGTTACACAGAATTAATGCTGGTTGGTTAAAATGGAGAGGAGCATCAGGTATTCTTTGTGATAAGAAGATACCATTAAAATTAAAAGGTAAATATTATAGAGTAGCAATTAGGCCTGCCATGTTTTATGGTTCTGCTGAGTGTTGGCAGTTAATCATCAACATGTACAAAAGATGTGTGTGATAGAAATGAAGATGTTGAGATGGATGAGTGGTCATACAAGAAAAGACCGTATACATAATGAGGTTATTAGAAACAAAGTAGGAGTGGCACCAATAAAGGATAAAACGAAAGAACATCGTTTAAGATGGTTTGGACATATAGAAAGAAGATCAAAAGAAGAACCTATAAGAAGGTTAGAAAACTAAATTTGGAAAGTAATAAAAGAGGTAGAGGACGACCACAAAAGTGTTGGAAAGAAACAATAAAGAACGATCTAGCTTATTGGGAGTTAACTGCTAACATGGCACAAGATAGGGATCTGTGGAAACAAAGAATCCATGTAGCTGACCCCGTCTAGTATGGGAAAAGGCTTAGTTGTTGTTGTTGTTGTTGTAACAGGAAACATATATCCAAAACAATCATAATTATGAATCAATCTAAACCAACATTTCCATGCTAATGTAATACAACAACAGCTAAGCCTTTTCCCATACTAGATGGGATCGGCTACATGGACTCTTTGTTTCCACGGAGCCCTATCATGCAAATGTAATAGCAAAACAAAATTAAAGAATTAAAGAATGTACAATAAAATGAATTGGACAACTTCCAACTGCACTAGTGTCTACTGAAGATGGTTCCATACCTTTCTGTTGGTCAGAATTTATAATAGTGTGAATGAGAGAAACTTAGAAGTTGATGGTCAGAAACAAATCATGAAAAGGTAAAAGGAACAATGACATTAAAGTAACAAAATATAAAATCTCAAGGATGCACAGCTGCACTTGCACACAAAATTAGGGTATGTTTTAAGGTTTTTATTTAAGACAGCTTGGATCTATATAGCTCGACCCATATCCATATGGGTCTGTACGTTAATAACGATCTAGGGGACTGCTATATCGGTCTTGGCGCTGCAATTTGCATTTTTCAGGGCCTACTGTTCAATACTAACTGTTATAGACTTATCCCTAAAGGGCGCAAATACACCATAGTGTGCTATTAACTATATAGATACAAAGTAAATGTGAATCAGCCCAAAGCAGGCCCCAAGAATACAATAGAAAATATCCACCTAAGAAAGAAAATTTTGTTTACCTTTTACTCTTGCCAACCAGATGAGGCGCTACATGACAGACTTGCATCTGGTTAGGGGTTTGGTTTCTAAAGTGCCTAAAATCTTCAGTAGATCGGGCACCAAAAGATCACGAGATACTAATTTCATCCTTGGAGGAAAGCACAGCTCGCATGAAATATTCTGGTTTCTGTTTCCCATGGAAAAAGTATATACAACTAATTCAAGCAGAATTACTGACAAACAGAGACTACTCCATATGAGTTCTGAACGAACAAGTAATTTGTCAATTTCCAATTTGTGATAGTCCATAATGCATTCAGTGTGAGAAAAAGCAGGACCACGAAAATTGCCAGGAATCTACTATACCTGTTTAGAAAATCAGATTTCTCCTCAACGTGTTGCAACTTTTGAAGGCCATAATGGTCCTGAAATAAGAAATTTGGAGAATTTAGCAACGAGTTCCCTTTGAAACGTTTGACAAATTTTGCTGTACAAATCTACTATACCAGGTTTTTACTTGATATCTGCTCGAGTTCATCAAAACAGGAAATAAGTTTTTTTCTTGTTTTGTCATCGATCTGTGGGTGGTCCCACTGAGGACCACTAGGATCATGTAGTTCCCATGGGCTATGAAGGTGTTGGCCTGAGGAATCATTCTTGTACTGAACTATACATCTTTCCCAGGGACTGTCAGGAAACTCTGTTGATTTTGGTCTAACTGCCAATATCCGCCCTTCCCACCAACTGCCACCTTCAACTCCCTCACTTCTCCACCATACCTGACATTTATCCCTATGTGTCCAGTTTCTAGACATGGCAGCATCAAACCGTGATCTTTCAACAAGAAAATCAGGAAAATCCGTCAGCTCTGGCAGTGTCAACCTAAAAGTTTTACCAAACAGGTTGGATGAGTGATCGCTGAACACAAGAGACAGTTTGCAACAACTTTCACCAGAACCAGGAAGAGAAGAATATTCCAGGTCTACAACTGCACAAAATTCAATGGCTTCTAAATTTTTGTACAATCTCCATGGTGCAGTATCTTGCAAACGACTCAGTTCCAGAAATTCTTGGTGGCCCTACACAAGATTAACATGAATATGAATATCCCAACAATAAAGTATACAAATGACACGGTGAAGAAAGAAATAAGATAATGAATGGTGCAATAATGATCTGCCATTAATACTCTACCTGTCGCAGGTATGCAACTTCATCACCTTTTTGAGGAATATAACGATAGCCACCTTCATATTCCGACAGCATCAACCACAAATGCTTACGAGCAGGCTGATGGATCCTTCTCCTATCAGAGAAACCATGTTCACCACCATAGAGATTTTCCCTCCTGCTTCTAGTGGATCTCATAACCACGTTTGCCCGTGAAATTGATGCCCACTCATCATGTGAAAAATGATCACGAGTCTCAATACCTGAATTATTTATCCGTTTGCCTTTTTCTGAGAAGTCATGTTGTTCCCTGTTCTTCAAATGATAGGTCACAGAACCCTTGTTAGAAAACCTGACAGATGATTGCATCCTTGTGGAACGTGTTGAAAGTCCCCTTATGGTCTCATTATGCCTTTCCATGTATGAACCATTTTCCAACTCGCGATCAGTTCTACTCCTGGAAGACTTTGACCTTTTGTAAATGGCATTATACATCCGTTTGGGCTCTTCTGGGCTTAAACTACCAGAATCATGGGAGGCAGATGTTGCTTGCTGTTTATCAGTTTTATGTTCTACGTCCACAACACCATCCCATGTTTCATGGCACTGACTAGGTTCACTAGCACTACCTCTATCTCCACTAGCAGTGAAGATTTCATCCTCAGTCTTCCTGATGGGACTTGAAGGGGATCTTTTATCCTCAGAACCAATCCAATTCTCATTAACAGACTTAAGCTTTGAAGATGTGCCACAAGATTCATTAGTTTTTGGCCTTGATTTTATCTTTAACTTGCAACTAATAGTAGGCTTGCTTTCATCACCTTCATTATGATGATCATTATCACTTTGATGCCTACCCTCATCATAATATGTTTTACTTTTTGCAAGTTTTTCTGTAATTTCAAATGGCTCAAGGGCATCCCCAGAATTGAACTCAATGTCAATGACAGACGCAGTTCGATCAGGAAATTTCTCATCAGTAGGAACCGGCGCACCAGATCCTGTCTCATGGCCAGTATTAGTCATATGGTAATCATGACCATTACCAATCCCCACCCAGTGTCTATTCTCTGACACAGAGTGCGATGAATGACCCAGAGTAGGCATTTTGTGCTTGCCAAGAGGCCCTTCAGAAATAGAAGGCTCAAGGATTTCCTTCCTGCACAACTTAATTCCTCGTGGGACTCTACCAGCTTCCTTTTCTCCAAGTGCAGATGTGCTTCCACATTCATCTGAGACAACGTGACCTACATGAACTGATTTTGGTTGGGAACTGGCAGCAATTGCAAATTTGACTGCATTGTCATCCAACATACTTGAGGATGGCCATGGTTCTGCTGAAGCATCTCCAACACGCATACGTTTTGATGTACGCACCTTAACTTCTCCCCATTTGATGTTACCGTCCGTGTGCCCTGCAGAAGAAACATGACAATCTTCCATCTTCTGAAAAGCATCATGTTCTTGAGATGGATTACAACCACGACTTTCAGGGATCACAGTATTACTCATGCTACTGGTCCTTGAATCAAATTTCCTACTAGATGATGCAACTTCACGAACCTGCTCTTGTGAATTTGGTTTGGTTGCTTGTGGATCTATTGTTTCGGGGGCTCCAGAACTTGATGGCACTCCACTATATGTAACATGAGCACCTGTGTTGATTCCATCTAATGAGATAACTTTCTTTGAATCACGAAGCGGAAACTTAACAACCAATCTCTTTCTGCTTCCAGCCTTTGTTTGAGATTCAAGCTCTTGAGTTTTGTTAACATCTGTTGACTCCATTGGTGGAGCTTCATTTTGAGGCACAGCTCTCTGAGTGGAAAGATGCACTGATTTCCTTGATCCATTAGTAAACACATTTGGATCAGTCCTCACTGTTTCATCATCCATTGGTTCACTCAACGCATCATCCTCACCACCATCTTCTCCATCAGAAGATACACCCCCAATTCGAGAGAAAAGATTAAGGGCATTACGTGCAGCAACTCTCTGTGGCCTTCCTAACTTTACAGTTCGGCGCTTCCTTCTAGAAGTACCCTGTGCATTTCTTCGCCTTCTAGATTTGCTACTATGGGATAAGATACCATCATTTTCATCCAAGTTTCTCCTCTTAACTCGCCTGCCAAAAGATGTAACAAACTCCACCTGCAGAGTTCAGAGCACAAATCAAGTAGTTAAGAAAGAGAAAACAAGCGTGTTTGTGTCGTGTGTGTATGTGAATGTGTCATTTGTCAAACGTACACTAACCTCCTCTTTGTGTTTTTTCCTCTTGGATCTTCGAGGGTGTTCGTCATTAGGATCCTCAGCTTCACTGTCATCAGCACTACAAAGGGAGTCTCCAGAACTGGCACTTGCACCGCCATGTTCACCTTCACTAGATTCTTCTGTCACATTATATTCTGAGTCATTATCATCACTCTGGATATCATTATCCTGTTCCCAGTCCACAACTTCTAAAACTTCAGCTGGTTGTTCAGGCCATCTATCTAAATCCCCATCCAAATGTACTTGCGGGAAATGGAGACGATAATCTTGGACACCAAGATTGCTGAAATCTACAGGTCCAACTGCCAGATTTACTGAAGGAGGGCGCCACTCAATTCCCAGAGCACCCAGTCGGCGCTGTTGATACATGCTTTGATAAGGATCAGGGTACGGAATCAAGCCTGCAATTGCCAAACACACATTCGTAAGGTACAACTAACAAACACAATGCCAACAATCATTTGAAACATGAAAATGAAATATGCAGCATATAACTTCAACATGACATACTATAATCACAAAGCAGATCTTGGATGTTTCTTCGATATGGCTGTAGCTGGGTCTCCTGAAAAGGAAACAACAAAAGCACTAAAGTTGCAGAGTTTCATAAAAACTAAAAAATGCTTTGAGTCTGATCCCAACATAAATGTGACTTCAAATGGCAGGTTGGGAAAACCCATAAATAATAAATGTGACTTCAAATCAAATAATTGCTACAAAATCTTCAGCAGCATATGGCACACAAGTGTAAGAATGACACTTTAAAGTGTCCACGCCAAATTCCAATATCACGATCAAGAATCGACAAAGAGCTCAAGCATCAAGTTCTTGATGGTCGAACAGTCAAAACAAGTCGAATATCATACACTCAAGAAGTCAAAACAAATATCCAAAGTGGTGCGAAACAACATATTATTGATATAGGAGAATGCTCTATTTATATAGTTAGAGAGGAAGAATTTACAGCAAAAGGGAAGAAAGAGAGAGAGAGAGAGTGGGACTAACTAGCCGTTCGGGGGCAGTTGTTGGCCCCCAACACCTAGTTTGGGCCTTCGGGGCCCTGGCCCGAGCACTAGTGGCTCGGCGAGACCAAGACAATTTACGGGCCCTAATGGCTCGTATCTATCATACACTTTAACATCCCCCTTAAACTTACGGTATATATACCGAAAGTTTGTCCAACAAAAAATGAAACTGAGGGACTAACAATGACTTGACTTGGTGAAGAAGTCGGTAAGTTTTAGTTCCGCAAGCATTCTTCTCTAACAAAGTGGCAATCCATCTCGATATGTTTTGTTCATTCATGTAAAGTATTGTTAAAGGTTATATACATGATACTCTTGTTGTCACAAAACATTATGGATGAGTGTTTCAGGATGACCCCATGTCTCTCAATAAGAAATCTCATCAATAGTAGTCATCAGAGCTTGGTATTCTGTTTTGTGGATGACAGAGACACCTTATGTTGCTTCTTGTATCTTAAAGAGATCAAGGTCTCACCTAAAAATATGCAAAAACTAGTGGTGGAGTGTCAATTTTTGACATCTTCACCCCAATCAGCATCATTATATGCCATCAAATTAAGAGAAGAGGAAGAACTTAGAAATACTTTCTTATTCACAGTGTGCTTAATGTATCCGATGATTCTTATTACCACACTCGTGTAAGCACTAGTAGGAGTTGTCAATGCTCCTATCAATTGCCTGTACGATGTAGGATCTTCCAATTTCTCTCCATCTATTGCTCTTAATTCTGTTCGAAGTACTTTTGGAGTATCTACTTTCTTCTCATCAATTAGACCTATCTTACTAACAATGTCACTGATAAATTTGTTTGAGACATAAAGTATCATTTATCATAATATACAATTTCAATTCCTAAAAAGTAACTAAGCAAACCAAAGTCTTTCATTTCAAACTCCTTGTGGAGATACCTTTTAACTTATAATATGTCATTTTCATTATTTCTAGTGATGATCGTGTCATCAACATATAAAAGTAATATTACAATGCCTACATTTGACTTCCTTACAAATAATGTTGTGTCACTATAATAAGACAAAAAATTATAAGCATGCATGAAGCTTTCAAATCTATCAAACCAAGCCTTAAGTACTTCCTTGAGACCATACAAGACTTTTCATAACTTAAGAACATAATTTTTGGGATATCTAATAATGAGGGAATCATATTAATCTCTTCATTTAGGTTGTTGTTCAAGAAAGCATTCTTACCATCTAATTACAAACTTTTCACTTTCTAATAGCACAAAGAGTTATTAAAATTCTTATAATTGTCATTCTACCAACCGGAGCAAAGGTTAGTTCATAGTTGATTTTGTATTCTTAAGTATACCTTTTAGCTACAAGTCTAGTTTTATATCTTTATAGAGTGCATCATTGTGTGTTTTTACTTAATATACCATCTACACCCAATAAGTTTTTTTATCCTTAGGTTTACGTACAATATCCCAAGTTTGAGCTTTAAACTAAAGCCTTTAATTCTTCTTGCATAGCATTTACCTTTGGGTTGATTATAGAAGTTTGGTTCTTTAACTTCTAGCAATAAGGTTTTTTCGTTTAAGGTTCAAAGGTTTCATAGGACAAAATTCTTTGTGGGGTCCTCAAAATTCTAGATGGTAGAATAATATTTTTTTGTCTTCTAGGTCTTGTAGTGTAGTGTAATTGAAAAAGTTCTATAGCATCACGAGACTCGTTTTCTCTCATTTCCAAATTCGTGTATTCGTCTTGTTGCCTCGAATCAATGGTTTCTTCTCTATCACTATCTTCAAGGTTTGCAAAGTCATTTAGAAAGGTATATTTTTCTTGATCTTAAATGTTAGAGCCATAGTAGTAGTTGTCATCTAAAAATTTCACATCTCTTGACACAAAGTTTATCTTCTTTGAGATCAAAATACTTATAACCCTTTTTATCAATGTCATAACCTAAAAAAACACTTTATAGCTCTAGGAGATAATTTATCATTTTTATCCATATAAACAAAATACCTACATCCAAAAACTCTCAATCTTTCATAATTTGGGGCAACTCCAAACAAATTTTCAAAAAGAAAAATATTACTAAGTTGAGAATATATGGCAATAAGAGTAGCTTCCACCCATAAGAATTTTGATACTTTAATAGCAATCAAGAGAGTTCTAATAGTTTTTATAATGTGTCTATGTTTTCATTCGGCTAAGCCATTTTGTTGTGGGATTTTGGTGTAAAACTCTATGTGTTTCCAAATAGTTTTGAAATTCTTTTGACATATACTCACCAACATAATCCGAACTCAAGATTTTTAGAGTGGTGTCAAATTGGTTCTTAATCATACTATGAAATGTCAAAAAACTTCTAAATACTTCGGATTTATGTTATAAGAGAAATATCCAAGTATATCTACTAAAATCATCTATATAAGTCACATAGTATCCAACTCTTTCTTTAGAGACAATAAGATTGGTACAATCAAGTTATCCATTTTGTATAGTCTACTTTCTCCATGGCCTTCGATAGGTGATCCTGCACCACACAATTTTCAGATGAAAAAGTGATTATACAACCATTGTCACAAATTTGAGAACAGAAAGTAAATTTAGATTGAGTTTTGGTATAAGATTTACATTGGGTACTTTGAAATCTTTATTTTCTAAACTTCCAATCTCATTTGCTTAGATTCTTATATTGTCGGCTATAAAACATGCTTATTTGAAGTATTTTGGCAACTGTTTTTCAAAAAACTCTTTCTATTTGTCCTATGAAAAGATGCACTCGAATCTAAAAACCAAGACATATCTTGAGAATTTGTAGATAACACATTTCTAGATATGCTAGCTTTCTCCTTGAACATTTCTTCAATGTAAGTGTTATGTTAGAAGGTAGTGCTCCTCCCTCTTTATCTTCCAAGATGGCCGTATTGTTGATTCTTCTCATCAAAAGGGAATAAGAAGTCTTGCTCTTATTCCAATAGTGACAAATAGTACTTTTGTTGGACCATGGAGTCATGGGCCTCAGTCTTGTCTTGTCCTTGAAGGTTCTTGGCATGTGGAGGCTTTTAGGTCTTTAGATTTGCCCCCGGTTTAGAAGTGGGTTTTTCAATTTTCTTCCATAACTAAATCGATAAGGAAGCAATCACCCTTGGGTCACGATTTTCTATGGGTTAAAGTGGATCTTATGTTTTCAAATTCTTCTCTTAGACCTCGCATAAACAAGAAGAAATATTGGTTATCTAGGTATTATTGAAATTCATCAATTCTTTAGAGTTTTCCAAATTTGTCAAAACTTTGTACTTGATTCCATAATTCCAAAAAATCATTGTGATAATCCATAATGCTTAAGTTACCTTGCTTAAGCATTATCATTTTTTCCATCAAATCAATTGGAAAAGCAAAGTCATCTTGAGAATGGATTTTTTTAAAATTCTCATGTTTCCAAAGCATTTTCAAAGATATTGATTCTATTGCGTTCATTTTTCCCACATTTTCAAATTTTATTTATAATTTTCTTGGGCCTTGATGATATCTTCTTCTTCAAACCCATCAATTTTCAATTTAGGTTCTTGAATAGTGTCATCAACATAGTCCCAATAGTCTTTTGACAAAAAATAAATTTTCATTATTTTTCCCCAACTTTTATAGCAATTTGGGCCAGGCAAACAACAAAACACTTCATTTTTACTTCCACTTTTACAAAGACAAGTTTTTGGAGATAAACTCAACCTTTGAATAGTAAAGACAAGACAAAACTTGCTTTAAGTTGGGCATGCTTCCCTATACAGCCATGTCCAGTGATATTCTTTCGAGTAGGCTCTCGCCAAATTCTAATATCACGATCAAGAATCGACAAAGAGCTCAAGCATCAAGTTCTTGATGGTCAAATAGTCAAAACAAGTCGAATATCATACACTAAGAAGTCAAAAGAAATATACAAAGTGTTGCAAAACAAATATACACGGTGTTGCAAAACAACATATTATTGATGCAAGACAATGCTCCAGAGCTAGAATTTCCAGCAAAAGGGAAGAAAGAGAGAGAGAGAGAGGGACTAATGGCTAGTTCTACTAGCCGTTGGGGGCCAGCCATTGCCCCCTCCCCCCCTCCCCAGTTTGGGCCTTGGGGGCCCTGGCCCGGCCAAACCAAGAGAGTTTATGGGCCCTACTGGTCCGTACCTATTACACACTTTAACAAGTATCTATTCAAAATAAACTGCTAAAAGAACAGGTGCCTGATGCCCCATAAAGATCAACATTGAACAAAAGAGGGTCAGTACTGATAGTCTGATGCCAACACAAGATTTCTACATTCTCTGATACAAGATTCTACATCTCCACGGCAATGCTTACAGAAAATGACTATATTGATGTTGCTTCTGTTGCAAACCACAAAGCTAATTATCAAGTCTGTGAGTTCATACAGAACCTAGGAATTTAGGTTTGAGTAAGATAGATATATGATGGCATAGGCACTATGAGAACAATATTTTCATGTCTAAGTCTCGAGGATTATAAAGATTACTGCTAATTTGAGTTGGAATTGGATATCTATATAATCATACAAGATAACGTGCTTGTGGGGAGCATTGCAATTTGTGAACAGATTGTAAACCTCAGTTTAAGTGAGAAAGACATTTCAAACATAATTGGATGAAATTAACTGGGTCTGTGTGGTTCCTGTGAGGTCTCTAGAGATTTGCAAGCTCACCAACTTGGCAGCAAAGAGAGAGTGGTTGCTAGGCACTCTATTGCGTTACTCACCTAGTTTTAAGATAAAACTTATGGAATATAGCTTAAAACAAAATCGCTTGCAGCTAGTTGAACAGATCTTGCAGCTTAGTCAAATCAATACCAACGAATGTGTTTCCAGATTGTCATGAAGGCTTGCGATTTATTTGCAAAATAAGCTCTTCCTTTGCCATAACTTATTCTTCTGCATGTACATTTGAAACTTAGAGGCACTAAGAAAGACCCTACTGGGAAAGGTGTATCAATTTATGGCGTGAGCCTACAGCATGTTTGCCCCCTAGAGCATTTCCTTACAACTAATTCTGCGAGAAGCCACTAAAGATTCTTTTAGTGCACAAAGTTGTAAATTGTGGAGTCCCGTTGTTAGGAAAGGTACAAGCTAACTTTAAGACATCTAGCTCTCCATTTTGGAAATGTCAAGATTGATTTGTTGGTGGATCTGACCACCAAGTAGATCTCTTTCTTGTATTATCTAAAATTTGAAGCTCCGAGTCCAACAACACATTGTACCAATGCGGCACATCAGAATTTCTTTGACACAGAGAACAAACAGAAAAGAACCCCTTGACTACTCCACTGACAGGAAGTGACTGAGAGTTCTAAAGCCACAAATAATTTTCGTTGGTCAACGATTTGTTTGGGAGGAGACTTAAATGAATATGTCGGTACAGAGGCATTAGGATATCGAGGTATTCATGAAAACTATGGTTTTGGGATTTAGACGAGAAAGGTAGGGAGATTTTAATTTTTGCTATGGCATATGATCTCTTTATGGCCAATACAATCTTAAGAAACCGAGATGAACATTTAATTACTTATAAGAGTGACTTGTCACAAACACAAATTGTTTAAGTTTGTAAAAAAAAGATAGATTGTGTTGTAAAGATTGCAAGGTAATTCAAAGAAAAAGTTTAACTACCCAATATCAACTTTTAGTTATGAATTTTCTGGTAAAAAAGTAGACATTAGAAGAAAAGAATGCATAGAGCTATTTAGACTAAAGGTTTCATATATTTAAACAAAAAGTTCTTCAAGAAAATGCTTGTAATTACATAGATATACCTTCTCATACGTGAAACAATATGGCTATGAATATTAGAAAAGTGGTAAAAGATGTATTAGGTAAATCTAAGAGAGACATACTTGCACAAAAGGAAACTTGGTGGTGGAGTAAAGTGGTGCACGATAAAATTAAGGCAAAGAGGGCATGCTACAAATTACATTATGTCAAGAAGACTTTTGAAACTTGGGATGCTTATAAGAAAGCAAAGAAATAAGGTAAAAATGCTCTTAATGAAGCAAAAGCCAAAATTTGGGAGGATTTATATAAAAATCTTAACTCAAAAGAAGGTGAAAGAGATATTACTTATGTTAGATACAAAAAGATGAGGATGACATGATTCTAGTGGCAAATGATGATATAAAAAATAGATAGAAAAATTATTTCTATAAGCTTTTTAACGAAAATACAGAGGTTAAAATTAGTTTAGGAGAGTTAACCAAATCAGAAAAATATATAAACCATAATTTCTAATAACGTATTAAAAGAATAAAGTCAAAGAGGCTCTTAAACATATGAAGATTGTTAAATATGTAGGACCATACAATATTCCTATAGAAATACGGAAAATTCTAGGAGAGACGAGAATCACTTTAAGTCACAAGACTATTTAATAAAATATGGAGAAACCAAAAGATGCCTGTACACTTAAGTGGTCACACTGAAATAAAAATATGAAAAATCAATGGAGATGTTACGCATAAAATTAATGCCCATTGATTAAAATGGAGAGAGGCATTAGGTATTCTATGTAACAAGAAGATACCATTAAGATTGAAAGGTAAATATTATAGAGCAACAATTAGACATGTTATGTTTTATGGTACTGCGTGGTGGCAAAAAATGAAGATGATGAGATGGATGAGTGGTCACACAAAGAAGAACCGTATACATAATGAGGTTATTAGAAACAAATTGGGAGTGGTACCAATAGAAGATAATATGAGAGAAAATCATTTTAAATGGTTTGTACATATAGAAAAACGACCAAAGGAAGCTCCAGACTCCAGTAAAAAGGTATGAAAAAATAGATTGTGAAAATGTTAAGAGGAAGTGTAAGACCACAAAAGTGTTGGAAAGAAACAATAAAGAATGATCTATCTCACGTTGAGTTAACAGCCCACATGGCACATGATAGGGCTATGTGGAAACAAAAAATCCATGTAGCCGACCCCATTTAGTATGGGAAAAGGCTTAGTTCTTGATATCTTCTTGTTTGAACGATTCATGGGTAGATGGTTGAGTCTACAATGGGAGGGCCAATCAGATCTAACACAGTGGAGCAGGACATTGGTGAAAAAGAGAAATGTGGCAGCTTTATGGTGATCAGGCCTGGAAACAATGGAGGGAGATGGATGACAAATGAAGGTTTAGAGAGAGAGAGACGAAGAAAAGTATGCACTCACACTGGAAGACTAAGAAGTCAAGGGAAAGAGGAAAGCAGGATATAGTGGGCATTAAAGGAGACAGGTGAATGCAAGCTCTGAACTTGTAAAATACATTATGAAGGAACAAACTACATAGAAGAAACCTGACCAATTTCGATGACCCAACTTAGGACATGATTACTCATAGCCTCTAGTCAGAATATTTTGCATCAACTGTGGAGGATTATGTTCACTAAACTATCGACTTGTGCAATGGACGTCTTTTGTTCTATAAAATTGTCAAATTGTCTCTGTCATGTATTCGTTTAGAATCTCACCCAAAACGATAGTGGACATAAATGTCCAATATGCCATGGAAGCTTCTTTCAGGACATGGTACTGAACTCCAAAATATCTCACTCAGGAATTGGTTGTTGAGAAAAAGCAGCACACTCATATAAGCATCTCTACCACTTACTCTAACCATGATAAATCTCATTTTATGTCCTAGGTTCCAGAGCGAAGGTGATCAACTTTAATGTAGCCTAGAGTATTCAGATGACAAGAAAATACAGTACCAAAGGCATGAAGCATATGCTCCTTTTATAACCTCCTAAAAGAAGTATATGAAAGAATCAGTCCAACAAAGGAATGAAAAGAACATAACCTTTTCTTTTCAAGCAATGCATGTTTACAAGGGCAAATCGAAGTGATAAGGAGGAATAAAACCCAAGGCCTTCACATAAATAAGCCCAACTATTACTTCAGAATAAACATCACACGAAATTGCACCCCAAAGAAAAAAACATCACATGAAATTGGTATTGGGGATTAAAAAGAGCACATCCAAGCGAACAAGAGAGCAACATTATGATGATAGGTGGTAGTACTACCACACTAACATTGATTCTCCAAAATCAGAATTTTGTGCCGTTCACTAAGAAAGTTCCCAAACGCATCCAATGGGTTTCACTTACTGATATCAAAACACCAATAGCCCTTCAGAAAAGACATGTTGTTTAAATGCTGTTCACTAAGAAAGTTATCAAACTCATCCAATGGCTATTACTGCTTACATGAGAATGTTTCATGCTAATATGGTAACTAAGTTTCGATTTTCACATGGCATGCAGTAATAGCAGCTTATTACTGTTTGTTTGTGACTATGTCGATGGTCTCAACATGGAACTTTAAATTGTTCAAATTTGAAACTTGAATCATTTGATAATTGGCTCACATTTGACTTATCATGCATCACAATGTAGATCTTTTTAATGGTCCAAAAGTATCCCCCATCTTTGAGAATTTGCTTGGATCATATAACAATCTTTAATTATTATAAACGTGTTTTAGCTTTTCTTTTACAATGATGCACCCAATACTTATAGATCCATATCATCCTAACGATATCACCTGGGCGAGTGACACAAGCCCCTGTACCAATACTTCTAATATTCATTTATGTAACACTAAGCCTCCTCCTTTTTATATGTCATTGTCTTCTAACTATGCTAATAGCACAAATCTAGCAACAAGAGGTATAAAGAAGCTTAGCAGAAAGAGATACCTGATCCAACACATTTCCATTCGTGTCTTGGATAAGGGGTCGATAATCTCCAAGGAAAAACTGGCACAGAATCAAAATAAGAAAATTTTTATCAAAGAATACTACATAGTTTGGAAAAAGCATTTGATCAAGGATCATATCGTATACCTGATCATACTTAGCATCCTTCTGAGACTCCCCTTGTCCAGTTGCTAGAATATATATCTGGCCAACTTCATCCGAGAGAACTATGGATGTACCATCCCTACTCAACAATACAGAAACGGAAATACCAGATCATGACAGGAGTCTACAGAAGCATTCATAATAAAAGAGACAATGAGACGCAATTCTAGCAAAGTTATCAATGGAAACCTAAACTGATATACAACCAATGTTTAAATAGCAGACAGTGCCTGTATTGCAAAAGGCACCGGTACAGGTGTATCATTCTTTATTGCACAATATGGTACAATACCTCCGTTTTTAATTTTTTCTGTTAAAAAATCATTAAAAATTAAAAAAAAATCTTCAAGCAGTTTTATAATGTGCAGAATGTCATGCAACAAAAACCATCCAAATCAATCAAATGCCAAAGCCATTAAATAGCTCACAATCTAGATCGTGATTTTATGATTCTAAGAATAAGATAATACACCAAGATGATCAAAAAAGGTTTTAAATATATATGAAAATATTTATAATCAACTTAATATATTCCAAGAATTCTTTCAACAAAAAATGTTTGTCTCAAAAAAGAAGAATTCTTTGAATACAATTTTTATCATTCACATGCATTATTTTCAAATACTTGTATCAAGCACAAGGTTATCAAGCTAACAATAAGTGCATTTTTAACATTGGCAGGTTATCTTGATAACAATAAGTGCATTTTCAATATTGATTCATCTCCAATCATCAACCAACAAATGAAGCACCTTAATCATAAAGGTCTGCAACAAAAGGCCAACAAACATGATATATAGCCACAACACCGAGATCTTAATCACAACTTCAAAGTTATCAAGATCACAAATTATCAAATAATAATAAATGCATCTTCAAACATAGATTAATCTTCAACCAATAGTCAACAACATAAACTACCTTAATCACAAAGGTGTTCAACAAAAGGCCAACAAAAATGACATATAGCCACAATACAGAGATCTTAATTATACAAAGAAATGCAACTTATTGTCTAACAAACAATAAACAAATTATCTTCTAAATGAGACACCAAACAATTGATTCAATTAAAAATAAACAAGTTGTAAAGAACACACATGAACTCCGCCCATGTAAGGGATCACCCTTACATTGCCGGTCCCAAGCCCTGATAAAGGAGGAGGGTTGTGTTAGGCTTTCGACAGCCAGCGTAAAACTTCGTCAGATTTCTACAACATGGATTACAAAAATTATGAGCATTGCTTTGGGGCGTCCCCGCCTAGCGACGTGCTGCAGAGCCCGAATGCAGTAAGAAGTAAGTAAGGGCCACTACATTTTCGCCCGAATGTAGTGAATCAATTGCAGAGAGGGTTCCCACATCATGGACGGGTGTGGGTAAAGAAGTTAGTCCCGCTACATTGCCGCCCGAATGTAGTGAAAATTTTTCAGAGAGGGTCTTCGCATTTTGATTATGGACGGATGCGAGGGGTAAGGAAGCTAGTCCTAGATAATAAGATTCGTATTGGTTCTTGGAATATCGGAACATTATCGGGTAAGCTAATGGAGGTGGTAGATACTATGATTCGGAGAAAGATTCATATTCTATGTTTACAAGAGACAAAATGGGTTGGAGAAAAAGCAAAGGAGATAGAGGATACAGGTTTTAAATTATGGTACTCAGGTAAAGAAAAGGCCCGAAACGGAGTTGGTATTATCATAAATAAAGATTTAAAGGAGAGTGTAGTAGACATACAACGATATGGTGACCGAATCATGACATTGAAATTAGTATTAGGAGCAGAGGTTTTGAATATAGTTTGTGCTTACGCACCCCAAGTAGGACTAGAAGATAGTATAAAGACAATTTTTTGGGAAGAGTTGGATAAGGTGTTTCAAAAGATTCCACAAAGGGAGATGATTTGTTTAGAAGGAGATTTAAATGGACATGTCGGTAAAGAGGCATTAGGATATCAAGGGATTCATGGAAACTTTGGTTATGGGGATATAAACGAGGAAGGTAGGGAGATTTTAAATTTTGCTATGTCATTTGATCTCTTTATAGTCAATACAATCTTCAAAAAACGAGATGAACATTTAATTACTTATAAGAGTGGCTTATCACAAACACAAATTGATTACTTTATTTGTAGAAAAAAAGATAGAGCGTGTTGTAAAGATTGTAAGGTAATTCCAAGAGAAAGCTTAACCACCCAACATCGACTTTTAGTTATGGATTTACAAATAAAAAAATGGACAAAGAAGAAAAGAGTGCATCGAGCTATTCGGACTAAATGGTGGAACCTCAAAAGCGAGAAAGAAGATATATTTAAACAGAAAGTCCTTCAAGGAGATGTTTGGAATTATGTTGGTACACCCTGTGATATGTGGAACAATATGGCTATACATATTAGGAAAGTGGCGAAAGATGTGTTAGGGGTATCTAAGGGAGGTGTACCGGCACAAAAAGAAACTTGGTGGTGGAGTGAAGTAGTACAAAATAAAATCAAGGCAAAGAGGGCATGTTATAAATTACATTATGCTAAGAAAACTAGTGAAACTTTAGAAGCTTATAAGAAAGCCAAGAAGGAAGCAAAAAAGGCCATTAGTGAAGCAAAAGCTAAGATTTGGGAGGACTTATATAAAAAACTCAACTCAAAAGAGGGTGAAAGAGATATTTTTAGGATAGCTAGGGCTAGAGATAAGAAAACTAAAGATCTTAATTATGTTAGATGCATAAAAGACGAAGATGAAAAAATTCTAGTGGCAAATGATGATATAAGAAATAGATGGAAAAACTATTTTTATAATCTTTTTAATGAAAATAAAGATGTTAGTATTAGTTTAGGAGATTTAATCAAGTCAAAAAAGTATATAAACCACAATTTCTACCGACGTATTCAAAAGAATGAAGTCAAAGAGGCTCTTAAACGTATGAAGAGTGGTAAATCGATAGGACTAGATAATATTCCTATAGAAGTTAGGAAAATACTAGGAGAAATAGGAATCACTTGGCTCACAAGACTATTTAATGAAATATGGAAAAACCAAACGATGCCCGAGGAATGGAGAGCAAGTACACTTATACCCGTATATAAGAACAAGGGAGACATTCAAAATTGTGCGAATTATCGAGGTATCAAGTTAATGAGTCATACTATGAAATTATGGGAAAGAATTATCGAACGTAGGTTAAGACAAGTATCAAGTACAACAGAGAACCAATTTTGATTTATGCCTGGTAGATCTACTATTGAAGCGATTCACCTTTTGAGACGTCTTATGGAACATTTTAGAGCAAAAAAGAAAGACCTTCACATGATATTTATTGATCTAGAAAAAGCTTATGATAGGGTACCGAGGGAGGTTCTTTGGAGAACTTTAGAAAAAAAAGGTATCCCATTGACATATATTAACCTTGTAAGAGAGATGTATGATGGTGCAAAAACATGTGTGAGGACTCATGAAGGAACGACAGACTTCTTTGAACTTAATATTGGGTTACATCAAGGATCAACTTTAAGTCCATACTTATTTATAATGGTGATGGATGAGTTAACAAAACATATTCAAGATGAAGTACCTTGGTGTATGTTATTTCTAAATGACATTGTATTAGTGGAGGAGTCTAAGGAAAAAGTTAATAGAAAATTGGAACTATGGAGAGAAACATTAGAAAGCAAAGGCCTCCGACTTAGTAGAACAAAGACAAAATATATGGAATGTAAATTTGATCATTTGGTTACTTCAGAGGACATAGAAATTAAAATTGGCACACATTGCATTCCCCAAAAGGAAAGTTTTAAATACCTAGGGTCAATTTTTCAAAGTGATGGAATAATTGATGGAGATGTTACACATAGAATTAATGCTGGTTGGTTAAAATGGAGAGGAGCATCAGGTATTCTTTGTGATAAGAAGATACCATTAAAATTAAAAGGTAAATATTATAGAGCCGCAATTAGGCCTGCCATGTTTTATGGTTCTGAGTGTTGGGCAGTTAATCATCAACATGTACAAAAGATGTCTGTGACAGAAATGAAGATGTTGAGATGGATGAGTGGTCATACAAGAAAAGACCGTATACATAATGAGGTTATTAGAAACAAATTAGGAGTGGCACCAATAGAGGATAAAATGAGAGAACATCGTTTAAGATGGTTTGGACAGAAAGAAGATCAAAAGAAGAACCTGTAAGAAGGTTAGAAAAACTAAATTTGGAAAGTATTAAAAGAGGTAGAGGACGACCACAAAAGTATTGGAAAGAAACAATAAAGAATGATCTAGCTTATTGGGAGTTAACTGCTAACATGGCACACGATAGGGATCTGTGGAAACAAAGAATCCATGTAGCCGACCCCGTCTAGTATGGGAAAAGGCTTAGTTGTTGTTGTTGTTGTTTGTTTTAAAGAACACACATGGATGGGCTCGAATATGAATATCAAGCAAGATCAAATCAGATCCTAGACATAGCTCCAGGTCTGAATCTCGTCCTACAAGAATCTCATATTTAAAACAAAATGGGTCTGGATCGAGGACCATATCCACAATCCGACTGCATATAAACACATCCCCGTCTCTCTCTGCCAAACGCAGGGGACAAAAGCCCTCTCTCCCCTTCTCACACCATTCTTTGCATCACATAGAGGGGGGAAGGGGGGGTTCTCTCTCTTTTCTCATGGCATCTGCTTCACGCAGAGAGTCAAAACCCTCTCTATGTTTCTTAAAAAGGGTTAGAGCCCCCTTCCTCTACTCTCTCTCTGTCTTCCCTTTCTCTTCTCTCCATTCCATTACATTGCTTGCCATGGTGTCCAAGGGTTTGCTTCTATTGTTGGTGTTCCTTGTTTCGGTCATTGCTCAACAAGGCCATCGATATATCGATTATAAGTTATAACCAGCAACATCCAAGCGGTGGGATCGACGGGGAGATAAGGCAGATTTATGAGTCATGGATAGCGAAGCACAATAAGGTGTATGATGAACTAGGGAAAAGGGAGAGGAGGCTCAACAGGTTTGCAGATCTCAACAACGAGGAGTATCGGTTAATGTACTTGGGCACTAAGATCTGTTAAGAAACAGGACCCAATGGACCAGGGCCCAATGGACCGCCTTGCACCAGGGCCTGCCACGGACAACCTGGCCCAACGACTAGTTTTTCTAGCCGTGGATGTTGGCCACTATACTCTAATCTTTCTATAAAATCTGCTACAATCCTCTCTTGTAATTCAAGTCTTGTATGGCTATTTATGTAAGATATTTGGCTATTCAATAAAGATCATCTTCCATTTACTGATTGTTATTGTATTTGAGTGGTTAATTGGTTGTCAATGCAAAGGGAGGGTTGTGATACACCTCAACTGAGCACTTGCAGATCTTCTAATGGCTGAGACAAGAATAAAAAAAGTGAAATCACAAAGGGACTATGTGTCTGCTGCATCTAGACCAAGAGCAAACATACAACCCTATCATCCTGCACACTTCATACCTATGTTATCAACAGCGCGCTATAGCGCGCTATAGCGTTTTAGCGGAGCTAAAACCGCTATGGCGGGTAGTCCTTAGCGGGCGACCCGCCAAAACGCAAACAGCGCCGCAAACAGCTATGGCGCTGTAAGCGGACGCTTTCAAAATAGTTCGGGTCGGGTCGATCCAAATCGACCCGACCCAAATGATATAAAGGGACGAACGAGGGTTTCTCGTTCGTCCCTGCGTCTCTCGATTCTCCCTCTCTCCATCCTCTGCACTCGGCCGCTCCCGCTCCATCCTCTCCTCTGGGCCGCTCCCGCCTCTCGCCGCCACCATCTCCAGGTACGCCTCTCCCTCCCCCGCCACCATCTCCCTCTCTCCTGCCTCAGTCACCTCTCCCTGTCCCGCCTCTCCCTCCCTCGCCATCGCCACCGCCTCCCCTGTCCCGCCCCTCCCTCTCTCCCACCACCATCTCCCTCTCTCCCGCCTCAGCCACCTCCCCTGTCCTGCCTCTCCTTCTCTCTGTCGCATCCCCCTGTCCCGCTCCTCCCCCTCTCCCGCCACCATCTCCCTCTCTCCCGCCTCAGCCACCTCCCCTGTCCTACCTCTCCCTCTCTCGCCACCACCCCTGTCCAGTGACAATTTGGTTTCGCCACCACCGCCCCTCCCTGTCCCCAATACCACGTTAGATGTTGTAAGGGAAAAAATTACATAGAGTTAACTTGTCTTAAAATTATTTTACAAATATATATTAAAGAAAAGAATTTAATTAAAGCAGGGAACTGGTAGTTCCAAGACCAGTTACAATTCTAGTTACATAGTGGTTTTGGATAGGAGGAACCAGAACCAAATTTGGGGGATGGTTCCTATTCGATTATGGTCTCAGTTCTGATTTGTTCATTTAGGGTGTGTTTGATTCATGGTGTTTGCCTCTTGGTACTAGAAATGTTGTGACTATGGTTCTTTCTTTGATTCACAAATGGAACTGACTCTTTGGTTTTTCGTGCAAGAAAACTTGAAATTATGAGAACAAAAAATCCAATTGTCTTAGTGAATAGTGATACCAATGAATGTTAATTATTTAATGTTCTATTTCTTGTATAAGGTTCGAAAACTCAAGCTGAGTAGTTATTCTTATTTTTTGTAGTGAGTATGGAATCATCAACAAGTGCAACTGCTTGTCCTCTAAGTGGCAGTGGCAGTGGTAGTTATGGCACCAGCACTAGTAATGCAATTGGTAATCGGTTTTCTAGTCCAGCATATAACTGCAGACCCCCAGCTTCTAAGGATCCAGGATGAAATTGGGGTTTGACAAAATCTAAAATAAATAATATGTCAGTATTTTGTACATTATGTGGTCATGTTTCTACCAGCGGAATAACAAGATACAAGGACCATTTAATGGGAAGAAGCGGAAATGTGGCAGCTTGCAAGAATGCAACCGAAGAAATAAAAAAATTAATTTATAATTATGTGCACAATACATCTAAGAAGAAGGCCGAAAAGATTTCATTTCCATATCGAGGAGAAGTTTCTACAATGGAAGGTAACATAGTGACAAGCACCCAATATTCATCATCTTCATCGTCATTTGGCTCAGGACCACCGCTTCCGAAGGGACCCATGGATTCATTTGTGCGTTCATCGCCAAACTCACTACGACAAGCTACATTAGAAAATCGATATAAGAAAGAAGAAAGAGAACGAGTATGCTTATCCATTAGCAGGTGGATGTATCAAAATGGAATCCCTTTTAATGCTGTGAGATCCTCTAGCTTTAAAGCGATGGTAAATGATATAGGGCAGTTTGGACCTGGAATGAAGGTTCCATCATACCATGAAGTAAGGGAAACATTCTTGGAGAAGGAAGTAGGAAGAGTAAGAGAGTTTACAAATGGATTTAGAAAGCATTGGGCTACTTATGGATGTTCTATTATGTCAGATGGATGGACAGATAGAAAACAGAGAACACTAATAAATATTTTAGTGCATTGTCCTCAAGGTACAGTTTTTCTTAAGTCCATTGATGCATCCCACGAAATAAAGGATGCAAATAAATTGTATACATTGTTAAAAGAAGTAATCTTAGAGGTTGGAGAGAAGAATGTTGTGCAGGTGGTTACAGATAATGCAGCAAATTATGTTGTAGCTGGTAGAATGTTGATGGCTGAATTTAATCATTTGTTTTGGACACCATGTGCTGCACATTGTATAGATTTGATGCTTGAAGATATTGGAGAGACAAAAAGACTAAAAGGCATCTTCAGCAGGACAAAGAAGCTAGTGACATTTATGTATGCTCATTGTCAGATATTGCATATGATGAGACATTTTACAAGAGGAAAAGACATACATAGACCGGCTGTGACCCGTTTTGCTACTAGATTCTTAACTCTGAACAGTTTGTAGCTGGCAAAAGAAGCTCTAAGATCGATGGTTATTTCTGAACAATGGGAGAAATGCCCTTTATCAGATAGTATTGAAGGAAAGCAATCTAAGGCAATAATTTTGCAACTTAGATTTTGGAAGGGCATTAGTTTTTCACTTAGAGCAATGGGTCCTTTAGTAGATGTTTTACGTATGGTCGACAGTGATGAGAAACCAGCCATGGGCTACATCTATGAGAAGATGGATCGTGTAAAGGAACAAATAAAGGTGCGTAAATATTTCAATTTTATGTGTTATTTGTAAATCTTTACTTATTAATCTTATAAATTAATAACATTTCACTTCTTGTTTTATAGGTTAATATGAAAAACAAAGAAGAGCAATATGCTTTTATTTGGGAGATCATAGACAAAAGATGGGACAGGCAAATGCATAAGCCATTACATGCTGCTGCATTGTATCTGAATCCAGGGTTGTATTATGATTATGATGGGATAGAATCTAATATTGAGATTAAAGGTGGTTTGTTGCAGGTTATAGCTATACTTGTACGAAGTAAGGAAGAACAACAACAAGTGAGTCATCAACTTATAAGTTATCGAAGTGCATCAAGTTGTTTTGGATTAGAATTAGCTATAAGTTCGAGGAAAACATGTGCACCAGGTAATTAATTCCAACAACTTTGCTTTCTTAATTATTTCATTATTAAGATATGATTTAAGGTTATTGAATATGATTAACTTATTTTTATACATGATTTTTAACTTTTTGTAATAGCTGAATGGTGGATGACCTTTGGTTATGGATGCCCTGAATTGTAAAGTTTTGCTATACGGGTTTTGAGCCTTACTTGTAGTGCTATCCCATGTGAGCGCAACTGGAGTACTTTTGAAATGGTAAGAAATTAAGAATTATGCTTTTTATTTACATTATAAATAAATGAAAGTTTTTTTATTGAGTTAACAACTTACCTAAATTCTTTCTCTTATCTTAGATTCATACGAAGAAAAGGAATAGATTATTGCATCAAAAGCATAACGATTTAGCTTTTGTGCAATATAACGAAAAGCTCAGAAGAAGGTACGAAGAGAGGAAATCTAATGGAGCAAATTTTGACCCCATCATGTTGGCATCGGTTGAAGATCATGATGAATATCCTACTGATGATGAGTTCGTTGGTGACGATGATTCCCTTGGAGAAATGTCGATATGGTATCTGAATCATCAAGAGCAGGTGCTACTGCTGTTTATACAAGGTCGAGGACACGAAAGCGACAAAGAAGGCAAAGTAAAGGGAAGGATAAGATGCCTATGGAAGATGTAGAAGAATTTAATTTTGAAGAAACAGATGAAGAGGAAGAGGAAATAAAAGAATACGGATCTTTTTCTGAAAATGAATGACCATGACCTAAACAATTAAGTGTGATACTGATTGTAAATTTGTAATTGAATTTTGATGGATGTTATGTACTTTTTGAATTAGCTTAGCATTTATGTACTTTTAATGGATGCATAAGCATAACATGTACAATCTTTAAAGATGCTTTCTAAGGCTACTTTCGATGCTTTATTGCAAATTATTGTTCAATGAAATTGTCATTGTCTTTGATTAGTGGGTAAGTATGATCAAAATAATGTAATATGTTATATATAGTTGCAACTTGCAAGTGATCGTGTTTTTTATAGTTTGTTATTCGACTTGTATTAAGCATTGAAAGTGATGGCACATTCGTTATCTTCTGTTGTAGGTGATCATCGAGTGGATATGGTTAATATATAGTTCGAACATTAAAGCAAAAATGAAAGGCAAAAGAAGATTAGAAACTCCTATCACCAACATGTTCAACAGTTGAAATAATGAGAGATTAAGGCAATAGCACCTGCACAGACATATCAAATCCACACAAGATTCCCAGATGTTCGTGAATTTGTTGGATAGCATATGGAATGCACCGTTCTGGGATAATAACTTGAGTGTTATTAACCCATTTAATAAACCCAGAACGGTGCATTTCATATACTATCCAGCAAATTCAGGAACATCTGGGAATCTCGTGTGGATTTGATATGTCTGTGCAGGTGCTATTGCCTTAATCTCTCATTATTTCAACTGTTGAACATGTTGGTGATAGGAGTTTCTAATCTTCTTTTGCCTTTCATTTTTGCTTTAATGTCCAAACTTTCATGCACCTGGGTTGGAGATGAGGCATACTACAAATAATATGGGCTAAAAGGTATGTGGCATTCCTCCTTTACTAGTTTTTCCTGTTCATTAGTGAGTGTTTTGCTCATTCATTTATTAAAGAACTGGTTATGTTTCTTGATATTTCTTAGAAGTTAGAAAAGCTATTATATATATATATATATATAATTTTTTAATCATAAATAAAAGTGTACCGCTAAATCCGCTATATCCCTGCTATATCCCCGCTAACCGCTATTGACAACATAGCTTCATACCAAATAAACAACACAATGCATAAAAAGAGGTAATTTGTTTTTATTGTAGGAAAATAGGACATGTTATAAAAGATTGTTGTAAGGTAAAGAAAAGAGCTACTGCGGTTGATGGAGGAGAACAAGGTTATGCTCTTCATGAACTTCAAGACAAGATAAAACAACTTCAAGAGCAAATAAAAGAAAAGACATCCATCAGAGCTGTATGAAATCATGATTACTTGACTTTGGAGCCTCTTTTCACGTGACGTGTGAAGAGAATCTCTTAAGCATGTGGACAAAGAAAAAAATTTGACTCATGTTTTTAGTGCATATGGGACCAAGTTAAATGCCGATAAAATTGGAAATCTTAAAAATAAAAATTTCCCAATTTCAAAAATATGTTTTTCAAAATTAAATTTAAATCTTTTTCAATATCATAGATTTCTGATAATGGATGTGTAGTCACTTTCTTATCAAATGGTTGCATTATATAGATAACGAAGAAGGTGATTGGATGTGGTCATAGAAAAGGAGAACTTATGTGATCGAGTATCTACATACTCAAAATTTTGGGCATTGTAATGTTTTGTCAAAAGATGTACTTTTGTACTATGTCACTAGGACACCTCTAGGAGGAGTGTTGGTCCCTACACTGGTGCGACACTGACACTGACACACCAACCAACCATCCTTCCTCTTCGCCTCCTACGCTCTTCGGTGGCCTCCCATGCCACCTCTTCGGCAGTGAGTTGCCGTTGTCGTTCCCAAGTAAGAAACACTACCTTTCATAGTTACTTGCGTGCCTTTTAAAGACATTTCAAGTTCTAAATGTTCCTCCTCTATATTTTATTATGGCTTCGTATTTTAGCTACCTCTTGCATTGTACTTGAACTTTTCTTCTTCCTATGTGTTTATTTCATGAGCATTCGTGCACTATGCTTGATGTTAACACAACATCATTTATTCTGTATGACTTCAAAATTATTAGTAATTGATTTAAGCTGTTAAAGTTTTGTAAATTTAAATTGATTAAATCACCCTATTTTAGGTGATTGGAATTGATCTCTATTAGCAAGTCAATTGGGTGTTGGATTTTTTTATGATAAGCTTGGTGCACTTAGATCAAATACTTATTTATCTGCATGTTTATTTTCATATTCATGTCCAGCCATTGTGTACATATCAACACTTCTCTGTAACACGATAGTCTTGTGCTTATTGTCTTTGCAATTATATCAATGTTATAAATGACTCCATCTCCTATTAACAATTTGACACAATATGTTTCTAACTATTAATAATGTTTTTGTTTTTCATTTAGATTCTGAAATTATGAATTGCGTAGATCCTAAAAATGGCCGATAATAGGAAAGAAAAAAGAGTATCAATTGGGATTGGGAGTTCTAGTGGAAGTGTTCCTTCAAGTTCAAGATCACAACAAAACCTTCAATTTGAACACCTCGTGATGATGCACCATTATAGATGCATATGCAAAGGGGAGAATCATATGAAGGTGGTGGAGGTAATACACATTTTATATGTAAATTTTGCAAGATGAGTTTTATAGGGTCGTATACTAGAGTGAAGGCTCATCTTTTGAAATTATCAAAATATGGTATAAGAGCATATCCGATGTATATGAGGATTTACGAAGATAATTAATGAAAAAACAAGATGAGTATGAAAAGAAGAACAAAATAAGTGAAAAGGAACAAATATTCCATTATTTGGTGGACACAAAGATGCAGAAAAAAAAAGTTAATGCAAAGTGAGTTTAAAAGTTTTAAAGGAGCAATTGAAAAATAATTTAATGTAATTGGAAGGGAGGAGATAGATAGAAAGGTTAAAGAATTTTCTTCTTAAGTTCACTTCCTTTTAATATAGCAAGAAATCCATATTAGAAAGATATTGTCACTTCATAGGCTAATTGTAATTTATATGGTTATGTTCTTCCAAGTTCTGACAATTGCGAACCATGATTCTTAAAGAATAAAAAGCTAATATTGAAAGGCTTTTAAAACATAAGAAGTTTTCATGAGAAACTAATGGTGTTTCTATTGTTTTTGATGGATGGAGTGATATTCAAAAGCATCCACTCATTAATTTTATTGCTTATTCAATTAGTGGTCCTATATTTTTGAAGTTTGTTGATGCAAACAGAGAAATTAAAACTATAGGTTACTTGAAAGATTTGTTCATGTAAGTTATTAAGAGTGTTAGACTAGATAGTTTTGTACAAATAATTACTGATACAACAACAACAAGTAAGCCTTTTCCCATACTAGACGGGGTCAGTTACATGGATTCTTTTTTTCCACAAATCCCTATCGTGTGCCATGTTAGCAGTTAACTCACAATAAGCTATATCATTCTTTATTGTTTCTTTCTAACACTTTTGTGGTCGTCCTCTAGCTCTTTTAATACTTTCAAAATTTAGTTTTTCATAACTTCTTAAAGGTTCTTCTTTTGATCTTCTTTCTATATGTCCAAACCATCTTAAACGATATTCTCTCATTTTATCCTCTATTGGTGCCACTCCTAATTTGTTTCTAACAACCTCATTATGTATACAGTCTTTTCTTGTATGACCACTCATCCATCTCAACATCTTCATTTCTGTCACAGACATCTTTTGTACATGTTGATGATTAACTACCCAACACTCAGAACCATAAAACATGGCAGGCCTAATTGTTGTTCTATAATATTTACATTTTAACTTTAATGGCAAAGATACCTGATGCTCCTCTCCATTTTAACCAACCAGCATTAATTCTATGCGTAACATCTCCATCAATTCTTCTATCACTTTTAAACATTGACCATAGGTATTTAAAACTTTCCTTTTTGGGGATGCATTGTGTGCCAATTTTAATTTCTATGTCCTCTGAGGTAACCAAATGATCAAACTTACATTCCATATATTCTATCTTTGTTCTACTAAGTCGGAGGCCTTTGCTTTCTAATGTTTCTCTCCATAGTTCCAATTTGCAATTAACTTTTTCCTTAGATTCCTCCACTAATACAATGTCATCTGCAAATAACATACACCAAGGTACTTCATCTTGAATATGTTTTGTTAACTCATCAAACACCATTATAAATAAGTATGGACTTAAAGTTGATCCTTGATGTAACCCAATATTAACTTCAAAGAAGTCTATCATTCCTTCATGAGTCTTCACACATGTTTTTGCATCATCATACATGTCTCTTATAAGGTTAATGTATGTCAATGGGATACCTCTTTTTTCTAAAGTAATCAATGATAATGTAGGTAATTGTAAAAGTACAGGATTAAGTTTGAAAGGTGATTATCCAGACATTTTTTTTAACACTCTATGTAGCTCACAATTTAAATTTGTCTATTTCTCGTATACGTAAGCCATTAGAAGATAAGGATAATCATCATGCATATGAATTGTGTTCATGGATTGAAGATATGGCAGCAGATTTTATAAAGATAAAGAATTTTTATAAAAAATCACCATTTAATTAGAGCCATATTCAATAGACATTCTGATTTAAAGTTGTTGAAGGTTGCAGAGACACACTTTGCTTCTTTGATTGTGATGGTAAAAAGATTCAAGATAATCAAGACATCATTGATTCAGATGGTTACTGATCCGAGTTGGCATTTATACTGTGGTAACAAAGTTGAAGATCAAGCAAGGGCCCAAGTAGTGAAGGCTATTATTCTTAATGATTTATGATGGGACAAGGTATAATATTTTCTTGAATTCATAGAGTCTATTTGGGAGATGTTGAGAGAAGTTGATAAAGATGAATTGATGCTTCATAAAGTTTATGAAACGTGGGAAACCATGATTAAAAAAGTTGAGTCAATAAGTTTGAAGCACGAGAAAAAAAAAACAATATGAGACATCATCGTTTTATGATCATATTCATTGTATATTAGTTTTACGATGGGACAAAAGCAACAGTCCCTTGCATTATTTATCACATTCTTTAAATCCAAGATATTATGGGAGAAATGATTGCATGAGAGAAGTAAGCGTACTCCTAATTAAGATCCTGAAATATCAAAGAATAGGCAAATGTGTTTGGCAAGAATTTATTGTGAGTCATACTTAATTAGGAAGTTATGGAAAGTTTTCTTGTGCTAGACTTGATTTACTAGAAGCACTAAAAGCAAGGGATTATCAAGATCCACTAGAATGGTGGGCACATTATGGATTTGAGATGCCTCTTCTTCAAAAGTTTGCATCAAAATTATTATTTCAACCTAAAACTTCATCTTGTTATGAAAGGAATTAGAGTATATATTCTGAAATTCACAATATCAAAGGGAATAATATCTCCAGTAGTCGTGCTACAGACCTAGTTTATGTCCGTTCAAATTTGAGATTGGTTTCACGATCTAATGCCGAGTAAAGTAACTAAGTATTTTATTACTTTCAAAATTGTTTTCTTTTCTATTAATCATGGTGATTCAATTTCATCTTTTATTGTTATTTATTTGAATATATTGCAATGAAGGAGCATCAAAATATTAGGATACAAATGCAGAGGAATATGATTTAGATGACAATCAAGATTTGCATACCCTTAATATGGAACTCACTGATCTTGCAGTCCCTTTAGTTGATAGTGAAGATCTACGATTTCTGAGGTACGAGATCATTTTATGTATAAAACATTAAGATTTCCTTTTAATCTTGACTTATGTTTATAATTATGATAAAATTAGTAGTTATTTACTTGTTTTGTTTTAATATAAAGTTGTGTAATTATCATATACTTATGTTAATTAATGTCTCACTTGCTCTAGTTTCAATATTATATATATAATATTATATACCTTAGTTGTGTCCTTGCACCCAATATTTTTTAAATTTATCGTATCTCACAGCCGCAGCCGCACCCGTGTGACATAGCTTTTGTGGCATAAGAAACTTGGTCACATGAATATACACAAAATGTACGAATGCCCATCTGTTTGAATAAAAAATGTTGAAGAGATTTTTTGCAGAGATCGTTCTCTTCGAAAAATGAAATGTCTTCCATTTACACAAAGAACATCTACCACAAGTAAACATTTTGAAATAAACATTCCGAAGTTTGGGGACATACACCTATTATTTCAAAAGGAGGAGTTTCTTATTATGTAAATTTTGTTGGTGATTTTACAAGATTCACATGGGTATAAAGCTAAATCTGATGTGTTTAAAAACTTTGAAATATTTCACATGGTTAAAAATCAATTTGATTCTAATGTTAAAATATTCAAGTCCGACTCTCGTGGTGAGTTTACTTCTAAAGAATTCGAAAAATATTTTGAAAAAGCTTCTACTAGAACTCAACAAAATAGAATTGTTGAACGTAGGTATAGCCATATAGTTGAAACTACCAGAACTTTATTGATATCCAGCAAGATCCCTAAAAATCTATGGGTTGAAGCTACCATGACCTCAATATACCTCATAAATAGAATGTCTTCCTATATGTTGAATAATGTTTCACCAATTGAAAAACTTTTGAAAGTAACCCCTAACTACTCCCACTTGAAAGTCTTTGGATGTAAATGTTTTGTTTTCAACAACAGAAATGATAAATTTTTTTTTTTGTGCTATTAAA
Source organism: Brasenia schreberi (assembly GCA_036023115.1). NCBI lineage: Eukaryota > Viridiplantae > Streptophyta > Magnoliopsida > Nymphaeales > Cabombaceae > Brasenia > Brasenia schreberi. Next base: position 13,412,430 of record JAYKKT010000078.1, on the reverse strand, counting down.
TGTGTTTTCTTAGGATATGGTATAACCAAGAAAGGATATAAGTATTATGATCCCAAAGTGATAAACTCTGTCTCTAGAAATGTTCAATTTCTTGAAAAAGAAATTTACTTTAGCGATGATACTGTTGAATCCATTAATGACACTAGATATTCTTTTGTGATTGATATACTAGATAGTGAAGAACAAGAAGTAGATAAAGGAAGTGATAATGATGAATCTTTATATTCTAGAAATATGATTGCACCATTTGATAGATAATACACTTGACGAACTATAGAACCTCTTCCAAAATGACGTCAACTAAAGAATCAAGACCCCCCGAGAGATTTGTCTCATATGAGACATTTTTACCTGCACATAGAGCCCTATTAACCACTTTGTTTGTCTTTAAGGAACCTAAGATCTTCAAGGAAGTCCAAGTATCTCACCAATGGATCGACGCTATAAACGAGGAATTTAATGTTTTGTGTAAATCCCAAACTTGGGAAATAGTTGACCTACCAAAGTTGAAAAACCTATAGGGTGTAGGTGAATATATAAAATTAAGACAAAGAGTGATGGTACACTAGAAAGATATAAAGTTCGACTAGTCGCAAATGGATCACACCAGAAAGGTATAAAGCTCGACTAGTCGCAAAAGGATATGCAAAGGAATATGAGATAGATTATAAAGAAACGTTTGCTCCTATTGCAAGAACCACTACTGTACGAACTTTTATTGCCACTAGTGCAGTGAAAAACTAGAATATATTTAAAATGGACGTTAAAAAGCTTTTCTAAATGGTTTATTAAAGGAAGAGGTATATATAGAACCTCCACCTGGTCTTAACATTTCAAACAATCAAGTTTTTCATCTAAGAAAAGCCCTTTATGGACTGAAACAGGCACCTAAGGCATGGTTTGATAAAGTAAGTGAATTCGTGATTAACCATGATTTTATTACTTGCTACAGTGACAGTGTATTATTAGTAAGGAAAACTGTTGCAGGGATAGTTATACTTTTGTTGTATATTGATGATATGATTATCACCAGAGATGATGATGCAGGTATCCAGTGTGTTAAAGAGAATCTAAATAAAGAATTTGAGATGAAGGATCATGGCCCTTTGCATTATTTCCTTGGTATTGAGGTAACGAAGAATGATAAAGGTGTATTCTTGTCTCAAACAAAATTTGCACATGATATTATCAGCAGAACAGGAATGTCAGATGATAAAATTATGGAAACTCTAGAAGTACTTAATAAAAAAATGAGACTTATGATGGGGAGCCACTTCAAGATCCTACTCCATATCGTCAAATGGTTGGAGCTCTGACTTATTTGACTATTACTCGTCCCAATATTACACATGTAATACACACAGTAAGTCAATTTCAACATGCACCCACTACAGTTCACATGACTGCTATTATGAGAACAATCATATATGTCAGAAGTACTATTACAAAAGGAGTCTTCTTTTCTTCATCTCTTTTAAAACTACTTGCTTATACTCACGCTCATTGGGTAGGTGATGTCAATGGCATACATTCTACAAAAGGTTTATGTATATTTTTAGGGAATTCTATCATTTCATGAAAGTGCAAGAAGCAACAGAAGGTATCACTCTCGTCTGGAGAGGCAGAATACAGAGTGATGACTACTAACCTACTACTACAACAAAATTGATTTGGCTTTAACAACTTCTACAAAACTTACACATAAAGTTGGAGTCCACACCTCAAATGTTTTGTAACAACAAAAGTGAAATGTACATTGTGCACAACACGACGTATGAAACACATAAAGATGGATTGCCATTATGTTCGTGAAGTGTATCTATAGGGACATCTTGATCTACAGTTTGTTCAAATTGAGTACCAGCTTGGAGACATTTTTACTAAGTTACTTCCTGCTCCTCACCTTTAAGCACTCTTACGCAAACTGTCAGTTGTCAATTTGAGGGAGTGTTAAGAAACAGGGTGCAATGGACCGCCATGCACTAGGGCCCATCAGGGACAACATGGCCCAACGGCTAGTTTTTCTAGTCGTTGGACCAGCCAGGCCAGCATCCAACGACTATCTTTCTAGTCGTTGGATGTTGGTCACTATCCTCTAATCTTTCTATAAAATCCCCTATAATCCTCTCTTGTAATTCAAGCCTTGTGTGGCTGTTTGTGTATGATTTATTTGGCTATTCAATAAAGATTTTCTATTTGCTGATTGCTAGTGTATTTGAGTGGTTAATTGTCTGTCAATGCAAAAGGTGGGTTGTGATAGACCTCAAGTGAGCACTTAAGATGCTCATTCGTGTTTGTCAACTCCAAAGACACTCAAAGTGCAAATATTCTTACAAGATCAACCGAAATCAAAGGCTCTCGCTGCCGGCGAACCAAAGGTACAACATGAAGGCAGGAGAAGAGCTTCCTTATCAAGGTTGATTTGAAGCTCAGATTCGCAGAGATACTCGCAATCGGGGTTGCCTCCTGCACATTGTCTAAGGAATTTCTAGCGCCACCCCTCATGTCGTCGCACAATAGCCGAGCAGGATCATCACTAGTGATTCTCCAACCACGCCCGTCACTAAAGTCCCTTGGTTAGCAATAAGGGACGAGCACGAACAACAACAAATGCAATGTATGATACCGCAGATCCTCCATGGCGACTACCACTCAATTGCTAGAAGAGACCAACGATCTATCATCCTCCTCAAGCTATGATACCATGTTAGAAAACAGCTAAGTTCCTAAATTCTTTTTATTTAATGATCAAACATAAGCTATGATACCATGTTAGAAAACAGGTAGTTTACATGACACCGAATGGTGTTTATATAGGCATGGAGGAGCCATTGGCCAGCCTCCAATGACTAGAAAACTAGCCATTTGATGTTGGCTGCTTATGAGAGACCCTTCCAACGGTTAGGAGAAATAACCGTTGGGATTTGGGTTTTGTTGGTCCTAGCAGGCCTTGCTGTCCTAGGCTAGCTTCGCTACTTAACAAGATCATCCACCAAATTCAAAAAGACATAACCCACCCCCATGTGATAAAGGAAGAAGCCGATCCTCAAAAGAAAATTGTAATCACTAAATAAATGCTTCCTCGTACAAGTGCATCCTTGAAAAACTTCAAAAGTCTATGTATTGGAATGCAAACAAATATAAATATCGCAGCTTTGGAATCATATGGAAATTTCCTAAATTCACAAAATGGTAATGAACCATCAGTATCAACAATATTGTTGACAATGATAAGTTTATAGGGAACAGGAATTAGCAGAATTAACACAACCGAAGATGACAATGCCCAATTAGAAAAGTGAACTTACGGAGAGAACTTCCCATCTACCAGTTTAAATCGCCCTATATCATATGTGCGTATCGGAACACCCTCCCGTATCTGAATAACACAACACATAAAGAAATGTAAGAAAACAAATGCCAAATACATTGGACACATAATGACAACAGATAGAAATTATTAACGATGGAGAACTTTGAAGTCTCACATCCCACACAATTGTTTTCCCATCATAGCCTGCACTCATGGCAATCCGAGGGTTGAAAGGATGCACATCCAGAACATAAGTCTGCAACACAATAATAAAGTCAATTACGTAACATGTTCAGCTGGAGACTAGAAACAAGTACCCCAAAGCTTAGAACTGCACCTTTTAACAAAAGGTAGAAAACATCAAGTAAAATCTTTTTAAAACTGAGAAAGAACACTGACTTAAAGAGCAAACCGAATGTCTAAATTTAAGTGAACCAAGAGCCTTGCAGTCAACCAAGAAGCCGGTGCAGTATGGGTCCAATTTCTTCTCAATATACAGAATATTACAGCTCAAACAAAGCAATCCAGACGAAAGACTCAACATGGACACCACGAGAGAAAAAGTTGTCAATTGACAAGGCTGCAATGGTAACTTCATTCTAAAGCACCAATGCGGACGCACCATCTAGCACTACTGGAGATGGAAAGAAAAGAAAAACTAAAGAGCAATGATATGATAATAGAAGAGGTTTCTTATGGAGAACGACAAAAGAAATACTCATAGATAAACTGTGATAATAGCAGAGGTCTTCCACAGTGAATTACAAGAAGAAAAACACTCACAGATTGACTGTGCCCTGTTAATGAATGAACTAAGCTGCCGTCAGCTGCATTCCAAACGCAAATCCTGCAATCTAGAGTACGGTGTTCAAGACAAGGGTTAAAATAAGTATAATTGATAATAAATTGATGTTTAGGACTTGTCAGATAGCAAAGAAAAAGAAAACATGGAACAAATGAAGGAGTAGGAATGAAGGATGAACCAGGAACAAGTATCTCTCCAAACAGCTCATGAACAAGCTAGATACATAAAACATGTAATTTTGCACAATCACCATGGAGAAACACAACTAATCATGGAGAAAGTTCAACTTCGAAAAGCTGGCCGATGAAAATGACAGCAGCAGAGTGGCTATGGATTTATTGCGCTTGAAAAGTAGAAACCATGATGGAAGGCGCATTAACCATAGCACCAAAAGAAATATTACTAAACTTTCAACATCATAAAAATGTCAAGAATGCAAGTGCTTGATAATAGACTTTTCTGCCTTTTCCCCTTTTTTATCATAATATTGAAACAGACAAAGGTACAATCTCTCAGGAGGAAAAATATGACCAAAGGAATCAATAGCATTTGCCAAGTTAACAAGAAACCAAGCGAAGGTGTTCTACCATAACATTATCCACTCTGTGCTTTGAGGAAGATGAAGGGGAAAAGGAAAAGTAAATAAACCAGCATGTCAGTAAATCAAATCTTAACAATGTGTCTGCAACTAAAATAAAAAGATAATGTACTCAATGATGCTGAAATCAATTTCAATGAGTGAGATGATACCCATGATAGCAGCAAGAACAAAGCGATTATCCAAGCTCCAGACAATCATATTAACTCCACGAGGAGTCGGCAAAAATCGCTGCCTTGGCCCACCTTGAGCAGGCTGAGGTGGCATTGGAGGGGGTGGTACTTTCAGATGGTATGCTCGTGTCCAGCGTCCTACTTTTCCCTAAAACAACAAACACAAACAGGTTAGACAACAATACAGATATACAGATGAAACACAATGTATTCCTAATCATAAAAAGCTTGCATCATCCTGCAACTATAGATATTGGAAATAGCACAAATATAACATCTTGAAGAGGATCCGACAAGATGACACAAACATATGGATCTGTTTGTCTTTATGTGAAAAAGCATGTTTGTTTCTATATATAGATGGACAGACAACGAAGAAAGAAAAGACACTATTTAACATAAGACAATTCTATGTATGTATTGACTGGAGTTGTTGACACAGTATAGCAACTTGAAGTCAAACATTTTAAAGTATAATTTTTCAACAAGCAAAGAAAAGATCTAGTGAACAAGAAATAACTTTCGGCCCCAAGCATTCACATGTGATAGGACATAGCCTTTATTAACCAATGTTTTTCCCACGCTATCTGGTCAAACAATCATGACCCCCTTTCCAAGGTAGACTGATTTCTCATCTACACATACGATTGATTTCTTCTCTTGATGCATATTCTCGGCTCTGTATCAGAGTCCTCGCATGTACCATTTCCTGGGTCTTATGAGATGCAGTTGGCTGCATGGGGTTTAAGGCATTACTCTAATCTATTCTAGATTGAAATCTGGTGCAGCATGTGTTAAAAGAAATGTAACAGTGCATTCATGCACATGCTTGTATTTTTATTTTGTTTTGTATTTCTCATTTTTTATGTAATTAGGCCACAGGTCTAAGGCCCAACAGCAAGCTCCAATGACTAGAAATCTAGCCGTTGGAAGCCCTCTTATAAAGTCCTCTTTTATGCTGTAACTACTAAGCAAGCCTCATGGCTTGAATCTGTAAACCCTTTCTTTTAAGAGGTTCATGAAATAAAGATTCAGATAATCGTACCTGTTTATTTTGTTTATTTTCCTTACATGGTATCAGAGCTGGTAGGACCGCTACGACCTACTACTGATGGTGGCAAACTCACCAATTGAGTGATCAACGCGTTTGTGAAGTTCCAATTACAGTAACTTCTCATGACGTTCCAGTTACAAGTTGTTGTTGATGACTTGATGTCCAGCAGCTAGAGGAGTTGCAGCAGAGTCCGTTGTTCAGTCATTGCTTGCTGTGAAGCGACCAAGCCACGTTGCTGTTGTCCGATGCCGATGGAGATACACGAGATTGGATAGTGTTTCTATTGTGGTTGCCAAGCTTGTGGATGGATCCTTGCTACGATGGCTTCTTTTTCCTCATCCACATTGAAACCCTTGCCTTACCCATTTCTTCGGCACCAATAATGGTAGTGTGGGGTGTATCTGATGTACCGGTGAGGTCACCTTCATGTTGGAGCTTATATGATCTAAGTGGTGTCATTAACGGTGAAGCAAGAAGCCGATGTTGTTTATAGCAGTGGTGGCTTTCATCATTTTGAATGTTGGCCACATCATTTTGAATGTTGGCTAGGGAGAAACAAGGAAAGAAGGAGATAAAGGAAGAGGGAAGGAGAGACGGTGTGTCAAGAGGCAATGATTTCATCATCTCTTGGTCCGTTCGCCTCCTCCTCCTCTTCTAAATCTTGGCATGAGATTCCATTATCATACAACTCTTGCTTCTCACATCCACCAATCTCTTCCCTTTCATGCCTATTAGCAAGTGCCTTCCTGGAATCAGCCTTGTGCCTCGAAGGAGCGACCACCGCCATGGCTAACAACGAAGGTGAGAGAGAGAGATGTATGGCCTTCTTAAATTAGGACGGTACGATGGTTCGGATTTGTGGGATTCCATTACCCGAGATCAAGACCGGAACTCTGGCTTTTTGTTGTTCACATTCTTATAAGTAGTTTTATAATTTATTAGTTAAGGTGATGGAGGAAATGCCCTTTATTTTTGGATTATTTACGAGGATACCATTCAGCTGCTCCAGTGTATTCTTGCCTTGCTTTTGATTAAGGGTTTTTTAATTATATATTTCAGTTGTTATAATTCCAATTAAGGGTGTTCCTTTGCTTTGTGCATATTGTTTATGCTTGTTTTGTGCTTCTTATATAAAGCGCTAGTGTTTGTTATATTAAGTTGCACTCTTTTGTATGATTAAGATATGTGTGGTGTGACTACATATCCCTGTTATTGGTCGTCTATTGTAAGCCTTTGTTTTAAGGTGCTCTAGTTATGATTATGACATCCTATATGTTATTGGCCATTAGTTGGAGATCATGCACTTAGTTGTTATTTGATATCTTGTGTCATCCATTGATAGCTTATAACTTTCTATTACATTTAATATAGGTAGCCTTTTTTCAAAAGGGCATGCATAAAAGTGCACACATGTTTGAAAAACAAAGCATAAAAAGAGTCTTACTTTAACTATTGACTATTCATCTAGTCTAGCTTTTCGGCGTATTTTGAGCATTTTGTATGAGTGGTATTGGTTAAAGGGGTCACTCTTCAAAGACTTGTATATCTTATTATTAGTCAAAAAGTTTGAGGGCAATACAAATACTTTTTTGTCAAATATTGTATCTTTGTTAGGCAAACTTTCTTTGTGTTAAAAATATATACATCAAATTTATTCAAATTGACTTTATAACATTGCTAGATATAAATTTACTTATATATTTAATACCACATTTTGATCATCATGTTGGATTCTCTTATTATCCTCAGATTCATAGAGTCAAGCTTGGGCTTGTGAGTTATTTAAGGGCCTTGGTGTTTTGATGTGATTGTTTATGGATGGTTCAAATTTAGCCTTAAATATCGGGTTTGAGTTTAGCCTTAAAGCTTGTTTATAGATGGTTCGAGTTTAGCCTTAAAGCTTGTGTTTGAGCTTAGCCTTAATGCTTGTTTATGGTAGGTTCAATTTCAGCCTTAAAGCTTGTTTATAGATCGTTCGAGCTTTGCCTTAAGCTTGTTTGGTGTTTGTTTATCGAATTGATGCATCTTGGCCTTTTGTAGTGTCGTCAATTATTGTGACTCATGAACTTATTTATCATATTAGAGGATCCCACTCAGGTAATCAATGTATTTCATTAAAGAAACTTTTTCTTATGCTTTCAGCAAAATATTTCAAAAATTTCTTTGAAATCGTAGGATCTTGCTATATGTTTTTTTCAAAGTTAGAAATTTCTTAGGTTTTAAGTTTGTATTATTCTATTTCTGGGATCTTATGTAAGTTTGATCATTTGAGTACTTCAGAGGACATAGAAATTAAGATTGGCACACATTGTATCCTTCACAAGAAAATTTTAAATACGAAGAGTCAAATTTTACACAGAATTAATATCGGTTGGTTAAAATGGAGGGTGGCATCCGGTATTCTATGTGATAAGAAGATATCATTAAAATTAAAAGGTAAATATTATAGAGCAGCAATTAGACATACTATATTTTATGGTTTTGAGTGTTGGGCAGTTAATCATAAACATATGCAAAAGATGTCAGTAGCAGAAATGAAGATGTTGAAATAGATGAGTGGTCACACAAGGAAAGACCGTATACATAATAAGGTTATTAGAAACTAATTGGGAGTAGCACCAATAGATGATAAAATGAGAAAAAATCGTTTAAAATGGTTTGAACATGTAAAAAGATGACCAAAGGACACCCCGTAAGAAATGAAAAACTAGATTATAAAAATGTTAAAGAGGAAGAGGACGACAACAATAGTATTGAAAAGTTCATTGAGCCTTTATTCTACAAGTTTTCTTTCGGGTATTAAAATAAAGATGTAAACTTGAGCAAAGAAAAGAAAAGCATTGGAGGGTGTTACAAAGTCAAATACAAAAGCTACAAGTCGCTCTCAGATCCAAAATTTTAGTTAACAAATTTCCAGTGATGCACAGTCAGTTAAAGGACAGTTGTTAAAAGAAATATAACAGTGCATTCATGCACATGCTTGTATTTTTATTTTGTTTTGTATTTCTCATTTTTTATACGTAATTTGACCACAGGCCGAGGCCCAACAACAGTCTCCAACGACTAGAAATCTAGCCATTGGAAAAGAGGGTTTACAAGAAGGCTCCCTCCAAACAGCTAGAAGAAGTCTAGCCGTTGGAAGCCCTCTAACAGCCAGATTTCTAGCTGTTTGGAGGGAGCCCTCTTGCAAACCCTCAAGCCTCATGGCTTGATTTTGTAAACCCTCTCTTTTGAGTTGTTCATTAAATAAAGATTCAGGCAATCATATGTGTTTATTTTCCTTACAGCATGGTGGCTAGTTGCAAAGTCGATAGTCAACGGACAATGAACCTGTGTGAGGGAGTTTGGCAGTGATCGATAGCTAGTGTCCACAATGGATTACTTGGGTAGAATATAAAAGTACACTGATTCCTTGGCTTGAAGAAATCCATAGGCTGGGAAGCACAAACTATCTCCTAGCATTGGCTATTGGACACCAAACTCTCAAAGGGGACTAGGTTGCATCAGATACCACAGGTGGGGTATGGTTTCAGGAATTTTCCATGTACAAGCCACTATGTGTTTTCCAAGACAATTGTAACTGCTGACAGATGTGCAGAGGCATCCATGCCCAAGTCTCATGGTTGCTTGCACAGAAATCTGATGATTGGATAAGATTCATGAGCTCATTAAGGGCATTAAACTATCCAACAAATATTGTCAGTTATAAAGGATATATGGCAACAAGGGGACTTTCTCACTTCACTCCTATAAGACACTTGGACATCCTGATGTTGAATCCGGATGAATTGGCAGACACCACCCCAAAGGTGCACTGCTTCTTTGGCTTCCCATTTAGGAAATAATGGCTGTAAAATTGAAAAAAGGGTTGGGGCTTCCATCTACTGAAACAACACTGGATTGGCCACATAGAACAGAAAAAACATCTCCTCGTTCTGGGTCTGCAGCTTCTTTCAACTCCTCTTCCAGAACTCGTAAGAGAATCAGAGTTTAAACTTGTGCTAACTAGCATGGTCAGGCACCTCATGGTTAACACCTAAGTTTCGATGTAGAACAAAAGGATGGAGGTAGTTATGGAGTTCCTGTTGCCTTCAGTTTGGTGGTTTTGCAGATTGAGAAAACCAATATGTCTTCATATAACCTGTACGACACAAATGTCCTGAAGAGGCTTGATTCATGCTTCAAATTAGCATCAAAATGCAGGACTAATATTCGGGCAGCTGGATTTTAAACAGATATTACTCTGCTTTTTAGTCCCTCTGAGCTTGTAATCTTTGATGATATCTCTGTTGTCCTAAGCTTACCTGGCCTGAACCATATCAGTTCAGGCCTGACACACCAATGAATCTGATCATATTGTTAATTGTAAAAGGACTGGCCCAGGCCACTAGGGCCTGTAGCCATTACTATGCTGTGCACAGCACAGCAGCCAGCAGCCCTTCTTCAAGGGCTGCTCTCTCTCTCATTTTATGTCATATACACCTCTTGTAAAGTCTATAAATACATCGATCTATCATCAATAAAAGTATGCAGTCTAGCACTGTTTTTTGACTTGTTTTTGTATGTTTCCGCTCTTGTTTGTTGTTATTGAAGATCGGCATTCGTGATTGAATGCCATTTGACTCTTAGCGACTTGGTGATATTGATTCGTGCAACATCAACCTTCATTCGTTGATGATTATTTACATGGTAGAGCCTCGGATTGAAGAAATCGGGTGCATTGGGAAGCGTGTCATCAATGCAAAATTTGAAGAATTTTACCAAACTTGAGGTTAGTTCATAAATTGTGATTTTTTGCAAAATGGAAGGTAAAAATGAGTCGTTTAGATGTATCCTAGACCTGAAATGCTACCAAAGTTGGGCTAGGACCATGAAAAAGTATTTTTTGTCAAAGGATTTTTGGGATTACATCGATGGAACCACAAAGGAACCAATTTTGAACATTGATGATTTAGACGATGATGAAATCGTCAAAGCCCATGAAAAATACAAGTTAGATTTAAAATTGTGGGAAAAAATGAACGCAAAAATCACATGAATTATTTGTCAAAATGTGGATGAAAAGCTTAAGAATAGGATTAGTGCATTTGAAAACGCTTTTGAAACTTTAGAATATTTGAAAAAACTTCATTCTTAAGATGACTTTGTTTTTCAAATTGATTTAATGGAAAGAATGGTAATGCTTAAACAAGGGAACCTAAGCATTAGAGATTACCATAATGAATTTTCAGAATTATGGACTTAATTGAGAAGTTTTGACAAATTTGGAAATCTTCACAAATTAGATGAATTTCTAGACAACCAATACTTTTTTTTGTTTATACGTGGGTTGAGAGATAAATTTGAAAATATTAGATCAAATCTTATACATATAAAACCTAGACCTAGAGGGGATTCCTTTTTGGCCGATCTTGTTATGGAGGAAACAAAATTGAAAATCATGAATGTGGCTAAGGAAGTCGTGCTTGCCGCATCAAAACCGGGAGTAAATTTGAAGACCTACAAGCCTCCGCATGCAAAGAACAATGAAGGCATGTCAATGAAGCTCATGGGACTGTGGCCCAACAAAAACACTATTTGCCACTATTGCAAGGAAAATGGACACATCAAAACCACGTGTCCTTTACTTCGAAAAAGAAGTGGAATGCGGGAGCCGTAGAAGAAGGGAGTATCTTGCCCAACAACATCAAAGCATATATAAAAGAAATCTTTAAGGAAAAAACAAGCATCTCCGGGAATGCTCTATCCACTTTTCAAGGTATGTCTTGCTTTTTAGATTCTGGTGCATCCTTTAATATGACACATAGTGAAGATTCTTTGATTAATTCTTGTGAAACCATTGGAAAGCATGTGTTTACGGCCGATGGAACAAAACTCCAAATCAAAAAATTAGGAAATCTTGAAAAACAAAACTTTATTCAAAATGTAAGTTTTATACCTAAACTTAATTTAAATATGCTTTCGGTTGCTCAAATATGTGATAACAATTGTATAATCACTTTCTCATCCAAACATTGTGTGGTGCAGGATCACCTATCGAAGAAGGTGATTGGTCAAGGCCATAGAGAAAGCGGACTATACAAAATGGACTATCTTGTTATGCCAAACTCCAGTTTTTGTAACATAATCCACGATGCTACACTTTGGCATAAAAGACTTACACTTTGACTCTTAAAAATTATGTAATATTCCTTTGATGAAAAGCATTAGAGAGAAAAATTTTGAATGTAAAGATTGTATTCTTGGAAAAATGCATCATCTTCCTTTTGGAGAAAGAAACTATGTACCAAAGAAAGCTTTTGATCTAATACATTCGGATGTTTGGGGCCCCGCGCCCGTTGTTTCTAAAGGAGGATTGCAATATTATGTGATTTTTGTGGACGACTTTACTTGTTTTACATGGATATATCTCTTAAAACACAAATCTGAAGTATTTGAAAAATTTGTAGTATTTTATAATATGATCAAAAACCAATTTGGAACAACCATTAAAATCTTTAGATCCGATTCGGGAGGAGAGTACATGTCCAATGAATTTCACAAATTTATTGAAACTAATGGTATTATTCATAAAAAATCATGTACTAAAACACCGCAACAAAACTTGTAGAACTATGCTAATTACTAGTAAGGTTCCTAAATTCTTATGGGCCGAAACTACTCTTACCGCAGTATATCTTATAAATAGAATGCCTTCATCTAACCTTGAAAATACTTCACCCTTCGAAAAATTGTACAACATCCCTCCATATTATGAACGACTTAGGGTTTTTGGATGTAGATGTTTTGTGTATACAGACAAGAATGACAAATTGTCTCCTAGAGCTATTGAATGTGTATTCCTTGGTTATGGCATTGACAAGAAGGGGTATAGGTGTTTTGATCCCATAGAAGACAAATTGTATGTGTCCAAGGATGTAAAATTTTTCAAGAATGATATTTATTATGAGTCCAAATCCTTAGAAAACATTGAACCTTTCATTCCTCAAGATGTTCTTGAGCTAGAAGAAGATAGTGACTTAGAAGATCATGTTGAAGACAATGACACTTCACACACCACTATTGATACTCAGTCAATTGTCGAACCCTTCCCCTCACATTATGCAAGATGACTTAGAGAAACCAATGATGTCTACATAGAACCTGATATTACAAGATTAGAACCCAAGGTTTCAAGACCTTCTGAGCGATTTGTGTCCTATGAATCTTTTGAACCACAACGAAGAAATTTGATTGCCACCCTTCGTCAAGTTAAGGAACCTATGTTCTATCATCAAGCTAAAGGTATTCCAGAATAAGAAGATGCTATGAAAGATGAACTCAACGCCTTAGACAAGGCTCATACATGGATAGTTGCACCCATACCAAAAGATAAGAAAGTCATTGGATGTCGATGGGTATATAAAATCAAAACTCACAGCAATGGTCACATTGAGAGATACAAGGCTAGACTAGTTGCTAAAGGTTAAACTTTTTCCCCAGTAGCTAGAATGACCACAATTAGAATTCTCATAACCATTAATGCAATTAAGCAATGGAATATATACCAACTTGATGTCAAGAATGCTTTCTTGAACGGTTACTTGAATGAAGAAGTCTACATGAGTCCTCCTCCTGGTGTTAATCTCCTTCCCGGTCATGCTCTTAAATTACGAAAGGCTTTGTATGGTTTGAAACAAGCCCCGAAAGCTTGGTTTGTTCGATTTGAAAGATTCATGCATTTGCATAATTTTGTGACTTGCTATACTGATACTGCACTGTTTGTACGAAAAACACAATCTGGTATTGTTATCTTGCTTTTGTATGTGGATGACATGATCATCACAGGAAGTGATGAAGTGGGAATTGCTGAAGTTAAACTCGATCTTCATCACGAATTTGATATGAAAGACTTGGGCTTCTTAAATTACTTTTTAGATATTGAGATAACCAAAAATAATTGTGGATACTTTATGTCTCAAACCAAGTTTGCTAACGATATTGTTGAAAGGTCTGGTATTACAGATACTAAGGTTGTTGACACACCAGAAATCTTAGGCACCAAACTACGATCCACTGATGGTGAGAAATTGGAGGATCCCACTCCTTATCGACAGCCAGTGTTATCCGTATCGCACCGTATCGTACGATACGGTGCGATACGGCCCACGATACGATACGAGGGCCCGTATCGTAAATGCGGGTGTATCGCACCGTATCGCTCGGGCGATACACCTTAGGACCCTTATAAAGGGTCTCGGGCCGACCGAAACCCATGATTTTTCACGGGTTTCCTCTCTCATTTTGGGTTCCTCAAGCTCTCTAAGAGTCGATTTTCGCCTCCTTTGTGTTCAAAGCTCTAAAATCATGCCCTACGGTGTCCATGTAAGCCTCCAAACTCGGATTTAGGTAAATTTGTAATGTTTTTTCTATTTTTTCTTTTATATTTGTTGTTTTTTGTGTTATTTCATTTTTTTTAATGATAAAATATGAAGTTATTAAGTGTGTGTATATGATTTTTATTGCATTCATCAAGTGGGAGACACTCCATTTGAGTGTTATTTGAAGATTGGGGATTTACGAAGTACTTTTATTTTCAGGTTTTTGTTTGAATTAAAGTACTCCATTTAGATGGCAGGAAGGGGTGGTAGAGACTCCCATTATCGGTCTGATGATCCGGCATGGCAGTGGGGTATACCAGTTGAAGGTTCAAGGTTAAAAATTAGATGCTTATTTTGTGAAAAGATGGTTAGTAGTGGAATTTCAAGATTGAAACAACACCTAGCAGGAACCAGGAAAGAAGTTGCTCCATGCACATGCAAAGTTAGAAGTGTGCCAGAAGGTATTAAATGGCAATGCTTGCAGATGATTGAGAGCATACAAGAAAGGAGACAACAAAATGATGATTTCCAGATGTGTGAAGAAGTTGATGATGCTACTACCACTGGAGTTGGATTCACTGACAGTTTGTCTTCAGATGCTACAACAGATATTGGTAGTAGCAGTTCGCGAGCACCTAAAAGGAGAAAGAGGGTTGCAACTGAAGACTTTGGAGGTGGCAGAAGAGGAAGTTCAGGAAGTAGTAGAGGAAGAACTTCTTCTACCATACATTCGTTCTTTCCTCCTTCCACTACACCCGGTGCTCAATCTAGAATTCGTGCTGCTATGGCTTTAGAACAACTGCATGATCAGGCAGACCTTACAGTGGAAAGATGGTTTTATGATGCATGCATTCCATTTAATGCAGCAAACAGTTTTCATTTTCAAGCAATGGCAGATGCAATTGCTAACATTAGTCCAGGATACAGGATGCCCTCTTATCAGAAGTTGAGAGAGAAGATATTAGATCAGACCATCATTAAAGTACAGCAATATTGTTCGACTTTGAGATAGTCGTGGAAGGAAGCGGGATCACTACCATGGCAGATGGATGGACGGATAGGCGAGGAAGGACATTGCTAAACTTTCTTGTATATTGTCTTAAAGGACTCATGTTTTTGAGATCTCTAGATATGTCAGAGGAGAGACACACTGCAGAGATCCTACGACAGGAATTTGATAAGGTTATACAGGAGGTTGGGCTAGAAAATGTAGTCCAATTGATTACAGATAATGCAGCTAAGTACAAAGCAGCTGGAAAGGAGTTAGCTGATATTTATGTGACTTTCTACTGGACACGATGTGCAGTCCATTGTTTAGATCTCATCCTCGAGGACATTGGTGAGCTGGATGAAATAAAGGCAACAACTGAGTGTTGCCAAGATATTACAAAATTCATTTACAACCATGCATTTGTTTTGTGTATGATGAGGAGATACAAAGAAGGTGCAGAGCTTCTTCGCACAGCTGCAACTCGGTTCGCAGCAAACTTCTTATCTGTACAGAGTATTATGAGACACAAGCAAGCTTTAAAGAGAATGTTCTCCTCAGATGAGTGGCAACAATTTGCAGAGTTGCCTCAAAACAGAAAGAATAGAAAGTTGAATGAGATTGTAGAAACAGTTTTTAGAAGTTCATTTTGGAATGCATGTGTTAGATTATTAAAAATTACCTGTCCTTTAGTGAAAGTTTTGAGATTGGCTGACAACGAGGAGAAACCATCTATGGGCTGCGTTTATGAAGCCATGGACAGGGCAAAAGAAGCGATCAGAAATAACTTTAATGGAAAAAAGAGAGATTATGTGCCCGTGTGGAAAATAATTCATAGTAGATGAAATAAACAATTGTATCAGCCTATTCATGCAGCAGCCTACTATCTAAACCCATCATTCAGGTACTCAGCAACCTTCAAAAGGGACGGTGAGGTTAATCGAGGAATCATTGAACGTATCGACAAATTAGTCCCTGATGAGAGCATAGCAGATGCGATACATCGAGAGATGGAGATCTATGATAATGCTCTTCACTTGATGGGATTGCCTGTTGCAATTCGCAACCGCACTACGATGCGTCCAGGTAAATTGTTTATTTTCATATTTAAGTTCCATCGAGAGATTTATTTTCATATTTATTTTCCTCTAAGGGAGGTGTACCGGCACAAAAAGAAGCTTGGCGGTGGAGTGAAGTAGTACAAAATAAAATCAAGGCAAAGAGGGCATGTTACAAATTACATTATGCTAAGAAAACTAGTGAAACTTTAGAAGCTTATAAGAAAGCAAAGAAAGAAGAAGGTGTCGTTGATGAGGAGGAGGAGGATCTGCAACAAGGAGAAGATGAAGATTATTTAGTTGATGATCCTGATTACAATTTGTAAAATGTAACTGTCTGTAATCTGTATTTCATTTTTTGGATTCAAAATATGTAAATTTGGATGCAATTGTTCAATGTTGAATGCTCAATCTGTACTAAACTTATAGTATATGAATTTAAAGCAATTATTAGATTTTTCCTGATTTTTTTCGATGTTTTTCGGATTTTTACTAATTTTTATTGATTTTTAATTAATTTGTGCATTATTTTAATATTAAAGTACGATATGATACGATACAATACGCCCGTATCGTGGAGCCCAACGATACACGATACGATACGATACACGTCAGACAACACTGTCGACAGCTCATAGGTGTACTCACTTATCTCACCATTACTCAACCAGATATTTCTCATGCTCATAGCAAGCCAATTTCAACAGGCACCCACTTCAGTTCATATGAGTTTTGTCTTGCACATCATTCGATATATTAGAAACACTGCCCACAAGGGGGTCCTCTTAACTTCCTCTTCATCTTTTGATTTGTTTGTATATATGGATGCTGATTGGGGTGGAGATGTCAATAATAGACACTCTACGACTGGTTTTTATGTGTTTTTAGGTGAATCTCTAGTTTCCTGAAAGTGCAAATAGCAACAGAAGGTGTCCCTCTCATCCACAGAAGCTGAATATCGAGTCATTGCTACAGCTGCGATGGAGATTTCTTGGATCACAACTCTTCTAGCAGACATGGGAGTCAATGTACAGCACCCGGCCATCATGTATTGTGACAACAAAAGCGTCATGTACATTGTCTCCAACAATACTTTTTATGAGAGGATGAAGCATATCGAGATGGATTGCCACTTTGTTCGTGAAGAATGCCTGAGACAGTCAACTAGCCGTTGGAGGCAACTGGCCTTCAACAGCTAGTTAGTAGCCGTTACTATGCTGTGCACAGTACAGCAGCCAGCAGCCCTTCTTCAAGGGCTGCTCTCTCTCTCATTTTATGTCATATACACCTCTTGTAAAGTCTATAAATACTTGGATCTATCATCAATAAAAGTATGCAGGCTAGCACTGCTTTTTGACTTGTTTTGTATGCGTTTCCGCTCTTGTTTGTTGTTCTTGAAGATCGGCATTCATGATTGAATGCCATTTGACTCTTGGCGACTTGGTGATATTGATTCGTGCAACATCAACCTTCATTCGTTGACGATTATTTACACATATCGTATGATAAAATACAATGTAATATGACATTTACAGCACCCAGAGCAGGGCTCTCAGGCACCCACTCGCAGGTGGCTGGTTCCATTTCAGAAGGCTGCATGCATGTGTGCGTGTGTTAGGGTTCAGCCTCCATTGTAACAAAAGAAATGAAATTTGACTTTTACAATAATGGATGTCCCCATATCATAAAGGTGAAAAGGTGTTAATCTAGCATAGTCAAAATAGTACATACTGCATAGTGAATAATACAAACCACAAATACTGCAAGGAAACAAGGGCGCAAAACAGGTGCAAGAAGTACCGTATCATGATTGAGCATTCAACCAATCGAAGCAAAGTAAGCATGACCAACTACAGGTCAATTATAAAAGCAAAAGGAAAATGAAAAAGGACTCACATGAGAACGCCGTGATCTAGGAATCCAAATGATTGCACTGCCATCACGGGAACAAGTAACTATATTGTCATGCGTAAACCTGTTAGCAATAGTAAAAATGAATTATGCACTGAATGACATAACGACTGCCAAAATAAAGTCAATAAATGTAGTTAATATTTGTCTATTTAGAGAGTCAAAAATTCTATACAACTTAAGTCCAAAGGCTACACAAGAAAGCAAACTAAGTTCAAAACCAACCTCAAACAACTAACTAAATAAAGCAGAAACAGACCAGGAGTTTTTGAACTTTGGAACATTTTCCTCCTTTGAAGCATCAGTAGTAGCAGATATTGACGACACAGCACAGCCACTAGTTGTTACACAGACACAGATTTCAGTATTTGAAGAAACAAACACAATACAAAGAGATGCAAGCACAGATGGGAGGACAGGAGAGACCTGAATTGTACATAATTCACATCATTTTCATGACCAGATAATAGATCCATTTCATGATTTGGCTGGTCGGAGTCCTCTGGATTTGGCTTACAAGCATTCCAGACCTAATAGTATCCAAAGCAAGTTAGAATCCCATTATTCTGGTTATAAATGACAAACCCATAAGAAGAAAACAACAGTAGTGGATATGCATAGTTAAGAGGAAAGTATTACAAACCCTTGCATGTGTATCGGAGCTTCCAGTGACAAAAACAGTTCCATTGGCATTGAATGCACAACACAAGATTTGGTGATTTCGCTGATTCGATATTTGAGATGGATCATTGCTCTTTCCTGCATTCAAATGGGAAACAGAAAAAACAATTACTAGACCTCAGCAAAAGTGCAAAATACACAGGAGAATATAATGCTAACCAGCTATGGGATCCGGAGGCTTTGGGACATAAATGCGCGGGTTGATGTTGGAGGATCTAGCATCCCAGATTCTACAAGTCCCATCATCAGATGACCTATAGAGTGGAACAGTCAAATGGTGCCACATGAAGCAATACGTCAAACCTATTAAAATGCAGAAAAATTGCCTAGAAAAAGTGACAACTACAACCTCAAAGAGAAATAGCAACGTGGGAACAAAACCATATGCTGACATCCAGAAAACCAGCATTAGAATTTAAATAAGCAGAATTAATAACTGAATACCATTACAACTTACAAGCTTGACTAAGCTAAGTATGAGCAATCCAATCGGTGAAGCACTTTGCAATAATTACAGTAAGGTACAAGTCTCTAACCTAAAGACGTATATTCCTATGATCATTGAGAACCTTAGCTTTCTCTAGTTTATGAAAAAAACAAATTATACTACGGCTAAGAAGTTTCCACAACCAAGAACATAAAACTTATATCCTATATGCTTCAAGTTCACCAGAAGGATAGATGAAACTTGCACAGCGTCAAACATGGATATAGAGAAAACCATGCAGACTGACAAATTTCAACCTAGAACACAAAAGCAGGGTAAGAACTTGCATGCAGGTGGGGGTGAGGGGACCCTAAGTACAACAATTTTACATAAAGAATCAGGCATAATAGAACTGTTGAAGACTAGCTGGGATTTAAATTTGTCCTTTAAATTTCTGTATTGGGTCGTTCAGCTTCTATTGGATCATAGAACCGGATGTCTTCATTATTACTAATTAGAGGTATTTCTGTCTTTCAAGTTATAAACCTATAAATTTATACCCTAATTGCAATGTTGAAAGATAGAATGCAAAAATAAGAGAGAGAGGCACGGCTGCAGAGAGAGGCGCCGACCTCATTCCCTTCTTGGGTATCGCATTCTTTGTTGATTCCAATGTTATAAAAATTATATCGTATTGTATGATACGATACGATACGATTTTATCGTGTATCATACATGTATACAGTACGATACATATACAAATATCACATTATGCAATTTATCGTGTCATATCATACCGTATCGTACGATACAAGGCTGTATCATGTCATATCGCACGATACACCCCGTATCATACGAGTTGACGCTCATTTTTTAGGTATAAATTCTGAAAATCCGAAGTTGCGGAAATCATTTATGTTTCTTCCCCAAACCCTGTTTCACGTCATTTCCTTCCTCACATATCCTTATTCTTGTTGATTTTGTGGTTTATTCACAAGATTCACAAGTGTTTCACCCAATCCAACTCCCTATCTCTAGAAATTTTGTAAAATCCATGGCATACCCCTTTCCTTTTACATTCTACACGATTTTTCACTTAAAAATTTTAGGGGTTTTATAGATTATGTGATTCTTTAACATCTAAAAAGTTTTTTTATTCTTATTAATTGTCCACTCTTGTCTTAATCGCTTCCGATCGGGTCGATCCATCATGAAAATATTGCACCCTGAAGTACAAAGATAAACAAGTACATGTTTTGCAATACAGTAAAGCATGGTGGTATTTCTTGTATGAAACACCACCTTGTGAGAACTAAGAAGGATGCTAGTGTTTGTACTCGGGTTCTCGAACCAGTAAAGTACGAGATTGAGCAGGTATTAGACGCTTCGACGGAAAATAAGATATTAAAGGTGAGAGAAAGAGCAGAAATAGATGGTTGAGATATGTCTCAATCATTTGAAAATGCTTATGAAGGGATGTATGTTGATGAATTTCATGGTGCAGCTGAGATAGAAGAAAAGGCAGCTGAAGAGAGGAGGAGAAGGCGAGCAAAGAGAAAGAATATAGGTTGTGGTGGTAGTAGCAGTGGAGTTGGCTCTTGTTCCACTAGAAGAGCTCATACTCGCTCGATGCTTACGTGGGGTTACTAGAGGAGGAGCCACAAGTAGTTGGATGCCTTCATTTTTCTCCTCACGTATGACTCTTCGAGTTTAGCTAGACATTAGATCAGCTATGGATTCAAATGAAGTAATTGAGAAAATAGATTTGAAGTGTATTGTATTATTTTATGAAAATTATCTTCCTTTCATTTTCTTTTTAAAATATGGCAAATGCTATTGCTAGTGTGGGATCGGGTTATAGAGTCCCTACTTATCATGCTTTGAGGGGCACATTAATGTAGAAATGTATTGATATTGTTAAAGCATGGAGTTTTGAATTTAAGGAATCGTGGAAGGATACACGATGTTCTATTATGGTTGATAGTTGGACACATGATCAACATAGATCTTTGGTGAACTTCCTGTTCTATTGTCCTATAGAAACATTATTTTTGAAATCATATAACTTGTCCTATATTGATAAAACTGCAGATAAATTCCTCCTTATTTTTGAGGAAGTTATTGAGGATGTAGGTGTTTCAAATGTTTAATTCATTACTGATAATGCTATAAATTTTAGAGCAGCTAGTAAGATACTTGAGGCAAACCATCCATTCTTAATATGGACTCCATGTGTTGTACATTGCATAGGCTTAATGCTTGAAGATTTGAGTGCAATCGATGAAATAAGAGGGACTACAGATGCATACAGAAATGTCACAAAGTTTATCTATAATCATTATTCTGTATTGTATTTGATAAGAATACATACAAGTGAAAGGGAATTGATTAGGCTTTCATTGACAAGATTTGCTACGAATGTCATTATTGTGCAAAGTCTTACCATACATAAAAATGCATTGAAAAAATTGTTTGCATATGATGAATGGGGTTGTATTGGTTGGTTTAGAAAGAGGGAGAGAATTGTTGTGGTAGATGTTTTCAATGTTGATTTTTGTAGAAAATTGTAGCAAATTTTTTAAGATGATTGTACCTTTAGTTAAGGTAGTGAGGATGATGGACAGTGAAGATAGGTCTGCTATGCCTTATATATATGATGCTATAGATAAGGCTAAATTGCAAATACAAGCAAACCTTGATCGTAAGCGGTCACTTATAAAAAAGATTTGAAAGATAATTGATGCACGCTGGAACCACCAAATGCATCATGATTTGCATATTCTTGCATATTTCCTTAACCCTTCTATTCGATGTACTCCCAACTTTTTAGAAGACGAAGAAGTAAAAAAAGGTATATAGAATGCAATTGACCTTACACATGATTCATCTACACGTTGCAATATCCATTTAGAGTTAAGCAAGTATATATAGGTGTTGGAGACTTTCGAATGTCAATTGCAATCCAACTTCGCTCCCAAATGTGATAAGGTATTATGTGTTTTTATTGATATTCATTTAAGTTATCAATTGATTGACTTTGAGTGTTTCTTATTAATCATTATCGTGTTTTATTTCAGTAGAATGGTGGGCACGCTTTGGTGTAGATGCACCGAACTTAACAACGTTTGCTCAACGTATATTAAGCCAAACATGAAGTTCGAGTGGGTACAAGATAAATTAAAGCTTTTTTTAACACATTCACACAAAATATGTATTGTTGTTGCCTAGTTCTTTCTTATTAATAATGAATGATTGATGTGATTATATTGCATTTGACATTGTTTATAATTTGAATATTTTTTCTTTACAAACAAATGCAAAATGATGCAAGAAGGGCAATGAAGGTACTATATGACCCGTTTAGCTACGAAAATATTGATATTCTTGATGATTGGGTCGAAGAGGAAGAGCCCCATCAATTTAAAGGAAGAAAACTGGAGGATACTCCAAACCAAAGCAGAACTTGGAGTTAAAGATGATGAAAATGAAGGTGTTAGATGGGCGGATCCAATTATGGAGGAGATGATGATGGTGATCCTGACTATATCGATTACAATGCATTTGTTTATTATGATCCTACAATGCATTTGTTTATTATGATCCACGTTATGGATTATTGTAATTTGTTTTAACTTTTAATTGTAACTTCGTAACGTTATGATCTTGATGATTTTAAGTTGTAAGTTTGTTGTTTATTAATTAAAGGTATTCAGTATTCATGTTATAGTGTGTATGCTTGTTCATTACGAGATGTTATTTAACTTTGTGATTCTCTTCTCACAATCTGCTTCAAATCAAACTTTTTTTTATTCAATTTTGTTTAATGTTCATTGTGTTATATATGTTTTGTTTATTAATTTTAAATTTAAATTTTTTTTATTTTTTTATCAATAAATAAAAATTTGCATCATATCATACCGTACGATATAGGTGTATCGGTGCCCAGTGTGATATGAGACCCTATACGGTTTTTACATTGGTTGATTCTTGATTTTTTATCATTTGGGTCAATATTCAACATGGTATCATAGCCTAATCTATGAGATTAGAGCGATTCTTCGACATTTTCAAAGAAAAAAGACGTTTAGGGCTGCATGGATTAGTTGCACCCTGAAGATAATTCAATCAGGTCAGTTTTACTTCAAGAAATATTTATTACGAAAAAGAATTCTAGCAAAAAAAAGTGAAGAAATACATCAGCCCTAGAGAAAGGGGGCATTTATCATATCTGACAAAAGAAAAATGATAGACAACGAAGAAATCATTATTTGAGATAAGGGAGAAGGATTTTAGATCCCAAATTTGAGGTTAGATAACAGAAATTACCTTCATTCGGTTACATCTATCGAACTAGCAGTAATGGTGAGGGGGCTCTAGTATGTGTGTGGCTCATCCATATCCTTCGTACCCTAAATAGTGTAGGAAAAACGCCCTAGTGTGTGTGTCGCTCATCCAATCCATGACAACATTCATATGTAGCAGTGTTGTCTAATGCATATCGTATCGCTGGGCTCCACGATACGGGCGTATCATATCGTATAGTATCGTACTTTAATATTAAAATAATACAAAACATTATTTAAAAAATCAAGAAAATTAGTAAAAATCTGAAAAAAAATCTGGAAAAATCTGATAATTGCTTTAAATTCATATAATGCAAAGTTTACCACAGATTCAACATTCAACATTGAACAATTACATAAAAAATTACATATTTTGAAGCAAAAAATGAAATACATTTACATTTTACATATTATAAATTTGTATCAGGATTATTAACTAAATAATCTTCATCTTCTACTTGATAAAGATTCAAAGTTTCTCATCACCTTCTGCTTTAAAATGAAAATCTTCATCTCCTTCGTGATGTTGTTGCACTTCAAATTAATTCATGGAATGTCTTCTTCAGTTAGGAGTGCATTTTCTTCGTTATCTTCCATAATCCACTCATCTAATATATCAAAATTAACAAACTGCTATCTTTGTACATGTAGTTGTCATATTTGCTAATTTTCATATGTGAGCAAAACAATGAGCTCAATTTCTTTGATTATTGACTCTATGACACCTCAATGATGTGATATTATTACTTGATGATATCCCTTTTTCTCTTACGACTAGCTTTTTAACTAATGCTTGAGCTTCATTTCTCACTTCAGAGACTGAGTTAAGCCTCACACACGTTGATCATGTTCAACTCAATGGAAGTCACATAAGGTGAACCCTAAAACAGTGAAGTTGTGAAATGCCCACTCAATGAACCGAGACAACCAAATGTTTTTAATTGTTTGCAATCTCATGAAATTAGAAACTGCTAGCAGAAATATACCTAAAAGTTGACAACAGAAAGGAAAATGATTTTGTCACAATTTTTATTTGTTTATAAATTATTCTTATTCAGTAAATAAAATTATAAACTCAAATTACAAGCATAGGAAGTGAAGAGAGGCAAAGAGAGGTCAGAAACCTGCAAAAAAAAATTTAATTTGAAAAAAACAAAAAAAAATGGGTGTATCGCCCGTATCGTACGATACGGATAACACTAATCGGTAGTACATTTATATTTTTAGAGTCGGCCAAAGACATAGCTGATTGTCTAAAATGCCTATGCATAGAGAAAGAACGTAGCCAAGAAGTATGAGATTATCGAAAAGATTCAAAAATATAGATAAGGCACAAGGTTAATAAGTGATTATTATGCATAACTTTGTAGTTTATGAAAATAATTATAATTTTTAAACCAAATGTCAAAGTTACGTGAAGGAACAAAATAATGAGTTTGAAGACCAGAAAGTGTTTGATCATTTGTGGTGTATTTCCTCATAATACGAGGCTGTCAAAAATAATATTCTAAGTAGAGAAGAACTTTCATCATTGAGTAGAGTATAATCTTTACTCTTTCAAGAAGAGGATAGAAGGCACTTAGAGAAAGAAGGCAAAATCAGCCAAGAAACGACAACATTTGTGGGCATAAATGTGGCTAATTCTTTATGATCCCACGATAGAGGAGGTTATAGAGGCAGTGACAGATGCAGATTTTAGTCTACTCTAAATGAAAAGGATAAGTTGACTTGCTCACATTGTGAAAAACCCGGCATGCGAAAGATAATTGTTGGGAATTAGTGGGCAGGCCTAACTATATTCAGAACAGACCCAATAGAGCATATTTTAGTGATCAAATTTAAAAACAAAATATGAAAACTGCATTGAATTCATTGGCTAATATAAAGAAGGAAATTGAAGAGATCAAGGCTAGACTAGCCGAATCACATACTGCTTTAACATCTTTTGTTGATAATTCCCAAGCTACCATAACATATCCTTTTTCGTTGATAGTTTTGGGTAATTCACTTGCACCTAATTCTAGGATATGAGTAGTTGATTTGGGCACCACTGATCATATGGTTGGTTGTCAAGAGTATTTTTATGACTATCGGTTGATTCAGAAAGGGATTGATATTAAGTTGGCTGATGGGTCTAATACTCCCATTGTGGGAAAAGGGAGTATAATTACTTATTTTAACACTCTTAAAAATATTCTACATGTCTCAAATATTTCAGTTAATATGTTATCAATTTATGTCTTAACACAAGGCTTGGATTGCATTGTAACATTTAATTCTATTTGTTGCATTTTTCAAAAACTGGGGACGGGGAGGATCTTTGGTTTTGCGAGCTTGAGGACAGGACTTTATTTTTATGAGAAAACCAGTAAGACAGCTATGCAGTCTACTCTCATTACGAAAAAGAAGAATGAAGAGTTTACTTTACGGCATCAACGATTGGGCCACCTACCTATCTCTAAAATTATGATGTTATTAAATGAACTTTTGAGTTGTAGCGATTTGATTTTGCAATGTGAAACTTGCCAAAAGGTCAAACATGATCGTGTGTCATTTTCTTTGAATAAAACTAGAGCTTCTAAACTATTTAAATTATCCTTTATGATGTTTGGGGCCCTTGTTCCATTACTTCATTGCATGATTATAAATACTTTACTTTATTTATTGATGATTGTACTAAATTTACTATGGTCTATCTTGAAAACCAAAGATGAGGTGAAAAATGTTTTACCCATATATTGGAAATTCATCGATACCCAATTTCAGCTGCCTATTAAAATCATTCATGGTGATAATAGATGTGAACTTTGTCTCAATCACTTTATTCTTATTTTCTAGGTCATGGAATCCTACACCAAACGTCTTGTGCTCATTCCCCACAACAAAATGGTGTTTCTGAAAGAAAAACAAGCATATATTAGAAGTTGCTAGAATCTTGTTGATTCGGTACAGTGTCCCTAAATTTTATTTGGTGAAGTTATCCTAACTGCAATATTTCTTATAAATTGCATGCCTAATCGAGTCCTTAATGGAAATTCTTCCTTTCACTCCTTATGTCGTACCAAAAAACAATTTCATCTGCCTTTGAGGGTGTGCACCTGTTTTATATACATATATAGCAGTTCCAGAGATAAACTAGATACTAAAACGGTTAAGTGTATTTTCTTGAGCTATTCTTCTACTAAAAAAAGAATATAAATGTTATCATACCGAAAAGAAGAAATCATATGTTACGATAGATGTGACCTTCCATGAAGATATGTTTTATGGTGGTATTGAAGATCATTTATCAAATCAACAGACATCAAATATATTGTCGATTCTACCATTGGAAGAGCATCATCAGATTTAAAAAGAAGAAGAGGATATCATACCTCTAGAAGAAAGAAGATGACTGACGTAATCTAGAGGTGAAACAAAGATGTTCCTCCGAAGTCCTAATGCTACCCTATATCAGAATTCTTATCCTGAATCAACTAATGTTCCAACCTAGGTAACTCTTTTAATATCTTCCAGTGATTATGATAATTTCCCTATTGCTCTTTGGAAGGGAAAGCGTGAAGCTGAAAGATATCCTATTAGGAAGATGGTCTCATATACTAATTATTCAAAGGAGTATCAATTATTTGTAACGCATGTAGATAATACTTGTATTCCGAAAATATTTGAAGAGGTCAAACAAAATTCAAATTAGAGGGTAGCAATAAAAGAAGATATAGCAGTATTAGAAAAGAATCAAATCATCTACCACCAGAGAGGAAGATTGTGAGTTGCAAATGGGTATACGAAGTAAAAAACAAGGTTGATAGAAATATAGAAACATACGAGGCCAAGTTGGTATCTAAGGGCTATAGTCAATCATATGGTATTGACTATACAGAAACATTTGTATCGGTTGCTAAAATGAATACCATTAGAATTCTTTTAAGTTTGGCCATTAATCAAGGATGGGAACTATGATAGCTAGATGTAAAGAATGTATTTCTTCAAGGAGATCTTATTGAGGACATCTACGTTAACTTACCTCCAGACTATGATCAAGAGAATATATGCAAACTAAAAAAATCTATTTATCAGGTAAAGCAATCACCTAGAACATGGTCTCAAAAATTTAGTAGTGGTATTCTTGGTTTGGGTTTCAAACATTGCATCAAGAAAGATATAAGAAAATAATCTCTTAAATCGTATATGTCGATGACATCATTATTTCTGGTGATATGTGGAAGGAATTGCTACCTTAAAAAACAATTGCATGCCTTATTTGATTTAAAGATTTGAGAAAATTATACTATTTTTTGGGGATCAAAATTGTTTGAAACAAGGATTGTTTGTTCTTAAGAAAAAGAAAATATATCATGGATTTATTAAAGGAGATAAAGAGGAAGATTGTCGTGTATGCTCTATCCCGATTCAAATTCAAAAGAAAGCTCCTAAAAATTATTATGAACTCAAAATGTGAGTAGATATCAGAGATTAGTGGAGAAACCTATATACCTCACAATCACGAGACCTGATATAAGCTTTGTAGTAAGCTATGTTAGTAGATAGATGCATTCACCATCTAGACACCACATGAATACTATTTTTTATATCATTAGATATTTGAAATCATCCATCACCCACGGTTTACTATACTCTCTACATTCATCACTTGATATTGAGATTTATTCCGATGCTAATTGGTTTGGTTCTACAAATGATAAGAGATCTACTTTAGGCTATATTGTATGCTTGGGAGGTCATGTTGTTCCATGAAAGTGTAAAAAATAATTTGTGGTAAGTAGATCAAGTGCAGAGACGGAATACCATGCAATTGCCCTTGGTATGTGTGAGGGTTTATGGATACTATCATTAATTAAAGAAATCGGCTTTGGGAGAAACTCTCCAATTAATTTTTTCACTAATAGCAAGGTTGCTCTTCAAATAGCTTCTAATTCAGTCCTCCAAGAGAGAACAAAACACATTAAAGTGGATTATTATTTTATTCGAGAGAAGGTTTATCAAAGAATTTTCAACCTCATCCATGTTCATTCAAAAAACCAATTGGCACATATTCTTACTAAGCTAGTAGCTACAAATGGGCTAAAGAAAGCTCTTGAAAAGTTGGGCATTTTCAACATTCAAGACCCAACTTGAGGGAGCCTGTTGAACACTAACTAAGATTTATAACTCTACGCACGTAAGAGATCACCCTTGCATTGCCAGTCCCAAGCCTAGATAAAGGAGGAGCGTTGTGTTAAGCTTTTGATAGCTAGCGTAAAACTTTGTCAAATTTTTATATCATGGATTACACAAATTATGAGCATTGCTTCGGGCATCTCCACCTAGCAACGGGTTGTAGAGCCCGAATGCAGTGATAATTATGCAAGAGTCACTATATTTTCGCCCAAATATAGTGAATCAATTGCAGAGAGGGTTCCCACATCATAGACGGGTGTGGGTAAAGAAGTTAGTCCCGCTACATTGCCGCTCGAATGTAGTGAATAATTTACAGAGAGGGTCTTCGCATTTTCAATATGGACGGATGTGAGGGGTAAGGAAGCTAGTCCTAGATAATAAGATTCGTATTGGTTCTTCGAATATCGGATCATTATCCGGTAAGCTAATGGATGTGGCAGATACTATGATTCGGAGAAAGATTCATATTCTATGTTTAAAAGAGACAAAGTGGGTTGGAGAAAATGCAAAGGAGATAGAGTATATTGGTTTTAAATTATGGTACTCAGGTAAGAAAAAGGCTCGAAACGGAGTTAGTATTATTATAAATAAAGATTTAAAGGATAGTGTAGTAGACATACAACGATATGGTGACCGAATCATGATGTTGAAATTAGTGTTAGGAGCAAAGGTTTCGAATATAGTTTGTGCTTATGCACTCCAAGTAGGCCTAGAAGATAGTATAAAGACAGCTTTTTGGGAGGAGCTAGGTAAGGTGATTCAAAGAATTCCATAATGGGAGATGATTTGTTTAGAAGAAGACTTAAATGGATCGGTAAAGAGGCATTAGGATACTAAGGTATTCATGGAAACTTTGGTTTTGGGGATATAAATGAGGAAGGTAGGGATATTTTAAATTTTGCTATGGCATTTGATCTCTTTATAGTCAATACAATCTTCAAAAAACGAGATGAACATTTAATTACTTATAAGAGCGGCTTATCACAAACACAAATTGATTACTTTATTTGTAGAAAAAAAGATAGAGCATGTTGTAAAGATTGCATGGTAATTCCAAGAGAAAGTTTAACCACCCAACATCGACTTTTAGTTATGGATTTACAAATAAAAAGATGGGCAAAGAAGAAAAGAGTGCATCGAGCTATTCATACTAAATGGTGAAACCTCAAAAGCTAGAAAAAAGATATATTTAAACAAAAAGTCCTTAAAGGAGATGTTTGGAATTATGTTGGTACACCTTGTGATATATGGAACAATATGGCTATACATATTAGGAAAGTGGCGAAAGATGTGTTAGGTGAATCTAAGGGAGGTGTACCGGCATAAAAAGAAGCTTGGTGGTGGAGTGAAGTAGTGCAAAATAAAATCAAGGCAAAGAGGACACGTTACAAATTACATTATGCCAAGAAAACTACTAAAACTTTAGAGGCTTATAAGAAAGCAAAGAAGGAAGTGAAAAAGGTTGTCAATGAAACAAAAGCTAAAATTTGAGAGGATTTATATAAAAAAACTCAACTCAAAAGAGGGTAAAAGAATATTTTTAGGACAGCTAGGGCTAGAGATAAGAAAACTAAAGATCTTAATTCTGTTAGATATATCAAAGACGATGATGAAAAATTTCTAGTGGCAAATGATGATATAAGAAATAGATGGAAAAACTATTTTTATAAGCTTTTTAATGAAAATAAAGATGTTAGTACTAGCTTAGGCGAGTTAGCCAAATCAGAAAAATATATAAACCACAATTTCTACCAACGTATTCAAAAGAATGAAGTCAAAGAAGCTCTTAAACATATGAAGGGTGGTAAATCAGTAGGACTACACAATATTCCTATAGAAGTTTGAAAAATACTAGAAGAAATAGGAATCACTGGCTCACAAAACTATTTAATGAAATATGGAGAAACCAAAAGATGCTCGAGGAATGAAGAGCGAGTACACTTATACCCATATATAAGAACAAGGGAGACATTTAGAATTATGCGAATTATCGAGGTATCAAGTTAATGAGCCATACTATAAAATTATGGGAAAGAATTATCGAACATATGTTAAGACAAGTATCAAGTACAACAAAAAACCAATTTGGATTCATGCCAGGCAAATCTACTGTTTAAGCGATTCACCTTTTGAGACGTCTTATGAAACATTTTAGAGCAAAAAGAAAAGACCTTCACATGATATTTATTGATCTAGAAAAAGCTTATGATAGGGTACCGCGGGAGGTTCTTTGGAGAACCTTGAAAAAAAGAGGTATCCCATTGGCATACATTAACCTTATAAGAGACATGTACGATGGTACAAAAACATGTGTGAGGACTCATGAAGGAATGACTGACTTCTTTGAAGTTAATATTGGGTTACATCAAGGATAAACTTTAAGTCCATACTTATTTATAATGGTGATTGATGAGTTAACAAAACATATTCAATACGAAGTGCCTTGGGTGTATGTTATTTGCAGATGACATTGTGTTAGTGAAAGAGTCTAAGGAAAAAGTTAATAGAAAATTGGAACTATGGAGAGAAGCATTAGAAAGCAAAGGCCTCCAACTTAATAGAACAAAGACAAAATTTATGGAATGTAAGTTTGATTATTTAGTTACTTCAGAGAACATAGAAATTAAAATTGGCACACATTGCATCTCCAAAAGGAAAGTTTTAAGTACTTAGGGTCAATTTTTTAGAGTGATCGAAGAATTAATGGAGATGTTACGTATAGAATTAATGTTGGTTGGTTAAAATGGAGAGGAGCATCAGGTATTCTTTATGATAAGAAGATACCATAAAAGTTAAAAGGTAAATATTATACAGCAGCAATTAGGCCTGCCATGTTTTATGGTTCTGAGTATTGGGCAGTTAATCATCAACATGTACAAAAGATGTTGAGATGGATGAGTGGTCATATAAGAAAAAACAGAAATGAAGATGTTGAGATGGATGAGTGGTCATACAAGAAAAAACCGTATACATAATGAGGTCATTAGAAACAAAATAGGAGTAGCACCAATGGAGGATAAAACGAGAGAATATCCTTAAGAGCTTAGTTGTTGTTGTTGTTGTTGTATTGGGTCGTTCAGCTTCTATTGGATCAGAATCGGATCCAATAAGAGCCGACAATCTTCATGATTACTAATTAGGGGTATTTTTATATTTCAAGTTATAAACCTATAAATTTATACCCTAATTATAATATTGAAAGATAGAATGGAAAAATAAGAGAAAGAGAGGCACGACTGCATAGAGAGGCACCGACCCTCATTCTGTTTTTGGGTATCACATTCTTTGTTGATTCTTGATTTTTTATCATTTGGGTCAATATCCAACAAGAACAATGAACTCATCACATTGAGATAAATTTGCAAACCAGTGGGATTTTGAAAACTCGTGTGACCATTGTTTTGTAAATTAGCAGTAACAGAGATTAATTATCCTTAAGGTATTCTTGCAAGCCGAGCAAGAAAAGATAAAATGAAGGAAAATCATTTAAGATGATTTCAACACATGGAAAGGCAAACAAAAGAAGCTCAATAAGGTATGAGAAACTAGATGGTGAAAAGGAAGAAAAAGACTACAAAAGTGGTGAAAGGAAACACTTTTATCCTATATGCTTAAGTTCACTGGAAGGATAGATGAATTTGCAAACCAGTGGGATTTTGAAAACTCGTGCAACCATTGTTTTGTAAATTAGCAGTAACAGACATTAATTATCCTTAAGGTATTCTTGCAAGCAGATCAAGAAAAGATAAATGAGGGAAAATCAAATGATTTCAACACATTGAAAGACAAACAAAAGAAGCTTCAATAAGGTATGAGAAACTAGATGATGAAAATGTTAAAAGATAAAAGAAGAAGACTACAAAAGTGTTGAAAGGAAACAACAAAAAGTGATCTAGCTTTGTTGAATTAATTGTTAGCATGGCACAAGATTGAGCTCTATGAAAACAAAGAATCCATATAACCGACCCCGTCCTTTATCGGAAAAAGTTTAGCCGTTGTTTATGTAGAGCAACATAAGCTAGGGTTTCCATTATGTAGTGAACCTTATCACATTATCCCATACGGGATGTACAAAGTGACTAATATATGGCCTATCTTGTGTGATCATTTGTGTTTGTCTTTGGTGACATTATCGGCAACATTGTAGTGTTATTTTTACATGGTATAAGAGTCGGAAAGGTTCATTTAGAGTTGCATTGAGATTCACGTTGATTGTGGAAAGATCTTCAAATTTGGGAATTGTTTGACCATATTGAGGAAATCAAGGTATATACTTTTATATGTTTTATTATCGTTGAGAAAATGAAAGAAAAAAGCGAGATATTTCGTTGTTTATGGTTCTATTAAAGGCCCAATGTTGTATTGTATTAAGTATGCCTTTTGGATGATTAATGAATATTCATTTTGAGTGTATTCAATTAGTATTCTTGTTTAAGTGATGTGAGCCTTATCTAAGGCATTTTATAGTCACTTTTGGTAGCTGATTTCTGTGGATATAAGCATTGGACTGTTGCAGTCACTATTTAATCACTTGGGTATAGTTTTATTACATATCAATCTTCACCTTCCCCCGTAGGAATAAATTCACTCATGCATATTCACTTTCAGCACTTTAAGCCCATAGACAACTTCAAAACCGAATAAAATACATCCCATGCATAATAAATAATGTTATTAGCTCCACAAAATTAGTCATCCACAAATAACATATGACTCGGAATTAATCATGCTTATTGCTTCCATAACCAAAATGAATAGCAAGGATGTCAACAGGTCCCCTTGCCTTGACCCCTTAAAACACCAAAATTATTGAAAATAAACCATTTATCAACACCGAAAACAAGTAGAAGTATTAAGTTATTAACTGCCAAACCCTCTTCTTCTAAGTCTCCCGAAGCTCATTCTATCCAATAGCCATTATAAGAACTTCCAAAACAGATGGACATAAGCCCCTCCATATCCACATTACACACCACCCCCATCCATCCACTATTCCGCAAAAGATCTTCCACCTCATTAGTAATAAAAGTTGCATCCTATATCTGCTTCCCCTCCACGATGCATGGCACTGCCTTACCACATTATGTAGCACTGTCTTAAGTCGCATAGATAATGCTTTAAAAGGGATTCTACAAACAATCTTCACCAGGCTAATCAATCTAACATCTCTCGTATTTACTACTCCCATTAATTTGGGGATAAGAATGACAAATTTAGAGTTTAACATACAAACATAGGTGTGCAATCCACAAAAATTTTCAAAAAGAGAACATATGTTATCTTTCACCTTACCCCAATAATTTGATACCAAAGACATAGAGGAACCATAATACTTTGGCACTTTATCCCCTCCACAACTCACTGCTGCCTTCTCCAGATCCTCCATAGTAAACAGACGAGTAAAAAACTCTTTATCCCCAGCTGTGAGGGGTTTGAACTCTAACCACATTAGGTTTCAGAACAGTTCTTTCAAGAAGAGATTCGATAAAAACCACAAATAACCTCATTTATCCCACTACCATCTCCAAACTATTCACCCCTACCCTTTCCAACCCTAGGAAGCTTATGCCAAATCTCACTCGCGACTTCTGCCTAACCTCATATATACCCTGCTGAGCATTGGTGTGTCTGGTGCAGCCACCTTTTCATTTACAACATAGTGGAAAATTTTGGATTTTTTTTACTTCAAAATTGGAGGCAGAAAAATGTTAACTCTTCTTGCAAAAAAACGATCCGTTGCATGTTCACAAAAGAACTTGAAAAAGAAAAAACACTCGGTGAGATCAGTGACTACAGGGGACTGAACCCTTGGAACTTTTTGCGCCAAATAGTTCATGTGATTAAAAGAACAGTATTTCCATCACCTTTCAGCCATCTCACCCACAATTTCTGCCACCATGAAATCTCCTTCCCTTAAATAACCGCAAATACACCATGTTCAGAATTGGCATGTCTGGCATAGCCACCTTTTCAGTTATAACTTAGTGAATAATTTTGGAATCTTTTTTCTTCGAAACTGGAAGTACAAAATTGATGAAACTGCATCTAACTCTTCTTGCAGAAAACACAATTTGCTACAAGTAGACAAGAAATTGAAAAAAAATCAGTGAGATCAGTGACTATAGGGGATTAAACCTTCTTCTCTCATGAACTACATTTGCTTTATTTGAGAGTCCTTAGATGTTCACGAGTCTGAGTTTGATTAGACTGTCATAGGAAATTTAGAATTATAAGTATTCTAGCCAACTATAAAGTGGCTTCAATTAAGGTTTCAGGTAAACAGAAATTTGTTTCATTGGGATTTTGTTGGAACTAAGATTACTTCTCTATAAAAAGATAAGAACTCTTTGCTTTTGTTCATGGATGGATATTATTGAGTTTAGTTGTTCAGTTTCTTGTGTCCCTTCTCTTCCTGTCTCTTTGGCGCATTGTGATCAAGTTCATCGCTTCAACTAGTTCCTTTTCTCATCAAACTTCTCCATACACCGTACCTGATTCTTCAATCAACCATGTCCGATCATACCTGCAACCAACAATCATCACAATCCACCTGCATCGCTTCCACTTACATAGCTTCCATCTAGCTATCAGCTCATCATCAAGCTGAGCCAATTCTTCGGTCTATGAAGTGCAACTAGCTGTCAGGAATAGAATCATACTTTGTAGGACAAAACGTGCACAAGTCTAATGCGCTACCATTACAGCACCTGTGTTTCAGCCGTCTGAACCAACTAACTCTGGCCTGCACTGAATCGTTCACACCTCACTACTGCTTGAATAAACCTATTGCACAATTCCCAGAGTGCAACCAGACCTCCAACTTCTGCCATCTCCTATCCTCCAACCATGCCACCGTCCGGCTGTTTCCAATGCCCTTTGCCCAGCTGAGCATTGCCGGCATCATAAACGGAAAAAACCCAACTCAGCTGGTCTTATCTCCTCTGATTCCATCTCATTGTTGTCTGATCCCACTTCCCAAAAACACCACCAGCTTCCCAGCTCCCATCACCATCCGGCACATTTTCCCTCTCTTTCCACTACCGTAACCACCGTAATTCTTGCCCATTGTCCACCGCAAACAGTTCCAAGCCCTTTTCTTCTTCCTGGTTATGGATCATAGAGAATCTATTCGAACAGGATCCTAGTTTGCTTGATCCTATTTAATCCAAAGCAAACCCCTATAGACCCATACCCAATCCAATACCTGTTAAACGGACAAGTTCCTCTTTACCTGGTTTGACTCAGGCCCAATTTAAAACCAAACTCAGAAGTTATTAACACTTAACCATAGACTGAACCCAGGATCAGTCAAACCTGAAAACAGTTGAACCCAATCTGCAGTTGACTAGACCGTGTGAACTTTAATCTCTAACCCAGTACCCTCCTGCTTAATATTGTCCATATATGTGGGGTTTGAAAAGGTAACCAATTATACCATTTCACACTGTGATGCAAATGAAAATTATTGTTCTTCCCTAGCTGCAATACCACTAGAAAAAAATGCAAGCAAGCAAACTCAATATAGTTTCTAACAATATGGATTATAAAAACACAAGGGACATTATCTTAAGCTTTAAAGAGATTACTGGAGATAATTGTCTTATAAGTTGGCTGATTATGTGTAAGAGTTGATTGGATATGCCATAACCAACAAACAACCTCAGGTGAGCCTAGTATTAGCAAAAGTAGAACTACAAGAGGCTTCTCACATATATTTTTTAGTTCTGGCCCATTTTCCTTTTCATTGTTCACATTGCATTTAATGCGCTGCAGTTTGTATCAAATACTTCATTAGCTTACATCCTTCACTCAAGACTACAAATTGAAGATACAAGCAGGGAAGTTCTATATAGTATAATCATGTGGATACTCCTACCAATGTGAACCTCTCCAAAGCAGGATTACAGTAGTGCATGCGCCCTGTCCTTTCAAAAGTTCCTACTAGCTTAGGAAAAGCCTCCCATTTGTCTCTGAGCTCAGGAGGAATTGACAAAGATATAAATTTTACACATAATTGTCATCCTTGGAATCATTCTCAACTCCCAACATAAATAGCATTACTTAGATGCCTAAAGTTGACTATATTTATGAACTCCTTAGCTAGGAGGCAAGCTGGAAGATCTTTTCACTCTTGTTCTCTACCCACTACGCTGTTTAGCTAAATCTGATTCAAGAACAAATTGTGCATTGGATTCTTCTGCAGAAACAACCTGAAATGAACCCTCAGAACTGCGCAAAAAGTTAACACTTCACCCGAGTGAAGGGTTGGGGAGGGGGGGCGGTAATGCAGATTTAGCACTAAACCATCATTTAAACGACAAACAAAAACAAAAGTCTACACTAATAAAGATAATAACAAAATCATATATCTAACGCATTTATAAATATAGATCCATATAAACACAAAACCTAGAGTCACCTAAATTGAGAACATGTTTATAAAATTTAAATCACCAAATTTTAATATACACTAAGAAAGATTTAATAACTTATTAAAAGATAACCGCATTCCGTATACAATTGCAAAATAAAATATGTACATGACACCAATTTTAATTTGAAAAGGCAGGAGTGAAAGAATGAAAAAGAAAAGAGGTGAAGAGAAAGAAAGAAGAAAATAAGAACAGGAGTGAAGGAAGAAGAAGAAAAAAATAGAGAAAATAAGAAAAAAGAGGAAAAAGAAAAGAAGAGAAAAAGGAGTGAAAGAAGAAGAAAAGGAGGAGCGCCTACCAGCAAAAAATGGTATAATTTAGCTAGATCACTGCTATAGAGGTGAAGGTCTGATATTGCGGATAGCAAGGATATACCAGACAATATATCACGCTATTGATTACATAACTCAAAAATAGATTCAAGCAAGCAAAATTTGAGCGAGGTGACTGCATGAAATGTTTACATTTTTACCATAAAGGGAAAAAACAAAGAGAAAGTATTGGTAAATGATGATATGACTAACAATCTTCATGTGTTTTCTTCTCCTTTTCACTAGTCTCATTTTATATTATGCAAGTTTCTGAGTGCCTCCAAGTGTAATGGGTCCTTTTTTTTTTCATCTATCTCATCTTAGTCAACAAAGATGGAAATGTAAATTCACATTGAGATGTATAAACTTGTGTCAGCTTCTGCTGGAAAATATATTTATGTGTAAGCTGCAACAAGGCATTGAATTGTGGATGAAAGTCAATGAAACAATCCTATTACAGTTAATGGCAGTAACTTGAAGTCCAAATCATCATCAAAAAGCATCTAAAAATTATCCAGAAGCTAGAAACTGCACTACATTCTACAAAAACAGGAAAATGTTCAAATGTTGAGGAAAATAATTATATGGACTAGTCAACCTATTAGTGTCCAACAATGGGATATAAAACACTAGGTAGGGGTACAACAGTAAACTTTAAGGCCCATTAATCTCAATATATCAAAATGTAAAGCAAAGTATAGAACGTTCAAACACTGAAAATGACTTACGATAAAAGCTGATAAACAGCAGATGGTCTTGGACTAAAAGCAATGGCAGTTACAGCACCAGTATGTCCCCTCAAGACGGAAATTGGCATCCCATCAGGCAAGCGCCACTGTAATTTCAAAAGTTCGTTGTCAAATTTTAAACAAAAAGAATATGATTACTCATTTTTCAACTATGACACAAGTATGACACCAAAACAAAGAGCCTTACAACTCGAATAATGCAATCATTAGAAGCAGATGCCACCAAGGTGTTGTTTGAACTAACAGCCAAATCTGTAATGTCCCCCTGCAACCCAACATAAAGATTTTCTGACGTAATAATAATCAAATGAACCATGATCCCAAGAATAGTAGTTCCTAAAGCATAAGACTCACTTCATGTCCCCGACAGCTAGATAAACAAAATGCAGTTTCCATGGACCATATTTTGACAAGACGGTCATCTGATCCAGTAATCACATAGCGGCCAGAGCAATCAAATATAGCTGTCAATTTATGAACTCAAGTTAAAAGCAGAAAGAAATATATTAAAAATATCTGGAATCAATTTTTGCAGAATTTAAACAAATTCATAGTCACAATCATCTCATAAAACTATGAGCTACAAAAGCCATGTGTTTCTCCATTCAAAGTAAAAGACAAGTAAAGGAACATCTCTAGGGTCCTATCGGCATTTTAATGCAAAGGTCTCCATTCTTGAGAATTTGTTGCTTATTCTACATTGGCCTCCAAGGTTAGGAGGCGCTTGTCCATTTCCACATATGAAAAGCTAATGTGAAATGCTTTTCTAAGTGTTACATAGGCCTCCATGGTTCAGAAGATCATCTGTTTATGAGTATGTGCAACCTACAATTCCATGAGAAATTAGCAAATAGTGTCACAGACACAAATTAAGATCTTTCTAATCCAAGATAACTCTAACTGAAAGTGAAAATAATTATTCATCATGTGTCCCCTATACAACATAAAGGTTTTGCAGTATAATCCACCGGGTTATTTTTCCAAAGAAATATCAGGAACTAATGCTTACAGTGGCACCAGAAACTATTAATCACATAGAGAGAGCACAAGTGTGTGGGCACACACGTGGTCTTTTACTTTTGTAGCTCAGAAGGCATGACTTACAGTGCTTGAGTTTATCAGCCGCAGATAGTTGTCAAGTCTTACCAGTTACACAGGGTTGTCAAACACGTCTTTTTTCTTCTTCTTTTTACTTTCAAGTCCTGAGATCACATTTCTTCTGTTAGCATATACACTGGTCAATCCCTACTGCTCACTGCTCATCTGCATGTTAGTCAGATACAAATTAATTTTCCAGGGATGTGCTTCTGGACTTATGTTCCACTATTATATGTTCACCATGTGATAAGAATCAAGATGGCAAAATATTTTTCTTACAAGTCTTATGGCAACCACTGACATGAAGTTTTTCAGTCATGTGTTGTTAGGTCAAATTTTCCTTCTTCTCCTAATGTAACAACATGCTGCCAATCCACAGACATGTTCTCCCTAGCATCTGTCTCCAATCACCAGATCATACTATCATCCATGTATGAAGAATGACATGAAACTTCATCCTAAATATTGTATTTCACACGGTCCTAAGCTAAAGAAAAAGAAAATATAGATTGTCCTTGGTTTAGATCTTTATAGCAGCTTCAACATATCCCACATATCTCAAATACACAAAGTGCATCCATGTAGGATGTTCATTCTTCATAATTCACCAAACTAGTTTCTCTAAGTTATCCTAAGGAAGCTATTTTCATAGTAAGATGGTCTCAGCATGGGGACCACAATGATGTGCGAGCCTCATAACTGAAACAACTAAAGAGAAGGACAAAAGGAAAATTCAGATGTGCCAACTACTTGACTTATAGACCAAGAGATTCTCAATCACATTAACTTTTGCTCTCATACTATAATGAATATTTCTGTCAAAACCACCTGAAATAACCAGACTTATATGTCAAGAACATGACTGTTGTGGTAGATAATCAAGACTAATGCCACTAACTACAAGCCTCAAAACAAGCATACCACAATAGACAGCATTTTGGTGTCCCCTCAACTTCTTTATTATCTGCATCTTTTGCATCAATGTTGATGGTTTGGCAATTGCATAACATGCCGCACGAATAGAGGTAGCACGATGATGCTTAGTGAAACCACCTCCAATGTCCCTCAAGCTTAACCCATGCACCTGATCAGCTTGCATGTGTGGCCAGCGCAAATAAGCTGGCACCCTCACTAACTTCTCATCTTTAGCTTTTCCAGCTGAAGAGAATGAAATTAACATTAGATAGAATCTAGATGGAAATATAAAGATCGTGATATTATCAAAGAACACCTGCAAGGCTGCAATGTAAGAATGAAGGAAAAAGCAAGGGCTCCCAAGAGAAGTACTCACGGCCAAGAAGAGAGAAAGAACCACTTCCAAGAAGAGTAGGCACATCAGCAGCAACAAGGGCATTTCCCCGCAGCATGTCCTGAGCAGGTGAAGCACCAATCAGTAACAACTGCTTCAACAGCTTTACCAAGTGGTCCTTCTCAATGTGAGGATACCTGAAAGTTGACCATTTGCATAAATAAAATCAAGTGGAAGAAAGGAAGATGTTAATCCCAGCCATCTAAATCCCCGCTGAACCAACTAGTTAGTTGTCATGTCAGGAACTTGGCTTCACTCTCCAACCACTATAGATGGGTGGATATTCTTGGTTTGTCCAGAACACCAGCTCAAGAATCAACTTCTCAGGGAAAACTTTCTACTGTATTGCCAAGGGTCTAGCCTCTTTTTTCTTTTATAGACAGACAGGAGCTAGGCAGACCCCTAGCAGATGCAGGTGCTGGTATCAAAATATTGACCTACCTTGGGAGAGCCAAGCAGTATGCATAGTCAGCATGTCAATTACTTTCTTCCAAAAGCTTTTTTTTTCCTCACAGCACAAAAAATTCCTTTCTACTTTATTGCTTTGGTTTTTTGGTAGAAAGCTGGACCAGCTAGATTCAGTCCTTGGCTGAAGCCAGGTAGAGGTTGACCCACTTCTTTTGCCAAGTGAATGATTTTTGCTTCACAGGAACAATGCACGAAATTTCCCTTCTTCTTTAATCATTTCTTGTGTATACTAATTGTAAATTCTCTGAAAAGAATAGACTACTTTAACCATTGATGTTTAGGTAAAGAACCAACTGCTTCTATCACACCTACCCCTAATGTTTTCAGTATATTTCACAAGGCAAAAGTATGATGTCATGACCATAACCCTAGAAAGTTAACAATTATTACCCAATATGCAGGGATTCTACCATCCTACGTTTGCTAAGGAACACATAAGTTGCGCAGAAAAATGTGTGGATAAGAACAGTATACTCATAAAGAACAAATAAAGGGGAATTATACATCAATCCAACAACAACATTATCATAAAAATTAAATGGGTGAAATGTACCTCTCTACCAATTTATTGTAGCTCAGTGGGAGAGACATGCCATCATCATTTTCGTCTCCACTTTGAGCACCACTTCTTGAGTACCATGCATGATATCTTCTAGGTAGAAGCTGATGCTCCAACAGCTCATTCCAAATCTGTCCATATGTTCGGAAACATGGTCCAGCCGATAGAAAATGCATGATCAGAAAGTAAACTTCCCTAAGATCAATCTCAACATCCGTGTCCATGGCAGAAGCCATGAGATCACCGTGCCCTGCCATATCTCGTTGATCTGCATCTTGGTTGGCCTCTGATGTCTTACTTGGATTGCATATAGCAGAAATATCAAGTGCACTATCATTCTTCATCGGTATGTACTTCCTGAGTGCCATATGTGGCAAGAGTCCTGGTTTTATGATATAAAATATTTCATTACAAGCATTGAGAGATGCACTCTTCACTTAATATTACGATATGGTGACCGAATCATGACGTTGAAATTAGTGTTAGGAGCAGAGGTTTTGAATATAGTTTGTGCTTACGCACCCCAAGTAGGACTAGAAGATAGTATAAAGACAGTTTTTTGGGAAAAGTTAGATAAGGTGTTCACAAAGGGAGATGATTTGTTTAGGAGGAGATTTAAATGGACATGTCGGTAAAAAGGCATTAGGATATCAAGGGATTCATGGAAACTTTGGTTTTGGGGATATAAACGAGGAAGGTAGGGAGATTTTAAATTTTGCTATGGCATTTGATCTCTTTATAGTCAATACAATCTTCAAAAAACAAGATGAACATTTAATTACTTATAAGAGTCGCTTATCACAAACACAAATTGATTACTTTATTTGTAGAAAAAAAGATAGAGCGTGTTGTAAAGATTGTAAGGTAATTCCAGGAGAAAGCTTAACCACCCAACATTGACTTTTAGTTATGGATTTACAAATAAAAAAATGGACAAAGAAGAAAAGAGTGCATCAAGCTCTTCGGACTAAATGGTGGAACCTCAAAAGCAAGAAAGAAGATATATTTAAACAGAAAGTCCTTCAAGGAGATGTTTGGAATTATGTTGGCACACCCTGTGATATGTGGAACAATATGACTATACATATTAGGAAAGTGGCGAAAGATGTGTTAGGGGTATCTAAAGGAGGTGTACCGGCACAAAAAGAAGCTTGGTGGTGGAGTGAAGTACAAAATAAAATCAAGGCAAAGAGGGCATGTTACAAATTACATTATGCCAAGAAAACTAGTGAAACTTTAGAAACTTATAAGAAAGCAAAGAAGGAAGCGAAAAAGGTCGTTAGTGAAGCAAAAGCTAAGATTTGGGAGGACTTATATAAAAAACTCAACTCAAAAGAGGGTGAAAGAGATATTTTTAGGATAGCTAGGGCTAGAGATAAGAAAACTAAAGATCTTAATTATGTTAGATGCATAAAAGACGACAACAACAACTAAGCCTTTTCCCATACTAGACGGGGTCGGCTACATGGATTCTTTGTTTCCACAGATCCCTATCGTGTGCCATGTTAGCAGTTAACTCCCAATAAACTAGATCATTCTTTATTGTTTCTTTCCAACACTTTTGTGGTCGTCCTCTATCTCTTTTAATACTTTCCAAATTTAGTTTTTCTAACCTTCTTACAGGTTCTTCTTTTGATCTTCTTTCTATATGTCCAAACCATCTTAAACGATGTTCTCTCATTTTATCCTCTATTGGTGCCACTCCTAATTTGTTTCTAATAACCTCATTATGTATACGGTCTTTTCTTGTATGGCCACTCATCCATCTCAACATCTTCATTTCTGTCACAGACATCTTTTGTACATGTTGATGATTAACTGCCCAACACTCAGAACCATAAAACATGGCAGGCCTAATTGCTGCTCTATAATATTTACCTTTTAATTTTAATGGTATCTTCTTATCACAAAGAATACCTGATGCTCCTCTCCATTTTAACCAACCAGCATTAATTCTATGTGTAACATCTCCATCAATTCTTCCATCACTTTGAAAAATTGACCCTAGGTATTTAAAACTTTCCTTTTGGGGAATGCAATGTGTGCCAATTTTAATTTCTATGTCCTCCGAAGTAGCCAAATGATCAAACTTACATTCCATATATTCTGTCTTTGTTCTACTAAGTCGGAGGCCTTTGTTTTCTAATGTCCATAGTTCCAATTTTCTATTAACTTTTTCCTTAGAGTCCTCCACTAATACAATGTCATCTGCAAATAACATACACCAAGGTACTTCATCTTGAATATGTTTTGTTAACTCATCCATCACCATTATAAATAAGTATGGACTTAAAGTTGATCCTTGATGTAACCCAATATTAACTTCAAAGAAGTCTGTCGTTCCTTCATGAGTCCTCACACATGTTTTTGCACCATCATACATGTCTCTTATAAGGTTAATATATGTCAATGGGATACCTCTTTTTTCCAAAGTTCTCCAAAGAACCTCCCTCGGTACCCTATCATAAGCTTTTTCTAGATCAATAAATATCATATGAAGGTCTTTCTTTTTTGCTCTAAAATGTTCCATAAGACGTCTCAGAAGGTGAATCGCTTCAATAGTAGATCTACCTGGCATAAATCCAAATTGGTTCTCTGTTGTACTTGATACTTGTCTTAACCTACGTTCGATAATTCTTTCCCATAATTTCATAGTATGACTCATTAACTTGATACCTCGATAATTCACACAATTTTGAATGTCTCCCTTGTTCTTATATACGGGTATAAGTGTACTTGCTCTCCATTCCTCGGGCATCTTTTGGTTTTTCCATATTTCATTAAATAGTCTTGTGAGCCAAGTGATTCCTATTTCTCCTAGTATTTTCCAAACTTCTATAGGAATATTATCTGGTCCTACCGATTTACCACTCTTCATATGTTTAAGAGCCTCTTTGACTTCATTCTTTTGAAT
Source organism: Brasenia schreberi (assembly GCA_036023115.1). Classification (NCBI taxonomy): domain Eukaryota; kingdom Viridiplantae; phylum Streptophyta; class Magnoliopsida; order Nymphaeales; family Cabombaceae; genus Brasenia; species Brasenia schreberi. The sequence continues at coordinate 13,367,701 of JAYKKT010000078.1, read as the reverse complement.
ACGTCGGTAGAAATTGTGGTTTATATACTTTTCTGACTTGGCTAAATCTCCTAAACTAATACTAACATCTTTATTTTCATTAAAAAGATTATAAAAATACTTTTTCCATCTATTTCTTATATCATCATTTGCCACTAGAATTTTTTCATCCTCGTCTTTTATGCATCTAACAAAATTTAGATCTTTAGTTTTCTAGTGGCAAATGATGATATAAGAAATAGATGGAAAAACTATTTTTATAATAAAGATGTTAGTATTAGTTTAGGAGATTTAGCCAAGTCAGGAAAGTATATAAACCACAATTTCTACCGACGTATTCAAAAGAATGAAGTCAAAGAGGCTCTTAAACATATGAAGGGTGATAAATCGGTAGGACCAGATAATATTCCTATAGAAGTTTGGAAAATACTAGGAGAAATAGGAATCACTTGGCTCACAAGACTATTTAATGAAATATGGAAAAACCAAAAGATGCCCGAGGAATGGAGAGCAAGTACACTTATACCCATATATAAGAACAAGGAAGACATTCAAAATTGTGCGAATTATCGAGGTATACTATGAAATTATGGGAAAGAATTATCGAACGTAGGTTAAGACAAGTATCGAGTACAACAAAGAACCAATTTGGATTTATGCCAGGCAAATCTACTATTTAAGCGATTCACCTTTTGAGACGTCTTATGAAACATTTTAGAGCAAAAAAGAAAGACCTTCACATGATATTTATTGATCTAGAAAAAGCTTATGATAGGGTACCGAGAGAGGTTCTTTGGAGAACTTTGGAAAAAAGAGGTATCCCATTGACATATATTAACCTTATAAGAGACATGTATGATGGTGCAAAAACATGTGTGAGGACTCATGAAGGAACGACAGACTTCTTTGAAGTTAATATTGGGTTACATCAAGGATCAACTTTAAGTCCATACTTATTTATAATGGTGATGGATGAGTTAACAAAACATATTCAAGATGAAGTACCTTGGTGTATGTTATTTGCAGATGACATTGTATTAGTGGAGGACTCTAAGGAAAAAGTTAATAGAAAATTGGAACGATGGAGAGAAACATTAGAAAGCAAAGGCCTCCGACTTAGTAGAACAAAGACAGAATATATGGAATGTAAGTTTGTTCATTTGGTTACTTCAGAAGACATGGAAATTAAAATTGGCACACATTGCATTCCCCAAAAGGAAAGTTTTAAATATCTAGGGTCAATTTTTAATGATGGAAGAATTGATGGAGATGTTACACATAGAATTAATGCTGGTTGGTTAAAATGGAGAGGAGCATCAGGTATTCTTTGTGATAAGAAGATACCATTAAAGTTAAAAGGTAAATATTATAGAGCAGCAATTAGGCCTGCCATGTTTTATGGTTCTGAGTGTTGGGTAATTAATCATCAACATGTACAAAAGATGTCTGTGACAGAAATGAAGATGTTGAGATGGATGAGTGGTCATACAAGAAAAGACCGTATACATAATGAGGTTATTAGAAACAAATTAGGAGTGGCACCAACAGAGGATAAAATGAGAGAACATCGTTTAAGATGGTTTGGACATATAGAAAGAAGATCAAAAGAAGAACCTGTAAGAAAGTTAGAAAAACTAAATTTGGAAAGTATTAAAAGAGGTAGAGGATGACCACAAAAGTGTTGGAAAGAAACAATAAAGAATGATCTAGCTTATTGGGAGTTAACTGCTAACATGGCACATGATAGGGATCTGTGGAAACAAAGAATCCATGTAGCCGACCCCGTCTAGTATGGAAAAAGGCTTAGTTGTTGTTGTTTGTTTGTTTGGTTATTCTAGGTTCCAGTCCTTGGTGATAGCATCCCTCATGATGTTAGGATAGTGGTTAGTAGTAATAGTTCTCGACCACCAACCAAAGGAAAGAGGGTTGTTGAAGAGGTTGAAAGTGAAAGGCCTAAAGGAAGATCTTATTCTTGTATACATTCATTTTTTCCTGCTAACTTGAAATTCGTGTTGGTATTGCTTTAGAGATATTGCATGAGTAGGCAGACCTTGCAGTAGAGAGATGGTTTAATAATGCATGCATTCTATTTAATGGAATAAAAAAAAATTATTTTCAAGTAATTGCAGATGACATTACTGATATTGGTTTGGGATATAAGATATCATCTTATCAAAAATTGAGAGGGAAACTATTGGATAAATTTGTCCTTGAAGTTCAAAAGTATTGTTTGACTTTGAGAGAGTCATGAAATGAGACGAGATACACTATCATGGTAGATGGATAGACAGATAGGAGATGAAGAACTTTGTTAAACTTCATTATTTATTGTCCTAAAGGACTTATGTTTTTTATATCACTAAACATGTTGGAGAATTGGCATACTACAAAGGTTCTAAGGCAAGAATTTAATAAGGTGATATTTGAGGTTGAACTTGAGAATGTAGTCAAATTAATTATAGATAATGCATACAACTATAAAGCAGCTGAAAAGAAGTTAGTTTATACTTATGGGACTTTTTATTACACACCATGTACAACCAATTGTCTAGATCTTATCCTTGAGGATATTGGAGAGATGGATGAGGTAAAGGCAACAACTGAATGTTGTTAAGATATCACAAAATTTATCTATAACTATGCTTTTATATTATGTATGATAAAGAGATATAAAGATGGTGCAGAGCTCCTTCGCACACATGCTACTTAGTTTGCAACTAATTTTTTATCAATATAGAGCATTATTAAACAAAAGCAAGCCTTGAAGAGAATGTTTTCCTCCTATGAGTGGCAACAGTTTGCATAGTTGCCTAAAAATAGAAGGAATAAAAAATTGAATGAGATTTCACAGACAATCTTTAGTAATATATTTTAGAACTCCAGTGTTAGACTATTAAGGACAATATGTCCTTTAGTCAAAGTTTTTTAGATTGGCTGACAGTGAAACCATGGATAGTGCTAAAGAAGCTATTAAAAGCAATTTTAATGGAAAAAAGAGAGATTATATGTCCGTGTAGAATATTATCGATAATAGATGGAATAAATAGTTGCATCAGCCTATTCATGCACTAGTTTACTACCTAAATCCAACATTTAGGCATTCTATAAGTTTTAAAAGGGATAGTGAGGTTAATTGAAGTACCATTGATTGCATAAACACATTGGTCCATGATGAGAATAAAGATCTACGATAATGCTCTTCACTTGATGGGCTTGCATGTAGTTATTCGCAACCGTCCTAATATGTACCCAGGTAAACTATTATCTTAATATTTAAGTTTTTTAAATCTTATATTTATTGTGAAATAAATCTTTATGTTTGTTGTTTTCTATTAAATGTTTGGTGGAATAGGTTTGAAAGTAATTGTCCAAAACTGGTAGTGAAAGGAATTGGAGTGTCTTTCAAGTTTCAACATATCCAACCAAAAAAGTGCAATAGGTTGGAACATAAGCGACTCAATGACTTAATTTTCATCCGTTGTAACATGTGGCTCCGATAAAATTAACAAAAGATTAGTTACTAATTAAGTATTGAATTCAATGTTTCATTTTATTTCATTATTAATGTTATTTACTTATCTTTCTTACAGGCAATTAAAAAAGTTAAATAGGGAGGACAACCAATTTGATCCAATAAGTCTAAACAATTTTGATATCTTAGAGGAGTTGAATATGAAAGATAATGAAGCAAATAAACTCCTAACTGAAGGAAACATTCAATGGATTAAATTGAAAGGAGTGCAACAATATCATCAAGGAGATCATGATTTTGATTTTGAACCTGAAGGTGGTGATGATCTTGCACAAGGAGAAGATCAAGATTATTTAGTTGATCCTGATTACAATATGTAATTCATTTTTTCAATTATTAAAGTTGTAATTTTGCTAAGGATGTATTGCAAAAATGCTTTATACATTGAAAATTGAACAGTGATTGATGAATATTTACTCAACTTATGAATTGTATGAATTGTATAAATTATTTTCAATTAGCATGATTTTTCCTAAATTTTTATGAATTTTTTTATTTTATCCATTTTTTAATATTAAAAAATGATATGGTGTGATACGATATGATACATATCGTATCGTGGACTAAAACTATACACGATACGATACGATACAACACTGATGTAAATACAAAAAAGGTTTCAAAAGTAAAGGGTTAAAGAATGCAAATGGGCAAATGGCATTTGTTATATGTCAAAGATTAAAAAATGAATATGTTCTACAGGAAATGATGGAAGTGAACAAGCAACTCATTCAAATTGAAATCAATCCTCATAATATCTGAATATACTGGAGATTGCATGTAACTTGACAGCTTAGTTCATCTTACAGAATTATTGTATCAACCAACATGGTTGCACACATGCACAAACACCCATTCACTTCCAACATTGGCAACTTCTTGATGAAGAAGGAAGCTGTCAAAATTTTTCAAATGTTACTCCGTCTTTCAAAACAACAACTAGTTCCTCATCATTCAACAACAACCTCAGAATTGTTGTAGTTGGTGTACTCTGTCTTTGAAAAATAAGAACAGTTTCAAATGAAAGGATAAGAGACAAAATCCACTTAGGTTGAGAAGAGAATTTGGAGTCTCATCTATCCTCCTCATTCTTTCACGATGAAGGTTCAAACTTCTAGTAACATTTCCTCATGTCCAAGCTCCAAAATGACTAACAAGTTCCAAAAGCTATACCAACATGCAAATTAATCTTCATCAGTCCACCAGGACCACAAAACGCTCTAATAATCGAAGGAACAATGACATCACAGGATCAGCACTTTCCTTAGAGAAACAAGGTAGAATCCACGCAAATGTCTTCAATGCTCAATAAGAAGCATACATGTGAGGTGAGTAATGATTCAATGCAGTCACTCAAGAACGGTATTAAAGCAGCCCAATGAGCTGATACACCGAATGAATGCAGATCCAAATAATTGACAAACAGAAATTTTCCAAATAACACGGCTGACACAACACCAAAAAAAGAGTAGATCTTCCTAAAGCCCTGAAAGATCCAACAAACAAATAACGCACTCCTACGTAGCAAAATGCATGCAAGATTTTGCATACCTTCTTCCACAAAATAAATCAACCAGAAGGGAAATTCCAAGATTCCTGAAACTCCAAAGCCGAACACTCGCCAATCCCTATTCTTCGGGTCGCACACCCGAAACCGATTTTCTCATAGTCATCCACTGCACCAGATTCCATAACGCGAACTAATAATCAGAGGGCCCGCATCACGGCTTTAGATTCACTCTGGAAGCCGCAAAACGAAATCGAAAACAAACCCCAGAGACTGGTCGCGAAAACAGGAGCTTCCAAAAACTTGGCCGAGTTACTGAGTTTCGTGCGCTCTCACGGAAAGAAAGGGTGGAATCCGCCGGAGGAGAGTTCGATATCAGTTCTAGGGTTCCCAGCGCACCTGCCCCGCCGATCTTGGGGAGAGGGTGATCGTTGGACGGTCGAGATCCAGCGAGAGAGGAACGGAGAGAGAGGAGGTTGGGGATAATCGAAGGGAGGCCTCGGCCTTTGTTCGCGGATGGGGGAGGGTTGGGGGTTACCTATATATCATCCCCAATATACCCATCATCTTTGTCGGTTTTACACTAATAGTCCTTTTCAGGTGTATTTCCTTACTATTTCCATAAAATTAAACGACGGCGGTGTTGCGGATCGGGTAACTTGTCTTTCCATATCCGGTACCGGTTCTCATGGTGGATTGGATCTTAATGTCCTAACGGCATCGAAGATCCAACTCTGTTTACATATGTAAACCAGATGTGATTAGGTCTGTGTGATTGGCTGATCACTCCTCGATAAGATGGAATGAAGTGTCATAAAGCACACACAAAGCGTTAGCTTATTTGGCAGGGCCACTAACTCCATGTCGTTGTTGGTGACTTCGATTCTGACGCGTGCATGCATGTGTGCATTGGTCTTCGGCCTCCTGTTATACCCAAATGAATAATTATGGTCACTAAACCTTGTATGATGTTAATGGATCATATCTCAATCCACATCAAAATTTGATTGATCAATTTTGCTACTGAAGAATTAAAACTACAACAGGAATCATATTTGGACTCGAAATTTTTTTGTTAAGATTGATCGAGTGGATACCCTAAATGTCTCGTAATATCTATATCTGAACCTGGTTTGTAGTTCGAGGTATGGTTTTGTCCCTTATATATCCAACTCAAACTCCAATCCAAAGCCCGCAATGATTACCCAATTGGTCAGAGTTGGTAAAGCCATATCCAATTTGTCAGATCCGTTTCATGATGACTGGATCTAAAAAATATCAGAAAATGGATGATCCAAATAAAACCCATAACCATGTTTCTATTATTAGTGGAAAGCATTTAACACCTGGAATATGAATTTAATGAGAAAAATTATTGTATTTTATATTTTGGAAGTTTATCCTTTGGAGGAGTAATTTGGTCAAAAGGGAGGACGTACGTCAAGTTTTTGGGGGAGTCTAAGCCTGCTACCAATCCATTGGTGGGACTAACGAAGTAACGATCCCTTTCAAATTCAGTTTGTACTTTATGTACGTTGAGCAATGAACAGAACGAAAAAGTGTCTTTGCCTCTCTCTCTCTTCTTCTTCTTCTTCTTTATTTTCGAGATTGAAAAATAAGCAATGCCATCGAGTCGGGCTGATCTTCGCCCTTTCCTTTTTTGGGGGTGTACACGTCTTTGCTTTTCCAATCGAATACTTGTTCAGTCCATCGAGCGCAAAGAGTTACAGCGGGCAGCGAATTAGAAAACGTTTTCGGGATGAAGAAAGTTTAATTTGGTGAAATTAGGCGAGGCAGTGGATACCACTTTCCAAAACAATCAAAGTGCTTCTGTTGATGTTCTCTACTCTTTTGGATTTGAGGTAAGATGGTTCCTTTAGTCGCCTACGAAAATGGTCCGGTATTGGTCAAGGTTTGTGCTTGGCCCTAACAATATAAATATACACTATTTATCTTTTGTAGACTTTGTTGTGGTTCTTGCAGATAGGACAAAGGACATATAGAGAGGGAGAGATTGAAAGAGATATTTTGGTGGTTATAGACTCGTGTTCTTATTAGATCATTCATATCAATTGACTGTTAGATTGTATGAATAACTTAGATTAAGAAAACAAAAAGTAAAAGCACACTTAACGTATTTTGCACCTTTCGCTTTTCCCAAAAGCAACTTTCATCTTTTGCATTTTTGAAATAGATCATCCGTCTCTCCAATCTTACATGAATGATATGAAGAGTAGGTATTTAGAGCATTTCCTTTTCTTGTCTAGTATCAAATCAAACCACATCCCTCCTCTTCTGGAGACCCAATCAAATCTTTTGAGTTCCAATCGTGCCATTGTACTCCTCGATCGGGACCCTGACCATATAGAGCAAGTCAAAAAACTTGATGTTTCCCATATTGACTAAGAACATATATAATTTGTTGTACATGCAATTTAGAGTTAGATAAAGCCTTGCACCTAAGAAGGGGCACGGTGGTAGGCGCAGTGCAATTGCCACATTGTTCCCTAATCAAGAAATGAGAGGACATAGAAAAAAAGCTCATTCTCTTGCTTAGTGTGTCAAATAATTGCAATGGTCTATAAGCTTAAATGGGGTTAGGGTAGATTAAAGATGCTCCTATTTGCAATGCAAGGATTTAGGTTCCATTCTCAGTGCACAACACTCATCATCTGCATAAACCACTACCAATCATAGGCCTTGGGTAGAGAGACCCCATCTGAGTTTGCAATGAGCTATCACAATCTCTTGAACTGCAAATTCTCAAAGTGATAAATGAGGATAGATAATCACTACAATGTATCAAAAAATTTCCTTTTATAGAGTTATAGAAAATGCCATTCTGTCGAGTAGGAGCAAAAAATTAGCTCAAGGGCTTTGGTTCAGGTTAGTTCATAACTGAACTGGGATTTCTCCTCAGGTCATTTCAGGTTGATTCAGGTTCTAGCCCGACTACAACAAAAAAATCTATAAATAATGCTCAAATACCATAAAGGATAAAAAAAAACTTAGAAAGATATATAAGTTAAGAAAATATATTTAGATAAATGAAAATGCAATATAATAGACCTGACCTTAATGTTGTTGGTTCTTTCTATTGGCCTCATGGGGGGTGTATTCTACCCATGATCAAGAAACCCACTTTTTGTGTCAGGTTATTGGGGTGGGTCCAAATAGGCCCACCCCTTTTTAGGAATAATTTCGATATGAAACCAACTTCATTTAGGAAAGCTATACAATGACTTGCACAATTAGATCGTTTACAAAGTTTTACAAAAGCCCACAAGCTTGAATGATGTACTATGTCTTGATGCATGACTCTTTGAGGACTTCTCGACAAGCAAAATAGTGAGAAGTTGCTAACATTTTTTGTGTTCCAATAGAATATGCAATCGTTGTACACGTAAATAGAAGTGCTTATGACTTGCCTCAATATGGTTATTCCCTTTAAAGACAACTAAGATATGTGCATGAAATATGACAACTTTAAGGAAAGCTTATTTTCTCTTATTAGGAGTGACAAATTTTGACTTGACTGGAAAAGATAGTCTTGAGGTTGGGGTTGAGGACCTCATGCCGTGCTCATGTTATGAAAATAGACAAGAAAAAATTGATTCGCTATGGGTCGGCATGAACATGACTTAGAAAAACTATCTCTCTATATGTACATATATATATATATATGGAGGAGGGAGACATATACCTGCACATGTAACATATATTGTATAAGTATATTATACATGTATATATAATACATAATATATGGAGATATAGAAACTTTTAGAGGAGTCAAGTATTGATTGGCTTAAAAGATTATTTAACATTACTTCAATGCACAAAAGGATGTTCAAGGGATAAAGAGTATAATGGAACAAAGGTGATATTAAAAATTGTACAAATTATCAGGACATAAAGTTAATGAGTCATATAAAGAGTTATTTAAAGAAGGTTAAAAAAAATATATAGTAGAACAAAAAACAATTCAGATTATTTTAGAAAGATCTATTGCTAAGGCTATCCACTTATTGAAATGTTTAATTGAACACTTTAGAGCCAAGAAAAAGAAATATATACATGGTAATCATCGATTTAAATAATAGCTGTGACATAATAGCAAGAGATATTCTATAGAGAGTTTTAGATAAGAAATGTTCTCCTTTATTATACATCAAACTTATAAAAAACTTGTATGATTATGAAAAAGCATGTCTTAAGACTCATGAAGGAATTATTGATTTCTTATAAATTAATATTGAACTACATTAAGGGAGAGAAATAGGTGCATACTAAGTTAGTCATAGATGAGTTAAGGAAGTATATTTAAAATAAAGTCTTGATATATGTTATTTACAAATGATTTTGTATTAGTAGATGTCTTAACATAAGCAACTAAAAAGAAACTTCAGTTGTATAAAGAAACATTGGAAACATAGAGTATTAAATTAGTAAAATGATAATAGACTATATAAAGCATAAGTTTAGTATTCTCATTGAAATAAATGGTAGACAAGTTGAAATTTGTAGTAATTGTATCACTGGAAATGACAGTTTTAAGTACTTACGATAAGTCTTTCAAAATTATGAAAAAATTGATCAACATGTTATACATAAGATTAACAAAGGTTAGCTAAATTGGAGTGGTGCATATGGTGTTTTATACGATAAGAAGATACTACTACCAAAGTTGAAAGGGCAATATTATAAAATATTAGTCAAACCAATGATGTAGGTAGTCAATTGTTAGTATTTATAAAAGATGCCTATATCATAAATGAAAATGTTGATGTGGATGTGTGATCAACTACATGGATTCTTTGTTTCTATAGAACTCAATCATGTATCATGTTAATAGTTAATTCAACAAGGTAGATATTGATAACTAATTGTTGTACTATAATATTTACCTTTTGACTTTAGTGGTATCTTCAACATCTTTTCATTTCAGCCAACTTCCACTAATTCTTAGCATATCACCTCCATCAATTTTTCATCCGGGACAATTACAGTTTTTGAGAACTCTCTTTTGAATTTGCCTAGAAATCTCCTTTGCATACTTGCATAAAGACTCTTTCTTTAGAAATACTTGAAGACTTTGTAAGGCACTTCTTTGAAAATGGTAAAGGATATCATTTGAAGCTTAATATTTGGATTATTTTCAGCTCTTTTTAGAAATTGATCATGATGATCATAAGGATTGTAAGCAAGCTCCATTTGTAGATCCAATGGTAGCATATAATGTTAATAGTTGATCCTCAATTGGCGGGTGAGAAGGCTTTTTAAGTGTAGCCCATTCAGCCCCATATACTCTAAAAAACCAACCTTAGGTACCTAAAATGTTCCTTATGAGGGATGCGACATATGCTATATCAAGATTACATTTCAAATATTATGTCTTTGTCTTACTAAGTCAGAAGCTTTTACTTTCTAATATTTCTCTATATAGCTATAATTTTCTATCAACTCTTTCCTTAGATTCATCTTATAATATAAAATAGGAGAAACTAGACAATGAATATTCTAATAGAGGAAGAGAAGATGCAAAAAAGTTGAAAAGAAACTTTAAAGCATGATATGACTTCTTTTGGAAATAACTATTCATATAGTCCAAGATCATGCGTCAAAGAATCATGTAGGAGACCTCTCTAAAGTAGGAAAATGCTTGGTTGTTGTTGTGGCATATACACACATAATGTAATATTGCATAAATATACTTATAGTATTATAATACATAAGGCAAAGGAAAAGCTTTAGGTTAGTGTTTTGTGGTTTACTGAAAACATACTTATGACTTAAATACTTAAATTTCAAAAACTCGTTACTTTTGTATCATGCTATTAACGTTATTAGTATGAGTTAATGTGATTGATGAAGAATGCTAACATGATATATATATATATATATATCGACGTTAGTGACAGCATGCCATGTCTCGTATGGTGCTAACGTCAATACTGACTTGGCATTGATGTTAGTGTTGCTATGGTGTTGTTATTAAATGTAGTGCTAAATATTCTATCTAATACCATGTGGTATCATGAAAATTCATTTTAGTACTTGGTAGAATCTTGAAAGTCCATTTGAGTATCAAATCACTAATACAAATGAATATTCAAATAAAAGGTTAAATATTTAGCATAAATTAGTAATTAATATTTAAATTAAGTTTTTATTACAAATTATATTTAATAGAACTACATTGAAATGTTTAAGATAAATTTAATTTTGTTAAATAATTTACATTAATAACTTTTTATCTCTATGTAATTATTGTACAAGAACAAATTTTAAATTTTGATGGTAGTGAAAATTAACATTTAAGATTATTGAGTTGATCCTAAAGACTATTAACTTGATAGGAATTAAAAGTTGATGCTAATAACATGAAAATTAAATTCATAAAATAGATATTTGATAAATAATATTTAATAGTGGGAAAACTAATTTTTCTAGAACAAATTAATCTAAAATTATTAATTAAATTAATATGGCATATCATTTTCATGATTTCTAACACTTTGATTTATTTCTAAATTAAGGTTGTTTGTGTAAATTAATAGTTAATTGATTAAATAAAATTCAATTATTAACATACATTAATAATTATTATTTAAAGAATATTATTATTACAAATTAATTGTAAATATATGTATTAAACATTTGAATGAAGGTTTCATAGTTGTAATTTGCATTAATAAACTTAATTTAAATATTAAGTATTAAATTTGATTTACATATTTAATCTTTAATTTAAATACAACTAATTTGGTACTAAATGGACTTTGAAGATAGTAAAAAGTGTTAAATTAAATTTTATAATATCTAAGGTACTAAACTAAAGATTTAGCATTACATTTGATGTCAATACTATTTGAGCACTCAAAGTGAGCACCACATGAGGCGTGCTACATTAGCACTGGCGTCATATATATCTGTCACATCATCAACTTTATCATGATAGCATTTTTCTGTTATTCACGTCATATCCTATAGTATATACAGAGAGAAATTGTTGGCACACAATCAACCCTACAAAAGCGTCCTCAATAATCTCCAACTATCTATTAAAGAGATGCACAATTGATATAAAAAAACAAAAAACAAAAGTTTGTTTTTCACTATCTATAAAAAGTAAAGTGAACTTTTTGTTTTAATCTCAACCATATATTTCATTAATCAAAATATTGAGATCAATGAGAATGATTTAGTATGATTGCCTGTGAGCATATGCTATAAACTAGATAGAGAGAGAGAGCTTCTGGAATATGCACACACAATTGTCACAATTGTGCTAAATCATCTTCATTGATTCCATCCATCAAATAAAAAAGGTTATGGTTGAAATAAAAAAAGCAGAAAGCAAAAATTAACAAAAATAAACTTGTCCTTTTGTAAATACTCAAAATTTTTCTAAGAAAATATGATTTTGATTTTGAAAATTAGTTTTTAAAAAAGTCGATTTCGAGAAACAAAGAGTGATACCCTTAGTCTTTATTTACAAAAGAATTTAGCTCACCATAACCAAGTTGAGATGGTTTAAAGAAAGGGAAAATGCTCTCAATTTATAGCCTTATTGGAGTTCAATCTCAATACAACCATAAAATTCAAATCAGATCCATTTTAAAAGAAAACCAACGAGGAGTAAATAGTTATGGAACATATCTAGATCCATTTCATCAGTATACTTAATTAAGATGGATATAAATATTTCAAGGAGAAAAGATAGGGTCCATCTTGAAGACTTAGCAGTTATTTGCTATTAGTGTAGGTCCCACCAAGAATCGCCCAACATATGGGGTCAACCAAGGTTTGGATCCAACCCCTTTGAGGTACATTTGAGTTTGGCCCAACTCCTTTGAGAAGTTCATCAATTGCCCGTATTTTGTCCCAAAAGTCTGTTGAGTAAAGCCCTAAACTGGTTTACATTATACATATCCATAAGGTTTTTATTAAAAGAAAAGTTATATATAGTAGATACATCTGTTGGTCGACTTTTACATATATATATATATATATATATATATATATATGTACATGCATATGCATATATAATACATTAAATGTAGGTTTTATATGCATAAATGAGACTTCAAAATGTATATATGGTGTTTATTTTTCATATATATCATATATTTAAGGCCTTATTATTGAAGAAAATGCACATGGGTTGCTGAAAATCGTGGGAAAGGGTTGTTACCTATGCTTTTAGTTCCCAACTTTGTGCTTAAAAAAAACTCTACAATCCCATTTATTTAGGAAACTAACATTTGCATTTATTTACATAAGTATATTAATTATGGGGTACATTTATTTGATTAAATAAAATTATATACATCTAAAATTTAATTAGGTTGGGTTGATTTTGACTTGATCTTACCTGAGTTTGACCAAGCTAGGTTCAACCCACTTGATCCTAAGTCACTCAACCTAAATCAAGTCATATTCGATCAACTATACCCTAGCCCAAATAAAGTTGATTCAACCCCAAGTTCAAGCCTTTTGCCCCTAAATTGACTCAACTCCAACTTGAGCCTAATCGACCTACATAAACCTGAATCAAGTGAAGGCAAAGAGGGCTTGGGATGCCTCACCCTAGGCTGGCCCAAATGGACACTTGGTTCTGCCTATGTAGCGAGAAATGGAGACTCACCTTTGCTAGAAATTTTTAAAGATAATGCCATGGTAGATTTTTTTCTACTTCTAGGGAACATTTATTATTTGTTTTTTTCTCTTTGAGTTGTAAACAAAACTATAAATAGGGTTCCAACCCTCACTATAATCCAATCTCTCTCAATACTCTGTTAATAGCTATCAATTCCAAGTTTGTGGCCATTAATATCTCCTCTCTTCTTCCTATACTTCCTTCGATGCATGTTACGAGAGATCAAGGAAGAGAGAAGGGTCGAACAACCTTGCACCTGTATGAGGTATTTCATCAAAAGCAAAATTGCCACATCCCTATATTGATTTCTTTTCTTCAGTACATTGCATGCATAATACATACTACTTGATATTTGCTATTCATTTTATTCATTATATTAGTTTCTTAATTCATCCCTCATATTAGTTACATACATAAATAAGGATCGAGCACATTATTATTTAGGACATTATTTTGTAGCCTTATTGTTTATTATTTTCAACATCCTGAATGCATATTGATTTTGGTAATTCTATAGCATACTGAAAATCATATTGCATATTGGATATTAATTTATCTTTCAAGATTAGCATACCTTCTTGCATATTAATTTATTCATGTATCTTATAGTGCATATTAATTAATCCTACTTGTTAAATATTTTTGTCCGCTTAGCGACGTGCTGCAGAGCCCGAATGCAGTAATAAGTAAGCAAGGGCCACTACATTTTCTTTCGAATGTAGTTAATCAATTGCAGAGAGGGTTCCCACATCATGGACGGGTGAGGGTAAATAAGTTAGTCCCGCTATATCACCGCCCGAATGTAGTGAATAATTTTCAAAGAGGGTCTCCACATTTTGAATATGGACGGATGCGGGGGGTAAAGGAGCTAGTCCGAGATAATAAGATTCGTATTGGTTCTTGGAATATCGGAACACTATCCGGTAAGCTAATGGAGGTGGTAGATACTATGATTCGGAGAAAGATTCATATTTTATGTTTACAAGAGACAAAATGGGTTGGAGAAAAAGCAAAGGAGATAGAGGATACAAGTTTTAAATTATGGTAAAGACTCGAAACGGAGTTAGTATTATCATAAATAAAGATTTAAAGGATAGTGTAGTAGACATACAACGATATGGTGACCGAATCATGACGTTGAAATTAGTATTAGGAGCAAAGGTTTTGAATATAGTTTGTGCTTACGCACCCCAAGTAGGACTAGAAGATAGTATAAAGACAACTTTTTGGGAAGAGTTAGATAAGGTGATTCAAAAGATTCCACAAAAGGAGATGATTTGTTTAGGAGGAGACTTAAATGGACATGTCAGTAAAGAGACATTACGATATCAAGGTATTCATGGAAACTTTGGTTTTGGGGATATAAATGAGGAAGGTAGAGAGATTTTAAATTTTGCTATGGCATTTGATCTCTTTATAGTCAATACAATCTTCAAAAAACGAGATGAACATTTAATTACTTATAAGAGTGGCTTATCACAAACACAAATTGATTACTTTATTTGTAGAAAAAAAGATAGAGCGTGTTGTAAAGATTGCAAGGTAATTCCAGGAGAAAGCTTAACCACCCAACATCGGCTTTTAGTTATGGATTTATAAATAAAAAAATGGACAAAGAAGAAAAGAGTGCATCGAGCTATTTGGACTAAATGGTGGAACCTTAAAAGCGAGAAAGAAGATATATTTAAACAGAATGTCCTTCAAGGAGATGTTTGGAATTATGTTGGTATACCTTGTGATATGTGGAACAATATGGCTATACATATTAGGAAAGTGACGAAAGATGTGTTAGGTGTATCTAAGGGAGGTGTATCGGCACAAAAAGAAGCTTGGTGGTGGAGTGAAATAGTGCAAAATAAAATCAAGGCAAAAAGGGCATATTACAAATTACATTATGCTAAAAAACCTAGTGAAACTTTAGAGGCTTATAAGAAAGAAAAGAAGAAAGCGAAAAAGGCCGCAAGTGAAGCAAAAGCTAAAATTTGGGAGGATTTATATAAAAAACTCAACTCAAAAGAGGGTGAAAGAGATATTTTTAGGATAGCTAGGGCTAGAGATAATAAAACTAAAGATCTTAATTATGTTAGATGCATCAAAGACGAGGATGAGAAAATTCTAGTGGCAAATGATGATATATAAGAAATAAATGGAAAAAAGTATTTTTATAATCTTTTTAATGAAAATAAAGATGTTAGTATTAGCTTAAGAGAGTTATCTAGATCAGAAAAGTATATAAACCACAATTTCTATCGACGTATTCAAAAGAATGAAGTCAAAGAGACTCTTAAACATATGAAGGGTGGTAAATCGGTAGGATCAAATAATATTCTTATAGAAGTTTGGAAAATACTAGGAGAAATAGGAATCACTTAGCTCAGAAGACTATTTAATGAAATATAAAAAAAACCAAAAGATGCCTCGAGGAATGGAGAGGAAGTACACTTATACCCATATATAAGAACAAGGGAGACATTAACCCGTATAGAAGTGAGTTTTGCTAGTGGTGGAAAAGTTTCCTCATAGTCAATTCTATAATACTTACTATACCCGCGAGCCACTAATCTTGCTTTGTATCTCTCCAATGTGCTATTTGCTCTGAATTTTATAGTATACACCTACTTACAACCTACTGCCTTTTTGCCTGAAGGTAGATCACTAACCTCCCATGTCTGATTCTTTTCAAGTACCTAAAGTTCAGATTTCATAGCTTCGACCCAATGTTCATACTGTGATTCTTCACGAAATTTTTTAGGAACTTGATATAAATCAACATTTAATACAAAATTTTGATAGTTGAATGCTAACTGATCATGTGAGATAAATTGTGAAATTGGGTACTTACCACATTGTCTTTTTCCTTTTCGAATGGCTACTGGAATATTTAAATCATCGCTACTTGCTTCTTCCTTATTTTCAGTTGGAGCCGAGGAAGGTTCTCTCCTTTGGCACGTGGTGTCTATTGGAATGGGCATGAATATATTCCTCTTTCCCTTTTTGTACATTTGCATCTCCTTTCCTTCTTGTTGGGAATTATCTTCTGCGAGAGAATAATCTTCATCTGAAGATCATTCATAATATCCAATGGAAGGACTGTATCTTCAACAGTTAACTTTGACAGGTTAGATGAATTTTGAAAGAAGGAAGAGATTTCAAAAAAAGTTACATCCATGGAGATATATTTATTGTAAGAGTTGGGATCATAACAAACATACCCTTTCTTTTCACACGAATATCCAATAAAGACACATTTAATCGCTCTTAGATCCAGTTTATCTCAAAATTGATCATATACATGAACATAACAAACACATCCAAATACTCTAGGAGTAAGATGAAAAAGATTAGTTTCAGGTTTAATAAGTTAAAGAGAGACTTTCCATCAAGGACAACAGAAGGAAGTCTATTCATGAGATATACTGCTATAAGTATAACTTCAGGCCAGAAATATTTAGGAATACAGTGTTCAAGGAGTAAGGTTCGGGCGATTTCCAAAATGTGTCGATTCTTTCTTTCAACAACTTCATTTTGCTGTGGAGTGTAGACACAAGATGTCTGATGAAGAATACCATGAATCTTAAGATACAACTCCAATTGAGAATTACATAATTCACCACCATTATCGGATTTAAGGGTCTTAATATTATACCCAAATTGAGTCTTAATTAGACTATGAACCATAGGAAAAATAAATGAGACTTTTGATTTAGATTTCATGAGATAAACAAATGTAAGTCTAGAATAATCATCAATGAAGGTAACAAAATATTTAAAATTTCCCAAGGAAGGTATCAAACAAGGTCCCCATACATATGAATGAATTAACTCAAATGGAGTAGACGACTAGGAAAAGAAACTCTATAATGTTTAACTCTCTAACAAACATCACATTGAACAACCAAATCTCTTGGGATTACAAAAGGGACAAACTCTCTCATTTTTTCCACATGTAAATGACCTAAACGACTATGCCAAAGTCTTATTTCTTCTTATGCATTTGTGGTAGTTAATGCTCTTCTCTGTATGGGTGTAGCTGGTCCAAAAATTAGGTAGAACGCATTCCTTAGTTCACTACGTCCAAAGGTTTTTCCCTTCCTCAGATCCTGAAAAACACATCCAAATAGAGAAAATGTGACTGAGTAATTCATATCTCTAACTAAAGAACTTTATGAAAGTAAATTCACAAGAAAATTAGGAATATATATCACAAAGTTAAGTTAGATTTTTTCCTTGAATCACACCCTTTCCTTCCATGAGAATCAAAGAACCGTTTGCCACCTTTACGTACTGGGGTGTTGGAGTAACTTCATATTTTATGAAGTTAGATTTATCTCCTACCATGTGATCAGTAGCTCCTGAGTCAATTATCCAATAATTTAAACACGTGAAATTTTTACAAGAGAAGTTATCACTAATACTATAGAAAGTAAGAGGGCTTAAATCCATCTTTGAAGTAGATGTTAAAGGTTGATCGCGCAGTCGAGTTTCTATTTCTGCAAGTTGCTTCTTTAACTCTGCCATTTCATCAATAGGATTTATATCAATTTTTTTTCTAAAGTAGCTGTCATATGACTGTCATAGTTTTTATATTCTGCAGGTTTTCCAATGATTTTTCAGCACTGTTCTCGTGTGTGTCTCCTCTTCCCATAATGGGTACACTTTAGCTTATTCTTATCTTCATAATTTTGAAATCTTCCTCTTCCTCGGCCTCTAACTGAATCTCTTCCTTTCTGATAATTCATTTGACCTCTACCAACGAATACAGATTTTTCAGCTTGCATCTGTTCTCATTTCTCTAAGTTTTTTTGATCTTCTTCTCTTAATAAGAGAGAATAAACTATTCCTAGAGATGACAACTCCTCTTTACTTAGGATATTCAACTTAATTGATTCATATTCGGATGAGATTCCCCAGAGTATATCAAATACCTTTTGAATTTCACCATCTGTTGTTGTCTCCTTTATAAAGTGGCTGCACTTATTTTCTATAATATATCTTTGTTCATTCTATAATTCTCGTAGTTCTCCATAATATTTACTTATCGATCTGGTTCCTAGACGACATTTTTTGGTTCTCTCTATAATCTCGTATTCTTTTGTTATATTCCTTTGCCTTGAATATGCATCTTCAACTGCAGTCCAAATTTCTGCAGCTGAATCCATATATATAAATGTCTTACTAATAGAAGGATTCATCGATTGAAGGAGCCACAAACTTACCAAGGCATCATCCTTGGACCATTTCTCAAACTCTGCACTATCTTCATATGGTTTTAATTGATTTTGTTTGATAATAGATATTTTTCCTCGAGAATATAAGACAAGTTCAATCGATCTTTCCCATTCTCTATAATTTTTTTCTTTTAGCCGAATATTTGTAATTTGAAATAGTTCCAGTTTTTTATCATTACCATATGTGACTGTCTGCAATTCCTCTTTCATCCTTCTTTCCATAAATTAAACGTGTTGAAGATGTTCTGAACAAAAGTCGGCAGGAATTAGGTGTTATCCTTCAATAGTTGATCTCAACTCTTCTTGCTGCTATCGTGATCGTGTCGCTGGTGCTCACTGTTTAATCATATGTTGTACTGGAAAAGGACCTTCAGGATGTTTCAGTCAAGGATATCTTCTCCTTATTATGAATCAGAATGAAATTACTTGATTTTGTATATAATTGTGACTTACATATATATATATATACATATGTATATATATGCAGGTTTTGTTCCAACAATTTGTATACCAGTAAGATTCTTTAATATCACGATATTCTGTTGTTGATCACCAATACTACAAGAAGACTGAAACAGAATCGATACTTATCTAAGTAGTTAATAGCTCACTATAGCGTATTAGCGGCCAGAGAACCGCTATATCATTGGAAGATTAGCGGGCGACCTTCTTAGCTACTAATAGTGGTGCTATGACCGCTATAGCGGTCCGCTATATCAGAAATATCATACAAGATGGTTTATCAATGCTTATTTTATTATATTTTGACTTGATTTACTTGCACATGTTGATAACTGCTTATTTTGTTGATTGTTTATTTGTATAATGGTTTATCATAATAGCTAAAAGATGTATTTTCAAAATAATAATGTATATCTCATCAAGTATTGTAGCTATCGATGCTATGTTAGTATCCTATAAAGGGATACATATGGTGACTTTTGGAGATGTGAAAAGTCATTTGAGTAAACATGTTAGCTTATTTTGTTATATTTTCACTTGATTTACTTCCATAGGTGGATAAATACTTATTTTGTTATCTGCTTATTTGTATAATGGTTTATCATAATAGCTAAAAGCTGTATTTTCAAAATAACAATGTATATCTCATCAAGCATTGTAGCTGTCGAAGATATGTTAGTGTCCTAGAAAGGGATACATATGGTGACTCTTGGAGATGTGAAAAGTTATTTGAGTAAACATGTTAAATGAATAAAATGGTCATAAGAAAACCTCTACATGGGGAGGTAGTATGCCAAATTGAAGTATGAGATCTTAGCCTTAATTTAGAAAGCCTTGTTTATAAACCCTTGCATGCAAAAAGAGCGTGTAGAAGTTTATCATAGTGTTTGTTCTGATTATGTTGAAGAGTTGACTTCTTTTTTTGTAAGACGAGTAAGAGTTCTTTTGCAGGCAATCACCAGTGTCCTTTGTATCCATACTTGAGCCGACAAGTATAATATATATTAGTTTTTTTTACTTATTTTGCCTAATGTATAGAATAATTTGGTTATATTTATGTTTTTGTTTTTAAATATAAGTTTACAATTCTATATGCATATGCCATGCACAATTTATTGTTTGTCTTCTTAAAATTTGTTTATTTAGTTTGATAAAGTAGTAGTTATGTGTTTCTTGATATTTCTTAGAAATTAGATAATCTATTATATATATATATATAATTTTTTAATCATAAATAAAGGTATATTGCTAAATCCGCTATATCCCTGCTACCACTATATTATGGTCAACCGCTAACAGCCCGCTAACCGCTATTGATAACATAGATACTTATCAAATTGTTCAAGACCACCAACAAGGTTCTTTAATATCATAATGTTATGTTGTTGATCAACAATAATACAAGAAGACTGAAACAAAATCGATACTTATTAGATTGTGCCCATACCATCAGATGTTGGATACCATGCAGTTTTGTACAGAGTCACTACAGAGACATCCTTTCTCCCTAGTGCCGATTAGGACCACCCCCACTTGAGCCGTGACTTACCTTAGCTAGCCCTACATCTTGGCCGAACCTAAGTCCCTCCTAAGCTCAAACATCTGGCTGCCCCCAAGCATACCCTAAGCCTAAAAACTCACGTCAAAACCCACCTAGAGAGACCCATCTCTTGGCTGCCAAGGTGGACGAACCCAAGCACGTTGAGAGGAAAAGATGACCACTTGTAAGTGTTTAAATTCGGTTTTTACCTTACTCATTTCAGATCTAATTCAATTCGACATGGGGTTGTAATAATGGAGCATAATCTCCCCCCGAAATATAATATTGGTGCTTGATACACAAGACACACACATACACTTGAGCCATATTGCTCTTAGACGTACACCCACGTGCACTTGAGCCTTTCTGCTCTTAATTGCACACGATTGCACACACATTGAGCCTTTCCACTCTTAAGCTAAAGTATATATTTTCCTTTGGGTATTTACTTTAGTGAAAGCTGTGTGAGTTGCAATTCAATTTGGGTTGTTACATTCATGTCGTGTGAGTTTGTCATTTAAATTTCACCCTCGCACACAAGAAGTACTCGAGCACTTGCTCCACACTCTCACACACATTTTGAGTCTTTGTTGCTCATAAGATATAGCATACTTATATATTTTCCAACTGCGTGAGTTTTACATTCAGTTGTGTACACACTTACATTTTCGGGTGGTTCAATTCAAGTTGTGTGAGTTATCTTTACATTTACACACCAAGAGCACTCACTCACAATTGAGCCTTTTCGCTCTTACTATATACTTATATTTCAATTTCGGCAAGTTCAATTCAAGTCATGTGAGTTTGTCATTTAAATTTCACACTACGCACACACGTGCATTGAGCCTTTCCGCTCTTAAGATATAAGTATATTTCAATTCTACAATTTACATTCAAGTCGTGTGAGTTGCTTTCAAGTTCGGGTATCTCCCTTAAGCTGCGTGAGTTGCACTTCCATTCGGGTATTTACATTAAGTTGTATGTGTGAGTTGCTTTCAATTCGAGTGTAGCTCACATCATCATATCAAACCCCAAAAATATTTGTGCATCCTTGCATTTGCGCATTTTCAAAAGGAAACCCCGAATCTACGCTCAAACTCGCTGAAATTAGGCCACTTGTGAAAACACATCCGGCCTAAATAGCTTAAAAACTCAAAGACTTGGAATCATCCAGCCCCATAAATAAAACTTGCAAACTTAGGCAAAACTCGAGTTTTCAAAACACTTGTCTCCTTTTAAAGAGTCAAAATTGTTTTATCAATGTTTATAAAGCGCTTAAACTAACCCTTGAGCACCGGTTAAAGAAGGTTTAAAGCGAAAAGATCCTGCTTGCTCACAATTGCCTTTCAAAACGTCAGATATTTCAAAAACTTTGCTAGCTTGAGCAAGCTAGCTGACACGCCCATAGAAACGACGTAGATATGAAAAGGTTCATTTCTGGCTTCAAAACCAGAAGTAAGAATTTTCGTGCTTACACCTCCAATGCAAGGAAAACCTTTATTGCTTTACATACATGCGAATGCATTGGGTGCTTTACTTGCTCAATTTGAGGATGATAGTCTTAGGGAGTATGCCATTTATTATATTTTGAAAAATCTATGGGCATATGAAAGAAATTATCAAGCCATGGAGAAAACGTGCTTGGCCTTGGTATAGTCTTGCAAAAATGTTTAGACATTATTTCCTAGATTATGAAATCGGGATAGTGTCTAAGCTTGATCCAATCAAGCACTTGTTTGAAAAACCTATCCTAACGGGTAGGCCAGGTAAATGGCAGCTCCTCTTAATGGAGTATGATTTAAATTTCATCATCAAACCTCCATTAAGGGACAATCCATAGTCGATCATATGGCTGAATTGCCACTTGAAGATATATATCCCATAATTGACGAAATGCTTGATGAAGGCATATTTGAGAATGAATTTCAAAATCATATTTTAGCAAATTGTTTTAATAAAGATCAGGTATGGACAATGTATTTTGATAGTGCAAAGAATCAACAAGGGGCAGGTGTAGGACTCATCCTCATATCTCCCGAGAAAGGGGAAATCCCAATTGCCATTCGACTAGATTTTTTATGCTCAAGTAGCCGAATATGAAGTACTTATACAAGGTCTAAAAGTTTGAAAAATCTAGGGCCTCATGGATTGAAGTCTTTGGAGATTCCTTACTTGTTAGGAACCAAGTTGCAAAAATTTGGCAAGTCAAAAATGAAAAACTCATACTACACCATGAATTGGCCACTAGACTGGTCGATTCTTTCAAATCATGCACATTTGGTACTCACCCACTCCATCCACCCACGATTTGGAGATTTGCCAAAATGACCAAAATTATATTGAAAAAAATCTTGGGTTTTAGACATTAAAAAGTTTTTAGAAAATGGAGGATTTATCGAATTTGCTTCCCAAAGATAAAGCTTTGATTTGAAAAAGTTTAACCCTATATGTGATTTTGGGATGGATCCTTTATAAAAATAATTTTTACCGGCATCTTGTTGAGATGTGTATGTAAACACCCCAAAATCCCATGATTTTGTCAAACATACCTCGTTTTACAAAAGCAGCCCCAAAGGGCTATTTTGAGTCTGCAAACCTAGGAGCCTTCCAGACAACCCTGTACATATTTAAAACCTATATATATATTTTAAAAATTTGTACATATTACTTTTAGACTATAAATAGTGTTTTGAAGCCCCAAAAGCCTCCTGGCCTGATAAAAGAGGATCGAAAAGGCAAAGAAGAGCCCGAACCCGAATCATACTTCAAGCCCGGCATATCAACTCTCATGTTAAAAGCATCCCCAAATTCTCAGACATCCAAGCCCCAAATATCAGAAAAATGATCAAAATAAAATCCTGAAGGTGAGAAGAAGATCAGACGATAATGTTGACGAAGACCCAACGCAAGACAAAGTACTGATGAAGTCAGGCCCCGCACAAATCGTTCGTCTTGAAACGCCATGAGGGAATCAAAAAATCAAATTTGGGTCGGATCTGGACCATATATATCCAGATCCAAACCCAAAATGTATTCGGATTTGGATTTGGATCCCAAGATCCAAATCCAATATCTGTATCCATGGCCCACTTCACCTCCCCATAAATGGGGGTGAGGGGCCCACAAAATTTCTCCTGAATGGCCTTGGAAGGCTTGGGTAGAGAGAGAAAGGGGGCCATAAAGTAAGAGTGAGAAAGTTGGTAGGCTTGACTTTTGGTCAAAAGTGGGTTAGCCTTGTGGGTTTAACCAAGAGTGTGGGTTCAAGCTTGTATGCACCTACACTTGACCTAGGGCTGCACCAACTTTGATATGGTTGCAATGGACTAGCGCCAAGGGGTGGTTCCTGAACCTAGCCCTAAGTTAGCTCACCTCACCTAGCCATTGTTCCTAAAACGTAACCCAAACCCAACCTAGTCTTAGCCCTTCTCACCAAAAACCGCACCCACTTCACCTAGCCGACCTCACCTAGCTGGACCACCTAGACCCTAACCAACTAAGCCTAAACTAACCTTAGTTCACCTAACTAAGTCCCTAACCACCTAAACCCAACCCACCTAACCGACCTACCCCAAACCACTAGCCCAGCCCACCTAAATAAATATCTAGCCCACCATATCCTAGCCCACCAAAATAAATATCTGGCCCACCTAACCGACCTAAGCTCCCTTATCCCAGCCACTAATCCCTAGCTTATATAAACCCCACCTATCACTTGTGGGTAGAGGGCTCTTCTTGGCTCTCCATGCTCTTGGGACCCGACCAACACCTCTCTTCACCCACTTGCCATCCTTCCACCTTCGGCGAGGAGCTCCACCCGGCCACCAGCATCTCCTTCATTCTCAGCCGGCCAAAACACCTGCCCTTCCACCTGCTGCACCCGCCACCTCCTTTCCACCTGGCCACCAACATCACCTATCGCCACCTTCCCAGTTAGTACCACTTTCCCTTCCACCTGCCAGCACTCTTCATCCACTCTTCATTCTCCCATTTGGCCAGGACCTGCACCCGCCACCTCCTTTTCACCAACCCCACCATTCCCCAACTCCTTCACTTCTAGCCGAGCCCTATCTGTCTCCAACCTCATCCCAACTCTTAGCACCGCACCTTAGATCAACCTACCTTCCCTAAAACACCTCAAAATCAGTCGGCCAGCACTCTTACCAGCCGCGACAAGCTACCTAAGGGACTCCTCTTGGCTGCCCAAGGCGAATCACAAGTCCAACTCCACGCAAGTTGAAGATAGACCAGCTACATGTAAGTGCCTAAAGTTGGTCCATTATATGAACTTGCTTTATATGCAATTAAATTTTGATATGGGGTTGTAATAATGGAGTGTAGTCTCCCCCCAAGATGTAATAACTTGGTTTGACACACAAGCACCCACGTGCACTTGAGCCTTTCCGCTCTTAGTTGCACACCTTTTGCACACACACGGGCCTTGACAGCCCCTAAGATATAGCTTTATTTATATAAGTTCAGTTGCGTGGGTTTTATATTCAAGTCATGGGTGTTGTCTTTCATTTCCACACTCACACACATTGAGCTTTCGCTCTTACTCCCAAGACTCTAATAAGAGCCATATTGCAGTTTAATTCGGGGTTTTCATTCAAGTTGTGTGCGTGGTCTTTCAATTCCACACTCACACACATTGAGCTTTCGCTCTTACTCCCAAGATTCTAATAAGAGCCATATTACAATTCTATTTGGGTTTTACATTACAAGTCGTGTGAGTTGTCTTTACATATACACACAACACCCACCCACACGTTGACGACCTTCGGGCCCATATATATATAGTTGTATTTCCCTTCTGCTATGTCTTTAAGATTTGGGTTTTAAGGTTCAGCTGTGTGAGTAGTTTTTCAATATATACACGACACACACTTACACAATTGAGCATTTCTGCTCTTAAGATATAGCCATATTTCCCTTTTGCAATTTCCCTTTTGTTATTTACCTTAAGTAATTTCCCTTAAGCATTGTCTTTCAATTTCAGGTTTTTCCTTAGAGTTGTGTGAGTTTGCATTGCATATTCTCCATACCACGAGTTAAGACGCATATTGCATCAAAGCAAGCTCCATACACCCGTGCAAAAATCGCCCAACTTAGGTCATTTGCGCACACACCTAGTTGGCCTAAATAGAATAAAAATTGAAAGACATAGGCACGTGCAAATCCCACGTGAAATAAAATCTGCAACAATACAAACAAAACCCAAATCAAACACTTCGTATGTTTTCAAAGAGGTTACTTGTTCAAAATCGACTTTGCTAAGCGTACAGACTGACCCTTGCGCATCGGTGCAAGAAGGTCTGTGACGAAAAGAGCTCACTTACTTCGCTAGCTTGAGTAAGCTAGCTGGCACGCCCTTTTTATAAAAGCAACTTAGACACACGAAAAGGTTCACTTCAGGCCTAAAAACCCATAATGAAGATTTTTCAAAAATCGTTGCTCTTAGCCAAGAGGCTGAAGCAGCTGACTCATGTTCATCAAATGGCGAACCAAAGGCCAAGAAAAAGTTTGAAAAAACTCGCAAACATAAAGAGACTTCTGCAATGAAAGGCAACCAATACCACGAGTCCTTCACACACAAGGATCGTAAAGCCCTACAGCAACTGCTGAGAGGGCAAAACAAAGAGAAAACGAGTTACGCCCTGTCTGATTTCTTACCTATGGACTTTGAAACAAACAGCGACGATGAAATACCGAACTTCCATCGGTATGATGGCATGGGAGACCCTAGGTCTCACTTGCAACTTTTCTCTCGTCGAGCCCATAAGAAAAAAAAGGACTTGATGAAATGGGTGTATTGGTTCCCTTTGTCCCTCAAAGGCATAGCTGCCAAATGGCTGGCTTCCTATGACCTTAGCCCGTTCGCAACTTTTGAAGAGTTAGCGAACTGCTTTATGTAGAGATTCTCGCATAACATAGAAGTCACACTGACTTTAAACACATTGAGGGATACAAAACAAGGGATGAACCAAGACGTGCATAGTTTATCGTTCGTTGGAGGTCTCTCCTTGGACAAGTGTGAGAGCCAATATCCGGAAGATGCACAGTCATGCTCATCCTGGATAATTTTAAAAACGAGTTAAAAACTCTTCTCTCCCTTCACGAAATCTCAACTTTCCACAAGTTGATAAAAAAGCATCCCTTTTCGAAACAAATTTGAAAAAATGGATTTATGATCATCTGTGGAAAGGAAGCGTGGTTTCGAAAACTTGCTTGGAGA
The DNA here is from genome assembly GCA_036023115.1 of Brasenia schreberi. Classification (NCBI taxonomy): domain Eukaryota; kingdom Viridiplantae; phylum Streptophyta; class Magnoliopsida; order Nymphaeales; family Cabombaceae; genus Brasenia; species Brasenia schreberi. Next base: position 13,340,562 of record JAYKKT010000078.1, on the reverse strand, counting down.
AGCCCAACACTTATGAGCTTCCCACCGTGGATAAAGGGGCAAATTCCCACAAAATCGCCAATGTCCGGGTGGATCCAAGCCCGGCGAACACTTCTAGGAATTTTGAAAAACTAGAAAATAAAAAGGAGAAAACCTTTCAAAAAACATTTGAAAAACGGGAGTACACTCCGTTGGGGCAACCTGTGTCGGAGGTCCTAGACCTCATACTCGCCCAAGGTATGATTGAACTCCCCGAAATTCCAGAGGGAATCACTTCCAAGGAAGATTTCTCAATCGATTTTGCAAGTATCACCGGCTCAAAGGCCATGATACAAAGCAGTGCTTTTCCCTCCTAAATAAAATCGAGAACTTGATAGCAGAAGGACGACTTCAGGTCATTGAGGAACCCGAGCCTGCCCAAGCTATCTTTAGAGAACCCTTCCCCAAGCACGCAAATACTAGTGGGAAGGGAAAAGAGGTATGTGCTCTCACGATTTCGAAGAGTCTAGCGCATGCATATGAGTCTGGTTTGTCTACTTGTGCATCTACTCTCATACTTTACAAAAAACCAGCCCAAGTCGTCATCTAGGGACCACCAAGAGTTTCGTCCCCGGTTAAACCAGTTTTAAAAATTCAAGGTGCTCCAAATCTTTCGATTAGAGCCATGTTAGGTGCGAACCCTAGGTTGATCGTAGGGGAGGTGACAAGTTTCGGGCGGATCTATCAACCCCACATTTGCAAAGTACTAAAAATAGACCACTAAGATCCATCGAACTCCCCATGAAAATGGGAGGGATAGCACACACGGGGGTGTTTCATGTCCTAGACATCCACCCCCACTATAACCTGTTGTTGGGAAGGCCCTTGATACACAGCCTGTGTGCTGTGCCATCCACCTTCCACAGGTGTGTCAAAATCTCTTTCAAGGACAAAGTCGTAGTGATCCTAGGTGAGAGTCATCCTCAGCTTCAGGGGATCATAAATTCCCCTTGCTTGTCGAGTTTCCAGACTATATGAGGCAAATCTGGGGCAGACTCTGCTCGAGTCACCAAGGCTCACATTGAAAAACCCTAGGAAGGTCGTATATGTGAAGGGGCCACCCAAGGTTGGCCCCCTCAAAATCCTGACCATCCCAGGAAAACCCAAAAATCTCCTATTTCCAAAACTCCTGGACAAAAAGCCCTATGTGCATAACATAGACGACAACAAGTTCTAGGACCACGATTTACATGAAAACTTCTCTAAAAACAAAAAATTGTGGAACATGCTGTTAAATATGGGTTATTTGCCATATAAGAGTCTAGGGGCACAAAATCAGGGTCTCCTAGAACCCATACTGCCTAGGGCAAATCCAAGCCGATATGGGATCGGATATACTCCCAGAATACCACCAGAGCCACCCCCTATGACCACCTGGGTCAAGGGTGCCCTAGGGCCTACCTTAGAAGAGACCTATGATTTAGACCGCTTGTTCAAAGTCTAACCTGTAGCGTTTTCTCTTTATAGGTATGGTGGAAGATCCCTCAATCAAAAATACAAAAACATTTGAAAAACTCGAAACTCAAAAGATGGAAAAATTACAAAAGCCAAAAACACTTGAAAATGAAAAACTCGAAAAAAGAGTAGTTTGTATAGTTCTCAAAATTCTCGTTTTACAAAAACACAAAAATCGATAAATTACAAAATTCCAAAAAGATTTTGTACATAGCTGCTCCTGGTAAGGATTTAGAAAAAGCAAAAGATTTCGAAAGAAACGTTGTCTGCATAACTAGACCAAAAATTTTGAAATCAATAGAAATTCCAAGTGTGAAACCAGGTCTTTTTAAAATCCATGCATCAAATTCCCTAGGATCTATAAACCTCGAGAATGATCAAAGCCCAGAGGTGGATCCCCTTGAGGAAGATTCCACTTCTAAGCTCCCAAAATTTTATAAAATTCTCGATTTTGAAAAGCCTTCAAATTCAGTAGGAGGAGATTTCATAGAGATAAACCTAGGGAGTGATTCAAAGCCCAAGCTCATTAAGGTAGGCGCATGTTTGCATGAGCATGAAAGGTCATCATTCATTGCATTTCTAAAAGCCTACTTAGATGTGTTTGCATAGACATATGAAGACATGTCGGGCATAGACCCGAGTGTTGTCGAACATCGTCTTCTCTTAGATGCGAATGTAAAACCCATAAAGCAAAAGCTTAGGAAAATACATCCGAACGTACACGCCCAAGTCAAAGAGGGTTTAAAAGATCTGTTAAAAGCCAGATTTATAAAACCCATTGCATATTCTGATTGGTTATCCAATATAATTGTTGTTCGAAAAACCAATGGGAAGATTCGAATATGCATCGACTTTAGAAACCTGAATAAAGCCACTCCAAAGGATAATTATCCTTTACCAAACATAGATTTGATAGTCGATAGTACTGCAAATCACGAAATGTTTTCATTTATGGATGGCTATTCAGGGTATAACCAAATCAAACTAAGCCCACGAGATTAGGGTAAGACTGCTTTCACAACCCCATGGGGCACGTACTGCTATATAGTCATGCCCTTTGGTTTGAAAAATACCGGCGCCACATACCAAAGAGCTATGACCACGATCTTCCATGATCAGATTCATGAGCTCGTAGAGGTATATGTGGATGATCTCTTGGCCAAATCCAAAACTCGATGCACTCATATCGAATGCTTACAAAAGATTTTTAAAAGGCTTAGACTTTACAAAGTAAAACTAAACCCTCAAAAGTGCGTGTTCAGAGTAGAGTCCGAAAAGCTCTTAGGCTTTATGGTGAGCCAAAGGGGCATAGAAGTCGACCCCTCTAAGTGTAGAGTCATCATAGACATGGCTCCACCCTCCAATCTCACGCAGATTCGTAGCCTCCAAGGTCGATTACAATCCGTTCGCAGGTTTATCTCAAACCTGGTGACTAGATGCGAACCCTTCAACAACTTGTTGAGAAAGGGCACGAATTTTTCATGGGATGACGACTGGAAAAGTCATTTGAAAGACTAAAGGCATACTTAGTTAATCCCCCTGTTTTAAATCCTCCAAAGCAAGGAAAACCTCTTCTACTTTACAATACCGTGCATGTGAATGCCTTGGGAGCCTTGTTAGCTCAATACGAGGATGACACTCACAAGGAGTATGCCATATACTATCTTTCGAAAACTCTCTTGGCTTATAAAAGGAATTATCAAGCCATGGAGAAGACATGCTTGTCCCTAGTTTGGGCCTACCAGAAATTTCGACACTATTTCCTAGATCATGAGATCTGGAGAGTGTCCAAGCTTGATCCAATCAAGCATTTATTCGAAAAACCCATTCTCGCTGGTAGATTGGGCAAATGGCAACTCCTTCTAATGGAGTATTACCTGAAATACTATCATCAGATCTCCATTAAGGGGCAAGCCCTAGCAGACTACGTGGCTGAGTTCCCCCTAGAGGACACATATCCCACACTTAATAAAATGCCTGATGAAGGCATATTGCTAAACCAATTTCAAAACCATATTTTGGCAAATTCATTCGAAAACCAAGTGTGGAAAATGCACTTCGATGGGGCACGAAACCAACGAAGGGCAGGGGCAAGTATCATCCTCGTATCTCCTGAAAAGGGTGACATCCCCATAGCAATTCGCCTAGATTTTGAGTGTTCCAACAACATAGCTGAGTATGAGGCACTCATATAAGGCTTAAAATTTTTGAAAACTCTAGGGGCATCATGCATCGAGGTCTTTGGAGATTCACTCCTCATTATAAACCAAGTTTTGAAAATTTGGCAAGTTAGAAACAAAAGGCTTCTTCCATATCACGAGTTGGCCACTCGATTGGTTGAGTCATTCAAATCGTGTACACTCACACACGTAGGAAGAGAGGATAATGGCATTGTTGACGCCCTCTCATCCTTGGGTTCAGCCCTAAGGGTCGATCCCACTTTGGGAATCCAATCCTTAGAGATATGGCATGCACCCACTCCATCCACACACGATTTGGAAATTTGCCAAAACAATCTAGATTCTGTTGAAAAACCTTGGTTTTATGACATAAAATGTTTTCTAGAAAATGGGGGATTTGCTGAAGATGCCACATCTAAGGATAAGGCATTCATCCAGAAAATTTCTACTCGATATGCGATTTTGGGTGGGGTTTTATATAAAAAGAGTTTTACCGGCATCTTACTAAGATGTGTCGACCTAGAGGAGGCTAGGACTGTTATGCATGAATTCCACGATGGAGAATGTGGAGGTCATGTTAATGCCAATATGATAGCAATGAAAATACTTAGGGCGGGTTATTTTTGGACCACCCTGAAAAAGGATTGCCACGATCATGTTAGGAAGTGTCATCCATGTCAGGTGCATGGGCACGCCATTCATATCCCATCATCTTCATTGCATTCTGTGGTCAGCCCCTGGCCATTTACCATGTGGGCGTTTGACATAGTAGGGCCAATTTTTCCAAAGGCATCGAATGGGCATAGGTTCATTTTAGCAGCCACTGAGTACTTCTCCAAGTGGGTCGAAGCCACCTCCCTAACCAACGTACAGGGGCAACATGTGGTGGTTTTCATTAGGAGGAATATCTTGGCTCGATTTGGAGTTCTAAGAGACCTTGTATCCGATAATGGCACCCCATTCAAAAACGAGCGGATGGTCAAGTTGTGCAACACCTATGGCATAACTCACCACTTCTCCTCGCCCTACTACCCTCAAGGGAACGGCCAAGCCGAAGCCTCAAATAAGACTCTCATTAGCATAATTGAGAAGACTTTAGAAAAGGGTAGTACGTGGCATGAGAAGTTGGATGAAGCCTTATGGGCTTATAGGACTTCCATCCAGACTCCCACGAATACCACGCCATTTGAGTTGGTCTATGGCACAAACGCCATTCTCCCCATTCATACATGATTGCATTCATTTCATACATCCATTACACTTGACCTCCCCCTAGAGATGCTTCAGCATGCTAGGATGGCCGAACTAGATTTGCTAGATGAGAGGTGACTCCTTGCTATGGATCATGCTCATGCATACCGACAAAAGATCGCCCGACATTATGAGAAACATATGAAACCTCGCCACTTTGAAGTGGGGGATCTCATTTTAAAAATCATCCACCATCGTGGCCCACATCCACTTGGAAAGTAGCGCCCCAAGTGGGATGGACCCTATATTGTGCATGCAACCACCACGAACAACTCATACTGGTTGATCGATGTAGAAGGTAGAAATTTAGCAGATCCTATCAATATTCAATACTTGAAGAAGTATTATGTGTAGGGTTTGGGTTAAATTCCATTTTTGAAAATTCTTAGGGATAACAGTTTTGAAACCTCGAAAGTAAGGTTCAAAGGCAAATTGTGTGACCCTGAGCGAGAGAATTCGCACTTGTGAAAGAGTGGAGCTTTCCAAATACGTGGTTACATATCAAAATCCTTCTTCTTACAAAGAAACGCCTAGTTCAATATAGCAAGATACTTGCAAGTAGTACGTACTATTTCTAAATTGGCTAATCCGGAATGGATCGAGTATGACCTTGGGATAAGTCCTCCCCTCTTCTCTTCTCCTTCCAAAAGGAAAATATGGTCAAAAACAAAAGGAAATTCTCGCCAAAATCTCTTTCCCAAAGAAAGAAACCTGAGTCAAAAACAAAATTCGATTCTTTTATGGAAAAGAGGGATTAAAGAAAAAATACTCCCAAAGGGAGACCCTCTATGAAAAAAAGAAAGAAAATACCAAAAAGCTCAAAAAGAGCAGTTTTCTGCCTTCTATGCCTCAAACCATGGGATGCTTCAGAAGGGACCGTGGTATCTCTTTCCCATCCCTATGATTTATCCCAAGTAAAACATGGTTCATTTCAAGGAATCCTAAAGTAAAAATAGGATTTACTTACTTGAATTTCATTTTATTTGAGAATTCGACGTTTTGAGTAAGGCGTAGGAATTTTAAAATGTAGCTTATTTCTTATAAAACCTCCGCTAGATTAGCGAGTGTCAAGACTCAAGCAAAGGCAAACGTGAAGAGCTTGAGATCCCTAGGACCGAGGCTAAAAGCAGTTTCCCTCTTGTAAATAGATTTTGAAAAATTGAACATCGAGCAACATAGGGCCCGCTCACTTGTTGCTGCAGGTCTTCGTAAGTCTCAAGAGTTCGACCATACCATCTGGTCTCTAGGAGGTCGCCCTTCTTAGCATCTCATCCATGTCATGCATGTGCATATTCACGCATGAACACTTCCATAACATGATCCCCGTTTAGGACCAGAAACCATAGAAAATCCCCTTTGGTGTGATATCTCTTCCTACCAGGTTTAAAAGAGAGATTTTGCTCAAAAATTGGGACGATCCCATATTTTCGTGGATAGATCTAGGGATACATTAAAAGGGGCATTGTCGTCTTTGCCATTATCCAAATCTATTTGGATAATGCCAAAGAGGGGCATCTGTAAACACCCCAAAATCCCATGATTTTCTCAAACATACCTTGTTTTACAAAAGCAGCCTCAAAGGGCTATTTGGAGTTTGGAAACCCAGGAGCCTTCCAGACAACCCTGTACATATTTTAAACCTATATATACATTTTAAAAATCTGTACATATTGCTTTTAGACTATAAATAGTGTTTTGAAGCCCCAAAAGCCTCCTGGCCTGATAAAAGTGGATCGAAAAGGCAAAGAAGAGCCCGAACCCGAAGCATACTTCAAGCCCGGCATATCAACTCTCATGTGAAAAGCATCCCCAAATTCTCAGACATCGAAGCCCCAAATATCAGAAAAATGATCAAAATGAAATCCTGAAGGTGAGAAGAAGATCGGACGACAATGTTGGCGAAGACCCAACGCAAGACAGAGTATTGATGAAGTCAGGCCCCGCACAAACCGTCCGTCTTGAAACGCCATGAAGGAATCAAAAAATTAAATTTGGGTCGGATTTGGATCATATATATCCAGATCCAAACCCAAAATGTATTCGGATTTGGATTTGGATTTGGATCCCAAGATCCAAATCCAATATCTGTATCCATGGCCCACTTCACCTCCCCATAAATGGGGCTGAGGGGCCCATAAAATTTCTCCTGAATGGCCTTGGAAGGCTTGGGTAGAGAGAGAAAGGGGGCCATAAAGTAAGAGTGAGAAAGTTGGTAGGCTTGACTTTTGGTCAAAAGTGGGTTAGCCTTGTGGGTTTAACCAAGAGTGTGGGTTCAAGCTTGTATGCACCTACACTTGACCTAGGGCTGCACCAACTTTGATATGGTTGCAATGGACCGGCGCCAAGGGGTGGTTCCTAAACCTAGCCCTAAGTTAGCTCACCTCACCTAGCCATTGTTCCTAAAACCTAACCCAAACCCAACCTAGACTTAGCCCTTCTCACCAAAAACCACACCCACTTCACCTAGCCGACCTCACCTAGCTGGACCACCTAGACCCTAACCAACTAAGCCTAAACTAACCTTAGTTCACCTAACTAAGTCCCTAACCACCTAAACCCAACCCACCTAACCGACCTACCCCAAACCACTAACCCAGCCCACCTAACCGACCTACCCCAAACCACTAGCCCAACCCACCTAAATAAATATCTAGACCACCATATCCTAGCCCACCAAAATAAATATCTGGCCCACCTAACCGACCTAAGCTCCCTTATCCCAGCCACTAATCCCTAGCCTATATAAACCCCACCTATCACCTGTGGGTAGAGGGCTCCTCTTGGCTCTCCATGCTCTTGGGACCCGACCAGCACCTCTCTTCACCCACTTGCCATCCTTCCACCTTCGGCGAGGAGCTCCACCCGGCCACCAGCATCTCCTTTATTCTCAACCGGCCAAAACACCTGCCCTTCCACCTGCTGCACCTGCCACCTCCTTTCCACCTGGCCACCAACATCACCTGTCGCCACCTTCCCAGTTAGTACCACTTTCCCTTCCACCTGCCAGTACTCTTCATCCACTCTTCATTCTCCCATTTGGCCAGGACCTGCACCCGCCACCTCCTTTTCACCCGGCCACCAACCCCACCATTCCCCAACTCCTTCACTTCTAGCCGAGCCCTATCTGTCCCCAACCTCATCCCAACTCTTAGCACCGCACCTTAGATCAACCTACCTTCCCTAAAACACCTCAAAATCAGTCGGCCAGCACTCTTATCAGTCGCGACAAGCTACCTAAGGGACTCCTCTTGGCTGCCCAAGGCGAATCACAAGTCTAACTCCACGCAAGTTGAAGATAGACCAGCTACATGTAAGTGCCTAAACTTGGTCCATTATATGAACTTGCTTTATGTTCAATTAAATTTTGATATGGGGTTGTAATAATGGAGCGTAGTCTCCCCCCAAGATGTAATAACTTGGTTTGATACACAAGCACCCACGTGCACTTGAGCCTTTCCGCTCTTAGTTGCACACCTTTTGCACACACATGGGCCTTGATAGCCCCTAAGATATAGCTTTATTTATATAAGTTTAGCTGCGTGGGTTTTATATTCAAGTTGTGGGTGTTGTCTTTCAATTCCACACTCACACACATTGAGCTTTAGCTCTTACTCCCAAGACTCTAATAAGAGTCATATTGCAATTTAATTCAGGGTTTTCATTCAAGTTGTATGCGTGGTCTTTCAATTCCACACTCACACACATTGAGCTTTCACTCTTACTCCCAAGATTCTAATAAGAGCCATATTGCAATTCTATTTGGGTTTTACATTACAAGTCGTGTGAGTTGTCTTTACATATACACACAACACCTACCCACACGTTGGCGACCTTCGGTCCCATATATATATAGTTGTATTTCTCTTCTACTATGTCTTTAAGATTTGGGTTTTAAGGTTCAACTGTGTGAGTAGTCTTTCAATATATACACGACACACACTTACACAATTGAGCTTTTCCGCTCTTAAGATATAGCCATATTTCCCTTTTGCAATTTTCCTTACGCAATTTCCCTTAAGCATTGTCTTTCAATTTCGGGTTTTCCCTTGGAGTTGTGTGAGTTTGCATTGCATATTCGCCATACCACGAGTTAAGACGCATATTGCATCAAAGCAAGCCCCATACACCCGTGCAAAAATTGCCCAACTTAGGTCACTTGCGTACATACCTAGTTGGCCTAAATAGCATAAAAATTGAAAGACATAGGCACGTGCAAATCCCACGTGAAATAAAATCTGCAACAATATAAACAAAACCCAAATCAGACACTTCGTATGTTTTCAAAGAGGTTACTTGTTCAAAATAGACTTTGCTAAGCGTAAAGACTAACCCTTGCGCATCGGTGCAAGAAGGTTTGCGACGAAAAGAGCTCACTTGCTCACAGTCACCCCAAATGAGTCAGATTTTTCAAAACTTACTTCGCTAGCTTGAGTAAGCTAGCTGGCACGCCCTTGATGAAGCTAGAATCATAATACATGAATTCCATGATGGAGAATGTGGAGGCCATGTCAATGCAAATATGATGGCCATGAAGATACTTAGGGCCGATTGTTTTGGTCCACTCTTAGCAAGAATTATCATGATCATGTTAGGAAATGTCATCAATGTCAAGTGCATGGACATATCATTCATATCCCATTGTCCAACTTACATTCCATTATGAGCCCATAGACCTGCACCAATGTGGCCATTTGACATCATAGGACTCATCTCATCACCACCAAACTAGGGGCATTTAGAATGTATTCCCTAAAAATCTTTTCATGGAGATTAAATATATTCATCATCTCATAAAGCATGTATCTCCATCATATCATATGAAATACATTTTTATATGTCATGCATTACATGCACATCATTCACCCAAAGAGGCCCAAAAAGGTGGCAACCCAAGTAGGAGTGTCCCCATGTCATAAAAGGGGCAACAAAAAAATCGATAATGCATTTTGATAGATGTTGAGGGTAGAAATTTAGTAGACCCTATAAATGCCCAATACTTGGAAAAAAATATTATACATAGGGTCTATGTTAAATTCTTTCGAAAAGATGTTAAATTGGATCTCCTTTGAACTTCTTGTAAGAAGGATTAAGATTGATTGTATGGCCCTAAATGAGGGAATTGATGCTTTATGAAAAGTAGAGCTTTCAAAATCATTTGGTAACATTTCAAAAATCTTTGGCTTACAAAATGAAGCCTTGTTCAATATAGTAGAATATTTTTAAATGGTAGATGCTATTAAGAAATGGGATGATCTTGGTTGAATCGAGTAGCCAAAGGGATAAGTTTTTCCCCCATTTTACTTCTCTCTCCATAAAGAAAATTGGTAAAATTCAAAAGAAAAGATAATACAAAAACTCCTCCATAAAGAAGTCTTCCATTCGAATAGAAATGGGAATACAAAAATTCCTCCGAAAGAGGTCTTCTCTTTAAAAGAAAAAAAGAAAAAGAAAAGAGAATGCAAAAACTCCTCCAAAAAGAGGTCTTCTCTTCTGATAAAAAGAGGAAATATCAAACTCCTCCGAAAGAGGTCTTCTCTTTGATTGAGAAAAAGAAAAAAAGATAGAAAAGGAAAAGCCAAAGCTCTAAAGAGCAATTTTCCATCTCTTTGCCTTAAACCACGGGACGATTCAAAAGGAACCATGGTAATTCTTTCCCATATCCTTACAACTTATCCCAATGTTGAAAGGTTTATCCATGAAAATAAAGTAGTAATAGAATCTACTTATTAGGATTTCATTTTGTTTGAGAATTAGACTTTGTTATGTGGGAAATGAAACTTTAAAATGTTTTCCAAAATTTTCTACAAAACCTCTACCAAGTAGTAGGTATTGAAACCCGAATAAAGGGAAATATGAAAAATTGGAAGTCCTTTTGATTGAAGCTAAAAGGAGTTCCCTTTTGAAAATGAATTTTGAAAACCCAAAATGTCAAAATGACATGGGATTATCTTACTTGGGGCAGCCGACCTGCATAGACTCTTCCCAAGCTCATTCAGCTCTCAAGTGAGTCTCTAAAACCTCACACTCCATTTGCAACACTCACACCATGCATACATTTAAAGTCGTTCATGCATGATCATGCTTAGGACATATACCCAATGTAGGTCAAGTCCCCTTTGGCTGAAATCCCCTCCTCTATAATTCAAGGAAAATGATTTTATGAAATGAAGGATGATTTATATTCTCAAGAAAATTTGGGAAGTAAATCTAAAAAGGGTATTTTCTTCTTTGCCATTATCCAAATAAATTTGGATTAATGCCAAAGAGGGGCATCTGTAAACACCCAAAATTAAAAATATTTTCAAAACTCCTAATTTTAAAAATCAATTTAAAGCCGTTATGAACCTCCAAATTTGAAAACCCCAACTTTTTAAAGATCAAGTCTTTTTGGGAACATTTCAAAATAAAGGTTTTAAATTCAAGTTAAAAAGTCCATGAATTTCAAAGCAAATCAGACAAACAGGTGAGACCCAATCCAAATCCATATCGAGACCAATTCCAAAAGCGAATGATGAACCGAGTCAGAAGCCTATCCTCTCCAGATAAAGCAAATAACAAAGTATATCCAGTAGGATACGAAGATCAAAGTTGGATAAGAAGATCAAGACCACAGATGGATAAGATGAATTGGATTGAGATTATGGAATGGATTAGCTTCACAGGATGGATCACTTCAAGTCACGAAGGCAATTCAAGTTCAAATACATGGCTAAGATGGATCATCTCTCATGGAATGAATTGGGTTTTTAATGTTGAATTTGAAAGGCTACATCCAGCCCATAAGATGAATCAAGTCAATGGTCTACACCATCCCTAGCCGGCCAAGATGGTGCACCCGGTTGAGCCTAGACAAGGCCGAACCAACCCACATGGGGCTGGTCCATATCATCACAAGTTAACCACTCCACTTTGGATCACGGATTGGAATTGGAGCATGCTAAACCAGCCCCAATGAAGGGCCTAGAACGAGCCCCTTGGCCCTATTTATAGGCCAAGGGGAGGGTGGGTTCACCATCTTGCAAATTGGAGGAAGCTTGCCTATCTTGGGGAGTTAGCGAGAGAGGGAGTTGGGGGCTTAGCAAGGAGGTGTTGCACCTTCCTTAGGTCATGGGCTGCAAAGGAGTGAAGCAAGGTTGGTGAGAGAGTGGGGTAGATATAGGTTATTGAGTGCAAGTGAGAGGAAGGCATTCAAAGAAGGAGGCCGAATTCTACACTTGGAATTTTTGGCCCTTTGGTGAAAAGCTGTAAGTATTCTCATACTTTGATTCTAATCCTCCTTCTCCTCTAATTCAATTTGAAAGGGGTTGTATTAATGGAGCCTTGTCTCCCTCAATGTTGTAATAATGATTAGATTTGCTGAATTTTCATTCTCACACATGCACTCTACGTGTTTGTTTATGCGATTCTTCCCCAATATATTCTATACAACACTCTATACTATCTACCCCCTCTATACTTAAGCTTATATACATATTTACCTTCATTTCCTTTCAGAAATTTCAATTCATGATGTTGTGTTGTTGCAATTTCAATTCGTGTGAGTTTGCATCATGTATGTTTCTAAAAATCTGAAAACTGGATTTTATCATTCCTATATATATTGATTTCTATATTTTTATTTATCGAACCTCTACTCCAATTACCCTGAACCTTTGTGCACATGTTCTACACACATAGGACCACTTCCAATAAAATTTTAAAGAATTTTAGGGTCATGAAACCATGCAATTAAAACTGTGCAAAACCAGAATAATTTCTATCAATTGTCTATCCAACCTATTTTCTTGTAATAGAGCCTAGGTTTTTATCCCATAACTCTTTTTGTAGGCCTCTAAAATTGGTGAATTTTGATTCATTTGAAGGATGACATCCATAGCTTTCCATCAAGATTAAATTCATTAAATTTGAAACTCGGAGCACTGAGATAGAGACTCATCTTTGAGTCTTTATATTTCTGTTATAGAACAGTTTTGGGTGCCTGAGCAGAGGCATTTCCCAAATTTAATTTTGCATCAATAAAATTGTGAATCACGATCTATAAAGTGCAACAGACCCTACACATCTCAGGCTCAGTCCTGTTAAATTTGGATGATTTTAGGAGTTCTGTAAGGCACTGAAAGTGATTCGGGAAACAAAGCTTGAAAATAAAATATTTTGTTTTCCAACACTTGTTCATTTTTTAGCTTGAACCAAGTGCATTTCATATCTTCTTTGAAAAACACCTCATCATCACATGGATTGGAGTTTCTCACTTTTAGAATAGAAGTTTCTAAGCGCTTAGGCTGACCCTTGATTGTCGGTTCAAGAAAGTCTAAAGCGACAAGAGCTCGCTTAGCCCAATCGCCAATTGAAGTCAGATTTGATTTATTACTTTGCTAGTTTTTACAAACTAGCTGGCACGCTCGCATAAGAGTAGATTAGAAATTATCATTTAAAGTCTCTACATATGCTTGGAGTGAAGATTTCGTGTCTACACTCCTGTAGACGCGCGAAAATCCCCGCCTCTTGGCCTCTTCCGGGGTTTGGAGTGGATCTTCTCGTGTGTCTAAGGCCTATGTATACAAATAGGGCGTGCCAGCTAGCTTACTTAAGCTAGCGAAGATATATTTAACACTGACTTCTAAACGTGGCGACTGTGAGCAAGTGAGCTCTTGTCGTCGCAGACCTTCTTGCACCGATGCGGAAGGGTCAGTCTGTACGCTTTTGCAAAAATCGAGTTTTGGAGAGAAAGTCTACGAAGCGGTTCGAGGTGTCTATTTCGGGTCTTTAAGATGCGATTGCATATTTTAGATCACGTGGATTTGCACGTGCCTAAGTCTTTTCTTTTATCCCTTTTTGGGTCGCCTAGTTTGTGTGTTATGAACACTCCACTACATGGGCGAATTCGAGCGGGGCTTGCTTCGATGCAATATGCGTCCTACCTCGTGGTATGGCGTAGATGCAATGCAAACTCACGCTACTCCAAAGGGAAAACCCGAAATGTAAAGACAATACTGAAGGGAAATAACCGAAGGGAAATAACCGAAGGGAAATAACTGAAGGGAGATATGTATATATCTTATGTATATGAGCCCTTACTCGGGTCTTGCAAATAAGAGCGAAGGCTCAATGTGGGTGCGTGCTTGAATTGAAAGACTTACACACACGACATGAAATTAAACCCAAATATAAATTGCAGTATGGCCTTGACTAAGGTCTTGGGAGTAAGAGCGAAGGCTCAATGTGTGTGAGAGTGCTTGAATTGAAAGACTACCCACACGACATAAATGAAACCCAAATATAACTGCAATAAGGCCTTTACTAAGGTCTTGGGAGTAAGAGCGAAGGCTCAATGTGTGTGAAAGTGCTTGAATTGAAAGACTTACTCACACGACATGAAATTAAACCCAAATAGTATAGGTCGGCCCTTACTTGGGTCTTTCAACTAAGAGCGAAAGCTCAATGTGTGTGAGTGTGCTTGAATTGAAAGACTTACTCACACGACAAGAAATGAAACCCAAATAGTATAGGTCGGCCCTTACTTGGGTCTTTCAACTAAGAGCGAAAGCTCAATGTGTGTGAGTGTGCTTGAATTGAAAGACTTACTCACACGACAAGAAATGAAACCCAAATAGTATAGGTCTGCCCTTACTTGGGTCTTTCAACTAAGAGCGAAAGCTCAATGTGTGTGAGTGTGTGAATTGAAAGACAACGCACCCAACTTAAACAAAACCCTTCGAAAATGAAAGTATATATATCCACTTATATATTAGGGGCTGATTAGGCCCGTGTGTGTTCAAAATTGTGCACGACTAAGAGAGTGCACGTGTGTGGTTGTGCCAAGCCACGTTATTACAAGCGGGGGGAGACTATGCTCCGTTATTACAACCCCGTATCAAATTGAATCTCAAGCAAGTGTATAACTAAAGACCGAGTTTAGACACTTACGAGTAGCTGGTCCGTAGAGGTCTTGCTTGAGCGTGGACTTGGCCTTGGGCTGCAAGTGGGAGCTCCGCGAAGGTAGGTGATCAAGGGTGCTGGCCGGCTGCAAGTGGGGCGCGGGATAGGTGCCTCGGAGGTGACCGGTGGCAAGTAGATGGCGCCTCAAGGTAAGGGGTTGAAATGGGCCGAACGAGTGGACTCTTAGGGTCACTAGGGGAGTTGAGAGTTTAGGGAAACTGGACCTAACAGGTGAGCTAGTGGGAAGGCCGAATAGGACACCTAGGGGAGTTGGCCGAATAGGAGATGATGGCTAGGTGGTGGCCAGCAACTTGGGTTATGCTAGGTTCGGCTAAGTTTAGGTGGTGGCGGCAAAAGGGCTGAGATGAAGGTAGGATGGGTGGCTAAGAATGGAGAGGTGGTAGAGAGGGGCTTTGAGGGAGTTTGGGGTACTTACCGAATGGGGAGAGGTGGCGGATGAAGTGGGAAGGTGGCAGGCAGGTGGCTGTCGGCTGGTTCGGTTGGGTGGAGGTGGTGGATGGAAGAGGGAAGGTGGCGGAGCAGGTGGCGGCTGGTGGAGCAGGCAGAGGTGGGGAGTGATCCCGGCTGGGTGAGAGAAGGGAGGAGGAGAGGGCCCGGCTGGGTGAGAGGTGGTTCCCCCTTGGAAAACCCGCCCACAAGGAGGGGGGTTTAAATAGGGGATGGGTAGGTCGGTTAGGGCTGGGCTGTGGGTAGTGGTTAGGTGGTTTAGGTAGGGTGGTATGTAGATAAGGTGGGCTGGAAGGGGTTGGGCCAGATATTTTAAAACTAGGGGTTTGGGTAAATCGTGGGCTAAGGGTGGTTTAGGGGTTTAGGGCTAGGTTAGGTGGTTGGGTTTTAGGGTGAGGTTTAGTGAGCTAGGTTAGGTGATTAGGCTAGGTTTAGGCTAGGATTAGGGAAATTAATCTAGGTTTAGGGAAGGATTAGGGAAGTGGGTTAGGTGATTAGGTTGGGATTAGGACGGGATTAGGGAAGTGGGTTAGGTGATTAGGTTCAGATTAGGGGTGGATTAGGGGTTTAGGCTAGGTTTAGGCATTTTGGGCTAGGTTTAGGTGAAGGAGCTCCCTTAGCATGGCCCATAGACCTTGATCACCCCATGTTGGTGCAGCCCTAGGTTAGGTTTTAGCTAATTACAAGCTTAAACCCACTCAATTAGGCTAACCCACAAGATTAAACCCAAACTTGACACACAAGTCAAGCTTAATACAACACTCTTGATATTTTTCACCCCCATTCTCTCTCATGCCCAATATCCCACATGAATTTCAAGTGGGCCCCACCTCCATTTATGAGAAGGTGATGTGGGCCATGGATATGGATATTGGATTGGATCTCTGGATCCAAATCCAAATCCAAGTCCACATATGGGTTTGGATTGGAATCTGGATATATATGGTCCAGATCCAATCCAAACTGAACTCTGACTCCTTCGAGCTGGGTTCGAAACGGACGATTTGTGCGGGGCCTGACAGCATCAGTACTCCGTCTGCGTTGGGTCTTCGCCAACATAGTCGTCCGCCTCCGTTTCTGCCCTCCGGAGATGACTTCAAATGCTATTTTGATAAGAACAGGGTCTTGGACGTTCGAGATCCTGGGATGTGAATCAGATACAAGAGTTGCTGCGCCGGGCTCGACAGGTGCTCCGGTTTCGGGCTCTCTTTGGCTCTCCTGGTCCTGTCTTTATCGGGCCAAGCCACTTCGGGGTTTCAAAACATGTTTTAAAAGGGTTTTCAAAAGCCATATTATATGTTTTAGAAAGATAAAGTTTAAAACATATGTACAGGGTTGTTTGGAAGGCTCCTGGGTTTCCAAACTCAAAATGGCCCTTTGGGGCTGCTTGTATAAAACCAGATGGATTTTGAGAAATTCGTGGGATTTCGGGGTGTTTACAACTCCTGAATGTTGTCTCTGAAATATCATTCAACTTTCTATTTTTTCTATTTTGAGGTAACTTTATAAATTATTGTCACTCATCTGAGGAGAACATTCTCTTCGAGGCTTGTTTCTGTCTCACAATGTTCTGTATAGATAAGAAATTAGTTGCAAACCGAATTGCAGCTGTACAAATAAGCTTTGCACCATCTGTATATCTCTTCATCATACACAATATGAAGGCATGATTGTAGATAAATTTGGTGATATCTTGACAACACTAAATTGTTGCCTTTATCTCATCCATCTCACCAATATCCTCAAAGATGAAATCTAAACAATGGGTTGCGCATGGTGTTCAATAGAAAGTCTTATAAGTATATACTAACTCCTTCACAATTGTTTTACAGTTAGATACATTATTTGTAATGAATTAGACTACATTCTCTAACCCAATATTGCATATCACCTTATCATACTCTTACCTTAGGATCTCTGCACTATAACTCTCATTTGACATGTCTAGAGATCTCAAAAATATAAGTCATTTAGGACACTAGAAAATAAAGTTTAACAAGGTCCTTCCTCACCTATTTGTTCATCCGTTTGCCATGATAGTGCATCATGTCTACTTCAGTGACTCTCTCAAAGTCAAACAATATTCTTACACTTCAATGATGATCTTATCTAATATCTTTCCTCTCAACTTTTGATTAGAGGGCATCTTGTATCGCTTGAAAATGAAAACTGTTTGATAGATTAAATAGAATGCATGCATCATAAAACCCATCTTCCCACTGTAATGTATGTATGCTCATGAAGTTGTTTTGAAGCCATAGCAACACGAATTTTAGGTTGTGCACCATGTGTAGTGCTAGGAGAAAAAAATGAATGTATGCTAGAATCAACTCTTTCTCTACTCCTTCCTGAGCTTCCTCTTCTACCAATTTCACTTACAAAATCTTTAGGAACCCTCTTTTCCCTATTTGGTGGTCAAGAACTACTACTATCAATCTTTGTTCTAGTATCTAAAAGAATACTATCAGTCAATCCAATAGTATAATCATCATCTTCCTCAAACATCCCTAAATCATCCTTTTGTTGTCTCCTCTCATGTATGCTCTCAATCATATGAAGACATTGTCATTTAATGCCTTCTGGCAAACTTCTAACTTTGCTCGTGCAAGGAGCAACTTCTTTCTTAGTCCCTACTAGGTGGTGTTTCAATCGTGAAATTCTATCACGAACCACCTTCTTATAAAACAAACATCAGATCTTTAATATGAGACCCTCAACTGTTGTACCCCACTGTTATGTCGGATCATCAGACCGAGATTGGGAGTCTCTAACACCCCTTCCTGCCATCTCAATTAAGCACTTCAATTCAAATAAAAACCTTGAGTAATTTTAAGCAATTGGAATGTTACTTACATTAAGGAAGTTTATTTTGTATAGAAAACAAAATGATAGTTTAGACTTGATATACAACTTGTGTTTAGGTTGTCCAACACAACACTTGTTTAGTTGATTCACACTTGGTTAAGCTCAAAATAACCAATAAGTGATCAGTAGAACAAGAATGCCATTTTAAGTTGGTGATGAACCAAGAACAACCCTTTCATTTTGTTGATGGACCTTACTGTTGTTTGAGTACACATAAGAATAAGACCCAAAATTCTGCTATATCTATTTGTGTAATCCATTAGTTTACATTGTCTAAAGCTTTGAAAACATCTTATTTTTTCAAATTTTCATTTTAAAGAGTTCACACTAAATATGCTCATAATGTCTAGAATCAATGGTAGTAAATACAATAAGGTTTTATACAAATTATCGGAAACCTAATATAACTCTCCTCCTTTCACATCCGGGCTTGAGTAAGATTGCTACAACTACAAATAGAAAAACTAAGGATCTTACATTTGTTATATGAGGATGGAAAGATTTTAATATCAAAAGTAGATAAAAATTATTTTCATAAGTTTTTTAATGAAAATGCAGGTATTAATATTAGTTTGGATAACCAAACCAACTTAGAAGAGTATATAACATGTAATTTCTACTAGTATATTCAAAGGAATGAAGTCAAAGATACTCTTAAACTTATACAATTTCATAAATTTGTCGAACCAAATAATATTACTATAGAAGTATGGATGTTGTATAACCCATTATTCGTAAACTTAATATGACAGTGTTATTGAATTGTGTATAGAAATTGGAATTTTGAATTGGATTACTTGCTGGATGTATCACAATTAATATGGAAATTTGAAGACCTATTTGAGTTTGTTATCATGTATGTGGCCATGTGAGGTAAAGGCATGTCAAAGTTGTCTGATTTAAGTTGGATCAGACTAAAGAGATTTAATATAATTTGGATTCAGACAGTGTCATGGGGGAGATTTTAATACTAAATTTGATTTGAATAGCCAACATGGTTGGGCGTTACATGTAAATATCCTAATTAAATTTGGATATAAATGCAAATATTTTTTATTAAAGTTAAAATATTAACTTAGCTTTTGGGGTCTGTAACTATCAAGTTAACATCCAAAAAGCTAACTTGGTTGTTACAACAACTACAACAACAATAACGAAGTCTTTCATATACTAGATGGGGTTGAATACATGGATTCTTTGTTTCCACATAGCCCATCATATTTCATGCTAGCAATTAACTCAATATAAACTAGATCATACTTTATCGTTTCTTTCCAATACTTTTGTGGTCATCCTCTTCATCTTTTAACATTTTCATAATCTAATGTTTCATATCTTCTTACGGGAGTGTACTTTGATCATATTTCTACATATTCAAACCATCTTAAATGATTTTCTCTCATTTCATACTCTATTGGTGCTACTTCCAATTAGTTTTTAATAACCTCATTATGTATACGGTCTTTTCTTATATGACCACTCATCCATCTCAACATCTTCATTTCTCCTATGGACATCTTTTGCAGATGTTGATGGTTAATTATCCAATGCTCAAAACCATAAAACATAGTAAGTCTAATTGTTGTTTTATAATATTTACTTTTTAACTTTAATGATATCTTCTTTATCACACATAATACCAAATACCCCTCTCCATTTTAGCCAACAACATTAATTCTATGTATAATATCTTCATCAATTTTTTTATCACTTTGAAAAATTGACCCTAGGTATTTAAAACTTTCCTTGTGAGAGATAAATTATATGCTAATCTTAATTTCTATATTTACTGAAGTACCCAAATGATCAAACTTATATTCTATATATTATGTCTTTGTTTTACTAAGTCAGAAGCCTTCATTTTCTAATATTTCTCTCCATAGTTCCAATTTCCTGTTAACTTTTCCTTAAACTCGTCAACTAATACAATATCATCCACAAATAACATACACAAAGGTACTTCATCTTGAATATGTTTTATTAACTCATCATTCACCTACATAAATAAATATAGACTTAAAGTTGATCCTTGATGTAACCCAATATTAATTTCAAATAAGTCTATCATTCCTTCATAACTCCGCCCATGTAAGGGATCACCCTTGCATTGCCGGTCCCAAGCCCGGATAAAGGAGGAGGGTTGTGTTAGGCTTCCGACAGCCAGCGTAAAACTTCATCGGATTTCTATAACATGGATTACAAAAATTATGAGCATTGCTTTGGGGCGTCCCCGCCTAGCGACGTGCTGTAGAGCCCGAATGCAGTAAGAAGTAAGCAAGGGCCACTACATTTTCGCCCGAATGTAGTGAATCAATTGCAGAGAGGGTTCCCACATCATGGACGGGTATGGGTAAAGAAGTTAGTCCTGCTACATTACCGCCCGAATGTAGTGAAAAATTTTCAGAGAGGGTCTCCGCATTTTGATTATGGACGGATGTGGGGGGTAAGGAAGCTAGTCCTAGATAATAAGATTCGTATTAGTTCTTGGAATATCGGAACATTATCGGGTAAGCTAATGGAGGTGGTAGATACTATGATTCGGAGAAAGATTCATATTCTATGTTTACAAGAGACAAAATGGGTTGGAGAAAAAGCAAAGGAGATAGAGGATACAGGTTTTAAATTATGGTACTCAGGTAAAGAAAAGGCCCAAAACGGAGTTGGTATTATCATAAATAAAGATTTAAAGGAGAGTGTAGTAGACATACAACGATATGGTGACCGAATCATGACATTGAAATTAGTGTTAGGAGTAGAGGTTTTGAATATAGTTTGTGCTTACGCACCCCAAGTAGGACTAGAAGATAGTATAAAGACAGTTTTTTGGGAAGAGTTAGATAAGGTGTTTCAAAAGATTCCACAAAGGGAGATGATTTGTTTAGGAGGAGATTTAAATGGACATGTCGGTAAAGAGGCATTAGGATATCAAGGGATTCATGGAAACTTTGGTTATGGGGATATAAACGAGGAAGGTAGGGAGATTTTAAATTTTGCTATGTCATTTGATCTCTTTATAGTTAATACAATCTTCAAAAAACGAGATGAACATTTAATTACTTATAAGAGTGGCTTATCGCAAACACAAATTGATTACTTTATTTGTAGAAAAAAAAGATAGAGCGTGTTGTAAAGATTGTAAGGTAATTCCAGGAGAAAACTTAACCACCCAACATCAACTTTTAGTTATGGATTTACAAATAAAAAAATGGACAAAGAAGAAAAGAGTGCATCGAGCTATTCGGACTAAATGATGGAACCTCAAAAGAGAGAAAGAAGATATATTTAAACAGAAAATCCTTGAAGGAGATGTTTGGAATTCTGTTGGTACACCCTCTGATATGTGGAACAATATGGCTATACATATTAGGAAAGTGGCGAAAGATGTGTTAGGGGTATCTAAGGGAGGTGTACCGGCACAAAAAGAAGCTTGGTGGTGGAGTGAAGTAGTACAAAATAAAATCAAGGCAAAGAGGGCATGTTACAAATTACATTATGCTAAGAAAACTAGTGAAACTTTAGAAGCTTATAAGAAAGCAAAGAAGGAAGCAAAAAAGGCCGTTAGTGAAGCAAAAGCTAAGATTTGGGATGACTTATATAAAAAACTCAACTCAAAAGCGGGTGAAAGAGATATTTTTAGGATAGCTAGGGCTAGAGATAAGAAAACTAAAGATCTTAATTATGTTAGATGCATAAAAGATGAGGATGAAAAAATTCTAGTGGCAAATGATGATATAAGAAATAGATGGAAAAACTATTTTTATAATCTTTTTAATGAAAATAAAGATGTTAGTATTAGTTTAGGAGATTTAGCCAAGTCAGAAAAGTATATATACCACAATTTCTACTGACGTATTCAAAAGAATGAAGTCAAAGAGGCTCTTAAACATATGAAGAGTGGTAAATCGGTAGGACCAGATAATATTCCTATAGAAGTTTGGAAAATACTAGGAGAAATAGGAATCACTTGGCTCACAAGACTATTTAATGAAATATGGAAAAACCAAAAGATGCCCGAGGAATGGAGAGCAAGTACACTTATACCCGTATATAAGAACAAGGGAGACATTCAAAATTGTGCGAATTATCGAGGTATCAAGTTAATGAGTCATACTATGAAATTATGGGAAAAAATTATCGAATGTAGGTTAAGACAAGTATCAAGTACAACAGAGAACCAATTTGGATTTATGCCAGGTAGATCTACTATTGAAGCAATTCACCTTTTGAGACGTCTTATGGAACATTTTAGAGCAAAAAAGAAAGACCTTCACATGATATTTATTGATCTAGAAAAAGCTTATGATAGGGTACCGAGGGAGGTTCTTTGGAGAACTTTGGAAAAAAGAGGTATCCCATTGACATATATTAGCCTTATAAGAGACATGTATGATGGTGCAAAAACATGTGTGATGACTCATGAAGGAACGACAGACTTCTTTGAAGTTAATATTGGGTTACATCAAGGATCAACTTTAAGTCCATACTTATTTATAACGGTGATGGATGAGTTAACAAAACATATTCAAGATGAAGTACCTTGGTGTATGTTATTTGCACATGACATTGTATTAGTGGAGGAGTCTAAGGAAAAAGTTAATAGAAAATTGGAACTATGGAGAGAAACATTAGAAAACAAAGGCCTCCGACTTAGTAGAACAAAGACAGAATATATGGAATGTAAGTTTGATCATTTGGCTACTTCAGAGGACATAGAAATTAAAATTGGCACACATTGCATTCCCCAAAAGGAAACTTTTAAATACCTAGGGTCAATTTTTCAAAGTGATGGAAGAATTGATGGAGATGTTACACATAGAATTAATGCTGGTTGGTTAAAATGGAGAGGAGCATCAGGTATTCTTTGTGATAAGAAGATACCATTAAAATTAAAAGGTAAATATTATAGAGCAGCAGTTAGGCCTGCCATGTTTTATGGTTCTGAGTGTTGGGCAGTTAATCATCAACATGTACAAAAGATGTCTGTGACAGAAATGAAGATGTTGAGATGGATGAGTGGTCATACAAGAAAAGACCATATACATAATGAGGTTATTAGAAACAAATTAGGAGTGGCACCAATAGAGGATAAAATGAGAGAACATCGTTTAAGATGGTTTGGACATATAGAAAGAAGATCAAAAGAAGAACCTGTAAGAAGGTTAGAAAAACTAAATTTGAAAAGTATTAAAAGAGGTAGAGGACGACCACAAAAGTGTTGGAAAGAAACAATAAAGAATGATCTAGCTTATTGTGAGTTAACTGCTAATATGGCACACGATAGAGATCTGTGGAAACAAAGAATCCATGTAGCCGACCCCCTCTAGTATGGGAAAAGGCTTAGTTGTTGTTGTTGTTGTTGTTGTTTAAGTCTATCATTCCTTCATGAGTTCTCACACATGTTTTTGCATCATCATACATGTTTCTTATAAGATTTATGAATGTCAATAGGATATATCTCTCTTCTAAGATTCTCTAAAGAACATCTCTTGACACCCTATCATAAGCATTTTTTATATCAATAAATATCATATGAAGGTTTTTTTTATCTAAAATGTTTCATAATCCATTTATTCTATCATATTGTACTCGATACTTGTCTTAATCTATGTTCAATAATGTAGACACGGAAAATTCTCACTTCTGGTTCTTAGGCCTGAAGTGAACATTTTTGTGTGTCTAAGTCATTTTTATAAAAAGGGCGTGCCAGCTAGCTTACTCAAGCTAGCGAAGTAAGTTTTGAAAATCTGACTCTTTAGGGGCGACTGTGAGCAAGTGAGCTCTTTTCGTCGCAGACCTTCTTGCACCGATGCGCAAGGGTCAGTCTGTACGCTTGGCAAAATCGTTTTTAAACAAGTAACCTCTTTGAAAATACATGAAGTGTTTTGATTTGGGATTTGTTTGTATGATTGCAAATTTTATTTCACGTGGGATTTGCACGTGCCTATGTCTTTCAATTTTTATGCTATTTAGGCCAACTAGGTGTGTGCACAAGTGACCTAAGTTGGGCTATTTTTGCACGGGAGTGTGGGGTTTGCTTTGATGCAATATGCATCCTAACTCGTGGTATGGCGAATATGCAATGCAAACTCATACAACTCCAAGGGAAAACCCGAAATTGAAAGACAATGCTTAAGGGAAATTGCGTAAAGTAAATTGCAAAAGGGAAATTGCAAAAGGGAAATATGGCTATATCTTAAGAGCGGAAAGGCTCAATTGTGTAAGTGATATGGAAAGACTACTCACACAACTGAACCTTAAAACCCAAATCTTAAAGACATAGCGGAAGGGAAATACAACTATATATATATGGGCCCGAAGGTCACCAATGTGTGTGTGGGTGTTGTGTATATATGTAAAGACAACTCACACGACTTGTAATGTAAAACCCAAATAGAATTGTAATATGGCCCTTATTAGGGTCTTGGGAATAAGAGCGAAAGCTCAATGTGTGTGAGTGTGGAATTGAAAGACAACACCCACGACTTAAATGAAAACCTACGCAACTGAATATATATAAATATAACTATATCTTAGGGGCTGTCAAGGCCCGTGTGTGTGCAAAAAGGTGTGCAGCTAAGAGCGGAAAGGCTCAAGTGCACGTGGGTGCTTGTGTGTCAAACCACATTATTACATCTTGGGGGGAGACTATGCTCCATTATTACAACCCCATGTCAAAATTTAATTGAATTATAAAGCAAGTTCATATAATGGACCGAGTTTAGGCACTTACATGCAGCTGGTCCATGTTCAACTTACGTGAACTTGGCTTTAATGAGTCGCCTTGGGCAGCCAAAGGGAGTCCCTTGGGTGGATGTTGGCGGCAAGTAGTAGTGCTGGCCGGGTGGTGTTGAGGCGTGGTAGGGATGATAGGTTGAACTAGGGTGTGGTACTAGGAGTTGGGATAAGTTTTGGGGATAGGTAGGGCTCGGCTGGGAGCTAAGGTATGGTGTTGAGGGGAGTTAGTGGGGTATGGTGCAGGTCGGTCGGGTGGAAGGGAGATGCTGGCTGGGTGAAAGGGAGAAGGGCAGGCGGATGGGTGATGCTCGGCTGGGAAGAAGAGGGTGAAGGGAGGAGTTCCGGGAGGTGGTACTAACCGGGAAGGTGGCCCTGCTGGTGGTGTTGGAGTGGTTGGATAGAAGAGGATGGAAGGTGGATGAAAGGTGGCCGGGTGGAAGAAGATGGAAGGAGTGGCCGGGTGGAGTTCCTCGCCGAAGGTGGAAGGTGGTGGAGTCGGCTGGAGTGGAGAGGTGTTGGCCGGGTCCCAAGGGTGAAGGGTTGGAAATCCAAGAGAGCTGGCCGGGTCCTAGGAGCCTGGAGAGAGAGAGTCAACCCGCATGAAGGAGGGGTTTTATAGGGGATTGAGAGCTAGGTCGGTTGGTGGGTTGTGGGCCAGATATTTTCAATTAGGTGGGCATGGGACACGGTTTGGGGTAGGTCAGTTAGGGGGGGCTGGTTAGTGGTTTGGGGTAGGTCGGTTAGGTGGGCTAGGACATAATGGTTAGGGACTTAGTTAGGTGCACTAAGGTTGGTTTAGGCTTAGTTGGTTAGGGTCTAGGTGGTCTAGCTAGATGAGGTCGGCTAGGTGAGGTTGGGGCGGTTTTGGGTGAGAAGGGTTAGGTTTAGGTTCAGTTTGGGTTAGGTTTTAGGGGAAATGGCTAGGTGAGGTGAGCTAGCTTAGGGCTAGGTTCAGGAACCACCCCTTGGTGCCGGTCCATTACCTTGATTGCAGCCATGTCCAAGTTGGTGTAGCCCTAGGTCAAGTGTAGGTGCATACAAGCTTAAACCCACACTCTTGGCTAAATCCACAAGGCTAACTCACTCTTGACCAAAAGTCAAGCCTACCAACTTTCTCACTCATACTTTATGGCCCCCCTTTCTCTCTCTACCTAAGCCTTCCAAGGCATTTCACGTGAAATATTGTGGGCCCCTCACCCCCATTTATGAGGAGGTGATGTGGGCCATGGATACAAATATTGGATTTGGATCTTGGGATCCAAATCCAAATACATGTTGGGTTTGGATCTGGATATATATGGTCCAGATCCGACCCAAAGCTGATTTTTTTTATTCCTTCATGGCGTTTTGAGACGGACGGTTTGTGCGGGGCCTGACTTCATCAGTACTCCGTCTTGCGTTGGGTCTTCACCAACATTGTCGTCCGATCTTCTTCTTACCTTCAAGAGTTCATTTTGACCACTTTTTTGATATTTGGGGCTTGGATGTCTGAGAATTTGGGGATGCTTTTGATATGAGAGTTGATATGCCGGGCTTGAAGTATGCTTCGGGTCCGGGCTCTCCTTTGCCTTTTTGGTCCTGCTTTTGTCAGTTTAGGGGGCTTTCGAGGTTTCAAAATACTTTTTAAAGTCTAAAACTATATATATAAAGTTTTAAAACGTATATATACAGGTTTAAAGTATGTATAGGGTTGTCTGGAAGGCTCCTGGGTTTTCTAGACTCAAAATAGCCCTTTGGGGCTACTTTGGTAAAACCAGACACATTTGAGAAAATCGTGAGATTTTGGGGTGTTTACAAATAATTCTTTCCCATAATTTTATAGTATGACTCATTAAATTGATACTTCGATAATTTGAACAATTTTGAATATCTTTCTAATTCTTATATATGGATATAAGTGTACGTACTCTCTATTCTTCGGGAATCTTTTGGGTTCTCCATATTTCATTAAATAGTACTGTGAGCCAAGTGAGCCCCATCTCTCCTATAATTTTTCATACTTCTATAGGAATATTATTTGGTCCTATAAATTTACCAACCTTCGTATTGACTTCATTCTTTTGAATATGTCAATAAAAATTGTGGTTTATATACTTTTTTTATTTGGCTAACTCTTCTAAAGTAATATTAACATCTATATTTTCATTCAAAAACTTATAGAAATAATTTTTCACCTATTTTTTATATCATCATTCGCTACTAGAATCTTATAATCTCATCTTTGATGCATCTAATAAAAGTAAGATGCTTAGCTTTCTTATCTTTAGCTTTAGCTATCCTAAAAATATCTCTTTCACCTTCTTTTGAGTTAAACTTTTTATATAAATCCTTCCAAATTTTAGCTTTTGCTTCACTAACGGCTTTTTTTATTCTTTCTTTGTTTTCTTATAAGCTTCCAATGTTTCACTAATTTTCTTAGCATAATGCAATTTATAACACGCCTTCTTTGTTTTGATTTTATTTTGCACCACTTCACTCCACCACTAAGCTTCTTTTTTGGCTAGTATGCCTCCCTTAGATAGGCCTAACACATCTTTTACCACTTTTCGAATATGTATAGTCATATTGTTCAATATATCAGAAGGTGTACCTATATAATTCCAAACATCTCCTTGAATAACTTTTTGTTTAAATATATCTGCTTTCTCACATTTGATGTTCCACCATCCAGTTCGAATAACTCTATGCACTCTATTATTCTTTGTTCACATTTTTACCTACAAATCCATTACTAAAAGTCGATATTGAGTAGTTAAACTTTCTTTTGGAATTATCTTACAATCTTTACAACACGATATATCTTTTTTCGTACAAAAAAATAATCAATTTGTGTTTATGATAAGTCATTCTTATAAGTAATTAAATGTTTATATCATTTTTTAAAAATTGTATTGGTTATAAAGAGATCAAAAGCCATAGAAAAATTTGAAATCTCCTTACCCTCCTCATTTATATCCCCAAAACCATAGTTTTTATGAATATCTTGATATTCTAATGTATCTTTACCGACATGTCCATTTAAGTTTCCTCCTGAACAAATCATCTCCCTTTATGGAATTTAATTCCATTTCGATCCTTTTCCTTTCTTGAGTACCATAAGTCAATGTTTCGATATTCCAATTACCAATACGAATATTATTATCTAGGGCTAGCTTCCTTACCCCCTCATTCCTACATTCTGAAAATTCTCAAACCCTTGTTGTAACTTGTTCACTACATTCGGGTTACAGTATTACGAGACTAACTTATTTACCCATACTCGTTCATGATTCACTATATCTCGGCGAAGTTGTAGAGACCCTTACTTACTTTTCACTGCATTTGGGTTTTGCAATGCATCATTAAGAGGAAACACACTAATATAATGCTCATGATAGATAAGTCCGACAAAATTTTACGTTGGTTATCGAAAGCCTAACATAACCCTTCTATTTTATTCGGGCTTAGACCGGCCATGCAAGCATTAGCCCAATTAAAAGCTAACTTGTTGTTATGCATATAAATTTGACGTACCAAAAGGCTACTCACTTTACCTACTTTGGCTATGCTATGGAACACGCCCATTCGCTGGGCTACGAAGTGTCGACGATAGGGTGAAGTTGGCACATTGGCACCCCTAGACAATGGGTACTCTGCCTGTCCAAGTAGTAGTTATATGTTAGGCCGAAGCCTAATCTCCCCTACCCCTACCCTTCTTTGAAGGTAGCCTATAGTCAATAGCCGTTACTGCCACGGGGCGTGAAAGCTCAACACGCTGGCTAAAGCAGATCAGGAACGTGATTCCGGAGTCAGGGAAGTCGTAGAAATGTTACAGTTCAGGGCGCTAGTGAAGTGAGATAGGGCAAGTAGGAGAAGCCGCGCCTGAAGTCATAATCAATCAGTCGCTTTCCGCTTTCCACTTTGCTTGGACGGTAGTTCCTGAAGCCAGTGGTCGAGGGATATCAAAGAGAAGGTGAAGTTAGTCAAGCCTACCGCTGTTAGTCAGTACGGCAAGTAGAAAGGCAAAGCGCCTACCGCCCCGTGGTAGTGGCGGGACAGAAGGCTACATCGGAAAGCAGTCATTCACTAAGTCAGTCTTGCAAGTCTGATGGTACGAACAGAGCCGACACTCAGAGTGGGGAATGGGGAAATAAGACCAGACAGAGGCCTGAGAAAAGGAAGGAATCTCGCTCAAACCGAGACTGAGGGATCTCGTATGGAGAAGAAATCCCATCTGTGACGTTTGGCAACACGCCACGCACATTCATGCATCCCCAGGAATAGAACTCCCCACCTGCCAGTGAAGATAACACTCTGGGTGCAGTGAGCTTATAGTATATCAAAAACATAGAACAATTAAGTCAGATCTCAGTGCTAGAGAGTTTTGATTGCAGACAACTAGTAGAATTTCAATAGGCCCTTGCTTGTGCGAGAGTAGTACTGGTATGGGTGGGCTCTAGGAAAGTCGCCGTTGCAACCCTTTAGGAAGAACTTTGCCCATGGTCATGGTTTTAGCTTACATAACTGGTTTCATGTCCCAATAAAGGAGGAGAGTTGCATTAGGTAGCTCATTTCAACACAAAACTCAAATAAATCTTTTATCATAATTCTAGCCCAGACAGTGTGAGAAAAAGTTTGGTTTTGGTTGTGGCTTTGGTATACCGCCTGGCAGTAAGGGCGGCATAGGAGCCATTACCAAGATATCGATTAAGCTGTAGTGTAGTCTTCGGAATATTTCTACTATCGGGGTTTCGACTGCAATTCATGGTTTAAACCATGGACCACGATGGAGGGCTATACCTTTTTCTTTTTAATTTCCCAAAGGGGAGCGGCCTACTTCCTGGTAATATGGGTGTGCCACTGTTTGGAACAGTTGTGAAAATCCAATGCTTCAAATGAGACATCATACTCGCACCAGACTATAACTTCTTGCTGGATTGGTTGTTTGGCTGTAAGAACCAGTTCGATGAAAGGAAATATCAGCTGTGCACTCAGCACACTAGGAGGCGATCCGAGGCACATGGTCGAGATTAGCCCTGTTTAATTACATCCAGCTTGTTTGTGTTCGGTATGTGACCTACACGAACCAAACACGAGCTGGATCGTCATGCTGTGCAAAATGAACATGGAATCTGCATGACTCAGCTCATATCGTGTGGCTTACAAGGATTTATGCTTTAACTTAAATAGGCAAGTGTTCATTTGTCTACCAGAAATAATAGTTGAAAGACTAGGTTTCAACTTAACCCAACTCGTCTTCAGCCCATCTAACTCGCAGTTATCTCAGCTAGTGCTCAGTCCAGCAAAAAGCACGCCATGAACAACCCATGCTTGTTTCGTGTGGCTCGTTTCGTGTCCCTGGTCACAAAGTTTCCCTGATTAATTTGTGCTTTCTTTACACAAAATCAAATACAAAGATTTGTGAATTCATATCAAATTTAGTACAGAAAAACTAAACCATTCATTCATTATCACCAAACTATACTCTGTGTGAGAGAGCGAGAGAGATTACACCATAAGAAACTATATAATTAAGGTTTCATGCTCTAAAACATATCTGCAAACCATGTAAACCAACTGATTATGGAATTCAAGCCAATAAATTTGAATCACAGCACAAGCACGACCAATTTTCATACTAATACTAATGGCACAAAGGGCACAAGATGAGCCCATTCTCGTTGCACCTTGTGCATCTAACGGACGATTGCTTATCATCCAAGACCTTGCAACTCCCACTGCAATCCAGACAAGGTATGAATCTAAGCCCACCACAAGCCTCACAAACCTCACCTACTTGTTCGTCTTTTGAACCTACTGTGTCCAGCATCTCACCCAGTTTGCCTCTCTCATTGAGCTCTACGATCTCATCGACACCCCCAACATACCTCCTCTTGATGAACAGCCTCGGCACACTGGCGCCATCACCGAGCAGCTCCCGCAACTCAGCCAGGTACTCCAAGTGGAGCGAGACGTCTCGCTCGTCGACCGTGACCCGGTACCCCTCCATGACCGATTTGACACGCTTGCAGTCGTCAGAAGTGCGACGGACTCCTCGGAGTGTCGTGGTATATAAGAACACAGCGTCAGCACCACCAGGGGGGCACTTCTCCGGCAGGCCCTCGAGTGGGTCCCTCCTTCTCCGGGTGATTTTTGGTGCAGGGATTTTTGTAACCGGTCCATAACAATAAAATAATTTTCTTTAAGTTTGTTGGACTTGCCAAACTGCGGTACATGCAGCGGTACCCCCATCGGCTTCGCCGGAGACTGACCATTTATACGTTGTTGTTGGGTCTTAAGCTCTGGCTTCTGGTTGAGCTTAGCATCCAATTCTTCAAGTGTGTGGAACGAATGCATTCTTATTGATTGGTTTCTTCTCTTCTAAAGACAATTGGTTCGGTTTCTCGGGTTCTGGAGGGGTCCGGGTTTCAGGTTTTCTTCCAAGTGTAGGCTTCAGGTCCTCTAAAGCTTTGCTTACCTCGGTCCAAGAGTCAGGTGCTTGCTCTAATGTGTTGAGCTTCTCCAATATGGGCTTTGAAACTTCAATTCCCTTGTATTATTGTGGTTGTTGTTGCTGCTGCTTCTGAATTAACAGCCATGTCTCCTCAGGGATAGGCTCGCTCCAGTCGGTCGATAGACGTCCATCGGCTCCACATGCTTCGACGAAACACACCCCATCTTCACTGAGGACCTGCTCTCTGCTTCAGTGCTAGCACATGGTTTCAAATGGCCGAGTTATCCTTAAGGGTGTGTTTGGTGGGCCTAGAATTGCAGTCACGGCACATATGAAGGCGATATCGACGGCAGCAAGAAGCTCTACGTGAAGAGAATCGGTTGGTGGTGGTTGCAAGTTGCGTAGAACAAAACAAACATGTGGTTGGCTATGGACAGCCAGATTTTCTTGTGCATTCATGGCAGAAACTTCGCCAAAATGGTTCTCTCCCCTATGTGGCTGAAAGTGAAGAACGTCTGATATCAAGGGCCCTATAAACTCCCCGAGGACCATACGGGTACCACCACCAACACTACTAGTTTCTCGATCACATAATTCATGTATACATGCTCACACACATGTATATATAGAGAGATGGTATATGCTCAATCCTATTCACGTTAATTCTATTAAAAATCTCTATGGTTTGATTGACAAGATTAAATGTATAG
Source organism: Brasenia schreberi (assembly GCA_036023115.1). Classification (NCBI taxonomy): domain Eukaryota; kingdom Viridiplantae; phylum Streptophyta; class Magnoliopsida; order Nymphaeales; family Cabombaceae; genus Brasenia; species Brasenia schreberi. The sequence continues at coordinate 13,308,508 of JAYKKT010000078.1, read as the reverse complement.
ATTTAAATTTAAAAAGTAAATTATATCATTGTATTTTTCATACTTCAATGTAATGCATAACGGTATAATTTACTTTTTTAATTCAAATTTATATCGTTAATCATGTCAATTCAATGGTGGAGGTGGAGATGTTTGAGTGATTTGAACTTGGATGAGATTGAGCATGTACCTCTCTCTCTCTATATATATATAGTTCCATGCGAGCTGCTTCTAAGCCGTTAGATCTAAGAGCTTGAAATATGCCTTTCATATCGATTTGTCAGATATAATGGTGGTGGTATCCGCTAGCTCGGAGCTAGAGCTAGTTTCTTATATATGTATATGCACCCTTGATTAAGTAGGAGTTGACTCTTGGATTGTCGGATGCGTATGCATGTCAAAGATTTTACGTGGTGTCTACATAAATGATTTTAAAAGGTTATAATTTCAGACCTTATAAAATCGTCATTACATATTGGCTTTTGCTGATACAGGAGACGATTCCTACGAAATAAACTCTTTCATATCGTGATGATATGGTCAGCTTCGCGAAACATGACCAGAAATGGTTTGGCACATGGTGTGCACCTCTTTTATGTATTCTTCCATTTGTAAATGCAGGGAAAATATATTGTGGGAAGTCTTACTTCATATTGTTACTTAAACGCATGTGACCACCAACTTGCTAGATTCAATTATATGGATATATTTTGCATTATTTACTTTGTATGTCATAAATTTCACCAAGCTTAATCGACTATGATCTTAAGTTCATGAATATCAGTGGCTGATACTGCATGAACAAATTTTAAGCAAGGTCTCGAGTTTTCATCTTTGAACCAAATAAAATACTTCAGTATAGCGAATAACTCGATTATAAATACAATCTAATGTCTATACTTCTACTTTTAAGGTTTGATTGTTGTAAAACGGAGGGAAAATAATGGCAGTAACGTTTTTGCTTTTGGATTACCAAGATGGAGTTAGGCAGACTCCCACCAGAGCAAAAGAATTATATACAATGAGGTTGATGAGAACAGTTTACAGCACCTCCGATCCAAAAGCTAAAATAAACTATACAAAAGTAAGCAATTAGCACAGTGAGAATGAGACAGACAATCTATACTGAAAGATCAGTTCTAAAGATGAGAATCAAAACAGGAACCTGGTAGTGTTCTGCACAGAGGGCAGGTTGAAAAGTGTAAATGCCACTACCAATTGGAAGGAATTAAGAGCCTCTGTTGATATGTCTGCATTCTTGTTGAGCAGATATCTACATTCAGAATCTGCATGGTGATGTAATTCTAATCTTCCATCCTCTGTTCCAAGGTCAGAGTTCATAACAAACCGTTAGGAACCTATCTTTTCTCAAAGTTGAACATTGACCATTGACTTCTTCCTCCATAGAGTGTAGTGTCGGTGAGTGTGAGTGTGTGCTGATGACTCTGAATATTGCTAAAGATTGTTGCATAATTTACAAATGATAGTGGTGAAAGTGGGTGTAAATATAATTAAAATTACATAAAACTGTATTACAGTTACAATTAAAGGGTTAGGCAGATGGAAAATAATACCCACTACCTATCTCTTGTATTAAATGGAGAAAGGATACAGCATTACATGGGCTGAATTGGCATGTTGGCTCATAAATCCAACAATTAGAGCCATAATAGTGGGCATTTGAAAAGCCACTTAGATGCCTATAAAATGAAACTTAGTCCGTGGCCAAAGGGAGATAAACTATATCCATAAGCATCTCTTACAGCCTCATCATTTCCCTCCTCTATGTTCTTTGAATCAAGAGAGTCTCTTTAAACGAGTGAGGTTTCTTGGGCCCTAAAAAACCTTGCGGCATTATCTTGGATTACCAATGTTGTCAAAGACTCAATTTAGTTTGTGTAAGATAAGTCAAGGATTCTTCATTGTATCCTCAAGGTATTTGTTACTGTCCTTTGTATTCGAAAAAATGAAATTCGGGACGACAAAATATCCTAAAGGATGCTTTGTATGGCTTGAAGAGAATATTTTGGTTCACATATTTTCAGCAAAGTCAATATTCTTTAGGCTATTTTGTATGTAAGAGAACTTGTTCCTCTTAATGGCATCTTTATGTTACATGACTGCTCACTTCATCAAGCTAGATCATTTTGATGGAGGAAAGTTTCCTCCTTGACAGAAACATATGCACTTCCTACTTACCACTCTCAAGGTGTTATATATGTTATTCACTCTTAGGTCAGAAGAGAACGAGGACAAAACTTTGGAGAAGACTCGTCAATACCAGAATAAGACAATGACAATTACATTTGCATTTGTCACATCCTCAATGGAATGTCGAACATTTTGTTCGATCTCTACCAAGACTCTCAAACCGCAAAAGACCTCTCAGAAAAGCTGGAAACGAGGTACATGACAGAAGATGTTACAAGTAAGAAATTCTTAATTATTCGCTTATCAATTTCAAAATGATTGATGGAAAATCCTTCATGGAGCAATTTCATGACCTCAGACGGATTTTGAATCATTTTAAACAACATAAAATGTACATGAATGATACAATTATTGTTTCCTCAATTATTGACAAACTTTCTCCTTCTTATAAAGATTTCAAAAATAATTTTAAACACAAGAAGAAAGGCATTTCTCTTGATCAACTTGGAAACCATCTTAGGCTTGAAGAAGAATACCAAAAGCAAGAAGGTTCTAAAGAAATAGTTGCCCAAGAGAAAGTTCATGTGACTGAGGAAGTTGAATCTAAACCTAAGGAAAAGAGGAATAAACAAACAAAGTTCCAAGTCTAAGGAGAACCTTGTCGCAGTTGTAACCGAAGTGAACATGGTTGAGAATATTTGTGCATGATGAGTCGACTCAGGTGCGACCCGACACATGCAAAGACAAAGGTCTCTTCAAGTCCATCATAAAGATGACATACCCATTTTATATATGGGAAATGCCTTAATAGTTCAAGTCAAAGGAAAGGGCTCCTTGGAACTCAAATCAGTATTTCTACTTATATTGTTGAATCATTTGATTTATGACATCATAAATTAGGTTATGTAAAGTTTAGGAGATTAGAGGATATGATGCACTCTAATATAATACCTAAAGTTTCAAGAACTAATAAACAATGTTCAACTTATATGTGCACAAAAATCACTAGGTTGCCTTTTTGAAAGGTAGAAAGAAGTTATAAAAGATTAGATTTGATTGCACAAGATTTTGCAATGTATACAACATATATATACATTGCAAGACCAAAACTGTATTGGAAAAAATGCTTTCTACTTGGATTTAGATATCAATGTGTTTCTTCTACATATCCACACGATATATCCACATTTGCAAATTCCACTTCCATATATATATATATAATATTATTAAATTAGAAGTTATGAATTATTATATAAAGAATATATATATATATATGAATATAAAATACTTATAATTATATAAATACATGATATATGTATATTATATATATATATATATATATATATATATATATATATATATATATATATATATATATATATATATTTGGTGCAGAGCGGAGCAGGATGGGTTTACCTTAAATCTATTTCGCCTCTCTTGCGGAAAGACCTCTCTTTCTCCACTCAGGAGTTAGACGAGTTTTTTTTTTCTTAAGAATCCGCCCCACGTCGGGCGGGGCAGAGTGGGTACCTGCGAAGCGGATAGGAATTGCCATCCCTAGTACAGGTGCCAGTTGGAGGCGTGAAGGCAGAAGCCAAGTCGCCATTGTCCCTTTTGATCCCGGCCATTTCTATCGGTTGCCTTTACTATGTTCTGTAACCCGTTAAACTACGAATTGTACATAGCCTTTTTGGTTCCCTTATAAAAACTCTCATTTTGAGAGAAGACACCCCAACTAAAGAAAATTCTGCGTGTGAGTGCACGCACTCTCATCTTTGCTATCAAAATTCTCCTTGCCTTCAAGTTTCCTTTCTTTCAAGTTTCCGTGCACTTGTGATCAAACCGCCTCATTGCCTTTGCCGTTCGAGTGAGTGAGTCTTTAAATGCGAATGCATCGGCATACTTGGTACTCGGGAGAGGGACATCTCAATTGTCGTTTTGGGAAGTCGGTGGCCAAACCCCAATACTTAAGTGAAATCCGCTAAGGCTTGCTTGGTCCCGAGGCCAAGCGTCGGTCCCGAGAGAGCCCGTCAACGTTTGGCGACGGTTTACCCGTGACAAAAGTGGTATCAGAGTTGTAACGATCTTGTTGCCTCATGCCATCAAGCTTTTCTGCGATAGATTCGAAGTTTGGAAGAATCCCTGCCCATCATAGGACCTAGAAACGGACAAGGGTCGTAGGAGGGATCGTTCAGTCGAAAAAGCCTCTATTGACAACCGACTACGTAGATTGAAGAATGATGTAGTCAATGTTGAAATCAGTCTTGAAACCTTGAGGGATGATGTACACAGCATCTGAAACTTCGTGACACAGGAGTTCTAGTTGATGCGTGACGCTATCAGCATCTTCAAGGAAAACACGAGGAGACCCTAGCATCTTCAAGGAAAACACGGGGCCTTAGCAACCCGCTTGCATGATGACATTACCCCGAAGCTTGATACGTACTCAGGATACCATAGTGTCAAGGACCTCCAGAACTTCTTTTGGCAAGTGGAAGAGTACATCAAGGCTCGGGACATCCGACAAGAGGACAGAAGGATTAGTGCAGCAACATCGTTCCTAAATGGCGACGCCCTTCTTTGGTGGAGATGACTCTCTACAGACGTCGATCGGGGACTCTACACCATCGATACATTCGAAGACTTCAAACGGGAGATATGGAGATAGTTCCTTCCCAAGGATCCAGAGTACTTGGTTCGAAAAGAATTGATGTGGCTGGCTGAAACACGAGAAGTCCATCCGCGATTATATCAACAAGTTCACCTCCCTCATGCTGAATAACGTGAGCATGACAGAAGCAAACCGATTCTTCTTCTTCATGAACGGGTTGACACGTGAGGCGGAGTGTGAGCGACGACAGATGCGGGTGAAAGACTTGGCCTTGGCTATCAGTGCGGCAGAGTGCCTAGCGGATGACGAGCCGCGGAAGGATGAACGGCCTTATCGACCCCTAGAGTCCAAAGAAGAAGCTTACATACTACAATGGCAGCACGGTGCCATACAACAATGCGCCAAGAGAAAGCGCACAAAATGGAGGGGACGAACACAGGCCACCCTAAAATGAACAAGCAGGAGGTCGGCCACAATGTGACAAAGGCAAGGCCGCCCTCCGATGTTACAATTGTCAGGGAAACCACTATACGTGGGATTGCCCCACAACATCATCCTCTCAGCAGGTGAATGCAATGGTTGTGGCGGAGCCGCCGAAAGTGGAAAACAGGGGTGAGGACCACGTGCATTTTTGCGGTGCACTCCAAGTCTTCAAAGTGCCAGTGCAACTGGGTGCCAATGCTGAGGGAACATATTGGGTTGTTCTACGTTACGACGCGACTGAAGGGGATAGAGGCCCGCCCGGGCCATGATTGACTCAGGAGCATCATACAACTTCGTGTCTACAACGGAAGCAAAACGGCTTAGACTTCACATTACTGAGACCGACGCCTACATCAAGGATGCACTGGGAAAAGTGAATGAAGTCAAGGGAGAGGCACACAATGTCATCCTTGTGATTGGAGATTGGCGCACCAGAGTGAACTTCTATGTGGCAGACGTTGAGCACCCCATGGTCTTGGGATCAACATTCCTTCATGCAGAAGGTGCGCACCCCAACCTCAAGGAGCAACGTCTCTACTTCGACGGTGACAGCGACCGGTACAACACCTCATCTTCATCGTCAGGCGAGTCAAAGGAGCTACGACTCTCTAGCCTCAGAATCCTCCGACCCGTCACACCCCCAACAGGCATCAAAGGGACAGTGCTCACTGCTACTACCCCAACAGCTGACACAAAAGAGACAACGTTCACTATGGCTGCCCCTTCAATTGGCTCCAAAGGAACAGCGATCACTGCGGCTGCCCCATCAACTTGCAGGAAGGGTACTCTTCACACACCGACATCATCCCAAGCCCCACCGAAGGTGCAAAGTTACCGCGATGCTTTAATGCGGAACACAACACCACCCGAAGTGGAACAGGCACGATCAAGCAGCCACTGGTGTGAGGGATGGCAGAGACTTTGCCGTTGCCGAGGGCGGCAACGATTTTGGGTGGGGGAGAATGTAACCCGTTAAACTGCGAACTGTACATAGCCTTTTTGACTCCCTTGTAAAAACTCTCATTTTGAGGAAAAACACCCCAACTAAAGAAAATTCTGCGTCTGGGTGCACACACTCTCGTCTTTGCTATCAAAATTATCCTTGCCTTTAAGTTTACTTGCTTTCAAGTTTCCGTGCACTTGTGATCAAATCGCTTTCTTGTCTTTGTCGTTCGAGTGAGTGAGTTTCTGAGTACAAATGCGTCGGCACACTTGGTACTCGGGGGAGGAACATCTCAGGCGTCGTTTTGGGAAGTTGGTGGTCAAACCCTAATACTTAAGTGAAATTCGTTAAGGCTTGCTTGGTCCCGAGGCCAAGCGTCGATCCCGGGAGAACCCGTCCGGCGTCTGGCGACGGTTTACCGTGACAGTCCGACCTAAATACAACAAAACACCAAAAAGCGAACGCTCATGAGTAAAAGGGCCAAAAGATCACTCGCTTTCTTTCTTTGATCACGAACCGAGTCGGATAGATTCCCTCTCTCTCTCTCTCTAGGCTGCTTTCCAAATTAGTCCTTGTCTTTTCAAGAAACGGTCCAATCAAGTTGAGCAGTTCGTCGTTGAGATCGGCTCGACTGGCTCGTGAACCAATATATAACCGAGATACAAACAAGGTTATCATGGCCGTGATTCTACCCATCTTGTTACATATTATACTATATTTATATGCATAAATGTTAGAGGTATTAAAATGTATATAAATATAACATAGTCATATGTCATAAAACACAAGGATGAAGAGAGAGACGTTGTTGAGTTGGCATTGGAGCCCGTGAGTAAGCGTTTATTGCAGTGAAGCAGACGCCACGTCTATACACTAATGACTGGCCGCTTTCACCGCTCTCTCTCTCTCTCCTGAAAGAGTCACTATTGTCTGCCCCTCTTCACACGTCGACCTTTTCTCTCTCTCTCTCTCTCGACTAGACAGATCAATGGTAAAGGAGGGAAGAATGCGTTCGGAATCATTTACTTGTCGGCTCAACTACTACGTTTCAGACGTTAAATTTTGAGCTCTACAACTTTTCTTTCTTTCCTTCACTTCTCCTACGCCTATGTGTGTGTAAGAGAGAGAGAGAGAGGGAGAGAATGGTTGATCACCGGATCGCAAGGCCCGCCCTCGCTCCATCTTGAATAGCCACTATTTTCGGCAGGTTGGGATCTTCTTCTTCTTTTCTCTTTCGTCTCCTTATATATATATATATTAATCGTTCACCTCCATTACGAAAATTTCCTTTCAAAAGGAGTATATAAAGAGCGAATTACAGAATTACTCAACTTTTTCCATGAATATGGCGCAAAGGAAATTTAGCAGTGATATGTTGAAATAAGACAGGGCTGGGAAATGAACCAAGTTGCAGCTGGTGCTAAGCTCCAACACAAGTATGCAGATCGTTAAGTTCATTTTCACCTGGTCATATGTATGCTGTGTGTTGAAGGAAGTCAACCCAGTACTTCAGTAAACGCCATTAAAGGAGTTTGAAGGAATAAGAGAAGTGTAAAGGACGTTGGAAAATATAATCCACAGTTTCCTTCGTTTAATTTCTTCTTACTTTTTTGTTATTATGACTTGTAGATATGGGCAAGAAGGTGAGTTGGTTCAATTCGGTGAAGAAAGTTTTCAGGTCGTCTTCTTCCAAAGACGCTGAGAAGAAGGTAAGAGCGATTACTCTAGACTTATTTTAATTTTCTATGTTGTTGGTTTTTTATTTCTTAAATTTTCATGTAGTTGGTGCTTCAAAGTACCTAACCCTCTCTACACACACATATTCTTTCAACCCTTTCTCTGGTTAGAGATTGTTTCAATCCTTTTAAGGCACTTTCTTGAAATTACCTATAGAAAGGAATTAAAGAATTACATAATAATGTAGTTTTGAAGTTTCACTACCCAACTCATGTAACATTCAGCTTCTCTCACTACGATCTCTTCTCGTCTTGAATAAGCTGCAAGGGAGACAAACATGAAAAGTTCAATGAGCGGAGCACCCAGAGCTAGCTCAACTGGCATGCGTGTGTTAGGCTTCGACCTCTAGTATATAAAAAAACTTCTTTTAAAGGGAAGAAGAGAGAAATTAATTTAATGAGCGGAGCCATGAATAAGCCCCACTCAGCTGCTTTCTGCTCCTTTGACATCACTAACAGGCACTCATCTGTAAGTTTTGGCCCTCATTTACCCCCACATATAGCTAAGGGTTCACCTTGCATAGGTGGTCCGTCCCAAGCGTAATAAAGGAGCACACTAACATGACAACGTTAGGTAGCCAACAATCAAGAGCCAACCTAAAACTTTAACTTTGTAAACCTTATATATATATATATATATATATATATATATATATATATATATATATATATATATATATATATATATATATATATATATATATATATATATATATAGGGGAATTGTGTTATTTGCTCTTCGCCAAAATTCTCAAGTGTGGGTGGGTGAGAATAATACTTGATGTTGCATTATCTTATATATATGTATAGGGGAATGGTGTTCTTTGCATATGGCCAAAATTCTCAAGTGTGGGTGGGTGAGAATAATACTTCATGTTGCATTATCTTACCAATTCCCCATCAAAAATGAGAAAACCTACAAGAATGAAGGGTATTAACGGGGAAAGATCCCTCGCTAATCCCTCGCATTTGGGAACTCAAGAATTCCTACCATGTTCGCTGAACAAGAACTTCCATGATCTTCAAAGATCTGGATCCATTAAAATATTAGATGGTATGACTGATCTCAAGTAAAACTAGATTTAATTACCTTTGAAACATCTTAGAAGTGAAAGAATGGACTGCGCTTTGATCCACCGAGACTGAAAAGTAGAAAACTAGCATGTCGCATCTCAAAAAATTTAACTAAATATTAACAAGATGAGAGAAATAACATTCTAAAGCATGGAGCCTTTCCTGTACCAATTTTTTTCGAAGAAAATGCCATCTGTTCTCTTCAGTCGTGACTTATAGGCCTAAGGAACTTCAAATATGTTTTACTGGATCTGCCACACAATCCAAAAGGGATAGTAGTTGCCCTTCCTTGTCCATTTCAGTGCCCCCAACTAGCTGTATTTATTATCATTTAACAGCACTGTGGTCCGTTCCTTTACCTAGAATTATTGAAGGGGATCATGCAAATTGGTCCTTCCATGGCATTGCCAAATACATTTCAGAAAATAGATGCTCTGAGTTCCAGTTGTTTGATTGTGTCAGGCAGCTGGTCGTCGTCATCCGATGCTCGCAACGACCACCGTCCATCTACCTGATGATCACATAGTTGTCTTCGTGCTGGAAACATGGACAATAACCTAAAATGCCTGTGTTTATCTCAAACAGAAGTAACAAAAAAGAGGGTGGCGTTCGGGTTCATCTGTCTGACATGAACAACAAATGGCACAACACGAACATCATCCTTAGTATGTGTCAGCAGTTTGATTTCTCCTGGTGTCTTCTTTCTTTATGTGTTACAATGGGAGGCCAAATGCCCAATACACATACTAATGAACGAAGCTCACTCACCTGATTATTCTTTTGGTGTGTCTAAGTGGCTGTTACCTACCGCTGTTGAGTCTTTCTTACTATCTTTGTAGAAAGCAACACCTCACAGATGGCAAACAGATGCACCCGAAGCAGTCTTACCGACCCACTTCCCGGCCCAAAGCTCACCAAGAAGAACTTCCGCTGGAGACACCACACCGTTACCGGTGATGGCGGTGGCGGTGGACGAAGACAGAACCCGTGCCGTCGCTGTAGCTATGGCTACTGCTGCTGCAGCGGCTGAGGTTGCTCGTCTTGCTATAATTGGACGACAATCAAGAGAAGATCAAGCTGCGATCTTTATTCAATCTGTGTACAGAGGGTACCTGGTAGGCATATGATCATTACCTTTTTTTATCAAGATTACCATCAATAAATCAATGAAGAACATTATGCTTGCATTGGTTAAATGCTTAGAAAAAACTAATATCCACCATTGATGGTATGTCTCAGGCAAGAAGAGCTCTGCGGGCACTTAAGGCCCTTGTGAGACTTCAAGCACTGGTTCGCGGGCACAACGTAAGGAAGCAAGCCCAGGTGACCATGAGGTGCATGCAGGCCCTAGTCCGGGTGCAAGCTCGGGTTCGCGCCCGCCGTGTCTTGATTGCCCAGGAGAAGCACAGAAACAAGTTTGAGCAAGTACAAAGGGATCACTATGTTGATCATGACGATGGCAAAGCAGGTTTTCACATTAATGATGATAATGATGATGGTGACTATGATCATCATGATATTGACGATTATCCACCAAGCTTAGAGGTGGATAGCTGGGACGGGAGGCACCATAGAAGGCAGGGTGTGAGGAGAAAAACTTTTCATATGAAACATAATGCTGTCATTGAGCGTGAAAAGGAGCTTGCTTATGCATATGCTCAACAGGTATGCTCACCTTGCACTACAGAGTGTGAGTTTGCATGTGTGTGCGTGCGCGCGCATGTGGCTGTGCATGCACTAACACACTGCGTCCGTGCCTTGGAAAGTTTTCTTTTTTTCAAGTTAAGCCTTCTTGATCAGTAGAGCATAGTCGGCAGCGGATCCGATGCCTTTTAAGTTACAGGTAGGAGTGGTAACTTTGTGTTTGGGGTCATGTTACTGTCGGGTATTTTGAGCTCCCATGAAATACATGACCAATTTAAACTTTCATGTCATTTTGGGTGGACACAGACACGGACTTCTAGGTCTGTTGAGTTTACGCCAAGATTTTGTGTTGTGTTTGAAATTGCAGGTGACTTCGTGTTTTTGGTCATAGTGTCACGTCATTCCTATTCGTGTCAGAAACAGGTGACCCCTAATTGACTAAAGGGTGGTTATGTGGACTCGTCTTACAAAGTGAACCACACACCAGAATGAGTTTTACAGGCTTCTTCGTTCTCTCTAATATATATACATATAGATATACATATGTATACATATACATATATATATATATATATATATATATATATATATATATATATATATATATATATATATATATATATATATATATATATTTTAAGAAGTAGTTCATAATCAACACTCGATCATACTCAAAAATTCATTTTTGGATGGTTTTATCGTTCCAATCATCGTTTATTATCTTTCACTACTCCACTAGAAATCACCTTTTACTTGTCAAAACCAGTGTCACTGCTATTAAAATCACCTTTAAAACCTAATTATTTATATATATAGGTGATTTTGCTATTTTATTTAGGTTTTCTAGGTAGTATAGACTATATATGCTGATTATATATGTGTATATATAATCAGCTGAACAAGTCTATTTGAGCCAATTCGAGCTGGATATATGATTGTTATGAAATAAAGTTTACACAAGATTGAGGAGGTGAACTCAACACCAGTTTGGTCGTTTTTCTTTAAGGGCATTTACGGAATATTATTGATTAACCGGAATTCTGTCCGCCGCATTTCAGCAATGGCATCCTGAATCCAGCTACGGAGAAAATTTCTCAGCTGCGGATTACGGCAAGACACAGTGGGGCTGGAACTGGCTTGACAGTTGGATCTCAAGCCGGCCATACGATGCTCGCCATGTGGCACCTGATGGCTCTTACTTCACTGCCACCCACACTGATGACATGTCAGAGAAAACAGTTGAGATAGATGTTGCCAGGTCAGCATCCTATGTGGATGCCGGGAACCAACGGAATCCAGTGAGGAACTTCAGGCGGCCACCGGGCCTCTCGCCGGAGAGGGAGGTTTCTGCGAGCCATGTGTCAGCAGGTAAGGACATCCCTGCTGTGAGGGTGGTGGTCCCTACACCCAGCTACATGGCAACCACGCATTCTTTTAAGGCGAAAGCCCGCTCCGACATGCCCCACCAGCAGAACCCACCTTTGGCCTACACATGGAAGCGTCCATCTAAGCGGGTCGGGTCTATGGGAGGTTCGTCCAGTTCTGGTGGAGGCAGTGGTAGTGGCGTACCAGGAAACCAGATGCAGCAGCGGAGCTCAAGCACCAAAGGGGTGGGGGTCATCAGGGTCAGGACCCATGGGTTCATAGGTTACAATGCCGACTCAAGCGGTGGCGAGGAGAGGACTCCACCTTCCAGTGGCACTGGCCATCGTAAGGATTTCCGGTAACCAAGTCTCTTAAGCTGATGATGAAGTGATTTATGACAATTACTTGTAACAACCAATGTAAAACTGTTGGCATTAATTTGTTCACTGGTATCTTGGTGTCGCTGAACGGGAGTCCGGGGACACGGATCCAATTGGAACCCTGTTCAAGATGGTACTGTGTGGTTCGATCTAAGCCCGCACCGAGGTCAAGTTGGCTAGGCTCTGTTTGCCCACCTGCATGCAACATCCATGTCATTCATGAGTCATGCACACCTCAAAGTAAAAGTACTTTGTTTATGGTGTGGTCTATGTTCTCAATCCTTGGCATCTAATTTCATTCTGCAAATAATTAATGAAACATAATTGGAAATCTCTATCACATTTTCTCCTTTCCTTTTATTTCCTTAATGTTCACGATCATGAAAACCATGATTTATTTCTGTTGAATTTGTCAGATGTCGTCTTTCGGCCAGGTATCGGACTTTCTACGCCTTGCTGGAAGTACTTGAATTAATTCATATGGAGCATTTCTCTAAGTTGGATCTTCCACTATCACCAATTAGCGATATTGATTAATGATCTAATGCAAAACATTAGCAATTTTAAGAATGTATGATGAGTCGGTGATAGTCGAATGACATGCTGTTCTCTTCAATATTTGTCATCGAAAAAGATCTTGAATGACTTACCACAGAAGGAAATTTAGGATCTTCCCGAAGAATTGGCTCCTACGCAAAGATTGCATGACCACATGGTTATGATCACGGCAGCCCATCAAGTTGGGAGCCAGTTCACATTTCCTTTTGCGAGCTTTAATCGAAGAACTGGATAGTAATATGGATCCTGTGGTTTAGATGGACGGAGATCTACGTGAACCCTGTACCGATTGGAGAACTGGCCGCAATCGTCAATGAAATCCTGTGGCTTTGAAGTGAGTTTGTTATAGTTCTTTTATTTCCGGCAACCTAGAGACCGGACGGCGACAAAAACAGTACTAACGGATAGTTCTCTTTGTCATGAATCAAGAGACTACTAGTATGAGCCATGAGATGGCCGGAATTGGTTGAGTTTTTATCCAAAACGATCTAGGTTTATGTCTCACTTTTCTCCATTTCGTTGAGATTTCTAGCCAACCGGTGATCAGATGACGACGATATTAGTGTCATTGAGTAGTCATCTTAGAGACGAGTCCAAGAAGTTCGCGGTCGGCCATCACCATGGCTAAAAATCTGCTGCAAATGGCAGCCGGAATAGCCCTAGAGAGATGATTTCCACAGTCTCTGTTTCAGCAGATTTTTGGTCTCGGATCGGTTCAGATCGGTGTCTAAAAGAAGGGGTCCCCATTTTGGTATTTTTGCAATTTTAGAGTCGTTCGAACTCTTATTTACACATTGATTTGATCCGTTGAACTCATATCTGAATAAGTTATAGTTCTATCATATTTTCATGTTTAGTTAGTGATAAAATTAAGCTAAATTTAATGGAGAAAGTTGGATAAAAAACCCTCAATGAGATTTGATTAGTTTTTTTTAAAAAAATGATTTTGAAGTTGTTTGGACTCCGATTCTCCCAAGGCATGAAGCACTAGATTCATGATTGAATATGTTATATTATAATGATTTTTATTCTTATTTAGAAAAGAAGATAAGATAATGTGAATACCCTTTTATTTTTGTTCTTTGCCTCCCAAGATGGATCTCGGCATTGTTTGAGGTAGGTAAATAAGTTTGTGCTATATAATAAGGCCTTGTGTTATTTTGCTTGTTCGCTATTTGTCAGCTGTGTGCGTGCATAGTAGGCTTGCACATAAACATGCTCTCGAGGTAAGTCGTGGCTTGGTTTATGACAAATTGACGTGACTAAGTAGGTGCTTAGTGAGAGTAGCCAGTCTACACGATATTATATGGACTCTGATTTTGATTCTATGTTTGTAATATGAATGTTGTTGAATGTGTAATTCACCTCTACAATTATAGTGAATTCCAACTTTCACCTTTGAGTAAATTCCGACTTTTAAAAAAAATCGAAAGAACCTTTTCTAGTTGTTTTAAATGCTGGAATATTCAAACAATAGTCGGGAAAAAATATTGGACAAAGTTATTCCGACTATGGCAAATATCGAAAAAAAACTCAACAACTACTGAGAAAACAAAGTAACAAACAACCGAAATTAATCGAAGAAAATCTAAAACAAAATTAGCCAGAATAAAATTGCTTCCAGCTGTCAAAGAAAAACTGAGAAAAACCAAGTAGCAGCCAAACTAAATTATTAACAATTGTTATCAACCGATGTAACTAGTCCCTGAATAGTTGGAATTAACAGTTCTATTTCTAGTCCGGAATATACTTTTTGGACTGTCATTTGTGTTATTCCAACCATTGGGAACAATCCAAAAAGGATTCCAGATACTCAAGCTATTTATGCTTATCATTGAAATATTTTAAATATAATTATTACTAATTCATGTAAGTCCATAATAAATTAAAATCATGACAATAAAAAATGCCTAAGATAATTACAAATAAATAAGTAACTAATATTGTATTGATTTGTTTAAATATGCACATAGTACAACGACAAAGAGTTTATGTACATTACAAAATATAACACATCAAACTACTATAGGACACTATTGATTCAACTATTTTTGATGTGATCTGTTTCAAGGTTATCTGTGATTTTGAGGTTCCTGAAAATTGAAAATAAAAAAAATAAATAAATAACTAAGATATGAATAATATAAGGAAAGAACATATAAAGCATGTTTTTAATACGTATGATTGTTGTGATGTCGAACTAAATGCATGTATATTATAAGATTAGCTAAATCCTTAATTCAATTATCCATCCTTGTTAACTGAAACAATTATATATCAAAGTTAATTGCTTTAAAAGTAAAATCACTAGCAAAATTCAATAATAGAAAAAGTTACCTTATCAACATTTCTGTCCATCCAGTCTTATAGTTGTGACATTGTCTTTTATATCTATATATTATCTTCAATATTGTCAAGTCAACTATGATTAGAAATATATTAATTTTTTATGCTGCTTCATGAACTAGTTTTACTTGTCGTTATAGGTGATCCAATACCCAAATCTCTCTCATATCCCCAATAACATTCCACCACTTTCTTAAAGGAGGTAATTATAGAAAATGAACTTGATTCATGATAAATAATTTTAAATTCCTCTCTAACACTTTCTCCTATTCAAGAAAACAAAATATCAGGTTATACGATGAACTATAAAATTTTCTATAGATATAAAAGAATAAAGTAGGATATACTTACACAAGTTTTGTTAGTTTCTTCAAAAAAATCTCCACTTTCTTATCTCGATAGCAATTCATATAAATAGTTATTCATTAATATCCATGTCCAGGTTTGCTTCTTACTATATTATATACAAATTAAAATTTTTACCATTAATTAGATATATTACAAGTAACTTATACATGAAAACTTGACATGATTGATTAGAAATTAAAAATATGTTACTCTCACCAGATTGTAATGATTTGCAACTAAGGATGTAGTTCCCTGATTATGCTTTTGATCTTTTTTTCATGAGTTGTTTTAAGGCCTATCATTTGCCGCCCTTTTTTTTTATGTTGATGTGATTCATATGATAAGTTTTCTCTACAAGACAATAATGTTATATATTAGGACTATCATTATGCAATATGATATATAAGCAGTTTCAACTACAGAAAAATAAGCATGTAAAATATAATACTATTATTTCAAGAAAAATATGTTATATGTTAGGATTATCACCATGTAAGTTGATATACAAGCAATTTTAACTACAATAATATAAGTATGGAAAAACATAATATCATTAATTTCAAGAAAATATGCATCTAAACCAATCAATTATTTACTAATTTTTTACTTATCTCTATGTGTCTTCATCTACTATAATTTTCATTGGCAATTTGTATGCATCTCTTGGCCTCCAATCGCAAACTACCTCACAATCTTATACCTTAGTTTCTTGAATACCATACTTAAATTGTATTATATATATATATATATATGGTTGAATATGATGTGATTGTTTAAAGGTATATACAAATGTTAAATTTATTTTATCTACTCTCATTCGTCTTTCATACCATATCAAAGTACTTAAATAAGAACATAGAAGGTCTAGATAAACACCGAACTTCAAAAATGTCTTCAAACTCAGTAATACATGGTTCTTTTGACACCTCTTGTTGCAACACTATTGTTTTATGTATGACGAGCTCTTTGTAGTACTTGAGCATGAAATTTATAACCATTGATATAAGATTATTCATATCATGTAACATCATTTGAAGGCCCTTTACTAAAGGATTAAATATCCTTAGAAACATCATTAGTACGTACATGTGCATATATATACATATAAGTAGCGGTTATATAATATATTTAAATTAATTAATTAATCATAAAAAAGATATATAATATACTTACATAATCTTCAAAACAATCCACTAACCTATCATGTAACTTTTGTTGGATTACATTTACATCGTGATATCCTATATATGAAAATCAATTAGTCATATATTGATGTACAAAACTAAAGTTAAAAAATACTATTTCACTATACTTATGATATAAAATCATCAATAGTTGGACATTCATTAATACTTAATACACCAAGGCAATGGTTTACTAATTGAGCCTTCTTCAAATCTCACTAGCTTGTTCACTTTTGTCTCAATTTTTCATTCAAATAGCGTGCACAAAAATTTGTGATTTCTTTCACTATATACCCTTTAACAATTGATCATACATACTTCCTCAATGTAAATAAAAAACTCTTTATATGATACACTAATTGATGTTGCATTGACCCAACAATTCATACCTCTCTTGGTAAGTAGATGATTAAGTGTCCCATAATATCAAAAAAGCTAGGAAAAATATCATCTCTAATTTTCACAAAATCTTAAAAATAGCATCTTCTAGTGCATTTACTCTATTGAAAACTTCATATTAAAACCTTGTACTTTACTGAAAATTCACTTTGATATCTTGTATTTCATTTTCTATCACTTAAAAGGACCTAAGTTTAAAAAACTCGTCTATTTAGTACTTTATCATTGTCATCATCATCATGGGGTTTGACATTTTTAATGGAGAATGTTGATGTTGCACAATTGTTGACGATGCTATGATGTGATGCTGACATGGCATATATATCCAATGTCAATGTTGATGTGGTATTGAAGTTAGTGATGGTATGGCATTGACCCCAAGTTAACATTTCAATTAGTATCCTGTAATATCATAAAAATCAATTTTAGAACCATTTGGTATCTATAAAATCCATTTCAATACTAAATTACTAATATAAATTAATATTTAAATAAATTATTTAAATATTTAAAATATATTAATCATTTTAAGTTAAGTTATTAATACATTAAGAAGGCTTAATCAAAATGTTTAAAATATACATTCAAAATTAATTTCTAATAATAACTAAAATTAACTTATGTTGTTAAAACTTAATTTTCATGCTATTAAATGTTACAACAACAACTAAGCATATTCTCATATTAGATGGGGTTGACTACTTGGATCCTTTGTTTCCACAAAGTTTGATCTTGAACCATGCTAAGAGTTAATTCAACATAATCTAAATCATTCTTTATCTTTTTCTTCTTTAACATCAACTCAGTCAATTGAAATATTAATTTTCATGGCCATCAAAAACTAAAAATTATTCTCATATTGATGATTACACAAAAAAGTCGCATGTAAATTAATATTTAAATTAATAATTATAATTATAATGAAATTAAATTTATTAACATAAATTAATAATTAATATGTAAAGTAATTTTATTATCACAAATTAATTTTAAGTATATGTTTTAAATATTTAGTAAACTTTTCTTAATTATAATTTGTATTAATGAACTTAATTTAAATGTTAAATATTAGTTTACTTTAAATATTTAATATTTATTTTAATATTAATAATTTGGTACTAAAATGGTTTTTAAGATAATATTAATATTAGGTTGATGTTTATGATAATACAAGATATTAATCTAAATATTTAGCACCACATTAGCACTGACATTAGTGCCATGTCAAACATGCAAGTTAACGACCCCATAAGTGACAATGTATTAAAATGATGAATTTTTAAACTTAAGTCCTTTAAGTAATAGAAAGTGAAATATATGGTAAGAAAGGAGATTTTTCGTTAAATCACAGGGTACTAATATGAAGTATTCCATAATATCAATAATCCTTGAGCATAATTCACGAAGAAACATGGACTACTCATTTATGGTAATTACCACTTCTTTAGGTACATTCTTATTGATAGCCACTACAATGAGATGCTGCATTCGAACATGACAATCATAGCCCTTCAAACTAATAGTTTTATGCTTACACACTTATACTTTTTCAAATATATCTTATGAAAACCTATCGAGTAACTTAATGCAAAGTAAAATACTAGCTAATCTTTGTTTTTCCTCTTTTTCTAATTGGTAAGAAGCACGCAGTAAGATCACCATATCAGTTTGAATAGTGCATACCTTTGTATACAAGACTAATTAACCTCAAGGTCTCAATGTCAACATCTGGTTTTTCATCCTTCTCTATTAGAAATAATAAAATCATGTGACATATGTTCTTCTTGATGTGTATAACATAAAGATTATGACTAATTAACCTTAATATCAATTCGTGAATTGATGCAATGACGCATGCTCAGGATGGTATTGTGTGGTTCGGTCTAAAGGTTGCACCAAGGTCAAGTTGGTAGACTAGCGAGGTTCTGTTTGCCCATCCGCATTCAACATGCATGTCATTCATGAGTTATCCACACCTCAAAATAAAGTACTTTATTCATGGAGTGGTTTGTGCTCTTAATCCTTGGAATCTAATTTCATGATGCAACTAATTAATGAAACATAATTGGAAATCTCTATCATCTTCTCCTTTCCTTTCATTTCCTTAATGTTGACGATTATGAAAACCATGAGCTTTTTCTTTTGAATTTGTCGATCTTTCTCTATCTTGGAGCTACCACTATCACCAATTAGTTATTGACTGATGAACTAATGCAAAATATTGATAATTTTGAGAGTGTGTGAGTCGCATGTTCTCTTCAATATTTGTCATTGAAAGAGTTCTCGAATGACATACCAATGAAGGAAAGCTAGGAACTTCCCGAAGCAGGACTCCTACTCAAAGATCACATGGACACACTCACAGTAGCCCATCAAATTGGGATCCTATTCACATTTTCTCTTACGAGCTTCGAAGGAAGAACTGAAATTTAGTAATATAGATTCATGAGAGAGAAAGAGAGAGAGTGTAATACTTGGGTCTGGGTTTGGGCCTTGACTAGATCCAAAGAGATCTACAAAAAACCTCTATTATTCTTGTTTAGAAATTAAAATAAGATAACGTGAAAAACATTTTTTGGATCTTTGCCTCTCAACATGGATCTAGGTATTGTTTGAAGTAGATGAATAAATGTGTGGTGATAGGATTTATTAATACTGTATGGGCCAACAAGTCATACTTCTCTAGGTAAGTGGATGGATAAATGCACTATAATATCAAAAAAGGTAGGAGAAAATATTATCTTCAATTTGCATAAAATTTCAAGAATAGCATCTTCTAATGCATTTGTCCTTTTAATAACAATCGTTCTAAGCATAATTCACATAAAAGCATGTATGCCTCATTTACCACAATTGTCACTCCTTTTGGTGTATTCTTATGCATATATACTAAAATGAGATGTTGCATCAGAACATGATAATCATGTCTCTTGAATCCAATAATCTTATTCTTATACACTTTTACTCTTTTAGATATATCTAATGAAAATTTGGTCGATAACTTAATGCATTGTAAAGTACTAGGAGATCTTTATTTTTTCTCTTTTTTCAATTAGTATGAGTCACGTAGTAAGATCATCATATCAATTTGAGTATTACATACCTTTGTATGCAATGCACTCATTAACTCCAATATCTTCGTTTCATTTGAGACTTGATATTATGATTTGTTTTGTTATCCTTCTTTGTTATAAATGACAAAATATTGTTACATATGTTTTTTCGATACGCACAACATCAAGATTATGATATATTAATAAAGTATTTCAATATAGAATCTCAAAAAATGCTCTTTTTTCACTCAATAGAAATGACAATATCTTTTGTATGTAATATTTTTCAAATACAATGTTAACATGACCTTCATACTATTATAAAATATCTTCGCTAGTTAAGGAAATTGGAGCATCTTTATATTTTACTTCCCTTCAAATGATAAGGTATTGTTTCCCATGCTTGACCCATAGGTAAAACACTATAATGTCTCATATATTCGCACTTTTTAGTATTTGCAAGATGTATTCACATGACAAATTGGACAAATTAATAACCCTTTGTCTTTCATCTTGATAATATGTTATAAGTAGGGAAGTCGTTAATCATTCATATCAAACTAGATGCATTCAAAATACTTCCTATTTTTTTAATCATATGTTGGAGCTTCATTCCAAAGTACCTTCAAACTCATTAA
The DNA here is from genome assembly GCA_036023115.1 of Brasenia schreberi. Taxonomy (NCBI): domain Eukaryota; kingdom Viridiplantae; phylum Streptophyta; class Magnoliopsida; order Nymphaeales; family Cabombaceae; genus Brasenia; species Brasenia schreberi. The sequence goes on along the minus strand of JAYKKT010000078.1, from coordinate 13,287,616 downwards.
TTAATGATTGAAAACACATTAATATTATGTAGACATGACTTTAGCCTATCTATAAGCAAACACATTAATGTTATGATAAATGGTTGTTTCGTAGTCATCCAATGAGGCAAATTATATGACATTAGCAACTTCAACTACTACTAGATGAAACTATGAGTGGACTAAACTCATCACTTGTAAGACCAAGTTACATACTTTGAGATTTTCACACAATCAATGAATGCACCTAATCAAAGTATCTTCAAGCTTAAATCTCTAGGATGTCTCATCTTAGTGAAAGCATCTCTTCGGGCTATAGTATGCTAACTCATGAACTCTATACTTGATTTGAACAACCTCTAAAGCTTTGGTATTAGTGGGAAGTGTCAAAAAATCTTAAAAGGCATGTTCTTCTTCTGCATCATACGGTAAGTAGATTTCTATCTTTACAAATTACATTCTAATGTAGGCTACCTATCTACATGCTCATGTTCACCTCTATAAAAGATACAATCATTATAAAATGCATCTATTTTGATATAGTTCAAACCAAAATCTATAACTAACTTCTTAGTATGATTCAACATTCATGAACTAACTTACCTTTTGGAGTCATGTTGTTAAACACTTCAAAAAAAGTATCCATTGTTACATTCAAAATATGATGCATGCATTTGATTTGAAGCAAATTTACCAAAAATGATAATAGTAAATACTTTTCACATCCTGACTGTAGCAACTTGGTTGCATTCAAACATTTGTTCAATCTTAGTCGAATTTATGTCATATGTATTTGCATCTCAACATGTTTCAGGCAGACTAAAAACATCATGTATCATTTTTATCATATCTCAATATAATTTCTAAGAACAACATTGGGTCTATATTGCTCACCATGAAAGATCCATGTAATATAGTTTCACGTAAAACCATAACAAATAAGATGAAATTTCCTATATTTTGATCTTTCAAAACATCTATTATGATATTTCGGACATAGATAATAGATTCTCCCATCTCTATCTCAAGCATTTGTCATAGCATAATGAGCAAAAGTATTTACTTCAACTTGATAACCATAATCACATAAACGTTGACAATTTGACAAATAATCAATATTCATGATGTTCAACCATGAGCACTTTGGGGCATCCCCAAGATATATTTTCACATACCATCATACAATTACAACCCATTTTTGCTCAATGGATATGAAACACCCATCTATGGTATTAACACAATCATAAGTTATAATCACCAATTCAATGTATAATGAAAAATATAAATTAGTATTTGTCATTGACCAAATCTCTACAAAATTAAAGGGACATTTATTCACGAACTTGCAGTCCACAACACACAAGCCGAGAACCCTGACAAGTGAGTTGACACCCTGAGTGCTCTCATTTATATTTGTAAACATTAAAGGTACTTAAATTAGTTCATGCTTTTCGTGCAATAAATTATAGGTATGATCAAAATATTAAACTAATAAACCAAATATATGTAAAAATATAACGACAAATCTTTTTCATAGGTGACTAATAACAAATCTTGTTTGACACCCGTTTTCTGTGGTAGGTCAGACCTTAATGCAACACCAAAACCAAAACTAAACCGAAGCCAGTTGTCTTGACAACCTAATCCAGTGAGGTTTGTCCGAAGCGGTCGAGTGAGTAGAACAGTTGATAAGGGCCTTCTACTAAGCAATATTTCAATGCACGTGAACTAAGAGACCTAAAACCCTAGCATATGAAGTCAATTGGGTTTTCCACCACGTGCCTTAACATAACCATTTTGCTCATTAAGGAATGCAAGCAGTCCTCTAGAATACAAATCAAACAAAAGTATTCAGTGAATAGGAAGAGACCAACGCAACATAAAAACTGATTTTGCCTAGTTGTGTATTATTATTATCATTATTATTATTATTATTATTATTATTATTAACTGTCAAAGCAACACTACGTCCACCTGCAACATTGTAAGCATCAGCCAGACAATGAAAAGACATTCTCAGCACCAAATTTCAAGTATATTGTATCTCAAATTGGATGAATGAACAAAGCACCCCATATTGCTATTGTAAGGTAGTCAATTAACACCTTGTCAAACAAGCATTTCTATTTTTTAGTGTAAGGTTTTTTCATTATTTGTGAAAGGTGCTTGTAATAAACCTTACGAAACAAGTCATTCCTTATCTTATAAAAATGCAACAAACAATTCCCTATCTTATACGATTTCAAAATAAATCATTTCACCTAGCTTATAAAAAGCCTTGAGAAACAAGTCTTACCCTAATTGATAGTGAGGCATGTAACTAGTTATTGGATTGAGCCAAGATATGCAAATCAATTATTGCATAAATATGCATGGAATCAATCATGAGGTTACGACCATGAAATCAGTTATCAAACACTTAAAGATGCATGAGAGCTATAAATGCATATGGTTGACCAAAAGAATGGAACGGTGTAGCATGTGAGGCATGGAAGAATTATACTAATTGTGAGGAGCTTGGTTCCATCAAACATCAAATTCAATTATGTAATCATATGCCACAATAAGCATGGCATAAGGTCGATGTACTCAAAATAATTTGTTTCAACATGGATCGGAATTAGCAAAAGCATTGAGTCAAACCAATATAGTCATCATGAATTCTAATCAATGTAAGGTATAAAACCAGAGAAGGAACATAGGCATAGGATGATTCAACGTGAAACCAATGATCAAATTATAAACCAAGATAACATTGGTATCAAACAAAATCATTTAACAAAGGGTTGTTTAGCATGAGAGTTTAACTCATATATAGCATACCAAATAAGAGACAAGATCTTAGATCAATGAGAATATGTTGATTAAATCAAAGTAAATGAAAATACATGTTAATCTTAGGGCAAATCTACCAGGAGAAGAGAAAGAGATCAACTATGTCGGTGAGAGCAACAACAGTAGCAATGGTGAGAAATAGAGAGTAATGGTTTGGGGCAGTCTGGAACCAGATTTGATTGGATTCAGGCCACCTGAATAGTAATGCTCGACTTAGGCATTACTGGAACAATATATGTTAATCTTAGGGCAAATCTACCAGGAGGAGAGAAAGAGAGCAACTATGCCGGTGAGAGAAATGGCAGGAGAAATGGTGAGAGAGAGGAGTAATGGTTCGAGGCAGTGTGAAACTAGATCCGATTGGATCCAGGTTAGCTGAACATTAATGCCCAACTTAGGCGTTGCTGGAACAGTAACGCCTAGGCCATCATGTTTGGTAACTACCATGAATGTCCCAATATATCAGACCACCACCTTCGATTAAGAAGCCTTTAAAGGGATGCCATCTTTGGCTGTGTCGAGGGAGCTAGGTGAGCGACTGAATTGATGAAAAATCGACCAGAATCCAATGAGTCCTAACCTATTTTTCAAATTTTCATTTTCCCCAATTTCTCATGAAAAAATCGAGAAAAATGAAAATTTGAAAAATAGGTCAGGACTCATCGGATTCTTGTCAATTTTTCGTCGATTTAGTCGCTCACCTAGCTCCCTCGACACTACCAATGATGGCGGCCCTTTAAAGGCTTCTCAATCGACAGTGGTGGCTTGATATCTTGAGATATTCATGACAGTTACCAAATATGGTGGCCTACCACCATGTTTAGCAACGCCTAAGTCGGGCGTTACTGTTCAATTGGCCGGGCGAGTCTGGATCTAATCGGATCTGGTTCCAGAATGCCCCAAACTATTATATTCTACCCTTTTAAAGAAATTTTGCCCTTAGAATTTAGAAAAATACATGAAGAGATATGGATATTTCTCTCGTATCTCATCCTCGAGCAACAAAGTAGCCTCGCTCGGTGAATGATGGCTCCAATGAACCTTTACCATCCTAAAAACTCGGTGGCACAAGATTTGCTCCTTTCTATCTAAGATTCCTGGGCACCTCTTCATAAAATAAATCTTCACGTATGTGAAGCAACTTGACCTCAATAACATGTGAAGGGTCAAAAATATACTTTTGCAACATGGATATATGAAATACGTTATGTACTCCACTCAACAATGACGACAACTCCAATTGATAGGCAACATCGCCAACTCGTTTCAAAATCTGGTACGATCCAATATAAGGACTCAACTTACCTTTCTGTCTAATGCGAGTCACTCCTCGAGTTGGATAGACTTTTAAGAATACATAATCATCAATCATAAACTCTATATCATGACATCTTTTATTTGTCTAACTCTCTTATCGATATTGAGTTATTTTAATGTGTTAACGAACAAAATTCATCTTATCTGATGATTGTCAAAGCATCTCTAGACCTGTTGTAGGTCGTAGCACATGAACATCCCAACATAATGGAGTCCTGTATTTTTTTCTATAAAGCATCTCGTAAGGTGACATCTCAATGCTCGATTGGTAACTATTATTATAGGTAAACTCAATAATGTTTAACAGGTTTTGTATCATCATTTTGGACTTGGGTCGAAGCATTGAGGTAGCACAAAGTGTTTTGGTGGGTTTGGGTAAGATGTGGGTGTCTATTTGGTTAGAAAATAGTTCACATTCGTCGGATTTTCTATTTTCTATAACTTACCTTTTTCATTCTTGGTTTTCGGCAAAACACCATCTATGGTTTTTCTTGGACTTGATCGAAAGAGAACATATAGACGGAGAGCCGGATACCATTGATGGCCTTGATCATTGTCGTTAAACTTTTGTCTCAAAATCCTTTAAAATAAAGGTTCTTAAACCTGGGCCAAAACCCAAATTTTGTTAAGCAGCTAAATCAAGCAGGTGAAGCCTGATCGAGAAGCAGATCCAAAACAGGTCAAAAAGCCAAAGTTCAGCCCGACCATATGAAAATAAGGCCGAAAAGCAAAAGAAACATTCCAGACAGAAGCAGACTTCAGCCCCGGAATGTGAAATATAAAGACAAAGCACCGATAAAGATGTCAGAAATCCAACCCCAAGCTTGAAAAATCATAAAACAAACAAAACAAAGTTCGGAAGGTGAGAAGATGGTCGAACAAGAAGGTTGGGAAAACCCCAGCATAAAACGGAGCACTGAGGAAGTTAGTGTCCGTGAATAACCGTCCGTCTCAAAACACCAAGAAGGACTGAAGAAATAAGATTTTGGATTGGATCTGGACATAAATATTCAGATCTAGACCCAAATAGTGTTTGGATCGGATTTGGATATCAAAACCCAAATCCTAGATCCAAACCCATGACCCACCCCTTTGCCTATAAATAGGACCCAAGAGGATAAAAAGCTCACGTGAACTTGCTTGGGAGCCTTGGGAAGAGAGAGAGTGAGTGGGTGCAAAAGTCAACTCCAGGGTTTTTTAAAGTTCAAAATTGATTTGAAAATGGTTTTTGAAAACAAGGGGTTTGTTTGAAAATAATCTTATTTTGGGGTGTTTACAGCTGCTAAATTTCATTTATGTTTATTGATACATGCTATGTGTTTGATTTTCCATTTTTTTTACCCCAATATACATTGTAAGATCTTGTATCTCCTAATCGTCTCTATACTTATGCTATGACAATAATTTCCTTCATTTACTTCAGTTCTTTACATTTTAATTGCTATAGATTATCTTTTAATTCGGATGAAATACATTCACGTATTTTATAGAAACTAAAACTCTGTTTTCTACACTACATATATCCGATGAATTATTTTTATTTCCTTACTCGTTACTCAAATGCGATAAAATTTTACACACCTAATCTACACACATATACCCCATTGTCAACAAACTTTTCAAGAATTTTAGGATCATGTAAGAATGTAAATAAAATTAGAAAAAAAAAAATGAAATCGAAGCAGAGTCTATAAAACACGCACTTTCTACTATAGAGGTTAGGTAATAATCCCATAACATTGTCTACAGTAAACCATTTTGATTAAAAATGGTCCCATTAAAAATCTTAGATCTATAGCTTTCCAACAAGACTAAGTTCATTGTAGCCCTTCTTCAAGTTGGTGCAGCCCTTTGGTTTGAGCCTAGGTTAATACAAGGCTTGAACCCATGCCCTTGATCAAGCCCATAAGGCTAGCCCACTTGAAAATATCTAGCACACCAATTTTCTCTCACCTACTTCATGCAATCTCTCTCCAAGCCCTCTAGGATTTCACGTGAACTTGTGGGCACCCCCTCACCTCTATTTATAGGTAAATGAAGTGGGTCCTAGGTATGCATCTTGGATTTGGATTTTGAGATCCAAATCCGATCCAAACACTATTTGGGTCTAGATCTGGATATTTGGGTCCAGATCCTATCTAAATTTTTGTTTCTTCAGTCCTTCTTGGCGTTTCGAGACGGATGTTTTGTGCGGGCCCTAGCTTCATCAATGCTCCATCTTGTGTTGGGTTTTCCCCAACTTTGTCGTCTGAACTCCTTCTCACCTTTCTAGACTCTGTTTCACTTGATTTTTGTTGTTTCAGGCTTGGATTTCTGCTATTTTGGTGAATGTTCTTGGCTTGGCATTTGATGCTCCAAGCTTGCAGTCTGCTTCTGGCCTGGGCTTTCCTTTTGCCTTTTGATTTTGAGGTATTTAGACTATCTTAACATGCTTTGGTTTTGACTCACTCCCTAGGTCGATTTCTATAAAATCCCCTCCTACATAATTTGAAGGTTTTTCTAAGTCAAGGATTTTGTGAAACTCAAGAAGCTCGGAGGTTTGATCCTCCTCAGGGAAAAGGGGATCCTCCTCCATGCTTTAATCATTCTCGAGAATTTTGAATCCTAGAGAAGTTTGAGTTGATGCATGCTTTTCACAAACACCTGGTTTTGGTTTTAAAATTTTTGCAAGTATTGAAGATTTTGGGCCTTTTATAAAGACAACTTTCTCTTCAAATTTCTTGGCTTTTTCGAAATTTCTACCAGGAGCTGGTATGTACAAAACTTTGTTTTTGTTTTTTTTTGGTTTTTCCATTTTTTTGGTTTTTTGTAAAGAAAAGACATTGGGAGAAATGCAAATCACACTTGTTTTGGTTTTTCCTCAATTTTCCAATGTTTTTGGGTTTTGAGATTTTTTCAATTGTTTTTGAATTTTGAGAATTTGTAATTTTTTTGGCTTTTTGGTTAAAGAGGGGTCTTCCATCATACCTACAAAGAAAACGCCATGAATCAGTCTCTAAATAAGAGATCTAAGCTATAGGTCTCATTTTTAGTAGGTTCCATGGCACCCTTGACCCTAGTGGTCGTAGGTGGTGGTTCTGGGGGTATGCTTGGAATGTAGCCTATCTCATACCTATTTGGATTTGGATTTGGTAATATGAGCTCTAGACAACCTCGGTTTTTGTTCCTTAAACTTTGGTAAGGCATATAACCCATGTTTAGCAGCATGTTTCAAGGTTTTTTGGTTTTTGAAAATTCTTTGTACAGAGGATGACCTTGGAACTTAATGTCATCCATGTCATGGTCAAATGGCTTTTTGTTTAGGGATTTTGAAAATATTGGGAGTTTGGCTTTACCTAGGTTGGTAACGACTTTTGGCGGGCCAGCTTTGGGCTGCCCCTTGATGTACACGACTTTCCTAGGTTTTTGGAGGACGGACTCGTATGGTTCGTCCAAGGATTTCACGGGGTTGGTCCCGTAGGCCTTATGACTTGACAAGCAAGGGAAGTTTTGAATTCCCCTTAGTTGAAGATGACTTTCGCCTAGAATTACCACGATTTGGTTCTCATAGGAGATTTTTACACACCTATGGAAGGTGGATGGCACAGCCCGAAGGCTATGTATCCATGGTCTTCCCAGAAGTAGGTTGTAATGGGGGTGTATGTCTAAGACATGGAACACTCCTGTGTGGGTTATGCCCCCTATTTCCATGGGTAACTCTATGACTCCCAAAGGTTTTGATGCATTCCCATCGTATCCAGTGATAACGATGGGGCTTGGGTTTACAAAAGTCAGGGTAACTCCAATTTGACAAGCCACATGTAACGGAAGGATATTGAGACCTCTATAAACAATAAAAATTCTCACTTCCAGCTTTTGAGGCCTGAAATGAACCTTCTCATGCCTACGTCGCTTTTAAAGGGTGTGCCAGCTAGCTTACTTAAACTAGGGAAGGTTTTTGAAATTTTTGACTTCTTTTGGTGATTGTGGATAAGCGGGATCTTTTCGTTAAAACCTTCTTGAATCGATACTCAAGGGTTGGTTTTAACTCTTAGAAAACCTTTGATCTTTTAAACAAACGTATACTTTTGAAAGAAAAGTAAGTGTTTCGATGATTGTATGCCTAAATTGCAGTTTTTATTATGGGGGTTGCACGTTTTCAAGTCTCTCGAGTTTTAGCTATTTAGGCCGGCTATGTGTGTGCATAAGTGGCCTAAATTCCGTGAGTTTGAGCGTAGATTCGGGGTTTCCTTTTGAAAATGCGCGAATGCAAGGATGCACCAAATGTTTTTCGGGTTTGATATGATGATGTGAGCTAGGCTCAAATTGAAAGCAACTCACACACACAACTTAATGTAAATACCTGAATGGAAGTGCAACTCACGCAGCTTAAGGGAAATACCCAAACTTGAAAGCAACTCACACAACTTGAATGTAAATTGCAAAATTGAAATATACTTATATCTTAAGAGCGGAAAAGCTCAATGTGAGTGAGTGCTTTTGGTGTGTAAATGGAAAGACAACTCACACGACTGGGATTGAACTTGTCGAAATTGAAATATAAGTATATAGTAAGAGCGGAAAGGCTCAATGCCCGCGTGTGTGTAGTGTGAAATTTAAATGACAAACTCACACGACATGAATTGAACTTTGCCGAAATTGAAATATAGATATATGATAAGAGCGGAAAGGCTCAATGCACGCATGTGTGTAGTGAGAAATTTAAATGACAAACTCACACGACATGAATTGAACCACCCGGAAATGTAAGTGCGTACATGACTTAATGTAAAACTCACGCAGCTGGAAAATATAGAAGTATGCTATATCTTATGAGCAACAAAGGCTCAAAACGTGCGTGAGAGTGTGGAGCAAGTGCTCAAGTACTTCTTGGGTGCGAGTGTGAAATTTAAATGACAAACTCACACGACATGAATGTAACAACCCAAATTGAATTGCAACTCACACAGCTTTCACTAAAGTAAATACCTAAAGGGAAATATATACTTTAGCTTAAGAGTGAAGGCTCAATGTGTGTGTAATCGTATGCAATTAAGAGCGGAAAGGCTCAAGTGCACGTGGGTGTTTTGTGTACGTCTAAGAGCAATATGGCTCGAGTGTACGTGTGTGCTTTGTGTATCAAGCACAAATATTACATTTCGGGGGGAGACTACGCTCCATTATTACAACCCCATATCGAATTAAATTAAATTTGAAATGAGTAAGGTAAAAACCAAATTTAAACACTTACAAGTGGTCGGCTTTTCCTCTCAACGTGCTTGGGGTTTTGTCCACCTTGGCAGCCAAGAGATGAGTCTCCCTAGGTGGGTTTGACGTGAGTTTATAGGGTAAGGGTATGCTTGGGGGAAGCCGGGTGCTTAGCTTAGAAAGGTCTTGGGTTCGGCCAAGATGTAGGGCTGGTATTGGCTAAGGTAGGTCACGGCAAGGTGCGGCCCTAGTTGAGTCTAGGTCGGTTTTGGGCCATGGGAGTTGGGTAGGTCACGCCTAAGGTGTGGGGTGTTAGGGTGTTAGGTTGGTGCTAGGTAGAAGGATGAGGTTGGGAGGTCTTGGCTAAGGTAGGGTCTTAGGTGTGGGCTGGGAGTTAGGTAGTGGGGTACTGGAGTTAGGCAGTGGGGTGCTGGAGTTTGGCGTTGGGACGCGACGCTGGGCTGCAGTGCGGGGGTTACGGCAGGGATGGCAGGCGTGCTAGGGATAGTGGGGTGCGGCGCGGCAGGTGTTGCAGGGGGTTTGGCTGGGAGAGGGTGCAGGCGGTAAGGTTGGGGTGCTAGGGTAGGTGTGGTGCTAGGGTGGCCGAGAGATGGGAGTCGGTTGGTGTCTAGGGGAAGTGTAGGAAGGGGTTCAAACCGAGTGCAGCTGCACTCGGTTGGGTTTAGATTTAAGTAGGTTAGGGGGAAGTTTGGGTCGGTTTAGGTGAAAGGGGCTAGGTCTAGGCTAGTTTAGGGTTAGGTTTAATGGGGTCGGTTAGGTGGTTTAGGCTAGTTTAGGGTGAGGTTGAGAGACCTACCTCTTGGAGCCGGTCCACCATGCTTTGCCCATGCTTCCACGCCCTTGTGCAACCCTTCTTCAAGTTGGTGCAGCCCTTTGGTTTGAGGCTAGGTTCATACAATGCTTGAACCCATGCCCTTGATCAAGCCCACATGGCTATGGCCCACTTGAAAATATCTAGCACACCAATTTTCTCTCACCTACTTTATGCAAGCTCTCCCCAAGCCCCTTGGATTTCACATGAACTTATGGCACCCCCTCACCTCTATTTATAGGCAAATGAGGTAGGTCTTGGGTATGGATCTTGGATTTGGATTTTGAGATCCAAATTCAATTCAAACACTATTTGGGTCTGGATTTGGATATTTTGGTGGATGTTCTTGGCTTGGCATTTGATGCTTCGGGCTTGAAGTCTGTTTCTGGCCTGGGCTTTCCTTTCACCATTTGATCCTGATTTTATTAGGCTAGAATGCTTTCTGGGCTTTTGAACCTACTTTTTGAGACTGCTTTTGATCAGGCTTCACCTGTTGGTTTTGGCTTTTATACAAAATTGAGACTTGACCCGAGTTTGAGAAAATCGTATTTCGAACGGGATTTAAAACAGAAGTTTAAAGCTTTTGCAACTCCTGGGTTTTCGAAAACTCAAAATCTGGTTTTGAAATGGATGTTTTAAACCAGGTGTTTATTTTTTAAAAATCGTTTGATTTTGGGGTGTTTACAACCTCCTCCCCCATCAACCAAACACCTATCTAGAGAATGGTGATTCAATACCACCTCGATATGCAGGGCTTGGTTGTGGGTTTCATATGGTCTTTCTATCTCATCTTTCGAGAATACAATTGGTGTTTTAGCACAGATGGGTGCCACTAGGAAGGACATGGACTCATGAGTTATAGTCGAGTTAACCTTGGCTCTTTCTAAGATTTTTTCTAAAACTTGTCTATGCCTAGGAGAAGTTTGGATTAACTCTAGGATAGACATGTTTATCGGGATCTTTACCTTTATCCATGACCTGCAATGCCCTAGGAATGCATGCTTTTGAAGGGCTAGGAATATTGACCACTTTTTTAGCATTTTTTTCTAGATGTGGGGGTTGATAGATCCTTCTAGACCTGATCACCTCTCCCACAGCAAGCTCGCTCCTATGTTGGCTCTATTTTTGTGCTTTGGAGCACCCAGAATTTCTAAGATGGCTCTAGTCGGGGGCAGGACTCTAAGCGCTCCCCGAATCACTACTTGTGTGGCTTTTTTGTATATGATGATAGAAGGTGGTGTGTGACAAGTAGTGAAGCTAGTATATGATGCATGCACTAAACCTTTTGAAGTTGAGAAAGCACATACCTCTTTTGTCTTCCCACTGGTACTCGCGTGATTGGGGAAGGGTTCTTTGAGCACAGCTTGGGTAGGCTCTGGTTCCTTAGTGACTTGGAACTAGCCCTGCTCTATCAAGTTTTCAATTTTATTCAAAAGGTTGAAACATTTGTTCGTATCATGGCCTTTGAGCTGATGATATTTGCAAAATTTGTTCAAAAATCTCCCTTTTGGAGGGGTTCCCTCGAGAATTTCGAGGAGTATTACCAACCCTTGGGCGAGTAGGAGGTTAAGGACCTCCGAGACAGGCTGCCCCAATGGGGTATACTCCCTTTTTTCAAATGTTTTTTGAAAAATTTTCTCATTTTTTTGTTCGAGCTTCTTTGAAGTGCCCGCCAGGTTTGATTCCACTCGGACATTTGCAATCTTTTGGGGTTTTGCCCCTTTGTCCGCCATGGGTAGCCCGTAAGTTTCGGGTTTTTCAAATCTCGTTTTTGGAAGAATTTTTTCCTTCCACAAGTCATCATAGACCCCCTTTTTCAGATTGGTTTCAAACAGGAAAGCCTTTTTAATTAACTTGTGAAAGGTGAAAATTTCATGCAATGACAGAAGAGTTTTTATCTCCGTTTTAAAGTTTTCAAGGATGAGCATTACTGCGCATCCTTCGGAGATTGGCTCTCTCACTTGCCCAAGGAGGGACCTCCATCGAACGATGAATGCATGTACATCCTCGTTCGAAGCTTGTTTTGCATCCCTCAAGGTGTTCAACGTGGGCGTTACTTTTACGTTGTGCAAAAATCTTTGTATAAAGCTGTTTGCTAACTCTTCAAAAGTAGCGAACTGACTTAAGTCGTAGGAAGCAAGCCATTTTGAAGCAGTCCTCTTGAGGGAAAGGGGAAACCAATATATCCATTTTGCAGAGTCCTTTTTCTTTTTGTGGGCTCTACGAGAAAAGAGTTGCAGGTGGGATCTAGGATCCCCTGTGCCATCATACAGATGGAAATTCGATATATCGTCATCACTATCTGTTTCATAATCCAAAGGAAGGAAGTCAGATAGGGCGTACAATCTCTTCTCTTTGTTTTGACCCTTTAACAGTTGTTGAAGGGATTTTCGATCCTTCAGTGTGAAGGAATCGTGATATTGGTCCCCCTCCATTGTGGAGGTTTCCTTGGGTTTTTTGGACTTGCCAGGTCTTTTCTTAGCTTTGGTGGGTTCGCCATGAGACGAGCAAGAGTCGACTGCCTCAGCCTCTTGGCTAAGGGCATCGATTCTTGCATCGACTTTTGCTTCGAATTCCCTATGCAAGTTTTATAACTCTTCTTTTTTGCATTTGAGTTGAGTTTTTGAAATTTTCTTTGAAGGGAACTTAACGAGTGCGAGGCTCAGCTAGTCACTTCATTGGAGCCTGAACTAGACATGACTCTAAAACTTTTTGAAATCCTACAAGTGCAAACAGGCGAAAGTTTAAACACTTTTCAGAGTTTTATTTGTTTTATCAAAGTTTGTTTAAGACTCGCGTCCCATCGGGCGTGCCAAAAATCTATAGGCGTGAAAATTTTCACTTCTGGTTTATGAGACCGGAAATGAACCTTTTCGTGCCTAAGTCATTTCTGCGAGCGTGTCAGCTAGCTTACTCAAGCTAGCGAAGGTTTTTGAAATATTCTGATTTTCTAGCGATTGTGGGAAAGCGGGATCTTTTCGCTTAAACCTTCTTGAACCGATGCTCAAGGGTCAGTTTAAACGCTTAGAAACTTCGATTTTTCAAATCAAATATGAACTTTGAAAAGATCAATGTTTTATGAATATCGATGTATGCCTTGTTTGCAAATTTTATTACGACTTTTGGATGACCCTAAGTCTTTTGAGTTTTAGCTATTAGGCCTGATATGTGTGTGAATATGTGGCCTATTTTCAACATGGTTTGAGCGTGGATTCGGGGGCTTTTGAAAGCGAGCGAATGCAAGGATGCAGAAATCTTTTTTAGGTTTTGAAAGTGATGATGTGAGCTAGGCTCGAATTGAAAGGGCAACTCACACAACTTTCACTAAGGTAAATACCCAAAATTGAAGTGCAACTCACGCAGCTTTCACCAATGTAAATACCCGAAATGTAAGGCAACTCACGTGACTTAAATGTAAATCCACACAAAGGGAAATGCAACTTGACTTGAAGTAAACTTACACGACTTGAAAATATATAAATATGTTGTATCCTAAGAGCGAAAAGGCTCAATGTGTGTGAGTGTAAAGAGTGAAAAGACTCGAGTGCTTGTGGGTGTTTCTCGTGTGAAATTTAAATGACAACTCACACAACTTAAAGTAAATCCACTCGAAATTAAATTGCAACTCACACAGCTTTCACTAAAGTAAATACCCAGATTGAAGTATATTGTAAACACCCCGAAATCCCACGAATTTCTCAAATCCATCTGGTTTTATAAAAGCAGCCCCAAAGGGCTATTTTGAGTCTGGAAACCCAAGAGCCTTCCAGACAACCCTGTATATATGTTTTAAACTTTTATATTTCAAAAATACATGATATGGTTTTTAAAAAAAAATTTTAAACATGTTTTTGAAACCCCGAAGCAGCTTTGGCCTAATCCAGACAGGACCAGGAGAGCTAAGGAGAGCCCGGAACCGGAGCACATGTCGAGCCCGGCACAGCAACTCTCATATCAAATCCACACCCCCAGGATCTCGAACGTCCAAGACCCTGTTATCATCGAAACATTGTTTAAAGTCATCTCCGGAAGGCGAAAATAGAGGCAAACGATCATGTTGGCGAAGACCCAACACAGACGGAGCACTGATGCTGTCAGGCCCCGCACAAACCGTTCGTTTCGAACACAGCTCGAAGGAGTCAGAGTTCAGTTTGGATAGGATCTGGACCATATATATCCAGATCCCAATCCAGACCCATGTATGGACTTGGATTTGGATTTGGATTCAAAAATCCAATCCAATATCCATATCCATGGCCCACATCACCTTCTCATAAATGGAGGTGGGGCCCACTTGAATTTCACGTGGGATTATGGGCATGAGAGAGAGTGAGGGGTGGATAAGATCAAGTGTGTGTTGTAATTAAGCTTGACTTGTGTGTCAAGTTTGGGGTTAATCATGTGGGTTAGCCTAATTAAGTGGGTTTAAGCTTGTAATTAGCCAAAACCTAACCTAGGGCTGCACCAACATGATGTGGTTAAGGTCTATGGGCCATGCAAAGGGAGCTCCTTCACCTAAACCTAACCAAAAACACTTAATCCTAGCCTTCCACCCTAATCCGGCCCTAATCTGAGCCTAATCACCTAACCCACTTCCCTAATCCCGGCCTAATCCCAACCTAATCACCTAACCCACTTCCCTAATCCTTCCCTAAACCTAGGTTAATTTCCCTAAACCTAGCCTAATCACCTAACCTACCTCACTAAACCTCACCCTAGAACCAACCCACCTAGCTAAACCCTAAACCTCTAAACCACCCCTAGCCCACAACCTACCCAAACCACTTGTATTGAAAATATCTGGCCCTACCCTTTCTAGCCCACCTTATCACCACACCACCCTACCTAAACCACCTAACCACTACCCCAAAACCAGCCCTAACCGACCTAGCCCAGCCCTATATAAACCCCCCCCCTTGGGGGCGGGTTTTCCCATCGAGAAGCCCTCCTCCACCAGCTGGGTCCTCCCCTTTCCAGCCCAATCGACTCCCATCTTGTTCCACCTGCACCACCGCCTGCGCCACTACCTCCCAGCCGAGCACCACCACCGCCACCACCATTCCAGCCGAAGCCCCCATCGCCATCCTCTTCACCCGACCGAACCAGCCGAGCCCTCACATCCGTCTGCTCCTCAACCACCCGCCGCCTTCCACCATCCGGTTAGTACCCTACACTCCACCTTACTCCTTCTTCACTCCCTCTCCACTCTCAGCCACCTAACCCACTACCATATCAACCTAAGGCCAGCCACTAGCCGCCACCACTCCCCCTCGGCCAGGCCCATAACCACCCTAACTACCTGTCACTACCTAACGACCCTAGCTATACCCGGTCATCCCATTGAACCCCCTAAGTCCTGTCCACTCTACCTCACCACAACCACCCTTTCCTTACCCCATATCCTAGCTGCCACCCTTCCCTTACACCACTCCTAGCCGCCCTAGCAACCCGCCACCATCAAGTCCTCCTAGTCGGCCACTCCAACCGACTGTCACCTTTTCATTCGGCCAGCCATCTGCCAGCCATAACCTTCCCCTAGCTAGTTCCCTTCCCTTAGTGCCATACTCCCTTAGTGACCCTACTTAGGCCCTCTAGCCCAACACGCCAAAAACATCCCTTCCCTAGCAGCCGGCCACCTTCAAGGTGCCTCTTCTGCGCACCAAGGACATCCGGCCAGCACCTCCCCTTGCTGTTCAACCTCGCGGAGCTCCCTTTTGCAGCCCAAGGCGAAGTCCAAGCCCACGCTCAAGCAAGGCATCTTCGGACCAGCTATTAGTAAGTGCCTAACTTGGTCTTTAGTTGTATACTTGCTTGAGATTCAATTCGATACGGGGTTGTAATAACGGAGCATAGTCTCCCCCCGCTTGTAATAACGTGGCTTGGCACACCCACACACGTGCACTCTCTTAGTTGTGCACGATTTTGAACACACACGGGCCTAATCAGCCCCTAATACATAAATATATACATATACTTTAATTTTGTAGGGTTTTGCTTAAGTTGGGTGTGTTGTCTTTCAATTCAAGCACTCACACACATTGAGCCTTCACTCTTATTTGAAAGACCCAAGTAAGGGCCGACCTATACTATTTGGGTTTTCATTTCAAGTCGTGTGTGTAAGTCTTTCAATTCAAGCACTCACACACATTGAGCCTTCGCTCTTATTTGAAAGACCCAAGTAAGGGCCGACCTATACTATTTGGGTTTTCATTTCAAGTCGTGTGTGTAAGTCTTTCAATTCAAGCACTCACACACATTAAGCTTTCGCTCTTATTTGCAAGACCCAAGTAAGGGCCGTGTTATACTATTTGGGTTTAATTTCATGTTGTGTGCGTAGTACTTCAACTCAAGCACTCACACACATTGAGCTTTCGCTCTTATTCCCAAGACCTTAATCAAGGCCATACTGCAAGTTATATTTGGAATTTCATGTTGTGTGCGTAGTACTTCAATTCAAGCACTCACACACATTGAGCTTTCGCTCTTATTCCCAAGACCTTAATCAAGGCCATACTGCAAGTTATATTTGGGTTTAATTTCATGTCATGTGTGTAAGTCTTTCAATTCAAGCACGCACCCACATTGAGCCTTCGCTCTTATTTGCAAGACCCGAGTAAGGGCCCATATACATACTCTATATACATATCTCCCTTCGGCATTTACATTACAATTTCCCTTCGGTTATTTCCCTTCGGCATTGTCTTTACATTCGGGTTTTCCCTTTGGAGTAGCGTGAGTTTGCATTGCATCTACGCCATACCACAAGGTAGGACGCATATTGCATCAAAGCAAGCCCCGCTCAAATTCGCCCATGTAGTGGAGTGTTCATAACACACAAACTAGGTGGCCCATAAAGGGATAAAAGGAAAAGACTTAGGCACGTGCAAATCCACGTGATCTAAAATCTGCAATCGCATCTAAAAGACCCGAATTAGACACCTCAAACCGCTTCGTAGGCTTTCTATCCCAAAAACTCGATTTTTCAAAGCGTACAGATTGACTCTTGCGCATCGGTGCAAGAAGGTCTGTGACGACAAGAGCTCACTTGCTCACAATCGTCATGATTAGAAGTCAGTTTAAAATATATCTTCGCTAGCTTAGGTAAGCTAGCTGGCACGCCCTGTTTACATAAATAGGCCTTAGACGCACGAGAGGATCCATTCCAAGCCCAGAAAAGGCGAAGAGGCGTGGGGATTTTCGCGCGTCTACATATATACGTTTAGCTTAAGAGCGGAAAGGCTCAATGTGTGTGAGTGTGAAGAGCGGAAAGGCTCGAGTGGGTGTGGGTGTCTTTGTGTGAAATTGAAATTGCAACTCACACAACTTGAATGTAAATCCACCCGAAATTAAATTGCAACTCACACAACTTTCACTAAAGTAAATACCCAAATTGAAGTACATATGCTTAGCTTAAGAGTGGAAAGGCTCAATGTATGTGCAATATAAGAGCGGAAAGGCTCAAGTGCACGTGGGTGTCCTTTGTGTGCAGTTAAAAGCGAGAAGGCTCAAGTGCACGTGTGTGGCTATGTATCATACACAAATATTATATTTCGGGGGGAGACTTCGCTCTGTTATTACAACCCCGTTCCAAATTGAATTTACTTTAAACGAGTAATGTAAACCGAATGTAAATAACACTTACAAGTGGTCGGTTTTGCCTCTTGAGTTGCTCGGGTCTGTCCTTCTTTGCAACCGCAAGGTAAGTCCCTTTAGGTGGGTTCCGACGTGAGGCTTGGGTGTAGATTCACTTGGGTGTAGCCAAGTGGGTTTGGGCTTAGTCTTGCCTGGGTTTGGCCAAGGTGTCTTGGTTAGATTTAGGATATAGCGGGTCTAGTCCTAGCTAGGTCTAGGCTTTGGTTTAGGAAGATGGGAATGAGCTAGGTGCAGCCAGCACCTAGCTTGGTTAGGATTTAGAGGGGGTAGGTCAAGCCAAAGGTGGCTCGAACCAAGGTAGGTCCTAAGGTGCAGGTTAGGGTGCGGGACTTAGGTGGGGCATGGCAAGGGTGTGGCTGGGTCGCAGCAGGGCGCGGCAAGGGCGCAGGCCGAGGTGCAGGCTGGGGGGGCTACTGGGGTGTGGCAAGGGCACAGCAGGGGTGCGGCAAGGGCGTAGTCCAGGGTGCAGGTTGGGGTACAGGCCGGGGCGCCGGTGATAGGTTTGGGTGGTATATGGGTTAGGTTTGGTGAGGTTAATGGTGAGGGGCTGGGTCAAGTGGAGTCGGTGGTAGAGTGGCTGGGTTAGGTGCTAGGTGAGGTCGGTTTAGGGTGGTTTAGGTGGAGTCGATTTAGGGCTAGTTAGGGTTTTAGGTGAGGTTGGTTTAGGCTTGTTAGGGTTGAGTCGGTTGGTGGGGTGTTTAGGTCAAGTGGGCTAGGTCTAGGCGGTATGGGCTAGGTTAATGGTGAGGGGCTGGGTCAAGTGGAGTCGGTGGTATGGTGGAGTCGGTGGTGGGTGTAGTCGGTTGGTAGGGCTAGTTAGGGTTAAGTCGGTGATGGCTGAGTGGAGTCGGTTGATGGGTTATGGGTTAGGTTAGGGTTAAGTGTAGTGGCTAGGTTAGGGTTAGGTTTAGGGGCATACCTTGCAGCCGTTCCACCTTGGGCAGCCCACGCTAGGTCCACCTTGAGCCTCCATGGTTGCAGCCATGTCTTGATCAACTCCACCTTTTTGTAGCCCTAGGTTAGGTCAAGGTCACAAGGCTTGCACCTCACCCTTGATTGAGCCCACATGGCTGCCCACCAATGTTGACTTTTGCACCACACTCTCTCTCTCTTCCCAAGGCTCCCAAGCAAGTTCACGTAAACGTTTTCACCCCCCCCCCCCTTGGTCTTATTTATAGGCCAAGGGGTGGGTCTTGGGTTTGGATCTTGGATTTGGGTTTTGATATCCAAATCCAATCCAAACACTATTTGGGTCTGGATATTTATGTCTAGATCCAATCCAAAATCTTCTTTCTTCAGTCCTTCTTGGTGTTTTGAGACAGGCGGTTTTGCACGGGCCTTGGCTTCCTCAGCACTCCATTTTGAGCTGGGTTTTTCCCAGTCTTCTTGTCCGACCATCTTCTCACCTTTCGAACTTCGTTTTGTCTGATTTCTGATTTTTCAAGCTTGGGATTGGATTTTTGACAGTTTCATCGGTGCTTTGGCTTTGTATTTCACATTCCAGGGTTGAAGTTTGCTTCTGACCTAGATGCTTCTTCTGCTTTTCAGCCCTGTTTTCATTTGGTCGGGCTGAACTTTTTACTTTTTGACCTGTTTTGGAGCTGCTTTTTTATCAGGCTTCACCTGCTTGTTTCAGTTGCTTTACAAAATTTGGGTTTTTGGCCCGAGTCTAAGAACCTTTATTTTGAAGGATTTTTAGAAAAAAGTTTAAAGCTTTGCAACTCGGGGTTTTGAAAGTTCAAATGGATGGTGGCCGGTGGCTCTTGGAGATGGGTGACATCTCCCCTTTTCTTCCTCTCCCTCTCTCTCTCTCTCTCTTTCCTTCTTTGTCTAGCTACAGGAATTCTTTGCTTTCTCTCTCTCTCTTTGATGCCTCTAATCAGCCCTCCAAGGCCCCTTTGTGGGACATGAGAGTGGTCTCCCATGAGCTCATGTGGGTTGGTCTTGGTTAAAGGTGCAGCCCTAGGTGCAATCGGTCAAGGTAAATCACATGTTCTTTGTGCAGTTTGGCCATAGAATGGTGTGAAACAAGGTGTGAGCTTGATGTGGGGGCTCTCCCTTGTCTTGATGCCATTTGAGTTCTAAGTGCAGCCCATGATTACTCCCTCCTCTTGTTGCCTTGCTCATTTCCTTTGACTTGGTCATGGTGTAACATGACTATCCCGCCTTCTTGTTTGGTCCTTATTCAAGCTTGGATTATCTTGAACTTAGGTAAAGTGGTTTTTACCGAACCATTTGATATTGAATCACCCCACCACTTGATTCATATGTGACCCAAGTTTTCCCTTGAACCTTGGCTTGGGTCGAGTCTTGCCTGCTTGGGATTTGGGTTGAACCTAGGTCCAGTCTTGCCTTGAGTTGATCCCCTGCTTGCCTTATTTTTTGCCTTTGCAAATCTTCCCTTATCTTCTTCCTGAAACTTTCATCTCCTGTTGGTTTGGGCCTCGCTCTATTTTGGGCAAATCAACATTTCCTTTTGTGTTTCAAAATTTAAATTTTATAATCTCGAGGTTTTAAAATATTTTCCAAAACCCTTTTTATTTTGAAAATGATGTATCTGATTTTATGAAATTCATAGGACATGTTCAAATCATGGATTTTTAAAATATGCTCCAGTTTGTTTTGAAAATATTTTTAGGGTGTTTACAGGTGACACTTTTATCCTTTCTTGCTCTCTGAGTTAATCTCTTTAATGCTTGTGGACCGCTTTAACCTCATGATGGGTGTAGGGTCGTTTGATATAGGATCTTCCTCGACCAAGTGTGTTTTGGAAGTAAAATGGTTCATGGTTAGCTGTGTCACTTGACGCTTTTTGCTTGAGCTTGAGCCATCATCGAACGTGAGCCTTTTGAGTTTTTGAGGTGCTGCTCCTTTTTCCTTCATATTTTAAACCTCTTTATTCTATTTTTGTCATTTTATATATTTTATTTTTGTAAAGATAAATAGTCATTTATAAATATTTACAAGTAGAACTTATTTTGTGCCAAATGCCCCATTTTAACTTCTACAACACTTACTTGAAGAAAGCTTGCTTGAAACATCAAAATTTTTCCAATACATCCTTTACGGTAAAATGGTCATTTGTGGATTTTATATAGTTGAAATTTATTTTGGTGGGGCTTGAATTACCCCTTATCTTTAGGAAATTTTGGGTGTTTACAGATTCCCCTCTTTGTTTGACAAAGAATAACATCGCAAAAATTTTTCTTTCAAGATTTCATTTAAGAGTATGAATTTTCCCTTTTCTTGCTAGGGGATTCATTTCTTGAACTTGGGTTGTCGTAACTCTGGAAGAGGACTCCTACCCAAAGGGAATTTAATAGATCCAATGAAAACAAGGACATTACATATACACATGAGCATGAGGTGTGTGAGATGCAATGGATGAATCAAGTGTGTTAGAGACTCTATGAGACATTTTAGATCTTGACAAGACCTCATGAAGGTTGACTGCCTTAAGCGGGATGACTACTATGCCTATTTTCTTAATGCTTTGAAGTTTTGTAAAATCATTTTTGAAAGGTACTCTCCCTTAGTTTTCATTGACAGAACTTTCATCTCCCATATTTCCCTTAACTTCGGTCTTAGTTCTCCGTTAATCATGTGAAACTTTTTATTGTTGAAAAAGTTTAACAATATTTCAAAATTTCATTTCTCACACTATAAGGCCTAATCCTCAAACAAAATAAGATTCAAATTGGTATGTTCTATTCCTACTTTAAGAATATAATAATAGACTTTTTTCCTTTGAAATAAATATATGGGGCATAGGGAGAATTCTCATAGTCCCTTCCGAAGCGTCCTATGGTACAAAAGGAGAATTTTGAGGAATGTTTCTTTACTCTTTAAGTTTTAGATTTTCTTAACACTTTTTTTCTTTTGTAGGACTCTATATTGGAGGTTGATTTTTTCCTTTCCTTTCTTTTCTTTGGCTTCGAGGCATTTGGTCTTTGCTCATTTTTTTAGAGAGAGAGATGGAAAAACAACTTATCCCTTTAGATACTTGATTTAATCAAGTATGCCCTTTTTTCATAATAGCACATACTATTTGAAAATATTTTGTTATTTTGAACTAGGCTCTATCTTGTAAAATAAGGACTTTAAATGTTATTTAATAATTTTGAAAACACTATGACTTTTCATAGAGCAGTAATTCCTAGTTAAGAAATGTATACTCAACTTTGTCCCCTCTTAAAGAAATTAAAGACGATTTTTTGCAAAATCATTTCAAAAGAATTGGTGGTAAACTCTAAACATGATATTTTTGGGGATATTAGATATTTATAGGGTCTACCAAGTGTCTTCCCTCGATATCAATTAGCCAATATGTATTGTGAGTTATTACCCCTCTTATGATATAAGGACCTTCCCAATTAGGCCACCATTTTCCTAAAGGATGTGGACCACTTTAGTGTATGGTCTTCAACATGAGGTCTCCTACTTCAAACTGTAAGCCTTCATATGTTTATCATAATATCGGGCTATCCTTTGCCAGTATGCTTGCACATGATCCAATGCAAGGAGCCTCTTCTTATCAAGCAAGTCTAGCTCGGTTAGTCAAGTCTATTGTAGGGTCTCCATGAGTAAACAAGTGAGATGGATATGTGAAATGATTGCAACTTAGTGTGAATTGGAAGTATGGCATTTCTACCATAGACAAATTCAAAAGGTGTGGTATTTGTTAGAGTGTGTATGAAAGTTTTATAGGTCCATAGTGCCTCATCCTACTTCTCATGCTATGTCCTACCCCTTTTTAAGGTTTTCTCAATGATGCTTATGAGGATCTTGTTTGTAGCTTTGGCTTGGCCATTGCCTTGCGGGTAGTATAGTGATGAGAACTATTGTGTGATATCATAAGTCTTACACAACTTTCCACTTTCTTATTTTGAACGTAGTGCCATTATCCGGCACTAGGTCCCTTGGGATTCCAAACTTAGCCAAGATATTTTTCTTAATGAATGCCACTATATGTTGTCCTTGGACGTTTGCCAAGGACGTACTTCAACCCATTTAGAAAAATACTCGTTAGCTCCTAGGATGAACCTGTGTCCATTATATGCTATCCAGAAAATTGTCCCTATGATGCCAAATGCCTACATGGTGAACAACCATGGATTAGTAATGGAATGTAGTGAAGCTGATGGAATGTGAATGGAATGCCCATGCACTTGACACTATTGACATTTTTTTTGGATGATCATGACAATCTTGTTTGAGGGTAGACCAAAAATTACCTACCCTAAGTATTTTCATGGCCATCATAACTAATTGACATGGCCTCCACATTCTCCAATGTGAAAGTTATGCATGATGATTTTAGCCTTATTGTGGTCACCTCAATAAGATGCTCGAAAAGCTTTTTTTTCTACAAAACCCACCTGTGATGACATGAAGCATTGAAATTTTTCTAATAGAAGCTTTGTCTTTAAAAGAGACAAACTCAAGAAATCCCTATTTTCTAAAAAGTTTTTAATATCATGAAACTAAGGGTTTTCTTCTTGATTTTGGTTGCTTTGGCAAATCTCAAAATTTTGGTTTGATGGAACGGGTAGACATGAAACCTCGACAGATCAGGTATTGAGATTTGGATCAATCCTCAAAGAGGATCCCAAAGAAGAGAGATAATTTGCTATAGTGTTGTCCTCTCTACCAATATGTGTGTGTACATGATTTGAATGAGTGAGACCAACTTGGTGGCCAACTCGTAGTATGTAATCAACCTTTTATGTTTGATTTGCCAAAATTTTGAAACTTGGTTTATAACAAGTATAAAATCTCCAAAGACTTCAACACATGATTCCCCTAGTTTTTGTAAAGTTTTTATGCTTTGTATGAGTGCCTCATACTCAGCCATATTATTCGAACAAGAAAACTCCAGCGAAAAGACATTGGGATTTCTCCCTTTTCAAGAGATATGATGATGATGTTGACCCTTGCCCCTTACATATTTCTTGCCCCATCAAAATACATTTTCAATACTTGATTCTCGTTGTAACAATTGGCCAATACATGATAGTTCCAATTCTTTGTGAGTACACCCTCATCGGGTATTTCATCAAGTATGAGATATGTATCTTCAAAGGATAGGTGGGCCACATGATCGGTCAGGGTTTTACCCTTGATGGAAGTTTGATGATGAAACTTCAAATCATACTCTATTAAAAGAAGTTGTCATTTACCTAGCCTACCCATTAGGATAGGTTTTTTGAAAAGATGCTTGATGGGGTCGAGTTTAGACACTATTTAAATCTCATGATTCAAGAAATAATGTCTAAATTTTTTATATGCCCACACCAAGGCTAAGCATGTCTTCTCCATAGCTTGATAATTTCTCTTGATAATTTCTCTTGAAATATAGTAAATGGCATATTGCTTAAGGCTATCATCCTCATATTGTGCTAATAAAGTTCCCAATGCTTTTTCATGTATGGAAAGATATGAAAGCAAAGGTTTTCCTGATTTTAGAGGTTTCAAAATTGGAGGATTTACTAAATAGGTTTTCAATCTTTCAAAAGCCTCTTAACACTCAGAATTTCAAAGAAATTTGACCCATTTTCTCAAAAGCTTGTTGAAGGGTTCGCATCTTGTTGCCAAATTAGAGATGAATTGTCTAATAGCTTGGAGGCGACTTTGGAGGCTCCTAATTTGAGTTACATTAAAAACTGGAGGCATGTGTATGATGGCTCGACACTTAGAGGGGTCGATCTCTATGCCCCTTTGGCTAACCATAAACCCTAAAATTTTTTCAATTCCACTCCAAAAACATACTTTTGAGGGTTTAGTTTCATATAGTAAAGCCTAAGTCTTTTAAAAACTTTTTGCAATGATTATATATGAGCAAAATAGGTTTTTGATTTCACCAAAATATCATCCATATAGACTTCCAAAAGCTTATAGACTTGGTCATGAAAAATCGTCATTATGACTCTTTGGTAAGTGGCACCGATATTTTTCAAACCAAAAGGCATGACGGTGTAACAGTATTTGCCCCAAGATGTGGTAAAAGCACATTTGTGTTGATCTTTTGAAGCCAATTTGATTTTATTGTAACCCGAATAGCCATCGATAAAAGAGAACATTTCATGATTAGCCATGCTATCGACAATCAAATCAATATTTTGGAGTGGCTTTGTTCAAGTTTCTGAAATCAATGCAAATATTGATTTTTTCATTTGACTTTCACACAACTATATTTCAAAGCCAATCAGAGTAAGCAATGAGTTTATAGAACCAACCTTTAAAAGATCCTATAAACCCTCTTTAACTTGGAAGTGGATATCGAGATGGATTTTTCGAAGTTTGTGCTTGATAGGCTTAATACCAGTGTTTAAAGGTAGGCGATGTTTCACGACTTTAGGGTCTAATTCGGGCATATCCTCATAGGTTCATGCAAACACATCAATGTATAATTTAAAGAACTCTATGAAGGATATTGTTTCTAGTTCATATAGAAAAGTTCATATTTTCACACACTTAGGATTAGGTATAGAAAAGTTCATATTTTCACACACTTAGGATTAGTCTTGGTTCCTAGGTTGACTTCTAAAAAGTCCCCTCCCAAGAAACTTGAAGCCTTTTTTATGTCAAGGATTTTATGGAACTCAGGGAGTTCAATAGTTTGATCATCCTCTTTCATGAGGGGATCTTCCTCCTTCCTCTATTCCATCTTAAATGATTTGGCTTATAGAGAAGAATTTTCTAAAAGAGAAAATGATAATCCTTCATAAGAACATGATTTTTGGTTGAGGATGTACAAAAGTTTTGGCAAAATCATATTTTGCGATGGCACATGATTTTGAAAAACCGATTTTTTATGAAATTTTTGGTTTTTAGAATTTTTATCATTTTCTTTGGTTTTTTTAGTATTTTTGGTATTTTAAAGACAAGCTTTCGGAGAAGATTTTCTAAGATTTTCTCAATATTTTTGGTATTTTTGGTTTTTCAAATTTTTAAATTTTGTATTGTTTTGAGTTTTTCTAAATTTTTCTATTGTTTTTGGTTTTTGAAGATTGTCCAAATGTTTTTTATTTTTTCAAATATACATTTTTTTGGATTTTTGATAGAGGAAGTGGTACTTTCCATCAAGCCGCTTTTGAGCTTTGATTCATGCTTGCGGTTTGTGGGAAGGCTCTTTGAAAATAGCTTGGGAAGTCTTTGGATCCTTGGAGATGTGGAGCTTGTCTTGCTCAATCAAGTCCTATTTTATTTTTCAAAGAAAATCAATCATTTGTATCATGGCACTTTAGCCTATGATACTTACAAAACTCATTAAGAAAATGTCCCTTAGGGGTTGCCCCTTCGAGAACCGGTGGTAAGTTCAACAATCCTTGTGAAAAGAAATTTTTACGATATTTGTAAGCAATTGTCCTAGATGTGTATAGTCTCTTTCGGTTCTTTCATATTTTTTATTTTTTGGATTTTTAAAATTGAAGGTTTGGACTTGGGAAAAGAAGGTTTATTGGGGAGCTTCAACCCTAACACTTACTACCTTTTGAGATTTCACCACTCCATCCGAGGCAAACAATCCATTGAACACAGATTTTGGTTTTGAAAATAAGTCCTTAGCTTTCAAAAGGTTATCGTATGCCCCTTTTTCAAGTTTGGTTTTGAAATTTTCTAAAATCAACATTATCGCACAACTCTCGGATATGAACTCCTTAACTTGCCCGAGGAAAGATATTCATCTCACAATGAAGGCGTGGGCACCTTCACTGTGGACTATATTAGCATCTCTCAAAGAGTTGAGAGTTGGGGAGACCTCAATATTGTGTGAGAATCTTTGCATGAAGCAATTGCCAAGGTCTTCAATGGGGTGAATTGTCTCAAATCATATGAGGTCAACCACTTAGACGCATTCCCCTTGACGAAGTGTAGGAACCAATAGACCCATTTGGACATATCCTTTTTTTTATAGGCCTTTTTAGAGAAGAGTTGTAAATGAGATTTAGGATCTTCATTGCCATCGTATAAGTGAAAGCTTGGCATTTCATCCTCACTATTAGTTTGATAATTGGATGGTAAAAAATTTGATCGTGAGTATACCCTCTTTTCTTTTGATTGGCCTTTTAGCAATTGTTATATGTCCCTCTTATCTTTGAGGGTGAAAGACTCGAGGTTTCGTTCTCCTTCCTCAAATTGGGAGGTATGTTTGGCTCTCCGAACATAATTTGCCTTCCTATAGACATAGGATTGTTTTCCATGAGAAGAACATGACTCGATTGCCTCCGCATCTAGGCTTCGAGCGGCAATCTCTCTTTCAATCCTTAATTCTCTCAACTCTCTTTTTTGAGAGGCGATCCTATCATTCTGGGTTTTAGATATTGACTTCAAGGACTTTTGAGTTGTTTTCAAAAACTAGCATGTAGAACTTGAAGATGCCTTACTCAATATATCCCAAGATGAACCTTCTAAACTTGATATGCTTGGAGGTTTTGAACTTGTACTTTGAAGTTTTGGATGTATGACAAAGTTTTGAAAAACGTTTAGAATAAGACTCGAAAATCAACTTGTTTTGAAAGAACTCAATGAGATTAAAACGACTGCTCTAAGATCTAAGTCCCACTGGGCATGTCATATTTTTTGTAAACAAATTTTTTCTCCTTTATGCGAACTTAAAACTTTGCTTGCAAAAATGTACGCAAGCATGCCAGCAAGTTTACTCAAACTTGCAAAGAGATTTATCTAACTATTCAATGATTTGTAGGAAATTAGGTTCTTATCCACATAGGCCTTCTAGAACTGGCGCTCAAGGGTCAGCCTAGACACTTAGGATGAGTGATTTTGGAATCTAGAGTTTTTCCAAAATAATTTTGATTCAAAACTGTATTTTATAAAACGATGTTGATTTCACTTGGCCCAACTAGGTTCAGTTCTGTGAAAACAGAATTGGTTATGTTTTATAGAATGAAAGTTTGTATTTTCTATAGGCCCTTGTCAAGGTCCAAAAATACCAATAATTTTACCTAAGTGGGAACAAGGTGAGATTTTACTAGAAATTTTTATTTATATTTTTGGGTCCTTTGATAATCCAATAAAAAATCTAAGCAGAACTTTTAACCGAATGTTATTCTAAAATTTGGACAATGCCTGTGATTGAAATTTAGGGTCTCAATAAAATGCTTATATCTTTATGCTTGGGTTTTCTATTTTCATGAATATTATTAATTTGAAAATCTTGAAAGTTATCTTTCAAATGAAATCACTATTGATGGATTTGGACACCTACATACCGAGTTATAATGGTTTTACTAAATGAGTGTCACGGGATTTCTATCACATATAAGTTCAATTTGAAGTTGAGTGATCTTTGATGATTTTTTTATGAAAATTATATATATCCAAAATTTATTGAAATTTTATCAGACATTGGTCTGTGTATGTTACTCACGGACAAAATTTAGCAACATCTCACTTCATATTGCAGTTGAAAAATTAGGAGATCACAAAAGACCTCTGAAGTATGCTGAAACCTGCAGAAATTTCCTTATGAAATAATGATACATTCGATTAAAATCTTAATGGTTTAGTAATCAATCAAAGAAATTTATTGAGGACTTATGTTTATTTGAAGAAAAATTCATCTAGATATATATCTTTGGGTCATCTCTCTCTAAGAGGATTGCCCTCTCACAATATAAACTTATGGGTGATTAATTCACCATAAGTGTGATTACATAGTCATGTCATCGGATGTAACCATAGCTATTATGTCTCTCTTATGGCTTCTTGAGTTGAGTTATAAGTAATCAATCCACTAAAGAAAGGGGAAAGGAGATGTTATAACATATAAGCATAAAAAAGATGAGAACATATAAGATATATAGTATATTGGGGTTGAAGAAACAAAAATTTATTGAGTTAGCATATTCTCTTACCTATAGCCTTTTCTTTGCATCTTTGGACTAGGGTGACCCTTTCTTTTGCAATGATATTCTATGAAAAATGGTTGTCTGCTCTTGAAATACAATGGTTAGAAGAAAGAACTTCAAGCTTACAGCTGGAACGAAACCATGAAAGGGGCTAAGGGGGTGCCTTGAAGCCTTTTGTCTCTAGATCTCTCTCTTTCTTGGATGAACTCCTCTTGGGTTGTTAATCTCCCTCAAATCCTCCTTTGTTGTCCCTCCTTTCTTCCTTCAGTTCCTTTCCTTTCTTTTGGATTCCCTTTTTTTTTCTTGCAAAAATTTGTTATTTATAAGCATCAAACCAAACTAGATCTTCTTTGAGTTACTAGACTCGATCCAAATCCAATCCATCAAGGAACCAGTCGTAGTACACAACTGTTGAGGGAACATTCACATGTGGGAGGGGCAGTTGGACACGTATGGTATGTGGGAAGAGGGTTGGAGGATGTGCGAAGGCCGTTGCCATGCACGCCCATGCGTGGGAGTTGGGCGTCATGTGTGCACGCCAACGTGGATGATGTTTGTGGGCATTGCGCATGCGATGGTGGTGCTTTTGGTGGTCGGTGTAGGATCTTTCTCAGTCAGAGTATTTTGGACATTCTATTTGATACTTTTTGCTTTAGCTTGAGCCATCTCCAAACCTAAGTCTTCTAAGTTTTTGTGATCATGCTCCTTTTTCCTCCATGTTTTAAACCTCTTTGTTCTATTTTTTGTCATTTTAAATATATTTATTTTTTTAGAGGTAAAATGGTTATTTTTTAAATATTTTGGAGATAGAACTTATTTTGGTGTCAAATGCCCCATTTTAACTTCTTCAACACCTTACTTGAAGAAAGCATGCTTGAAAACAATGAAATTTTTACCAACACAACCTTTAGATTAAAATGGTTATTTATAGATTTTATAAAAGTTTAAAATTTCTTTTGGTGGAGCTTAAAGTACCCCTCATTTTCAGGAAATTTTAGGTGTTTACTACATGCCCCACATTCATCGAACTAAACTCAAATCATTATGTGCATCCGAATTGAGTTGCTTCAAATAGCAATAACTTGATAAGCTGAAATAAGTTTAGCTCATATTTTATTGATACACCAATATATTTATTCGTGTCAAAGACAGTTAACTCTGAGTGCTTTGAGCATGATAATCATATTTCAATTACTTGTGCTCATTACATAATTCCTGTGTGTATGTGTGAAGTCGATACTTCCTGGTGGGGGTATCCAACATACATTTTTGTCTTCCTGATGTATTCCAACTTCTTTTGCATTCTTCAATTTCTCGAAGACTTGAGTACAAGACCACATTGTGTTAGTAATAAGTGCATATTGATATGCTCTTCTCTCCTCTTCGAATAACCATTTACTTTTTCATTACCAGAGATACCAGCATGTATACCTGAACACCACTGGTCATCGACCCTCACATCTGATTTTGTGATCTTTCTTTAAATTTTGTTAAAGCCAAGTGCTAAAGTTAGCTTCAAAGGAGGTTTTTTATCCTACATTGGTAGCAGTCTCCACCACACATGTAGGATATCCTCTGAATCGTCTCCACATATTTCACATTCAGCCACTGAGTTTAGGTGATGATGAAGACATTCCTAATTCGTGAAAATCTTCTTGTCTGCACACAACCATAAGAAGGCTCATATTTTCTGAGGTCCTTGGCCTTTTCATATCATGTCCCATAGAGCATTATTAGTGTCAGTTTCAAGGTTTTTCAAAGCTTGGTATATCGATGCCACTATGAGTGCAGTCTCAATTAGAGGCCCCACCATCTTCTATAATCACGCAACTCTTCTTTAGAACAACTCCGGATTTTTTCGATAATCCCAAGAGTTGGTGATTCCACCATACTAAAGTCAAGCAACAAACATTACTCTTCTAACTTTGTTGGGCATTGGTGCATATTTATAATTCACTATATCTTTCAATCTCCATTCATTCCAAGTAAGAGGTAACGGCTTTAACGATTCTTTGGCATAATCATTCCCAACCAATTATCTTCCCAAAATTTAACTTATTCTCCGTTTCCAACTGTCGATCATTTTCACAAACAGCCATGTGTTGTTCATGCTTTTCCATGATGGGGAGGCTTACAATTTGAATGCTTGTGCATACCATTCATCAGACCAAATATCATATTTTCCTGTCAAGGCTTTTACCTAAAGAGCATCATTTGATTTATAAGCCTTGAGATTAGTTTGCCATATAAGCTAGGTTAGCATTTTCAAATCCTTGATTCCTAGACCGCCTCATTCCTTATGTTTAAACAATATCTCACATTTATCAAATGAATCTTCTTCTTTTTTTCCTCGTCTACACCCCAAACGAAGTTTATGCATAAGGCATGAATCTTATCACAAAACACTAAGAATAATAATGGCAGACTGCATTGTATAATTTGGAATTGTTGTTAAAACAATATTTGTCAATGTGATCCTTCCTGCTAGTGACAACGTATTTGCTATCCAAGCACTCATATGTTTTCTGACTTTTTCCTCAAGATAGGTGAAAAACTTTTTCTCCATAGATCCATGTGTCACTGGAACCCCTGAATAACCTCCCAGATTGTCCATGGGATTAAATCCCAAAGTTGCTCTTGATTCCTCAGTCGTTTTTCTATCTACATCTTTTGTGACATAGAAAGAATTCTTATACCACTTCAAAAGCCACATTTATTTGCTCCATTATCGCCTTCGTGAAAAGAATGAAATGACCTGAGTTAGTAGAACTCCTCACTTCCCCATCTTTAGTGGCTTCCATCTATCTTCCTCTGTAACTCTTCGAATTTCATGTGACAGACATTCCATACATAAAATGAATATATATGGTGAAATTGGATCTCCTTGCCTAACACCCCCTAGACGGTTTGAATGCTTTGGTTTCACTCCCATTCCTTAGTATGCTTGTTAAGCTCGCCTCCCAACACGTGAATAGCAGGGAAATAATTTGGGGTGGGGGAAAACTAGAGTCATACATGGTGTCACGTATAAAATCCCACTTTAACATATGGCAGGCTCTCTCCAGGTCTATCTTTATAATTACCCATCCTTTCTTTGCTTCTTACTTATTGAATGAGACATCTCTTAGAAAATTACTATATTGTCAAAAACTTGCCTGCCGAAAATGAAAA
This sequence comes from Brasenia schreberi, assembly GCA_036023115.1. Taxonomy (NCBI): domain Eukaryota; kingdom Viridiplantae; phylum Streptophyta; class Magnoliopsida; order Nymphaeales; family Cabombaceae; genus Brasenia; species Brasenia schreberi. Next base: position 13,255,774 of record JAYKKT010000078.1, on the reverse strand, counting down.
TCATTTGTGTCTCTCCTACCAACTGTGGGAGAATGGGATTAGCATAGTTTGATAGTACTTTCATGAGAATTTCATAAGCCATAGGTATAAGGTGGATGGGGTTTAGCTCCATTATTAAAGTTGGACTCTCCTTCCTTTTTAGGAACTAACATCATGATGGCTCTACACAGTTCCTCCTCAATTTTATCTCCTAAACTTCGTCTAAAAAATATTATAGTCAGCTTTACATGTTCCCACTAGGATTGATAAAAGGTTACACACAGACTGTCATGACCCAGAAACTTCAAGGGTTTCATTTCAAAAAGCACTTTGTATATTTCCTCTTTCGAAAGCATATGAATCAATTTTTGTTTCACCGCATTATCAAGAAGAAGAAAATGATCTCTAACTAAACATAGAGTAGATCGTTTACCTTCTTCTATATATACTTTTATAATGTACTCTACAACATGTTTTTTAAGAATCATCTCATCAAAGCACCAAGTCTCCTCATTTAGTTTGAGGTCGCCTACTCTTTGCTCTTGATCTTCCATTTATCATGGAAGTCGGTTGAATTTTCGTCTCCCATCTAATATCCAATCCAAATGAGCCTTTTGTCTCCAATAAAGTCCCTCTTGATGTAGTATCGGCTCATACTCTAAATGTAGTTCATCTAATAATCTTTGTAATCTGGTTGAACTTCTGTATTCAAGCACTTTTTCAACTCTCTTCATCCTTACTTGTTTTTTCTTCTTTCTCAGGAATAAATTACCTAAGTTTCTTTGCTCCACTTTGTTTCTCTTATTGCAAATTGTTGGATTTCATCAAGAATATTACTTATGTTTTCCCAAGCGCCTTCAATGAAAACTTTAACTGTTTTGTGTAGGAGCCATAAAGTCAAGAACCTGAAAGGAGGTCCACCTTCTTTTTGTTTCTAGTAGTTAAATGATAAAAGAAGGGGCCGATGGTCATAAAAAATTATATGAAGATACTAGATCGTTGTCTCTCCAAATTTCATTCTCCATTCAAAATTATGGAGGCCTCAATCTAACCTCTCCTTGACTACTCCTCTTTGCCATATGCACATTGGACCTTTAAAGCCCATATCAAGCAATTCACATTCTTTGAAAAATTGCTAGGGCTTGCAATCCTCAAGATGAGCCTCTAATTTTATCATGAGAGAACAGGAAAGAGTTAAAGTCCCCTAGGATGCACCAAGGATTATTCACCCAACTATACACCTGTTTTATGTCTCTACACAAAGTCTTTCTATACCAAGGATCCGGATATGCATAAATTTCTGAGAGAATAAATTCTCCTACTCTGTAGTCACTAAATTTCATGTTAGTCATATGATAACTATATGAAAGGATTTCAATTTGCTGGTTGTTCACAATAATCCATATACCTCCAGAATGGCCTACTGTTTCAACTCTAAAGGAATATGCTAGTTTAATACTTTTACAATTTTGTCTGTTGTTGTCCCACTTATTCGTGTTTCTGATAGTCTTAATGTCCCACCTTATTATGTCTATTTGAGATCTTTGGTATCTCACTGATGAATTGGACCCTACTCTTTGTATGTTTCATACGATTATACTTGTTTTGTCCATATCTAATTTGTACTCTTGGAATGTTGCAAAAAAACACCTTAGTATTTCTGTTATGCTTCTAGATGTCTAGCCTCCTGGTCATTAGAACCTTTGTTACCAAAAGGTTGGCTACCTCAAGCCTTCTAATAGTTTCCTAGTTGTATGAATAATTCTTAGTCCTTTTATAGATTTTGTCTTCTTTATTTTACTATCCGGGGGTTTGCCTTCATTGAACTTGTTGATTGATATCTTGCCTCCTTTATGCACCATTCTATCCTTTATTGAGTCTCTAATCTTGGGTTTTGGAGGATGCATTGGCCAAGTTGCTGATACTGCTTTATGAAGCATACTGTCTAGAAGTTGAGAGGCTAAGTTTTGTTCTACGTGTTCCAATGTCAGTAGTTGGGCTTTCTTAAATGTATCTCCTGCATCATCTCTAATCTTATTGGGAGTTTGATTTTCTTTATTTGCTTCCATCTCGGACCACCCTAAAAATAACTTTCTTAGTAAGGTTCTTTGGTGGTTTTGTTCATCATTTCTAATATTCTTTATTGTTAGTGACTATCTTACCCTCCACTGTTTTGAGTTACCTCTTTTATGAGTTATTCTTTTCCTTTGCTGTGTTTGAGGATGAGATGGACTATTTTTTATATTTTCTATTACATTCTCTACTATCTATGGGTCCACTGTTGTGCTCGGGGCCTCTAGGGTCTGCGCTTTCTGTTCTCGTTCCTCCTTGTTGAACTAGGACTTTTGAGTTTTTCGAAGTAGATTTCTTTATCCTTCGTTGGACCACCATCCACAAATATTATTCTTTCGAAGTAGTATCATCGATCATCTTCTCTTCTGTCAGTTGAATACCTTCTGCTGTAAAAATAGATTGTGTTACTCGCTTTTTGCCTTGTTTACATTCATTTCCCGTATGAGATACCAGTCTGCACCAAAAGCATACTTTTGGGAGCCTTTCATATATTATTCTCTGCTTCTTGCCTTTAAACTTGAAAAAAGATTTCGATGGTTGTTTGACATCTAATTCCACTATTGTTCTCACGAATTCCTCTGTCAAACCAATCGTGTTGTAATCAGTCCGAATCAGTTTACCCAGTTTGTTTCCCAGAGCATGTAGGACATTCTTGTGGTACACGTGTAGGCTCGGAAATCTCACCCATGCTACAAGCTTAGTGATTGTCTCCGTTGAAGTCGAGAATTCAGTATGCCAAGGCTGTACAATGAGGTAACGACCATCACCATTCCATGGTTCATCTAACAAAGCCCTTTTGTAGTCATCCTCGTTTTCAAATTGAACAAGTAAAAATTATTCTCCATATGAATTACCTTGGGTTATTCTCCAGATCACTATAGCTATGGTAAAAATTACACAATGCCATCCCCTTCCTCATCGGTATCTCCTTCTTGGTCCCTTTTCTCATCGCCCTCCTCTTCGGCCATGGAACAAATCTTTACTGGGTTGGTTCTGATAAAGTTTCCTTGGTTGGAGCGGAGGGTGGGTATTTTGCTTGTGAAGAGCCTCTTTGTAAGAAAGCATTGTAGGAAATCAAGGCGAGGTACGCACCATTTCAGAACATAGCTTTATGTAATGTCTTCTATAAAGTAATCAGCAAGGTGTTAGCAAACTGGTTAAAAGTGCTAGTACTAAAGATCATTTCGGAGAACCGAAGTGCGCTTGTCAAAAACAGACATTAGTACTGAATGTGTTGATTGCTTGTGAGGTGACTCATGATTTGAAGAACAGGAGAACTTGGAAGGAAGGTTTCTTAACCTTTAAGCTCGATATGAGCAAGGCTTATGATAGAGTAGGGACGCCCCTCCTTGCAACGACCATGAAAAGGTTCGGTTTCTGTGGCAAATGGATTCGAGTCTACTTCTCTGTGTTGATTAGTGGCGCCCCAGGTAATCCCTTCTACCCAAAACTAGGACTTAGGCAGGGGGATGTCATATCACCTTACCTTTTCATTATTTGCACCGAAGTCGTATCCAGTTTACTTCAAGGACCAATGGCAAGAGGGATGTTATCTGGAGTCCGATGTGTAGAAACGAACCTGAAATCTCCCACTTGTTATTTGTGGATGATAACCCCATTTTCTCAAAAGCGAGCATGGAGCATGTTTCACATCTGATGCAGACCTCTCTATTGCGAGGCGTCCTAGCAACTATGATCGGTAGAACAATAAAGGAGAGGATTTGGAAAAGACAAAAGGATGGAAGGAACAAATTCTATCGAAGGGTAACGAGGTTCTACCTAAGCACACAATGTCTTGCTTCCTTTAACCGACATTCCTATGCCTTCAGATTGAACAAAGTTTGTACAAGTTTTGGTAGGGGAACCATGGAGATGCCAGAGCTTTACGCTGGTGTAAGTCTGAGCGGGCTGGGGAAAGGGTTCTAAGATTTTTACATAGCCATGTCCGCCAAACAAAGTAGTAAAAAAAAATAACTCTACAAGATTGTCCGCAAAGAAACCCATCCTATACATGTGGTTTAATGGCTGGTGAGGATCTGATCTGCAAAGCGAGCATGGAGAATGTTTGGCTTAAAATGGAAGTGTCGGACGAACAATAACATCTACATAGAGGGCTTGCTTCCAAGCGTTCAATTCACAAGCTGTCCGAGAGCTTAACAGTGGCAGATGCAAGAAATATGAGAGGGATATTCAACCTGGAACTCAGATGCGCATCAACCAGATTTTGTAGTTTCATCCTCTGGCTCTGGAGTTGCAACAGGATTGATGACATTTTCAGTTTAACTGCTGTTGTGCTTCCATATAAGTACTAAAAATATAGAGCTGTAGCCGTTGCTGGGTGGCAAAAGTGATATGAAATAAGTAGCTGTCGATGGGCAACTACAATGAATTTGAGATTTATCTAATCCGTGCCTTCCCAGAATTGCACTTGTTTTCTTAACCAAAGACTTAAAACATTGGTATCTTGATTGCGAACTGACATCATAAAACTGGCGATCGCAGTTTTGAATCAGTTTTATGTACATCAGTAGAGGTCCACACACAGTAGCACTCCCCTAATGTTTTGAATCTGTTTTATGTACATCAGTAGAAGTCAGTCTTGATTGCGAACGAGTTACAAGAAAACAAGTGGACCTCTACTGATGAATGAGTTGCAATGAACTGATTGCTCTTAAAATAAACTGGTGAACGAGTTACACTACGGTTTTATGTACATCAGTAGAGGTCCACACACAGTAGCACTCCCCTAATGCTTCTACTGTCTTGTTAAACAAGAGCACAATGAACCCATCACCATGATAGCTGCAGCTTGATGATAATAGTTACAAGAAATGAGTGGGGTCTACGAGCCCGTCTGCATGATCCAGTCCCCCCTGCAGAAACCCAAGGCTGTTAATTACCATATCATCCTTTGGAGTTAAACAAGCCCAAGTTATTAAAATTGTCAAACATGCACCTCCCAGCAACTACAAGGATATTAAATTGGCCAAGGAAATCATTTGTGACAAACCACAAGGGCGTGCAAGACCTTTATCGTCTGTGCTCAAAACATTGACATAACTACCAAAAGTTTATGATATGCGTGATTTACAAATAGCATTTACAAATCCAGATGCACCCGAGTTGTGGCCTATCACATGGTTAGAAAATATACCCATATGCAAGGTATCTTCTGGTTCAGAAAAGCATCAGTGTAAGCTCCTTCATGGCTTTTCTTGGCTACTGTATTTGAAATAGTCAACCCTCACAGCCACCCAATGGAAACTACATTAAAGTGGTTAGTGTCCCCCATGCACAAGTACAAACTAGTTTCTAGAGATTTGGCACCCCAAATTCCAAAAATTCAACTCCGTCCTGGTGATGTTCTATGTCAGGTCCGCATGGAACTATATGCTCTGCTCTCAACCAACTAATCTAACCTACTGACTAATTGCATTATGTAAGGTTTTGACAGCAACTTCTGAACAAATGGCATTTAACACTGCCAGGTGATGGTGCAAGCGCTATAGATGAATTGATAAGATAATGACAGTGATAGGAGCAGTGAGAGTGATCAAGCAACAATGAAGGAAAGAGGCGATAGTAAATGTACATCATGGAGATGGACAATGCTGTGAAACAAGACATATAGATCAATTAGCCGTCACTCATGACGATATCACATGGTGACTACTTAAAAGCAAAAGAAGTCATGGTATAATGAGAATTTACCGTAAACAATAAATAAAAGAAAAAGTTTTTCAGAGTAAAGCTCATTTTACAACTTTGCTGGTGGTGCATGCTTTTTCTAATGGAGGATGAGGTTTGCCTTTTGGTGTGGCACTGGGTAATGGAAGGCAACACATGGTAGGACATGAAGTGGGGTGGTGGAGTATATATCCCCTTCATCTCTTATTCACTTTCTTAGTGAATTAACCTTTTGAAAGTGGTGTTTCTTCATTTTCTTTAGTGAGTTATTATCAATTAACTATAATAATAATAGTATATATACATATACATATTCATGCATACACCATTGATTTTCAGAAGTTGCACTGTCCCACAACAGCACCCATGTCAGCCCCCACCACACACCAACATGGTACATCATCAATACTGAATTGCAAGCAGTTGACATCTAACCCTATTATAATGCAAGTGGGATATAGCAGAGGTATAGCGGATTTAGCAACACACCATCATTAGAAGCATAAAAATATAAAGTAAACTATTAAGAAATGGCCAGAACATATACCTAACACAATTGATGAGCAAAAAAAAATAGAAGTTATAAAACTAGAAAAGCAAAACATAAATGAGATAAATAAAATTTCTTTGCAAACGTTATGCTAACATGGAATGTACATACAACATTGATAGATAGTAGATTATGAGAATCAAGTGCTAGGGAAAAGTAAATCATCTAGGGTTTTAAAGTCAGAAACAAGATTGTTTTCACCTCCTAATCATTTAAGAATAGCAAATCATGACATAACTTATACAACTAAATATTCATTATATGACCCATTGTATATTAAGTAAATGTATTTTATATGTTATGAGATAAGATTACACATCACAAAACATGATTCATTTTATGTCGTGCTACATAATATACATGATAAATTAATGCATTGCTTAAAAGCAGACAAAGACTAATAGTTTTATAACAGGTTTAGTGAAATGGAAATAGAAACAGAAAAGATTTGTGTTATTCACAATGGATGAAATCAATGACGATGATAGTCAACTCATATAATAGAATTGCTGACCACATAATGGACTTCGCAGACTATGCCTGATGCAGCAGGCAACTTCAAGGTCATCAGACAAATTGATGTCGGCCAGAATGCCATCAAATATAGAGTGAATAAAATAACATAGCACCGTATGTGAACATCAAACCAAGCCAGCTCTTGGTATAAATGCATTTGTATGTTTACTAGGCAAACTTGAGAAGAACATTGACTAATTCTTGACCTTAACATGTAATGGTATGACTGGTGATGGTTCCCACCAAAGCCAGCCAACCAACTAATCATCCATAATTGAGAAATATGCACCACAAAAAGCCCATCTACACTTGCCTAATCCAAGTCTTGCACTGTTCTCTATGAAATTGTGATCAAGATTCGGGAGTGGGTCAGATACTGTCCGATGCAGTTCATCATGATGCATCTATGAGGCTATGCCATGTCACATCATCATACCATCACTGAATGGCGATTGTAGAGTTTCTTTACCAAATGCCAGTTTACTACACCATCAACATTACAGGCTGGCCTTCAGCATATGAGCCCTTCCCCCTCTGTCATTGTGAAGTTTGTAATTTTGTTTCTCTTGTCCAACCAATTCTTTGTGCTATGGAAGGGATTTTCCAGGTACTGTTTGGCAGTTTTCTGCTTCTCTTGGTGTTTCTTCCATGACGCTATACTTTTCTTTTTCTGTGAATGTGGATCAGCAATGGAGTGTGAGGGTTGCTTTACTGATTAGGGCAGAAGAACGTAACAATTTCCACAAAATTTGCATCAATGACCAAATGACCTGGACCAACCCAATCCCCATTGGCCTGACATGAACATATTGGCACAGTGACCTGATAGTTATAAAGTTGGGACGACAATCAGTAGTAATGCATTGACCCAGGCCCATCAGGCTCCAATAGGCACCTCAACATGGTTAGTTGATCACAACCGCATGGAAGACCCCACACATTCCCACCCTTAATCGTGAAATCTAAAAGAGGTCCATGGGGCACCCAGTGACCCTATGAAATGGTTATAACCCGAAGTGTCAGCACAGAGAACTCTGACCCTTCTACTTGATTAGCATTGAAAATGTATCGGTTATCTCTGGTCTATGAAGAACTAATTTTGGTTAGATCACATCCACATAACAAAAGCTTAACGGCTAGATTATGTGACATGGGCCCAGGTGATGCGATACAAGCCCCTTTGTTTTCTTATTCATAAAACAACAAAACTAAATTTCATTTCTCAAGATACTCAAAATCATTAAAACTTAGGAGTCGCTAGTAGCATCTATTAACTTCTCAAGATATCCAAAATCATTAAAAATTAGATAAGATGGGCACCTGTCCAACTTCTCAAATATTCAGGCACATCAACAACAAAACCATGTATTCTTTCTCCCAATCAGATCCATAGAATCATAAGATGAGCTCCAAAAGTCAAAGACCTAGAAGCTTTTGATGGAAACAATTTTGAACATCTCATCATCGAGCAGGAGAAGTCCATCAAAAACTGTAATTGAAGGGGAAGTGAGTTTAACAGCACCAATGCCTGCTAGTCTAAAGATGACATCTACAGAAGAAGAAAGAGAAAAAATTAAGTAGGAAGTTAGCACCTGTCCCCATCGCCGATAAAGTGTTAATAGTGATATTGGAGATTGAGCAGTACCAGTATTGCACACACCATATCATATCATATGAAACATAACAAAATGTACCAGTGATGATTTAGGACACAGTTCATCAACATATTACATTATCACACTTATATACTAACATATGGAGTTGTATCATAAACTTCGCCCATGTAAGGGATCACTCTTGCATGGCCGGTCCCAAGCCCGGATAAAAGAGAAGGGTTGCATTAAGCTTCCAACAACCAACGTAAAACCTAGTCGGACTTATCTATCATGGATTCTACAAATTATGATAAGACTCTATGAAAACAAAGAATCTATGCAGTCGACCCCATCTATGGGAAAAGGATTAGTTGTTGCAGTATGGAGTTGTATCATAAAATATAAGAGTGTATTATACCACTACAGTATAGTGGATTTGAGAATTTCTTTCTTAGATTATAACATTCTGATACCTACAATATCATTGTGAAATGGATTGTGCATCAGTACAACACCAAGCAGTGCACTACCATTGGAAAAACAAATAAAAATATGCTATTTAAACTAACAGAATACCCAAAAGTATGCCCAATACATTTTATAAATGTGATTTAATTTAAACACCAAAATCAAGTTCATGATAGAGTTACAAAATTTAAAGCAACAATAATTCGTATTCAAGCAACCAAAGTCATTGTCAAGCTGCCAACCTAAGCCAAGGATTCAAAAAAAAGAGATAAATGCATTTCATATAACATCAAGAAGTAAAAATGTACACCAAATATGCACAGAGGAAAGATAAATAAATAAATGAGAAAGAAAAGGGATAAAAAAAGAAGAGATGGAGAAGTAAAAGAAAGGGCAAAAGAGAAAAGATAAAGAAAAGGAGGTATACGAAGAGGCAAACGGCACCGCAAAATGGTAACTGCATTATCATTTAGGGGCCCAAATAGCCATATAGAGGAAATCATTTCAAAAGAATTTAAGGTATACACTAATCGTCATATCTTTTTGATATTGGGCATTTATAGGGTCTACCAAGTTTCTTCAATAGGCATCAATTAGCCAATATGCATGATCGATTTGTTGCCCCCTTTTATGACATGGGGACATTCCCACTTGGGCTGTCACCTTGGAAGAGGATGTGGGCTTCTTATGGGTGAATGATGTAGATGACATGTAAAATGTATTCCACATGCTTTATGAAATTATTAATGTGTTAAGTCTACATAAAATGTCTTTAGGGAATGCACTCTACGTGCCCCTAGTTTGGTGGAGATGACCTGAGCATTCATTCACTATGGTCGACCCCTATTCTGAAATGTGATGATACACTATTCCAATCCTAGAGTTGTGTATAGAAGTCAAGCCTCTCCACTCCTAAACCCGTACATCTCCGAGGTACACCCAAAAAAACTTGGGTGTATAACCATATTATAGATGATACACTATTCCAACGCCATCCCCTTTATCAAGATTTTTCGAAACTCAAAAAGCCTTGGAATATGTTACTAAACATGAGGTACACAACATACAAAGGCCTAGGAGTCAAGAGTCAAGGAAGACTGGAACCTATTCTACCTCTACAAAACTTGGGTCGATATGGCTTAGGATACATCCCAACCATATCCCCTGAGCACCACCTAAAACCAATTGGGTCAAGGGTGCCCTAGAACCAACTAAAACTGAAACTTGTGGTTTGGACCTCTTGTTTGGAGTATAATTCATGGTGTTTTCTTTGTAGGTTTCATGGAGGACCCCTTTTATTGGAAAAATCTAAAATATATATATATTTTGGAAAAACCAAAAAAAAATTTAGAAAACTCCCAAAAACCAAAAATATTTGAAAATTCTAAAAAGAAAGTCTTTCCGATTCTTCCTTCTAGCATTTGTTTGGAAAAATCCAAAAAAAAATTGAAAAAGTCAAAAATTCTAAAAATGTTGTCTTTTGTGCACAACACTCTTCTTACGCAATATACTTCCCTAGAAATTAAAGAACTTGAGAATGATCAAAGAAAAGAGAAATATCCCCTCATCCATGTTATAACATATAAAACAAATCTACTCAAATTAGGGTTGCAGTCACCTTCTTTCTCTGGCCGCCGACCCCTACTTTTCTTTATTCAATCCATTCTCAAAAGAATCAGAAAACCTAATTACATGTTTTATACTAATCCATGTTATAACTTAAAAGGCGACACTACCCTTGCTTAAAGAACACGGCTCCTAATGAATCTGACCCGATTCATTAGGATCCAAATACTAAACTAGACTCAAACATTAAACTACAATTTGAATTACATAACAAACTGACAAACATAAAATTATGTTGCAGACGAGACTTGATCTCCAACACGCCCCCTCAAGTTGAGTCTTGAAGAGTTGTGATTCCTATCTCTAAATTCATCGATGAATGTGGAGCATATAGTAACCCATGGGTGATACAGGATTTTAAATATCTTATTATATGAAATACAATGCTCATGTGATGTCTTGACGAGCAGTGCATCCATCTACTGACATATCTCATTGCAAAGTGGATGTCAGGTCGAGTTATAGTTATATCTCATTGCAAAGTGGATGTCAGGTCGAGTTATAGTTATGTATATCAATTTTCCAACCAACCTCTGGTACTTGCCAATATCTTCATATGGTTCTGTAGACTTACTATTTTCTTCTCTCGGAGTATCCATGGGAGTAGAACATATTCTGCACTCTTCCATTTTGGTTTCCTTTAGTAAGTCAAGAATGTATTTTCTTTTATGAATCACCTCAATTCCCAAGAAATAATGTAATCTACCCAGGTCCTTCAAGTCAAACAAAGTGTATAGTCTTTTCTTTAACTCAACTATACCATCTGCATCATTTTCAGTAATAATGATATCATCCATGTAGACTAAAAGTATGATAATTTTCTAACCATGCTTGATAAAGAGTGTATTATCACTGGTACATTTACTGAAGCCCAATTTCATAATGTCATCACTAAATTTTTTGAACCATGTACGTGGAGATTGTTTCAAGCCATAAATTGATTTCTTCAATTTACATACTTTATTCTGCTTTTGTTCCTGAAGGTATCGTGGAGGTACATCCATGTAATTGTCTTCCATAAGATCTCCCTCAAGGAATGCATTTTTAACATCTAATTGCCATAACTCCCATCCTTTATTAACTGCCAAACTCAAAATTATCCGAATTGTATTCATTTTTGCAACTGGAGCAAATGTTTCAGTGTAGTCGATGCCATATGACTGATTGTAACCTTTGGCCACTAATCTAGCTTTGTATCTTTCAATATTGCCATCAGTTTTATACTTTACAGAGAACACCCATTTCCACCCTACTGTTTTCCCTAATGGTAAGTCAACCAGTTCCCAAGTTTTATTTCTGACTAGTGCATCAATTTCTTCTTCCATTGCTTTCTTCCATTCTGGTTTTTGTTCTGCTTCTTCGAATGTTTTTGGAATAAGAGTGGAATCAGTATTCATCACAAATACGGAGTATGACACAAATTTCTGCAGAGAATATTTTGCTACTTCTCTTTTTCCTTTTCTGACTGCAATGGGAAGATCAATATCCGAAGTATGTGAAGTTACTTGAACTGGAGATGAATCTGAACCTGATTGAGTATCTTGATCTGGTAAGAACACCTCTCTATCACCTCTGGAATGCACCTACCAATCTTTATTCTGAGTAGGTATTGTCTCTTCATCTTCCCTCTCATGTTGTGGATGATCTTCAATCGGAGGAATAGGTATTACATTTGGGGAAACTATTTCAGATGAAGAATCTTCCTGGATATTATAAAATGGTATATCTTCATGAAATGTAACATCCAAAGTAACATATAATTTTCTTCTGACAAGATCATAACACTTGTAACCTTTCTGAGTAGAGGAATACCCCACAAAAATACATTTGATCGATCTTGCATCTAATTTATCTTTCACACCCTCATGAAGATGAATAAAACAAGTGCATCCAAAATCTCTGGGAAGTAAATGAAATTGCTTTTGATGAGGACACAGTGAGTGAAAGGGAGTATTACCATTGAGTACTCTGCTCGGTATGCGATTTATTAGAAAATTATTGTCAATACTGCTTCACCCAATAGTATGTGGGTGCATTACACCCAATCAATAAAGTTCTTACAACTTTCAGAATATGTCTGTTCTTTCTTTCAGAAACTCCATTTTATTGAGGGGAATACACACATGAAGTCTGATGTAGCATCCCATTTTCTAAGAAGTATGAGTGAAGAGATTAAGACATGAAATCTCCACCATTATCACTACGAAGTACCTTGATAGTACTCTGAAATTGAGTACGTACAAATTGACAGTAGATAGGTAGAATGTTCTTTACTTCATCTCTAGTTTTCATGAGGTATATCATTGTAAACCTAGTACAATCATCTATGAAAGATATAAAGTATTTAAATCCATACAGAGAAGTACTAGCACAAGGACCCCAAACATCAGAATGAACAATTTCAAAAGGAACAGATGACTTTACTTCACTAAAAGGAAATGAAGTACGATGATGTTTTGCCTTCTAACAAGTCTCATAGTTTAAATTCAAATTATTACATAAACTGAATTCAGACAACAATATTCTAAGTTTAGATAAAGGTAAATGTCTTAATCTTTGGTGCCAGTGGGGTATATCTTTCTGTTTTTCTGTAATGCTGGTAAACTGCATAGCTGCTCCATTGTTTTCTTCACAGAGATAGAGACCTCTTCTCACACTTCCCTGACCACAGATCTTCCCCGTCCTCAGTTCCTGAAATACACATCTAGTAGAGTAAAAAATTATACAACATTTCAGGTCCTGGATTAAGGCAAAGACTGATAATAAATTAACTGGGAACATGTAAAACATTTTTAAGTACACCAAAAGAAGTAGTAATGTTTCATTTTCCCATTATAGGGGTATGAGATCCATCTGCCAATCGGATGTTAACACGTTCTTGAGTCTGTTCATAACTGTCAAAAAATTTCTTTCTACTGACCATATAGTCGGTTGCTCCTGAATCAATAACCCATATCTGAGACTGAGAAGTGTTTAAATTACCCTTAGCCAAGAATGAGAAGGGATACGCCATGGTCGCTTGAGATTCATTACTGGAGGATGTAGATGGAGCATGTGAATCAACCAATCGAGCCTTTAGAAACTCAATCTCCTTTTTCATGTCTGATAGTGAACTTCCACTCCACTGTCTTCAATATTCTGTTTGTGATTCTTATCAATGGTAAAGTAAGCACTTTTTGATCTATTCTGATATTGAGGAGGTCTTCCAACTAATTCCCAACATGTCTCCTTTATGTGTCGGGTTTTTCCACAATAAGAACATGTTAATTTTGCTTGTTCATCAGAAGTAGGTACAAATCTGCCTCTACCACGTCCATAATCTCCTCTGTCACTCCTCTGCCATGGGAAAAAGAAGAATTTGATGAGTTTCTTCCCACAAATGCAGTTGTTTCTGAATTGATTTTTGCCTCCTCCAAATGCTTTCTATCTTCCTCTCGAAGTAGAAGTGAATATACAGTACTCAAAGATGGTAATTCTTCTCTGCTCAGAATGTTGTTTTTTATTGTCTCATATTCTGAAGAGATACCCATAGAAGATCAAATACTTTTTTTTCTTCGTACTCTTCATTCCTCTCTTAGGTGCAATTTTGACATTTTGTTTTGGAATAAAGTTGCAGTTCTTCCCAGAAACCTCGAAGTTCTGCATAATATTCACTAACAGATCTGTTTCCTTGTCTGCATTTTCTAATCTTCTCAATAAGATCATATTTCTTCGCGATATTTTTCCTCTAAGCATAAGCATCATTAACTGCTAACCAAATGTACATAAAGGTACTAGCAATCGATGGAGACATTGACTGGAGGAGCCAGGCACTAACCAGTGCATTTTCTCTACGTCATTTTATATACAAAGGATCATTGATTGGAGGTAGTATCACATCACCGGTCAAATAATCCCAACACCCCCTGGCCATTTCTGCTAGCTCTATAGATCTGGCCCACTGGAGAAAATTTTTCCCATCTAATTTTAGGTTGGTTATTTGAAACCCTTCACCTTTATCTGCAGAACAATTTTCATTTATATCACCCATCTTATTCTTTTCATCAATCACCAAAATAGTTGATTGTATTCAAGTACTCTTATAATAGACTACTCTTATAATAGACTACACAAGAAAAACCACAGAATCTGAATATTTATGTGTGCAGTCAGTTTAACCAGGACTGAATAGAAGGTACTTTACAAGAGGGGCAGCCGATTGTTTCAGTGATGGAACTTCACCAAAAATAATACCACGCAATCTGTAATTGATTAAAAAACTTCCTTAACCTTAGTACTTCAATTCACATCACCAATAGAGACTGCCAATATCTTCAAATCGTTGATCACTTCAATGATATCCGAAAAAGGGAAAGTGCACCAACTGTGACGTTTTGTGTATAATCACTTGAATGATGATTTCTATATATTTTGTGTATATAATCACTTGAATCAAATCCCTTGCAATTCCGTTTTCTGCTGTGAATGTACTCAACAAAAGACTCTTCCCTTGTTCATGAAGTCTTTTGTTATTTCATAATAAAACAATGAGCAAATGTTTAAATACACTTACAATTTTTCGACTGAATCTCGTAAACCACCTGCTAATATTCCACGATGACTGAAAATCCGAGTTTAAGCTCTTATACCATGATGATTTCATGCATCTAATCACATTCAACAAGATTGAAAAATAATATAAAACAAATCTACTCAAATCAGGGTTGTAGTCACCTTCTTTCTCTGGCCGCGACCCCTACTTTTTTTTATTCAATCCATTCTCAAAAGAACCAGAAAACCTAATTACACGTTTTATACTAATCCCTGTTATAACTTAAAAGACGACACTACCCTTGCTTAAAGAACACGACTCCTAATGAATCTGACCTGATTCATTAGGATCCAAATACTAAACTAGACTCAAACATTAAACTACAATTTGAATTACATAACAAGCTGACAAACATAAAATTATGTTGCAGACGAGACTTGATCTCCAACGGGGATATCCTAGAGGTCAATTTACGGAGTGAACCTAACCCAAAATACATCAAAGACTAGGATCATGTCATGCAATGCCAAAAACCAAGATCATGTATAGGTCATTCATGCATCGCATTGAAAATCATTCATCACATGCCACAATAGAGGTCAGCCATAGTGTACGAATGCTCAACTCCAAACTAGGGGCAGTTAAATTGCATTCCTTTCATGGAGACTAAATGCATTCATCATTTTATAAATCATATTTCCTAATAGCACCTATCATTTGAAAATATTTTGCTATTTTGAACTAGGCCTCATTTTGTAAGCCAAAGATTTTTGAAATGTCACCAAATGATTTTGAAGACTCTACTTTTCATAAAGTATCAATTACCTAATTCAGGGTCACATAATCCATTTTTGGTCCTTATTTTCAAGAAATTCAAAGGAGGTCCATTTTTAAAATCTTTGCAACTGAATTTAAAATAGACCCTATACATAATATTTTTTTTTAAAGTATTGGGCATTTATAGGGTCTACCAAATTTCTTCCCTTAACATCAATTAAACAATGCCCCTCTTACAACATAGAGACCATCAAAGCAGCTAAGGCAATGTTCTTTGAAGAGTTAGAGAAAAATGGTATCCTCATATACATTATACTTATAAAAGGCATGTAAGGTAGTGCAAAAACATGTGTAAGACTCATAAAAGCACCACCAATTTCTTCAAAGTTAATATTCAATTACATGAAGGGTTATTGCTAAGTTTGTACCTATATGCCTTGATTATGGATGAGTTAATGAAACACATTCAAGATGAAGCACCTTGGTATACGTTATTTGTAAATGATTATATTGGTGTAGGAATCAAAGGAAGGAGTTAATGAGAAACTTTGAATTGTGGAGAAAAACATTGGAAACAAAGGGTATTATACTTAATAGAATGAAAACATAATATATGGCGTGCAAGTTTGGTAATCCTATTAAAATAGATGATATAGAAGCTAAAATTGGTAGTAATTACATCATTCAAAAGGGCAATATCAGTAGTTAAGGTCAGTCTTTCAAAACAATAGAAAAATTGATTTGATGCTATAGGTGTCTCAAATGGTTTGTGTGATAAGAAAGTATCACTAAAGTTGAAAGCTGAATATTATGAAATAGCAGCTAAAAAATGAGCAATGTTATAGCCATAGGTGCTAAGTGTGAGGCAGTTAATCATAACAAGTGCAAAAGATGTTTATGACGGAAATGAAATTGTTGAAGTAGTTGTATGGCACTGCTAGAAGATTAGATGAGAGAGACCCGTTTAGATGGTCTAAATATGTAGAGAGGCAACCAAATGAAAAATCGGTAGGGTGTGAGAAACTAAAAAATGAACACCTTAAAATATGGAACGGAAGACCATAAAGTGTTGAAATAAAACTACTAAATGTATTTTTTTGGAAATAATTATTGATATCACACAAGATCGAGCAGTATAGCATCAAAGAGTCCATGTTGACCCCACCTAGTGTGGGAAAAGGCTTACTTCTTCTTGTTGTTGTGTGTATAAAAAAAATAATTAGCTTTTAAAGGATCAGGCATACGCTCCATGTTAACTGTGATCAATTGTTCAGAACCCCCATGCAACACATAATTTCTTAAACATGCGAAGAAACTTACTTCTCATTTCACACGGACATGGTATCCATATTATGTCCCAGGTGAATGTGCTGCCTCTGAACCATATGCAGAGGAGCTTTCACTATCTGAATCTGTCCACAGACAAAATAAAGAAGTATTTAGGGAAAGGTACCATATATTCATGAGTTGCACAAGTGAAACATATTCAACTTCTGCCAATAGAACCACACGCAACACAAACAGAGACATGCAGGTCCAGACAAGAGGATCCATATAGCTATGATCAGCATTGACAACAGTCAGGTGAACTATGTTTAGCATGAAAGGATTTACATACAAATGGAGAAACACAAATGAAGTTAATGCCCCAAGCTATAGGTGTGCCACTGACTACAACCATGCGACCTATGTGTTAGCAAGGAAGAATTCACAAAAACAGAGAAAAGCAAGCAAGTCTCCAGTAGGAGAATGTAGACTATTTAGTGTTCACAGTGAGCTACATGAACATGAAACATCAACCTGGCATGTTGCAGCAATTATTGTATAAGTAGCACCAATTTTGATCACCTTTTACCAATACTAATAGTATGATTTAATCAGTTTGAATTCCAAACTGAAGCATGAAAAACTGCAATTCATCAATGAGATCAGTCCAAATCTTCCACAACCTTGCTAAAACACTCCAAAACATCTATTTAATTACAATAATAATAAATATTCAAAAAAGGTTAGTTAGAAACTTAAGCTAGACATAACTAGTTCAGAACCAGCTCAACGGTTTAACCTGAAACAGAAACCGGCCCATAAACCGGATGGAACTAGAATCACCGGTTTCGGTTTCAAAACCGTAACTGAGTATGACCCAGTTCAGTTATGGTTTGTGTACATGAAAAACAGGCCCTGAACCGCGGTAAAACCCGACAGGTTGGTTCCAATTTGAACCGTTAACCAGGAACCGATAAATAAAATATATATTTAAAAGAGAGCCCCATACGGTACTCTATGATGACAACCGATGGGACACCAAACCCTAGCGCCATATTGGCTAGGGCTGCAGCTGACCGCTTGGCTATACAGCAGGCACCGCGTGGCTCCCACAATCCCACTCTTGTACCCGGGCACCGCTTGGCGCCCGGATATGGCCTGACACCCGGGTATGGGAACATGACAACCGATGTCCCTATATATTATATATGTAATATAAATATATAAATTTTGTATAGAGTGCTCTGTTTTAAATATATATTTTAATCGCCATTTCCAGGTCGATGGCCGATTCGGTTACGGTTCCTCATTCTGGATAACCCAGAACCGGACATATCTACCTTCAGCTGCAGGTTTCAACTTTCAAGTTTAAAAATAAATAGAAAATTGGACTACAATCAACCTGCTTTCATGAATCATTCAATCGTTTGTGTGACAATATACTTATAGTGGTTACCGCTAGAGGATGATCCAGAATCACTACTGGAGCTGCTGGAGTTACTTGATCTACTGACATCGCCACCTTGTTTCTTGGCGTCAATAGTTGGTGCAGAAGGGACCGTGTTTTCCTCTACTACAACACCTACCAGACGCGAAAGAAGCAGGTTAGCAAATGTAACTCCTATAAGATGCACATACAACGAGATTAAATTACCTCTACTACTGGTTGCTGCCGGTGCCTCTTGAACAGGAGCTTGCACCTACCACAAAACCGTTGAAGTCAAAATTCTGATTTCCCACAGCATCATTAAAAGAAGCTATTTAAGAATAAAGAATCAATAACCAAAGCAATTAGAAACACTCACCTTCTCCACAGAGACGTGCTCAGATCCAGATCTGGCTTGGTTAGCAAGTTCAGCTTTCTTCCTATGCTTGCTCAAACTCTTCTTGTAGTTGGTGACAAACCTATCAAGCTCCCAGAGTGTCTCCGTGTCCACGCTATCGATATCCACTTCAATTTCATCATCGTGCTGGCACAGTGAAGAGTTTCTCTTCTTGATAATCTGCACTATGTTGTCCAATTTCTCTGAAGGTAAGTTCTGAAGGTTCATACTCAGTTTTTGCTTTTCTTCATACGTCATGTCACGCTTGTGGGGATCCTTCGCCTTGGGCTTCTTCGGTGCAGGGGTCCTAACACTAGGGACAGCTAAAGTCTTCGTTTTCAGCTCGGCAGGAGCTGTGGTAGACTCCGATCGGTCCAGTACTTTTCTTGGCTCAGGAGGAGGAAGAGCAGGAGAGGGATGACCCTTTGTTATCGTATTAGCGTAACCACCATCGTTCTGTACGTGGGCTAACCTGGAATTCAACCTTTCGTCCACGTATTCCGCATCAACAAACTGCCAACGGCCCTCAAATATCTTCAGTAGCTGCTCTGCCATGATGTGAACATCATGACCCTTGGGATTGTACGTCATGGCATTTCGGAACGTCAATCTCACGTCTGCGGCGAACTCAGTAGGAGACGAATACCAATTTCTATTCAGCCTAGATTTCACAGTACCCAAATCCATGGGGTGTTTGATGATGGAGTGGTAGTCATGGAGACCGAGGCCTTTCACGTCGACGGGTGTTTTGAACACCCACCCATGTTTGTGCTTCATCAACTTGGTGAGAATCTGCCCGCAATGCTTGAAGGCCTGGCTGGCGACCTTGTCCGTGGGGACGAACTCCGACTGCCTGGAATTCGAATTGCCGTTTAACTTCGCCTTCTTGTGGCTCTCCGGCTTTGGGAATTTGTCCTTGCCCAAAACGAAATCTGAGTTCCGGTAGTACTGGTTAGCCTTTGGCGTCCGTTTCTCCTTCTCCACTAGGTCACTCCCAGCCTGACTGTCCTCCAAAGTTGGAGGAGTCAGCTGGCGAAGTGGCGCAGCGAATGCTGCCTCTGAATTTGCCTTCTTGACGCCGTTACCGGACATCTGCGGGGGGCTGCAGCCGGTATTATCAAGGGAAACTCGACCGGAGTAACCCCTCACCTGCATCTCCCGGGCTTCAAGCCGATTGTACAAGCTCCGCACCTGCTCCAGCTCGCCAGTGAGTTTTCTACGAAGCTCACGCATCTCCTGCTTTGAGCTAGATGCCAAGTTGATTGTAACCCTATGATACTCGGAGCGAGGGAATCCACCAGCGCTGCCGAGAGCGGTGCCTCCAGCGGCTGCACCGGAGCGAGAGACACCGTTTGGGGCGGGATCGCGACTCATAGGGGCGGTTTTGCGACTGAGGCTAGACGAATCGTCGGAGGCGGCCTCAAATCTACCGCTGACGTGGAGAGAAGAATTTGCCTCCTGGGTTAGGGTTTGTGAAGGGGCGGCCTTGAGAGATTTGCTGCTTCCTTTCCTCATATAGACCTTGCTTTCTCCCCATCGGTGCCGATTGAACCCCGCGTTCCCGTTGTTATTGTTATTTCCGTTGCCGTTGTTGTCGCCGCTGATCAACGCGCCAGAAGCCATCTATTCACGCTCGGATCCGCGACGCGATCGCCCGCGAGGAGACTCATCAACGGCTGCTGAAGAGAAGACAGACGGACGCCGTAGAGCAAGACGACGCAGATGAAGATCAAACCGATCGCTCGACGAAGAATTCCAAGAATTGTTGGTGAAAAAAGCGGAAGAAAATCTAGGTAGGGTTTTCGGGCTCGCTCGCTCGCTTCGGAAGACCTTTCCCCTCTTTTCCTTTTCCTCCCAAGCCCACAGACCTTGCTTTTATCTTTCTCCCTCCTTTCTAAAGTTTTTTCAAGAGAAGGCGGCTCAATATTACGATTTATATAAAGGTGGCTAGCTTTTTCGGTTTGATCATTCAAGGTTTACAGGAGTGTCAACTGACTTTCCTTGTTTACAAATTCAAAATCGACGCTTTTGGTCTGACATGGTTAAAAAGACTAAAATACCTTTCTAACTGCTATGTAAGGACCACGTAGTAGATCCGGATGTCTGCCGTTTGGATCTACTACCGTAACCATATGCACATCTTATATAAAATGTAGGGAGGCCTTCTTTTACAGTATTGATACGCACACACCCTTCTTCCTATCCCAAACCCCATTTTTCCTATATTTCTTAAAATACTCCTAGTAATTTTTTATAATTATCAAGATACTCTTTTTAAATCAATAGATTCTCTCTCCTCCTATGCAAACCGCTTTTTGTTGCTCTTTTTTTCATTCGTTTTTCGCTCCTCGACCTATCCCAATCATTCAATACTCTATTTATATCCATTTGTAGCAAAAGAATTATCAAAATTCACCAAAAAAGGAAGGAAAATAAATATAAGGAAAGAAGAAGAGAGAGAGGAACAAAATAGAATGTCAATTTGAAAGGGGTTATTGATTTGGTTTTGGTATTGTTGTTTTTATTGTTTTTTGCCCAAACTTTTGCTAGAAAATCCATTGAGTTTCTGTTTTGAGGTGTGCTTTCATTCATTTCTTGTTTCAATTTGATTAACTTATCATACGAGAAGACATTTTAACATATATAAAGACATTTTGATTAACTTATCATACAAGTTGCCAGATAATGTCATGACTTTATCTAAGAGATATAACATTATATCATATAGAGGATGACCCCGCTATGACATTAAAGAAAAGAAGACATTTTGGTAGATATGAATGTTGTTGAAGCTTGGCCTTCATGTTATGAAGAGGATATATCAATCTCAAAGATTGAGATTGATCTTGTAGAGAGTGGGATGAGGAATTTCTTAATATATTGAAATTACTCTCTAGCTTTGAAGGTCACATTGCTTATAAGATATGGTAAGAACAGACAATTTATGACTTTAATGAAATTATATATTCAATATTAATATTCACTATTCCAACTGACTATATAAATGTAAATACGCAGACAATATAAAAAATAGTAACAACTCACATAAGGTATACTATTGACAGAACATGATCAATGAAGAGAATAAATGTGAAGCTCGGTAATTGGGTCTAGATTATAGATAGGAGTGCGTTGATTGGGAAAGAAGGTTTGTTGAATGAAGTTATAAACCATGTGTTGTTGGCTGCTATTATCAAGCATTGACAACCATATACAAACAACTTTTACATACCATGGGTGAGATGACTATCACACCTTATGATGTCAAGAGATACTTAGTGATTTGCTTAAGTATAAACCCTCTTTGGCTAAGATCCCTCCTTCACAAAAATCCAAGAAAATGGATTCTTTAAAATAAAGGAAATATCCATACTCTCAAGTCAAAAGTTGGGAAGAAAATTCAAAAGGGTGTTTCTTTTATGCCATTATCCAAATAAATTTGGATTAATGTCAAAGAGGGGCATTTGTAAACACCCAAAATATTTTTTCGAAATATAGCTTAGCCGCTTTAGGATTTCCAAAACAATAAGCTTGTTTTCAAAAATTTCTGATTTTAATACAGCTTGCGAATTTTATAAAAATAAAAAGGATCTCAAATGTTTTAAATCTGAAATTTTGAAATCAAGTTTTGAAAAGAAAGGCCGAAGAAATGTAGCATACATCAAAAGCAAATGAACAAAAGCAATGTCGAGGATTCAGGGCCCAACCTAGCAGAAGATTAAAGCGAAGGACGGATAAAGGCCATGATCAACCGTCAAAAGCAAGACTCTAGTTCATTCACCAAAGGTTGAACAAGATGAGCTGGGCCAAATCAAGAGCCTAAGGACTAAGACTCGAGTCACACCCAAGGGTTAAAGAGGTTTAAGACCCTACACCCATCGAAAGGGTTAAAGTGGTTCGACACCCTACACCCAACAAAGGGTTAAAGTAATTGAAACGGTAAAGACTAACTCACCGATCGAAAGTAGGTCGCCCGTATGTAGACGTGAACTTTTATTTTAAATCTTTTAGGATTTGAAATCAAACTCTCGAACTACGTTGTTTGCGTGAGCGTGCCAGTTAGTTTTGCTAAAATTAATAAATTCCAATTTTCTGACTTTCAAAGACGATTGTTGACAAGTGAGATCTTTTCGACATAGGCCTTCTTCAACCGGCGCTCAAGAGTCAGCCTAAATACTTGAAAAGTGTTTGAATCCGTTAAATTCAAAAAAGTAAAAACCAGATATTATAAATTCCAGAGTTTGTGCTTAAGTTCCTGATTTCTGAAAATTTTCAGATTCTGAAAATTACGGAACCTGTTTGGTTTTAGAGACCTATTCTCTGAATTTTTAAAAATACTTCCGAGTCTACAAAAATTCTAAAACTTTTATAAAGATGCATGTTGTAGACACCGAAAATTTTCACTTATGGGTTCTTAGGCCTGAAGTGAACCTTTTCGCAATCTACTTCGCTTTATGGGTGTGCCAGCTAGTTTACTTTAACTAGCAAAGTATGTTTTGAAATAATTTGACTTTTTGAAAGGCGATTGTAGGCAAGCGGGATCTTTTCGTCGCAGACCTTCTTGCACCGATACGCAAGAGTCAGTCTGTACGCTTGGAGACTTCGTTTTGAAACAAGTTTAACTCAAAATATATTTTGAATGAAGAAGTGTTTTAAAACCTTTTGAAAACCATGCACTTTGCGATTTTGATTTTACAAGGGTTGGACGACCCTAAGTCTTTCAATTTAATCTACTTAGGCACGATGTGCATGCATCGAAATAGCCTAAGTCTTGGCGTGTTTGCACGATTGAGTCGGGATTTGCTTTGATGCAGGTATGCACTCTAGCTCGAGTATGGCGAGTATGCAATGTAACTCACACAACTCCAAGGGAAAACCCGAAATTGATAGACAATGCTTAAGGAAAATTGCATAATGTAAATTGCAAAAGGGAAATATGGCTATATCTTAAGAGCGGAAAGGCTCAATTGTGCAAGTGTGTGTCGTGTATATATGGAAAGACTACCCACACAGCTAAACCTTAAAACCCAAATCTTAAAGACATAGCGGAAGGGAAATACTTATAATATATATGGGCCCGAAGGTCGCCAACATGTGCGTGGGTGTTGTGTATATATGTAAAGACAACTCACACAACTTGTAATTTAAAACCCAAATAGAATTGCAATGGGGCCCTTACTAGGGTCTTGGGAGTAAGAGCGAAAGCTCAATGTGTGTGAGTGTAGAATTGAAAGATAACACACACAACTTGAATTTAAAACACCCAAATGAAATTGCAATACGTCCCTTACTATGGTCTTGGGAGTAAGAGCGAAAGCTCAATGTGTGTGAGTATAGAATTGAAAGACAACACCCACGACTTAAGTTAAAACCCACGCAGCCGAATATATATATATATATATATATATATATATATATATAGCTATATCTTAGGGGCTGTCAAGGCCCGTGTGTGTGCCAAAAGGTGTGCAACTATTGTGTCAAACCACGTTATTACAATCGGAGGGAGACAACGCTCCATTATTACAACCCCTATCAAATTCAATTAAACATAAGCAAGTTCATATAATAGACCAAATTAAGGTACTTACATGTAACCGGTCCATCTTCAACTTGCTGGAATTTGGCCTCGTGAGTCGCCTTGGGCAGCCAAGAGGAGCTCCTTAGGTAGTATGTTGGCAGTAGGTAGGGGTGCTAGCCGTGTGGTATGTTGATGCTGGACGGGTGATGGAGTGACTAGGTGCAGCAGGTTAGGGGTGCTGGCCGAGCTGGGAAGTGGGAGCTAAGGGAAGGTAGGTTAGGTGCTGGGAATTGGCCGAATGGGTGAAAACGAGGCGGCAGGTGGTGACAGGTTGTGTTTGGATGGGGGAGATGGGAGATGGATGATGGTGGTGGTGCAACCGGGTGATGGAGTGGCAGGTGCTGTGGGATCGCGAGAGAAGGTGGAGATGCTGGTGGCAAGTTGTGTTGATGGTGGAAGGGAGTGCAGGTGCTGTTGTGGCCGGCTATGAAGATGGAGGAGCGGCTGATGGAGCCTAGCCG
The DNA here is from genome assembly GCA_036023115.1 of Brasenia schreberi. NCBI lineage: Eukaryota > Viridiplantae > Streptophyta > Magnoliopsida > Nymphaeales > Cabombaceae > Brasenia > Brasenia schreberi. Next base: position 13,230,841 of record JAYKKT010000078.1, on the reverse strand, counting down.
AATGGATGAGATGGAGGAGGGTGCTGGTGGAGTCGGCCTAGGGGATGAGATGGAGGAGAAGGAGGGGAGAGTAAGAGATGGGACTTACCTAGGGGAAGAAATGGAGGGGAGCTGGTCGGAGGTGCCAATGGAAGAGGCTGGCTGGAGTGCTGGCCGAATCTCCTCTCAAGGGGCTGGTGAATGTGGAATGAAGGAGAGATGGGGATAGGTCGGCTTGGGGGTATATGAAATGGGTGCTGGGATTTTATGTGGGAGTCGCATGTGAATGGTTGGCCAAATGGATGAGATGGTAGGTCGGTTGGGGGGATGAGTGGTTGGGAGTGAAAGTGGGCTAGATATTTTAGGATGGGGGTTGCAACTAGTTTAGGTTTTAGGGAATGTTGTGGGCTAGGTTAGTGGTTTTGGGGTAGTTGGTTTAGGTGGGCTGGGTTTGGTTGGTTAGGGACTTAGTTAGGTTAACTATGGTTGGTTTAGGGTCTAGTTGGTCTAGCTAGGTGAGGTTGGCTTGGTTTTGGGTGAGAAGGGCTAGGTCTAGGCTAGGTTTGGGTTAGGTTTAGGAAAGGTGGTTGGGGGAGGTAGGCTAACTTAGGGCTAGGTTAGGAACCCACTTCTTGGAGCCGGTCGACCACTTTAGTTGCAGCCATATCCAAGTTGGTGCAGCCCTAGGTCAAGTGTAGGTGCATACAAGCTCAAACTCACACTCTTGGCTAAACCCACAAGGTTAACCCACTCTTGACTAAAAGTCAAGCCTACCAACTTTCTCACTCATACTTTATCACCCTTTCTCTCTCTACCCAAGCTTTTCACATGAAATATTTGTGGGCCCCACCTCCATTTATGAAAATGTGATGTGGGCCATGGATGTAGATATTGGATTTGGATCTTTGGATCCAAATCCAAATTAGGTTTGGATCTGGATATATATGGTCCAGATCCGACCCAAATCTGATTTTCTGATTCCTTCATGGCATTTCGAAACGGACAGTTTGTGTGGGACCTGATTGCATCAGTACTTCGTCTTGCGTTGGGTCTTCGCCAACATTGTCGTCCGCTCTTCTTCTCACCTTCAGGAGTTCATTTTGAATAAATTTCTGATATCTAGGGCTTGGATGTCCGAGAATTTGGAGATGATTTTGATACGAGAGTTGATATGCCGGGCTTGAAGTATGCTTCGGGTCCAAGCTCTCTTTTGTCTTTTTGATCCGCTTTTATCAGGTCAGGAGGCTTTTTGGGCTTTTTCACTCCTTTTTGTGGCTGCTTTTGATCAGGTTGTACTTGTTGGACTCAACTCTTTACAAAATTGGGACTTGGACCAAATATAATATATTTTAAATCAAAATGGGGTTTCATACCAAATCTGGAGCTTTTACAACTCCTGGGCTTTCGAAAACTCAAAATCTGGTCTTGAAAAGGGGATTTTAAAACCAGGTATGTTTTCGAAGATTATGGAAATTTGGGGTGTTTACACATGTGTGCAAAATCAGAATATATTTTTATTTTGCACTTTTCTTCTACAAATTTTGAGAATTAAATCCAGAATCAGAGATTGTTCAGAAACTCGGAACAGTTATATTTCTGTGAGTCAAAGGCTCAGACAAATAGCCATATCTCTGCATTCAGACATCCAAGTTCAACAAAATTTGTTTTGTTGGAAAGCTATGGATGTGAGCTTTCTAGAGAATCAATTTTCGTAAAATCCCACTTAGTATTTTCAGAGATATGAATAAAAGAACAGGGGTCTATTCCTGAACGTTCTGTTTCTATAAAACAGAATCTAGTTTTTGCTAAAATTTACGGATCTAATTGGCTAAGCAGACGATCATATAAATCTTCAAAATTTTATCTAATGATATCTGATATGTGTAGATTGGACGTGCAAAAAATCGGTTCGATTGGGTTAGTCGTTTGTTTAGAACAATTCCGTGTTCAGACATGTATGATCATGTAGTTTCAGAATTCATAATCGTAGAAAATTTAACGACGTTCCTTTGATAGTTTGGAACGATTCTCAACCTTTAACCAGTCCTATCATTCATGGAAATCATACAAATATGTAATGTTTATCTTGTTCATGAAGAAAATACTCATGTTTTGCATTGACATGGGTCACGAACATGGGTTGTAATTCGGTTCTTGTACATTTTTCTGCAAAATCTGTAAAATTTCAGTTTTCATGGATCATAATCATACTATGAACAATTCTAACCTGTAGAATTGAGAGAAACGTGGATGAGAGGCTCTTTCGAATGATCGTCGGATGTCGAAACAGGGTCGGCCTTTCCTTCTTTTCCTTCTCCTCCTTCTTTCTTTCTCTTTGTCTCTCTATTTCACTTTCAGAGACTGGATTTCTATGGTGGATCGTTGAACCTTGGCTGATCGTTGGTTGATCCTGGTTGATGGTCCATGCAGCTCCTGAGAGAGCCTTTTTATAAGCTCACGGATGCTTATCTGCCATGGGTTTGGATAAGCTTGATCCTGTTTTGATAAGCTCTATCTTCCATTTGATCTCATCTGATTTGGATGAGCTTGAACGTGATCTGTTCTTGATAAGCTTGATCCTGATCTAGCTTTGATAAGCTTTATCCTCCTCTTGATCTCATCTGGATGGGATAAGCGTGATCTGCACTTGATCTTATCTGCTGTGAGCCTAGCCGACATTGCTCATTTTGATTCATTGTGGGAAGGAGATTCTGTTGAATGCGAGTGGACCCAAAACTTGGAGGACTCTGGTGCATCCTAGATGGCACTTGATTATGTAAGGCTCCCATAAGTACTTGCTGAGAAGCGATGGGTCCAAAAGGCATCATATTCGGACTCAGTATTTGGGAAATAAGATTACACTGATTCACTAAGTTGTCGTGCAACTGCCCATTATTGGATACAACAGCAACGTTAAAACTAAAAACAAGAATTCTTGAACCCATTTGAGAATTCGTAGATACAAGTGCAGGGTTCTGAAAACTGGTTGGGTGAGCCAGTTGATTGGAGCCACAGGAATGACCCTGCATTATTTATGGAAGCATGGCAGGGGACTGATTCAAACACTGAGGTTGGTGATTAAGAGGAAGTGTCGCTGATTGCAAGCCTAATGGATTGCCATATAAACTCAGCATGTTCACATTACGGCCATTAAATGCCATTGTGGGAGATGCTAATTGGTTGCCTAAGAGTTGAGATTATGGTGCAACTGATCGAACATTCAGGGGAATCATTGGATGGTTTTGTACGAGAAAGGCATAGCTGGGTGGCAGTTGAAAAAATTGTTGCCCATATTAAACAAATTTTGAACACCAAGATGAGGATTTGTCCCACGAAGAACATTCTTTGTTCCTTGGTTTTTGGTTAGAGTTGCCAAAAGGTGGAGGTAAACCAGGAAACATGATCTGCAAATAATGAAGGAAAACCGCAATACAGCAGAATCTCCTTCTAGAACTAGGATCTGGTCACCTTGAAGATTAGTTCTTTCTTAAACAAAAGAGGACTTGAAAACAAATGTTTGAGTATGAACTCATGCACCGAATGTTTTATGTGCCTAGATACAGCTTGCTGTATTGAACTTCGAGATGTGTTTTGCTAAGAAAGATCTTTATATAACAAGACTAATTCAGAAGTTTAACAGGAGGAGGCTGAACACAAAGTATAAATGACTACTTTGAGGGAACCGATAATTTCACATGATGATCTCAACTGAATCTCTTAATGTTATACTTATAAGAGTATTTAAGCAGTCCCCTGTTATCTGCTTATTTGTCTTGAACGTGGTTATGCAAATCCATGTTACATGCCTACCCACTATGAACGTGTTCAAGTGACCTATGTTATGTTTTTGAAAACCAACCTTCATGCTCGTTGGATTCCCTCCATGAGTGTTGGAACACTAATATTATTCTCAACACCAAAGTAACATAACATCAACAGGTGACAATGCAAAACTGATGAATATCAGTATACTAATTGCCTTCTTTTAGCAACCAAACATAACATGGATATGTTACCAAATGCATTCGATACCAAACCTTTCTCTCTGAAAGCCATTTGTTCTTGCATCAATCTTTTCTTTCTTTTGATAATACCGACCTTACCCTTTGGAAATCGATTTCTTTCCAAGTATGAGCTTTTCTTTCAGGGAAGCTCACTTTCCCTTTCTAACGCCAGCTTTCCCTTTCTGGTCGCCCACCTTCCCTTTCAGGTGTCAACTTGTCTCTTTGATACCTCTATCTTTTCAAAGGGAAAGTTTTCAACATAAATCTTTTAGGGAAATGAAATACTGCTTTTCTAGTGCTAAGGGTAAAATCGTCATTTTATCCAATTTTGTCCAAATTCAAAATTTTCAGAAAGGAAAGCACTCTTTCATCATTTTAAGGCTTCCATAAAATTTTGGTGCCAAAACACACTCATTTGATGCCCTTTTTATTCAAAAATCCGAAATTGCCAAAAATAGCTAATTTTCTAAGAGGCAAAAATTAAAAAAAAAAATTGGGTGTTTGCAGATCTCCCTCTTTGGCATTATTCCAAATTTATTTGGATAATGGCAAAGACGAAAACACCCATTTGCTTTCCTTCCCAGATTTACTTTGAGAGTATGAAATTTTTCTTCATTCCATAACATCTATTTCTTTGGATTTACTTTTATAAAGGAGGGGATCTTAGCAAAAGGAGATTTGATAGGAGCACCTATCCTTAGGGCAATCATACATGGACGACCATTTTATGATGCATGCATATATGGAATGTGAGATGAATGAAATGGATGTTTAGAGACCCATACCTTTGATTCGCGAACTTGAGAAGAAGCCTATGATGGCTAGCTGCCCCAAGCAATGATTCTTGTTTCTTTTGATGTTTAGGATTTTCCAAATTTTTTTTTCGAAAAGAGAACTCCTTTTTGGTTTCTATCGAAAAGGAGTTGTGATTTCTTACATTTCCCTTCACTCGGGTTTTAATACCCACTAATAAGTAGAGGTTTTATAGAAGATTTTGAATAACATTTCAAAGCTCCATTTCTTACCCAACGAATTCTAATTCTCAAACAATATGAATTCAAATAAGCAGTTCTTATTCCTACTCTAGGACTTTCAAGGTAAACTTTTTTTCATTGGGATGAGCTATGGGGATCTTGGGAGAGTTACCCGCGGTCCCTTTTGAAGCGTCCTGGGGTTTAAGGTAAAGAACTTTTTTATGAAAAATTGCTCTTTTGAGCTTTGACTTTCTTTTTCTTTTCAAAGGGCACCTCTATATTGGAGGCTTTTGTTTCCTCCCTTTGTTTTTCAAAGGGCACCTCTATATTGGAGGTTTTTGTTTTCCCCCTTTATTTTTCAAAGGACACCTCTATATTAGAGGTTTTTGTTTTCCCCATTTGTTTTTCAAAGAGCACCTCTATATTGGAGGTTTTTGTTTCTCTTTTTGTTTTTCTTTTTAGGAAGACCTTTGTATTGGAGATTTTATTTTCTTCTTTTTCTTTTGATTTTTTTTCTTTTTGCAAATTTTCCTTTTTCTTTGGATTACAAAAATTATGAGCACTGCTTTGGGGCGTCCCCGCCTAGCGACGAGCTGCAAAGCCTAAATGTAGTAAGAAGTAAGCAAGGGCCACTACATTTTTGCCCGAATGTAGTGAATCAATTATAGAGAGGGTTCCCACATCATGGACGGGTGTGGGTAAAGAAGTTAGTCCCGCTACATTGCCGCCCGAATGTAGTGAAAAATTTTCAGAGAGGGTCTCCGCATTTTGATTATGGACGGATGCGGGGGGTAAGGAAGCTAGTCCTAGATAATAAGATTCGTATTGGTTCTTGGAATATCGGAACATTATCGGGTAAGCTAATGGAGGTAGTAGATACTATGATTCAGAGAAAGATTCATATTCTATGTTTACAAGAGACAAAATGGGTTGGAGAAAAAGCAAAGGAGATAGAGGATACAGGTTTTAAATTATGTTACTCAAGTAAAGAAAAGACTCGAAACAGAGTTGGTATTATCATAAATAAAGATTTAAAGGAGAGTGTAGTAGACATACAACGATATGGTGATCGAATCATGACGTTGAAATTAGTGTTAGGAGCAGAGGTTTTGAATATAGTTTATGCTTACGCACCCCAAGTAGTTCTAGAAGATAGTATAAAGACATTTTTTTGGGAAGAGTTAGATAAGGTGATTCAAAAGATTCCACAGAGGAAGATAGTCAATACAATCTTCAAAAAACGAGATGAACATTTAATTACTTATAAGAGTGGCTTATCACAAACACAAATTGATTACTTTATTTGTAGAAAAAAAGATAGAGCGTGTTGTAAAGATTGTAAGGTAATTCCAGGAGAAAGCTTAACCACCCAATATCGACTTTTAGTTATGGATTTACAAATAAAAAAATGGATAAAGAAGAAAAGAGTGCATCGAGCTATTCAGACTAAATGGTGGAACCTCAAAAGCGAGAAAGAAGATATATTTAAACAGAAAGTCCTTCAAGGAGATGTTTGGAATTATGTTGGTATACCCTGTGATATGTGGAACAATATGGCTATACATATTAGGAAAGTGGCGAAAGATGTATTAGGGGTATCTAAGGGAGGTGTACTGGCACAAAAAGAAGCTTGGTGGTGGAGTGAAGTAGTACAAAATAAAATCAAGGCAAAGAGGGTATGTTACAAATTACATTATGCTAAGAAAACTAGTGAAACTTTAGAAGCTTATAAGAAAGCAAAGAATGAAGCGAAAAAGGTCATTAGTGAAGCAAAAGCTAAGATTTGGGATGACTTATATAAAAAACTCAACTCAAAAGAGGGTGAAAGAGATATTTTTAGGATAGCTAGGGCTAGAGATAAGAAAACTAAAGATCTTAATTATGTTAGATGCATAAAAGACGAGGATGAAAAAATTCTAGTGGCAAATGATGATATAAGAAATAGATGGAAAAACTATTTTTATAATCTTTTTAATGAAAATAAAGATGTTAGTATTAGTTTAGGAGATTTAGCCAAGTCAGAAAAGTATATAAACCACAATTTCTACCGACGTATTCAAAAGAATGAAGTCAAAGAGGCTCTCAAACATATGAAGAGTGGTAAATCGGTAGGACCAGATAATATTCCTATAGAAGTTTGGAAAATACTAGGAGAAATAGGAATCACTTGGCTCACAAGACTATTTAATGAAATATGGAAAAACCAAAAGATACCCGAGGAATGGAGAGCAAGTACACTTATACCCATATATAAGAACAAGGGAGACATTCAAAATTGTGCGAATTATCGAGGTATCAAGTTAATGTGTCATACTATGAAATTATGGGAAAGAATTATCGAACGTAGGTTAAGACAAGTATCAAGTACAACAAAGAACCAATTTGGATTTATGCTAGGCAGATCTACTATTGAAGCGATTCACCTATTGAGACGTCTTATGGAACTGTAGACGCTAGAAAATCCTCGCTTCTGGTTCTTAAGCCTGAAGCGAATCTTTTCGTGTGTCTAAGTCCTATTTAAGCAAAAGGGCGTGCCAGCTAGCTTGCTTAAGCTAGCGAAGAGATATTTTGAAATTTGACTCCTAACGTGTCGACTGTGAGCAAGCAAGCTCTTTTCATCGCAGACCTTCTTGCACCGATGCGCAAGGGTCAGTCTGTACGGTTAGAAAATCGAGTTTTAAATATAAGAACCTACGAAAATGTTTGAGGTGTTTGATTCGGGCTGTTTTTTGGTATGATTTTCAAGTTTTATTTCACGTGGATTTGCACGTGCCTATGTCTTTCTTTTTATCCCTTTTCGGGCCAACTAGGTGTGTGTTGTGAACATGTGACCTAAGTGGGGTGACTTTGAGTGGGAGTGTGGGGTTTGCTTTGATACAATATGCGTCCTAACTTGTAGTATGGCGTATATGCAATGCAAACTCACGCAACTCCAAAGGGAAAACCCGAATTGAAAGACAATGCGGAAAGGAAATGACTTGAATGTAAATTGCAAAAGGGAAATTGCAAAAGGGAAATATGGCTATATCTTAAGAGCGGAAAGGCTCACTTGTGCAAGTGTGTGCCGTGTATATATGTAAAGACTACGCACACTGCTGAACCTTAAAACCCAAATCTTAAAGACATAGCCGAAAGGGAAATACTTATAATATATATGGGCCCGAAGGTCGCCAACGTGTTGCGTGGTTGTTGTGTGTATATTGAAAGACAACTCACACGACTTAAATGAAACCCAAATATAAATTGCAATATGGCCTTAACTAAGGTCTTGGGAGTAAGAGCAAAAGCTCAATGTGTGTGAGTGTAGAATTGAAGTACTACGCACACGACATGAAATTAAACCCAAATATAATTGCAATAGGCCTTGACTAAGGTCTTGGGAGTAAGAGCGAAAGCTCAATGTGTGTGAGTGTATAATTAAAATACTACGCACACGACATGAAGTAAAACACCTAGGGGAAATGATATCATGGCCCTTACTAGGGTCTTGAAAATAAGAGCGAAAGCTTAATGTGTGTGAGTGTGAGAATTGAAAGACAACATACACAACTTAAGCAAAAACCCACGCAACATAAATTATATACATAAGTCTATATCTTAAGGGCTGGTTAGGCCTGTGTGTGTTCAAAATCGTGTGCAGCTAAGAGCGGAATAGGCTCAAGTGCACGTGTGTGTGGGTGTGCCAAACCACGTTATTACAAGCGGGGGGAGACAAAGCTCCGTTATTACAACCCCGTATCAAATTTAATTAAGCTTAAGTAAGTCTATAAACAAGGACTGAGTTAGGCACTTACGTATAGCTGGTCCGGGCGTGACTTGCTTGCGCTTGGGCTGGTGTGTCGCCTTGGGCTGCAAGAGGGAGCTCCTTGGAAGGGCGCGACAAAGGAGGGTGCTGGCCGAACGACAAGGGTGCTGCGGGGGTGGCGCCTTGGTGTTAGCTGAACGGAGGGGGTGCTGCTGCCTTGGGCTGGGGTAGTTAGGGGGTGCTTAGGAAAGGAAAGGGAGCTACGGTGTGTCACTAAGGTGTGGGGGTTGTCTAAGGGAAAGATAAGGTGGCGGGTGACTAGCTAGGGGCTGTCTAAGGGAGAGGTAAGGTGGCGGGTGGTGCAGTCGGGTAGAGGTTGGCCGAATGGATGAAGTGGAGGCTGGGCTAAGGAAGGGTGGTGGATGGTGGCTAAGAGTGGAGGGGGAGTGAAGAGAGGGTAGTGTTATGAGGGGGTACTAACCGGAGGATGGCTGGAAGTTGGAGGTGATGCGGGTGGTGAGATGCAGCCGAATGGTGGAGAGGTTGCAGTCGAATGGTAGGGATGGAGCTGGCCGGGGATGGTGGTGGCGTGGAGTGGAGCTGGCTGGGTTCCAAAGGTGGAGTAGGTGAGAGAAGAAGGAAAGGGATGAGAGAGGAGAGGGGGCTCGGCTGGCCCAATGAAGCTTGAAAAACCCGCCCACTAGGGGGGGGGGGGGTTATAGCCTTTTGATGGGTCGGTTGGGCTGGTTTTGGGGGGCTGGTTTAGGGGTAAGGTGGTGGTAGTTTGAGGATATGGTGGGCCAGATATTTAGCTTAGGTGGTTTTAGGGATATGGTGTGCTAGGGTTCTAGGTGGGGTGGTTTAGTGGTTTAGGGATTAGCTAGGTGGGTTGGGCTTAGGGTGAGGTTTAGTGAGGTGGGTTGGGTGTTTAGGCTAGGATTAGGGTGAGGTTAGGGAGATTAGGCTAGGTTTAGGGGAGGATTAGGGAGGTGGGTTAGGTGATTAGATTGGGATTAGGGAAGGATTAGGGAAGTAGGTTAGGTGATTAGGCTAGGATTAGGCCGGGATTAGGGCAAATGGCTAGGATTAGGGGGTTTAGCTTAGGATTAGGTTAGGAGCATCCCTTTGCATGGCCCATAGACCTAATTGCATCATGTTGGTGCAGCCTTGGGTTAGGTGTAGGTTCATACAAGTTAAACCCACACTCATTAGGCTAATCCCACATGATTAACCCAAAACTTGACACACAAGTCAAGCTTAACACATTTCACTCATTTAATCCTCCCCATTCTCTCTCATGCCCAAGATTCCACGTGAATTTCAAGTGGGCCCCACCTCCATTTATGAGAAGGTGATGTGGGCCCTGGATGTGGATATTGGATTGGATCTTTGGATCCAAATCCAAATCCAAATCCACATATATGTTTGGATTGGGATCTAGATATATATGGTCCAGATCCAATCCAAAGCTGAATTTTGACTCCTTCAGGGTATGTTCAAAACGAACGGTTTGTGCGGGGCCTGACAGTATCAGTACTCCGTCTTGCGTTGGTTCTTCGCCAACATGGTCGTTCGCTTCTGTTTTCACCTTTCGGAAATCATTACGAATGATTGGTTTGATAACAGGGGCTTGGATGTTCGAGATTCTGGGGATGAATCTAACAGGAGAGTTGATGTGCCGGGCTCGACATGTGCTCCGGTTCCGGGCTCTCTTTTGCTCTTCTGGTCCTGCTTTCATCAGGCTAAGTCGCTTTGTGGGGTTTCAAAATATCTTTTAAAAGGTTTTAAAACTATATTATACATATTTTAAAATATATATAGTTTAAAGCATATGTACAGGATTTGCCTAGAAGGCTCCTGGGTTTACAGACTCAAAATAGCCCTTTGGGGCTGCTTTTACAAAACCAGGTTATTTGAGAAATTCATGGGATTTCGGGGTGTTTACAGGAACATTTTAGAGCAAAAAAGAAAGACCTTCACATGATATTTATTGATCTAGAAAAGCTTATGATAGGGTACCGAGGGAGGTTCTTTGGAGAACTTTGGAAAAAAGAGGTATCCCATTGACATATATTAACCTTATAAGAGACATGTATGATGGTGCAAAAACATGTGTGAGGACTCATGAAGGAACGATAGACTTCTTTGAAGTTAATATTGGGTTACACCAAGGACCAACTTTAAGTCCATACTTATTTATAATGGTGATGGATGAGTTAACAAAACATATTCAAGATGAAGTACCTTGTGTATGTTATTTGCAAATGACATTGTATTAGTGGAGGAGTCTAAGGAAAAAGTTAATAGAAAATTAGAACTATGGAGAGAAACATCAGAAAGATGTAAACACCCCAAATCTTCTATATTTCAAAAAATCTCAAAAACACCAAAAAGCTCGTTTGAGCCAAAACGACAACCTATTTTAAAATGTAAAAACAGGTATAGAAGGCAAAAGGAGACCCTATGCCAGAAGAGGATTCAAGCCCAGAGCTTCAAAAGCCACTCCCTGATAAAAAACAAGAGAAAGCAGAGCCTGTTTGATGAAAAGCTCAACGGAGTCCGGACGACAAAGTTAGGGAAAACCCAGCACCACACGAAGCGCTGATGAAGCCAGTGCCCTCACAGATCGTTCGCCTCGAGAAGCCAAGAAGGATTGTCCGAAGAAATTTTGATTTGGATCTGGACCATAAATATCTAGATCCAAATCCATGTAATGAATAGTGTTTGGATTTGGGCCAATCCAAATAGTGTTTGGGTCGATCCAAATAGTGTTTGGATTTGGATTGGATCCAAATAGGGTTTGGATTGGATCGGATCTAGACCAAAATATCTAGATCCGTATCCATAAAAATATTGGGTTTGGATTGGATACGAATCTCAAAATATTTGAGATCCAATATCCAGATCCAAATAGTGTTTGGATTTGTGTCTGGATCCAAATCCCAAACCCAAATCCAAGACCCACCTCAAATGTCTATAAATAGAGGTGAGGGGGTCCATGTAAAGGGTTCATGCAAATGCTTGGGAGGAGAGAGAGGGAGTGATAAATCTAGCCATGTGGGCTCATTGGGTGAGGTGGGTTCAAGCCATGTGGGCTAAGTGGGTCTAGACCAAGGGGCTGCAACCAAGGTGGGCTGGACCAAGAGGCTGCAACCATGGGGATGTGGGCTCAAGCCAAGAAGGACCAGCTCCAAGAGGTAAACCTAACCCCCAACCTAGCCTAGGTTTGAACCTACCTAACCCCAACTGAACCTAACCCTAACTGAACCAACCTAACCCTAACTGAACCCTAACTAGGCCTAACCTAACCCCAACCGCCTCAAACCATCCCTAACAAATCCCAAAAACCTCACCCTGGCCGGCCGTGAGCAAACGGTGCCTGACGCGCGCCCCTTTGCTGCCTGCCGCGCCCCTCTAACGTTGCCGCGCGCCCTACGCGTCACCCGAACTCCTAGGCAGTGCCACTGCACACCCCGCGCCATTGCAGCTCGCCAGACGCCCGACTGCAGTGCTAGACGCCCGACACCTCCCTGCCGACTTGACCAGCCCCCTGCTGACCTGACCTGCACCTTGGTCGTGACCTGCACCCCTTCCAGCCACCTAGGACAGACCCTAGACAACCCCGTCTTGGCTGAACCTAAGCTCCCCTAAGGCCCTAACCGTGCCCCATAGAACCTCCCTCAAAGCCACTTAGGATAACCCCTCTTGGCTGCCCAAGGTGAACCGTGAGCCCAAGTGCAAGCAAGTTGAACATGGACCAGCTATTTGTAAGTGTCTAAACTTGGCCTATTATATTAACTTGCTTTATATTCAATTAAATTTTGATATGGGGTTGTAGTAAAGGAGCTTTGTCTCCCTCCGATTGTAATAACGTGGTTTGACACACCCACATACATGTGCACTTGAGCCTTTCCGCTCTTAGTTGCACACTTCTTGCACACACACGGGCCTTGACAGCCCCTAAGATATAGCCTTATTTATATATATTCGGTTGCGTGGGTTTTAATTCAAGTTGTGTGCGTGGTCTTTCAATTTCCACACTCACACACATTGAGCTTTCGCTCTTACTCTCAAGACCCTAGTAAGGGTCGTATCACACGTTGAGCTTTCGCTCTTACTCCCAAGACCCTAGTAAGGGCCGTATTGCAATTTCCCTTGGGCGTTTTGATTCAAGTTGTGTGCGTGGTCTTTCAATTTCCACACTCACACACATTGAGCTTTCGCTCTTACTCCCAAGACCTTAGTCAAGGCCTATTGCAATTATATTTAGGTTTCATTACAAGTCGTGTGAGTTGTCTTTCAATATACACACAACACCACGCACACGTTGGCGACCTTTGGGCCCATATATATTATAAGTATTTCCCTTCGGCTATGTCTTTAAGATTTGGGTTTTAAGGTTCAGCTGTGTGCGTAGTCTTTCCATATATACACGACACACACTTGCACAATTTAGCCTTTCCGCTCTTAAGATATAGCCATATTTTCCTTTTGCAATTTCTCTTTTGTAATTTACATTACGCAATTTCCCTTAAGCATTGTCTTTCAATTTTGGGTTTTCCCTTGGAGTTGTGTGAGTTGCATTGCATACTCGCCATACTCGAGCTAGAGTGCATACCTGCATCAAAGCAAATCTCGAATCAATCGTGCAAACAAGCCAAGACTTAGGCTATTTCGATGCCTAAGTAGATTAAAATTGAAAGACTTAGGGTCGTCCAACCCTTGTAAAATCAAAATCGCCCAAAGTGCATGGTTTTCAAAAGGTTTTAAAACACTTCTTCATTTAAAATATATTTTGAGTTAAAACTTGTTTCAAAACGAAGTCTCTAAGTGTACAGACTGACCCTTGTTATCATTGGTGCAAGAAGGTCTGCGACGTAAAAATCCCGCTTGCCTACAATCGCCTTTAAAAAGTCAGATTATTTCAAAACATACTTTGCTAGTTAAAGTAAACTAGCTGGCACGCCCATAAAGCGAAGTAGATTGCGAAAAGGTTCACTTCAAGCCTAAGAACCTGTAAGTTAAAATTTTCGGTGTCTACAGAATTGGCACGCCCGGTGGGACTCGGGACTTAAGTAGACTTCAAACAAACAAGTTACACTCAAAATTTTCCAAAAAAAGAGAGTGTTTTCCAAAAATCGTGCATACTTAGGAAAATTGCATAAAAATGGATAAAAAGCTACAAAAATCCTCGTTGAGTAATCGAAGAGAGACTTTCAAAACAGATAAAGCCCCAAAAGAGCTCGATGACATTTTAAAAATATTTCAAAAGATGGATGCTTTAAGGAAGGAGCTTAAAGCCCATCAATCACATAGCAGCTCTTCTAGGGCACATACAGATCGTGAATTGAAAACCGATCTCAAACTCAACGAAGGATTGGAGATTAGAGACAAATCCCGGAAAAGGGATGAGTCATCCACTCCTACATCTTCAAGCTTTTCAAAATCCAAGGGAAATTTGAAAACAGACTGTTCTCTTTCAAAAAATCAAAAAAATCTTGAAAACTTTTAAAAAGACAAAAAAATTGAAAAAATCAAACTTTGAAATTTCAAAAAATTCAAGTGAAAGTGCTAAGTCTAGGCACACACACACTGTGGGACATGAAACCCACACCCTACAAAGAAACGAGAGTGAAAAACAGGAAGGTTTCGAAAGGAAACGCCTCATAAAACCCCCGGGGCTCAAAACAGAGTTACCTAGGAAATCGGCCTGCTCTCACCCTGAAAAGGTAGACAAGCCACAAAGAGGTATGCCTGAAACCCATCATTCTCAAGACTCTCTTCTTCATATAGGGTCATCAAATGCATTGGATAACCCCTATGCACACACAAACCCACAAATTGGGCCAAAATTTGAGGATTTTCAAGGTGCGCCAAATATCTCGCACCACCCAAATGAATTTCAAAAACAAAAAGAAGTTCAAAAAATGGTAGACATGGAGACCCCTAATGCATGCATCGACATCTTAGGAGCTCATAACCCTACCATAGAAAATCCCACTTCTTCGAGCCTAGTCTTGTGCCCTGGAACCAAGGCTATGGCTTCGAAACAAAAAAATCCATCCCTAGGGGCACCACGAGTTGCACCTAGGGGGTAGGTCAAAAACTTCGAGGGAGCCATTTGGGCTTCCCTTGAAGCAAATTTCTCCCAAAATCAGGTTATATGGAACTATAAGTCTTCCATCACCCTGAAAAGTCCAAAGTTTCTCAAGGGACCAAGCACGGCTTCCCTTGAGAACAAAATTTTCCAAAATGGGGTTATCTGGAACCATAAGTTTTCCAAAACCCTGAAATATTCAGAATCCTTCGAGGGACCAAGCTTGGCTTCCCTTGAAAGGTATGTTTCCCAAACCCAGGCTGTGTGGAAACCCGAGTTTTCCACCATCCTGAAAAATCCAAAGTATCTCAAGGGACCAAGCATGGTTTCCCTTGAAAACAAAATCTCCCGAACTCAAGTCGTGTGGAAGCCCAAGTCTTCCGTCATCCTGAAACATCCAAAACCCTTCAAGGGAGCTATAGCTTGGCTTCCCTTGAAGAATATGTCTCCAAAACCCAGGTTGTGTGGAAACCCGAGTTCTCCACCATCCTGAAAAATCCAAAATCTCTCGAGGGACCAAGCTTGGTTTCCCTTGAAAGATATATCTCCCAAAACAGGGATGTATGGAAGACCAAGTCTTTCATCACCCCTGAATCCAAACTCCCGATATCCAAAAGGGTATATATCCCCGACATGGACGATTCCATGTTCCAAGACCATGATTTATACCAAAACTTTTCGAAAAGCAAAAAGTCTTGGAACATGATTCTGAATATGGAATATAATAAACCCTACGCGGACCTAGGAACCTGAAACCAAGGTAGGCTTGAACCTGTCCTACCTAGAACCAATAGGGAACAATATGGACTGGGCTACAGCCCACCCATACCCCTAGAGCCGCCACCTAAGACCATCTAGGTCAAGGGTGCCATGTAGAACCTCTAAAACCGAAACCCATGTCTTAGACCTATTTAATTAGAGTCTGATTCATAAAGTTCTTTGTAGGTTCAATGGAAGATCCCTACTTTTGAAAAAACCAAAAAAATTGGATATTACCAAAACCCAAAAAAATTGAAAACCCTCAAAATCTCAAAAACATTTGGAAAACTGAAAATTTCAAAAAAATTTTGTTTCAAGAGCCTTTGGCCATGTACAAAGTCCATTTTCAAGAACAGTATATACTCCAAGAACCCAAGTATCCAAAAGCTGATCCTGTCCACCTTTTTGCCTAGAGCTTCTTCAAAACTGAAAAGCTCGAGAATCACCAAAGCAAGGAGGAATAAACCCCTCCAAGCTTCTTGAACTTCGCAAAATCCTTGACTTATGGAAAATTGGGGATTTTTAGAAATAAGTTTAACCCATAGTGTGTGCATAAGCATCATGCATTACACTTTGAAATCATTCATATGCATCGAGTCTAGACATCACCTAAGTAATAAGAGTCGACCCCCTAAGTAATCAGGCCATCATAGGCATGTCTCCATACGAATCAACTCCGACACCTTCAAGGCAAACTTCAAAAAGAAATGAGAATCTCAAAAAAAGGGTTAGCATTTCACAAAAACTTTTCAAAATTCTTTTGATAAAAACCTCCCAAGCATTGCAATTCATGCATTGTTTGCTTGACTTAATCAAATGAAGATGTTATTCATACTAAATGTGCCATACATTTCGAAAACTCTATTGGCATGTGATAGGAATCACTAAGCCAAAAGAAAAATCGTGCTTGGCCTTGCTGTAGGCCTTCCAAATTTGAGACATCATCTCCCATGTCATGAAAAAGGAATGATGTTCATTAAAGCACCCATTTGAAAATCCTATCTCAAATAGATAGGCAAAGTAAATGGCAACCCCTTTCAACAGAGTATGAGTTTCAAAAACTCTAGACTGCATGAAGGGACAAGCCCTATGTCATGTGGCTAAGGTGCCTCTTTGAGACACATTCCCCATACTTGATCAAATGCCCCATGAAGGCATGAATCTTCAAAATGAATTCCAAAAACCATGCTTGACCAAAACCAAGTATGGAAAACATATTTCGATGAAAAGGGCGGGTATAGAAACCATCTTCATATAGAAAGGGAGGATTTCCCAAAATTGCTTTCTCAAAAGGGATCAAAATTTTGAAAATTTAACCCTACATACAACTTTGAAAAGAAGGATTCTCAAACTTCGGGTTTATATGAAAACCTTGATTGTGTTAGGATAAAGCACATGAGTTTCGCGATAAAAATCTGGAGACCATGTCGAAATCAAACATGATGGCCATGACGATCACTTAGGGCTGGTTGTGTTTTTCCATCCTTGAGCAAAAAGTATCATGATCATGTTAGAAAAACCATGGAAGCGCATGGACATGAACATACCATTGTCCATCCAAAATCCTTTTGAAAAGCCATGGCCCTTCACCATATGGCCATGCGAAATTCCCATCAAGCTAGGGGCATTTTTAAATACAACCCCTAGACACTTTCCATGGATAAACGAATGCATCTCCTTCATGATTTGTGAGATACATTTCATATGTTCATCGTTGCATAAAAACATGTATTTCCATTTTAAATCACATGGAGTGCATAGCATGCATCATATCACCCCGAAGAAAGCCCAAAAGGTGGCAATTCGAGTAGAAATGTCTCCATGTCTTCAAAGGGCAACAAAAATCGGAAATTTGTTGATATTGTGGGTCAAAATTAGCAAAACCCCGAAAATGCCCGAATATTCAAAAGGGTTTATGTTAAATCCTTTTTCAAAAAGATTTTGAAAAATCGAACTCCTTTGAAACTTCTTGAAAGAAGGATCGAAGTAGATTGTATAACCCTGAATGGAGGAATTTATATTTTTCGAAAAGTAGAGTCTTCCAAAAATGAATTGACGATATTTCAAAGAACCCTGGCTTACAAGATTAAGCCTTGTTCAAAATATCAAAATATTTTCAGATAGCAGATGCTATTAAGAAATAGGACGATCTCGTTTGAATCGAGTAACCAAAGGGATAAGCCTTCCCCCATCCTACTTTCTTTCCGAAAAGGAAAATTGGCTGTGTTCAAAAGAAAACGAAAAAAAATGAGAATATAAAAACTCCTCCGAAAGTGGTCTTCCCTTCATAAATAGGGAATACAAAAACTCCTCCGAAAGAGGTCTTCTTGTTTCAAAAGAAAAAAGAGATATAAAAAAACTCCTCTCAAAGTGGTCATCCCTTCATAAACAGGGAATACAAAAACTCCTCCAAAGAGCTACTCTCCTTTAAAGAAAAGAGGGATTAATGAAAAAATACTCCCAAAGGGAGACCCTCTGTGAAAAAAAGAAACAAAAAGCCAAAGCTCCAAAGAGCGATTTTCCGATTCTTTGCCTAAAACCACGGGACGCTTCAGAAGGGACCGTGGTATCTCTTTCCCATATCCCTACGGTTTATCCCCAAGGAAAAAGATTCAAATTTGTGAAAATCCTAAAGTACGAATAAAATTGGCTTATTTGGATTTCATTTTGTTTGAGAACTCGACTCTGTTTTGTGGGAAATGGAACTTTGAAATGTTTTCCAAGTTTTCCTACCCAAAAACCTCTACTAAGTAGCAGGTATTGAAACCCGAATGAAGGGAAGTATGAAAAGTGGAAGTCCTTTTCGATACAAGTTAAAAGGTTAAAAGACAAGGGTACAACCTGCTCAGAGCAGACAACCTCAAAAGGCTCTCTCTAAAGCTCGAAAACCCGAAAAATGTCAAGAAGACATGCTCAAAAGGCTCTCTTCGGGCTCAAAACCCAAAAATAAAATTTTTCTCATGCATGCATTCAAAGAGTCGTTCGTGCATGATCATACATATAGGGAAATAGCTAGAAAAAGCCCCCTTTTGCTAAAAATCTCTACCTGTGGAAAAAGAAAACAGGGTTTTCGCAAAATAAATGGTTTATTCTCGAGAAAATTTGAGAGAAAAACCAAAATGGGGTGTTTCTCCTTTGCCACTGTAAACACCCCAAATCTTCTATATTTCAAAAAATCTCAGAAACACCAAAAAGCTTGTTTGAGCCAAAATGACAACCTGTTTTAAAATGTAAAAACAGTACAGAAGGCAAAAGGAGACCCTAGGCCAGAAGAGGATTCAAGCCCAGAGCTTCAAAAGCCACTCCCTGATAAAAAACAAGAGAAAGTAGAGCCTGTTTGATGAAAAGCTCAACGGAGTCTAGAACGGCGAGACGGAGTCCGGACGACAAAGTTAGGGAAAACTCAGCACCAGACGGAGCGCTGATGAAGCCAGTGCCCGCATAGATCGTTCGCCTCGAGAAGCCAAGAAGGACAGTTCGAAGAAATTTTGATTTGGATCTGGACCATAAATATCCATACCCAAATCCATGTAATGAATAGTATTTGGATTTGGGCCAATCCAAATAGTGTTTGGGTCGATCCAAATAGTGTTTGGATTTGGATTGGATCCAAATAGTGTTTGGATTGGATCAGATCTGGACCAAAATATCCAGATCCGTATCCATAAAAATATTGGGTTTGGATCAGATACAGATATCAAAATATCCGAGATCCAATATCCAGATCCAAATAGTGTTTGGATTTGGGTCTGGATCCAAATCCCAAACCTAAACCCAAATCCAAGACCCACCTCAAATGTCTATAAATAGAGGTGAGGGGGTCCATGTAAAGGGTTCATGCAAATGCTTGGGAGGAGAGAGAGGGAGTGATAGATCTAGCCATGTGGGCTCATTGGGTGAGGTGGGTTCAAGCCATGTGGGCTAAGTGGGTCTAGACCAAAGGGCTGCAACCAAGGTGGGCTGGACCAAGAGGCTGCAACCGTGGAGACGTGGGCTCAAGCCAAGAAGGACCGGCTCCAAGAGGTAAACCTAACCCCCAACCTAGCCTAGGTTTGAACCTACCTAACCCCAACTGAACCTAACCCTAATTGAACCAACCTAACCCTAATTGAACCCTAACTAGACCTAACCTAACCCCAACCGCCTCAAACCATCCCTAACAAATCCCAAAAACTTCACCCCGGCCAGCCGTGAGCAAATGGCGCCTGCCGCGCGCCCCTCGGCTACCTGCCGCGCCCCTCTAATGCTGCCGCGCGCCCTGCGCGTCACCCGAACTCCCAGGCAGTGCCACTGCGCGCCCCGCGCCACAGTGCGCCCCGCGCTATTGCAACCCACCAGGCGACCCGATTGCCGCGCCAGGTGCCTGATGCCTCCTTGCCGACTTGACCAGCCCCCTGCTGACCTGACCTGCACCCTAGCCGTGACCTGCACCCCTTCTAGCCACCTTGGACAGACCCTAGACAGCCCCGTCTTGGTTGAACCTAAGCTCCCCTAAGGCCCTAACCGTGCCCCATAGAACCTCCCTCAAAGCCACTTAGGATAACCCCTCTTGGCCTCCCAAGGTGAACCGTGAGCCCAAGTGCAAGCAAGTTGAACATGGACCAGCTATTTGTAGGTGTCTAAACTTGGTCTATTACATTAACTTGCTTTATATTCAATTAAATTTTGATACGGGGTTATAGTAAAGGAGCTTTGTCTCCCCCCGATTGTAATAACGTGGTTTGACACACCCACACACACGTGCACTTGAGCCTTTCCACTCTTAGTTACACACTTTTTGCACACACACGGGCCTTGACAGCCCCTAAGATATAGCCTTATTTATATATATTCGGTTGCGTGGGTTTTAATTCAAGTTGTGTGCGTGGTCTTTCAATTTCCACACTCACACACATCGAGCTTTCACTTTTACTCCCCAGACCCTAGTAAGGGCCGTATCACACATTGAGCTTTCGCTCTTACTCCCAAGACCCTAGTAAGGGCCGTATTGCAATTTCCCTTGGGCGTTTTGATTCAAGTTGTGTGTGTGGTCTTTCAATTTCCACACTCACACACATTGAGCTTTCGCTCTTACTCCCAAGACCTTAGTCAAGGCCTATTGCAATTATATTTAGGTTTCATTACAAGTCGTGTGAGTTGTCTTTCAATATACACACAACACCCACGCACACGTTGGCGACCTTCGGGCCCTTATATATTACAAGTATTTCCCTTCGGCTATGTCTTTAAGATTTGGATTTTAAGGTTCAACTGTGTGCGTAGTCTTTCCATATATACACGACACACACTTGCACAATTGAGCCTTTCCGCTCTTAAGATATAGCCATATTTCCCTTTTGCAATTTTCCTTTTGCAATTTACATTACGCAATTTCCCTTAAGCATTGTCTTTCAATTTTGGGTTTTCCTTTGGAGTTGTGTGAGTTGCATTGCATACTTGCCATACTCGAGCTAGAGTGCATACCTGCATCAAAGCAAATCCCGAATCAATCGTGCAAACACGCCAAGACTTGGGCTATTTCGATGCACACACATCGTGCCTAAGTAGATTAAAATTGAAAGACTTAGGGTCGTCCAACCCTTGTAAAATGAAAATTGCCCAAAGTGCATGGTTTTCAAAAGGTTTTAAAACACTTCTTCATTTAAAATATATTTTGAGTTAAAACTTGTTTCAAAACGAAGTCTCTAAGCGTACAGACTGACCCTTGCGCATCGGTGCAAGAAGGTCTGCGACATAAAAATCCCGCTTGCCTACAATCGCCTTTAAAATGTCAGATTATTTCAAAACATACTTTGCTAGTTAAAGTAAACTAGCTGGCACGCCCTTAAAGTGAAGTAGATTGCGAAAAGGTTCACTTTAGGCCTAAGAACCCGTAAGTGAAAATTTTCGGTGTCTACAAAAGCAAAGGCCTCCGACTTAGTAGAACAAAAACAGAATATATGGAATATAAGTTTGATCATTTGGCTACTTTAGAGGACATAGAAATTAAAATTGGCACACATTGCATTCCCCAAAAGGAAAGTTTTAAATACCTAGGGTCAATTTTTCAAAGTGATGGAAGAATTGATAGAGATGTTACACATAGAATTAATATTGGTTGGTTAAAATAGAGAGGAGCATAAGGTATTCTTTATGATAAGAAGATACCATTAAAATTAAAAGGTAAATATTATAGAGCAGCAATTAGGCTTGCTATATTTTATGGTTCTCAGTGTTGGGCAGTTAATGATCAACATGTACAAAAGATGTTTGTGATAGAAATGAAGATGTTGAGATGGATGAGTGGTCATACAAGAAAAGATCATATACATAAAATGAGGTTATTAGAAACAAATTAGGAGTGACACCAATAGAGGATAAAATGAGAGAACATTGTTTAAGATGGTTTGGACATATATAAAGAAGATCAAAAGAAGAACCTGTAAGAAGGTTAGAAAAACTAAATTTGAAAAGTATTAAAAGAGGTAGAGGACGACTACAAAAGTGTTGGAAAGAAACAATAAAGAATGATATTGGGAGTTAACTGCTAATATGGCACACGATAGGGATTTGTGGAAACAAAGAATCCATGCAGCCGACCCTGTCTAGTATGGGAAAAGGCTTAGTTGTTGTTGTTGTTGCCAATTTTCCTTTTTTGGAGAGAAGCGAAATGGAAAATACAATGCGTCCCTTTAGATAATCAATCCAGCCAAGAATATTCTATTTCCTAATAGCACCTACCATTTGAAAACACCTTGCTATTTTGAACTAGGCCTCATTTGGTAAGTAAAAGATTTTTGAAATGTTACCAAAATTTTTTTTTGGAAACTCCATTTTTCATAAAGTATCAATTGCCTAATTTAGGATCACATAATACACCTTTAGTCCTTTCCAGAAATTCAAAGGAGATCTATTTTCAAAATCTTTTCAAATGAAATTTAAGGTAGACCCTATACATAGTATTGGGCACTTATAGAATCTACTAAATTTCCTTTCTTAACATTAACTTACCAAGATTAATTTTATGATGCCCTTTCTCAACATAGGGACCATCCTTGTAGGAGACCATCTTCAAATGGAGTGTGGGCCTCTTATGGACGAATTATGACATGCCAAATGTATTCCTATAATAGGATGGAAATGCATGCTTTATGAAATGATGAATACATTCAATCTCTATGAAATGTATTTAAGGAATAACATCTCGATGCCCCTAGTTTGGAGGGAATTGCATGAACACTCATATACCATGGATGATCCTTATATGACATGATGGATTTTCAATATGATGCATGAAGGATATGCACGATCTTGGTTTTGGGTGTTTCATGATATGATCCTAGTCTATGATGCATTTTGGGTTAGGTTAACTCCCTAATTGGTTTCTATGAATCCCAACCTACATATTTTGAAGATTTTTCCAAATCAAAGATTTTATGGAATTTAGAAAGCTTGGAGGCTTGACCATCCTCATGGATGAGGGGATCTTCCTCCTTGCTTTAATCACTCTCAAGCATTTTTATCTCTAAGGAAGTATCATGGCTAAAAGAAGAAGGTATTTCTAAATCTAATTTTTGAAAAACAATATTTTTGGAGTTTTCAAAATTTTCTATTTTTGTTGGATTTTTCAAAGCAACTAATAGAAGGAAAAACAAGCAAAACTTTCTTTTTTGGGAATTTTGACTTTTTCGATTTTTTTTTGGGTTTTTGGAGTTTTCTATTTTTTTTTGAATTTTTTTAATGAAAAGGGGTTTTCCATCAAACATGCAAAGAAAACACTACGAGTTAGACTCCAAATAAGATGTCTAAACCATAGGTTTCGGGATTAGCGGGTTCTAGGGCACCCTTAACCCAATTGGTTTCGGGTGGTGGTTCGGATGGTATGGATGGGATATAGCCCAATCCATATCGACTTGGGTTTGGTCTAGGTAGGATGGGTTCCTCTAAGAGATGGACTGCCTTGATTGGGTGTGGCTCGGTTTCTCCTAGTAGGTGGATGGCAGGGGGATGGATCCTAGGTGTAGCCAAGTGTGCTCTTAGGGTTTGAGGTTTTGAGTTTACATGGGTGCCAAGGGCGAGCGTGATTGATCCCTTGCACAAAGGAGAGGAAAGGGTTCCAAGGGGGAACGTGATTGGTCCCTTGGCGGGTTTATTGCAGTTTGGGGAAATCATGGCCGTAGGCTTGGGTTTATGGTACCAACCTAGGATCAAAATGATTTGTTTATATCGGGTAGGGTTAGGTGTACCTAGGCTGTCAATACATGCCCTAGGGATAACCATGTCTACCAAGTTTTGAGTTTTATTTTCTTTTTCAGTTTGAAATTCTTTTTGGTGCTGGACATTCGCCGCACCTTCCAAATCTATATCTTTCGACACATTGTGTAGGGTTGTGGGTGCATGATTGTGATTTGAATCCTGATGATCTACCGGTCCTACACAACGAATAGGAGGATCAAGTAGAGAGTTTAGAGAGAAAAGAGTTTCAGGTATACCTTTTTCATGCTTGTCTACCTTTCCATAGTGAGAGCAAGCTTCCTTGCAGGCGTCCTGAAGGTGCTGTGGCTCATGTATGGCTTCGAACTCCCATTGCCTTGGTAGGCTTTGGACTTCATCCGCCAAGTCTATGTGTTTGCAACACTCATTCTCTCTCGTGCATAAATTGATGCTCGTGGGAATGGAACCCACCAGAGCAACCGATTTTGAAAACTTTTATGTGGTGGGTGTGAAGTGACTCTCATGCCCCACTCCACTTGTGTGCTTAGGGATGTAAACTTTCTTTTCTCTTTTACTTTCCTGAATTTCAAATTTTTGATTTTCAAATCTTTTTGACTTTTGAAAATTTCCCAAATTTTTTGAAATAAGAAACCTTTTTGGTTTTTCTATAGACAAAGGGGTGTTTGGATGATTAGAAAGGTTAGCCGATTTGATTCGAACCCTTGCTTCATCTCCAACCTCATATCCTTCATCGATTTTTGGCCTTGGTTTGGTTTTTCGAGCATGGCTCTTCTCCCTACATACCCAAGATGATTTTTCATAGGAATGGTGCATCTTAGCCTCTAATGCCTCAATTTTCCTTTTAACTTCGGTTACTCTCTTCATAAGATAAGCAATTTCTTCTTCTCAAGTTTGAGAAGATCTTTTTGTGGTTTTGAAAAACTGATTTTGAAAATTAGATAAAGTCTTCCTTGAATGGCTTGATTTTCTAGGTTTCTTACCATGGGAGGAGCGAGATTCTTCTTCTTCGGCTTTTAAAGCAGCTATCCTTTCTTCTATTTTCTTCAACATTTCTCTTTTTAGGGAGTCCAGCCTGTTTGAAATTTTGCTCTTATAGCATGAGCCCCGCCTTTACATCTTGGAAGATCCTTCTGAACTCGACATGATCAACCTGTGTACAAGAACTTATCACAAATATGAAAATTGAGTTAGTATAACGGATTCAAACAAATTTCTAAGACTCAAGTCCCACCGGGCGTGCCAAATCTGTAGATGTGAATTTTTATTTCAAATCTTTTAGGATTTGAAATCAAACTCTCGAACTACGTCATGTGCACGAGCGTGCTAGTTAGTTTTGCTAAAACTAACAAATTCCGATTTTCTAACTTTCAAAGACGATTATGGACAAATGAGATCTTTTCGACATAGGCCTTCTCAAGGTCAGCCTAGACACTTGAAAAGTGTTTGAATCCATTAAATTTGAAAAAGTAAAAACCAGATATTACAAATTCCAGAGTTTGTGCTTAAGTTCCTAATTTCTAAAAATTTTCAGATTCTGAAAATTACAGAACCTATTTGGTTTTAGGGACCTGTTCTCTGAATTTTTAAAAATACTTCTGAGCCTGGAAAAATCCTAAAATTTTTACAAAAGCAAGATGTATGTGTGAGAATCAGAATATATTTTTATTTTGCACTTTTCTTCTGTAAATTCTGAGAATTAAATCCAGAATTAGAGACTGTTCAGAAACTTAGAACAGTTCTGTTTCTGTGAGTCAGAGGCTTAGAAAAATAGTCATATCTCTGCACTCAGACATCTAAATTTATTTTGTTGGAAAGCTACAGATGTGAGCTTTCTAGAGAATCAATTTTCGTGAAATTCCACTTAGTATTTTCAGAGATATGAATAAAAGAACAGGGGTCTGTTTCTGAACGTTGTGTTTCTGTAAAATAGAATCTGATTTTTGCTAATATTCACAGATCTAATTGGCTAAGCAGACGATCATATAAAATCTTTAAAATTTTATATAACGATTTCTGATATGTGTAGATTGGACGTGCAAAAAATTAGTTCGATTGGGTTAGTCGTTGTTCAGAATAATTCTGTGTTCAGACGTGTGTGATCATGTAGTTTCAGAATTCAGAATCACAAAAAATTTAACGACGTTCCTTTGATAGTTTAGAACGATTCTCAACATGTAACCAATCCTATCATTCATGGAAATCATACAAATATGTGATGTTTATCTCGTTCATGAAGAAAATACTCATGTTTTGCATTGACATGGGTTGTAATTCGGTTCTTGTACATTTTTCTGCAAAATCTTTAAAATTTCAGTTTTCATGGATCATAATCATACCATGAACGATTCTAACTTGTAGAATTGTGAGAAACGTGGATGAGAGGCTCTTTCGAATGATCATCGGACATCGGAACAGGGCCGACCTTTCCTTCTTTTCCTTCTCCTCCTTCTTTCTCTTTCTTTGTCTCTCTATTTCATTGTTCACAGACTGGATTTCTGTGGTGGATCGTTGAACCTTGGCTGATCATTGGTTGTTCCTAGTTGATGGTCCATGCAACTCCTGAGAGAGCCTTTTTATAAGCCCACGGATGCTTATCTGCCGTGGGTTTGGATAAGCTTGATCCTGTTTTGATAAGCTCTATCTTCCATCTGATCTCATCTAATTTGGATGAGCTTGAACGTGATCTGTTCTTGATAAGCTTGATCCTGATCTAGCTTTGATAAGCTTTATCCTCCTCTTGATCTCATCTGGATGGGATAAGCGTGATCTACACTTGATCTTATCTACTGTGAGCCTAGCCGACATTGCTCATTTTGATTCATTGTGGGAAGGAGATTCTGTTGAATGCCAGTGGACCCAAAACTCAGAGGAATCTGGTGCATCCTAGATGGCACTTGATTATGTAAGGCTCCCATAAGTACTTGTTGAGAAGCGATGGGTCCAAAAGGCATCATATTCGGACTCAGTATTTGGGAAATAAGATTACACTAATTCACTAAGCTGTCGTGCAACTACCCATTATTGGATACAACAGCAATGTTAGAACTAAAAACAGGAATTCCTGAACCCATTTGAGAATTCGTAGATACAAGTGCAGGGTTCTGAAAACCAGTCGGGTGAGCCAATTGATTGGGGCCACAGGAATGACCCTGCATTATTTGTGGAAGCATGGCAGGGGACTGATTCAAACACTGAGGTTGGTGATTAAGTGGAAGTGTCACTGATTGCAAGCCTAATGGATTGCCATATAAACTCAGCATGTTCACATTACGGCCATCAAATTCCATTGCAGGAGATGCAATTGGTTGCTTGAGAGTTGAGATTGTGGTGCAATTGATCGAACATTCAGGGGAATCATTGGATGGTTTTGTACGAGAAAGGCATAGCTGGGCAGCGGTTGAAAAAAATTGTTGCCCATATTAAACAAATTTTGAACACCAAGATGAGGATTTGTCCCATGAAGAACGTTCTTTGTTCCCTGGTTTTTGGTTAGAGTTGCCAAAAGGTGGAGGTAAACCAGGAAACATGATCTGCAAATAATGAAGCAAAACCGCAATACAGTAGAATCTCCTTCTAGAACTAGGATCTGGTCACCTTGAAGATTAGTTATTTCTTAAACAAAGGAGGACTTGAAAACAAACGTTTGAGTATGAACTCATGCACCGAATGTTTTATGTGCCTAGATACAGCTTGTTGTATTGAACTTCGAGATGCGTTTTGCTAAGAAAGATCTTTATATAACAAGACTAATTCAGAAGTTTAACAGGAGGAGGCTGAACACAAAGTATAAATGACTACTTTGAGGGAACCGATAATTTCACATGATGATCTCAACTGAATCTCTTAATGTTATACTTATAAGAGTATTTAAGCAATCCCCTGTTATCTGCATATTTGTCATGAACATGGTTATGCAAATCCATGTTTCATGCCTACCCACTATGAACGTGTTCAAGTGACCTATGTTACATTTTTGAAAACCAACCTTCATGCTCGCTGGATTCCCTCCATGAGTGTTGGAACACTAATATTATTCTCAACACCAAAGTAACATAACATCAACAGGTGACAATGCAAAACTGATGCATATCAGTATACTAATTGCCTTCTTTTAGCAACCAAACATAACATGGATATGTTACCAAATGCATTCGATACCAAACCTTTCTGTCCAAAAGTCATTTGTTCTTACATCAATCTTTCCTTTCTTTTAATAATACCAACCTTACCCTTTAGAAATTGATTTCTTTCCAAGTATGAGCTCTTCTTTTAGGGAAGCTCACTTTCCCTTTCTAACTCCAGCTTTCCCTTTCTGGTCGCCCACCTTCCCTTTCAGGTGTCAACTTGTCTCTTTGATACCTCTATCTTTTCAAAGGGCAAGTTTTCAACATATTTT
The DNA here is from genome assembly GCA_036023115.1 of Brasenia schreberi. Taxonomy (NCBI): domain Eukaryota; kingdom Viridiplantae; phylum Streptophyta; class Magnoliopsida; order Nymphaeales; family Cabombaceae; genus Brasenia; species Brasenia schreberi. Next base: position 13,202,673 of record JAYKKT010000078.1, on the reverse strand, counting down.
TTAACATAAATCTTCTGGGAAACAAAATACTGCTTTTCTAGTGCTAAGGGCAAAATTGTCATTTTATCCAATTTTGTCCAAATTTAAAATTTTCAGAAAAGGAAGCACTCTTTCATCTTTTTAAGGCTTCCATAAAATTTTGGTGCCAAAACACACTCGTTTGATGCCTTTTTTATTCAAAAACCCGAAATTGCCAAAAATAGCTAACTTCCTAAGAGGCAAAAATTTTTAAAAAAATTTGGGTGTTTACACCGTGCAAACAAACATTGGGAGTGAAACCCAATTGTTTTCAAAAGTATTTTGAAAATTTCGATAAAACTCGTTGTTTTCAAATTTATCTCAAACAAAATGGTTTTAAATAATCAAAAGAAATATTCGAAACCATGAATCTGAAATCAAGCACAGGATTTAAGTCCAATTAAGGGACAAAGCTATGAACTAAATCCAAGAGATGGTAAAGTATGACATAAAGACAAATCGACAAAAGTAATGTTGATGATTCAAGGCTAGACCTAGCAAAGCTCGGAGTAAGGAATGAACCAAGACAAAAGATCAAGTCAAGTTCAAAACCAAAATGGGTCAAGACTACACCCAAGTTAAGGATTCAAGTCTCAAGTTCAAAGAGCAAATGAAGACTCACCCAGCCAAGGACCCATGAAGAAGGGCACCTAGCCGGATTGAAATGAAGACATGAACCAAGCCAAGACTCCATCAAATATGGTACAATGCTGCCCAAGTTGAACTTAGCCGGGCCACATATGCTGGGCAAGACTACATCTGGTTGGCTCCACCTAATCAAGTCTAGCCGACCATGTCAAGTCCAACCGAACCCACTTTTGAGTGAACCTCTTTGGCTGGATGCTCTTTGATTGAATCCACCTTGGCTTTGCTTGACCATACCACCTTGGCTTTGTTTGATCAAGCCACCTTGGCCCTTACTTGATCGGACAAGCCTTGACCGAATCGACTTGGTCGAACATGTCTTGACCAAACCCAGCTTGGTCTTGCCTAATCAAATCACCTGGACTGAACCCACCTTAGCTAGGTTTGCTTTAACCAAATGGGATCACTCTAAGGCCAAGTGAAGGCCATGTGGCCAACTAAGGAGTGGATCAAGGATTGGGCTCCAAAGACCGTCCAATCCAAATTGTGGAAGGCTTTAGGCCTTCTCCCTTGAGGCCTATAAAAGGAGTTCTTCGGGGCTGATTTCCAACATTGAAGGGATTGAAGGAAGAGCTTAGAGAGCCTAGGAGAGAGAGTGAGTGTTGTAGCAAGAGAGAGAGAGAGGAAGAGAGAGAAAGAAATAGAGAGAGAGGGAGGAAGAGAAGGAAGGAATAAGTTCTTCTTACCTCATCTACAACCCGGTGCCCATTAAGGTCCGATTTCGAAGTCTAATTCCTTTCCCTTACTTATTTCAATCTCTCTTTATTCCCATTCAATTAAAAGGGTTGTATTAATGGAGCATTATTTCTCCCCATGATGTATCCTCTTATATTTACGCATGCTACGTGTTTGATTTCAAGTTTCTCTACCTCTTTATATGATATATCATCTTATATCTTCTAATTCCCTCTATGCTTAAGCTATAAAGATATTTCAATTCATTTTCCTTCATTCATTTACTTTAAATTTATTGTGATTAGTCTTTAATTTTGGACGAATGTATTCATGTATGTTTTAAACACATCTACAGAATTGACACGCCTGGTGGGACTCTGGTCTTTGAGGATTGATTTACTTGGTGTCGATTTCTCTAAATTCACTTTTTCAAAAATCTTGTGTTTAATCCATCTTTTGTGCATAGATCAATCTTTTTTTTCAAAATAATATCAAGTTTAGAAGGATCATGTGAGGTCTCAAGCTGAGCCTTGTGCTCTAAAAGTCAAGTTTCAAAAAAAATTTCAAAACAATATTTTAAAAACCATGAGGATTCACTTGTTTCCCTAAAAGGAGAACTCAAAGGCATAGAGAAAATAATCGCCGCATTGATCCAAGAGGCTAATGCGATCAAATCTTGTTCCGCCCATGGAAAACAAATGAGGGCTCATAAAAGACCCCATGTGAGAAAAACCAAAGTGACCTGTAGGTTCGAGGAGAAACTAGAGCCAGAGTCCTTCACTATAAAAGATAGAAAGGCCCTACAACAGTTATTAGAGGGCCAAGCCAAAGAGAAAAGAGATTACTCACTATCGAATTTTCTACCTTCTGATTATTCGATAGTGATGATGAGATATCGAGTTTCTATAGGTACGATGGGATCAGCCCTAAGGGTCGATCCCACTTTGGGAGCTCGATCCTTAGAAATATGTCACTCACCCACTCCATCTATTCACGATTTGGAGATTTGCAAAACAACCAAAATTCTACTGAAAAACCCTGGTTTCAAGACATTAAAGATTTCTTAGAAAATAGAGGATTTTCGGAATTCGCTTCATCTAAAGACAAAGCTTTTATTCGAAAAATTTCAACCCGATACATAATTTTGGGAGGGATTCTTTATAAAAAGAGTTTTACTGACATCTTATTGAGATGTGTAGACCTTAAGGAGGCTAGGATGATAATGCATGAATTCCATGATGGAGAATGTGGAGGGCATGTAAATACAAACATGATGGCAATGAAAATACTTAGAGCCGGTTACTTTTGGTCCACTCTAAAGCAAGATTGTCATGATCATGTTAGGAAATGTCACCCATGTCAAGTGCATGGACACGCCATTCATGTCCCATCATCAACCTTGCATTCCGTGGTCAGCCCATGGCCATTCATCATGTGGGCGTTTGACATCGTAGGATCAATCTTTCCAAATGCATCAAACGGACATAGGTTCATCTAGCGGCCACCGAGTATTTTTCTAAATGGGTTGAAGCTACCTCCCTGACTAATGTCCAGGGGCACAATGTAGTGGCATTCATTAAGAAAAATATCTTGGCTCGATTTGGAGTTCCAAGAGACCTAGTGTCTGATAATGGCACCCCCTTCAAGAATGAGAGGATGGTAAAGTTATGTAACACTTATGGCATAACTCATCACTTCTCATCGCCCTACTACCCTCAAGGCAACGGCCAAGCCGAAGCCACCAACAAGCCTCTCATAAGTATTATTGAGAAAACCTTAGAGAAGGGTAGGACATGGCATGAGAAGCTTGAGGAAGCTTTATGGGCTTATAGGACTTCCATCCAAACTCCCACAAATGCCACGCCATTTGAGTTGGTCTATGGCACAAACGCCATTCTCCCCATTCATACCAAATTGCATTCATTCCATACATCACTTGCACTCGACCTCCCCCTAGAGACTTTTCAGCATTCTAGAATGGCCGAGCTTGATTTATTAGATGAAAGAAGGCCCCTTGCTATAGATCATGCACATGCATTCTGGCAAAGGATAGCCCGACATTATGAAAAGCATATGAAACCTCGCCACTTCAAAGTGGGAGACCTTGTATTGAAGATCATCCACCATCGTAGCCCACATCCACTTGGAAAGTGGCGGCCCAAGTGGGATGGTCCTTATGTTGTACGTGGAACCACCACAAACAATGCATACTGGTTAATCGATGTTGAGGGTAGTGTAAACATCCCAAAAATGCCATATTTTGAAAATTTTTGAACTTAAAAGCCCTCCAAAGGCCAAAGCCGGAGAAATAAAGAAAAGTGAATTCCGTTCGGAGAAAAGCCTGACAAAAGGCTAAAATCGTAATTTGGGTCAAAAAGCGAAAGCAGCTCCAAAGTACATAAAGAGGCCAAGAACCTGATGAAGTTGACAGAAGTCCAAGACACTGCCCGTTAGAATGAAAACGGAATTTGTGGGGAAGTCTGAGATCGATTGCACTAGAAACCGGCCAAAAACAAGAAAAAGGTGGATTTAAACAAACGCCAAAATATCTTGAGAAGTAGAACATCAGTCGAAAGAAGAACTTTGGGAAAACCCAGGCCGAGATGGGGTCGCCGAGGAACCGGAGCCCGATCAAAACTGACTGTGGAAAGCGCTAGAAAGGACTAAAAGAAAGGAGCTTAAAAATTTGGATTGGATCTGGACCCAAATATCCAGATCCAAATCCAAATAGTGTTTGGATTGGATCTGGATCCCAAATATCCGAGATCCAAGATCCAAATCCAACTAAATATTTAGGTCGGATCTGGATCCCAAAATAACCGAGATCCGAGATCCAAACCCAAATAGTGCTTGGATCGGATCTGGATTCCAAGATCCTATAGACACGCGGAAATTTCCACTCCAGGTTCTTAGGCCTAGAGTGAACCTTTTCGTATGTCTAAGTCGCTTTAGAAGGGCGTGCCAACTAGCTTACTCAAACTAGCGAAGTAAGTTTTAAAATATCTGACTCAGGGGGCGACTGTGGTTAAGTGGGTTCTTTTTGTCGCAAATCTTCTTGAACCAATGCTCAAGGGTCGGTTTGTATGCTTAGAAAACTCGATTTTGAACAAGTATGACCTGTTTTGAAAAGTATGAAAAGTGTTTGATCGATTTGGTTTGTCTAGTTGCTGATTTTATTTACGTGGGGTTTGCACGTATCTATGTCTTTTGATTTTAGCCACTTAGGTGTGAGATGTGTGCATCAAGTGCCTAAGTCTTGGCGATTTTGCATGGGTGGTTCGAGGTTGCTTTGATGCAAGTATGCACCCTATCTCGTGGTATGGCGGATATGCAATACAAACTCACACAACTGAACTTTAAAACCCGAAATTGAAAGACATAGCGGAAGGGAAATTGCAAAAGGGAAATTGCAAAAGGGAAATATAGCTATATCTTAAGAGCGAAAAGGCTCAATTATGGGCGTGTGTGTTGTGTATAAATTGAAAGACAACTCACATGACTTGAATGTAAAACCCCGCTCGACTTGAATGTAAATTGCAGAAGGGAAATACTTATATATATATATATATATATATATATATATATATATATATATATGGGCCCGAAGGTCGCCAACGTGCGCGTATGTGTTGTGTGTAAATGTAAAGACAACACACGCAGCTGAACCTTAAATACCCGGAATTGAAAGACGTACACAACTGAACCGGGAAAACTCATGCAGCTGAAAGTATATAGATATAGCTATATCTTAGTGGTTGCCGAGGCCAAAATGGTGCGTGAGGTGCTTGAGCAAAGGCTCGGGTGTTCCTTGGGTGTGAGTGTTATAGACGGAAAATTTCCACTTCGGGTTCTTTGGCTTGAAGTGAACATTTTCGTATGTCTAAGTCGCTTAAAGGGTATGCCAGCTAGCTTACTCAAGCTAGCGAAGTAAGTTTTAAAAATATCTGACTTATGGGGAGACTGTGGACAAGTGGGCTCTTTTCGTCGTAGACCTTCTTGAACCGATGCTCAAGGGTCAGTCTGTATGCTTAGAAAACTCGATTTTGAACAAACATGACCTTTTTTAAAATATGCAAAGTGTTTGATTTGGTTTAGTTTGTCTTGTTGCAGATTTTATCAACGTGGGATTTGCACGTTTCCTATGTCTTGGGTTTTAGCCAATTTAGGCGTGTAGTTATGTGCATCCAATACTCGATTTGGCAAGTTTTGCACGGGTAGTTCGAGGTTAATTTGATGCAATATGCGCCCTATCTCGTAGTGTGGCAAATATGCAATGCAAACTCACACAACTGAACGGGAAAACCCGGAATTGAAAGACATAGCCGAAGGGAAATTGCAAAAGGGAAATATAGCTATATCTTAAGAGCGGAAAGGCTCAATTGTGTAAGTGTATGCCGTGTATAAATTGAAATGCAAGTCACACAACTGAACCTTAAAACCCGAAATTTAAAGACATAGCGGAAGAGAAATACAACTATATATATATATGGGCCCGAAGGTCGCCAACGTGCACATGTTGTGTTGGTGTGTAAATGGAAAGACACACACACAGCTGAACCAGGAAAATGCAGTGGAAAGTATAGAAATATGACTATATCTTAGCGGCTGCCAAGGCCAAAATGGTGCGTGAGGTGCATGAGCAAGCGCTCGGGTGTTCTTTGTGTGCAAGTGTGTAAATGAAAGACAAACTCACTCGACTTAATGTAACAACCCAGCTGAATTGAAATACTTATATGAAATAAGAGCGAAAGCTCAATGCACGTATGTGTGAGTGTATAAAATTAAAGACAACTCACGCAGCTCTTTCTAGAGTCTCAGGAGTAAGAGCGAAGGTCAATGGTGCTCGTGGGTGTTTGTGTACGAGTAAGAGCTAAAGCTCAAGTGCTCGTGTGTGCTTCATGTAGCAAACCAAGTTATTACAATCGGGAGGAGACAATGCTCCGTTAATACAACCCCGTATCCAAATTGAATCAAAGCGTAGAAAGGAGATATGAAATACCGAATTAAAGCACTTACGTAATTCGGATGTTTGTCCACTCCAATCTACACGGACTTGCTTGGCTTCGCACCCACGGATGAGTCTTCCTTGAAGCTTGAAGCGAAAGATGGCTAAACGGAGCCTTCAAGCTTGAGGGTTTTATGAGGTTCACGGCACTAAGGTTGCGGGTTTAATTAGGTGTGGGATGGGTAAGGCACGGATGGGAGTTGGGGGTTCTAGGCAAGGTGGTCACGGGACTAAGTAGGTGGGGTGGTGTGAGATGTAAGGTCACGGGTCTGGTAGGGACGTGAGGCGGTGGTATGGGAGCTACGGGTGTTAGGCTTAGGTGGGGTGATGGTATGGTGTGGGATGAGGAATGGGAGCTAAGGGTCATGGCGCTAGGTAGGTGGAGTGATGGTATGGTGGTTGTGGGTAAGGGAGTGTCTAGCTAGGATGGGTTCGGTTAGGACAGGGGGTAGGTTGGTTAGGACAGGTAGTGGTGGTGGTATGTGTGGGTATGGTGGTGATAGGTGGCGGTTTAGGCTAGGACGAAGTCGATTGGGGTCGGCGCCAGGCGGGTCGGCGGAAGGTGAGGGCGACGGGCGCTAGGTGCCTATCGCAGGTGCTAAGGCAGAGAGGGAGCGGGGTGACAGGGCGCGTGCAGGGTGCGCGGGGGTGGCAGGCTACGCGGGGCGCGTGCAGGGCGCGTATGGTGCTTGCGGGGTGCGCGACGTGGGAGCGGGTAGGACTAGGGGTGCTCGGGAGTTTGAGGTTGGGGTCGGTTAGGGTTTAGATGGGTTTAGCTTAGGCTTTAGGGTACTGTGGGGTAGTTAGGTGGGGTTTGATTAGGGTTAGGTGAGGTCGGTTTAGGTGGTTTAGAGGGGTTAGGAAGAGTGGTTTAGGGTGGTTAGTAGGGCTTACCTCTTAACGACGGTTTAGGGTGTGCTTGAGCTCCAATCAGCCACCTTAAGCCTCTTTGTCCAAGCAACATCAACCCTTCAATTAGGGTGGGGCAGCCCTTAACTAACCCTACACTAACCCACAATTAAAAACCCTAAAACAAAAGAAAGCACTAAAGCACTCACCTAAGCACCTTCTCTCTCCTCCAAGTCCTCCCATCAAATTCACATGAACCCCTTGTTTGGGACCCCCTCACCTCTATTTATAGGCATTTGAGGTGGGTCTTGGATTTGGGTTTGAGATTTGGATCCAAATCCACACACTATTTGGATCTGGATCTTGGATTTCGGATATTTTGAGATCCGTATCCGATCCAAATCCAACATTTTTAGGGATATGGATATGGATATTTTGGTCCAGATCCGATCCAATCCAAACACTATTTAGATCCAATCCAAATCCAAATACTATTTGGATCGACCCAAATACTATTTGGATCGACCCAAATACTATTTGGATCGGCCCAAATACAAACATGAGAGGGCATCTGCTATGCCGTTGTCCTCTCTTCCTACGTCTGTGAGTGTGCATGACTTGAACGAATCGACCAGTTTGGTGGCCAATTCGTGGTATGGAAGGAGTTTTTCATTTTTGACTTCCAAATTTTCAACACTTAGTTTATGACAAGTAAAGAGTCTCCAAAGACTTCAATGCATGATGCCCCTAGAGTTTTCGAGATTTTCAAGCCTTGTATGAGTGCTTCATACTCGGTTGTGTTGTAACATTCGAAATCTAGGCGAATAGCAATGAGGATTTCTCCCTTTTCAGGGGATATGAGGATGACTCCCGCACCTGCCCCTCTTTGGTTTCTTGCCCCATCGAAGTGCATTTTCCATACTTGGCTTTCATTTAAGCAATTTGCTAAAATATGGTTTTTAAATTGGTTTAGAAAGATGCCCTCATCGGGCATTTCATCAAGTATGGGATATGAATCCTCTAAGGGGAAATCAACCACATAATCAGCTAGGCTTGCCCCTTAATGGAGGTTTGATGGTGAAATTTTAAATCATACTCCATTAAGAGGATTTTTAAGGGCGTGCCAGTTGTAGATGCGCGAAAAATCCCTGCCTCTAGCTTCTCAGGGCCTGGAGCGGATCCTCTCGTGTGTCTAAGGCCTATTTATATCAACAGGGTCTGCCAGCTAGCTTACCTAAGCTAGCAAAGATATATTTTAAGCTGACTTCTAATCGTGGCGACTGTGAGCAAGTGAGCTCTTGTCGTCGCAGACCTTCTTGCATCGATGCGCAAGGGTCAGTCTGTACGCTTTTAAAAATCGAGTTTTAGGGTATGAAAAGCCTACGAAGCGGTTCGAGGTGTTTAATTCGGGTCTTTTAGATACGATTGCAGATTTTAGATCACGTGGATTTGCACGTGCCTAAGTCTTTCTTTTTATCCCTTTATGGGCCACCTAGTTTGTGTGTTATGAACACTCCACTACATGGGCGAATTTGAGCGGGAGTACGGGGCTTGCTTCGATGCAATATGCGTCCTACCTCATGGTATGGCGTAGATGCAATGCAAACTCACGCTACTCCAAAGGAAAAACCCGAATGTAAAGACAATGCCGAAGGGAAATAACCGAAGGGAAATGACTTATAATGTAAATACCGAAGGGAGATATGTATATAGGGTATATATGTGCCCTTACTTGGGTCTTGAAAATAAGAGCGAAGGCTCAATGTGGGTACGTGCTTGAATTGAAAGACTTACACACACGACATGAAATAAAACCCAAATATAACTTGCAGTATGGCCTTGATTAAGGTCTTGGGAATAAGAGCGAAAGCTCAATGTGTGTGAGTGCTTGAATTGAAGTACTACGCACACAACATGAAATTAAACCCAAATAGTATAATACGGCCCTTACTTGGGTCTTTCAAATAAGAGCGAAGGCTCAATGTGTGTGAGTTCTTGAATTGAAAGACTTACACACACGACATGAAATGAAAACCCAAATAGTATAGCTCGGCCCTTACTTGGGTCTTTCAAATAAGAGCGAAGGCTCAATGTGTGTGAGTGCTTGAATTGAAAGACTTACACACACGACATGAAATGAAAACCCAAATAGTATAGCTCGGCCCTTACTTGGGTCTTTCAAATAAGAGCGAAGGCTCAATGTGTGTGAGTGCTTGAATTGAAAGACAACACACCCAACTTAAGCAAAACCCTACGAAAATTAAAGTATATATATATATTTATGTATTAGGGGCTGATTAGGCCCGTGTGTGTTCAAAAATCGTGCACAACTAAGAGAGTGCACATGTGTGGGTGTGCCAAGCCACGTTATTACATGCGGGGGGAGACTATGCTCCGTTATTACAACCCCGTATCGAATTGAATTTTAAGCAAGTATACAACTAAGGACCGAGTTAGGCACTTACTAATAGCTGGTCCGAAGATGCCTTGCTTGAGCGTGGGCTTGGCCTTCGCCTTGGGCTGCAAGAGGGAGCTTCGCGGAGTTTGAACGGAAAGGGGCTGCTGGCCGGGTGCCTTAGGTGCGCGGAAGAGGGGCCTTGAAGGTGGCCGGCTACTTGGAAAGGGGCTGCCTTGGCGTGTGGGGCTAAGGTGAGTATCTAGGGTCACTAAGGAAGGGTTGTGAAGTTAGGGAGTATGCCACTAAGGGGAGCTTAAGGGAGTGTCTAATGGAGCACCTAAGGGGAGGACGTGGCTGGCCAAATGGAGGTGACAGTCGGTTGGAGTGGCCGACTAGGGGAACTTGGTGGTGGCGGGCTGCTAGGATGGCTAGGAGTGGTGGAAGGGAAGGGAACTAGCTAGGAGATGGGGTAAGGTAGTGGTGGATGTGGGGAGGTAATATGGGCAGGTCTTAGGGAGTTGGATGGGGTGGCCGGGTGTAGCTAGGGTGTCTAGGTAGTGGCGGGTAGTTAGGGTGGTTATGGCCTGGCCGAGTGGGAGTGGTGGCGGCAAGTGGCTGGTATTAGGGTAAGGTGGTGGTGGTATGGTGGGTGGCTGAGAGTGGAGAGGGAGTGGAGAAGGAGTAAGGTGGAGTGTGGGGTACTAACCGAGTGAAGAGGCGGTGGCAGATGGAAGGGGAGCAGCCGGGTGGTTTGGATGCGCAGGATGGGATTCGGCCGGACGAAATGGTGGCGATGTGGACCTTGGCCAGAGTGGTGGTGGTGGTGGTGCTCGGCTGGGAGGTAGTGGCGCAGGTGGTGGTTGGCTGTGGGGCAAGTGGAGCAAGGTTGGAGTCGGCTGGGCTGGAGAGTGGAGGACCCAAGATAGGAAAACCCGCCCCTTAGGGGGGGGGGTTATATAGGGCTATAAGAGGCAGTTGGGGCTGGTATTAGGGTAGTGGTTAGGTGGTCTAGGGGTGGTGGTAAGGTAGTAAGGTGGGCTGGTATTTAGGGTAGGGCCAGATATTTTGAATACAAGGGGTTTGGGTAGGTTGTGTGCTAGGGGTGGTTTAGAGGTTTAGGGTTTAGCTAGGTGGGTTGGTTTTAGGGTGAGGTTTAGTGAGGTAGGTTAGGTGATTAGGCTAGGATTAGGTTAGGTTTAGGGAAATTAACCTAGGTTTAGGGAAGGATTAGGGAAGTGGGTTAGGTGATTAGGTTGGGATTAGGCCGGGATTAGGGAAGTGGGTTAGGTGATTAGGCTAGGATTAGGATAGGATTAGGGTAGAAGGCTAGGATTAGGTGTTTTTGGTTAGGTTTAGGTGAAGGAGCTCCCTTTGCACGACCCATGGACCTTAACCACATCATGTTGGTGCAGCCCTAGGTTAGGTTTTGGCTAATTACAAGCTTAAACCCACTTAATTAGGCTAACCCACATGATTAACCCCAAACTTGACACACAAGTCAAGCTAAATTACAACACACACTTGATCTTATCCTCCCCCACTCTCTCTCATGCCCATAATCCCACGTGAAATTCAAGTGGGCCCCACCTCCATTTATGAGAAGGTGATGTGGGCCATGGATATGGATATTGGATTGGATTTTGAATCCAAATCCAAATCTAAGTCCACACATGGGTTTGGATTGGGATCTGGATATATATGGTCCAGATCCAATCCAAACTGAATTCTAACTCCTTCGAGCTGTGTTCGAAACGAACGATTTGTGCGGGGTCTGACAGCATCAGTACTCCGTCTGCATTGGGTCTTCGCCAACATGATCGTTCGCTTCTGTTTTCGCCTTCCGGAGATGATTTTAAAGGATGTTTTGATGATAACAAGGTCTTCGACGTTCGAGATCCTGAGGGAGTGGATTTGATACGAGAGTTGCTGTGCCGGGCTCGACATGTGCTCCTGTTCCGAGCTCTCCTTAGCTTTCCTAGTCCTGTCTGGATTAGGCCAAGCTGCTTCGGGGTTTCAAAAACGTGTTTTTAAAAGGTTTTTAAAGCCATGTTGTATATTTTTGAAATACAGAGTTCAAAACATATGTACAGGGTTGTCTGGAAGGCTCCTGGGTTTCCAGACTCAAAATGGCCCTTTGGGGCTGCTTTTACAAAACCAGATGGATTTGAAGAATTCGTGAGATTTCGGGGTGTTTACAGATGCCCCTCTTTGGCCTTGTCCAAATTGATTTGGATAAGGGATGACGAACACCCCTTTCAATGTCTCCCTAGATCTAGCCACGAAGAATATGGGATCGTCCCAATTTTTAGCAAAATCTCAATTTACAAACTCTGGTAGGAGGAGATATCACGCCAAAGGGATATTTACTATGGAATCTGGTCCTAATTCGGATCATGTTTATGCAAGTACCATGCGTGGGATGCAGATGCATGATATGGGTGTGGTGCCAAGAGTGGCGACCTCCCAGAGACCAGATGTGGTCGAACTCTAGAAACTTACAAGGCCTACTACTCCAAGTGAGCAAACCCTATGCTGTTCGATGTTCGACTTTCAAAACTTATTTACAAAACTATTTACAAAAGGGACAACTGTCTTGAGTCTCGATCCTAAGGATCTCGGGCTCTTCATGCTTGCCCTTGTTTGAGTCTTAAAACTCGCTTATCTAGCGGAGGTTTTTTAAGAAAACGAGTTATATTTCAAATTCCTACATCTTACTCGAAACGTCAAATTCTCAAACAAGACGAAATTCAAGTAAGTAAATCCTACTTTTACTTTAGGATTCCTCGAAATGAACCATGCTTTAGCTTGGAATAAGCCAGGGATGGAAAAGAGATACCACGGTCCCTTCTGAAGCGTCCCGTGGTTTAAGGCATAGAAGGCGGAAAACTGCTCATTTTGAGCTTTTTGGCCTCTTTTCCTTTTTTTCATCGAGGGTCTCCCTTTGGGAGTATTTTTTCTTTAATCCCTCTTTTTCATAAGAGAATCGATTTTTCTTTCGAATTCTGGTTTCTTTCTTTTGGAAAGAAACTTTTGAATGGGAAATTCCCTTTGTTTGGGCCATGTTTTTCCTTTTGGAAGTAGAAGAGAAGAGGGGAGGACTTATCCCAAGCCTACACTCGATCCATTCCAGAGCAGCCTATTTAGAAATAGCATGTACTACTTGCAAGTATCTTGCTATATTGAACTAGGCCTTTCTTTGTAAGAAGAAGGATTTTGAAATGTAACCACAATTTTGAAGACTCCACTCTTTCACAAGTGCGAATTCTCTCACTCAGGGTCACACGATTTTGCCTTTGCACCTTATTCTCACGTCTCAGGGCAGCTATCCCTAGAATTTTTGAAAACTGGAATTCAATCCAAATCCTACATATGATACTTCTTTAAGTATTGAATATTGATAGGATCTGCTAAATTCCTACCTTCTACATCGATCAACCAATACGAATTGTTCGTGGTGGTTGCTCGTACAACATAGGGTCCATCCCACTTGGGGTGCCGCTTTCCAAGTGGATGTGGGCCACGATAATGGATGATTTTCAAAACCAGATCCCCCACTTCAAAGTGGCGAGGTCTCATGTGTTTGCCATAGTGTCGGGCTATCCTTTGCCGGTATGCACGAGGATGATCCATGGCAAGGAGTCGCCTCTCATCTAGCAAATCTAGTTCGGCCATCCTAGCATGCTGAAGTGTCTCTAGGGGGAGGTCGAGTGCAATGGATGTATGGAATGAATGCAGTTGGGTATGAATGGGAAGAATGGCGTTTGTGCCATAGACCAATTCGAATGGTGTGGCATTTGTGGGAGTCCGGATGGAAGTCCTATAAGCCCATAAGGCTTCATCCAGCTTCTCGTGCCACGTCCTACCCTGCTCTAAAGTCTTCTCAATTATGCTAATGAGAGTCTTGTTTGTGGCTTCGGCTTGGCCGTTGCCTTGAGGGTAGTAGGGTGAAGAGAAGTGGTGAGTTATGCCATACGTGTTGCACAACTTAACCATCCGCTCGTTTTTGAATGGGGTACCATTATCAGACACAAGGTCTCGTGGAACCCCAAATCGAGCCAAGATATTCCTCCGAATGAAAGCCACCACATGTTGCCCCATTACGTTGGTTAGGGAAATGGCTTCCACCCACTTGGAGAAATACTCCGTGGCTGCTAAAATAAATCGATGCCCATTCGAGGCCTTTGGAAATATTGGGCCTACGATGTCAAACGCCCACATGGTGAATGGCCAGGGGCTGACCACGGAATGCAATGCAGATGAAGGGATATGAATGGCGTGCCCATGCACTTGACATGGATGACACTTCCTAACATGATCGTGACAATCCTTTTTCAGGGTGGACCAAAAGTAGCCCGCTCTAAGTATTTTCATTGCCATCATATTGGCATTGACATGGCCTCCACATTCTCCATCGTGGAATTCATGCATCACTATCCTAGCCTCCTCTAGGTCGATAAACCTAAGCAGAATGCCGGTAAAACATTTTTTGTATAAAACCCCACCCAGAATGGTGTATCGGGTTGAAATTTTACGGATGAATGCCTTATCTTTGGATGTGGCATCCTCGGCGAATCCCCCATTTTCTAAAAATTGTTTGATGTCATAAAACCAGGGTTTTTCAATAGACTCTGGGTTATTTTGGCAAATGGCCAAGTCGTGTGTGGATGGGTGGGGCGCATGCCATATTTCCAAAGATCTGGTCCCTGAAATGGGATCGACCTTCAGGGCTGAACCCAAGGAGGAGAGGGCATCGGCGATGCCATTGTCCTCTCTTCCTACGTGTGTGAGTTTACATGATTGGAAAGACTGGACCAATAGAGTGGCCAACTCGTGATATGGAAGTAGTTTTTCATTTCGTACTTGCCAAATTTTCAAAACCTGGTTTATGATAAGGAGTGAATCTCCAAAGACCTCGATGCATGATGCCCCTAGAGTTTTCGAAATCCTTAAGCCTTGTATGAGTGCTTCATACTCAGCTATGTTGTTGGAACATTCGAAATCTAAGCGGACTGCTATAGGAATCTCGCTCTTTTCAGGGAAGATGAGGATGACCCCAGCACCAGCCCCTCGTTGGTTTCGTGCCCCATCGAAGTGCATCTTCCACACTTGGTTTTCGAAATTGTTTGCTAAAATATGGTTTTGAAAATGGTTTTGTAATATACCTTCATCAGGCATTTCAACAAGAGTGGGATATGCGTCCTCTAAGGGGAACTCAGCCACGTAATCTGCTAGGGCTTGCCCCTTAATGGAGATCTGGTGATGGTATTTCAGATCATACTCCATTAGAAGGAGTTGCCATTTTCTCAATCTACCCGTGAGAATGGGTTTTTCGAACAAGTGCTTGATTGGATCAAGCTTGGACACTATCCAGATCTCATGATCTAGGAAATAGTGTCTGAATTTCTGGCAGGCCCAGACTAGGGCCAAGCATGTCTTCTCCATGGCTTAATAATTTCGTTCATAAGCCAAGAGAGTTTTTGAAATGTAGTAGATGGCATACTCCTTATGGGTGTCATCCTCGTACTGAGCCAACAGGGCTCCTAAAGCGTTCGCATGCACGAAGATGTAAAGTAAAAGTGGTTTTCCTTGCTTTGGAGGGTTCAAAACGGGGGGATCAACCAAGTATGCCTTTAGTCTCTCGAAGGACTTCTGGCATTCGTCATCCCATAAGAATTTCATGCCCTTCCTCAACAGTTTGTTGAAGGGTTCGCATCTAGTTGCCAGATTCGATATGAATCGGCGAACGGATTGTAAACGACCCTGGAGGCTACAGATTTGGGTGAGATTAGAGGGTGGAGCCATGTCTATGATGGCTCGACACTTAGAGGGGTCGACTTCTATACCCCTTTGGCTCACCATAAAACCCAGAAGCTTCCCTGATTCTACCCTTAATACACATTTTTGAGGGTTTAGCTTTACTTTGTAAAGCCTAAGCCTTTCGAAAATCTTTTGCAAACATTCGAGATGAGTGCATCGGGTTTTGGATTTTGCCAAGAGATCATCTACATACACTTCTACGAGCTCATGAATTTGATCATGGAAGATCGTGGTCATGGCTCGTTGGTATGTTGCGCTGGCATTTTTCAAACCAAAAGGCATGACTGTATAGTAGTACGTGCCCCATGGGGTTCTGTAGGCGGTCTTACCCTGATCTCGTGGACTTAGTTTGATTTGATTATAGCCTGAATAGCCATCCATAAACGAAAACATTTCATGATTTGCAGTACTATCGACTATCAAATCTATGTTTGGTAAAGGATAATTATCCTTTGGAGTGGCCTTATTCAGGTTTTTGAAATCGATGCATATTCGAATTTTCCCATTGGTTTTTCGAACTACAACGATATTTGACAACCAATCAAAATACGCAATGGGTTTTATAAATCCAGCTTTTAGTAGATCTTCTAAACCCTCTTTGACTTGCGTGTGTATATTCGGGTGTATTTTCCTAAGCTTCTGCTTTATGGGTTTTACACCTGCATCTAAGGGAAGACGATGCTCGACAATGCTGGGATCTATGCCCGGCATGTCTTCATATGTCCATGCAAACACATCTAAATAGGTTCGTAGAAATGCAATGAATGCTAACCTTTCAGTTTCATGCAAGCATGCGCCTATTTTAATGGATTTGGGATTGGAATCATCCCCTAAGTTCACCTCTATGAAATCTCCTCCTACTGATTGGGAAGGTCTTTCAAAATCGAGAATTTTATGAAATTCTGGGAGCTCAGAAGTGGGATCCTCTTCGAGGGGATCCACTTCTGGGCTTCGATCATTCTCGTGGGTTATAGACCTGAGGGAAGTTGATGCGTGGTTTTCAAAAAGACCTGGTTTTGTACTTAGATTTTCAAGTGATTTCGAAATTTTTGGTCTGGCTATGCAGACGACGTTTCTTTCGAAATCCTTTTCTTTTGCCAAAGTCCTACCAGGAGCAGCTATATACAAAATCTTTTTGGTATTTTCCAAATTTTTGATTTTTTTAGGTTTTTGTAAAACAAGAACCTTGGGAACTATACAAAGCACTCTATTTTCGTGTTTTTGTTTTTCCATTGTTTTTGGTTTTTCTTGTTTTTCGATTTTTTTGATTTTAAGCTTTTCAAATGTTTTTATATTTTTATAAAAGGGATCTTCTGTCATACCTACAAAGGGAAAACGCTACGGGTTAGACTCGGAATAGGAGATCTAAATCGTAGGTCTCTTCTAAGACAGGTTCCGGGGCACCCTTGACATTGCCGATGCCCTCTCCTCCTTGGGTTCAACCCTAAAAGTCGATCCCATTTCAGGGATTCGATCTTTAGAAATATGGCATGCGCCCAACCCATCCACACACGATTTGGATATTTACCAAAATAACCCAGATTCTGTTAAAAAACCTTGGTTTTACGACATCAAACGTTTTCTAAAAAACGGAGGATTCACTGAGGATGCCACATCCAAAGATAAGGCATTCATCCGTAAAATTTCGACTCGATACACCATTCTGGGTGGGGTTCTATATAAGAAAAGTTTTACCGGCATCCTACTTAGGTGTATCGATCTAGAGGAGGCTAGGATAGTGATGCATGAGTTCCACGATGGAGAATGTGGAGGTCATGTTAATGCCAACATGATGGCCATGAAAATACTTAGAGCGGGCTACTTTTGGTCCACCCTGAAAAAGGATTGTCACGATCATGTTAGGAAGTGTCATCCATGTCAAGTGCATGGGCATGCCATTCATATCCCCTCATCTGCATTGCATTCCGTGGTCAGCCCCTGGCCATTCACCATGTGGGCGTTTGACATCGTAGGCCCTATATTTCCAAAAGCCTCAAATGGGCACCGATTCATTTTAGCAGCCATTGAGTATTTCTCCAAGTGGGTGGAAGCCATTTTCTTGACCAACGTACTGGGGCAACATGTGGTAGCTTTCATTAGGAGGAATATCTTGGCTCGATTTGGGGTTCCACGAGACCTTGTGTTTGATAATGACACCCCATTGAAGAATGAGCTGATGGTTAAGTTGTGCAACCCGTATGGCATAACTCACCACTTCTCTTCGCCCTACTACCCTTAAGGCAACAGCCAAGCCGAAGCCACAAACAAGACTCTCATTAGCATAATTGAGAAGACTTTAGAAAAGGGTAGGACATGGCACGAGAAGCTGGATGAAGCCTTATGGGCTTATAGGACTTCCATCCGGACTCCCACAAATGCCACACCATTCGAATTGGTCTATGGTACAAATGCCATTCTTCCCATTCATACTCAATTGCATTCATTCCATACATCCATGGGACTCGACCTCCCCCTAGAGACGCTTCAGCATGCTAAGATGGCCGAACTAGATTTGCTAGATGAGAGGCGACTCCTTGCTATGGATCATGCTCGTGCATACCGGCAAAGGATAGCCCGACACTATGGCAAACACGTGAGACCTCGCCACTTTGAAGTGGGAGATCTGGTTTTGAAAATCATCCACTATCGTGGCCCACATCCCCTTGGAAAGTGGGGCCCCAAGTGGGATGGATCCTATGTGGTACGTGCAACCACCACGAACAACTTGTATTGGTTGATTGATGTAGAAGGTAGGAATTTAGCAGATCCTATCAATATTCAATACTTAAAGAAGTATTATGTGTAGGATTTGGGTTAAATTCCAAATTTCGAAAACCTTTAGGGATAGCTGCCCTGAGACCTGAAAATAAGGTGCAAAGGCAAAATCGTGTGACCCTAAGTAAGAGAATTCACACTTGTGAAAGAGTGGAGTCTTCCAAAATCGAGGTTACATTTCAAAAATCCTTTTTCTTACAAAGAAAGGCCTAGTTCAATATAGCAAGATACTTGCAAGTAGTACGTGCTATTTCTAAATAGGCTGATCTGGAATGGATCAAGTGTGAGCCTGGGATAAGTCCTCCCCTCTTCTCTTCTCCTTCCAAAAGGAAAACGTGGCCCAAACAAAGGGAATTTCCCATCCAAAGTCTCTTCCCAAAAGAAAGAAACCAGAATCCAAAAGAGAAATTCGATTTTCTTGTGAAAAAAAAGGGGAGGGATTAAAGAAAAAATACTCCCAAAGGGAGACCCTCTACAAAAAAAAAAAGGAAAAGAGGCCAAAAGCTCAAAAAGAGCAGTTTTCCGCCTTCTATGCCTTAAACCACGGGATGCTTCAGAAGGGACCGTGGTATCTCTTTCCCATCCCTGGCTTATCCCAAGCTAAAGCATGGTTCATTTCGAGGAATCCTAAAGTAAAAATAGGATTTACTTACTTGAATTTCATTTTGTTTGAGAATTCGACGTTTCGAGTATGACGTAGGAATTTGAAATATAGCTTGTTTTCTTATAAAACCTTCTCTAGATTAGCGAGTGTCAAGACTCAAGCAAAGACAAACACGAAGAGCTTGAGATCCTTAGGATTGAGACTCAAGACAGTTGTCCCTTTTTGTAAATAGCTTTTGTAAATAGATTTTGAAAAATCGAACATCGAATAGCATAGGATCTGCTCACTTGGAGCAACAGGCCTTGTAAGTCTCAAGAGTTCGACCATATTTGGTCTCTAGGTGGTCGCCACTCTTGGCACCACACCCATGTCATGCATCTACATTTCCACGCATGGCACTTGCATAAACATGATCCCATTTTCGGACCAGATTCTATACCTATCCCTTTGGCGTGATATCTCCTCCTACCAAGGTTTTAAAAGTGAGATTTTGCTAAAGATTGGGACGATCCCATATTTTCGTGGATAGATCTAGGGAGACATTGAAAGGGGTGTTTGTCGTCTTTGCCATTATCCTAATCAATTTGGACAATGCCAAAGAGGGGCAGCTGTAAACACCTCGAAATCCCACGAACTTCTCAAATGACCTGGTTTTTGTATAAGCAGCCCCAAAGGGCTATTTTGAGTCTAGAAACCCAAGAGCCTTCCAGGCAACCCTGTACATATGTTTAAACGGTATATGTTTTAAAATATGTATAATATGCTCTTAAAACCTTTTAAAATACGTTTTGAAACCCCACAAAGTGGCTTGGCCTGATGAAAGCAAGACCAGAAGAGCTAAAGAGAGCCCGGAACCGGACCACATGTCAAGCCCGGCACAACAACTCTCGTGTTCGATCCATCCCCAGGATCTCGAACGTCTAAGTCCTTGTTATCAGTAAAAATCATGTGAAATCATCTCCGGAAGGTGAAAACAGAAGCGGACGACCATGTTGGCGAAGACCCAACGCAAGACGGAGTATTGATGCTGTCAGACCCCGCACAAACCGTTCATTTTGAACATACCCTGAAGGAGTCAGAATTCAGTTTGGATTGGATCTGGACCATATATATCCAGATCCCAATCCAAACATATATGTGGATTTGGATTTGGATCCAAAAATCCGATCCAATATCCACATCCGAATGGAGGTGGGGCCCACTTGAAATTCACGTGGGATTATGGGCATGAGAGAGAATGGGGAGGATAAGCATGAGGGAAATGTATTAAGCTTGACTTGTGTGTCAAGTTTGGGTTAATCATGTGGGTTAGCCTAATTAGTGTGGGTTTAAGCTTGTATGAGCCTACACCTAACCTAGGGCTGCACCAACATGATGCAATGAAGTCCATGGGTTATGCAAAGGGAGACTCTTAGCCCAATCCTAAGCCAAAACCCCTAATCCTAGCCATTTACCCTAATCCCGGCCTAATCCTAGCCTAATCACCTAACCCACTTCCCTAATCCTGGCCTAATCCCAACCTAATCACCTAACCCACCTCCCTAATCCTTCCCTAAACCTAGCCTAATTCCCCTAATCCTAACCTAATCCTAGCCTAAACACCTAACCCACCTCACTAAACCTCACCCCAAAACCAACCCACCTAGCTAAGCCCTAAACCACTAAACCACCCCACCTAAACCCTAGCACACCATATCCCTAAAACCACCTAAAACAAAATATCTGGCCCCCCCTAAAAAACCAGCCCACCTTATCACCACACCACCACCACCTAACCACTAAACCACCCTTTCAAAACCAACCCAAACCGACTTTTGAAAAACCTATAAACCCCCCCCTAGTGGGCGGGTTTTTCAATCTTTTTTTCCAGCACTTGGGGCCAGCCGAGCCCTCTCTCACCTTGCTCTCTTCTCTCACCTGCTCCACCACTACCTCCCGGGCTGCACCACTCCACACCACCACTACCTCCCGGCCTGCACCAACCCACTCCACCACCAACTGCCCTGCCAGCTCCGCTCCTTCCACTCTCCCTCCACTCTCCTATCCGGTTAGTACCCTATCCTAACTCCACCCTATCTTCACTCCCCCTCCACTCTCAGCCACCCCATAGTACCCTACCTTAGCCTAGTCTCCACTCCATTCAGCCGACCACCACCTAACTACCTGCCACCCTTCAACCATACCCAACCGCACCACCCGCTGCCCTACCTTCCCATTCGTGACACCCCCTAGCTACCCCAGGCACCTTACCTTGTTCCCTAGGACCTGTCCTTCTTTCCCTTAAACCAACCCTTTAGCTCCACCTTCCATAGAACCTGCCCTACACCTTATTGACACTCCCTAACTACTTCAACACTAAGACACCACAGCAGCACCCTCCTATCAGCCGGTTACCCCCAAGGCGCCACAACCGCCACCCCTGCTTCACCCGGCCAATCACTCCCTTGCCGTGCCATTCCGAGGAGCTCCCTCTTGCAGCCCAAGACGACGCTCAAGCCCAAGCTCAAGCAAGTCACCTCCGGACCAGCTATACGTAAGTGCCTAACTCGGTCCTCATTTGTAGACTTGCTTAAGTTAAGTTAAATTTGATACGGGGTTGTAATAACGAAGCATTGTCTCCCCCCGCTTGTAATAATGTGGCTTGGTACACCCACACACACGTGCACTTGAGCCTACCTCGCTCTTAGTTGTGCACGATTTTGAACACACATGGGCCTAATCAGCCCTTAAGATATACATTTATTTATATACTTTAAGTTGCGTGGGGTTTTGCTTAAGTTGTGTGTGTTGTCTTTCAATTCTCGCACTCACACACATTGAGCTTTCGCTCTTATTTGCAAGACCCAAGTAAGGGCCGTGTTATATTTCCCTTGGGTTTAATTTCATGTCGTGTGTGTAGTATTTCAATTATACACTCACACACATTGAGCTTTCGCTCTTACTCCCAAGACCTTAGTTAAGGCCATATTGCAATTTATATTTGGGTTTAATTTCATGTCGTGTGTGTAGTATTTCAATTATACACTCACACACATTGAGCTTTCGCTCTTACTCCCAAGACCTTAGTTAAGGCCATATTGCAATTTATATTTGGGTTTCATTTAAGTCATGTGAGTTGTCTTTCAATATATACACAACACCCACGCAACACGTTGGTGACCTTCGGGCCCATATATAGTATAAGTATTTCCCTTTCGGCTATATCTTTAAGATTTGGGTTTTAAGGTTCAGCATTGTGCGTAGTCTTTACATATATACACGGCACACACTTGCACTATTGAGCCTTTCTGCTCTTAAGATATAGCCATATTTCCCTTTTGCAATTTCCCTTTGGCAATTTACATTACAAGTCATTTCCCTTCGGCATTGTCTTTCAATTTCGGGTTTTCCCTTTGGAGTTGCGTGAGTTTGCATTGCATATACGCCATACCACGAGTTAGGACGCATATTACACCAAAGCAAACCCCATACTCCCGTTCAAAAGTTGCCCCACTTAGGTTATGTGTTCATAACACACACCTAGTTAGGCCCGAAAAGGGATAAAAAGGAAGACATAGGCACGTGCAAATCCACGTAAAATAAAATCTGAAAATCATACAAAAACAACCCGAGTCAAACACCTCAAAGCATTTTCGTAGGTTCTCATACTTCAAAAACTCGATTTTTAGGCGTACAGACTGACCCTTGCGCGTCGGTGTAAGAAGGTGTGCAACGAAAAGAGCTTGCTTGCTCACAGTCGCCACGTTAGGAGTCAGATTTAAAAATTTTCTCTTCGCTAGATTAAGTAAGCTAATTGGCACGCCCTTTTGCTTAATTAGAACTTTGACACACGAAAAGATTCGCTTCAGGCCTAAGAACCAGAAGCGGGAACTTTCTGCGTCTACACCAGCCCACCATTTACAAAAGGGGGAGGTCTAGCCCCTTTTGTTGACCTCCCTCTTAGCTTTCTCTCTCTCTCTCTCCCTCCCACAAACAAGTGTGTAAACAAAATTTGCAGCCCCTTCACTTAGACCCCTCACGTCCTTTTATAGACCATGAGTTTGGATATGGATCTTGGGTTGGTTCTGAAATTTGGATCCAATCCAAACCTTATTTGGATCTGGATCTTGGATCTGGATCTAGATATTTGGATCCAAAATTGATCCAAAATTTTCTCTTCTTCAGTCCTTCTTGGCGTTTTGAGCCGGATGATTTGTGTGGGCCCTAACTTTATCAACGCTCCGTCTTATGCTGGGTTTTTCCCAATTTCATCGTCTGAGCTCCTTTTCACCTTTCTAGACTCCGTTTCAACTGATTTTCACTGTTTCAGATTTGGATTGCTTGTGATTTCAGGGGTGCTTTTGGCTTGGCCTTCGATGCTTCGGGCTTGAAGTTCGCTTGTGGCCTGGGCTCCTCTTTTGTCTTCGAAATTTACTTTTCATTGGGCTGGGCTTGGTTTTTGAGCTTTTTGAACCTCCTTTGAAGATGCTTTCGGCCAATCTTCACCTGTTCGTCTGGGCTTTTGCAAAAATGAGACTTTCGTCCATTTTTGAGAAATTCATGTTTTAAACGGGGTTGGAAAACAGAGGTTTGAAGTATTTGAGTCTCCTGGGTTTTCGAAAATTCCAAACTTGGCCTTTTGAGCTGATTTTCGAGCTAGGCGTTTGGTTTTTGCAAAATTTTTGGATTTCGGGGTGTTTACAGATGCCCCTCTTTGGCATTATCCAAGTTTATTTGGATATTGGCGAAGAAGATAACACCCCTATTTGTTTTCTCCCTGGATTTGATCTTGAGAATATGGGATCGTCCCAAAATTTTGAGAAAAATATTTCCTTTTAAGCCTGGTAGGAGTATGGGTTCCAGTCCTAATTGGGATAATGTATAAAGTGTTCATGCGTGAATATGCAAGTGAATGGTATGAATGGTACTTCCTAGAGACCAGATCAAATGGTCGAACCCTCAAGTCTTTGTGAAGACCTGCCACTCCCAGTGAGTGGGCCTTATGTTGCTCGATGTTCGAGTTTTTGAAATTTATTTCAAGAGGGAAACTCCCTTTAGCCTCGATCCTAAGGACCTTTAGCTCTTTGTATTTGCCTTTACTTGAGTCTTAACAATCGCTAATCTAGCAGAGGCTTTATAAGAAAACAAGCTAAATTTCAAAATTCCTATGCCTTACTCAAAACGTTGAATTCTCAAACAAGATGAAATTCAAGTAAGTAAATCCTATTTTTACTTTAGGATTCCTTGAAATGAGCCATGTTTTACTCAGGATAAGTCGCAGGGATGGGGAAAGAGATACCACGGTCCCTTCTGAAGTGTCCCGTGGTTTGAGGCAAAGAAGCGGAAAACTGCTCTTTTTTAGCTTTTTGGCCTTTTCTTTCTTTTTTTCATAGAGGGTCTCCCTTCGGGAGTTTTTTTTCTTTATTCCCTCTTTTCCATATAGGAATCGATTTTCTATTTCTGATTCAGCTTTCTTTCTTTGGGAAAGAGATTAAGATGGGGATTTCCCTTTATTTTGGCCAAATTTTCCTTTTGGAAGGAGAAGAGAAGAGGGGAGGACTTATCCCAAGGTCATACTTGATCCATTCCAGGTCAGCCTATTTAGAAATAGCACGTACTACTTGCAAGTATCTTGCTATATTGAACTAGGCCTTTCTTTGTAAGAAGAAGGATTTTGAAATGTAACCACATATTTTGGAAAGCTCCACTTTTTTGCAAGTATGAATTCTCTTACTCAGGGTCACACACTTCGCCTTTGATCCTTACTTTCGAAGTTTCAAAGCAGATTTCCCTAAAATATTTTTGCAAATGGGAATTTCTCTCAGACCCTACACATGAAACTTTTTCAAATACTGAATATTGATAGGATCTGCTGAATTCCTACCTTCGACATCGGTTAACCAATAAGAATTGTTCGTGGTGGTTCCACGCACAACATAAGGGCCATCCCACTTGGGCCGCCACTTTCCAAGTGGATGTGGGCCACGATGGTGGATGATTTTCAAAACGAGATCTCCCACTTCAAAGTGGCGAGGTTTCATATGTTTCTCATAGTGTCGGGAAATCCTTTGCCGGTATGCATGAGCATGATCCATAGCAAGGAGTCGCCTCTCATCTAATAGATCTAGTTCGGTCATCCTAGCATGCTGAAGCGTCTCTAGGGGGAGGTTGAGTGCAATGGATGTATGAAATGAATGCAGTCGTGTATGAATGGGGAGAATGGCGTTTGTGCCATAGACCAACTCAAATGGCGTGGCATTCGTGGGAGTCCGGATGGAAGTCCTATAAGCCCATAAGGCTTCATCCAGCTTCTCATGCCACATCCTACCCATAATGCTAATGAGAGTTTTGTTCATGACTTCGGCTTGGCCGTTGCCTTGAGGGTAGTAAGGCGATGAGAAGTGGTGAGTTATGCCATACGTGTTACATAACTTGACCACCTCTCATTTTTGAACGGGGTGCCATTATCGGACACAAGATCTCTTGGAACTCCAAATCGAGCCAAGATGTTTTTCCTAATGAAAGCCACCACATGTTGCCCCTGGACATTGGTCAGGGAGGTGGCTTCGACCCACTTGGAAAAATACTCAGTGGCTGCTAAAATGAACCTATGTCCATTCGATGCCTTTGGAAAAATTGGTCCTATAATATCAAACGCCCTCATGATGAATGGCCAGGGGCTGACCACAGAATGCAATGATGATGAGGGGATATGAATGGCGTGCCCATGCACTTGACGTGGATGACACTTCCTAACATGATCGTGGCAATCTTTTCTCAGGGTGGACCAAAAATAACCTGCTCTAAGTATTTTCATCGCCATCATGTTGGCATTGACATGACCTCCACATTCTCCATCATGGAATTCGTGCATAACAGTCCTAGCCTCCTCTAGGTCGACGCATCTTAGTAAGATGCCGGTAAAACTCTTTTTGTACAGAACCTCACCCAAAATCGTGTATCGGGTAGAAATCTTTCAGATGAATGCCTTATCTTTAGATGTGGCATTTTTAGCAAATCCCCCATTTTCTAGAAAACACTTTATGTCATGAAACCAAGGTTTTTCATCAGAATTAGGGTTATTTTGGCAAATTTGCAAATCGTGTATGGAAGGAGTGGGTGCATGCCATATTTCAAGGGATCTGGTTTCCGAAGTGGGATCGACCCTTAGGGCTGAACCCAGGGATGAGAGGGCATCAGCAACGCCATTATCCTCTCTTCCTACGTGTGTGAGTGTACACGATTGGAACGACTTGACCAGTCGAGTGGCCAACTCGTGATATGGAAGCAGTTTTTCATTCTGAACTTGCCAAATTTTTAAAACTTGGTTTATAACGAGCAGTGAATCTCCAAAGACCTTGATGCATGATGCCCCTAGAGTTTTCGAAACTTTTAAGCCTTGTATGAGTGTTTCATACTCAGCTATGTTGTTGGAACATTCGAAATCTAGGCGAATCGCAATGGGGATCTCACCCTTTCAGGGGATACAAGGATGATACCTGCCCCGGCCCCTCGTTGGTTTCGTGCCCCATCGAAGTGCATCTTCCACACTTGGTTTTCGAAAGAGTTTGCCAAAATGTGGTTTTGAAATTGGTTTTGCAATATGCCTTCATCAGGCATTTCATTAAGTGTGGGATATGCGTCCTCTAGGGGGAACTCAGCCACGTAGTCAGCTAGGGCTTGCCCTTTAATGGAGATCTGATGATGGTATTTCAAGTGATACTCCATTAGAAGGAGTTTCCATTTGCCCAATCTACCAGTGAGAATGGGTTTTTCGAACAAGTGCTTGATTGGATCAAGCTTGGACACTACCCAGATCTCATGATCTAGGAAATAGTGTCAAAATTTCTGGCAGGCCCAAACTAGGGCCAAGCACGTCTTCTCCATAGCTTGGTAATTCCTTTCGTAAGCCAGGAGAGTTTTCGAAAGATAGTATATGGCATATTCCTTGTGAGTATCGTTCTCATATTGAGCTAATAAGGCACCCAAAGCATTCGCATGCACGGAAATATAAAGCAGAAGAGGTTTTCCTTGCTTTGGAGGATTTAAAACAGGGGGATTAACGAAGTATGCCTTTAGCCTTTCAAATGATTTTGGGCAATCGTTATCCCATAAAAATTTTGTACCCTTTCTCAACAACTTGTTGAAAGGTTCGCATCTAGTTGCCAGGTTTGAGATAAACCTGCGAATGGATTGTAATTGACCTTGGAAGCTACAAATCTGCGTGAGATTGGAGGGTGGAGCCATGTCTATGATGGCTCTACACTTAGAGGGATCGACTTCTATGCCCCTTTGACTTACCATAAATCCTAAAAGCTTACCAGATTCTACCCTGAACACACATTTTTGAGGGTTTAGCTTTATTTTGTAAAGTCTAAGCCTTTCAAAAATCTTTTGCAAACATTCGAGATGAGTGCATCGAGTTTTTGACTTAGCCAGGAGATCATCTACATATACCTCTACGAGCTCATGAATTTGATCATGAAAGATCGAGGTCATAGCTCTATGGTATGTGGCGCTAGTATTTTTCAAACCAAAGGGCATGACTGTATAGTACGTGCCCCATGGGGTTGTGAATGTGGTCTTACCCTGATCTCGTGGGCTTAGTTTGATTTGGTTATACCCTGAATAGCCATCCATGAATGAAAATATCTCATGATTTACAGTACTATCGACTATCAAATCAATGTTTGGTAAAGGGAAATTATCTTTGGGCATGGCTTTATTCAGGTTTCTGAAATCGATGCATATTCGAATTTTCTCACTGGTTTCTCGAACAACAACTATATTGGACAACTAATCAGAATACGCAATGGGTTTTAGAAACCAGCTTTTAACATATCTTCTAAACCCTCTTTGACTTGTGAATGCACGTTCGGATGTATTCTCCTAAGCTTTTGTTTTACGGGTTTTGCATCTGAATCTAAGGGAAGACGATGCTCTATAACATTCAGGTCTATACCCGGCATGTCTTCATTCGTCCATGCAAACACATCAACGTAGGTTTTCAAAAATGCAATGAATGATGCTCTTTCATGCTCATGCAAACATGCGCCTACCTTAATGAGTTTTGGCTTTGAATCACTCCCTAAGTTTATCTCTATGAAATCTCCTCCTACTGATTTCAAAGGCTTTTCAAAATCGAGAATTTTATGAAATTTTGGGAGCTCAGAAGTGGGATCTTCCTCGAGGGGATCTACTTCTGGCCTTTGATCATTCTCGAGGACTCTAAGTCCTAGGGAATTTGGACTTGACGCACAGTTTTTGCAAACGCCTGGTTTTTGTTTTGGATTTTTTGTAGGTTTTGAAGATTTTGGTCCTCTTATGAAGAGGACTTTCTTTTCAAAATCCTTGGCTTTTTCAAAACCTTTACCAGGAGCTGCTAAATACAGGACTTTGTTTTTGGTTTTTTGCAAATATTTGATTTTTTTGGATTTTTGTAAGGAAAGAAATTTGGGAACTATACAAACAATTCTTTTTTTGAGTTTTTCATCTTTTTCAAATGTTTTTGGTTTTGTGGATTTTTCCAAATGTTTTTGTATTTCGAGTTTTTCAAATGTTTTTGTGTTTTTGATTGAGGGATCTTCCATCATACCTACAAAGGAAAACGCCACAGGTTAGACTCTAAATAAGAGGTCTAAATCGTAGGTTTCTACTTGGGTAGGCTCCAGGGCACCCTTGACCCAGGTGGTCACAGGGGGTGGTTCTAATGGTATTTTGGGAGTATAGCTGATCCCATGTCGGCTTTGGTTGGCCTTGGGCAATATGGGTTCTATGAGACCTTGGTTTTGTGCCCCTAGACTCTTGTATGGCATATACCCCATGTTCAATAACATGTTCCACGATTTTTTGTTTTTGGAAAAGTTTTCATATAATTCGTGGTCCTGAAACTTGCTATCGTCCATGTTATGCACATAAGGCTTTTTGTCCAGGGGTTTTGGAAATAGTTGACGCTTAGATTTTCCTAGGTTGGTTAATGTTTTGAGTGGGCCAGCCTTGGGCATCCCCTGGATATACACAACCTTCCTAGGTATCTGAAGTGTGAGCTTTGGTGGCTCGACCATGGTTTGCTCTGGGTTGGCCTCGTAGGCCTGGGAACTTGACAAACATGGGGAATTTTGGATTCCCTGAAGCTGTGGGTGACTCTCACCTAGGATCACAACAATTTGATTTTCAAAAGGGATTTTGACACACCTAT
This sequence comes from Brasenia schreberi, assembly GCA_036023115.1. Taxonomy (NCBI): domain Eukaryota; kingdom Viridiplantae; phylum Streptophyta; class Magnoliopsida; order Nymphaeales; family Cabombaceae; genus Brasenia; species Brasenia schreberi. Next base: position 13,173,710 of record JAYKKT010000078.1, on the reverse strand, counting down.
GGAAGGTGGACGGCACAGCATGCAGGCTGTGTATCCAAGGCCTTCCCAGCAATAGGTTGTAGTGGGGGTGGATGTCCAAAACATGGAATACCCCTACATGAGCTATCCCTCCTATTTCCATGGGTAGTTCAATGGATCCTAAAGGCCTAGACGCATTCCCATCGTATCCAGTGATTACGATGGGGCTTGGATTCATGGAAGTCAAGGTGACTCCAATCTGATATGCTATGTGAAGTGGAAGGATGTTGAGCCCTCCTCCTCCGTCAACTAGGCACCTATCCAGAGAGTGGTGATTCAATACCACCTCGATGTGTAGGGCCTGATTATGGGATTCGTAGGGTCTTTCGAGATCCTCTTCTGAAAACATGATAGGCGTTTTTGCACCTATGGATGCCACTTGGTTGGACAAGGATTCTGGGGTTATGTTCGAACTAACCTTGGCTCTTTCTAGAATTTTCTCTAACACGAGTCTATGCCTAGGCGAGGTTTGTATCAGCTCTAGGATGGACATGTTAATGGGAATCTTTGAAAGATGGTTTTGAAATCATACAAGCTTAAAATGACTTTTCCTTTGTCCGCTTTCGGCGGAACTCTAGGAATACATGCTTTTGAAGGGCCAGGCACACTGACCACTTTTTTAGCATTTTGTAGATGTGGGGGTTGATAGATCCTCCTAGATCTTGTCACTTCCCCCACGATCAACCTAGGGTTTGCACCTAACATGGCTCTAATCGAATGTTTTGGAGCACCTTGAATTTTCAAAACTGGTTTAACTGGGGATGAAACTCTTGGTGGTCCCCGAATCACTACTTGGGCGGGTTTCCTGTGAAGGATGAGAGTAGATGCACAAGTAGAAAAACCATACTCATATGTACGCGTTAGACTCTTCGAAATCGTGAGAGCACATACCTCTTTGTCCTTCCTACTAGTACTTGCGTGATTGGGGAAGGGTTCTTTAAAAATAGCTTGGGTAGGCTCTAGTTCCTCAGTGACCTGGAGCTGGCCCTCTGCTATCAAGTTCTCAATTTGGTTAAGGAGGGAAAAACACTGCTTGGTATCGTGGCCTTTGAGCCGATGATACTTGCAGAATCGATTCAAAAACCTCCCTTTGGAAATGATTCCCTCGGGAATTTCAGGGAGTTTGATCATGCCTTGGGCGAGTAGGTCTAGGACCTCCGACACAGGTTGCCCCAGCGGAGTGTACTCCTGTTTTTCAAAGGGTTTTTGCATTTTTTTGTCTTTTCTATTTTCGAAACTCTCAAAATTCTTTGAAGTGCTCGCCAGTCTTGGATCTACCCGGACATTGGCGACCTTATGGGGTTTTGGCCCTTTGTCCATGGTGGGTAGCCCGTAATTGCCGGGCTTCTCCAAGCGAGTTTTTGAAATCACGCTTCCTTTCCACAAATGGTCGTAAATCCCTTTTTTCAATTTTGTTTCAAAAAGAGATGCTTTTTTAATCAGTTTGTGGAAAGTAGAGATCTCGTGTAGAGAAAGAAGGGTTTTCAACTCAGTTTTAAAATTATCTAGGACGAGCATTACTGCGCATCCTTCGAATATGGGTTCTCGCACCTGCCCAAGGAGGGACCTCCATCGAACGATAAATGTATGCACATCTTCGTTCATACCTTGCTTTGTATCCCTCAAAGTGTTTAAAGTAGGCATGACTTCTATGTTATGTGAAAATCTTTGCATAAAGCAGTTCGCTAACTCTTCAAAAGTTACAAACTGTCTCAGATCGTAGGAAGCCAGCCATTTGAAAGCTGTGCCTTTGAGGTATAAAGGGAACCAATACACCCATTTCATCGAGTCCTTTTTCTTGTGGGCTCGACGAGAGAAAAGTTGCAAGTGAGAACTAGGGTCTCCCGTGCCATCATACCGATGGAAATTCGGTATTTCGTCATCATTGTCTGTTTCATAGTCTAAAGGGAGAAAGTCAGACAGGGCGTACGTTGTTTTCTCTTTGTTTTGCCCCTTCAGCAGCTGTTGTAGGGCTTTACGATCCTTGTGAGTGAAGGAGTCGTGGTATTGGTTGCCTTCCATCACAGAGGTCTCTTTGTGTTTGCGAGTTTTTTCAAACTTCTTTTTGGCCTTTATTGGTTCGCCATGTGACGAACACGAATCGGCTGCTTCAGCCTCTTGGCTAAGAGCAGTGATCTTGGCCTCGCACTCCCTTCTTATCTCTTCCTCTCTTTGTTTTCGAGTTTTCGAAGATTTCCTAGAATGAGAACTTGAGGCGCATGAGGCACGGCTAGACACTTCATTGGAGTCTGAACTCGACATGACTCCGATGCTTTAAAATCCAACTATGAAATGCAAAAGACAAAGAGTTAAAACACTTTTCTTTGAAAACAAATTTTCAAGAGATCTGTTTGTTTGTATCGATTTTTCCTTAAGACCCACGTCCTACCGGGCGTGCAAAATCTGTAGACACAGAAAATCTTTGACTCTGGGTTCTTAGGCCAGGAGTGAATCTTTTTGTGCTTATGTCACTTTTTAAGGGCGTGCCAGCTAGCTTTCTCAAACTAGCGAAGTAAGCTTTGAAAAATATCTGACTTATGGGGTGACTGTGGACAAGTGGGCTCTTTTCGTCGCAGACCTTCTTGCACCAATGTACAAGGGTCAGTCTGTACGCTTAGGAAAACTTGATTTTGAACAAATACGACCTTTTTGAAAAGTATGAAAGTGTTTGATCAATTGGCTTTTGTCAAATTGCAGATTTTATTCATGGGGTCTACACGTTCCCATGTCTTTGGGTTTTAGCCAATTTAGGCGTGTAGTTGTGTGCTCGATTTTGGCAAGTTCTACACGATTTTGCTCAAGATGGTTTGATGCAAGTATGCTCTCTATCTTGAGTGTGGCGTATATGCAATGCAACTCACACAACTTGAAGGGAAAACCCGAAATTTAAAGACATAGCAGAAGGGAAAATATGGCTATATCTTAGGTGCGAAAAGAGAAAATATATAGCTATATCTTAAGAGCGGAAAGGCTCAATGTGAGTGAGTGCTTTGAGTGTATGAATTGAAAGGCAACTCACGCAACTTGAATTTAAAACCCAGGTGAAAGGGAAATTATATATATATATATATATATATATATATAAGAGCGGAAAGGCTCAATGTGAGTGAGTGCTTGGTGTGTGTAAAATGAAAGACAACTCACGCAACTTTAATGTAAACCCACACAGCTGAATTTATATAAATAGAGCTATATCTTAAGGGCTGTCAAGGCCCGTTTGTGTGCAAAAGTGTGCAGCTAAAAGCGGAAAGGCTCAAGTGCACGTGTGTGTTCATGTATCAAGCACATATATTACATCCGAGGGGAGACAAGCTCCGTTATTACAACCCCATATGAATTTAATTGAACTTGAAGTAATGTAAAAGACCAGATTCGAACACTTACACGTCGTCTGCTTGGGATTTCTTTATCACTGAGATCCGACCTTGGATACAGTTGTTGGATGGGCCTCTCACTACGAATCGATCGACTCGTTTGGTGTTAACTCTAGTTTAGATCTAGGCTAGGTCGATATGTGGAGATGTTATGGTTTTGGGCAAGACACGGACAGATCTAGGGGAGATGTAAGGGATCTAAGCTAGGTTAAAAGGGATCGTCTTAGGTAAGGTTCAAGCATGGCTCCTAAGGGGATGCTCGACCAGCTAATGGTTGAGTTAGGTGGTGTTTTGTGGGTGGTCTTAGGCGAGATACTAAAGGAATGCTCGGCCAGCTAATGGCCGAGCTAGGGGGTGTCTTGTGGATGATTTTAGGCAGGATCCTAAAGGGATGTTCTAAGGGAGTGCTCGGCCAAATGGTGGCCGAGCTGGGTAGGTTTTAGGGGATGGTTTTAGGTAGGATCTAAGGTGAGATCCTAAGGAAAGGGCTCGGCCAGATGGTGGCCGAGCTGGGTAGTTTTAGGAGTTAGTTTGAGGTAGGATCTAAGGTGGGATCCTAAGGGAAAGGCTAACCTTGGTGTCGATTCAAACCAACTCCCATTCGTTTCCTTGCAGCCGATCTTCAAGCATCAAGTGACCCATCCAAGCTGCCGGATCTCCAAGTTGTTGCAGCACTTATGCGTGAATAAACCTGGCCCACAATATCCCAGCCCACCATTTACAAAAAGGGGGAGGTCCAGCCCCTTTTGTTGACCTCCCTCTTAGCTTTCTCTCTCTCTCTCTCCCTCCCACAAACAAGTGCGTAAAACAAATTTGCAGCCCCTTCACTTGAGACCCCTCACATCCTTTTATAGACCATGAGTTTGGATATGGATCTTGGGTTGGTTCTGAAATTTGGATCCAATCCAAACTTTATTTGGATTTGGATCTTGGATCTAAATCTGGATATTTGGATCCAAATTTGATCCAAAATTTTCTCTTCTTCAGTCCTTCTTGGCGTTTCAAGCTGAATGATTTGTGCGTGCCCTAACTTTATCAACGATCCGTCTTATGCTTTGTTTTTCTCAATTTCATCGTCCGAGCTCGTTTTCACCTTTCTAGACTTCGTTTCAACCGATTTTCACTGTTTCAGATTTGGATTGCTTGTGATTTCAGGGGTGCTTTTGGCTTGGCCTTTGATGCTTTGGGCTTGAAGTCCGCTTATGGCCTGGGCTCCTCTTTTGTCTTCAAAATTTGCTTTTCATTGGGCTGGACTTGATTTTTGAGCTTTTTGAACCTCCTTTGAAGCTGCTTTGGGCCAAGCTTCACCTGTTCGTCTGGTCTTTTGCAAAAATGGAATTTTCGTCCATTTTTGAGAAATTCATGTTTTAAACGGGGTTGGAAAACAGAGGTTTGAATTATTTGAGTCTCCTGGGTTTTCAAAAATTCCAAACTTGGCCTTTTGAGCTGATTTTCGAACTAGGCGTTTGGTTTTTGCAAAATTTTTGGATTTCGGGGTGTTTACAAATTGAACTTGCCAAAATTGAAATATAAGTATATAGTAAGAGCGGAAAGGCTCAATTGTGAGTGAGTGCTTTTGGTGTGTAAATGTAAATGACAACTCACACAACTTGAATTAAACCCACCCGGAATGTAAGTGCGTACACAACTTAATGTAAAACTCACGCAGCTTGAAAGTATATAAGTATGCTATATCTTATAAGCAACAAAGACTCAAAATGTGCGTGAGAGTGTAGAGCAAATGCTCGAGTACTTTTGTGTGTGAGTGTGAAATTTAAATGACAAACTCACACAACGTGAATGTAACAACCCGAATTGAATTGCAACTCACACATCTTTCACTAAAGTAAATATCCAAAGGAAAATATATACTTTAGCTTAAGAGCGGAAAGGCTCAATGTGTGTGCAATAGTGTGCAATTAAGAGCGGAAAGGCTCAAGTGCACATGGGTTCCTTGTGTACGTCTAAGAGCAATATGGCTCAAGTGTACGTGTGTGTCTTGTGTATCAAGCACAAATATTACATTTCGGGGGGAGACTACGCTCCATTATTACAACCCCATGTCGAATTGAATTAAATTTCAAAGGAGTAAGGTAAAAACCGAATTTAAACACTTACAAGTGGTCGACTTTTCCTCTCAACTTACTCGGGTTCGTCCACCTTGGCAGCTAATGGATAGGTCTCCCTAGGTGGGTTTAGACGTGAGAGTTTAGGCTTAGGGTGTGCTTGGGGGCAGCCAAGGACTTAGGCTTGGGAGAGGTTTAGTTCAGCCAAGGTGGGTTGGTTAAGGGGGTTACGGCTAAGGTAAGCTGGGAACCGGCAGGGGCAGGTAGGTGAGTGTTGGCTGGGACTGGTGGGGTGTTGGGTGAGATGGGATATGGCAGGCAGGTGGAGATGGGGACTAGGGTGTTCAGCTGGGAGAGGGTGCTGGCAGTAGGTGCGCCTGGCAGGGGATGGGGCAGTGTGTGTTGCAGCAGGCGACAGGTGCGCCTGGGATGTGGCAGGCGGTAGGGAGAGGGTGCAGCGCTAGGGCGCTACGTCAAAGGCTGTGGCGCTAGGGTGCTGTAGGCGTTGGGGCAGTGGAGTGGCGCTAGGGAAGTGGGATGCGGTAGGGCAGGTTGTGGCACGGTGTGTGGTGCAGAAGGTGGCTGGCTAGGGTGATGCGGTGTGTGGTTGGGTGAGAATGGGCAGGTGACGGTAGGCGGGTGAGATGGGGTAAGGGATAGCCGGGTGGTGTAGGGTGCCGAGTGGTGTAGGGTGCCGGATGGTGGAGGGAAGTAGATTCAAACCGAGTGCAGCTGCACTCGGTTAGCTTTAGATTAGGTCGGTGGGGAAGTGGGTTAGGTTAGGTTGGTCGGCTAGGGCTAGGTCTAAATCAAGGTAGGTTAGAGAGTGGCTGGGTTATGGTTTAGGTGGTTCAGTGTAGGTCAAGTGGGGAGGTCGGTTAGGTGAATGGGGTAGGTCGGTTAGGTCTAGGGTGGTCCAGCCAAGGGATAAAAGAGGGTCGGTTTGGGGCAGGTAGGCTAGGTTGGTGGAGTTGGGGTTAGGTTTAGTGGCTAGGTTAGGTTGGGTTGAGAGACCTACCTCTTGGAGCCGGTCCACCTCGTGTGGCTTTCTTGTCCACGTCTTGTTGCAGCCCTCCATCATGTTGGTGCAACCCTAGGTCAAGTCTAGGTCCAATACAAGGCTCAATCCCACCCTCTTGATCAAGCCCACAAGGCTAGCCCATCTTGACCAAAGTTAAGCCTACCAACCTTCTCTCTCCTACTTTATGGCCTCTCTCTCTCTCTCTCTCTCCAAGCCTTCCAAGAGAATTCACATGAATTTTATGCCCCCCCCTCATCTCTATTTATAGGCAAGGGGTTGGGTCTTGGATTTAGATTTTGAGATCCAAATCCGATCCAAACACTATTTGGGTATGGATTTGGATATTTGGTTCTAGATCCAATCCAAATTTTCATTTCTTCAGTCCTTCTTGGCGTTTCGAGACAGACAGTTTTTGCGGGCCCTAGCTTCATCAGCGCTCCGTCTTGGGCTGAGTCTTCCCCAACCTTTTCGTCCGAACTCCTTCTCACCTTTCTGGACTCCGTTTTGGTTGATTTTCGATATTTCAGGCTTGGGCTTCGATTTCTGATGATTTGGTTGATGCTTTTGACTTTGTATTTCATGCTTCGGGCTTGAAGTTTGCTTCTAGCCTGGGCTCTCCTTTTGCCTTTTGACCCTGCTTTTATCAAACCAGGCTGAATTCTAGGCTTTTGAACCTCTTTTTGGGCTGCTTTTTGGAGCTGCTTTTGATCAGGCTCCACCTGTTGGATTTAGCTTTTTACAAAATTGGGACTTGGCCCGAGTTTGAGAAATTCATATTTCAAACGAGTTTTCAAACAAAAGTTGAAAGCTTGGGTTTTCGAAAACTCAAAATTTGGTTTTGAAATGGGTTTTTCCAATCAGGCGTTTGTGTTTGAAAGTCATTTGATTTTGGGGTGTTTACAACAGTGTTGTCCACTATCAAATCAATGTTTGGCAAAGGAAAGTTATCTTTTGGAGTGGCTTTGTTTAAATTTCTGAAATCAATGCAAATACGAATTTTCCCATTGGATATTCGAACTACAACAATGTTTAAAAGCGAATCAGAATACGCAATGGGTTTTATAAAACCAGCTTTTAGAAGATCTTCTAAACCCTCTTTCACTTGAGAGTGTACATTCGGATGAATCTTTCTAAGCTTTTGCTTTATAGGTTTTGAATATGAATCTAGGGGAAGACAATGCTCTACGATTTTTTGGTTTAGACCCGGCATGTCTTCGTATGTCCATGCAAAAACATCTATGTAGGCTTTCAGGAATGCAATGAATGATGCTTTTTCATACTCATGCAGACATGTGTCTATCTTAACATGTTTTGGTTTTGATTCACTCCCTAGGTTGACTTCTATAAAATCCCCTCCTACAGAATTCAAAGGTTTTTCTAAATCGAGGATTTTATGAAACTCAGGAAGCTCGGAGGTTTGATCCTCTTCAGGGAGAAGGGGATCCTCCTCCGTGCTTTGATCATTCTCGAGAATTTTGAATCCTAGGGAATTTGGAGTTAATGCATGCTTTCCACAAACACTTGGTTTTGGTTTTGGAATTTCTGCAAGTTTTGAAGATTTTGGTCCTTTTATGAAGACGACTTTTTCTTCAAATTTCTTGGCTTTTTCCAAATTTTTACTAGGAGCTTATATGTACACTATTTTGTTTTGGTATTTTCTAGTTTTTTCATTTTTTTGGTTTTTTGCAAAGATGACATTTGGAGAAATGCAAATTACACTTTTTTTGGCTTTTTCACAATTTTCCAATGTTTTTGGGTTTGTGAAAATTTGTAATTTTTTTTGGCTTTTTAGCTAAAGAGGGGTCTTCCATCATACCTACAAAGAAAACGCCACGAATCAGTCTCTAAATAAGAGATCTAAGCCATAGGTCTCGGTTTTGGTAGGATCCAGGGCACCCTTGACCCAAGTGGTCGTAGGTGGTGGTTTTGGAGGTATGGTGGGAATGTAGCCTATCCCATACCTATTTGGTTTTGGATTTTGAAAGATAGGCTTTAGACACCCTTGGTTTTTGTTCCCTAAACTCTGGTAGGGCATGTAGCCCATGTTGAGCAGCATGTTCCAAGGTTTTCTTATTTTAGAAAACTCTTTGTACAGGATGACCTTGGAACTTGCTGTCATCCATGACATGCTCGAATGGCTTCTTATTTAGGGTTTTTGGAAATATAGGGAGTTTGGATTTGCCTAAGATAGTCATGACTTTTGGCAGGCCAGCTTTGGGTTGCCCCTTGACGTACACGACTGTCCTAGGTTTTTGGGGGACGAATTCGCATGATTCATCCATGGATTTGATAGGGTTGGTCCCGTAGGCCTTTTAACTTGACAAGCAAGGGATGTTTTGAACTCCCCTTAGCTGTGGATGGCTTTCGCCCAGAATTACCACGATTTGGTTCTCGTGGGTGATTTTTACACACCTGTAGAAGGTGGATGTCACAACACGAAGGCTGTGTATCTAGGGTCTTCCCAGAAGTAGGTTGTAGTGGGGGTGTATGTCAAAGACATGGAACACCCCTTCGTGGTTATGCCCCCTATTTCTATGGGTAACTCCATGGTTCCCAAAGGTTTCGATGCATTCCCATCGTATCCAGTGATAACGATGGGGCTTGGGTTTACCGAAGTCAAGGTGACTCCAATTTGACATGCCACGTGTAGTGGAAGGATGTTGAGACCTCCTCCCCCATCAACCAAGCACCTGTCTAGAGGATGGTAATTCAATACCACCTCGATATGCAGGGCTTGATTGTGGGTTTCATATGGTCTTTCGATTTCGTCTTCCGAAAACACAATTGGCATTTTTGCATAGATGGGTGCAACTAGGAATGACAAGGACTCAGGAGTTATACTCGAGTTAACCTTGGCTCTTTCCAAGATTTTTTCTAAAACTAGTCTATGCCTAGGAGAAATTTGTATTAACTCTAGGATGGACATGTTTGTTGGGATCTTGGAAAGATGATTTTTTCATAGTGGTCAGTGTTCCTGGCCTTTCAAAAGAATGTCCGAGTGGAGTCAAGCCTTGCGGGCACTTCAAAGAAGCTAGAACAAAAAAATGAAAAATTTGTTTGGGGTTTTGCCACTTTGTCTGCCATGGGTGGCCCGTAAGTTTTGGGTTTTTCAAATCTCGTTTTGGGAAGAATTTTTCCCTTCCACAAGTCGTCATAGACTCCCTTTTTCAGATTGGTTTCAAATAAGGAAGCCTTTTTTATTAACTTATGAAAGGTAGAAATTTCATGCAATGAAAGAAGAGTTTTGATCTCCGTTTTAAAATTTTTGAGGATGAGCATGACTGGACATCCTTCGGAGATGAGCTCTTTTATTTGCCTAAGGAGGGACCTCCATCGAACGATGAATGCGTGTACATCCTCGTTTGAAGCTTGTTTTGTGTCCCTCAAGGTGTTCAAGGTGGGCATTACTTCCATGTTGTACGAAAATCTTTGCATAAAGTTGTTTGCTAACTCTTCAAAAGTAGCAAACTGGCTTAAGTCGTAGGAAGCAAGCCATTTTGAAGCAGTCCCCTTGAGGGAAAGGGGGAACTAATAAATACATTTGGCAGAGTCCCTTTTCTTTTTATGGGCTCTGCGTGAAAAGAGTTGCAAGTGGGATCTAGGATCCCCCGTGCCATCATACCGATGGAAATTCGGTATGTCGTCGTCGCTGTCTATTTCATAACCCGAAGGAAGGAAGTCAAACAGGGCGTACGATTTCTTTTCCTTGTTTTGTCCCTTCAACAGTTGTTGAACGGCTTTGCGATCTTTCAGTGTGAAGGAATCGTGGTATTGGTCCCCCTCCATTGCGGAGGTTTCCATGGGTTTTTTGGTCTTGCTAGGTCTTTTCTTAGCTTTGGCAGATTCGCCATGTGACAAGCAAGAGTCGGCCGCCTCAGCCTCTTGGCTAAGGGTGTCAATTTTAGCCTCGAATTCTCTATGCAAGTTTTCTAACTCTTCTTTTTTGCATTTTAGTTGAGATTTTGAAATCTTTTTTGAAAGGGAACTTGATGAGCGCGAGTCTCGGCTAGTCACTTCATTGAAGCCTGAACTAGACATGACTCAACAAAAGTTTGAAATCCTACAAATGCAAATAGGCGAAAATTTTAAACACTTTTTGTAGACGCGCGAAAAAATCCCCGCCTCTCACCTTTTCAGGGCTCGGAGCGGATCCTCTCGTGCATCTAAGGCCTTATTTATGCAAACAGGGCGTGCCAGCTAGCTTACCTAAGCTAGCGAAGATATATTTAACACTGACTTCTAATCGTGGCGACTGTGAGCAAGTGAGCTCTTGTCGTCGCAGACCTTCTTGCACCGATGCGCAAGGGTCAGTCTGTACGCTTTGCAAAAATCGAGTTTTGGGAGAGAAAGTCTACGAAGCGGTTCGAGGTGTCTAATTCGGGTCTTTTAGATGCGATTGCATGTTTTAGATCACGTGGATTTGCACGTGCCTAAGTCTTTTCTTTTATCCCTTTTCGGGCCACCTAGTTTGTGTGTTATGAACACACCACTACATGGGCGAATTCGAGCGGGGCTTGCTTTGATGCAATATGTGTCCTACCTCGTGGTATGGCGTAGATGCAATGCAAACTCACGCTACTCCAAAGGGAAAACCCGAATGTAAAGACAATACTGAAGGGAAATAACCGAAGGGAAATGACTTGAAATATAAATGCCGAAGGGAGAGTCCTTACTCGGGTCTTGCAAATAAGAGCGAAGGCTCAATGTGGGTGCGTGCTTGAATTGAAAGACTTACACACACGACATGAAATTAAACCCAAATATAAATTGCAGTATGGCCTTGACTAAGGTCTTGGGAGTAAGAGCGAAAGGTCAATGTGTGTGAGTGCTGTAGACGCGCGAAAATCCCCGCCTCTCGCCTTTTCAGGGCTCGGAGCGGATCCTCTCGTGTGTCTAAGGCCTATGTATGCAAACAGGGCGTGCCAGCTAGCTTACTTAAGCTAGCGAAGATATTTTTAACACTGACTTCTAAACGTGGCGACTGTGAGCAAGTAAGCTCTTGTCGTCGCAGAACTTCTTGCACCGATGCGCAAGGGTCAGTCTATACGCTTTGCAAAAAACGAGTTTTGGAGAGAAAGTCTACGAAGCGGTTTGAGGTGTCTATTTCGGGTCTTTAAAATGCGATTGCATGTTTTACATCACGTGGATTTGCACGTGCCTAAGTCTTTTCTTTTATCCCTTTTCAGGCCACCTAGTTTGTGTGTTATGAACACTCCACTACATGGGCGAATTCGAGCGGGGCATGCTTTGATGCAATATGCGTCCTACCTCGTGGTATGGCGTAGATGTAATGCAAACTCACGCTACTCCAAAGGGAAAACCCGAAATGTAAAGACAATACTGAAGGGAAATAACCGAAGGGAAATAACCGAAGGGAAATGACCGAAGGGAAATAACCGAAGGGAAATAACCGAAGGGAGATATGTATATAGATTATGTATATGAGCCCTTACTCGGGTCTTGCAAATAAGAGCGAAGGCTCAATGTGGGTGCGTGCTTGAATTGAAAGACTTACACACACGACATGAAATTAAACCCAAATATAAATTGCAGTATGGCCTTGACTAAGGTCTTGGGAGTAAGAGCGAAGGCTCAATGTGTGTGAGAGTGCTTGAATTGAAGTACTACACACACGACATAAATGAAACCCAAATATAACTGCAATAAGGCCTTTACTAAGGTCTTGGGAATAATAGCGAAGGCTCAATGTGTGTGAGAGTGCTTGAATTGAAAGACTTACACACACGACATGAAATGAAACCCAAATAGTATAGGTCGGCCCTTACTTGGGTCTTTCAAATAAGAGCGAAAGCTCAATGTGTGTGAGAGTGCTTGAATTGAAAGACTTACTCACACGACATGAAATGAAACCCAAATAGTATAGGTCGGCCCTTACTTGGGTCTTTCAAATAAGAGCGAAAGCTCAATGTGTGTGAAAGTGCTTGAATTGAAAGACTTACTCACATGACATGAAATGAAACCCAAATAGTATAGGTCGACCCTTACTTGGGTCTTTCAAATAAGAGCGAAAGCTCAATGTGTGTGAGAGTGCTTGAATTGAAAGACAACGCACCCAACTTAAGCAAAACCCTTCGGAAATGAAAGTATATGTATATATACTTATGTATTAGGGGCTGATTAGGCCCGTGTGTGTTCAAAATCGTGCACAACTAAGAGAGTGCACATGTGTGGGTGTGCCAAGCCACGTTATTACAAGCGGGGGGAGACTACGCTCCGTTATTACAACCCCGTATCAAATTGAATCTCAAGCAAGTATACAACTAAAGACCGAGTTCAGGCACTTACGAGTAGCTGGTCCGTAGAGGCCTTGCTTGAGCGTGGGCTTGGCCTTCGCCTTGGGATGCAAACGGGAGCTCCGCGAGGGTGAATGACAAGGGGTGCGGGATAGGCGCCTCGAAGGTGGCCGGCTGCGAGTGGGTGTCGCCTTGATGTGGGGGATTAAAGGGCTGGGCCAAGTGAATATGTAGGGTCACGAATGGAGAGTATAGAGTGTTAGGGAATATGGACCTAAGGGGAGTTTAGGGAAAGGCCGAATGGGAGTCTTATAGGGTGGCCGGATGTAGCTAGGTTGCTAGGATGATTAGGTTCGGCTGAGTGAGAAGCGTGGCAGCAAAGGGGAATGGCTGGTGGTAGGGTGTTGTGGTAGGGTTTAGGTGGCTGAGAGTGGAGAGGGAGTAGAGAAGGTGAGACGAAGTAAAGGGGTACTAACCGAATGGAATGAAGATGGTGCTCGGCTGGGCTTGGGGAAGGCAGTGAGGCTTGGCCGGGAGGTGGTGGAGATGGCAGTGCAAGTGGTGGTGGTATGGAGGGATGGTGCTGGTGCAGGCGGAGCAGATGGAGCAGGTCCGGCTGGACTTGGGGAAGGAGGGGACCCGGCTGGGATCTAGGTGGGCTTCTAGAAGGGAAAACCCGCCCCCAAGGGGGGGGGTTTATATAGGGATGGGTAGGTCGGTTAGGGCTGGGTTTGGGGTAGTGGTTAGGTGGTTTAGGTAGGGTGGTATGAAGATAAGGTGGGCTGGAAAGGGTAGGGCCAGATATTTTGAAAACTAGTGGTTTGGGTAGATTGTGGGCTAGGGGTGGTTTAGGGGTTTAGGGCTAGGTTAGGTGGTTGGGTCTTAGGGTGAGGTTTAGTGAGCTAGGTTAGGTGATTAGGCTAGGTTTAGGGAAATTAACCTAGGTTTAGGGAAGGATTAGGGATGTGGGTTAGGTGATTAGGTTGGGATTAGGCTGGGATTAGGGAAGTGGGTTAGGTGATTAGGCTCAGATTAGGGGTGGATTAGGGTGGTAGGCTAGGATTAGGTGTTTTGGGTTAGGTTTAGGTGAGGGAGCTCCCTTTGCATGGCCCATAGACCTTAACCATATCATGTTGGTGCAGCCCTAGGTTAGGTTTTGGCTAATTACAAGCTTAAACCCACTCAATTAGGCTAACCCACATGATTAACCCCAAACTTGACACACAAGTCAAGCTTAATTACAACACTCTTGATATTTTCCATCCCCACTCTCTCTCATGCCCATGATCCCACGTGAATTTCAAGTGGGCCCCACCTTCTTTTATGAGAAGGTGATATGGGCCATGGATATGGATATTGGATTGGATCTCTGGATCCAAATCCAAATCCAAGTCCACACATGGGTTTGGATTGAAGGTGATGTGGGCCATAGATATGGATATTGGATTGGATCTCTGGATCCAAATCCAAATCCAAGTCCACACAAGGGTTTGGATTGGGATCTGGATATATATGGTCCAGATCCAATCCAAACTGAACTCTGACTCCTTTGAGCTGGGTTCGAAATGGACGATTTGTGCGGGGTCTGACAGCATCAGTACTCCGTCTGCGTTGGGTCTTCACCAACATGGTCGTCCACCTCCGTTTCTGCCTTCCGTAGATGACTTCAAATGACATTTTGAAAAGAACAGGGTCTTGGACATTCGAGATCCTGGGGGTATGGATGTGATACAAGAGTTGCTGTGCCGGGCTCGACATGTGTTCCGGTTCCGGGCTCTTCTTAGCTCTCCTGGTCCTGTCTTGATCGGGCCAAGCCGCTTCGGGGTTTCAAAAACGTGTTTTAACAGGTTTTCAAAAGCTATATTACATATTTTTGAAATACAAAGTTTAAAACATATGTACAAGGTTGTCTGGAAGGCTCCTGGGTTTCCAGACTCAAAATGGCCCTTTGGGGCTGCTTTTACAAAACCAGATTTCTTTAAGAAATTCGTGGGATTTCGGGGTGTTTACATATGCCCCTCTTTGGCCTTGTCCAAATCGATTTGGATAAGGGCAAAGATGACAAACACCCCTTTTAATGTCTCCCTAGATCTATCCACGAAGAATATGGGATCGTCCCATTTTTAGCAAAATCTCAATTTACAAACTCTAGTAGGAGGAGATATCACGCCAAAGGGTTTTTCTATGGAATCTGGTCCTAAATGGGATCATGTTCATGCAAGTACCATGCGCGGAATGCAAATGACATGGGTGGGGTGCCAAGAGTGGCGACCTCCCAGGGACCAGGTGTGGTCGAACTTCTAGAGACATACAAGGCCTATTGCTCCAAGTGAGCAAATCCTATGCTGTTCGATGTTCGGTTTTCAAAACTTATTTACAAAACTATTTACAAAAGGGACAACTGTCTTGAGCCTCGATCCTAAGGATCTCGAGCTCTTCGTGCTTGCCCTTGTTTGAGTCTTAACACTCGCTTATCTAGCGGAGGTTTTATAAGAAAACAAGGCATATTTCAAATTCCTACACCTTACTCGAAACGTCGAATTCTCAAACAAGATGAAATTCAAGTAAGTAAATCCTATTTTTACTTTAGGATTCCTCGAAATGAACCATGCTTTAGCTTGGGATAAGCCAGGGATGGGAAAGAGATACCACGGTTTTTTCTAAAGCGTCCCGTGGTTTGAGGCACAGAAGGCGGAAAACTGCTCTTTTTGAGCTTTTTGGCCTTTTTTTCCTTTTTTTCATCGAGGGTCTCCCTTTGGGAGTATTTTTTCTTTAATCCCTCTTTTTTATAAGAGAATCCATTTTTCTTTTAAATTCTGGTTTCTTTCTTTTGGAAAGAGACTTTGAATGGGAAATTCCCTTTTGTTTTGGGCCTTTGTTTTCCTTTTGGAAGGAGAAGAGAAGAGGGGAGGACTTATCCCAAGCCTACACTCGATCCATTCCAGATCAGCCTATTTAGAAATAGCACGTACCCCTTGCAAGTATCTTGCTATGTTGAACTAGGCCTTTCTTTGTAAGAAGAAGGATTTTGAAATGTAACCACGATTTTGAAAACTCCACTCTTTCACAAGTGCGAATTCTCTTACTCAGGGTCACACGAGTTCGCCTTTTCACCTTATTCACATGTCTCAGGGCAGCTATCCCTTAAAAATTTTCGAAAAATGGAATTTAATCCAGATCCTACACATGGTACTTCTTTAAGTATTGAATATTGATAGGATCTGCTAAATTCCTACCTTCTACATCGATCAACCAATACGAATTGTTCGTAGTGGTTGCTCGTACAACATAGGGTCCATCCCAGTTGGGGCGCCACTTGCCTAGGGGGTGTGGGCCACGATGATGGATGGTTTTTAAGACCAGATCTCCCACTTCAAAGTGGCGAGGTCTGATGTGTTTGCTATAATGTCGGGCTATCCTTTGCCGGTATGCACGAGCATGATCCATGGCAAGGAGTCGCCTCTCATCTAGCAAATCTAGTTCGGCCATCCTAGCATGCCGAAGCGTCTCTAGGGGGAGGTCGAGTGCTATGGATGTATGGAATGAATGCAGTTGAGTATGAATGGGAAGAATGGCATTTGTGCCATAGACCAATTCGAATGGTGTGGCATTCGTGGGAGTCCGGATGGAAGTCCTATAAGCCCATAAGGCTTCATCCAGCTTCTCGTGC
The DNA here is from genome assembly GCA_036023115.1 of Brasenia schreberi. Taxonomy (NCBI): domain Eukaryota; kingdom Viridiplantae; phylum Streptophyta; class Magnoliopsida; order Nymphaeales; family Cabombaceae; genus Brasenia; species Brasenia schreberi. Next base: position 13,157,307 of record JAYKKT010000078.1, on the reverse strand, counting down.
CACGTCCTACCCTTCTCTAAGGTTTTCTCAATAATACTAATGAGAGTCTTGTTTGTGGCTTCGGCTTGGCCGTTGCCTTGAGGGTAGTAGGGCGAGGAGAAGTGGTGAGTTATGCCATACGTGTTGCACAACTTAACCATCCGCTCGTTCTTGAATGGGGTACCATTATCAGACACAAGGTCTCGTGGAACCCCAAATCGAGCCAAGATATTCCTCCGAATGAAAGCCACCATATGTTGCCCCATTACATTGGTTAGGGAAATGGCTTCCACCCACTTGGAGAAATACTCCGTGGTTGCTAAAATAAATCGATGCCCATTCGAGGCCTTTGGAAATATTGGGCCTACAATGTCAAACGCCCACATGGTAAATGGCCAGGGGCTGACCACGGAATGCAATGCATATGATGGGATATGAATGGCGTGCCCATGCACTTGACATGGATGACACTTCCTAACATGATCGTGACAATCCTTTTTCAGGGTGGACCAAAAATAGCCCCCTCTAAGTATTTTCATTGCCATCATGTTGGCGTTAACATGACCTCCACATTCTCCGTCGTGGAACTCATGCATTACTATCCTAGCCTCCTCTAGGTCGATACATCTAAGCAGAATGCCGGTAAAACTCTTTTTGTATAAGACCCCACCCAGAATGGTGTATCGGGTCGAAATCTTACGAATGAATGCCTTATCTTTGGATGTGGCATCCTCGGTGAATCCTCCATTTTCTAAAAATTGTTTTATGTCATAAAACCAGGGTTTTTCAATAGACTCTGGGTTGTTTTGGCAAATATCCAAGTCGTGTGTGGATGGGTGGGGCGCATGCCATATTTCCAAAGATCTGGTCCCTGAGATGGGATCGACCTTCAGGGCTGAACCCAAGGAGGAGAGGGCATTGGCGATGCCATTGTCCTCTCTTCCTACGTGTGTGAGCTTACACGATTGGAAGGATTGGACCAGTCGAGTGGCCAACTCGTGATATGGAAGTAGTTTCTCATTACGTACTTGCCAAATTTTTAAAACCTGGTTTATGACAAGGAGCGAATCTCCAAAGACCTCGATGCATGATGCCCCTAGAGTTTTCGAAATCCTTAAGCCTTGTATGAGTGCCTCATACTCAGCTACGTTGTTGGAACATTCGAAATCTAAGCGGACTACTATGGGAATCTCGCCCTTTTCAGGGGAGATTAGGATGACTCCAGCACCAGCCCCTCGTTGGTTTCGTGCCCCATCGAAGTGCATCTTCCACACTTGGTTTTCGAAAGAATTTGCCAAAATGTGGTTTTGAAAATGGTTTTGCAATATACCTTCATGAGGCATTTCAACAAGAGTGGGATATGCGTCCCTTAAGGGGAATTCAGCCACGTAATCTGCTAGGGCTTGCCCCTTAATGGAGATCTGGTGATGGTATTTCAGATCATACTCCATTAGAAGGAGTTGCCATTTGCCCAATCTACCCGTGAGAATGGGTTTTTCGAACAAGTGCTTGATTGGATCAAGCTTGGACACTATCCAGATCTCATGATCTAGGAAATAGTGTCTGAACTTCTGGCAGGCCCATACCAGGGCCAAGCACGTCTTCTCCATGGCTTGATAATTTCGTTCATAAGCCAAGAGGGTTTTCGAAATATAGTAGATGACATATTCCTTATGGGTGTCATCCTCGTATTGAGCCAACAGGGCTCCTAAAGCATTTACATGCACGGAGATGTATAATAAAAGCGGTTTTCCTTGCTTTGGAGGATTCAAAACGGGGGGATTAACCAAGTATGCCTTCAGTCTCTCGAAGGACTTTTGGCATTCGTCATCCCATAAGAATTTTGTACCCTTCCTCAACAGTTTGTTGAAGGGTTCGCATCTAGTTGCCAGATTCGATATGAATCGGCGTACAGATTGTAAACGACCTTGGAGGCTACGGATTTGGGTAAGATTGGAGGGTAGAGCCATGTCTATGATGGCTCGACACTTAGAGGGTCGACTTCTATTCCCCTTTGGCTCACCATAAAGCCTAGAAGCTTCCCTGATTCTACCCCGAACACACATTTTTGAGGGTTTAGCTTTACCTTGTAAAGCCTAAGCCTTTCGAAAATCTTTTGTAAACATTCGATATGGGCGCATCGGGTTTTGGATTTTGCCAAGAGATCATCTACATACACTTTTACAAGCTCATGAATTTGATCATGGAAGATCGTGTTCATGGCTGGTTGGTATGTCGCGCCGGCATTTTTCAAACCAAAGGGCATGACTGTATAGCATTACGTGCCCCATGGGGTTGTGAAGGCGGTCTTACCCTGATCTCGTGGACTTAGTTTGATTTGATTATAGCCTGAATAGCCATCCATAAATGAAAACATTTCATGATTTGCAATACTATCGACTATCAAATCTATGTTTGGTAAAGGATAATTATCCTTTGGAGTGGCTTTATTCAGGTTTCTGAAATCGATGCATATTCGAATTTTCCCATTGTTTTTTCGAACCACAACGATATTTGACAACCAATCAGAATACGCAATGGGTTTTATAAATCCGGCTTTTAGTAGATCTTCTAAACCCTCTTTGACTTGCGTGTGTACATTCGGGTGTATTTTCCTAAGCTTCTGCTTTATGGGTTTTACACCTGCATCTAAGGGAAGACGATGCTCGACAATGTTGGGATCTATGCCCGGCATGTCTTCATACGTCCATGCAAACACATCTAAATAGGTTTGTAGAAATGCAATGAATGCTAACTTTTCAGTTTCATGCAAGCATGCGCCTATTTTGATGGTTTTGGGATTGGAATCATCCCCTAGGTTTACCTCTATGAAATCTCCTCCTACTGATTGGGAAGGTCTTTCAAAATCGAGAATTCTATGAAATTCTGGGAGCTCAGAAGTGGGATCTTCCTCAAGGGGGTCCACTTCTGGGCTTTGATCATTCTCGTGGGCTATAGACCCGAGGGAACTTGATGCGTGGTTTTCAAAATGACCTGGTTTTGTACTTGGATTTTCAAGTGATTTCGAAATTTTTGGTCTGGCTATGCATACGACGTTTCTTTCGAAATCCTTTTCTTTTGCCAAAGTCCTACCAGGAGCAGCTCTGTACAAAATCTTTTTAGTATTTTCCAAATTTTCGATTTTTTTGGGTTTTTGTAAAATAAGAACTTTGGGAACTATACAAAGCACTCTTTTTTCGAGTTTTTGTTTTTCCATTGTTTTTGGTTTTTCTTGTTTTTCGATTTTTTTGATTTTAAGTTTTTCAAATGTTTTTGGTATTTTTTTAGAAAAGGGATCTTCCGTTATACCTACAAAGGGAAAACACTACGGGTTAGACTCGGAATAGGAGATCTAAACCGTAGGTCTCTTCTAAGACAGGCTCCGGGGCACCCTTGACCCAGGTGGTCACAGGGGGTGGCTCCGGCGGTATTCGGGGAGTATAGCCGATCCCATATCGGCTTGGGTTGGCCCTAGGAAGGATGGGCTCTAGGAGACCCTGGTTCTGTGCCACTAGACTTTTGTAGGGCGTGTAGCCCATGTTCAACAACATGTTCCATGACTTTTTGTTTTTTGAAAAAGTAGGATATAAGTCGTGGTCCTGGAACATGCTATCGTCCATATTAGGCACGTATGGCCTCTTGTCCAGGGGCTTTGAAAATAGGGAACACTTGGGTTTTCCTAAGAGGATTAAAGTCGGGAGGGGGCCAGCTTTGGGCGGCCCCTTCACACATACAACCTTCCTAGGGTTGTTCAACACGAGCCGAGGTGGCTCAACCATAATTTGCCCCAGGTTAGCCTCATGGGCCTGGGAGCTTGATAAACAAGGGGAGTTTATGATCCCCTGAAGCTGTGGGTGACTCTCACCTAGGATCACTACGACCTGGTCCTTAAAAGGGATCTTGACACACCTGTGGAAGGTGGATGGCACAGCGCACAAACTGTGTATCCAGGGCCTTCCCAGCAACAGGTTATAATGGGGGTGGATGTCCAAGACATGGAACACCCCCATGTGTTCGATCCCTCCCGTTTCCATTGGGAGTTCGATGGATCCTAATGGTCTAGACGCATTCCCATCGTATCCAATGATAACGATGGGGCTTGGATTCACTGAAGTGAAGGTGACTCCGATTTTGTATGCCACATGAAGTGGAAGGATGTTGAGCCCTCCTCCACCATCGACTAGGCACCTGTCCAGAGAGTGGTTGTTTAGAACCACCTCGATATGCAGGGCCTGGTTATGGGTTTCGTAGGGCCTATCTACATCATCTTCCGAAAAAGTGATGGGCGATTTTGCTCCTAATAAAGCCACTTGGGCAGACAAGGATTCCAGACTTATGTTCGAATCAACCTTGGCCCTTTCTAGAATTTTCTCTAATACAAGTCTATGCCTAGGCGAAGTTTTTATAAGCTCTAGGATAGACATGTGAATAGGAATCTTTCAAAGGTGGTTTTCGAAGTCATAAGGATTTAGGATGACTTTGTCCTTATCTGCTTTTGGCAGACCACTAGGGATACATGCTTTTGAGGGGCCAGGCACACTGACCACCTTTTGAGCACCTTGAAGGTGCGGGGGTTGGTAGATCCTCCCAGATCTAGTGACTTCCCCCATGACCAGCGTAGGGTTCGCGCTAAACTTGGCTCTAAGGATGAGCTGAGGAGAACCTTGGATTTTTAAAACTGGTTTTACCGGGGTTTCCACTTTTGGTGGTCCCCGAATGACAACTTGGGCGGGCCTCTTGTATAGTACTAGGATGGGCGCACAAGTAAGTCGACCAGGTTCTGGCTTTCGCGCTAGTTCCTTGGAAATGGTGGGGATACATACCTCCTTTCCTTTCCCACTGCCACTGGCGTGTTTGGGAAAGGGTTCCTTGAAGATAGCTTGAGGTGGCTCAGGTTCCGCAGTGACCTGGAGCCGGCCTTCTGCTATCAAGTTCTCAATTTTATTTAAAAGAGAGAAGCAGTGTTTGGTATCATGGCCTTTGAGCCGATGATACTTACAAAATCGGTTTAAATACCCCCCTTTGGAAGTGACTCCTTCGGGGATTTCAGGGAGTTCTATCATGCCCTGGGCAAGTAGGAGGTCTAGGACCTCCGACACAAGTTGCCCCAGCGGAGTATACTCCCGTTTTTCAACCGGTTTTTGAAAATTGCGTTCCCTCTTATTTTCTAATTTTTCAAAATTTTTGGAAGTGCCTGCCACGCCTGGATCCACCCGGACATTGGCAATTTTATGGGGCTTTGCCCCTTTGTCCGTTGTGGGCAGCCTATATGCGATGGGCTTTTCCAAACGGGTTTTTGGAATGGCACTTCCTTTCCATAAGTGATCGTATGTCCCTTTTCGCAAGTTGGTTTCGAAAAGAGAAGCCTTTTTAATAAACTTATGGAAAGTTGAAATCTCATGGAGCGAGAGAAGGGTTTTTAACTCGCTTTTAAAATTATCCAGGATGAGCATTACTGCGCATCCTTCGGATATGGGCTCTCGCACTTGGCCCAAAAGCGACCTCCATCTTATAATGAAGGCATGCACGTCTTCGTTCATGCCTTGCTTTGTATCCCTTAAGGTATTCAGGGTTGGCGTGACTTCTACGTTGTGTGCAAATCTTTGCATGAAGCAGTTCGCTAACTCTTCAAAAGTAGCGAACTGGCTTAAGTCGTAGGAAGCCAGCCATTTGGCAGCTGTGCCTTTAAGGGATAAAGGGAACCAATACACCCATTTCATCGAGTCCTTTTTCTTCTTATGGGCTGGACGTGAGAAAAGCTGCAAGTGAGACCTAGGGTCTCCCATGCCATCATACCGATGGAAGTTCGGTATTTCATCGTCACTGTCTGTTTCGTAATCCATAGGAAGAAAATCAGACAGGGCGTAGTTTCTTTTCTCTTTATTCTACCCTTTCAGCAACTGCTGTAGGGCTTTACGGTCCTTTTGTGTGAAGGACTCGTGGTATTGGTTTCCTTCCATTACGGAGGCCTCTTTGTGCTTGCGAGGTTTTTCAGATTTCTTTTTAGGCCTTTGTTCACCGTTTGATGAACATGAATCGCCTACTTCAGCCTCTTGTTTGAGAGCATCGATTTTGGCCTCAAACTCCCTTCTCAAGTCCTCGATTTCATCTAGTTTTATTTTGTTTTTGAAAATCCTCCTAGAGTGAGAACTTGATGCGCATGAGCCTTGGCTCGACACTTCACTTGGATTGGATTTTGACATGCTTTTCAAGCTTTTTCAAATTGTCCTAAGTACAAGCAAAGAAAACAAGTTAAAACGACACCTTTTTACAAAATTTTCGCAAGACTTCTACTTAAAAACTCGATTTTTGAAAGGCTCACGTCCCACCGAGCGTGCCAATCTCTGTAGACGCGCAAAAATCCCCGCCTCTCGCCTTTTCAAGGCTCGGAGCGGATCCTCTCGTGTGTCTAAGGCCTATGTATGCAAAACGGGCGTGCCAGCTAGCTTACTTAAGCTAGCGAAGATATTTTTAACACTGACTTCTAAACGTGGCGACTGTGAGCAAGTAAGCTCTTGTCGTCGCAGACCTTCTTGCACCGATACGCAAGGGTCAGTCTGTACGCTTTGCAAAAATCGAGTTTTGGAGAGAAAGTCTACGAAGCGGTTCGAGGTGTCTATTTCGGGTCTTTAAAATGCGATTGCATGTTTTAGATCACGTGGATTTGCATATGCCTAAGTCTTTTCTTTTATCCCTTTTCGGGCCACCTAGTTTGTGTGTTATGAACACTCCACTACATGGGCGAATTCGAGCGGGGCTTGCTTCGATGCAATATGCGTCCTACCTCGTGGTATGGCATAGATGTAATGCAAACTCACGCTACTCCAAAGGGAAAACCCGAAATGTAAAGACAATACTGAAGGGAAATAACCGAAGGGAAATAACCGAAGGGAAATGACCGAAGGGAAATAACCGAAGGGAAATGACCGAAGGGAAATAACCGACGGGAAATAACCGAAGGGAGATATGTATATAGATTATGTATATGCCCTTACTCGGGTCTTGCAAATAAGAGCGAAGGCTCAATGTGGGTGCGTGCTTGAATTGAAAGACTTACACACACGACATGAAATTAAACCCAAATATAAATTGCAGTATGGCCTTGACTAAGGTCTTGGGAGTAAGAGCGAAGGCTCAATGTGTGTGAGAGTGCTTGAATTGAAGTACTACACACACGACATAAATGAAACCCAAATATAACTGCAATAAGGCCTTCACTAAGGTCTTGGGAATAAGAGCGAAGGCTCAATGTGTGTGAGAGTGCTTGAATTGAAAGACTTACACACACGACATGAAATGAAACCCAAATAGTATAGGTCGGCCCTTACTTGGGTCTTTCAAATAAGAGCGAAAGCTCAATGTGTGTGAGAGTGCTTGAATTGAAAGACTTACTCACACGACATGAAATGAAACCCAAATAGTATAGGTCGGCCCTTACTTGGGTCTTTCAAATAAGAGCGAAAGCTCAATGTGTGTGAAAGTGCTTGAATTGAAAGACTTACTCAACCGACATGAAATGAAACCCAAATAGTATAGGTCGGCCCTTACTTGGGTCTTTCAAATAAGAGCGAAAGCTCAATGTGTGTGAGAGTGCTTGAATTGAAAGACAACGCACCCAACTTAAGCAAAACCCTTCGGAAATGAAAGTATATGTATATATACTTATGTATTAGGGGCTGATTAGGCCCGTGTGTGTTCAAAATCGTGCACAACTAAGAGAGTGCACGTGTGTGGGTGTGCCAAGCCACGTTATTATAAGCGGGGGAAGACTACGCTCCGTTATTACAACCCCGTATCAAATTGAATCTCAAGCAAGTATACAACTAAAGACCGAGTTCAGGCACTTACGAGTAGCTGGTCCGTAGAGGCCTTGCTTGAGCGTGGGCTTGGCCTTCGCCTTGGGCTGCAAACGGGAGCTCTGCGAGGGTGAATGACAAGGGGTGCTGGCCGGCTGCGAGTGGGTGTCTCCTTGATGTGGGGGATTAAAGGGCTGGGCCAAGTGAATATGTAGGGTCACGAATGGAGAGTATAGAGTGTTAGGGAATATGGACCTAAGGGAGTTTAGGGAAAGGCCGAATGGGAGTCTTATAGGGTGGCCGGATGTAGCTAGGTTGCTAGGATGACTAGGTTCGGCTGAGTGAGAAGGGTGGCAGCAAAGGGGAATGGCTGGTGGTAGGGTGTTGTGGTAGGGTTTAGGTGGCTGAGAGTGGAGAGGGAGTAGAGAAGGTGAGACGAAGTAAAGGGGTACTAACCGAATGGAATGAAGATGGTGCTCGGTTGGGCTTGGGGAAGGCAGTGAGGCTTGGCCGGGAGGTGGTGGAGATGGCGGTGCAAGTGGTGGTGGTATGGAGGGATGGTGCTGGTGCAGGCGGAGCAGGTGGAGCAGGTCCGGCTGGACTTGGGGAAGGAGGGGACCCGGCTGGGATCTAGGTGGGCTTCTAGATGGGAAAACCCGCCCCCAAGGGGGGGGGTTTATATAGGGATGGGTAGGTCGGTTAGGGCTGGGTTTGGGGTAGTGGTTAGGTGGTTTAGGTAGGGTGGTATGAAGATAAGGTGGGCTGGAAAGGGTAGGGCCAGATATTTTGAAAACTAGTGGTTTGGGTAGATTGTGGGCTAGGGGTGGTTTAGGGGTTTAGGGCTAGGTTAGGTGGTTGGGTCTTAGGGTGAGGTTTAGTGAGCTAGGTTAGGTGATTAGGCTACGTTTAGGGAAGGATTAGGGATGTGGGTTAGGTGATTAGGTTGGGATTAGGCCGGGATTAGGGAAGTGGGTTAGGTGATTAGGTTCAAATTAGGGGTGGATTAGGGTGGTAGGCTAGGATTAGGTGTTTTGGGTTAGGTTTAGGTGAGGGAGCTCCCTTTGCATGGCCCATAGACCTTAACCATATCATGTTGGTACAGCCCTAGGTTAGGTTTTGGCTAATTACAAGCTTAAACCCACTCAATTAGGCTAACCCACATGATTAACCCCAAACTTGACACACAAGTCAAGCTTAATTACAACACTCTTGATATTTTCCATCCCCACTCTCTCTCATGCCCATGATCCCACGTGAATTTCAAGTGGGCCCCACCTCCATTTATGAGAAGGTGATGTGGGCCATGGATATGGATATTGGATTGGATCTCTGGATCCAAATCCAAATCCAAGTCCACACATGGGTTTGGATTGGGATCTGGATATATATGGTCCAGATCCAATCCAAACTGAACTCTGACTCCTTCGAGCTGGGTTCCAAACGGACAATTTGTGCGGGGTCTGACAGCATCAGTACTCCGTCTGCGTTGGGTCTTCACCAACATGGTCGTCCGCCTCCGTTTCTGCCTTCCGGAGATGACTTCAAATGACATTTTGAAAAGAACAGGGTCTTGGACGTTCGAGATCCTGGGGGTATGGATGTGATACAAGAGTTGCTGTGCCGGGCTCGACATGTGCTCCGGTTCCGGGCTCTTCTTAGCTCTCCTAGTCCTGTCTTGATCGGGCCAAGCCGCTTCGGGGTTTCAAAAACGTGTTTTAACAGGTTTTCAAAAGCTATATTACATATTTTTGAAATACAAAGTTTAAAACATATGTACAAGGTTGTCTGGAAGGCTCCTGGGTTTCCAGACTCAAAATGGCCCTTTGGGGCTGCTTTTACAAAACCAGATTTCTTTAAGAAATTCGTGGGATTTCGGGGTGTTTACAAGTGCTTGAATTGAAGTACTACGCACACAACATGAAATGAAACCCAAATATAACTGCAGTAGGCCTTGACTAAGGTCTTGGGAGTAAGAGCAAAAGCTCAATGTGTGTGAGAGTGCTTGAATTGAAAGACTTACACACACGACATGAAATGAAACCCAAATAGTATAGGTCGGCCCTTACTTGGGTCTTTCAAATAAGAGCGAAGGCTCAATGTGTGTGAGAGTGCTTGAATTGAAAGACTTACACACACGACATGAAATGAAACCCAAATAGTATAGGTCAGCCCTTACTTGGGTCTTTCAAATAAGAGCGAAGGCTCAATGTGTGTGAGTGTTTGAATTGAAAGACTTACACACACGACATGAAATGAAACCCAAATAGTATAGGTCGGCCCTTACTTGGGTCTTTCAAATAAGAGCGAAAGCTCAATGTGTGTGAGAGTGCTTGAATTGAAAGACAACACATCCAACTTAAGCAAAACCCTACAAAAATGAAAGTATATGTATATACTGATGTATTAGGGGCTCATTAGGCCCGTGTGTGTTCAAAATCGTGCACAACTAAGAGAGTGCACGTGTGTGGGTGTGCCAAGCCACGTTATTACAAGCGGGGGGAGACTATGCTCCGTTATTACAACCCCGAATCGAATTGAATCTCAAGCAAGTATACAACTAAAGACCGAGTTAGGCACTTACTAGTAGCTGGTCCGTAGAGGCCTTGCTTGAGCGTGGGCTTGGCCTTCGCCTTGGGCTGCAAACGGGAGCTCCGCAAGGTTGAGCGACAAGGGGTGCTGGCCGGGTGCTTTGAAGGTGGCCGGCTGCAAGCAAGGGTGTCTCCTTGACGTGTGGGTGGCTGGGAGTGGAGAGGGAGTGGAGAAGGAGCTAGGTGGAGTGTGGGGTACTAACCGGATGAAGAGGCGGTGGCGGATGGAATGGGAGCAGCCGGGTGTGGTGGAGGAGGTGGTTCGGTTGGATGAAGAGGATGGCGATGGGGGCTTCGGCTGGAATGGTGGTGGCGGTGGTGGTGCTTGGCTGGGAGGTAGTGGCGCAGGCGGTGGTGCAGGTGGAACAAGATGGGAGTCGGCTGGGCTGGAAAGGGGAGGACCCAGCTGGTGGAAGGTGGGCTTCTAGATAGCAAAACCCGCCCCCAAGGGGGGGGGGGGTTTATATAGGGATGGGTAGGTCGGTTAGGCTGGGTTTGGGGTGGTGGTTAGGTGGTTTAGGTAGGGTGGTATGAAGATAAGGTGGGCTGGAAAGGGTAGGGCCAGATATTTTAGATACAAGTGGTTTGGGTAGGTTGTGGGCTAGGGGTGGTTTAGGGGTTTAGGGTTTGGTTAGGTGGGTGGGTTCTAGGGTGAGGTTTAGTGAACTAGGTTAGGTAATTAGGCTAGGATTAGGCTAGGTTTAGGGAAATTAACCTAGGTTTAGGGAAGGATTAGGGAAGTAGGTTAGGTGATTAGGCTCAGATTAGGGGTGGATTAGGGTGGAAGGCTAGGATTAGGTGTTTTGGGTTAGATTTAGGTGAAGGAGCTCCCTTTGCATGGCCCATAGACCTTAACCACATCATGTTGGTGCAGCCCTAGGTTAGGTTTTGGCTAATTACAAGCTTAAACCCACTCAATTAGGCTAACCCACATGATTAACCCCAAACATGACACACAAGTCAAGCTTAATTACAACACACTTGATCTTATCCACACCCACTCTCTCTCATGCCCATGATCCCACGTGAATTTCAAGTGGGCCCCACCTCCATTTATGAGAAGGTGATGTGGGCCATGGATATGGATATTGGATTGGATCTCTGGATCCAAATCCAAATCCAAGTCCATACATGGGTTTGGATTGGGATCTGGATATATATGGTCCAGATCCGATCCAAACTGAACTCTGACTCCTTCGAGCTGTGTTCGAAACGGATGATTTGTGCGGGGTCTGACAGCATCAGCACTCCGTCTGCGTTGGGTCTTCGCCAACATGATTGTCCGCCTCCGTTTCTGCCTTCCGGAGATGACTTCAAATGACATTTTGATAATAACAGGGTCTTGGACGTTCGAGATCCTAGGGGTGTGAATTTGATACAAGAGTTGCTGTGCCGGGCTCGACATGTGCTCCGGTTCCGGGCTCTTCTTAGCTCTCCTGGTCCTGTCTTGATTGGGCCAAGCCGCTTCGGGGTTTCAAAACATGTTTTAAAAAGGTTTTAAAAAGCTATATTGTATGTTTTCGAAATACAAAGTTTAAAACATATGTACAGTGTTGTATGGAAGGCTCCTGGGTTTCCAGACTCAAAATGGCCCTTTGGGGCTGCTTTTACAAAACCAGGTTTGTTTAAGAAATTCGTGGGATTTCGGGGTGTTTACAGATGCCCCTCTTTGGCCTTGTCCAAATCGATTTGGATAAGGGCAAAGATGACAAACACCCCTTTCAATGTCTCCCTAGATCTAGCCACGAAGAATATGGGATCGTCCCAATTTTTAGCAAAAATCTCAATTTACAAACTCTGGTAGGAGGAGATATCACGCCAAAGGGTTTTATATAGAATCTGGTCCTAAATGGGATCATGTTTATGCAAGTACCATGCGTGGAATGCAAATGACATGGGTGTGGTGCCAAAAGTGGTGACCTCCCAGGGACCAGATGTGGTCGAACTCTAAAGACTTAAAAGGCCTGTTGCTCCAAGTGAGCAAAATCCTATGTTGTTCGATGTTTGGTTTTCAAAACTTATTTACAAAACTATTTACAAAAGGGACAACTGTCTTGAGCCTCGATCCTAAGGATCTCGAGCTCTTCGTGCTTGCCCTTGTTTGAGTCTTAACACTTGCTTATCTAGCGGAGGTTTTATAAGAAAACAAGGCATATTTCAAATTCCTACGCCTTACTCGAAACGTGGAATTCTCAAACAAGATGAAATTCAAGTAAGTAAATCCTATTTTTACTTTAGGATTCCTCGAAATGAACCATGCTTTAGCTTGGGATAAGCCAGGGATGGGAAAGAGATACCACGGTCCCTTCTGAAGCGTCCCGTGGTTTAAGGCATAGAATGTGGAAAAACTGCTCTTTTTGAGCTTTTTGGCCTCTTTCTCCTTTTTTTCATTGAGGGTCTCCCTTTGGGAGTATTTTTTCTTTAATCCCTCTTTTTCATAAGAGAATCGATTTTTCTTTTTGAAGTCTGGTTTCTTTCTTTTGGAAAGAGACTTTGAATGGGAAATTCCCTTTTGTTGGGGCCTTTGTTTTCCTTTTGGAAATAGAAGAGAAGAGGGGAGGACTTATCCCAAGCCTACACTCGATCCATTCCAGATCAGCCTATTTAGAAATAGCACGTACTACTGGCAAGTATCTTGCTATATTGAACTAGGCCTTTCTCTGTAAGAAGAAGGATTTTGAAATGTAACCACGATTTTGAAGACTCCACTCTTTCACAAGTGAGAATTCTCTCACTCAGGGTCACACGACTTTGCCTTTGCACCTTATTTTCATGTCTCAGGGCAGCTATCCCTAAAAATTTTCGAAAAATGGAATTTAATCCAGATCCTACACATGATACTTCTTTAAGTATTGAATATTGATAGGATCTGCTAAATTCCTACCTTCTACATCGATCAACCAATACGAATTGTTCGTAGTGGTTGCTCGTACAACATAGGGTCCATCCCAGTTGGGGCGCCACTTGCCTAGGGGGTGTGGGCCACGATGATGGATAGTTTTTAAAACCAGATCCCCCACTTCAAAGTGGCGAGGTCTCATGTGTTTGCTATAATGTCGGGCTATTCTTTGCCGATATGCACGAGCATGATCCATGGCAAGGAGTCGCCTCTCATCTAGCAAATCTAGTTCGGCCATCCTAGCATGCTGAAGCGTCTCTAGGGGGAGGTCGAGTGCTATGGATGTATGGAATGAATGCAGTTGAGTATGAATGGGAAGAATGGCGTTTGTGCCATAGACCAATTCGAATGGTGTGGCATTCGTGGGAGTCCGGATGGAAGTCCTATAAGCCCATAAGGCTTCATCCAACTTCTCGTGCCACGTCCTACCCTTCTCTAAGGTTTTCTCAATAACACTAATGAGAGTCTTGTTTGTGGCTTTGGCTTGGCCGTTGCCTTGAGGGTAGTAGGGCGAGGAGAAGTGGTGAGTTATGCCATACGTGTTCCACAACTTAACCATCCGCTCGTTCTTGAATGGGGTACCATTATCAGACACAAGGTCTCGTGGAACCCCAAATCGAGCCAAGATATTCCTCCGGATGAAAGCCACCACATGTTGCCCCATTACATTGGTTAGGGAAATGGCTTCCACCCACTTGGAGAAATACTCCGTGGCTGCTAAAATAAATCGATGCCCATTCGAGGCCTTTGGAAATATTGGGCCTACGATGTCAAATGCCCACATGGTAAATGGCCAGGGGCTGACCACAGAATGCAATGCAGATGATGGGATATGAATGGCGTGCCCCTGCACTTGACATGGATGACACTTCCTAACATGATCGTGACAATCCTTTTTCAGGGTGGACCAAAAATAGCCCCCTCTAAGTATTTTCATTGCCATCATGTTGGCCTTAACATGACCTCCACATTCTCCATCGTGGAACTCATGCATCACTATCCTAGCCTCCTCTAGGTCGATAAGCAGAATGCCGGTAAAACTTTTTTTGTATAAGACCCCACCCAGAATGGTGTATCGGGTCGAAATCTTACGAATGAATGCCTTATCTTTGGATGTGGCATCCTCGGTGAATCCCCCATTTTCTAGGAATTGTTTTATGTCATAAAACCAGGGTTTTTCAATAGACTCTGGGTTGTTTTGGCAAATATCCAAGTCGTGTGTGGATGGGTGGGGCGCATGCCATATTTCCAAAGATCTGGTCCCTGAAATGGGATCAACCTTCAGGGCTGAACCCAAGGAGGAGAGGGCATCGGCGATGCCATTGTCCTCTCTTCCAATGTGTGTGAGTTTACACGACTGGAAGGATTGGACCAATCGAGTGGCCAACTCGTGACATGCAAGGGTCAGTCTGTATGCTTTTAAAAATCAAGTTTTTGGATAGAAGACCTACGAAAGCGGTTCGAGGTGTTTGATTCGGGTCTTGTTTGTACGATTTTCAGTTTTTAGATCACGTGGATTTGCACGTGCCTAAGTCTTTCTTTTTATCCCTTTATGGGCCACCTAGGTGTGTGTTATGAACACTCCACTACATGGGGCAACTTTGAGCGGGAGTATGGGGTTTGCTTTGATGCAATATGCGTCTTAACTCGTGGTATGGCATATATGCAATGCAAACTCACGCTACTCCAAAGGGAAAACCCGAATTTAAAGACAATGCCGAAGGGAAATGACTTAAGGGAAATGACTTGTAATGGAAATTGCCGAAGGGAAATGACTTGTAATGTAAATGCCGAAGGGAAATACGTATATAATGTAAATATGGGCCCTTACTCGGGTCTTGCAAATAAGAGTGAAGGCTCAATGTGGGTGCGTGCTTGAATTGAAAGACTACGCACACGACATGAAATCAAACCCAAATATAACTTGCAATATGGCCTTAATTAAGGTCTTGGGAATAAGAGCGAAAGCTCAATGTGTGTGAGTGCTTGAATTGAAGTACTACGCACACAACTTGAAATTAAACCCAAATATAAATTGCAGTATGGCCTTAACTAAGGTCTTGGGAATAAGAGCGAAAGCTCAATGTGTGTGAGTGCTTGAATTGAAGTACTATGCACACAACATGAAATTAAACCCAAATAGTATAACACGGCCCTTACTTGGGTCTTGGGAATAAGAGCGAAGGCTCAATGTGTGTGCGTGCTTGAATTGAAAGACAACACACCCAACTTAAGCAAAACCCTACGTAATTAAAAATATATACATAAACTTATATATAAAGGGCTGATTAGGCCCGTGTGTGTTCAAAATCGTGCACAACTAAGAGAGTGCACGTGTGTGTGGGTGTGCCAAGCCACGTTATTACAAGCAAGGGGAGACTATTCTCCGTTATTACAACCCCATATCAAATTTAATTTAAGCAAGTCTACAACTGAGGACCGAGTTAGGCACTTACTTATAGCTGGTCCGAAGATGACTTGCTTGAGCGTAGGCTTGGCTTCGCCTTGGGCTACAAGAGGGAGCTCCTCGAAGTTGAACGGCAAGGGGAGATGCTGGCCTTGGGTGCGCGGGAAGGGCGCCTTGAAGATGGCCGGCTGCTAGGAATGGGCTGCCTTGGTGTGTTGGGCTAAGGTGACTAAGGAAGGTCACAAGGGGATGGGTTGGTATTAAGGTAGGTAGTAATAAAGGGGAGCCTAAGGGAGTGTATGGCTGGCGGGTGGCCGGCCGAGTGGGTTTGGTACAGTCGGTTGGAGTGGCCGACTAAGGGAAACTTGGTGGTGGCCAGCTGCTAAGGTGGCTAGGCAATGGCGAGGATGGGAAGGGAGCTAGCTAGGGTGTCGTGTGAGATGGAGTTAGGGGCTGGTGGGAAGTGATATGGGCAGGTCTTAGGGAGCTAAGTGGGGTGGCCGGTTGTTGCTAGGGGAAGTGGTTCAAGGCGGGTGGTTGAAATGGCTAAGGTCTGGCTGAATGGGTAGGGGTGATGGATAGATGGTGTTGGGGTAATGTGGTGGTGGTGTAGGTGGTTGAGAGTGGAGGGGGAGTGAAGAAGGTAGAGTTAGGTTGAGATACTAACCGGGTGATGAAGAGAGGCGGTGGATGGAAGAGGGGCAGCCGGGCGGTTGAAGTGGATGGGGTTCGGCCGGATGGGAATGGTGGCGATGTGGAGTGAAGCAGACCGGGAGGCAGTGGTGGTGCGAGGCGGAGCTGGTCGGGGTGTGGTGGTGCAAGGCGGAAGGCTGGGCTGGAAGGTGGCTGGAGTAGGCTGGGCCAAGGTGGAAAAAGCTGAAAAACCCGCCCACTAGGGGGGGGGGTTTATAGCTTTTTGAAGGGCGGTTGGGGCTGGTATTGGGAGGGTGGTAAGGTGGTTTAGGTAGTGGTGGTGTGGTGATAAGGTGGGCTGGTTTTGGGGAGGGGCCAGATATTTTAATACAAGGGGTTTTGGGTAGATGGTGTGCTAGGTTTAGGTGGGGTGGTTTAGGGGTTTAGGGTTTAGAGAGGTGGGTTGGTTTTGGGGTGAGGTTTAGTGAGGTGGGTTAGGTGATTAGGCTAGGATTAGAGAAATTAAGCTAGGTTTAGGGAAGGATTAGGGAAGTGGGTTAGGTGATTAGGCTAGGTTTAGGACGGGATTAGGGTAAAAGGCTAGGATTAGGGGTTTTTTATTAGGATTGGGTTAAGGAGCTCCCTTTGCATAACCCATAGACCTTGTTGCATCATGTTGGTGCAGCCCTAGGTTAGGTTTTGGCTAATACAAGCTTAAACCCATGCTAATTAGGCTAACCCACATGATTAACCCCAAACTTGACACACAAGTCAAGCTTAATTACAATCACACTCTAATCTTATCCTCCCCCACTCTCTCTCATGCCCATAATCCCACGTGAAATTCAAGTGGGCCCCACCTCCATTTATGAGAAGGTGATGTGGGCCATGGATGTGGATATTGGATTGGATCTCTGGATCCAAATCCAAATCCAAATCCACACATGGGTTTGGATTGGGATATGGATATATATGGTCCAGATCCAATCCAAACTGAATTCTGACTCCTTCAGGTTGTGTTCAAAACGAACGGTTTGTGCGGTGTCTGACAGCATCAGTACTCCGTCTGTGTTGGGTCTTCACCAACATGATCGTCTGCTTCTGTTTTCGCCTTCCGAAGCTGATTTCAAGTGATGTTTGATTATAACAGGGTCTTGGACGTTCGAGATCCTGGGGGTAGATTCAATACGAGAGTTGCTGTGTCGGGCTCGACTTGTGCTTCGGTTCCGGGCTCTCTTTAGCTTCTCTGGTCTTGTCTTGATTAGGCCAAGCTGCAACGGGGTTTCAAAATGTGTTTTAAAATGTTTTTAAAACCATATTATACATATTTAAAACATATAAAGTTCAAAACATATGTACAGGGTTGTCTGGAAGGCTCCTGGGTTCCAAACTCAAAATAGCCCTTTGGGGCTGCTTTTACAAAACCAGGTTGATTTGAGAAGTTCGTGGGATTTCGGGGTGTTTACAGATGCCCCTCTTTGGGATAAGGGCAAAGATGACAAACACCCCTTTCAATGTCTCCCTAGATCTATCCACGAAAATATGGGATTGTCCCGATCTTTAACAAAATCTCAGTTTAGAACCCTGGTAGGAGAAGATATCACGCCAAAGGGATATGTATGGAATCTGGTCCTAAATGGGATCATGTTTATGCAAGTACCATGCGTGGAATGCAGATGCATGACATGGGTGTGGTGCCAAGAGTGGCGACCTCCTAGAGACCAGATGTGGTCAAACTCTAGAGACTTACAAGGCCTACTGTTCCAAGTGAGCAAATCCAATGTTGTTCGATGTTCGATTTTCAAAACTTATTTACAAAACTATTTACAAAAGGGACAATTGTCTTGAGTCTCGATCCTAAGGATCTCGAGCTCTTCATGTTTACCCTCGTTTGAGTCTTAACACTTGCTTATCTAGCGGAGGTTTTGTAAGAAAACAAGCTATATTTCAAATTCCTACGTCTTACTCGAAACGTCGAATTCTCAAACAAGATGAAATTCAAGTAAGTAAATCCTATTTTTACTTTAGGATTCCTCAAAATGAATCATGCTTTAGCTTGGGATAAGCCAGGGATGGGAAAGAGATACTACGGTCCCTTCTGAAGCATCCCGTGGTTTAAGGCATAGAATGCGGAAAAACTGCTCTTTTTGAGCTTTTTGGCCTCTTTTTCCTTTTTTTCATAGAGGGTCTCCCTTTGGGAGTATTTTTTCTTTAATCCCTCTTTTTCATAAGAGAATCGATTTTTCTTTTTGAAGTCTGGTTTCTTTCTTTTGGAAAGATACTTTGAATGGGAAATTCCCTTTTGTTGGGGCCTTTGTTTTCCTTTTGGAAATAGAAGAGAAGAGGGGAGGACTTATCCCAAGCCTACACTCGATCCATTCCAGATCAGCCTATTTAGAAATAGCACATACTACTTGCAAGTATCTTGCTATATTGAACTAGGCCTTTCTCTGTAAGAAGAAGGATTTTGAAATGTAACCACGATTTTGAAGACTCCACTCTTTCACAAGTGCGAATCCTCTCACTCAGGGTCACACGACTTTGCCTTTGCACCTTATTTTCATGTCTCAGGGCAGCTATCCCTAAAATTTTCGAAAATTGGAATTTAATCCAAATCCTACACATGATACTTCTTTAAGTATTGAATATTGATAGGATCTGCTAAATTCCTACCTTCTACATCGATCAACCAATACGAATTGTTCGCGGTGGTTGCTCGTATAACATAGGGTCCATCCCACTTGGGGCGCCACTTTCCAAGGGGATGTGGGCCACGATGGTGGATGATTTTCAAAACCAGATCCCCCACTTCAAAGTGGCGAGGTCTCATGTGTTTGCCATTGTGTCGGGCTATCCATTGCCGGTATGCACGGGCATGATCCATGGCAAGGAGTCGCCTCTCATCGAGCAAATCTAGTTCGGCCATCCTAGCATGCTGAAGCGTCTCTAGGGGGAGGTCGAGTGCAATGGATGTATGGAATGAATGCAGTTGAGTATGAATGGGAAGAATGGTGTTTGTGCCATAGACCAATTCGAATGGTGTGGCATTCGTGGAAGTCCGGATGGAAGTCCTATAAGCCCATAAGGCTTCATCCCGCTTCTCGTGCCACGTCCTACCCTTCTCTAAGGTTTTCTCGATTATACTAATGAGAGTCTTGTTTGTGGTTTCGGCTTGGCCGTTGCCTTGAGGGTAGTAGGGCGAAGAGAAGTGGTGAGTTATGCCATACATGTTGCACAACTTAACCATCCGCTCATTTTTGAATGGGGTGCCATTATCAGACACAAGGTCTCGTGGAACCCCAAATCGAGCCAGGATATTCCTTCTAATGAAAGCCACCACATGTTGCCCCAGCACGTTGGTTAGGGAAATGGCTTCCACCCACTTGGAGAAATACTCCGTGGCTGCTAAAATGAATCGATGCCCATTCGAGGCTTTTGGAAATATTGGGCCTACAATGTCAAACGCCCACATGGTAAATGGCCAGGGGCTGACAACAGAATGCAATGCAGATGAAGGGATATGAATGGCGTGCCGATGCACTTGACATGGATGACACTTCCTAACATGATCGTGACAATCCTTTTTTAGGGTGGACCAAAAATAGCCCCCTCTAAGTATTTTCATTGCCATCATATTGGCATTGACATGGCCTCCACATTCTCCGTCGTGGAATTCTTGCATCACTATCCTAGCCTCCTCTAGATCGATACACCTAAGCAGAATGCCGGTAAAACTTTTTTTGTATAAAACCCCACCCAGAATGGTGTATCGGGTTGAAATCTTACAGATGAATGCCTTATCTTTGGATGTGGCATCCTCGGTGAATCCCCCATTTTCTAGAAATTGTTTTATGTCATTAAACCAGGGTTTTTCAATAGAATCTGGGTTATTTTGGCAAATATCGAAGTCGTGTATGGATGGGTTGGGCGCATGCCATATTTCTAAAGACCGGGTCCCGGCAATGGGATCGACCTTCAGGGCTAAACCCAAGGAGGAGAGGGCATCGGCGATGCCATTGTCCTCTCTTCCTACGTGTGTGAGTTTACACGATTGGAAGGACTCAACCAATCGAGTGGCCAACTCGTGATATGGAAGTAGTTTTTCGTTACGTACTTGCCAAATTTTCAAAACCTGGTTTATGACAAGGAGCGAATCTTCAAAGACCTCGATGCATGATGCCCCTAGAGTTTTTGAAATCCTTAAGCCTTGTATGAGTGCTTCATACTCAGCTACGTTGTTGGAACATTCAAAATCTAGGCGGACCCCAGCACCAGCCCCTCGTTGGTTTCGTGCCCCATCGAAGTGCATCTTCCACACTTGGTTTTCGAAAGAGTTTGCCAATATGTGGTTTTGGAAATGGTTTTGTAATATGCCTTCATCAGGCATTTCATCAAGCGTGGAACATGCGTCCTCCAAGGGGAACTCAACCATGTAATCTGCCAGGGCTTGCCCTTTAATGGAGATCTGGTGATGGTATTTCAGGTCATACTCCATTAGAAGGAGTTGCCATTTGCCCAATCTACCAGTGAGAATGGGTTTTTCAAACAAGTGCTTGATTGGATCAAGCTTGGACACTATCTAGATCTCATGATCTATGAAATAGTGTCTGAATTTCTGGCAGGCCCAGACTAGGGCCAAGCACGTCTTCTCCATGGCTTGATAATTTCATTCATAAGCCAAGAGAGTTTTCGAAATATAGTAGATGGCATACTCCTTATGGGTGTCATCCTCGTATTGAGCCAATAGGGCTCCTAAAGCATTCGCATGCACAGAGATGTAGAGTAAAAGCGGTTTTCCTTGCTTCGGAGGATTCAAAATGGGGGGATTAACCAGGTATGCATTTAGTCTTTCGAAGGACTTCTGGCATTCGTCATCCCATAAGAATTTCGTACCCTTCCTCAACAACTTGTTGAAGGGTTCGCATCTAGTTTTCAGATTCGATATGAATCGGCGAACGGATTGTAAACGACCTTGGAGGCTACGGATTTGGGTGAGATTGGAGGGTGGAGCCATGTCTATGATGGCTCGACACTTAGAGGGGTCGACTTCTATTCCCCTTTGGCTTACCATAAAGCCTAGAAGCTTCCCTGATTCTACCCCGAACACACATTTTTGAGGGTTTAGCTTTACTTTGTAAAGCCTAAGCCTTTCGAAAATCTTTTGTAAACATTCGATATGGGTGCATCAGGTTTTGGATTTTGCCAAGAGATCATCTACATACACTTCTACAAGCTCATGAATTTGATCATGGAAGATCGTGGTCATGGCTCGTTGGTATGTTGCACCGACATTTTTCAAACCAAAGGGCATGACTGTATAGCAGTACATGCCCCATGGGGTTGTGAAGGCGGTCTTACCTGATCTCGTGGACTTAGTTTGATTTGATTATAGCCTGAATAGCCATCCATAAACGAAAACATTTCATGATTTGCAGTACTATTGACTATCAAATCTATGTTTGGTAAAGGATAATTATCCTTTGGAGTGGCCTTATTCAGGTTTCTGAAATCGATGCATATTCGAATTTTCCCATTGGTTTTTCGTACTACAACGATATTTGATAATCAATCAGAATACGCAATGGGTTTTATAAATCCGGCTTTTAGCAGATCTTCTAAACCCTCTTTGACTTGCGTGTGTACATTCGGGTGTATTTTCCTAAGCTTCTGCTTTATGGGTTTTACACCTGCATCTAAGGGAAGACGATGCTCGACAATGCTGGGATCTATGCCCGGCATGTCTTCATACGTCCATGCAAACACATCTAAATAGGTTCGTAGAAATGCAATGAATGCTGATCTTTCATGTTCATGCAAGCATGCGCCTATTTTGATGGTTTTGGGATTGGAATCATCCCCTAGGTTCACCTCTATGAAATCTCCTCCTGTTGAATTGGAAGGTCTTTCAAAATCGAGAATTTTATAAAATTCTGGGAGCTCAGAAGTGGGATCTTCCTCAAGGGGATCCACTTCTGGGCTTTGATCATTCTCGTGGGCTATAGACCCGAGGGAATTTGATGCACGGTTTTCAAAAAGACATGGTTTTGCACTCGGATTTTCAATTGATTTCGAAATTTTTGGTCTGGCTATACAGACGACGTTTCTTTCAAAATCTTTTTCTTTTGCCAAAGTGCTACCAGGAGCTGCTATATACAAAATCATTTTGGTATTTTCCAAATTTTCGATTTTTTTGGGTTTTTGTAAAACAAGAACCTTAGGAACTATACAAAGCACTCTATTTTCGAGTTTTTGTTTTTCCATTGTTTTTGGTTTTTCCTCTTTTTCGATTTTTTTGATTTTAAGTTTTCCAAATGTTTTTGTATTTTTATGAAAGGGATCTTCCATCATACCTACAAAGGGAAAACACTACGGGTTAGACTCGGAATAGGAGGTCTAAATCGTAGATCTCTTCTAGGATAGGCTCCAGGGCACCCTTGACCCAGGTGGTCACAGGGGGTGGCTCTGGCGGTATTCTGGGAGTATAGCCGATCCCATATCGGCTTGGGTTGGCCTTAGGAAGGATGGGCTCTAGGAGACCCTGGTTTTGCCCCCGTAGACTTTTGTAGGACGTGTAGCCCATATTCAACAACATGTTCCATGATTTTTTATTTTTTGAAAAGTTTTGATAAAGATCATGGTCCTGGAACTTACTGTCGTCCATATTGTACTCATATGGCTTCTTGTTTAGGGGCTTTGGAAATAGGGTACGCTTGGGTTTTTCTAGAAGGGTTATGATCGGGAGCGGGCCTGCTTTGGGTGGCCCCTTCACATATACAACCTTCCTAGGGTTGTTTAACACGAGCCTTGGCAGCTCAATCACAATCTGCCCCAAGTTAGCCTCATGGGCCTGGGAGCTCGATAAACAAGGGGAGTTTATGATCCCCTGAAGCTGTGGGTGACTCTCACCTAAGATCACCACGACTTGGTCCCTAAAAGGGATCTTGACACACCTGTGGAAGGTGGAGGGCACAGCGCACAAGCTGTGTATCCAAGGCCTTCCCAGCAATAGGTTATAATGGGGATGGATGTCCAAGACATGGAACACCCCCATGTGTGTGATTCCTCCCGTTTCCATTGAGAGTTCGATCTATCCTAATGGCCTAGACGCATTCCCATCGTATCCAGTGATAACGATGGGGCTTGGGTTCACAGAAGTCAAGGTGACTCCGATTTGATACGCCACATGAAGTAGAAGGATGTTGAGCCCTCCTCCCCCATCGACTAGGCACCTGTCCAGAGAGTGGTTATTCAGAACCACCTTGATATGCAGGGCCTGGTTATGGGACTCGTAGGGTCTATATACATCATCTTCCGAGAAAGTGATGGGCGATTTTGCTCCTAATAAAGCCACTTGGGCAGACAGGGATTCCGAACTTATGTTCGAATCAACCTTGGCTCTTTCTAGAATTTTCTCTAGCACGAGTCTATGCCTAGGCGAGGTTTGCATAAGCTCTAGGATAGACATGTGGATAGGAATCTTTGAAAGGTGGTTTTCGAAGTTATAAGGATTTAGGATGACTTTATCCTTGTCTGCTTTTGGTAGAACTCCAAGAATACATGCTTTTGAGGGGCCAGGCACACTGACCACCTTTTTAGCACTTTGTAGGTGCGGGGTTGATAGATCCTCCCAGATCTAGTCACTTCCCCCACGACCAGCCTAGGGTTCGCGCTAAATTTTGCTCTAAGTACGAGTTGAGGAGCATCTTGAAGTTTTAAAACTGGTTTAGTCGGGGATTCAGCTCTTGGTGGTCTCCGGATGACGACTTGGGCGGGCTTCTTGTATAGTACAAGAGTGGGCGCACAAGTGGGTCGACCAGACTCAGGTTTTTGTGCTAGTTCCTTTGAAAAGGTGAGGGTACATACCTCCTTTCCTTTCCCGCTGCCACTGGCGTGCTTGGGAAAGGGTTCTTTGAAGATAGCTTGAGGTGGCTCAGGTTCCGCAGTGACCTAGAGCCGGCCCTCCGCTATCAAGTTCTCGATTTTATTTAAAAGGGAGAAATAGCGTTTGGTATCATGGCCCTTGAGCTGATGATACTTACAAAATCAATTTAAATACCCCCCTTTGGAAGTGACTCCTTCGGGGATTTCGGGAAGTTCTATCATGCCTTGGGCAAGTAGGAGGTCTAGGACCTCCGACACAGGTTGCCCCAGCGGAGTGTACTCCCGTTTTTCAACCGGTTTTTGAAAGATTCACTCCCTTTTGTTTTCTAGTTTTTCAAAATTTTTGGAAGTGCCTGCCACGCTTGGATCCACCTGGACATTGGCGATTTTATGGGGTTTTACCCCTTTATCCATCGTGGGTAGCCCATAAGTGATGGGTTTTTCCAAGCGGGTTTTAGAAACGGCACTTCCTTTCCATAAGTGGTCGTATGTCCCTTTTCTCAAATTCGTTTCGAAAAGGGATGCCTTTTTGATCAACTTATGGAAAGTTGAGATCTCACGGAGCGAGAGAAGGGTTTTTAACTCGCTTTTAAAATTATCCAAGATGAGGATGACTGCGCATCCTTCGGATATGGGCTCTCGCACTTGGCCCAAAAGTGACCTCCATCGTATAATGAAGGCATGTACGTCTTCGTTCATGCCTTACTTTGTATCCCTTAAGGTATTCAGAGTCGGCGTGACTTCTACGTTGTGTGCAAATCTTTGCATGAAGCAGTTCGCTAACTCTTCAAAAGTAGTGAACTGGCTTAAGTCGTAGGAAGCCAGCCATTTGGCAGCTGTGCCTTTAAGGGATAAAGGGAACCAATACACCCATTTCATCGAGTCCTTTTTCTTCTTATGGGCTCGACGCGAGAAAAGTTGCAAGTGAGACCTAGGTTCTCCCATGCCATCATACCGATGGAAGTTCGGTATTTCATCGTCACTGTCTGTTTCGTAATCCATAGGAAGGAAATCAGACAGGGCGTTACTTCTTTTCTCTTTATTCTGCCCTTTCAGCAACTGCTGTAGGGCTTTACGGTCCTTTTGTGTGAAGGACTCGTGGTATTGGTTGCCTTCCATTACGGAGGCCTCTTTATGCTTGCGAGGTTTTTCAGATTTTCTTTTGGCCTTTTGTTCACCATTCGATGAACATGAATCGCCTACTTCAGCCTCTTGGCTGAGAGCATCGATTTTGGCCTCAAATTCCCTTCTCAGGTCCTCTATCTCGTCTAGCTTGATTTTGTTTTTGAAAATCCTCCTAGAGTGAGAACTTGATGCACATGAGCCTTGGCTCAACACTTCACTTGGGTTGGATTTTGACATGCTTTTCAAACTTTTTCAAAATTTCCTAAGTACAAGTAAAGAAAACAAAGTTAAAACAATACCTCTTTGAAAATCTTTTCGCAAGTTTCTAGACTAACTCGATTTTTTGAAAGACTCACGTCCCACCGAGCGTGCCAATCTACTGTAGACGCAGAAAATCTCCGCCTCCCTGATTTCTTTGGCCTGGAGTAAATCTTTTCGTGTATCTAAGTCCTATTCAAATAAACAGGGCGTGCCAGCTAGCTTACCTAAGCTAGCGAAGATATATTCTAGAACCTGACTTCTAACGTAGCGACTGTGAGCAAGTAAGCTCTTGTCGTCGCAGACCTTCTTGCACCGATGCGCAAGGGTCAGTCTGTACGCTTTTAAACATCGAGTTTTTGGATAGAAGACCTACGAAAGTGGTTCGAGGTGTTTGATTCGGGTCTTGTTTATACGATTTTCAGTTTTTAGATCACGTGGATTTGCACGTGCCTAAGTCTTTCTTTTTATCCCTTTATGGGCCACCTAGGTGTGTGTTATGAACACTCCACTACATGGGGCGACTTTAAGCGGGAGTATGGGGTTTGCTTTGATGCAATATGCGTCATAACTCGTGGTATGGCGTATATGCAATGCAAACTCATGCTACTCCAAAGGGAAAACCCGAATTTAAAGACAATGCCGAAGGGAAATGACTTAAGGGAAATGACTTGTAATGGAAATTGCCGAAGGGAAATAACCGAAGGGAAATGACTTGTAATGTAAATGCCGAAGGGAAATACGTATATAATGTATATATGGGCCCTTACTCGGGTCTTGCAAATAAGAGCGAAGGCTCAATGTGGGTGCGTGCTTGAATTGAAAGAGACACACACGACAAGAAATGAAACCCAAATATAACTTGCAATATGGCCTTAAGTAAGGTCTTGGGAATAAGAGCGAAAGCTCAATGTGTGTGAGTGCTTGAATTGAAGTACTACGCACACAACATGAAATTAAACCCAAATATAAATTGCAGTATGGCCTTAACTAAGGTCTTGGGAATAAGAGCGAAAGCTCAATGTGTGTGAGTGCTTGAATTGAAGTACTACGCACACAACATGAAATTAAACCCAAATAGTATAACACGGCCCTTACTTGGGTCTTGGGAATAAGAGCGAAGGCTCAATGTGTGTGCGTGCTTGAATTGAAAGACAACACACCCAACTTAAGCAAAACCCTACGTAATTAAAAATATATACATAAACTTATATATAAAGGGCTGATTAGGCCCGTGTGTGTTCAAAATCATGCACAACTAAGAGAGTGCACGTGTGTGTGGGTGTGCCAAGCCACGTTATTACAAGCGGGGGGAGACTATGCTCCGTTATTACAACCCCGTATCAAATTTAATTTAAGCAAGTCTACAACTAAGGACCGAGTTAGGCACTTACTTATAGCTGGTCTGAAGATGACTTGCTTGAGCGTAGGCTTGGCTTCGCCTTGGGCTGCAAGAGGGAGCTCCTCGAAGTTGAACGGCAAGGGGAGATGCTGGCCTTGGGTGCGCGGGAAGGGCGCCTTGAAAATGGCCGGCTACGAGGAATGGGCTGCCTTGGTGTGTTGGGCTAAGGTGACTAAGGAAGGTCACTAGGGGATGGGTTGGTATTAAGGTAGGTAGTGCTAAAGGGGAGCCTAAGGGAGTGCATGGCTGGCCGAGTGGGTTTGGTACAGTCGGTTGGAGTGGCCGACTAAGGGAAACTTGGTGGTGGCCGGTTGCTAAGGTGGCAAGGCAATGGCGAGGATGGGAAGGGAGCTAGCTAGGATGTCGTGTGAGATGGAGTTAGGGGCTGGTGGGAAGTGATATGGGCAGGTCTTAGGGAGCTAAGTGGGGTGGCCGGTTGTTGCTAGGGGAAGTGGTTCAAGGCGGGTGGTTGAAATGGCTAAGGTCTGGCTGAATGGGTAGGGGTGATGGATAGATGGTGTTGGGGTAATGTGGTGGTGGTGTAGGTGGTTGAGAGTGGAGGGGGAGTGAAGAAGAGGTAGAGTTAGGTTGAGATACTAACCGGGTGATGAAGAGAGGCGGTGGATGGAAGAGGAGCAGTCGGGCAGTTGAAGTGGATGGGGTTCGGCCGGATGGGAATGGTGGCGGTGTGGAGTGAAGCAGACCGGGAGGCAGTGGTGGTGCGAGGCAGAGCTGGCTGGGGTGTGGTGGTGCAGGTGGAGCAAGGCGGAAGGCTGACCTGGAAGGTGGCTGGAGTCGGCTGGGCCAAGGTGGAAAAAGTTGAAAAACCCGCCCACTAGGGGGGGGGGGGGGGTTATAGCTTTTTGAAGGGTGGTTGGGGCTGGTATTGGGAGGGTGGTAAGGTGGTTTAGGTAGTGGTGGTGTGGTGATAAGGTGGGCTGGTTTTGGGGAGGGGCCAGATATTTTAATACAAGGGGTTTTGGGTAGATGGTGTGCTAGGTTTAGGTGGGGTGGTTTAGGGGTTTAGGGTTTAGCTAGGTGGGGTGGTTTTGGGTGAGGTTTAGTGAGGTGGGTTAGGTGATTAGGCTAGGATTAAGTTAGGTTTAGAGAAATTAAGCTAGGTTTAGAGAAGGATTAGGGAAGTGGGTTAGGTGATTAGGTTGGGATTAGGCCAGGATTAGGGAAGTGGGTTAGGTGATTAGGCTAGGTTTAGGATGGGATTAGGGTAAAAGGCTAGGATTAGGGTTTTTTTATTAGGATTGGGTTAAGGAGCTCCCTTTGCATAACTCATAGACCTTGTTGCATCATGTTGGTGCAACCCTTGGTTAGGTTTTGGCTAATACAAGCTTAAACCCATGCTAATTAGGCTAACCCACATGATTAACCCCAAACTTGACACACAAGTCAAGCTTAATTACAACCACACTCTAATCTTATCCTCCCCCACTCTCTCTCATGCCCATAATCCCACGTGAAATTCAAGTGGGCCCCACCTCCATTTATGAGAAGGTGATGTGGGCCATGGATGTGGATATTGGATTGGATCTCTGGATCCAAATCCACACATGGGTTTGGATTGGGATATGGATATATATGGTCCAGATCCAATCCAAACTGAAGTCTGACTCCTTCAGGCTGTGTTCGAAACGAACCGTTTGTGCGGGGTCTGACAGCATCAGTACTCCGTCTGCGTTGGGTCTTCGCCAACATGATCGTCCGCTTTTGTTTTCGCCTTCCGAAGCTGATTTGAAGTGATGTTTGATTATAACAGGGTCTTGGACGTTCGAGATCCTGGGGGTGGATTCAATACGAGAGTTGCTGTGCCGGGCTCGACTTGTGCTCTGGTTCCGTGCTCTCTTTAGCTTCTCTGGTCTTGTCTTGATTAGGCCAAGCTGCTTCGGGGT
Organism: Brasenia schreberi; assembly: GCA_036023115.1. Taxonomy (NCBI): domain Eukaryota; kingdom Viridiplantae; phylum Streptophyta; class Magnoliopsida; order Nymphaeales; family Cabombaceae; genus Brasenia; species Brasenia schreberi. Next base: position 13,128,435 of record JAYKKT010000078.1, on the reverse strand, counting down.
TTCAAAATGTGTTTTAAAAGGTTTTTCAAACCATACTATACATATTTAAAACATATAAAGTTCAATACATATGTACAGGGTTGTCTGGAAGGCTCCTGGGTTTCCAGACTCAAAATAGCCCTTTGGAGCTGCTTTTACAAAACCAGGTTGATTTGAGAAGTTCGTGGGATTTCGGGGTGTTTACACAACTCACACAGCTTTCACTAAAGTAAATACCCGAATGGAAATATATACTTTAACTTAAGAGCAGAAAGGCTCAATGTGTGTACAATCGTGTGCAATATAAGAGCAGAAAGGCTCAAGTGCACGTGGGTGTCCTTTGTGTGCAATTAAGAGCGAGAAGACTCAAGTGCGCTTGTGTGGATATGTTTCATGCACAAATATTACATTTCGGAGGGAGACTTCACTCCATTATTACAACCCCATATCGAATTTAATTTAATTTAGGCGAGTAATGTAAAACCGAACGTAAATAAACACTTACAAGTGGTCGGTTTTGCCTCTCGAGTCGCTCTGGTCCGTCCTCCTTGGCAGCCACGAGATAGGCCTCTTTAGGTGGGCCCCAACGTGAGAGTTTGAGTTTGAGTTTACTTGGGGGCAACCAAGTGTTTTATGGCTTAGGATGGGCTAGGTTCGGCCAAGGTCTTAGGTTAGGTAAGTCCTAGCTAGGTGAGGTCGGGCTGGGTTATGGGAGTGTGTTTAGTCAAGTTGGATAGGAGCTAGGTGGGTCACGACAAAAGGGGTGCAGCCAGTGTAGGTCGGTAGGGACCGGTGAGGTGCTGATGGGGTACATGGCGCTGCTAGTTGGCTATGGACAGGTGCTGGGAGTCGGTTGTGGCAGGGGCGTGTTGATGCGGCTATGGCAAGGGTGTGGGATAGGTGAGGTGTGGGGGTTATGGCAAGGTGAGGCATGGGATGTGGCTGTGGCAAGGGCACGGGACAGGTGAGGTGCGGGGTTATGGCAAGGGCGCTGCACAGGGTGCAGGCCGGGTGCTGGCTGATAGGGAGTGGGAGGTTGAAAGGTGCTGGTCGGGATGTGGCTGGTACGGGGTGGGTGACGCGGAGTGGCAGGATATGCTGCTGGAGTGCAGCGGGGTTGTGAAGTGAGGACAGGCTGTGGGATGGTGCAGTTGGGTGCGTGCGGCAACTGGGAGCTGTGGTGTGCAGCTGGCAGGGTGAGTCATGGGAAGATGGCGGACGGGAAGTTGTTGGCGTGTGGCTGGGGAACTGCACAAGGTGCAGGTCGGGTAGCAAGACTAGTTAGGTGAGTGGGTAGGTTTGAGGGAAGTGAGGCGGTGGGGCTAAGGGTATGATTTAGGCGAAAACCGAGTGCAAGGTGCACTCAGTTAGGGAGTTTAGGCTAGGTTTAGTTTAGGTCGGTTTGGTCTAGGCTAGGTTTAGTTTAGGTCGGTTTGGGGTGGCTGGGCTAGGTTCAGTTTAGGTCGGTTTGGGGTAAGTGGGCTAGGTCAGGGTGAAGTGGGCTAGGTTAGGTGGGTCGGTTGGGTGAAGTGGGCTATGTTAGGTGCGTCAGTTAGGGCTAAGTTAGGGTTATGTTTAGAGATCTACCTCTTGGAGCTATGTCCACCCTTTTGCAGCCCTTGATCCACGCCATTCTTCATGTTGGTGCAGCACTTGATTAGGTCTAGGTCCACACAAGGTTCGAACCCACACCCTTGATCAAGTCCACATGGCTAGCCCACTTGACAAAGTCAAGCCCACCATTTTTCTCTCTCTTATTTTATGCACTCTCCCAAGCCTCTCTCTTCAAATTCACGTGAACTTGCACCCCCCCTCACCTCTATTTATAGGCAAGGGGATGGGTCTTGGGTTTGGATCTTGGATTTGGTTTTTATGATTCAAATCCGATCCAAACACTATTTGGGTCTAGATCTGAATATTTATGTCCAGATCTAATCCAAATTTTTGTTTCTTCAGTCTTTTTTGTCGTTTTGAGATGGGCGGTTTTCACGGGCGCTTCATCATTGCTCCGTCTTGGGCTGCGTTTTTCCCAACCTTCTCGTCCGATCGTTTTCTCACCTTCTGGACTTCGTTTCGTCTGATTTTTGGAATTTCAAGCTTGGGCTTGGATTTCTGATGGCTTTGCCAGTACTTTCGGCTTTGCATTTCATATTCCAAGGCTGAAGTCTGCTTCTGGCCTGGACTCTTCTTTTGCTTTTTGGCCTTGCTTTCATCAGACTGGGCTGAATTCTGGGCTTTTAACCTGCTTTTGGAGCTGCTTTTCGACCAAGCTCCACCACTTGATTTGGCTGCTTACAAAATTTGGGACTTGGCCCGAGTTTAAGAAACCTATATTTTGAAAGAGTTTTTGATAGAAAGTTCAAAACTTTGGAACTCCTGGGTTTTCGAAAGTTCAAAATCGGTTTTGAAATGGTTTTACAAACCAGGTGTTTGTTTTGGAAATCCTTTTATTTTGGGGTGTTTACACAGGGGATATGAGGATCACTCCTGCACCTGCCCCTCTTTGGTTTCTTGCCCCATCAAAGTGCATTTTTCATACTTGGTTTTCATTTAAACAGTTTGCTAAAACATAGTTTTGAAAGTTGTTTGAAAAGATGCCCTCGTCGGGCATTTCATCAAGTATGGAATATGAATCTTCCAAGGGGAATTCAACCACATAATCAGCTAGGGGTTGCCCCTTAATGGAGGTTTGATGGTGGAATTTTAAATCATACTCCATTAAGAGGGGCTGCCATTTACCTAGCCTACCCGTGAGGATAGGTTTTTCAAACAAGCGCTTGATTGGATCAAGCTTAGACACTATCCAGACCTCATGATCTAGGAAGTAGTGTCTAAATTTCTAGCAGGCCCATACCAAGGCCAAGCACGTTTTCTCCATGGCTTGATAATTTCTTTCATATGCCAATAGAGTTTTCGAAATGTAGTAAATAGCATACTCTTTATGGGTATCATCCTCATATTTAGCTAATAAGCACCCAATGCATTCATATGCACCAAAATGTAAAGTAAAAGTGGTTTTCCTTGCTTTGGAGGTTTCAAAACCCGAGGATTAACCAAATACGCTTTTAATCTTTCGAAAGCTTTTTGGTAATCGTCGTCCCATACAAACTTCACCCCTTTTCTCAAAAGCTTGTTGAAAGGTTCGCATCTCGTTGCAAGGTTTGAAATAAACCTTCTAATCGATTGGAGGTGACCTTGGAGGCTTCGAATTTGGGTTAAGTTAGAGGGTGGAGACATGTCTATGATGGCTCGACACTTAGAGAGGTCGACTTCAATGCCCCTTTGGCTTACCATAAAACCTAAAAGCTTACTTGATTCCACTCCGAAAACACACTTTTGAGGGTTTAGTTTCACTTTGTAAAGCCTCAGTCTTTCGAAAACTTTTTGCAAAGATTCAATGTGTGTGCATCGGGTTTTTTATTTCACCAAGAGATCATCCACATATACTTCTAAGAGCTCGTGAATTTGACGTGAAAAATGGTAGTCATGGCTCTTTGGTATGTGGCATCGAAATTATTCAATCCAAAGGGCATAACTGTGTAACAGTTGTAAACACCCCAAAATCAAATGACTTTCAAACACAAACGCCTGATTGGAAAAACCCATTTCAAAGCCAAATTTTGAGTTTTCGAAAACCCAGGAGTTGCAAAAGCTATAAACTTCTGTTTGAAAACCCGTTCGAAATGTAAATTTCTTAAACTCGGGCCAAGTCCCAATTTTGTAAAAAGTCAAATCCAACAGGTGGAGCCTGATCAAAAGCAGCCTCAAAAGTAGGTTTAGAAGCCCAAAATTCAGCCTAGCCTGATAAAAGCAGGATCAAAAGGCAAAAAGGAGAGCCCAAGCCAGAAGCACACTTCAAGCCCGGAGCATCAAATATCAAGTCAAAAGCATCAACCATATTATCAGAAATCAAAGCAAAAGCCTGAAATATCAAGAATCAGACAAAACGAAGTCCAGAAAGGTGAGAAGAAGTTCGGACAAAAAGGTTGGGGAAGACCTAGCCCAAGATGGAGCACTGATAAAGCCAAGGCCCGCGAAAATTGTCCGTTTCGAAATGCCAAGAAGGACTGAAGAAATGAAAATTTGGATTGGATCTGGACCCAAATATCCATATCCAAACCTAAGACCCAACCCCTTGCCTATAAATAGAGGTGAGGGGGGGCCTAAAAGTTCACGTGAATTCTCTTGAAAGGCTTGGAGAGAGAGAGAGAGGCCATAAAGTAGGAGATAGAAGGTTGGTAGGCTTGACTTTGGTCAAGGTGGGCTAGCCTTGTGGGCTTGATCAAGAGGGTGGGCTCGAGCCTTGTATGGACCTAGACTCGACCTAGGGTTGCACCAACTTGAGGAACGGCATGGACCAAAGGCTACATGAGGTGGACCGGCTCCAAGAGGTAGGTCTCTCAACCTAACCCTAACCTAGCCGCTCAACCTCACCCTAAACCCATCTAACCTAGCCCAGCCCACTTCCCCACCGACCCACCGACCTAAATCTAAATCTAACCGAGTGCAGCTGCACTCGGTTTGAGTCTACCTCAAGCCCCATCCGACACCCTATCAGTCGCCCACTCTCTACATCAACCGGCTCCCTGCAGGCGCACCTGTCGCCTGCCACCTCTGCCCCAACACCCTGCTACACCCCAGTCGAGACCTCTACCTTCCCTACCCTAGCTCCAACCGAACCCAGCCACCAGCCCGCTGCGCACCACACCCCGCAACGCACCCCATCTCCTTGTTGCACCCTCGGCAGCACCCCGGCGGGCCTACCGCCTGCCGCAATGCCCCAGCATCTATCCTGCGCACCACTTCAGCGTCCTAGCGCCACTCCAGCGCCCTAGCATTGCACCTGTCCCTACCGCCTGCTGCAGCACCCTAGCGCCTGCCACAACCCTTGCCACAACCTTTGTCCCCGGTGCACCTAGCGCCACACCACACCTGCCCCAGCACCTACTTCACAACACCCGGCCACCCTTACCTGCCACATCCTGTACTACACCTTAGTCGTGACCTACTTAAGACCATATCCTTACCTTAGCCGTGACCCACTTACCCTAGCCAATCCACGTCTTGGCCGAACCTAGCCCCTCCTAAGCCTAAGCCCTTGGCTGCCCCCAAGCACGCCCTAAGCCTAAACTCTCACGTCTAAACCCACCTAGGGAGACCTATCTATTGGCTGCCAAGGTGGATGGACCCGAGCAAGTCAAGAGGAAAAGCCGACCACTTGTAAGTGTTTAAATTCGGTTTTTACCTTACTCATTTGAAATTTAATTCAATTCGACACGGGGTTGTAATAATGGAGCGTAGTCTCCCCCCGAAATGTAATATTTGTGCTTGATACACAAGGCACACACACTTGAGCCATATTGCTCTTAGACGTACACAAAGAACACCCACATGCACTTGAGCCTTTCCGCTCTTAATTGCACACGATTGCACACACATTGAGCCTTTCCGCTCTTAAACTAAAGTATATATTTCCCTTTGGGTATTTACTTTAGTGAAAGTCGTGTGAGTTGCAATTCCATTTGGGTTCTTACATTCAAGTCGTGTGAGTTTGTCATTTAAATTTCACACTCACACACAAAAGTACTCAAGCATTTGCTCTACACTCTCACACACATTTTGAGCCTTTGTTGCTCATAAGATATAGCATACTTATATACTTTCAAGCTGCGTGAGTTTTACATTAAGTCGTGTATGCACTTACATTCCGGGTGGGTTTAAATTCAAGTTGTGTGAGTTGTCATTTACATTTACACACCAAAAGCACTCACTCACAATTGAGCCTTTTCGCTCTTACTATATACTTATATTTCAATTTCGGCAAGTTCAATTCAAGTCGTGTGAGTTGTCTTTTCCATTTATACACGAAGCACACTCACTCACAATTGAGCCTTTTCGCCCCTAAGATATAAGTATATTTCAATTCTGCAATTTACATCCAAGTCGTGTGAGTTGCTTTTAATTTTGGGTATTTCCCTTAAGCTGCGTGAGTTGCACTTTCAATTTCGGATATTTACATTAAGTTGTGTGAGTTGCTTTCAATTCAAGCCTAGCTCACATCATCATCTCAACCCGAAAAACATTTGTGCATCCTTGCATTCGTGTATTTTCAAAAACCCCCCGAATCTATGCCCAAACACACTGAAATTAGGCCACTTATGCACACACATATCCGTCCTAAATAGCTAAAAACTCAAAGACTTGGAATCGTCCAGCCCCCGTATATAAAATTTGAAAACTTAGGCAAAACTCAAGTTTTTCAAAACACTTGTCTCTTTTCTAGAGTCCAAATTGTTTTATCAAAGTCCATAAGTGCTTAAACCTGACCCTTGAACACCGGTTCAAGAAGGTTTAAAGCGAAAAGATCCCGCTTGCTTCCTTAAAACGTCAGATATTTCAAAATCTTCGCTAGCTTGAGCAAGCTAGCTGGCACGCCCATAGAAACAACGTAGAAACGGAAAGGTTCATTTTCGGCTTCAAAACCAAAAGTGAAAATTTTCGTTATTTACAACAGTATGTGCCCTAGGGTGTGGTAAAGCGGTTTTAGCCTGATCTCTTGGGGCTAACTTGATTTGATTATAACCTGAGTAGCCATCCATAAAAGAAGACATCTCATGATTTGCAGTGATGTCCACTATCAAATCAATGTTTGGCAAAGGGCGGTTATCTTTTGGAGTGGCTTTGTTCAGAATTCTGAAATCGATGCAAATTCGAATTTTCCCATTGGATTTTCGAACTACAACTATATTTGAAAGCCAATCAGAATACACAATGGGTTTTATAAATCCAGCTTTTAGAAGATCGTCTAAACCCTCTTTAACTTGAGAGTGTACATTCGGATGGATCTTTCTAAGCTTTTGCTTTACAGGTTTTGCATCTGGTTCTAGGGGAAGACAATGCTCTACAATTTTCAGGTCTAGACTCGGCATGTCTTCATAGGTCCATGCAAAGACATCTATGTAGGCTTTCAGGAATGCAATGAATGATGCTTTCTCATGCTCATGCAGACATGTACCTATCTTAACACATTTTGGTTTTGACTCACTCCCTAGGTCGATTTCTATAAAATCCCCTCCTACAGAATTTAAAGGTTTTTCTAAGTCAAGGATTTTGTGAAACTCGGGAAGCTCAGAGGTTTGATCCTCCTCAGGGAAAAGGGGATCCTCCTCCGTACTTTGATCATTCTCGAGAATTTTGAATCCTAGGGAAGTTGGAGTTGATGCATGCTTTTCACAAACACCTGGTTTTGGTTTTGAAATTTTTGCAAGTTTTGAAGATTTTGGGCCTTTTATAAAGACAACTTTCTCTTCAAATTTCTTGACTTTTTCCAAATTTTCACCAGGAGCTGGTATGTACAAAACTTTGTTTTTGTTATTTTCTGGTTTTTCCATTTTTTTGGTTTTTTGTAAAGACAAGACATTGGGAGAAATGCAAATCATACTTGTTTTGGTTTTTTCACAATTTTCCAATGTTTTTGGGTTTTGAGGTTTTTCCAATTGTTTTTGGATTTTGAAAATTTATAATTTTTTTGGCTTTTTGGTTAAGGAGGGGTCTTCCATCATACCAAAAAAGAAAATGCCATGAATCAGTCTCTAAATAAGAGATCTAAGTCATAGGTCCCGGTTTTAGTAGGTTCTAGGGCACCCTTGACCCAAGTGGTCGTAGGTGGTGGTTCTGGAGGTATGCTTGGAATGTAGCCTATCCCATACCTATTTGAATTTGAGTTTGGAAATATAGGCTCTAGACAACCTCGGTTTTTGTTCCCTAAACTTTGGTAGGTCATGTAACCCATGTTTAGCAGCATGTTTCAAGGTTTTTTGGTTTTTGAGAATTCTTTGTATATAGGATGACCTTGGAATTTAATGTCATCCATGGCATGCTCAAATGGCTTTTTGTTTAGGGATTTTGGAAATATGGGGAGTTTGGATTTGCCTAGGATGGTCACGACTTTTGGTGGGCCAGCTTTGGGTTGCCCCTTGATGTACACGACGTTCCTAGGTTTTTGTGGGACAAACTCGTATGATTCGTCCAAGGATTTCACGGGGTTGGTCCCGTAGGCCTTATGACTTGACAAGCAGGGGAAGTTTTGAACTTTCCTCAGTTGTGGATGGCTTTCGCCCAGAATTACCAAGATTTGGTTTTCATGAGAGATTTTTACACACCTATGGAAGGTGGATGGCACAGCCAGAAGGCTATGTATCCATGGTCTTCCTAGAAGTAGGTTGTAATGGGGGTGTATGTCTAAGACATGGAACACCCCTGCATGAGTTATGCCCCTTATTTCCATGGGTAACTCTATGACTCTCAAAGATTTCGATGCATTTCCATCGTATCCAGTGATAACGATGGGACTTGGGTTTACAGAAGTTAGGGTGACTCCAATTTGACAAGTCACGTGTAGCGGAAGAATGTTGAGACCTCCTCCCCCATTAACTAAACACCTGTCTAGAGAATGGTGATTCAATACCACCTCGATATGCAGGGCTTGGTTGTGGGTTTCATATGGCCTTTCTATTTCATCTTCCGAGAACACAATTGGCGTTTTTGCACAGATGAGTGCCACTAGGAAGGATAAGGACTCAGGAGTTATGGTCGAGTTAACCTTAGCTCTTTCTAAGATTTTTTCTAAAACTTGTCTATGCCTAGGAGAAGTTTGGATTAACTCTAGGATAGACATGTTTATCAGGATCTTGGAAAGATGATTTTCCAAATTATATGGGGTTAAAATGTTTTTACCTTTATCTATGACTTGCGATGCCCTAGGAATGCATGCTTTTGAAGGGCCAGGAATACTGACTACTTTTTTAGCATTTTTTTTAGATGTGGGGGTTGATAGATCCTTCCGAACCTGGTCACCTCTCCCACACTTTGCCTAAGGTTCGCTCCTATGTTGGCTCTATTTTTGTGCTTTGGAGCACCCAGAATTTCTAAGATGGCTCTAGCCGGGGGCGGGACTCTAAGCTTTCCTCGGATCACTACTTGTATGGCTTTTTTGTATATGATGATAGAAGGTGGTGTGTGACAAGTAGTGAAGCTAGTATATCATGTATGCACTAAACCTTTTGAAGTTGAGAAAGCACATACCTCTTTTCCCTTCCCACTGGTACTTGCGTGATTGGGGAAGGGTTCTTTAAGCATAGCTTGGGCAGGCTCTGGTTCCTCAGTGACCTGGAGCAGGCCCTGCTCTATCAAGTTTTCAATTTTATTCAAAAGGGAGAAACATTTGTTCGTATCATGGCCTTTGAGCCGATGATATTTACAAAATTTGTTCAAAAACCTCCCTCTTGGAGGGATCCCCTCAGTTATTTCAGGGAATATTACCAACCGTTCGGTGAGTAGGAGGTTAAGGACCTCCGAGACAGGTTGCCCTAGTGGGGTATTATAAACACCCCAAACCGAATTTTGAACTTTCAAAACCTAGGAGTTGCAAAGTTTTAAACTTTTGTAAGAAATCTTTCAAAATATAGGTTTCTAAAACTCAGGCCAAAACCCAAATTTTGTTAAGCAGCCAAATCAAGCAGGTGGAGCCTGATTGAAAAGCATCTCCAAAAACAAGTCAAAAGGCGAAAGTTCAGCCTAGCCTGATGAAAACAGGACCAAAAAGCAAAAGAAGAATCTAGGCCAGAAGCAGACTTCAGCCCTTGAATGTGAAATGCAAAGCCAACGCACCAACAAAGCTATAAAAAATCCAAGCCCAAGCTTGAAATACCAAAAATCAAACAAAAACGAAATCCGGAAGGTGAGAAGACGGTCAGACAAAAAGGTTGGAAAAAACCCAGTCCAAGACAGAGCACTGATGAAGCCAGGGCCCGTGAAAACCGCCCGTCTCAAAACACCAAGAATGACTGAAGAAACAAAATTTTGGATTGGATATGGATATAAATATCCAAATCCAGACCCAAATAGTATTTGGATCATAAAAACCAAATCCAAGATCTAAACCCAAGACCCACCCCTTTGCCTATAAATAGAAGCAACCGGGGGGGGGTGAAAGTTCACGTGAACTTTCTTGGGAGAGGCTTGGGGAGTGCATAAAGTAAGAGAGAGAAAAATGGTGGGCTTGACTTTTGCAAGTGGGTTAGCCATGTGGGCTTGATCAAAGGGTGTGGGTTCGAACCTTGTGTGAACCTAGACCTACCAAGGGTTGCACCAACATGATGGACGACATGGACAGGCTGCAAAAGGGTGGACTCGGCTCCAAGAGGTAGGTCTCTAAACCTAACCCTAACCGACCCACTTAGACCTAACCCACTTCACCCAACCGACCCTACAAAACCTCACCCTAACCTAGCCAACCGCCTCATCCACCCCACCGACTCTATCCACTCCAGCAGCACACCCTGCCGCACCTGGCGTCACCGACACTCCCGCGCACCTACTGTGCCTTGCCATACCCCTTTGTCGCACACCCTGTTGTGCCTTGCTGTGACCAACCTAGAACCGCACCTAGCTCCTTCCTAGCTGCCTAAACCAAACCTAGACCTAACTAGGACCACCCCCACCATGTCCTAAACCTGCATCCTTTGGCCGAACCCAGCCCATACTAAGCCCCAAACCCACTTGCCTGCACCCAAGTGAGCCCACACCCAAGCCTCACGTCGGAGCCCACCTAAAGGGACCTATCTCATGGCTGCCAAGGAGGACGGACTCGAGAGGCAAAACCGACCACTTGTAAGTGTCTATTTATATTCGGTTTTACATTACTCGCTTAAGTTAAATTCAATTCGATATAGGGTTGTAATAATGGAGTGAAGTCTCCCCCCGAAATGTAATATTTGTGTTTGATACACATCCACACACGTGCACTTGAGCCTTCTCACTCTTAATTGCACACAAAGGACACCCACGTGTACTTGAGCCTTTCCGCTCTTATATTGCACACGATTGCACACATATTGAGCCTTTCCGCTCTTAAGCTAAAGTATATATTTCAATTTGGGTATTTACTTTAGTGAAAGTCGTGTGAGTTGTCATTTAAATTTCACACTTACACACGTGCATTGAGCCTTTCTGCTCTTAAGCTAAAGTATATATTTCAATTTGGGTATTTACTTTAGTGAAAGTCGTGTGAGTTGTCATTTAAATTTCACACTTACACACACGTGCATTGAGCCTTTCCGCTCTTAAGCTAAAGTATATATTTCAATTTGGGTATTTACTTTAGTGAAAGTTATGTGAGTTGTCATTTAAATTTCACACGAGAAGCACACAAAAGCACTTGAGCCTTTCCGCTCTATACACACACACATTGAGCCTTTTCGCTCTTAGGATACAACATATTTATATATTTTCAAGTCGTGTGAGTTTACTTCACGTCGAGTTGCATTTTCCTTTGTGTGGATTTACATTAAGTAGCGTGAGTTGCTTTACATTTCGGGTATTTACATTTGTGAAAGCTGCGTGAGTTGCACTTCAAATTCAGGTATTTACATTTGTGAAAGTTGTGTGAGTTGCCCTTTCAATTTTAGCCTAGCTCACATCATCATTTCAAAACCCGAAAAGATCTTGCATTTTTGCATTCGTTCGCTTTCAAAGAAGCCTCGAATCTACGCACAAACCACGGTGAAAATAGGCCACATGTGCACACACATATCAGGCCTAAATAGCTAAAACTCCAAAGACTTAGGTTCGTCCAAAGTCGTAATAAAACTTGCAAACAAGGCATACATCGAAATTCTTCGAACATTGGTCTTTCCAAAGTTTTGTATTGTAAAAACTTTCGTTTTTATGCATTTAAACTGACCCTTTAGCATCGGTTCAAGAAGGTTTAAACGAAAAGATCCCACTTCCCCACAATCGCCAGAAAAGTCAAAATATTTCAAAAATCTTCGCTAGCTTGAGCAAGCTAGCTGGCACGCTTGCAAAAATGAACTTAGGTGCGAAAAGGTCCATTTTTGGTCTAAAAAACCTGGAGTGAAAATTTTTATGCCTACAGATTTTTGGCATGCTCGGTGGGACTCGGGTCTTAAAACTTCGATAAAACAAACAAAACTCTACAAAATTTTCCAAAAAGTGTTGAAATTTTCACCTATTTGCATTTATAGGATTTCAAAATTTGTTGAGTCATGTCTAGTTCAGGCTCCAACGAAGTGACCAGCCGAGCCTCGCGCTCGTCAAGTTCTATTTAAAAAAAAATTTCAAAATCTCAACTCAAATGTAAAAAAGAAGAGTTAGAAAACTTACACAAGGAATTCAAGGCAAAAATTGATGCAAGAATCTGCGCCCTTAGCCAAGAGGCTGAGGCGGCCGACTCTTGCTCATCACGTGGCGAACCCGCCAAAGCCAAGAAAAGAATTGCCAAGTCCAAGAAACCCAAGGAAACCTCTGTAATGGAGGAGGACCAATATCATGATTCCTTCACACTAAAGGATCGCAAAGCTCTTCAACAACTATTGAAGGGGCAAAACAAAGAAAAGAAATCGTACGCCCTGTCTCACTTCCTTCCTTCGGATTATGAAACAGACAGCGACGACGATATACCAAATTTCTATCGGTATGATGGCACGGGGGATCCTAGATCCCACCTACAACTCTTTTCATGCAAAGCCCATAAAAAGAAAAGGGATTCTGCGAAATGGATTTATTGGTTCCCGCTTTCCCTCAAGGGGACTGCTTCAAAATGGCTCGCTTCCTACGACTTAAGCCAGTTTGCTACTTTTGAAGAGTTAGCAAACAACTTTATGCAAAGATTTTCGCACAACGTAGAAGTAACGCCCACATTGAATACCTTGAGGGACACAAAATAGGCTTCGAACGAGTATGTACACCATTCATCGTTCGATGGAGGTTCCTCCTTGGGCAAATAAAAGAGCCCATCTCCGAAGGATGCGCAGTAATGCTCATCCTTGAAAATTTTAAAACGGAGATAAAAACTCTTCTTTCGTTGCATGAGATTTCACCTTTCACAAGTTAATAAAAAATGCTTCCCTATTTGAAACCAATCTGAAAAAAAGAGTTTACGATGACTTATGGAAGGGAAAAATTCTTCCCGAAATGATATTTGAAAAACCCGGAACTTAAGAGCTACCCATGGCGGACAAAGGGGCAAAACTCAAAAAGATTGCAAATGTCCGAGTGGAGTCAAACCCTATAGGCACTTCAAAGAAGCTCAAACAAAAAAATGAGAAAATTTTTCAAAAAACTTTTGAAAAAAAAGAGTATACCCCACTGGGGCAACCTGTCTCGGAGGTCCTAGACCTCTTACTCGCCGAAGGCTTGGTGATACTCCCAGAAATTTCCGAGGGAACCTTACCAAAAGGGAGGTTTTTGAACAGATTTTGCAAATATCATCGGCTCAAAGGCCATGATACGAACAAATGCTTTTCCCTTTTGAATAAAATTGAAAACTTGATAGAGCAGGGCTAGCTCCAGGTCACTAAAGAACCTGAGCCTGCACAAGCTATGCTCAAAGAACCCTTTTCCAATCACGCAAGTACCAGTGGGAAGGGAAAAGAGGTATGTGCTTTCTCAACCTCGAAAGGTTTAGTGCATGCATCATATGCTGGCTTCACTACTTGTCACACACCACCTTCTCTCATCATATACAAAAAAGCCGCCCAAGTAGTAATCCGGGGAGCACTTAGAGTCTCGCCCCCAGCTAGAGCCATCTTAGAAATTCTGAGTGCTCCAAAGCACAAAAATAGAGCCAACATAGGAGCGAGCCTTAGGCAAAGTGTGGCGGAGGTGACCAGGTCTGGAAGGTTCTATCAACCCCCACATCTAGAAAAAAATGCTAAATAAGTGGTCAGTATTCCTGGCCCTTCAAAAGCATGCATTCCTAAGGCATTGCAAATCATGGATAATGGTAAAAACGTTTTAACCTCATATGATTTTGAAAATCATCTTTTCAAGATCCCGACAAACATGTCCATCCTAGAGTTGATACAAACTTCTCCTAAGCATAGACAAGTTTTAGAAAAAATCTTAGAAAGAGCCAAGGTTAACTCGAGTATAGCTCCTGAGTTCTTGTTATTCCTAGTTGCACCCATCTGTGCAAAAACGCCCATTGTATTCTCGAAAGACGAAATAGAAAGACCATATGAAACCCACAACCAAGCCCTGCATATCGAAGTGGTATTGAATCACCATCCTCTAGACAGGTGCTTGGTTGATGGGGGAGGAGGTCTCAACATCCTTCTTCTACACGAGGCGTGTCAAATTGGAGTCACCTTGACTTCTGTCAACCCAAGCCCGATCGTTATCACTAGATACGATGGGAATGCATCAAAACCTTTGGGAGCCATAGAGTTACCCATGGAAATAGGGGGCATAACCCACGCAGGAGTGTTCCATGTCTTATACATACACCCCCATTACAACCTACTGCTGGGAAGACCATGGATACATAGCCTTCGGGTTGTGCCATCCACCTTCCATAGGTGTGTAAAAATCCCCACGAAAACCAAATGGTGGTAATTATGGGCGAAAGCCATCCACAACTGAGGGGAGTTCAAAACTTCGCTTGCTTGTCAAGTCAAAAGGCCTACGGGACCAACCCCGTGAAATCTTTGGACGAACCATACGAGTTCATCCCCCAAAAACCTAGTTGTGTCGTGTACGTTAAGGGGTAGCCCAAAGCTGGCCCACCAAAAGTCGTGACCATCCTAGACAAATCCAAACTCCCTATATTTTCAAAATCCCTAAACAAGAAACCATTCAAGCATGCCATGGATGACAGCAAGTTCCAAGGTCATCTTTTGTACAAAGAATTCTCGAAAACCAAAAAGCCTAGGAACATGCTTTTCAACATGGGTTATATGCCCTACCAGAGTTTAGGGAACAAAAACCAAGGGTGTCTAGAGCCTATATTACCCAATCCAAAGCCAAATAGGTATGGGATAGGCTACATTCCAACCATACCCCCAAAACCACCACCTACAACCACTTGGGTCAAGGGTGCCTTGGAGCCTACTAAAACTGAGACCTATGGCTTAGATCTCTTATTTAGAGACTGATTCATGGCGTTTTCTTTGTAGGTATGATGCAAGACCCCTCTTTAACCAAAAAGCCAAAAAAAATACAAATTTGCAAAAACCCAAAAACATTGGAAAATTGCAAAAAAACAAAAAAAGTGTAATTTTCATTTCTCCAAATGTCTTGTCTTTACAAAAAACAAGAAATTACCAAAAACAAAATCGTATACATACCAGCTCCTGGTAAGAATTTGGAAAAAGCCAAGAAATTTGAAGAAAAAGTTGTCTTTATAAAAGGACCAAAATCTTCAAAACATGCAGAAATTCCAAAACCAAAACCAGGTGTTTATGAAAAGCATGCATCAACTCTAACTTCCCTAGGATTCAAAATTCTCGAGAATGATCAAAGCACGGAGGAGGATCCCCTTTTACCTGAAGAGGATCAAACCTCCGAGCTTCTCGAGTTTCACAAAATCCTTGACTTAGAAAAACCTTCAAATTCTGTAGGAGGGGATTTTATGGAAATCAACCTAGGGAGTGATTCACAACCAAAACGTGTTAAGATAGGCACATGTTTGCATGAGCATGAAGAAGCATCATTCATTGCATTCCTGAAAGCCTACATTGATGTGTTTGCATGGACCTACGAAGACATGCCGGGTCTAGACCCAAGAATCTCAGCATTGTCTTCCCCTAGATTCAGATACAAAACCTATAAAGCAAAAGCTTAGAAAGACCCATCCGAACATACACTCTCAAATGAAAGAGGGTTTAGAAGATCTTCTAAAAGCTGGATTTATAAAACCCATTGCGTATTCTGATTGGCTTTCAAACATAGTTGTAGTTCAAAAATCCAATGGGAAAATTCGAATTTGCATCGATTTCAGAAATATGAACAAAGCCACTCCAAAAGATAACTTCCCTTTGCCAAACATTGATTTGATAGTCGATAGTACTGAAAATCATGAAATGTTTTCTTTTATGGATGGCTACTCGTGTTATAATCAAATCAAGTAGCCCCAAGAGATCAGGTTAAAACTGCTTTTACCACACCCTGGGGCACATATTGCTACACAGTCATGCCCTTTGGTTTGAAAAACACCGGCGCCACATACCAAAGAGCCATGACTACGATCTTTCATGATCAAATTCATGAGCTCTTATAGATATATGTGGATGATCTCTTGGCGAAATAAAAAACCCGATGCACACACATCAAATCTTTGCAAAAAGTTTTCGAAAGACTGAGGCTTTACAAAGTAAAACTAAACCCTCCAAAGTGTGTTTTCGGAGTGGAATTTGGTAAGCTTTTAGGTTTTATGGTAAGTGTAGACACGCGAAAATTTTCACTCTAGGTTCTTAGGCCTAAAGTGAACCTTTTTCGTGTCTAAGTCGCTTTAGGGCATGCTAGCTAGCTTACTCAAACTAGCGAAGTAAGTTTTGAAATATCTGACTTTATGGGGCGACTGTGGACAAGTGGGATCTTTTCGTCGTAAACCTTCTTGAAACGATGCTCAAGGGTCAGTTTGTACGCTTTAGAAAATCTCGATTTTAAACAAGCATGGTCTTTTGAAAAGAGTATGAAAGTATTTGAGCAATTTGTATGCCTATTTGCGGATTTTATTTACGTAGGGTTGCACGTATCTAAGTCTTTCGATTTTATCTACTTAGGCGGGATGTGTGTGCATCAAGTGGCCTAAGATTGGCGTGTTTGCATGGGGTATTTGGGGCTTCTTTGGATGCAAGTATGCGCAATATCTCGAGTTTGGCGGATATGCTATGTAACTCACACAACTTGAGTGTAAAACCCAAAATTGAAAGACATAGCTGAAGGGAAATTGCGGAAGGGAAATATAGCTATATCTTAAGAGCGGAAAGCCTCAATGTGTGCGTGTGTGTTGTGTATATATTGAAAGATAACTCACGCAACTTGGAAGGTAAAACCCAGCCAAAAGGGAGATTGCGGAAATGGGAAATACGTATATATATATATATATATATATATATGAGCCCGAAGGTCGTCAACGTGTGCATGTGTGTTTGTGTGTAAATGGAAAGACAACTCACACACATGACTTGAAATTTAATTTGTGGAACGGGGAAATATAGATATAAGAGTGGAAAGGCTCAATGTGTGCGTGTGTGTTGTGTATAAATGTAAAGATAACTCACACGACTGAAAATTAACAACCCGAAATGTAAAGACGTACACAACTGAATCGGAAAAACTCACGCAGCTGAAAGTATATAGATATGTCTATATCTTAGGGGCTACCAAGGCCAAAATGGTGCGTGAGTGCTCGAGCAAGTGCTCGGGTGTTCTTTGGGTGCGAGTGTGGAATCGAAATGACAAACTCACACGACTTTTAAAGTAACAACCCGAATGAAATTGTAGCTTATAAGGCTCTTACTAGAGTCTTTGGAGTAAAAGCAAAAGCTCAATGGTGTACGTGGGTGCTTGGTGTACGAGATAAGAGCTAAGGCTCAAGTGCACTTGTGTGTCTCATGTACGAGATAAGAGCTAAGGGTCAAGTGCACGTGTGTATCTCGTGTGTCAAGCAACAATATTACATCCCGGGGGGAGACAACACTCCGTTAATACAACCCCATATCCAAATTAAATTGAATGTAAAGCAAGTTAATGTAAAAGACCAAGTTTAGACACTTACAAATAGCTGGTCCTTCTTCACTTGCTCGTACTTGGGCTTGTGGTTCACTTCGGGCAACCAAGGACGTGCTCCCCTTGAAGCTTGAGGTGTGAAGTGGTTGGCCGAACTTGAGCTTGGAAGGTTTGGGCCTTGAGAGATAGAGGCTCACGGCCGGGTAGGGTGCGGGTCTTAGTGGCTTTTGTGGGGTTATGGCAAAGGAGGTCACGGGTGTGCTAGGTGGTATGTGGTAGGATAGGATGAGTTGGGGTGCTAGGTAAGAGATCGCGGCACGGGTGCTAGGGTGTCTTGTAGTGGGGTTAGGTTACGGCGTTGGGGGTGTGGAGTGGGAGTGTAAGGCAAGGTGGCTGGAGTAGGCCAAGGAGTATGGTGATGGAAATGATGAAGGGAATCGGGGTGATGGCCTTGGATGTTAGGCTAGGAGGTGGTGTATGGCAGGTCAGTGGCGTGGTAGGGTGACAGGGAGTTGGTGGTAGTGGTAGGGTGAAGGTAGGGAGTCGGTGTTAGGTAGGGGCAGTAGGTCAGCTAAGGGCGCACAGGCGCCAGTAGGGGATGACAGGCGCAAGGAGGCGCGCGGCGCGGGAGCGGGGCGCGCGGCGTGTTCGGATGATGATGGGAGGTGGCTGGTGTAAAGGGAGTACGTCGGTTGGGGTGGCAGGCCGGAGGTGGTTGGGATTAGGGGTGTTGTGGGGGATTAGGTGGTGTCGGTTTAGGGTGGTTTAGAGGGTTAGAGATAGAGTGGTGTAGGGTGTTTTAGGCTTACCAAAGGAGGATGGCCGACTAGGTGGTGCTCAAGGGTGTCGCCACCACTTCACGCCTTCCACGCACAGGTATGTTCAGCCTGGATGGTGGTGCAGCCCACACTTAATCCCATTTAGCCCACAATTAACCCACTAAACAAAATTAAGAAAGGACTAAGCACTCACCTTAATACCCTCTCTCTCCTCCAAGCTCCTCCAAGGCTTTTGCGTGAGCTTTTGGGGACTCCCTCACTCCTATTTATAGGCAAATGAGGTGGGTCTTGGATATGGGTCTTGGGTTTGGATCGTGAAATCCATGTCCGATCCAAACACTATTTGGATATGGATCTTGGATCTCGGATATTTTGAGATCCTTATTAGATCCAAATCCAACATTTTTATGGATATGGATCTGGATATTTTGGTCCAAATCTAATCCAAATTTTCTCTGAATGGTCCTTCTTGGCTTTTTGAGGCGGACCTTTTATGCTGGCACTAGCTTCATCAGCGCTCCATCTGGTGCTGGGTTTTCTCCAACTTTGTTATCTGGACTCCATCTCGCCATTCTGGACTCCGTTTCTGCTTAATTTTGCCATTTTTGACACAGATTCATGCTGCTTGGGTGGATGTATTCGATTTGGCTTCTGGGTGTGCCGAGCTTGCATTTTTCATCGGGCCTGGGCCTTCCTTTCACCTTTTGACCCTGGCTTTTATCAGGCCAGGGTGCTGCTTTTGGACTTCTGCACTTGTTTCTGAGGTTGCCTTTGATTTGGCCTTTGTGGGCTGGTTTTTGGGCTGCTTCTCGATCAAGTGTCGTCTTCCCTGCTTCACATGTTCATCTTTTGCTTTTTAGGAAAAATGGGGCTTAGCCCGAGTTTAAGGCATTCATACTGGATATGGGGTTCAAAACAGTATTTACAAGCTTTTTGGGAAGCTCCTGGGTTTTCGAAAATGCAAAATGGCCTTTTGGGTTGATTTGCAAACTAGGGATTTATTTTCCTTAAATCGTGGGATTTTGGGTTGTTTATAGATGCCCCTCTTTGGCATTATCCAAATGGATTTGGATAATGGCGAAGACAACAACACCCCTATTTGCTTTCTCCCTGGATTTGTCCTCGAGAATATGGGATCGTCCTAGTTTTGAGAAAATATTTTCTTTAAGACCCGTAAGAGGGGATTTTCGCCAAAGGGGACTTTGTCTAAGAAGGTGCTAGTCCTAAATGGGATTGATGCAATTGTCCATGCGTGAATATGGATGAGTGGCATGGGATGATATGCTAGGAAGTATGGTCTCCTAGAGACTTAATGTAATTGTCGAACTTGGGAGTCTTATGAAGACCTGCTGCACCAAGTGAGCTGGTCTTATGTTGCTCGATGTTCGAGGTTTTCTAAAACTTGTTTTTGAAAGCAGAAAGCTCCTTTTAGCTTCAATCCTAAGGATCTTAGCTTTTCGTGTTTTCCCTTTACTTGATTCTTGACACTCGTTAATCTAGCGGAGGTTTTATTCGAAATCAAGCCACATTTCAAAATTCCTACGCCTTACTTAGACATCTAACTCTCAAACAAGATGAGATTCAAGTAAGTAAATCCTATTTTTACTTTAGGATTCCCTAGAATGAACCTTTCTTCACCTTGTAATAAGTCACAGGGATGGGAAAGAGTTTACCACGGTCCCTTCTGGAGTGTCCCGTGGTTTGAGGCATAGAGGTGGAAAATTGCTCTTTTTGAGCTTTGTGGCCTTTTTCTGTTTTTTTTCGTAGAGAGTCTCCCTTTGGGAGTATTTTTTCTTTATTCCCTCTTTTTCGTAGAATACACAATTTTTGCTTTTGATTCCACTTTCTTTTGGGAAAGAGACTTTGCAGGGGTTTCCCTTTTTCTTTTTGGCCAAGTTTTCCTTTTGGGGGGAAGAGAAGAGAAACGGGGAAGGACTTATCCCAAGGATCTACTCGATTCATCCCAGATTAGCCTATTTAGAAATAGCACATACCACTTGCAAGTATCTTGCTATTTTGAGCCAGGCCTTCTTTTGTAAGAAGAAGGATTTTTGAAATGCGACCCATTGGTTTTGGAAAACTCCGCTTTTTCACAAGCAATCGAGTCTCTCATTCAAGGTTGCACGATTTGCTTTGATCCTTACTCACGAAGTTTCAAAAACCAATGTGTGTGAGTGCTTGAATTGAAGTACTACGCACACAACATGAAATTAAACCCAAAGAGAAATTGCAATATGGCCTTAACTAAGGTCTTCGGAGTAAGAGCGAAAGCTCAATGTGTGTGAGTGCTTGAATTGAAGTACTACACACACGACATGAAATTAAACCCAAGGATAGTATCACACAGCCCTTACTTGGGTCTTGCAAATAAGAGCGAAGGCTCAATGTGTGTGAGTGCGAGAATTTAAAGACAACACACCCAACTCAAACAAAACCCTACGCAACTTAGAGTATATACATAAACTTATATTTAAAGGGCTGATTAGGCCGTGTGTGTTCAAAATCGTGCACAACTAAGAGCGAGGTAGGCTCAAGTGCACGTGTGTGTGAGTGTGCCAAGCCACGTTATTACAAGCGGGGGGAGACTATGCTCCGTTATTACAACCCCGTATCAAATTTAATTTAAGCAAGTCTACAACTAAGGACCGGGTTAGGCACTTATAGCTAGTCCGGAGGTGACTTGCTTGAGCGTGGGCTTGGCTTCGCCTTGGGCTGCAAGAGGGAGCGGAGCTCCTCGGATTGGAATGGCAAAGGGGAGATGCTGGCCGGGTGACTTGGGTGCGCGGGAATG
This sequence comes from Brasenia schreberi, assembly GCA_036023115.1. Taxonomy (NCBI): domain Eukaryota; kingdom Viridiplantae; phylum Streptophyta; class Magnoliopsida; order Nymphaeales; family Cabombaceae; genus Brasenia; species Brasenia schreberi. The sequence continues at coordinate 13,107,354 of JAYKKT010000078.1, read as the reverse complement.
GCGCCTTGAAGCTGGCCGGCTACTAGGAGTGTGCTGCCGGGGTGCTTTGGGCTAAGGTGTCTAAGGAGGGTCATTAAGGGATAGTGTGGTGTTAGGAAATGTGGCGCTAAGGGGAGCCTAAGGGAATGCTGTAAACACCCCGAAATCCCACGAATTTCTTAAACAAACCTGGTTTTGTACAAGCAGCCCCAAAGGGCCATTTTTGAGTCTGGAAACCGAGGAGCCTTCCAGACAACCCTGTACATATGATTTGAACTCTATATTTCAAAAACATACAATATGGCTTTTAAAACCTTTTTAAAACATGTTTTGAAACCCCGAAGCGGCTTGGGCCGATCAAGACTGGACCAGGAGAGCTAAGAAGAGCCCAGAACCGGAGCACATGTCGAGCCCGGCACAGCAACTCTTGTACCACATCCATACCCCCAGGATCTCGAACGTCCAAGACCCTGTTCTTATCAAAATGTCATTTGAAGTCATCTCCGGAAGGCAGAAACGGAGGCGGACGACCATGTTGGCGAAGACCCAACGCAGACGGAGTACTGATGCTGTCAGGCCCCGCACAAATTGTCCGTTTCGAACCCAGCTCGAAGGAGTCAGAGTTCAGTTTGGATTGGATCTGGACCATATATATCCAGATCCCAATCCAAACTCATACGTGGACTTGGATTTGGATTTGGATCTAGAGATCCAATCCAACATCCATATCCATGGCCCACATCACCTTCTCATAAATGGAGGTGGGGCCCACTTGAAATTCACGTGGGATTATGGGCATGAGAGAGAGTGGGGATGGATAATATCAAGAGTGTTGTAATTAAGCTTGACTTGTGTGTCAAGTTTGGGGTTAATCATGTGGGTTAGCCTAATTGAGTGGGTTTAAGCTTGTAATTAGCCAAAACTTAACCTAGGGCTGCACCAACATGCAGTGGTTAAGGTCTATGGGCCATGCAAAGGGAGCTCCTTCACCTAAACCTAACCCAAAACACCTAATCCTAGCCTACCACCCTAATCCACCCCTAATCTGAGCCTAATCACCTAACCCACTTCCCTAATCCTGGCCTAATCCCAACCTAATCACCTAACCCACTTCCCTAATCCTTCCCTAAACCTAGGTTAATTTCCCTAAACCTAGCCTAAACCTAGCCTAATCATCTAACCTAGCTCACTAAACCTCACCCTAGAACCCAACCACCTAACGTAGCCCTAAACCCCTAAACCACCCCTAGCCCACAATCTACCCAAACCACTAGTTTTTAAAATATCTGGCCCAACCCTTTCCAGCCCACCTTATCTTCATACCACCCTACCTAAACCACCTAACCACTACCCCAAACCCAGCCCTAACCGACCTACCCATCCCTATATAAAGCCCCCCCCCTTTGGGGGCGGGTTCTCCAATCTAGAAGCCCACCTAGATCCCAGCCGGGTCCTCTCCTTCCCCAAGTCCAGCCGAACCTGCTCCACCTGCTCCGCCTGCACCACCACCATCCCTCCATCCCACCACCTCTTGCACCGCCATCTCCACCACCTCCCGGCCAAGCCTCACTGCCTTCCCCAAGCCCAGCCGAGCGCCATCTTCATTCCATTCGGTTAGTACCCCTTTACTTCGTCTCACCTTCTCTACTCCCTCTCCACTCTCAGCCACCAAAACCCTACCACAACACCCTACCACCAGCCATTCCCCTTTGCTGCCACCCTTCTCACTCAGCCGAACCTAGTCATCCTAGCAACCTAGCTACATCCGGCCACCCTATAAGACTCCCATTCGGCCTTCCCTTAAACCCCCCTTAGGTCCATATTCCCTAACACTCTATACTCTCCATTCGTGACCCTACATATTCACTTGGCCCAGCCCTTTAATCCCCCACATCAAGGCGACACCCACTTGCAGCCAGCCACCTTCGAGGCGCCTATCCCGCGCCCCACTTGCAGCCGGCCAGCACCCTTTGTCATTCCCCCTCGCAGAGCTCCCGTTTGCAGCCCAAGGCGAAGGCCAAGCCCACGCTCAAGCAAGGCCTCTACGGACCAGCTACTCGTAAGTGCCTAAACTCGGTCTTTAGTTGTATACTTGCTTGAGATTCAATTTGATACGGGGTTGTAATAACGGAGCATAGTCTCCCCCCGCTTGTAATAACGTGGCTTGGCACACCCACACACGTGCACTCTCTTAGTTGTGCACGATTTTGAACACACACGGGCTTAATCAGCCCCTAATACATAAGTATATATATATACTTTCATTTCCGAAGGGTTTTTGTTTAAGTTGGGTGCGTTGTCTTTCAATTCAAGCACTCACACACATTGAGCTTTCGCTCTTATTTGAAAGACCCAAGTAAGGGCCGATCTATACTATTTGGGTTTCATTTCATGTCGTGTGAGTAAGTCTTTCAATTCAAGCACTCTCACACACATTGAGCTTTCGCTCTTATTTGAAAGACCCAAGTAAGGGCCGACCTATACTATTTGGGTTTCATTTCATGTCGTGTGAGTAAGTCTTTCAATTCAAGCACTCTCACACACATTGAGCTTTCGCTCTTATTCCCAAGACCTTAGTAAAGGCCTTATTGCAGTTATATTTGGGTTTCATTTATGTCGTGTGTGTAGTACTTCAATTCAAGCACTCTCACACACATTGAGCCTTCGCTCTTACTCCCAAGACCTTAGTCAAGGCCATACTGCAATTTATATTTGGGTTTAATTTCATGTTGTGTGTGTAAGTCTTTCAATTCAAGCACGCACCCACATTGAGCCTTCGCTCTTATTTGCAAGACCCGAGTAAGGGCTCATATACATAATCTATATACATATCTCCCTTCGGTTATTTCACTTCGGTTATTTCCCTTCGGTTATTTCCCTTCAGTATTGTCTTTACATTTCGGGTTTTCCCTTTGGAGTAGCGTGAGTTTGCATTGCATCTACGCCATACCACGAGGTAGGACGCATATTTGCATCAAAGCAAGCCCCGCTCGAATTCGCCCATGTAGTGGAGTGTTCATAACACACAAACTAGGTGGCCTGAAAAGGGATAAAAGAAAAGACTTAGGCACGTGCAAATCCACGTGATCTAAAACATGCAATCACATTTTAAAAACCCGAAATAGACACCTCGAACCGCTTCGTAGACTTTCTCTCCAAAAACTCGATTTTTGCAAAGCGTACAGACTGACCCTTGCGCATCGGTGCAAGAAGGTCTGCGACGACAAGAGCTTACTTGCTCACAGTCGCCACGTTTAGAAGTCAGTGTTAAAAATATCTTCGCTAGCTTAGGTAAGCTAGCTGGCACGCCCTGTTTGCATACATAGGCCTTAGACACACGAGAGGATCCGCTCCGAGCCCTGAAAAGGCGAGAGGCAGGGATTTTCGCGCGTCTACAAATGCCTAAGGGAAATGGGGTGGCTGGCCGGGAGGACTTGGGTGCAGTCGGCTAGGGATGGCCGACTAAGGGGTGGTTTAGTGGTGGCCGGCTGCTAGGGTAGTTAGGATGTTATGGATGGGAAGGGAGCTTAGGGTGTTGTGGAAGGTGGGGTTAAGGGCTGGTGGAAAGTGGTATGGGCAAGTCTTAGGGAGCCAAGTGGGGTGGCCGGGTATCACTAGGGGAAGTGGTTCAAGGCAGGTGATGTAAAGGTTGAGGTCTGGCCGAATGGGTAGGGATGACGGGTGGCTGTGATGGGGTGATGTGGTGGTGGTATGGGTGGTTGAGAGTGGAGGGGGAGTGAAGAGGAGGTGGAGCTAAGCGGAAGGTACTAACCGGATGGTGAAGGAATTGGCAGATGGAAGAAGGGCAGCCGGGTGATGAAGGGAGATGGAGTTCGGCCGGGAGGTGGTGGCGACGTGCAGTGGAGCAGGCTGGGAGGTAGTGGTGGCGCGAGGTGGAGCTGGCCGGGGGTGTGGTGGTGCAGGTGGAGCAAGGTGGAAAGCTCGGCTAGGAGGTGGCTGGCCAAGGTCGGCTGGCCCAAGGTGGAAAGAGATTTAAAAAACCCGCCCACTAGGGGGGGTTTATATTGGTTTGGAGATGGCGGTTGGGGCTGGTATTTGGAGGGTGGTAATGTAGTTTAGGGGGTGGTGGTGTGGTGATAAGGTGGGCTGGTTTTGAGCAGGGGCCAGATATTTTAATACAAGGGGTTTTAGGTATATGGTGTGCTAGGTTTAGGTGGGGTGGTTTAGGGGTTTAGGGCTTAGCAAGGTGGGTTGGTTTTGGGGTGAGGTTTAGTGAGGTGGGTTAGGTGATTAGGCTAGGATTATGTTAGGTTTAAGGAAATTAAGCTAGGTTTAGGGGAGGATTAGGGAAGTGGGTTAGGTGATTAGGTTGGGATTAGGCCGGGATTAGGGAAGTGGGTTAGGTGATTAGGCTAGGTTTAGGCCGGGATTAGGGTAAAAGGCTAGGATTAGGGGTTTTCACTTAAGATTGGTTTAGGGAGCTCCCTTTGCATAACCCATAGACCTTGTTGCATCATGTTGGTGCAGCCCTAGGTTAGGTTTTCGCTAATACAAGCTTAAACCCATGCTAATTAGGCTAACCCACATGATTAACCCCAAACTTGACACACAAGTCAAGCTTAATTACAATCACTCCCAAATCTTATCCTCCCCCACTCTCTCTCATGCCCATAATCCCACGTGAACTTCAAGTGGGCCCTACCTCCATTTATGAGAAGGTGATGTGGGCCATGGATGTGGATATTGGATTGGATCTCTGGATCCAAATCCAAATCCACACATAGGTTTGGATTGGGATCTGGATATATATGGTCCAGATCCAATCCAAACTGAATTCTGACTCCTTCAGGCTGTGTTCAAAACGAACGGTTTGTGCGGGGTCTGACAGCATCAGTACTCCGTCTGCTTTGGGTCTTCGCCAACATGATCGTCCGCTTTTGTTTTCACCTTCCGGAGATGACTTCATATGATTTCTGATTATAACAGGGTCTTGGACGTTCGAGATCCTGGGGGTGGATTCAATACGAGAGTTGTTGTGCCGGGCTCGACTTGTGCTCCGGTTCTGGGCTCTCTTTAGCTCTTCTGGTCCTGTCTTGATCAGGCCAAGCTTGCTTTGTGGGGTTTCAAAACATATTTTAACAGTTTGTAAAACATATTATACATATTTAAAACATATAAGAGTTTAAAAGATCTGTACAGGGTTGCCTGGAAGGCTCCTAGGTTTCCAGACTCAAAATGGCCCTTTGGGGCTGCTTTTACAAAACCAGGTTTTATTTGCGAAATTCGTGGGATTTTGGGGTGTTTACAGGGCTCATATATACTATAAGTATTTCCCTTCTGCTATGTCTTTAAGATTTGGGTTTTAGGTTCAGCTGTGTGAGTTGCATTTCAATTTATACACGGTATACACTTACACAATTGAGCCTTTCCGCTCTTACGATATAAGCCCTATTTCCCTTTTGCAATTTACATTACGCAATTTCCCTTAAGCATTGTCTTTCAATTTCGGGTTTTCCCTTGGAGTTGTGTGAGTTTGCATTGCATATTCGCCATACCACGAGTTAGGACACATATTAGGTCACTTGCGCACACACCTAGTTGGCCCTAAAAAGCATAAAAGTGAAAGACATAGGCACGTGCAAATCCCACGTGAAATAAAACTTGCAATCAAACAAACAAAAACCCAAACACTTCGGGTATTTTCAAAGAGGTTATCTATTTAAAACGACTGTGCCAAGCGTACAGACTGACCCTTGCGCATCGGTGCAAGAAGGACTGCAACGAAAAGAGCTCACTTGCTCACAGTCGCCCCGATAGAGTCAGATTTCAAAAACTTACTTCGCTAGCTTGAGTAAGCTAGCTGGCACGCCCTTGTTATGAAAAAATGACTTAGACACACGAAAAGGTTCACTTCGGGCCTAAGAACCAGAAGTGAGAATTTTCCGTGTCTACAGTATCAAGCCCAGACACTATCTAGATCTCATGATCTAGTAAGTAGTGTCGAAATTTCTAGTAGGCCCACACCAAGGCCAAGCAAGTCTTCTCCATGGCTTGATAATTTCGTTCATAGGCCAATAGAGTTTTCGAAATATAGTAGATGGCATACTCTTTATGGGTATCATCCTCATATTGAGCCAGTAATGCACCCAAAGCATTTGCATGCATAGAAATATAAAGTAAAAGAGGTTTTCCTTGCTTTGGAGGGTTTAAAACAGGAGGATTAACCAAATACGCTTTTAGTCTTTCGAAAGCTTTTTGGCAATCATCATCCCATAGGAATTTTACCCCTTTTTACAAAAGTTTGTTGAAAGATTCTCATCTTATAGCGAGGATTGAAATAAACCTGTGAATTGATTGGAGGCAACCTTAGAGGCTACGGATTTGCGTAAGATTGGAGGGTGGAGACATATCTATGATGACTCTACACTTAGAGGGGTTGACTTCTAAGCCCCTTTGCCTTACCATAAAGCCCAAGAGCTTACCGGATTCTACTCCGAAGATGCATTTTTGAGGGATTAGCTTTACTTTGTAAAGCCTAAGCCTTTCGAAAATTTTTTGTAAACATTCGATATGGGTGCATCGAGTTTTTGATTTAGCCAAAAGATCATCCACATATACCTCTACGAGCTCATGAATTTGATCATAAAAGATCGTGGTCATGGCTCTTTGGTAGGTGGCGTCGGCATTTTTCAAACCAAAGGGCACGACTGTATAACAGTATGTGCCCCAGGGTGTGGTGAAAGCAGTTTTAGCCTGATCTCTTGGGTCTAATTTGATTTGGTTATTACCCTAAATAGCCATCCATGAATGAAAACATTTCATGATTTGCAGTACTATCGACTATCAAATCAATGTTAGGTAAAGGAAAGTTATCCTTTGGAGTGGCGTTGTTCAGGTTTCTAAAATCGATGCATATTCAAATTTTCCCATTGGATTTTCGAACTACAACATTATTTGACAACCAATCAGAATATGCAATGGGTTTTATAAAATTGGCCTTTAGCAGATCTTCTAAACCCTCTTTAACCTGCGGAATTCTAGGGAATCCTAGGGAATTTGAATCGAGAATTCAAAGGCTTTTCAAAATCGAGAATATTGAATCCAAGGGAATTTGAATTTGATGCATGGGTTTTGAAAATACCTGGTTTTTGACTTGGAATTTCAACGGGTTTCGAAGCTTTTGGTCTTGTTATGAAGACAATTTTCTCTTCGAAATCTTTGGTCTTTTCCAAACTCTTACCAGGAGTTGGTATATACAGGATTTTGTTTTTGGGAATTTCTAATTTTTCGATGTTTTTGGATTTTGGCAAAGCAAAGACACTTGGAGCTATACAAATAATAGTTTTTTTGGTTTTTGCACAAATTTCTAATGTTTTTCATTTTTGAGGTTTTCCAAATTGTTTTTGAATTTTGAGATTTTCCAATTTTTTTGATTTTTGGTTTAAGAAGGAATCTTCCATTATACCTACAAAGGAAAACGCCACAAGTTAGACTCTAATTAAGAGGTCTAAATCGTAGGTTTCTGCTTCACTAGGCTCCAGGGCACCCTTGACCCAAGTGGTCACAGGTGGTGGCTCTAGTGGTATTTTGGGAGTATAGTCGATCCCATATCGGCTTGGGTTGGCTCTAGGCAGTATGGGCTCGAGGAGACCCTGGCTTTGTGTCCCTAGACTTTGGTAGGGCATATATCCCATGTTCAATAGCATGTTCCACGATTTTTTGTTTTTTGAAAATTTTTGATATAGTTTGTGGTTCAGGAACTTGCTATTGTCCATGTTATGCTCGTATGGCTTTTTATCTAGGGTTTTGGGGAACAGGCGACACTTGGTTTTTCCTAGGATCGTGATGGTTTTGAGTGGGCGAGCCTTGGGCTGCCCCATGATACACAACATCTTCCTAGGGTTTTGAAGGACGAGCTTGGGTGGCTCGACCAATACTTGCCCCAGATTAGCCTCGTAGGCTTGAGAACTTGACAAGCATGAGAAATTCTGTATTCCCTGAAGCTGGGGGTGACTCTCACCTAGAATTACTACGACTTGATTTTCAAAAGGGATTTTGACACACCTATGGAAGGTGGATGGCACAGCTCGCAGGCTGTGTATCTAGGGCCTTCCCAACAGTAGGTTATAGTGGGAGTGGATGTCTAAGACGTGGAACACCCCTATGTGAGTTATCCCTCCTGTTTCCATGGGTAATTCTATAGATCCTAAGGGTCTAGACGCATTCCCATTGTATCCAGTGATCACGATGGGGCTTGGGTTTACGGAGGTCAAGGCGACTCCGATTTGATACGCCACGTGGAGCGGAAGGATGTTGAGACCTCCTCCCTCATCAACTAGGCACCTGTCCAGAGAATGGTGATTCAATACCACCTCGATATGCAGGGCTTGGTTGTGGGTTTCGTAGGGTCTTTCGATATCCTCTTCCAAGAACACGATGGGCGTTTTTGCACCTATAGACGCCACTTGGGTTGACAAGGACTCCGGAGTTATGTTTGAGTTAACCTTGGCTCTTTATAGAATTTTCTCTAAAGCAAGTCTATGCCTAGGCGAGGTTTGTATCAACTCTAGGATGGACATGTTAATTGGAATCTTTGAAAGATGATTTTCAAAATCATACAAGGTTAAAACAACTTTGCCTTTGTCTGTTTTTGGCGAGATCATAGGAATACATGCTTGCCAGGAACACTGACCACTTTTTTAGCATTTTGCAGATGCGGGGGTTGATAGATCCTTTCAAACCTGGTCACTTCCCCCATAATCAACCTAGGGCTCGGGCCTATGATGGCTCTACTCGTGTGCTTTGAACCGCCTTGGATTTGTAAAACAGGTTTAACCGGGGGCGAGACTCTGGGCGCTCCCCCGACTACTACTTGGGCGATTTTCCTATGAAGGATGAGAGATGGTGCACAAGTAGAAAACCTAGAATGACATGCATGCGCTAGACTCTTTGAAATCGTTAAGGCACATACCTCTTTGCCCTTCCCACTAGTACTTGCATGGTTGGGGAAGGGTTCTTTGAAAATAGCTTGGGCAGGCTCTGGTTCCTCAGCGACCTTGAGCCGGCCCTGTGCTATCAAGTTCTCAATCTTGTTGAGTAGGGAAAAACATTGCTTTGTATCATGATCTTTGAGTCGATGATACTTGCAAAATTGATTTAAAAACCTCCTTTTGGAAGTGGTTCCCTCGGGAATCTCAGGGAGATCGATCATTCCTTGGGCAAGTAGGAGGTCTAGGACCTCCGACACAGGTTGCCCCAGCGGAGTATACTCCCATTTTTCAAAAGGCTTTTGTAATTTTTTCTCTTTTTTATTTTCAAAATTCTCAAAATTTTTAGAAGTGCTCGCCGGGCTTGGATCCACTCGGACGTTGGCAACTTTGTGGGGCTTTGCCCCTTTGTCCATTGTGGGTAACCCGTAAGTTCCGGGTTTTTCCAAGAGAGTTTTTGGAACAACACTCCCTTTCCACAAGTGATCGTAGACTCCCTTCTTTAAATTTGTTTCAAAAAGGGATGCATTTTTAATCAACTTGTGAAAAGTCGAGATTTCATGTAGGGAGAGAAGGGTTTTCAAATCATTTTTGAAATTATCGAGGTTGAGCATCACTGTGCATCCTTCTGAGATGGGTTACCTCCATCGAACGATAAATGCATGCACATCTTCGTTCGTAGCTTGCTTCGTATCCCTCAAAGTATTTAAAGTGAGCGTGACTTCTACGTTATGCGAAAATCTTTGCATAAAGCAGTTCACTAACTCTTCAAAAGTTGCGAACTGACTTAGATCGTAGGAAGCCAGCCATTTTGAAGTTGGGCCTTTGAGGGAAAGGGGAAACTAATAAATCCACTTCAACGAGTCCTTCTTTTTCTTGTGGGCTCGACGAGAGAAAAGTTGCAAGTGAGATCTAGGATCTCCCGTGCCATCATACCGATAGAAATTTGGTATTTCATCGTCACTATCTGTTTCGTAATCCAAGGGAAGGAAATCAGACAGGGCGTACCTTCTTTTCTCTTTATTCTGCCCTTTAAGCAGTTGTTGTAGGGCTTTACAGTCCTTGTGAGTGATGGACTTGTGGTATTGGTTTCCCTCCATAGTAGAGGTTTCCTTGGGTTTGCGAGTTTTTTCAAACTAGCTTTTGCTGGTTCGCCGTGAGACGAACACGAATCAGCTGCCTCGGCCTCTTGGCTAAGTGCAGCGATCTTGGCTTCAAAGTCTTTTCGCAAATCCTCGATTTCTTCTCTCCTATTTCTATTTTTTGAAAATCTCTTTGAGTGAGAACTTGATGTGCGCGAGACCTGGTTGGTCACTTCATTGGAGTCTGAACTCGACATGACTCCGATGCTTTTCAAAAAACCAACTATGAAATGCACAACAAGGCAAAGAGTTAAATACTTTTCTGGAAAAAATTTCAAGAGCTTTGCTTGTTTTTATCGATTTTTTCTGAAAACCCACGTCCCACCAGGCGTGCATGTGTGCATGTGTATTGTGTATATATTGAAAGACAACTCACGCAACTTGAAATGTAAAACCCCGCTCGACTTAAATGTAAATTGCGGAAGGGAAATACTTATATATATATGAGCCCGAAGTCACACATGTGTGCGTGTGTGTTGTGTATATATTGAAAGACAACTCACATGACTTGGAATGTAAAACCCCGCTTGACTTAAATGTAAAGTGCGGAAGGAAAATACGTATATATATGAGCCCGAAGGTCGTCAACGTGTGCGTGTGTGTTGTGTATAAATGTAAAGACAACTTACACGACTGAAAATTAACAACTCGGAATTGAAAGACATACACAACTGAACCGGGAAAACTCACGTAGCTGAAAATACATAGATATGGCTATATCTTAGTGGCTGCCGAGGCCAAAATCTGCGTGAAGGTGCTTGAGCAAGAGCTCGGGTGTCTTTGGATGCGAGTGTGGAATTTTAAATGACAACTCACACGACTTAAAGTAACAACCCAGTTGAATGGAAATACATATATATGATAAGAGCGAAGGCTCAATGCACGCGTGGGTGTAGTGTGTAAGTTTAAAGACAACTCATGCAACTCTTACTAGAGTCTTTGGAGTAAGAGCGAAGGCTCAATTGTGTATGTGGGTGCTTGGTGTATGAGATAAGAGCTAAAGCTCAAGTGCACGTATGTGTCTCGTGTGTCAACCAATATTACATCCAGGGGGGAGACAATGCTATTGAATTGAATGTAAAGCAAGTTAACGTAAGAGACGAAGTTTAGACACTTACAAATAACTGGTCTGTCATCACTTGCTCGTATTTGGGCTTGTGATTCACTTCGGGCAACCAAGGACGTGCTCCCCTTGAAGCTTGAGGCGTGAAGTGGCTGGCCGGAGGTTGAGCTTGGTGGGGGCTTTGGGCCTTGAGAGGTAGAGCTCACGGGTGTGTAGGGTGTGAGGCTTTAGTGGGATAGGCAAGGGAGCCGCAGGTTTTGGTGGGGCTTGTAGTGGGTTAGGTTATGGCGTTGGGGGTGCTAGGCAAGAGGTCACAACAGGGGTGTGATGTGGGTTATGGGAGTGTAAGGCGGTGGATGTGATGAAGGGAGTTGGGGTCGGTGCTAGGTCAGTGGGAGTGTAAGGTGGCAGGGAGTCGGTGGTAGTGGTAGGGTGAAGGTAGGGTGTCGGTGTTAGGTAGGGGCAGTAGGTCGGCTAAGGGTGGTGTGGGATGATAGAGGTAGGTCGGCTAAAGGGTTGACAGGCTCCGCAGAGGTGCGCAGTGCGGGAGGCGCACAGCGTCACGGAGGCGCACAGCGTCAGGAGCGGGTGCGAGGCGCGCGGGTCGCGTGTGGTGCGTAGGGGCTCGCGAGTGATGACGGTAGTCGGTGGGAGTGTAGGAGGGGTTGTCGGTTTGGGGCTAGGTGGTTGTGGGTGAAGTAGAGTGAAGTGGTGGCAGGGGTTCGGTGAGGGCAAGCGGTGAAGTGGAGGTGGCTGCGGTTAAGGTGGAGTCAGTTGGGAAAGGTGAGTTAGCTAGGTGGGTTCGGCTATGTCTAGGTGGAGTCGGTTTAGGTGGTGTCGGTTGGAAAGGTGGGTTACCTAGGTGGGTTCGGCTAGGTCTAGGTGGAGGCAATTTAGGTGGTTTAGAGGGATTTGACAGAGATGGGCTAGGTGAGTTTGTTAGGCTTACCTTAGGGTGCGGTCTTGGGGTGTGCTCAAGCTCCAAATCAGCCACTCCAAAGCCTTCTTGTTCAAGCAAATCCAGCCCTTAATCAAGGTGGTGCAGCCCACACTAATCCCCCTTTAAGCCCACAATTAACCCACTAAACAAAATTAAGAAAGCACTAAGCACTCACCTTAATACCCTCTCTCTCCTCCAAGTGGATTTCACGTGAACTCTTGGGGACAACCTCACTCCTATTTATAGGAAAATGAGGTGGGTCTTGGATAGGGTCTTGGGTTTGGATCGTGGAATCCATGTCCGATCCAAACACTATTTGGATTTGGATCTTGGATCTTGGGTATTTTGAGATCCATATCCGATCCAAATCCAACATTTTTATGGATATGGATATGGATCTGGATATTTTGGTCTATATCTGATCCAATCCAAACACTATTTGGATCCAATCCAAATCCAAACACTATTTGGATCGACCCAAATCCAAACACTATTTGGATATGGATCTAGATATTTATGGTCCAAATCCAATCCAAATTTTCTCTTGATGGTCCTTCTTGGCTTTTTGAAGTGGACTTTTTGTGCGGGCACTGGCTTCATCAGCGCTCCATGTGATGCTGGGTTTTCCCCAACTTTGTCGTCCGGACTCCATCTCGCCATTTTGGACTCCGTCTCCGCTTAATTTCGCCATTTCTTGCTCAGATTCATTGCACTCGACCTCCCCCTAGAGACGCTTCAGCATGCTAGGATGGCCGAACTAGACCTATTAGATGAGAGGCGACTCCTTGCCACGGATCATGCTCATGCATACCGGCAAAGGATCGCCCGACACTACGACAAACGTATGAAACCTGGCCACTTTGAAGTGGGCGATCTGGTTTTTGAAAATCATCCACTATCGTGGCCCACATCCACTTGGAAAGTGGCGCCCCAAGTGGGATGTTGTGCATGCAACCACCACGAATAACTCATACTGATTGATTGATGTAGAAGGTAGGAATTTAGCAGATCCTATCAATATTCAATACTTGAAGTATTATGTGTAGGGTTTGGGTTAAATTCTCATTTTCGAAAATTCTTAGGGATAGCTGCTTTGAAACTTCGAAAGCAAGGTTCAACGGCGAATTATGTGACCCCGAGTAAGAGAATTCACACTTGTGAAAGAGTGGAGCTTTCCAAATACGTGGTTACATTTCAAAATCCTTCTTCTTACAAAGAAAGGCCTAGTTCAATATAACAAGATACTTGCAAATAGTACGTGCTATTTCTAAATAGGCTGATCTGGAATGGATCGAGTATAACCTTGCGATAAGTCCTCCCCTCTTCTCTTCTCCTTCCAAAAAGGAAAATATGGCTAAAAACAAAGGGAAATCCCCGCCAAAATCTCTTTTCCAAAGAAAGCAAAATTTGATTCTTTTATGGAAAAGAGGGATTAAAGAAAAAATACTCCCAAAGGGAGACCCTCTATGAAAAAAAGGAAGAAAAAGCCAAAAAGCTCAAGAAGAGCAGTTTTCCGCCTTCTATGCCTAAAACCACGGGACGCTTCAGAAGGGACCGTGGTATCTCTTTCCTATCCCTACGACTTATCCCAAGTAAAATATGGTTCATATCGAGGAATCCTAAAGTAAAAATAGGATTTACTTAATTGAATTTCATTTTGTTTGAGAATTTGACGTTTCGAGTAAGGCATAGGAATTTTGAAATATAGCTTGTTTCTTATAAAACCTCCGCTAGATTAGCAAGTATCAAGACTCAAGCAAAGGCAAACTCGAAGAGCTCGAGATCCTTAGGACCGAGGCTAAAAGCAGTTTCCCTCTTGTGAATAGATTTTGAAAAATCGAACATCGAGCAACATAGGGCCCACTCACTTGGAGAAGCAGGTCTTCGTAAGTCTCAAGAGTTTGACCATACCATCAGGTCTCTAGGAGGTCGCCCTTCTTGGCGTCTCATCCATGTCATGCATGTGCATATTCACTAATGAACACTTGCATAACATGATCCCCATTTAGGACCAGAAACCATAGAAAATATTCCCTTTAGCGTGATATCTCCTCCTATCAGGTTTTAAAGAGAGATTTTGCTAAAAACATTGGGACGATCCCATATTTTCATGGATAGATCCAGGAAAACATTGAAAGGGGTGTTGTCGTCTTTGCCATTATCCAATATCCAAATGAATTTGGATAATGCCAAAGAGGGTCATCTGTAAACACCTCAAAACCCACGACTTTCTCAAACATACCTGGTTTTACAAAAGCAGCCCCAAAGGGCTATTTTGAGTCTGAAAACCCAGGAGACTTCCAGACAACACTGTACATATTTGAAAACCTGTACATATGTTTTAAAACTCTGTACATATTGTTTTTTAAACTGTAAATAGTGTTTTGAAGCCCCATATCCGAATAGGAGTTTTAAAACCCGGGCTCAGCCCCATCTTCCCCAAAAGGCAAAGGCGAAAAGGTGGAGCTCGCGAAGACGACACCTGACCCAGAAGCAGCCTAGCAAGTTGCTCATGAAGGCCAACATCAGAAGCAGCTTCAGAAGTCCGTTCTGAAGCCCAGAAGAGCATCTTGGCCTGATAAAAGCCAGGATCGAAAGGCAAACGGAACTCAGGCATGAAGTAGATGGCAAGCCAGGAGCACCAGAAAGCCAGATTGACCATTCTCACTCCAGTATCCCGAATCTGAACCGGGAGGACCAGAAATGAGCAGAAACGGAGTCCAAAAGACAAAACGGGTCCGGACGACACCGATTGGGGAAACCCAACACCAGACGGGTCACTGATGAAACCAGGGCCCGCACAGATCGTACGCCTCGAGAAGCCAAGAAGAACTATCCAGAGAAATTTTGGTTTGGATCTGGACCATAAATATCCAGATTCAAATCCATATAGTGAATAGTGTTTGGATTTGGGCTGATCCAAATAGTGTTTGGGCAGATCCAAATGGTGTTTGGGTCGATCCAAATAGTGTTTGGATTGGATCGGATCTGGATCAAAATATCCAGATCCATATCCATAAAAATGTAAGATTTGGATCGGATCTGATCAAAAATATTTAGATCCAGATCCAAATAGTGTTTGGATTTGGATCGAGATCCAAACCCACCTCAAATGCCTATAAATAGAGGTGAGGGGGTCCATGTAAAGGGTTGACGTGAATCTCAAGGGAGGAGAGAGAAGCTCCAAGGTGAGTGTTTAGGGCTTTATTTAATTTAGGGTTTTTGCTAATTGTGCTTAGAGAGAGATTAGTTAAGGGTTTCCCCACCCTAATCGAAGGGCTGAATTTGCTTGGACAAAGAAGATTAAGGTGGCTGATTGGAGCCTAAGCACACCCTAATCCGTCCCTATGAGGTAAGTCCCCAAGCACTCCCTAAACCACTCTCTCTCTAATCCCTCTAAACCACCCAACATCCACCGTAATCACCATCCTAATCCACTACCCTAAGACCCTTCCCAGCCACCCTAAACCTAGTTAGGTTAACCCCCTAACCTAACCGACCCAAGCCTAAGCATCTAACCACCTCACCTAATCACCCGGATTACCCCCGCTGCGCTCAGGCGCCACCTTAGCGCTCAGGCGCTAGTGCCCTGCGCTCCGGCGCCGACCCCGCACCGCCTTGGCGTCAGCGCTAGGCGCCGACCCGATTGACTCTGCTGCCTGCCTGACCACTCTTTCACCGACCTCCTTTAGCCGACTTCCACCACCTTAACCGACCTAATCACCGCCACCCTAGTCTAGCTACCCCCCCCCCCCCCACCCCCCAGCACCGCCTAGCTCCCCTACCATACAACCTACCTAGTCCCGTGACCACCTTGCCTAGAACCCACGCCATAACACCCCCCACCCGTGACATACCCCATCGGCCTACCATATCACCCTATACCACTATCTCGTATCCCATATCACCACCTTGTGTGACACCCATCCCACACCTAACCGAATCCCTAGCTCCCCATACTCCATCCGTAAGCCTTAGTTCCCTTCCCTTACACCATACCCTATCCGTGAGCCATAGTCTCCCTTACCACACCACCACCCGTAGCAGCCCACTTTCCTATCCCATACCATCCCATATCCCTTAGAAAACCCCACTCCCATACGTGACCATCTCCCTTAGAACCCCATTCCATACCCATCTCTCATCTGTGACCCATACCACCTCCTATCCCTACACCTTACCCATCCCACACCTAACCAAACCGGCAGCCATCATCCCTATTTCCACACAAGCTCAAAACCGAAACACCCTAGAATCGTGAACCTCATAAAACCCCAAGCTTTAAGGCTACGTTCAGCCACCTTTCGCTTCAAGCTTCAAGGAAGACTCATCCGTGGGTGTGAAGCCAAGCAAGCTCGTGAATTGGAGTGGACAAACAACCGAATCACATAAGTGTTTTCATTTGGTATTTCATATCTCCTTTCTATGCTTTAATTCAATTTGAACATGGGGTTGTATTAACGGAGCCTTGTCTCTCCCCGATTGTAAATGCTGCTTGGGTGGATGTATTCGATTTGGCTTCTGGGTGTGCCGGGCTTGCATTTTGCATCGGGCCTAGGCCTTCCTTTCGCCTTTTGACCCTGACCTTCATCAGGCCAGGGTGCTACTTTTGGGCTTCTGCCTCCGTTCTTGAGGCTGCTTTGGATTTGGCCTTCGTGGGCTGGTTTCTGGGCTGCTTCTCGATCCGGTGTCGTCTTCCCTGCTTCACCTGTTCGTCTTTTGCTTTTTGAGAAAAATGGGGCTTAACCCGAGTTTAAGGCATTTATACTGGATATGGGGTTCAAAACAGTATTTACAAGCTTTTTGGGAAGCTCCTAGGTTTTTGAAAATGCAAAATGGCCTTTTGGGTTGATTTGTAAACCAGGGATTTGTTTTCTAAAATCGTGGGATTTTGGGGTGTTTACAGATGCCCCTCTTTGGCATTATCCAAATGGATTTGGATAATGGCAAAGACGACAACACCCCTGTTTCACTTTCTCCCTGGATTTGTCCTTGAGAATATGGGATCGTCCCAGTTTTTGAGAAAACATTTTCTTTAAGACCCGTAAGGGGGGATTTTCGCCAAAGGGGACTTACCTATATGGTTCTAGTCCTAATTGGGATATGTATGGAAGTGTCCATGCGTGAATATGAATGAGTGGTATGGAGTGAGATGCTAGGAAATATGGTTTCCTAGAGACTTATTGTAATGGTTGAACTAGGGAGTCATATGAAGACATGCTGCACCAAGTGAGCTGGTCTTATGTTGCTCGATGTTCGAGGATTTTCTAAACTCGTTTTTGAAAGAGGAAAGCTCCTTTTAGCTTCAATCCTAAGGACTTCAGCTTTTTGCGTTTTCCCTTTATTCGAGTCTTGACACTCGCTAATATAGCGGAGGTTTTATTCTAAAATCAAGCCATATTTCAAAATTCCTACGCCTTACTTAGACGTCCAACTCTCAAACAAGATGAGATTCAAGTAAGTAAATCCTATTTTTACTTTAGAATTCCCTAGAATGAACCCTTCTTCACCTTGGGATAAGTCGTAGGGATGGGAAAGAGTTTACCACGGTCCCTTCTAGAGTGTCCTGAGGTTTAAGGCATAGAGGCGGAAAACTGCTCTTTTTGAGCTTTTTGGCATTTTTCTGTTTTTTTCGTAGAGCCCTTTAGGAGTATTTTTTCTTTATTCCCTCTTTTCCATAGAATACATGATTTTTCTTTTGTTTCAATTTTCTTTTGAGAAAGAGACTTTGCAGGGATTTCCCTTTTCTTTTTGGCCAAGTTTTCCTTTTGGGGAAAGAGAAGAGAAGCGGGGAAGGACTTATCCCAAGGATCTACTCAATTCATCCCAGATCAGCCTATTTAGAAATAGCACGTACTACTTGCAAGTATCTTGCTATTTTGAACTAGGCTTTCTTTTGTAAGAAGAAGGATTTTCGAAATGTGACCCATTGGTTTTGGAAAACTCCGCTTTTTCACAAGCAATCGAGTCTCTCATTCAGGGTTGCACGATTTGCTTTGATCCTCACTCACGAAGTTTCAAAAGGAGGTTTTCAAAATATTTTTGAAATAGGGCTTAGCTTATACCCTACACGTAGTATTTTTTCAAAAATTGAGCATTCATAGGGTCAGCTAAGTTCCTACCCTCAACATCCATTAGCCAATAGGCGTTGTTTGTGGTGGTTCCCCGCACAACATAAGGGTCATCCCACTTGGGCCGCCACTTTCCAAGTGGATGTGGGCCACGATATTGGATGATTTTGAGCACAAGGTCTCCCACTTTGAAGTGGCAAGGTCTCATATGTTTCTCATAGTGTCGGGCTATCCTTTGTCGGTATGCATGTGCATGATCCTTGGCAAGGAGCCTTCGCTCATCTAGTAAGTCAAGTTCGGCCATCCTAGCATGCTGTAGCGTCTCTAGGGGAAGGTCGTGTGCAATGAATGTATGAAATGAATGAATTTTGGTATGAATAGGGAGAATGGCATTTGTGCCATAGACCAACTCATATGGCGTGGCATTTGTGGGAGTTCGGATGGAAGTCCTATAAGCCCATAAGGCTTCATCCAGCTTCTCATGTCACGTCCTACCCTTCTCTAAAGTCTTCTCAGTCTTATTTGTGGCTTCGGATTGGCCGTTGCCTTGAGGGTAGTAGGGCGATGAGAAGTGGTGAGTTATGCCATACGTGTTACATAACTTAACCATCCTCTCATTTTTGAAGGGGGTACCATTGTCGGACACTAAGTCCTTTGGAACCCCAAAGCGAGCCAGAATATTTTTCCTAATGAACACCACTACATGTTGCCCCTGCACATTGGTCAGGGAGGTAGCATCAACCCATTTAGAAAAGTATTCAGTGGCTGCTAGTATGAACCTATGCCCATTTGAAGCATGTGGGAATATTGGTCCTATGATGTCAAACGCCCACATGGTCAATGCAATGAGGATGACGGGGTATGGATGGCGTGTCCACGCACTTGACATGGGTGACACTTCCTAACATGGTCATGGCAATCCTGCTTTAAGGTGGACCAAAAGTATCCCGCTCTAAGTATTTTCATTGCCATCATATTGGCATTTACATGCCCTCCACATTCTCCATCGTGGAATTCATGCATTATTATCCTAGCCTCCTCTAGGTCGACACACCTTAGTAAGATAGATGCCAGTGAAACTCTTTTTGTAAAGAACCCCTCCCAAAATCGTATATCGGGTAGAAATTCTTCGTATAAAAGCTTTGTCTTTGGACGAAGCGTATTCTGAAAATCCTCCGTTTTCTAAGAAACTTTTTATGTCTTGAAACCAAGGTTTTTCAGTATCAGTTTGGTTGTTTTGGCAAATTTCAAGATCGTGTGTGGATGGAGTGGGCGAATGCCATATTTCCAAGGGTCTGGTTCCCAAAGTGGGATCGACCCTCAGGGCTGAGCCCAAGGATGAGAGGGCATCGGCTATGCCATTATCCTCTCTTCCTACGTATGTGAGAGTACACAATTTGAACGACTCGACCAGCTTGGTGGCCAACTCGTGGTATGGAAGAAGTTTTTCATTTTTAACTTGCCAAATCTTTAACACTTGGTTTATGACAAGTAAAGAATCTCCAATGACTTCAATGCATGATGCCCCTAGAGTTTTCGAAATTTTTAAGCCTTGTATGAGTGCTTCATACTCGGCTGTGTTGTTGGAACACTCGAAATCTAGGCGAATGGCTATGGGTATTTCTTCCTTTTCAGGGGATATGAGGACGATGCCTGCCCCAACCCCTCTTTGGTTTCGCGCCCCATCGAAGTGCATCTTCTACACTTGGTTTTCATTTAAACAATTTGATACAATATGATTTTGAAATTGGTTTTGAAATATGCCTTCATCGGGCATTTTGTCAAGTGTGGGATATGAATCTTCCAATGGGAAGTCGGCCACATAGTCGGCTAGGGCTTAACCCTTGATGGACGTTTGATGGTGGAATTTTAGGTCATACTCCATCAAGAGGAGATACCATTTACCCAACCTACCTGTGAGGATAGGTTTTACAAACAAATGCTTGATTGGATCAAGCCTAGACACTATCCAGATCTCATGATCTAGGAAGTAGTGTCGAAATTTCTGGCAGGCCCACACCAAGGCCAAGCAAGTGTTTTCCATGGCTTGATAATTTCGTTCATAAGCCAAGAGAGTTTTCGAAATGTAATAGCTGGCATACTCTTTATGGGTATCATCCTCATATTGAGCTAGTAATGCACCCAAAGCATTATGCACGGAAATGTAGAGAAAAAGAGGTTTCCTTGCTTTGGAGGGTTTAAAACAGGAGGATTAACTAAATACGCCTTTAGTCTTTCAAAAGTCTTTTGGCAATCATCGTCCCATATGAATTTCACCCCTTTTCTCAAAAGTTTAATGAAAGGTTCGCATCTTGTAGCGAGGTTTGAAATAAACCTGCGAATTGATTGGAGGCGACCTTGGAGGCTATGGATTTGTGTAAGATTGGAGGGTGGAGACATCTATGATGGCTCTACACTGAGAGGGGTCGACTTCTATGCCCCTTTGGCTTACCATAAAGCCTAAGAGCTTACCAGATTTGACTCCGAATACGCACTTTTGAGGGTTTATCAATACTTTGTAAAGCTTAAGCCTTTCGAAAAAATTTTGTAAGCATTCGATATGAGTGCATCGAGTTTTTGACTTAGCCAAAAGATCATCCATATATACCTCTACAAGCTCATGAATCTGATCGTGAAAGATCATAGTAATAGCTCTTTGGTAGGTGGCATCGGCATTTTTCAAACCAAAGGGCATGACTGTATAGCAGTGCCCCAGGGTGTTGTGAAAACAGTTTTAGCCTGATCTCTTGGGGCTAATTTGATTTGGTTATATCCTGAATAGCCATCCATGAATGAAAACATTTCATGATTTGCAGTACTATCGATTATCAAATTAATGTTAGGTAAAGGAAAGTTATCCTTTGGAGTGGCTTTGTTTAGGTTTCTGAAATCGATGCATACTAAAATTTTTCCATTGGATTTTTGAACTACAACAATATTTGACAACCAATCAGAATACACAATGGGTTTTATAAAATCGGCTTTTAGCAGATCTTCTAAACCCTCTTTGACCTGTGCATGCACGTTCGGATGAATCCTTCTAAGCTTTTGCATTATGGGTTTCGAATCCAAATCTAAGGGAAGACAGTGCTCTACGACTCTTGGGTCTATACCTGGCATGTCTTCATACGTCCATGCAAACACATCGATGTAGGTTTTCAAGAATGTGTAAACACCCCGAAATCCGACGAATTTCTCAAATAAACCTGGTTTTGTAAAAGAAGCCCCAAAGGGCTATTTTGAGTCTGGAAACCCAGGAGCCTTCCAGACAAACCCTGTACATATGTTTAAATTGTATATGTTTTAAAATATGTATAATATGCTTTTAAAACCTTTTAAAATACATTTTGAAACCCCACGAAGTGGCTTGCCCTGATGAAAGCAGGACTAGAAAAGCTAAAGAGAGCCCGGAACCGGGGCACATGTCGAGCCCGGCACAGCAACTCTCGTGTTAGATCCATCCTCAGGATCTTGAACGTCCAAGTCCCTATTATCAGCAAAAATTGTTTGAAATCATCTCCGGAAGGTGAAAACAGAAGTGGACGACCACGTTGGCGAAGACCCAATGCAAGACGGAGTACTGATGCTATCAGACCCCGCACAAACCGTTCGTTTCGAACCTATCCTGAAGGAGTCAGAATTCAGTTTGGATTGGATCTGGACCATATATATCCAGATCCCAATCCAAACGTATGTGTGGATTTGGATTTGGATTTGGATCCAAAGATCCAATCCAATATCCACATCCATGGCCCACATCACCTTCTCATAAATGGAGGTGGGGCCCACTTGAAATTCGCGTGAGATTATGGGCATGAGAGAGAATGGGGAGGATAAGCATGAGGGAAATGTATTAAGCTTGACTTGTGTGTCAAGTTTGGGTTAATCATGTGGGTTAGCCTAATTAGTGTGGGTTTAAGCTTGTATGAGCCTACACCTAACCTAGGGCTGCACCAACATGATGCAATGAAGTCCATGGGTTATGCAAAGGGAGACTCCTAACCCAATCCTAAGCCAAAACCCTTAATCCTAGCCATTTACCCTAATCCCGGCCTAATCCTAGACTAATCACCTAACCCACTTCCCTAATCCCGACCTAATCCCAACCTAATCACCTAACCCACCTCCCTAATCCTTCCCTAAACCTAGCCTAATTCCCCTAATCCTAACCTAATCCTAGCCTAAACACCTAACCCACCTCACTAAACCTCACCCCAAAACCAACCCACCTAGCTAAGCCCTAAACCACTAAACCACCCCACCTAAACCCTAGCACACCATATCCCTAAAACCACCTAAAACAAAAAATCTGGTCCCCCTAAATATCTAGCCCACCTTATCACCACACCACCACCACCTAACCACTAAACCACCCTTTCAAAACCAGCCCAAACCGACTTTTGAAAAACCTATAAAACCCCCCCCTAGTGGGCGGGTTTTTCAACTTGAGCCCAGCCATTTTGGGCCAGCCGAGTCTTTTCTCACCCCTTGCTCTCTTCTCCCACCTGCACCACCACCACTTCCCGGCCAGCTCCACTCCACGCCGCCACCATCTCCCGGCCTGCATCATTCCACGCCCCCACAGTCGCCCGGCCAGCTCCACTCCTTCCACCCGGCTGCCTTCCTTGGACACCAGCCAACCTCCCTTGCCTCTCCGGTTAGTACCCTATCCTAACTCCACCCTATCTTCACTTCCCCCTCCACTCTCAGCCACCCATACCACCACAACCGCCCTGCCACCCTTCCCCATTCGGCCAGACACAACCCATTACACCACCCGCTGCCCTACCTTCCCATTAGTGACACCCCCTAACTATCCCAGCCACCTTACCTTTTTCCCTAGGACCTGCCCTTCCTCCCCTTTAACCATCCCTTAGCCAACACCCTAGCTAGCTCCCTCGCCATTCCTAAACACCCCTAGCTACCCCAGCCGGCCACCACCTAACCTGCCACCAGTCGGCCAGCCATAGCCAACTGCATCTAGCCACCCGCAGCCTCCCATCCTTTCCTTTAAACCATCCCCTAGTCACCCCTTAGCTCCACCTTCCCTAGGACCTGCCCCACGCCTTAGTGACACTCCCTAACCACTTCAGCCTCAGACACCACGGCAGCACCCTCCTAGCATCCGGCAAGCCCCAAGGCGCCACACCCGCGCTCCCTTGTCACCCGGCCAATCACACCCTTGCCGTGCCATTCCGAGGAGCTCCCTCTTGCAGCCCAAGGCGACGTCCAAGCCCAAGCTCAAGCAAGTCACCTCCGGACCAGCTATACGTACGTGCCTAACTCGGTCCTTATTTGTAGACTTGCTTAAGTTAAATTAAATTTGATACGGGGTTGTAATAACGGAGCATTGTCGCTTGTAATAACGTGGCTTGGCACACCCACACACACATGCACTTGAGCCTATCTCGCTCTTTGCTGCACACGATTTTGAACACACACGGGCCTAATCAGCCCTTAAGATATAAATTTATTTATATAATTTAAGTTGCGTGGGGTTTTGCTTAAGTTGTGTGTGTTGTCTTTCAATTCTCGCACTCACACACAATGAGCTTTCGCTCTTATTTGCAAGACCCAAGTAAGGGCTGTGCTGTATTTCCCTTGGGTTTAATTTCATGTCGTGTGTGTTGCCTTTCAATTCTCACACCCACACACATTGAGCTTCCGCTCTTACTCCCAAGACCTTAGTTAAGGCCATATTGCAATTTATATTTGGGTTTAATTTCATGTCGTGTGCGTAGTACTTCAATTCTCACACTCACACACATTGAGCTTTCGCTCTTACTCCCAAGACCTTAGTTAAGGCCATATTGCAATTTATATCTGGGTTTCATTTAAGTCGTGTGAGTTGTCTTTCAATATACACACAACACCCACGCAACACGTTGGCGACCTTCGGGCCCATATATATTATAAGTATTTCCCTTTCGGCTATGTCTTTAAGATTTGGGTTTTAAGGTTCAGCAGTGTGCGTAGTCTTTACATATATACACGGCACACACTTGCACTATTGAGCCTTTCCGCTCTTAAGATATAGCCATATTTCCCTTTTGCAATTTCCCTTCTGCAATTTCCCTTTTGCAATTTACATTTCAAGTCATTTCCCTTCCGCATTGTCTTTCAATTTCGGGTTTTCCCTTTGGAGTTGCGTGAGTTTGCATTGCATATACGCCATACCACGAGTTAGGACGCATATTGCATCAAAGCAAACCCCATACTCCCGCTCAAAATCGCCCCACTTAGGTTACGTGTTCATAACACACACCTAGTTGGCCCGAAAAGGGATAAAAAGAAAGACATAGGCACGTGCAAATCCACGTGAAATAAAATCTGAAAATCATACAAAAACAACCCGAATCAAACACCTCAAACACGTTTTTGTAGGTTCTCGTATTTCAAAAACTCGATTTTTAAGCGTACAGACTGACCCTTGCGCATCGGTGTAAGAAGGTCTGCGATGAAAAGAGCTTGCTTGCTCACAATCGCCACGTTGGAGTCAGATTTAAATTTCTCTTCCCTTTTTGCTTAATTAGAACTTAGACACAAGAAAAGATTCGCTTCAGGCCTAAGAACTAGGTGCAGAAACTTTCTGCGTCTACAGAATGCAATGAATGATGACGCTTCATGCTCATGCAAACATGCGCCTATCTTAATGTGTTTGGGCTTTGAATCACTCCCT
Source organism: Brasenia schreberi (assembly GCA_036023115.1). NCBI lineage: Eukaryota > Viridiplantae > Streptophyta > Magnoliopsida > Nymphaeales > Cabombaceae > Brasenia > Brasenia schreberi. Next base: position 13,082,532 of record JAYKKT010000078.1, on the reverse strand, counting down.
AGGTTAATCTCTATGTAATCCCCTCCTACTGAATATGAAGGTTTTTCAAAATCGAGAATTTTATGAAACTCGGGGAGCTCGAAAGTTGAATCCTCCTCCAGGAGAAGGGGATCCTCTTCCGGGCTTTGATCATTCTCGAGAGTATTGAATCCTAGGGAATTTGAACTTGATGTTTGAGTTTTGAAAACACCTGGTTTTTGACTTGGAATTTCAACGGGTTTCGAAGCGTTTGGTCTTGTTATGAAGACAACTTTCTTTTCGAAATCCTTGGCCTTTTCCAAACTTTTACCAGGAGCTGGTATATATAGGATTTTGTTTTTGGGTATTTCTAATTTTTCAATTTTTTTGGATTTTGCCAAAGCAAAGACACTTGGAGCTATACAAACAACAGTGTTTTTGGTTTTTGCACAAATTTCTAATGTTTTTGGTTTTTGAGGTTTTTCAAATTGTTTTTGAATTTCGAGATTTTTCATTTTTTTTTATTTTTGGTTTAAGAAGGGATCTTCCATCATACCTACAAAGGAAAACGCCACAAGTTAGACTCTAAATAAGAGGTCTAAATCGTAGGTTTCTGCTTCACTAGGTTCCGGGCACCCTTGACCAAGGTGGTCACAGGTGGGGGCTCGGGGGTATTTTGGGAGTATAGCCGATCCCATATCGGCTTGGGTTTGCCTTTGGCACTATGGGCACTAGGAGACCCTGGTTTTGTGCCCCTAGACTTTTGTATGGCATATATCCCATGTTCAATAGCATGTTCAACGATTTTCTATTTTTTGAAAAGTTTTGATATAGTTCGTGGTTCTGAAACTTGCTATCGTCTATGTTATGCTCATATGGCCTTTTGTCTAGGGGTTCTTTTAATAGGCGACTCTTGGCCTTACCTAGGATGGTTAGAGTTTTGAGTGGGCAAGCCTTGGGCTTTCCCTTGATGTATAAAACCTTCCTAGGCTTTGGAATGATGAGCTTGGGCGGCTCGACCAAGACTTGCCCCAGTTTGGCCTCGTAGGCTTGAGAACTCGACAAGCATGGGAAATTCTGTATTCCCTGAAGCTGAGGGTGACTCTCACCAAGAATTACCACGACTTGATCCTCAAAGGGGATTTTGACACAAATATGGAAGATGAACGGCACAGCACGCAGGCTGTGTATCCAGGGCCTTCCCAGCAATAGGTTATAGTGGGGGTGGATGTCCAAGACATGGAACACCCCTATGTGAGCTATCCCCCCATTTCCATGGGTAATTCTATAGATCCTAAGGGTCTAGACGCACTCCCATCGTATCCAGTGATTACGATGGGGCTTGGGTTCACGAAGGTCAAGGTGACTCCGATTTGATACGCCACGTGGAGCGGAAGGATGTTAAGACCTCCTCCCCCATCAACTAGGCACCTGTCCAGAGAATGGTGATTCAATACCACCTCGATATGCAGGGCCTGGTTGTGGGATTCATAGGGTCTTTCGATATCCTCTTCCGAGAATACGATGGGTGTTTTTGCACCTATAGATCCCACTTGGGTTGACAAGGACTCAGGGGTTATGTTTGAGCTAACCTTGGCCCTTTCTAGAATTTTCTCTAAAACAAGTCTATGCCTAGGCGAGGTTTGTATCAGCTCTAGGATGGACATGTTAATTAGAATCTTTGAAAGATGATTTTCAAAATCATACAAGGTTAAAACAACTTTGCCTTTGTCCGTTTTTAGCGAAATCCCAGGAACACTGACCACTTTTTTAGCACTTTGCAGATGTGGGGGTTGATAGATCCTTCCGGACCTAGTCACTTCCCCCACGATCAACCTAGGGCTCGCGCCTATGATGGCTCTATTTGTGTGCTTTGAAGCACCTTGGATTTGTAAAATAGGTTTAACCCGGGGCGGGCCTTTAGGCACTCCCCGGATCACTACTTGGGTGATTTTCCTATGAAGGATGAGAGATGGTGCACAAGTAGAAAACCCAAAATGACATGCATGCGCTAGACTCTTTGAAATCGTTAAAGCACATAACTCTTTGCCCTTCCCACTGGTACTTGCGTGGTTGGGGAAGGGTTCTTTCAAAATAGCTTGGGTAGACTCTGGTTCCTCAGTGACCTAGAGCCGGCCCTGGTCTATCAAGTTCTCGATTTTATTAAGTAGGGAGAAACATTGTTTTGTATCATGGCCTTTGAGCCGATGATACTTGCAAAATCGATTTAGAAACCTCCCTTTGGAAGTGGTTCCCTCGGGAATCTCAGGGAGTTCGATCATTCCTTGGGCAAGTAGGAGGTTTAGGATCTCCTACATAGGTTGCCCCAGTGGAGTATACTCCCATTTTTCAAAAGGTTTTTGTATTTTTTTGTCTTTTTTATTTTCAAAACTCTCAAAATTTTTGGAAGTGCTCGCCGGGCTTGGATCCACTTGGATGTTTGCAACTTTGTGGGGTTTTGCCCCTTTGTCCATTGTGGGTAACCCGTAAGTTCCGGGTTTTTCCAAGCAAGTTTTTGAAACAACACTCCCTTTCCACAAGTGATCGTAGATGCCTTTCTTCAAATTTGTTTCAAAAAGGGATGCCTTTTTAATCAACTTGTGGAAAGTCGAGATTTCATGTAGGGAGATAAGGGTTTTTAACCCACTTTTGAAATTATCCAGGATGAGCATTACTGCACACCCTTCGGATATTGGTTCTCTTACTTGCCCCGGGAGGGACCTCCATCGAATGTGAAATGCAAAGCCAAAGCACTGACAAAGCCTTCAAAAATCCAAGCCTAAGTGTAAACACCCAAAATCCCATGACTTTCTAAAAACATACCTGGTTTACAAAAGAAGCCCCAAAGGGCCATTCTGAGTCTGGAAACCCAGAAGCCTTCTAGAAGCCCTGTACATATTCAAAAAAACCTGTACATATTCAAAAACATGTACATACTGTTTTAAACTCTGTACATATTGCTTTTAATCTTTTAAATAGTGTTTTGAAGCCCTTTATCAAATCATGAGTTTTGAAACCCGGGCTAAGCCCCATTTTCCCAAAAGCCAAAGGCGAACAGGTGGAGCATGCGAAGACGACACCTGATCCAGAAACAGCCCAGCACTACCTTATATCATCTCACACTTCACACCCCACCGCCATTAGCCTTAGCACCCGTGATCACTTTCCTAGCCAACCCCGGCCGAACCTATCCTAGTTAACACTCCGCACCATACCATACACCACCTATCCATCCGTGACCCATCCTAGTCTAGCATCCCCTACTCTAACCACACCATACCACACACCATGCCATATCCCATCCGCAGCCACCTTACCCATCCCTTACCCAACCAAACCCGCCACCCTTTAGTGTCGTGAACCTCATCCCTCAAGCCTAACCTCACGCTTAAGGGCTACGTTCAGCCACCTTTTGCTTCAAGTTTCAAGGAAGACTCTCCAAGCAAACTCGTGAAGATTGGAGTGGACAAACATCCGAATCATGTAAGTGTTTTAATTCGGTATTTCATATCTCCTTTCTACGCTTTGATTCAATTTGGATACGGGGTTGTATTAACGGAGCCTTGTCTCCCCCCGATTGTAATAACTTGGTTTGCTACACGAAGCACACATGCCTTAGCTCTTACTCATACACAAGCACCCACGTGCACCATTGAGCCTTCGCTCTTTACTCTTAAGACTCTAGTAAGAGCTGCGTGAGTTTGTCTTCATTTTTATACGAAACAGTGTTTTTCCCTCAACAAAATAGAGAACTTGATAGCAGAAGGCCGGCTCCAGGTCACTGAGGAACCAGAGCCTGCCCAAGCTATCTTTAAAGAACCCTTCCCCAAGCACGCAAGTACCAGTGGGAAGGGCAAAGAGGTATGTGCTCTCACGATTTCGAAGAGTCTAGCGCGTGCATATAAGTCTGGTTTCTCTACTTATGCATCTACTCTCATACTTCATAAGAAATCCGCCTAAGTAGTCATTCAGGGACCACCAAGAGTTCCATCCCCGGTTAAACTAGTTTTGAAAATTCAAGGTGCTCCAAAACACTCAATTAGAGCCATGCTAGGTGCGAACCCTAGGTTGATCGTGGGGGAGGTGATCCAGAAGGATCTATCAACCCCCAAATCTGCAAAATGCTAAAAAAGTGGTCAGTGTACCTAGCCCTTCAAAAGCACGTATTCCTAGAGTTTCGCCGAAAGCGGACACAGGAAAAGTCGTTTTAAACTTGAATGATTTCGAAAACCATCTTTCAAATATTCCCATTAACATGTCCATCCTAGAGCTGATACAAACTTCGCCTAGGCATAGACTCGTGTTAGAGAAAATTCTAGAAAGAGCCAAGGTTAGCTCGAACATAACCCCAGAATCCTTGTCCAACCAAGTGGTGTTCATAGGAGCGAAAATGCCATTCGTGTTCTCGGAAGAGGATCTAGAAAAACCCTACGAGTCCCACAACCAGGCCCTACGTATCGAGGTGGTTTTGAATCACCACTCTCTGGATAGGTGCCTAGTCGATGGGGGAGGAGGGCTCAATATCCTTCCACTTCACGTAGCTTACCAAATCGGAGTCACCTTGATATCCGTAAGCCCAAGTCCCATCGTAATCACAGGATACGACAGGAATGCGTCAAGACCCCTAGGATCCATCGAACTCCCCATGGAAATGGAAGGGATAGCACACATGGGGGTGTTCCTTGTCTTGGACATCCACCCCCACTATAACCTATTGTTGCGAAGGCCCTGGATACACAGCCTGTGTGCTGTGCCATCCACCTTCCATAGGTGTGTCAAAATCCCTTTCGGGGACCAAATCGTAGTGATCCAAGGTGAGAGCCACCCACAGCTTCAGGGAATCATGAATTCCCCCTGCTTGTCGAGTTTCCAGGACCATGAGGCCAATGTGGGGCAGACCTTCGTCGAGACACCAAAGCTCACACTTAAAATCCCTAGGAAGGTCGTGTATGTCTAAGGGCTGCCCAAGGCTGGCCCCCTCAAAACCCTGACCATCCCAGGAAAGGCCAAGAGTCGCCCATTTCCAAAACCCCTAGACAAAAAGACTTATGTGCATAACATAGACGACAGCAAGTTCCAGGACCACGACCTGTATGAAAATTTTTCTAAAAACAAAAAGTCGTGGAACATGCTGTTGAATATGGGGTATGTACCATACAAGAGTCTAGGGGCACAAAATCAGGGTCTCGTAGAGCCCATATGGCCCAAGGCAAACCCAAGCCGATATGGGATCGGCTATACTCCTAGTATACCACCAGAGCCACCCCCTGTGACCACCTGGGTCAAGGGTGCCCTGGAGCCTACCCAAGTAGAAACCTACGATTTAGATCTCTTGTTTAGAGTCTAACCCGTTGCGTTTTCCTTTGTAGGTATGATGGAAGATCCCTTTCAAATTAAAAAAACAAAAAAATTAGAAAAACTCAAAATCCAAAAACATTTCAAAAAATTGCAAAAGCCAAAAATACTTGAAAATGAAAAACTCGAAAAAAAGTGGTTTGTATAGTTCCCAAAATTCTCTCTTTACAAAAACACAAAAAAATAAAAAATCTACAAAATTCCAAAAATGTTTTGTATATAGCTGCTCCTGGTAAAAACTTGGAAAAAGCCAAGGATTTCGAAAGGAATCTTCATAACAAGAGCAAAAATTTCGAAACCCGTAGAAACCCCAAGTCAAAAACCAGGTATTTTCAAAATCCATGCATCAAATTCCCTAGGATCAATAGACCTCAAGAATGATCAAAGCCCGGAAGTGGATCCCTTGAGGAAGATCCCACTTCTGAGCTCCCAGAATTTCATAAAATTCTCGATTTTGAAAAACCCTCGAATTCAGTAGGAGGAGATTTCATAGAGATAAACTTAGGGAGTGATTCAAAGCCTAGACACATTAAGATAGGCGCATGTTTGCATGAGCATGAAGCATCATCATTCATTGCATTTCTGAAAACCTATATCATGTGTTTGCATGGACATATGAAGACATGCCAAGTATAGACCCAAGAGTCGTAGAGCACTGTCTTCCCCTAGATTCGGATTCGACATAAAGCAAAAGCTTAGAAAGATTCATTCGAACGTGCATGCACAGGTTAAAGAGGGTTTAGAAGATTTGCTAAAAGCCGGTTTTATAAAACCCACTGTGTATTCTGATTGGTTGTCAAATTTTGTTGTAGTTCGAAAATCCAATGGAAAAATTCGAATATGCATCGATTTCAGAAACCTAAACAAAGCCACTCCAAAGGATAACTTTCCTTTACCTAACATTGATTTGATAGTCTATAGTACTGCAAATCATGAAATGTTTTCATTCATGGATGGCTATTCAGGATATAATCAAATCAAATTAGCCCCAAGAGATCAGGCTAAAATTGCTTTCACAACACCCTGGGGCACGTACTGCTATACAGTCATGCCCTTTGGTTTGAAAAATACCGGCGCCACCTACCAAAGAGCTATGACTACGATCTTTCACGATCAGATTCATGAGCTCGTAGAGGTATTCGTGGATGATCTCTTGGCTAAGTCAAAAAGTCGATGCACTCATCTCGAATGTTTGCAAAAGATTTTCGAAAGGCTTAGGCTTTTCAAAGTAAAGCTAAACCCTCAAAAATGTGTGTTCGGAGTAGAATCCGGGAAGCTTTTAGGATTTATGGTGAACCAAAGGGGCATTGAAGTCGACCCCTCTAAGTGTAGAGCCATCATCGACATGACTCCACCCTCCAATCTCACGCAAATTCGTAGCCTCCAAGGTCGTCTACAATCCATTCGCAGGTTTATTTCAAACCTTGCAACTAGATGCGAACCCTTCAACAAGCTTTTGAGAAAAGGGACAATTTTTATGGGATGACAATTGCCAAAAATCTTTTGAAAGATTAAAAGCATACTTAGTTAATCCCCCTGTTTTAAACCCTCCAAAGCAAGGAAAACCTCTTCTGCTTTGCATTTCTGTGCATGCGAATGCTTTTGGGTGCCTTGTTAGCTCAATACGAGGATGATACCCACAAGGAGTATGCCATCTATTTCATTTCGAAAACTCTCTTGGCTTATGAAACGAATTATCAAGCCATGGAGAAGACGTGCCTGGCCTTGGTATGGGCCTGCCAAAAATTTCGATACTACTTCCTAGATCACGAGATCTGGATAGTGTCCAAGCTTGACCCAATCAAGCACTTGTTCGAAAAACCCATCCTCAAGGGTAGGTTGGGCAAATGGCAACTCCTCTTAGTGGAGTATGACTTAAAATACCATCACCAGATCTCCATTAAGGGGCAAGCCCTAGCAGACTACGTTACTGATGCGTATCCCACACTTGATGAAATGCCTGATCAAGGCATATTGATAAACCAATTTCAAAACCACATTTTGGAAAATTCTTTTGAAAACCAAGTGTAGAAAATGTACTTCGATGGGGCACGAAACTAAAGAGAGGCTGGCGCCGGGGTCATCCTCATATCCCCTGAAAAGGGAGAGATACCCATAGCCATTCGCCTAGATTTCGAGTGTTCCAACAACATAGGCGAGTATGAAGCACTCATACAAGGCTTAAAAATTTTGAAAACTCTAGGGCATCATGCATTGAGGTCTTTGGAGATTCATTACTCGTTATAAACCAAGTTTTAGAAATTTTGAAAAGCTTCTTCCATATCACGAGTTGGCCACTCGATTGGTCGAATCCTTCCAATCGTGCACACTCACACATGTAGGAAGAGAGGATAATGGCATTACCGACGCCCTCTCATCCTTGGGTTCAGCCCTAAGGGTCGATCCCGCTTTGGGAACCCAATCCTTAGAAATATGGCATGCACTCCATCCACACACGATTTGGAAATTTGCCAAAACAACCCAAATTCTGAGAAAAAACCTTGGTTTTATGACATAAAGTGTTTTCTAGAAAATGAGGGATTTGCTGAAAATGCCACATCCAAGGATAAGGCATTCATCCAGAAAATTTCTACCCAATATGCGATTTTGGGTGGGGTTTTGTACAAAAAGGTTTTTACCGGCATCTTACTAAGGTGTGTCAACCTAGAGGAGGCTAGGATTATAATGCATGAATTCCACGATGGAGAATGTGGAGGTCATGTTAATGCCAATATGATGGCAATGAAAATACTTAGAGCGGATTATTTTTGGTCCACTCTGAAAAAAGATTGCCATGATCATGTTAAGAAGTGTCATCCATATCAAGTGCATGGGCACGCCATTCATATCCCCTCATCTTCATTTTATTCTGTGGTCAGCCCCTGTCCATTTACCATGTGGGCGTTTGATATTGTAGGACGAATATTTCCAAAGGCATCGAATGGGCAAAGGTTCATTTTAGCAGCCACTGAATACTTTTCCAAGTGGGTCGAAGCCACCTCCCTGACCAATGTCCAGGGGCAACATGTGGTGGCTTTCATTAGGAAAAATATCTTGGCTCGATTTGGAGTTCCAAGAGACCTTGTGTCCGATAATGGCACCCCATTCAAAAATGAGCGGATGGTCAAGTTGTGCAACACCTATGGCATAACTCACCACTTCTCATCGCCTTACTACCCTCAAGGCAACGGCCAAGCTGAAGCCACCAATAAGACTCTCATTAGCATTATTGAGAAAACTTTAAAGAAGGGTAGGACGTGGCATGAGAAGCTGGATGAAGCCTTATGGGCTTATAGGACTTCCATCCGAAATCCCACAAATGCCACACCATTTGAGTTGGTCTATGGCACAAACACCATTCTCCCCATTCATACAAGGTTGCATTCATTCCATACATCCATTGCACTCGACCTCCCCTAGAGACGCTTCAGCATGCTAGGATGGCCGAACTAGATTTGTTAGATGAGAGGCGACTCCTTGCTATGGATCATGCTCATGCATACCGGCAAAGGATAGCCCGACACTATGAGAAACATATGAAACCTCTCGACTTTGAAGTGGGAGATCTCGTTTTGAAAATCATCCACTATCGTGGCCCACATCCACTTGGAAAGTGGCGGCCCAAGTGGGATGGCCCTTATGTTGTGCGTGGAACCACCACAAACAACTCTTATTGGTTGATCGATGTAGAAGGTAGGAATTTAGCAGATCCTATCAATATTCAATACTTAAAGAAGTATCATGTGTAGGGTCTAAGTTAAATTCCCATTTTCGAAAATATTTTAGGGAGATTTACTTTGAAACTTCGAAAGAAAGGATCAATGGAGAATTGTGTGACCCTGAATGAGAGAATCAACACTTGCGAAAAAGTGGAGTTTTTCAAAATACGTGGTTGCATTTTCAAAATTCTTCTTCTTACAAAGAAAGTCCTAGTTCAATATAGCAAGATACTTGCAAGTAGTGCGTGCTATTTCTAAATAGGCTGATCTGGAATGGATCGAGTACGACCTTTGGATAAGTCCTCCCCTCTTCTCTTCTCCTTCCAAAAGGAAAATATGGCAAAAAACAAAGGGAAATCCCTACCAAAATCTCTTTCCCAAAGAAAGAAAGCTGAATCCCAAAAATAGAAAATCGATTCTTCTATGGAAAAGAGGGAATAAAGAAAAAATACTCCCGAAGGGAGACCCTCTATGAAAAAAAGAAAGAAAAAGCACAAAAGCTCAAAAAGAGCAGTTTTTCGCCTCTCTGCCTCAAACCTCGGGATGCTTCAGAAGGTACTGTGGTATCTCTTCCCCATCCCTGCGATTTATCCCAAGAAAACATGGTTCATTTTGAGGAGTCCTAAAGTAAAAATAGGATTTACTTGAATTTCATTTTGTTTGAGAATTCGACGTTTTGAGTAAGGCGTAGGAATTTTGAAATTTAGCTTGTTTTCTTATAAAACCTCCGCTAGATTAGCGGGTGTAAGACTCAAGTAAAGGCAAACACAAGGAGCCAAAGGTCCGTAGGATCGAGGCTAAAAGCAGTTTCCCTCTTATAAATAGATTCTGAAAACTCGAACATCGAGCAACATAAGGCCCGCTCACTTGAAGCAGCTGGTCTTCATAAGTCTCAAAAGTTCAACCATACCATCTGGTCTCTAGGAGGTCGCCCTTCTTGGCGTCTCATCCATGTCATGCACTTGCATATTCACGCATGAACACTTCATAACATGATCCCCATTTAAGCCCTCATCCCTCAAACCTAACCTAGACTTAACCCTTCTCACCCAAAATCACACCCACTTCACCTAGCCGACCTCACCTAGCTGGACCACCTAGACCCTAACCAACTAGCCCTAAGCTAAGCTTAATCCACCTAACTAAGCCCCAAACCACTAACCCAGCCCACCTAACCGACCTACCCTAAACCATGTCCCAGCCCACCTAAATGAAAATATCTAGCCCACCATATCCCAGCCCACCAAAAGGAAAAATATCTGGCCCAACCCAACCGACCTAGCTCCCTTATCCCAGCCACCAATCCCTATCCTATATAAACCCCCCTCCTTCACCTGTGGGTTTTCCTCTTGGCTTCTTCTTGGCTCTTCATGCCCCCTTCACTCCCGGGACACTCTCTTCATGCCCTCGGGACTAGCTGGACACCCTTCACTCTCGGGACTCCCTTGATTCGGCCAGGACCTGCTGCACCCGCCACCTTCTTCCACCCGGCCACCAGCAGCTCCATCCTTCCCGGCCACCCGCATCCGCCACCCAACACCTGCCGCCTCCTTCCCAGTTAGTACCAGTTCCCCTTCCACCTGTTGGACACCCCACCTCCCTTCTACCCGACCAACACAACCTGCCATCCAACATCTGCCCCAGCCAACACCACCTGCCCTACTTCCATCCACCCAGCCGAGCACTCCCATCCACCTGTCACCCTTAGTCGCCCAATTTCCAGCACGCCTTCACCATTCCCCAACTCCTTCACTTCCAGCCGAGCCCTACCTGTCCCCAACCTCACCCCAACTCCTAGCCCCACACCTTAGCCCAGCCTACCTTCCCTAAAACACCTTAATATCCACTGGCCATCACTCCTACCAGCTGCGACAAGCTGCCTAAGGGACTCCTCTTGGCTGCCCAAGGCGGATCACAAGGCCAAGTCCTCGCAAGTTGAAGATGGACCAGCTACATGTGAGTGCCTAAACTTGGTCCATTATATGAACTTGCTTTATATTCAATTAAATTTAGACATGGGGTTGTAATAATGGAGCGTAGTCTCCTCCCAAGATGTAATAACTTGGTTTGACACACAAGCACCCACGTGCACTTGAGCCTTTCCGCTCTTAGTTGCACACACACGGGCCTTGACAGCCCCTAAGATATAATTTTATTTATATAAGTTCAGCTGCGTGTGTTTACATTTAAGTCGTGGGTGTTGTCTTTCAATTCCACACTCACACACATTGAGCTTTCGCTCTTACTCCCAAGACTCTAATAAGAGCCATATTGCAATTTAATTTGGGGTTTTCATTAAAGTTGTGTGCGTGGTCTTTCAATTCTACACTCACACACATTGAGCTTTCGCTCTTACTCCCAAGACCCTAATAAGGGCCATATTGCAATTCAATTTGGGTTTTACATTCTGTAAACATCCCAAAATCCCACGATTTTCTCAAATTACTTGGTTTTGCAAAAACTGCCCTAAAGGGCTATTTTGAGTCTGGAAACCCAGGAGCCTTCCAGGCAACCCTGTACATATGTTTGAATCATATATGTTTTGAAAATATATACATACAGTTTTAAAACCTTTAAAAAGGTATTTTGAAACCCCGAAAAGCAACTTGGCCTGATGAAAGCAGGACCGAAGAAGCGAAAGAGAGCCCGGAATTGGAGCATATTTCAAGCCCGATACATCAACTCTCGTATCAGAATCATCCCCAAAATCTCGGACATCCAAGCCCCTCTTATCAACAAGCTTGTTAAAATGATCTCCGGAAGGTGAAAAGAAGAGCGGACGACAATGTTGGCGAATACCCAACGCAAGACAGAGTACTGATGCTGTCAGGCCCCGCACAAACCGTCCGTTTCAAAATACCATGAAGGAGTCAGAAAATCAGATTTGGGCCTGATTTAGACCATATATATCCAGATCCAGACCCAAACATGCATTTGGATTTGGATCCAAAGATCCAATCCAATATCCACATCCATGGCCCACATCACCTTCTCATAAATGGAGGTGGGGCCCACAAAGAATTCATGTGAAAAGCTTGGGAGAGAGAGAGTGGGATGATAAAGTATGAGTGAGACAGTTGGTGGGCTTGACTTTTGTGTCAAGTTTTGGGTTAATCATGTGAGTTTAGCCTAAGAGTGTGGGATTAAGCTTGTATGCACCTACACCTAACCTGGGGCTGCACCAACATGCGGCAACTAGGTCCATGGATCAAGGCCAAGGGGATGCTCCTAAACCTAGCCCTAAGCTAACCCACCTCACCTAGCCACTCCCCCCTAAACCTGACCCAATTCTAGCCACCCTCACCCAAAACCACCCCAAACCATACCTAGCCGACCTCACCAAGCTCACCCCATCTAACTAGACCACCTAGACCCTAGCTAGACTAAACCTAATCCCACCTTAACCCACCTAATTAGACCCTAACCCTAAAATCCCAGCCACCCTAACCGACCTACCCAAACCACCCACCTAGCCGACCTACCCAAACCACCCCACCACCAGCCCACAACATCCTAAATATCTACCCCAAAACCACCCCAACCCACCCCAGCCCATGCCTATAAAAACCTCCCTTTTGGGGCGGGGTTTGGGCTATCTTGGGCATCTCTCAGCCCCCTCTCTCCTCTCTCACCTGCCCTCTCTTCCATCCCACTTGACTCCCATTCTCCACCAGCTGCGCCACCTTCACCGCCACTCCACCCGGTTGCATTTCCACTCGGCTGCCACACCTACACCCCACCCGACTACACCCTTCCACCCGACTACCACCTTCTTCCAGCTGCCACCTCCGGCCACCCCCACAGCAACCACACCCGGTTAGTACCCCCATCTCAGCCCTATCTAACCTCTCTTCCTCTCCCCTTCTTACCCAGCCACACACCCCTCAACCTGCCACAACCTAGCTAACACCCGAACCTGCCCCAACTCGCTCAACATCCCCATTTGCTGCAAATACCATCCGACCTTCATCAAGGCGCCCACTCGGCTAAGACCCTACTTGGCGCCCACCCGCATCCAAGGAGCTCCCCTTCAGCTCTCCAAGGTGACTCACTTGGCCAAAGCCAAGCAAGTTACACCTGGACTAGCTCTACGTAAGTGCCTAACTCGGTCCTTGTTATGAACTTGCTTACATTTGATTAAATTTGATACGGGGTTATAATAATGGAGCGTTGTCTCCCCCCGCTTGTAATAATGTGGTTTGGCACACCCACACACACGTGCACTTGAGCCTATTCCGCTCTTAGCTGCACACATTTCTAGCACACACACGGGCCTAATCAGCCCTTAAGATATAGCTATACGTATATAATTTAAGTTGCGTGGGATTTGTTTAAGTTGTGTGCGTTGTCTTTCAATTTACACACTCACACACATTGAGCTTTTGCTCTTACTCCTAAGACCATAGTCAAGGCCTATTGCAATTATATTTGGGTTTAATTTCATGTCATGTGCGTAGTACTTCAATTCTACACTCACACACATTGAGCTTTCTCTCTTATTCCCAAGACCTTAGTCAAGGCCTATTGCAATTTCCCTTTTGTTTTCTAATTTTTCAAAATTTTTTGAAGTGCTCGCCGGACCTGGATCCACCCGGACATTGGCGATTTTGTGGGGTTTTGCCCCTTTGTCCATCGTGGGTAGCCCATAAATGATGGGCTTCTCCAAGCGGGTTTTTGAAATGGTACTTCCTTTCCATAAGTGATCGTATATCCCCTTTTTCATGTTGGTTTCGAAAATGGATGCTTTTTTTATCAACTTATGGAAAGTTGAGATTTCGTGAAGCGAGAGAAGGGTCTTTAGCTCGTTTTTAAAATTATCTAGGATGAGCATGACTGCGCATCCTTCGGATATTGGCTCTCGCACTTGCCCTAAAAGGGACCTCCATCGAATAATGAAGGCATGTACGTCTTCGTTCATGCCTTGCTTTGTATCCCTTAAAGTATTTAAAGTCGGCGTGACTTCTATGTTATGTGCAAATCTTTGCATAAAGCAGTTCGCTAACTCTTCAAAAGTAGTGAACTGGCTTAGAACGTAGAAAGCCAGCCATTTGGCAGTTGTGCCTTTAAGGGATAGAGGGAACCAATACACCCATTTCATCGAGTCCTTTTTTTTTCTTATGGGCTCGACGTGAGAAAAGTTGCAAGTGAGACCTAGGGTCTCCCATGCCATCATACCGATGGAAGTTCGGTATTTCATCGTCACTGTCTGTTTCATAATTCATAGGTAGGAAATTAGACAGGGCGTAACTCCTTTTCTCTTTATTTTGCCCTTTCAGCAACTGTTGTAGGGCTTTACGGTCCTTTTGTGTGAAGGACTCGTGGTATTGGTTGCCTTCGATTACGGAGGCCTCTTTATTTTTGCGAGGTTTTTCAGTTTTTTTCTTGGCCTTTTGTTCACCATTCGATGAACATGAATCCCCTGCGTCAGCCTCTTGCCTAAGAGCATCGATTTTGGCCTCAAATTCCCTTCTCAAATCTTCTATCTCTTCTAGTTTGATTTTATTTTTCAAAACCCTCCTAGAATGAGAACTTGATGCGCATGAGCCTTGGCTCGACACTTCACTTGGGTTTGATTTTGACATGCTTTCAAGCTTTCATAAATCCTACGTATGAAGTAAAATAAAAAGAGTTAAAAATAACACCTTTGGAAAATATTTTCGCAAGGTTTCTAAGATGACTCGATTTTCAAAAGACCCACGTCCCACCGGGCGTGCCAAATCCTGTAGACGCTAGAAAATCCTCGCTTCTGATTCTTAAGCCTGAAGCGAATCTTTTCGTGTGTCTAAGTCCTATTTAAGCAAAAGGGCATGCCAGCTAGCTTGCTCAAGCTAGCGAAGAGATATTTTGAAATCTGACTCCTAACTTGGCGACTGTGAGCAAGGAAGCTCTTTTCGTCGCAGACCTTCTTCCACCGATGCATAAGGGTCAGTCTGTACGCTTAGAAAATCGAGTTTTAAATATGAGAACCTACGAAAATGTTTGAGGTGTTTGATTCGGGCTGTTTTTTTGTATGATTTTCAAGTTTTATTTCAAGTGGATTTGCACGTGCCTATGTCTTTCTTTTTATCCCTTTTCGGGCCAACTAGGTGTGTGTTATGAACACGTGACCTAAGTGGGGCGACTTTGAGCGGGAGTGTGTGGTTTGCTTTGATGCAATATGCGTCCTAACTCGTGGTATGGGGTATGTGCAATACAAACTCACGCAACTCCAAAGGGAAAAACTGAATTGAAAGACAATGCTGAAAGGAAATGACTTGAATGTAAATTGCAAAAGGGAAATTGCAAAAGGGAAATATGGCTATATCTTAAGAGCGGAAAGGCTCAATTGTGCAAGTGTGTGCCGTGTATATATGTAAAGACTACGCACACTGTTGAACCTTAAAACCCAAATCTTAAAGACATAGCCGAAAGGGAAATACTTATAATATATATGGGCCCGAAGGTCGCCAACGTGTTGCGTGGGTGTTGTTTGTATATTGAAAGACAACTCACATGACTTAAATGAAACCCAAATATAAATTGCAATATGGCCTTAACTAAGGTCTTGGGAGTAAGAGCAAAAGCTCAATGTGTGTGAGTGTAGAATTGAAGTACTACGCACACGACATGAAATTAAACCCAAATATAATTGCAATAGGCCTTGACTAAGGTCTTGGGAGTAAGAGCGAAAGCTCAATGTGTGTGAGTGTATAATTAAAATACTACGCACACGACATGAAGTAAAACACCCAAGGGAAATGATAGCACAGCCCTTACTAGGGTCTTGAAAATAAGAGCGAAAGCTCAATCTGTGTGAGTGTGAGAATTGAAAGACAACACACACAACTTAAGCAAAAACCCACGCAACTTAAATTATATAAATAAGTCTATATCTTAAGGGCTGGTTAGGCCCGTGTGTGTTTAAAATCGTGTGCAGCTAAGAGCGGAATAGGCTCAAGTGCACGTGTGTGTGGGTGTGCCAAACCACGTTATTATAAGCGGGGGGAGACAAAGCTTCGTTATTACAACCCCGTATCAAATTTAATTAGGCTTAAGCAAGTCTATAAACAAGGACCGAGTTAGGCACTTACGTATAGCTGGTCCAGGCGTGACTTGCTTGCGCTTGGGCTGGTGTGTCGCCCTGGGCTGCAAGAGGGAGCTCCTTGGAAGGGCGCGGCAAAGGAGGGTGCTGGCTGAACGGCAAGGGTGCTGCGCGGGTGGCGCCTTGGCGCTAGCCGAACGGAGGGGGTGATGCTGCCTGGGGCTAGGGTAGTTAGGGGGTGCTTAGGAAAGGAAAGGGAGCTAGGGTGTGTCACTATGGTGTGGGGGTTGTCTAAGGGAAAGATAAGGTGGCGGGTGACTAGCTAGGAGCTGTCTAAGGGAGAGGTAAGGTGGCGCGTGGTGCAGTCGGGTAGAGGTTGGCCGAATGGATGAAGTGGAGGCTGGGCTAAGGAAGGGTGGTGGATGGTGGCTAAGAGTGGAGGGGGAGTGAAGAGAGGGTAGTGTTATGAGGGGGTACTAACCGGAGGATGGCTGGAAGTTGGAGGTGATACGGGTGGCGAGATGCAGCCGAATGGTGGAGAGGATGCAGCCGGATGGTAGGGATGGCGCTGGCCGGGGATGGTGGTGGCGTGGAGTGGAGCTGGCTGGGTTCCAAAGGTGGAGCAGGTGAGAGAAGAAGGAAAGGGATGAGAGAGGAGAGGGGGCTCGGCTGGCCCAATGAAGCTTGAAAAACCCGCCCACTAGGGGGGAGGTTTATAGCCTTTTGATGGGGTCGATTGGGCTGGTTTTCGGGGGCTGGTTTAGGGGTAAGGTGGTGGTGGTTTGGGGATAAGGTGGGCCAGATATTTAGCTTAGGTGGTTTTAGGGATATGGTGTGCTAGGGTTTAGGTGGGGTGGTTTAGTGGTTTAGGGCTTAGCTAGGTGGGTTGGGCTTAGGGTGAGGTTTAGTGAGGTGGGTTGGGTGTTTAGGCTAGGATTAGGGTGAGGTTAGGGGGATTAGGCTATGTTTAGGGGAGGATTAGGGAGGTGGGTTAGGTGATTAGGTTGGGATTAGGGAAGGATTAGGGAAGCAGGTTAGGTGATTAGGCTAGGATTAGGCTGGGATTAGGGCAAATGGCTAGGATTAGAGGGTTTAGCTTAGGATTAGGTTAGGAGCATCCCTTTGCATGGCCCATAGACCTAATTGCATCATGTTGGTGCAGCCCTGGGTTAGGTGTAGGTTCATATAAGTTTAAACCCACACTCATTAGGCTAATCCCACATGATTAACCCAAAACTTGACACACAAGTCAAGCTTAACACATTTCACTCATTTAATCCTCCCCATTCTCTCTCATGCCCAAGATTTCATGTGAATTTCAAGTGGGCCCCACCTCCATTTATGAGGTGATGTGGGCCCTGGATGTGGATATTGGATTGGATCTTTGGATCCAAATCCACATATATGTTTGGATTGGGATCTAGATATATAAGGTCCAAATCCAATCCAAAGCTGAATTATGACTCCTTCAGGGTATGTTCGAAACGAACGGTTTGTGCAGGGCCTCACAGCATTAGTACTCCGTCTTGCGTTGGGTCTTCGCCAACATGGTCGTCCGCTTCTGTTTTCACCTTCCGAAGATCACTACGAATGATTAGTTTGATAACAGGGGCTTAGATGTTCGAGATTCTGGGGATGAATCTAACACGAGAGTTGATGTGCCGGGCTTGACATGTGCTCCGGTTCCGGGCTCTCTTTTGCTCTTCTGGTCCTGCTTTCATCAGGCCAAGTCGCTTTGTGGGGTTTCAAAACATCTTTTAAAATGTTTTAAAACTATATTATACATATTTTAAAATATATATAGTTTAAAGCATATGTACAGGATTTGCCTGGAAGGCTCCTGGGTTTCTGGGTGTTTACAATATACTCAAAATAGCCCTTTGGGACTGCTTTTACAAAACCAGGTTATTTGAGAAATTCGTGGGATTTCTGGGTGTTTACAATATGCACGACACACACTTACACAATTGAGCCTTTCTGCTCTTAAGATATAGCCATATTTCCCTTTTCCAATTTACCTTACGCAATTTCCCTTATGCATTGTCTTTCAATTTCGGGTTTTCCCTTGGAGTTGTGTGAGTTTGCATTGCATATTCGCCATACCACGAGTTAGGAGGCATATTGCATCAAATCAAACCCCATACACCCGTGCAAAAATCGCCCAACTTAGATCACTTGTGCGCACACCTAGTTGGCCTAAATAACATAAAATTTAAAGACATAGGCACGTGCAAATCCCACGTGAAATAAAATCTGCAACAATACAAACAAAACCCAATCAAACACTTTGTACATTTTCAAAGAGGTTCAAAATCGACTTTGCTAAGCATACTGACCCTTGCGCATCAGTGCAAGAAGGTTTGCGACGAAAAGAGCTCACTTGCTCACAGGCGCCCCAAACGAGTCAGATTTTCAAAACTTATTTCGCTTGCTTGAGTAAGCTAGCTGGCACGCCCTTTTTACAAAAACGAACTTAGATACATGAAAAGGTTCACTTCACGCCTAAGAACCAGGAGTGAGAATTTTCCGTGTCTACAGGATTGGCACGCTCTGTGGGACCTGGGCCTTGTGCAAAGTCAATTCATATAGAGAAACCTCAAGAATTTTTTTTCAAAGAAAGTGTTTTTAACTTTTGTTTGTTGCATTTCATACTTAGGATTTTTGAAAGCATTTGAAGCATGTCGAGTCCAGGCTCCCAAGAAGTGTCTAGCCACGACTCATGCGCATCAAATTCTCAAATTTATGAGGTTTTAGAAAAAACAAAACAAACTAGAAGAGATTGAGGACTTGAGAAGGGATTTCGAGGCCAAAATCGCTGATCTTAGCCAAGAGGCTGAAGCAGCTGACTCATCTTCGTCAAATGACGAACCAAAGGCCAAGAAAAAGTTTGAAAAAACTCGCAAACATAAAGAGACTTCCGCAATGGAAGGCAACCAATACCACGAGTCCTTCACAGACAAGGACCGTAAAGCCCTACAGCAGCTGCTGAGAGGGCAAAATAAAGAGAAAAGGAGTTACGCCCTGTCTGATTTCTTGCCAGTGGACTATGAAACAGACAGTGACGATGAAATACCGAACTTCCATCGGTATGATGGCATGGGAGACCCTAGGTCTCACTTGCAACTTTTCTCTCGTT
Source organism: Brasenia schreberi (assembly GCA_036023115.1). Taxonomy (NCBI): domain Eukaryota; kingdom Viridiplantae; phylum Streptophyta; class Magnoliopsida; order Nymphaeales; family Cabombaceae; genus Brasenia; species Brasenia schreberi. Next base: position 13,063,343 of record JAYKKT010000078.1, on the reverse strand, counting down.
GAGCCCATAAGAAAAAGAAGGACTTGATGAAATGAGTGCATTGGTTCCCTTTGTCCCTCAAAGGCACAGCTACCAAATGGCTGGCTTCCTACGACCTTAGTCAGTTCGCAACTTTTGAAGAGTTAGCGAACTGCTTTATGCAGAGATTCTCGCATAACGTAGAAGTCACGCCGACTTTAAACACATTGAGGGATACAAAACAAGGCATGAACGAAGACGTACATACGTTTATCATTCGTTGGAGGTCTCTCCTTGGACAAGTGCGAGAGCCAATATCCGAAGGATGCGCAGTCATTCTCATCCTGGATAATTTTAAAAACGAGTTGAAAACCCATCTCTCGCTTCACAAAATCTCAACTTTCCACAAGTTGATCAAAAAAGCATCCCTTTTCGAAACAAATTTGAAAAAAGGGATTTATGATCACTTGTGAAAAGGAAGCGTGCTTTCGAAAACTCGCTTAGAGAAGCCCAACACTTGTGGGCTACCCACCGCGGATAAAGGGGCAAAGCCCCACAAAATCGCCAATGTCCGGGTGGATCCAAGCCCGGCAAGTGCTTCAAAAAATTTTGAAAAACAAGAAAATAAAAGGGAGAAAAACTTTAAAAAACCCTTTGAAAGACGGGAGTATACTCCACTGGGGCAACCTGTGTCAGAGGTCCTAGACCTCCTACTTGCCCAAGGAATGATCGAACTCCCCGAGATTCCCGGAGTCACTTCCAAAGGGGGATTCTTAAACAGATTCTGCAAGTATCATCGGCTCAAAGGCCATGATACAAAGCGGTGTTTCTCCCTGCTTAACAAAATCAAGAACATGATAGCAGAAGGCCGGCTCCAGGTCGTTGACGAACCTGAGCCTGCCCAAGCTATCTTCAAAGAACCCTTCCCCAAGCATGCAAGTACCAGTGGGAAGAGAAAAGAGGTATGTGCTCTCACAATTTCGAAGAGTATAGCGCATGTATATGAGCCTGGTTTGTCTACTTGTGCATTTACTCTCATACTTTACAGAAAACCCGCCCAAGTAGTCATTCGGGGACCACCAAGAATTCCGTCCCCAGTTAAGCCAGTTTTGAGAATTCAAGGTGCTCCAAATCTTTCGATTAGAGCCATATTAGGAGCAAACCCTAGGTTGATCGTGGGGGAGGTGACAAGATTCGGGAGGATCTATCAACCCCCACATCTTCAAAGTGCTAGAAAGGTGGTCAGTGTGCCTGGCCCTCAAAAGCATGTATTCCTAGAGTTCCGCCGAAAGCAAACAAGGGAAATATCGTGTTAAAATTATGTGATTTCAAAAACCATCTTTCAAAGATTCCTATCAACATGTCCATCCTAGAGCTAATACAAACTTCACCTAGGCATAGACTCGTGTTAGAGAAAATTCTAGAAAGAGCAAAGGTTAGTTCGAACATAACCCCAGAATCTTTGTCCAATCAAGTGGCATCCAGGAGCGAAAATGCCCATCATATTCTCGGAAGACGATGTAGAAAAACCCTACGAGTCCCATAACCATGCCCTACATATCGAGGTGGTTTTGAATAACCACTCTCTGGATAAGTGCCTAGTCGATGGAGGAGGAGGGCTCAACATCCTTCCACTTCATATGGCGAACCAAATCGGAGTCACCTTGACATCCATAAACCCAAGCCCCATCGTTATCACTGGGTACGATGGGAATGCATCTAGACCACTAGGATCCATTGAACTCCCCTTGGAAACGGGAGGGATAGCACACACGGGGGTGTTCCATGTCCTGGACATCCACCCCCACTATAACCTGTTGTTGGGAAGGCCCTAGAAACACAGCCTGTGTGCTGTGCCATCCACCTTCCACAAGTGTGTCAAAATCTCTTTCATGGACCAAGTCGTAGTGATCCTAGGTGAGATTCATCCTCAGCTTCAAGGGGTCATAAATTCCCCTTGCTTGTCGAGTTCCCAGACCCACGAGGTAAATCTGGGACAGACCCTGCTCGAGCCACCAAGGCTCACATTGAAAAACCCTAGGAAGGCCGTATATGTAAAGGGGACACCCAAGGCTGCCCCCCTCAAAATCCTGACCATCCTAGGAAAACCCAAAAATCCCCTATTTCCAAAACCCCTGGACAAAAAGCCCTATGTGCACAACATAGATGACAACAAGTTCCAGGACCACGATTTATATCAAAATTTCTCTAAAGACAAAAAATCGTGGAACATGCTGTTGAATATGGGCTATTTGCCATATAAAAGTCTAGGGGCACAAAATCAGGGTCTCCTAGAACCCATATTGCCTAGGGCAAATCCAAGCCGATATGGAATCGGCTATACTCCCCGAATACCACCAGAACCACCCCCTGTGACCACTTGGGTCAAGGGTGCCCTGGAGCCTACCTTAGAAGAGACCTATGATTTAGACCTCTTATTCAGATTCTAACCAGTAGTGTTTTCCCTTTGTAGGTATGATGAAAGATCTCTCAATCAAAAATACAAAAACATTTGAAAAACTCGAAATTCAAAAAATGGAAAAATTACAAAAGCCAAAAACACTTGAAAATGAAAAACTCGAAAATAGAGTAGTCTGTATAGTTCCCAAAATTCTCGTTTTACAAAAACATAAAAAAATAAAAAATTTACAAAATTCCAAAAAGATTTTGTACATAGCTGCTCCTGGTAAGGATTTGGAAAAAGCAAAAGATTTCGAAAGAAACGTTGTCTCCATAACTAGAACAAAAATTTTGAAATCAATAGAAATTCCAAGTGTGAAACCAGGTCTTTTTAAAGTCCATGCATCAAATTCCCTAGGATCTATAAACCTCGAAAATGATCAAAGCCCAGAGGTGGATCCCCTTCAGGACGATCCCACTTCTGAGCTCACAGAATTTCATAAAATACTCGATTTTGAAAAGCCTTCAAATTCAGTAGGAGGAGATTTCATAGAGATAAATCTAGGGTGTGATTCAAAGCCCAAGCTCATTAAGGTAGGCACATATTTGCATGAGCATGAAAGATCATCATTCATTGCATTTCTAAAAACCTACTTAGATGTGTTTGCATGGACGTATGAAGACATGCCGGGCATAGACCCGAGTGTTGTCGAGCATCGTCTTCCCTTAGATGCGGATGTAAAACCCATAAAGCAAAAGCTTAGGAAAATACATCCGAACGTACACGCACAAGTCAAAGAGGGTTTAAAAGATCTGTTAAAAGCTGGATTTATAAAACCCATTGCGTATTCCGATTGGTTATCCAATATAGTTGTTGTTCGAAAAACCAATGGGAAGATTCGAATATGCATCGACTTTAGAAACCTAAATAAAGCCACTCCAAAGGATAATTATCCTTTGCCAAACATAGATTTGATAGTCGATAGTATTGCAAATCACGAAATGTTTTCGTTTATGGATGGCTATTCAGGGTATAACCAAATCAAACTAAGCCCATGAGATCAGGGTAAGACCGCTTTCACAACCCCATGGGGCACGTACTGCTATACAGTCATGCCCTTTGGTTTGAAAAATGCCAGCGCCACATACGAAAGAGCTATGACCACGATCTTCCATGATCAGATTCATGAGCTCGTAGAGGTATATGTGGATGATCTCTCAGCCAAATCCAAAACTCGATGCACTCATATCGAATGCTTACAAAAGATTTTCGAATGGCTTAGACTTTACAAAGTAAAGCTAAACCCTCAGAAATGCGTGTTCGGAGTAGAGTCCGAAAAGCTCGTAGGCTTTATGGTAAGCCAAAGGGTCATAAAAGTCGACCCCTCTAAGTGTAGAGCCATCATATAGACATGGCTCCACCCTCCAATCTCATGTAGATTCGTAGCCTCCAAGGTCAATTATAATCCATTCGCAGGTTTATCTCAAACCTGGCGACTAGATACGAACCCTTCAACAAGTTGTTGAGAAAGGGCACGAAATTTTCATGGGATGACGATTGCCAAAAGTCATTTGAAAGACTAAAGGCATACTTAGTTAACCCCCTTGTTTTAAATCCTCCAAAGCAAGGAAAACCTCATCTACTTTACATTTCCGTGCATGCGAATGCCTTGGGAGTTTTGTTAGCTCATTACGAGGATGACACTCACAAGGAGTATCACATATACTATCTTTCGAAAACTCTCCTGGCTTACGAAAGGAATTACCAAGCCATGGAGAAGACGTGCCTGGCCCTAGTTTGGGTCTGCCAGAAATTTCGACACTATTTCATAGATGTTGAGATCTGGATAGTGTCCAAGCTTGATCCAATCAAGCATTTGTTTAAAAAACCCATTCTCACTGGTAGATTGGGCAAATGGCAACTCCTTCTAATGGAGTATGACCTGAAATACCATCATCAGATCTCTATTAAGGGCAAGCCCTAGCTGACTACGTGGCTGAGTTCCCCCTAGAGAACGCATATCCCACACTTAATGAAATGCCTAATGAAGGCATATTGCAAAACCAATTTCAAAACCACATTTTGGCAAACTCTTTCGAAAACCAAGTGTGGAAGATGCACTTCGATGGGGCACGAAACCAAAGAGGGGCCGGGGCAGGTATCATCCTCGTATCCCCTGAAAGGGAGAAATACCCAGAGCAATTCGCCTAGATTTCGAATGTTCCAACAACATAGCTGAACATGAAGCACTCTTACAAGGCTTAAGGATTTCAAAAACTCTAGGGGCATCATAAATCGAGGTCTTTGGAGATTCACTCCTCGTTATAAACCAAGTTTTGAAAATTTGGCAAGTGCGAAATGAAAAACTGCTTCCATATCACGAGTTGGCCACTCGATTGGTTGAGTCCTTCCAATCGTGTACACTCACACACATAGGAAGAGAGGATAATGGCGTTGCCGACGCCCTCTCCTCCTTGGGTTCAGCTCTAAGGGTCAATACCACTTTGGGAACCCGATCCCTAGAAATATGGCATGCACCCACTCCATCCACACACGATTTGGAAATTTGCCAAAACAATCCAAATCCTGTTGAAAAACCTTGGTTCCATGACATAAAATATTTTCTAAAAAATGGGGGATTCGCTGAAAATGCCACATCCAAGGATAAGGCATTCATCCGGAAAATTTCTACCCGATATGCGATTTTGGGTGGGGTTTTGTATAAAAAGAGTTTTACCGGCATCTTACTAAGATGTGTCGACCTAGAGGAGGCTAGGACTGTTATGCATGAATTCCACGATGGAGAATGTGGAGGTCATGTCAATGCCAACTTGATGGCGATGAAAATACTTAGAGCGGGTTATTTTTGGTCCACTTTGAGAAAAGACTACCACGATCATGTTAGGAAGTGTCATCCGTGTCAAGTGCAGGGACACGCCATTCATATCCCCTCATCATCATTGCATTCCGTGATCAGCCCCTGGCCATTTACCATGAGGGCGTTTGATATTGTAGGCCCAATATTTCCAAAGGCATTGAATGGGCATAGGTTCATTTTAGCAGCCACTGAGTACCTCTCCAAGTGGGTCGAAGCCATCTCCCTGACCAACGTACAGGGGCAACATGTGGTGGCTTTCATTAGGAGGAATATCTTGGCTCAATTTGGAGTTCCAAGAGACCTTGTGTCCGATAATGGCACCCCATTCAAAAACGAGCAGATGGTCAAGTTGTGCCACACCTATGGCATAACTCACCACTTCTCCTCGCCCTACTACCCTCAAGGCAATGGCCAAGCCGAAGCCACGAGTAAGACTCTCATTAGCATAATTGAGAAGACTTTAGAAAAGGGTAGGACATGGCATGAGAAGCAGGATGAAGCCTTATGGGCTTATAGAACTTCCATCCGGACTCCCACGAATGCCACGCCATTTGAGTTGGTCTGTGGCACAAACGCCATTCTCCCCATTCATACATGACTGCATTCATTCCATACATCCATTGCACTCGACCTCCCCCTAGAGACGCTTCAACATGCTAGGATGGCCGAACTAGATTTGTTAGATGAGAGGCGACTCCTTGCTATGGATCATGCTCATGCATACCGGCAAAGGATCGCCCGACACTACGACAAACATATGAAACCTCGCCACTTTGAAGTGGGAGATCTGGTTTTAAAAATCATTCACTATCGTGGCCCACATCCACTTGGAAAGTGGCGCCCCAAGTGGGATGGACCTTATGTTGTGCGTGCAACCACCACGAATAACTCATACTGGTTGATCGATGTAGAAGGTAGGAATTTAGCAGATCCTATCAATATTCAATACTTGAAGAAGTATTATGTGTAGGGTTTGGGTTAAATTCCCATTTTCAAAAATTCTTAGGGATAGCTGCTTTGAAACCTCGAAAGTAAGGTTCAAAGGCGAATTGTGTGACCCTGTGCGAGAGAATTCGCACTTGTGAAAGAGTGGAGCTTTCCAAATACGTGGTTACATTTCAAAATCCTTCTTCTTACAAAGAGAGGCCTAGTTCAATATAGCAAGATACTTGCAAGTAGTACGTGCTATTTCTAAATAGGCTAATCTGGAATGGATCGAGTATGACCTTGGGATAAGTCCTCCCCTCTTCTCTTCTCCTTCCAAAAGGAAAATATGGCCAAAAACAAAGGGAAATCCCCGCCAAAATCTCTTTCCCAAAGAAAGAAACCTGAGTCAAAAGAAAAATTCGATTCTTTTATGAAAAAGAGGGATTAAAGAAAAAATACTCCCAAAGGAAGACCCTCTATGAAAAAAAAAAAGGTAGAAAAGGCCAAAAAGCTCAAAAAGAGCAGTTTTACGCCTTCTATGCCTCAAAACACGGAACGCTTCAGAAGGGACCGTGGTATCTCTTTCCCATCCCTATGACTTATCCCAAGTAAAACATGGTTCATTTCGTGGAATCCTAAAGTAAAAATAGGATTTACTTAATTGAATTTCATTTTGTTTGAGAATTCGACGTTTTGTGTAAGGCATAGGAATTTTGAAATTTAGCTTGTTTTCTTATAAAACCTCTGCTAGATTAGTGAGTGTCAAGACTCAAGCAAAGGCAAACGCGAAGAGCTCGAGATCCTTAGGACCAAGGCTAAAAGCAGTTTCCCTATTATAAATGGATTTTGAAAAATCGAATATCGAGCAACATAGGGCCCGCTCACTTGAAGCAGCAGGTCTTCGCAAGACTCAAGAGTTCGACCATGCCATCTGGTCTCTAGGAGGTCGCCCTACTTGGCGTCTCATCCATGTCATGCATGTGCATATTCACGCATGAACACTTGCGTAACATGATCCCCATTTAGGACCAGAAACCATAGAAATATCCCCTTTGGCGTGATATCTCCTCCTACCAGGTTTTAAAAGAGAGATTTTTGCTCAAAAATTGGGACGATCCCATGTTTTCGTGGATTGATCTAGGGAGACATTAAAAGGGGTGTTGTCGTCTTTGCTTTTATTTGGATAATGCCAAAGAGGGGCATCTATAAACACCCCAAAATCTCACGATTTTCTCAAACATACCTGGTTTCACAAAAGCAGCCCCAAAGGGCTATTTTGAGTCTGGAAACCCAGGAGCCTTCCAGACAACCTTGTACATATTTTAAACCTGTATATACGTTTTAAAACTCTATACATACAGCTTTTAGACTATAAATAGTATTTTGAAGCCCCAAAAGCCTCTTGGCCTGACAGAAGCGGATCGAAAAGGTAAAGGAGAGCCCAGACCCGAAGCATACTTCAAGCCCGGCATATCAACTCTCATGTCAAAAGCATCCCCAAATTCTCAGACATTCAAGCCCCAAATATCAGAAAAATGATCAAAATGAAATACTGAAGGTGAGAAGAAGATCGGACGACAATGTTGGCGAAGACCCAACGCAAGACGGAGTACTGATGAAGTCAGGCCCGACACAAACCGCCGTCTCAAAACGCAATGAAGGAATCAAAAAAATCAAATTTGGGTCGGATCTGGACCATATATATCCAGATCCAAACCCAAAATGTATTTGGATTTGGATCTTCTAAATCCAATATCTGTATCCATGGCCCACTTCACCTCCCCATAAATGGGGGTGAGGGGCCCACAAAATTTCACGTGAATGGCCTTGGAAGGCTTGGTCAAAAGTGGGTTAGCTTTGTGGGTTTAACCAAGAGTGTGGGTTCAAGCTTGTATACACCTACACTTGACCTAGGGCTGCACCAACTTGGATATGGCTGCAACTAAGCAATGGACCGGCGCCAAGGGGTGGTTCCTAAACCTGGCCCTAAGTTAGCTCACCTCACCTAGCCATTTCTCCTAAAACCTAACCTAGACTTAACCCTTCTCACCCAAAACCGCACCCACTTCACCTAGCCGACCTCACCTAGCTGGACCACCTAGACCCTAACCAACTAGCCCTAAGCTAACCTTAATCCACCTAACTACGCCCCAAACCACTAACCCAGCCCACCTAACCGACCTACCCTAAACCATGTCCCAGCCCACCTAAATGAAAATATCTAGCCCACCATATCCCAACCCACCAAAAGGAAAAATATCTGGCCCAACCCAACCAACCTATCTCCCTTATCCCAGCCACCAATCCCTAGCCTATATAAACCCCCCTCCTTCAGCTGCGGGTTTTCCTCTTGGCTTCTTCTTGGCTCTTCATGCCCCCTTCACTCCTGGGACACTCTCTTCATGCCCTCGGGACTAGCTGGACACCCTTCACTCTCGGGGCTCCCTTGATTCGACCAGGACCTGCTGCACCCGCCACCTTCTTCCACCCGGCCACCAGCAGTTCCATCCTTCCCGGCCACCCGCATCCGCCACCCAACACCTGCCGCGTCCTTCCCGGTTAGTACCACTTCCCCTTCCACCTGCTGGACACTCCACCTCCCTTCTACCTGACCAACACCACCTGCCATCCAACATCTGCCCCAGCCAACACCACCTGCCCTCCTTCCATCCACCCAGTCGAGCACTCCCATCCACCTGCCACCCTTAGTCGCCCAATTTCCAACACCCCTTCACCATTCCCCAACTCCTTCACTTCCAGCCGAGCCCTACCTGTCCCCAACCTCACCCCAACTCCTAGCCCCACACCTTAGCCCAGCCTACCTTCTCTAAAACACCTTAATATCCGCCGGCCAACACTCCTACCAGCCGCGAAAAGCTGCCTAAGGGAATCCTCTTGGCTGCCCAAGGAGGATCACAAGGCCAAGTCCTCGCAAGTTGAAGATGAACCAGCTACATGTAAGTGCCTGAACTTGGTCCATTATATGAACTTGCTTTATATTCAATTAAATTTTGACATGGGGTTGTAATAATGGAGCGTAGTCTTCGCCCAAGATATAATAACTTGGTTTGACACACAAGCACCCACGTGCACTTGAGCCTTTCCGCTCTTAGTTGCACACCTTTTGCACACACACGGGCCTTGACAACCCCTAAGATATAATTTTATTTATATAAGTTCAGCTGCATGTGTTTACATTTAAGTCATGGGTGTTGTCTTTCAATTCTACACACACACATTGAGCTTTCGCTCTTACTCCCAAGACCCTAATAAGGGCCATATTGCAATTCAATTTGGGTTTTACATTCCAAGTCGTGTGAGTTGTCTTTACATATATACACAACACCCACGCACACGTTGGCGACCATCGGGCCCATATATATAGTTGTATTTCCCTTTCACTATGTCTTTAAGATTTGGGTTTTAAGGTTCAGCTGTGTGAGTAGTCTTTCAATATATGCACGACACACACTTACACAATTGAGCCTTTCCGCTCTTAAGATATAGCCATATTTCCCTTTTGCAATTTCCCTTTTGCAATTTACCTTATGCAATTTCCCTTAAGCATTGTCTTTCAATTTCGGGTTTTCCCTTGGAGTTGTGTGAGTTTGCATTGCATATTCGCCATACCACGAGTTAGGATGCATATTGCATCAAAGCAAACCCCATACACTCGTGCAAAAATCGCCCAACTTAGGTCACTTGCGCACACACCTAGTTGGCCTAAATAGCATAAAATTAAAAGACATAGGCACGTGCAAATCCCACGTGAAATAAAATCTGCAACAATACAAACAAAACCCAATCAAACACTTCGTACATTTTCAAAGAGGTTCAAAATCGACTTTTCTAAGTGTACCGACTAACCCTTGCTTATCGGTGTAAGAAGGTCTGCGACGAAAAGAGCTCACTTGCTCACAGTCGCCCCAAACGAGTCAGATTTTCAAAACTTACTTCACTAGCTTGAGTAAGCTAGCTGGCACACCCTTTTTACAAAAATGAACTTAGATACACGAAAAGGTTTACTTCAGGCCTAAGAACAAGGAGTGAGAATTTTCTGTGTCTACAAGGGCGATGGAAGACCCCACTTTTAAACAAACAACAACAACAACAACAACTAAGCCTTTTCCCATACTAGACGGGGTCGGCTACATGGATTCTTTGTTTCCACAGATCCCTATCGTGTGCCATGTTAGCAGTTAACTCCCAATAAGCTAGATCATTCTTTATTGTTTCTTTCCAACACTTTTGTGGTCATCCTCTACCTCTTTTAATACTTTCCAAATTTAGTTTTTCTAACCTTCTTACAGGTTCTTCTTTTGATCATCTTTCTGTATGTCCAAACCATCTTAAACGATGTTTTCTCATTTTATCCTCTATTGGTGCCACTCCTAATTTGTTTCTAATAACCTCATTATGTATACGGTCTTTTCTTGTATGACCACTCATCCATCTCAACATCTTCATTTCTGTCACATACATCTTTTGTACATGTTGATGATTAACTGCCCAACACTCAGAACCATAAAACATGGCAGGCCTAATTGTTGCTCTATAATATTTACCTTTTAATTTTAATGGTATCTTCTTATCACAAAGAATACCTGATGCTCCTCTCCATTTTAACCAACCAGCATTAATTCTATGTGTAACATCTCCATCAATTCTTTCATCACTTTGAAAAATTGACCCTAGGTATTTAAAACTTCCTTTTGGGGAATGCAATGTGTACCAATTTTAATTTCTATGTCCTCTGAAGTAGCCAAATGATCAAACTTACATTCCATATATTCTGTCTTTGTTCTACTAAGTCGGAGGCCTTTGTTTTCTAATGTTTCTCTCCATAGTTCCAATTTTCTATTAACTTTTTCCTTAGACTCCTCCACTAATACAATGTCATCTGCAAATAACATACACCAAGGTGCTTCATCTTGAATATGTTTTGTTAACTCATCCATCACCATTATAAATAAGTATGGACTTAAAGTTGATCCTTGATGTAACCCAATATTAACTTCAAAGAAGTCTGTCGTTCCTTCATGAGTCCTCACACATGTTTTTGCACCATCGTACATGTCTCTTATAAGGTTAATATATGTCAATGGGATACCTCTTTTTTCCAAAGTTCTCCAAAGAACCTCCCTCGGTACCCTATCATAAGCTTTTTCTAGATCAATAAATATCATGTGAAGGTCTTTCTTTTTTGCTCTAAAATGTTCCATAAGACGTCTCAAAAGGTGAATCGCTTCAATAGTAGATCTACCTGGCATAAATCATAAAAGGACCAAAATCTTCAAAACCTTTAGAAATTCCAAAACCAAAACCAGGTGTTTGTAAAAATCATGCATCAACTCCAAATTCCCTAGGATTTAGAATTCTCGTGAATGATCAAAGCATAGAGGAGGATCCCCTTCTCCATGAGGAGGATCAAGCCTCCGAGCTTCCCGAGTTTAACAAAATTCTTGATTTGGAAAAACCTTCGAATTTTGTAGGAGGGGATTTCATAGAAATCAACCTAGGGAGTAAAGAAAGCCCAAAGTGTGTTAAGATAGGCATGTGTCTGCATGAGCTTGAAAAAGCATCATTCATTGCACTCCTAAAAGCCTACCTTGATGTTTTTGCATGGACATACGAAGACATGCCGGGTCTAGACCCAAAAATCGTGGAGCATTGTCTTCCCCTAGATTCAGAGTTGAAACCCATAAAACAAAAGCTTAGAAAGATTCACCCGAACGTACACTCTCAAGTGAAGGAGGGTTTAGAAGATCTTCTTAAAGCTGGTTTTATAAAACCCATTGCGTATTCTGATTGGCTTTCCAACATTATTGTAGTTCGAAAATTCAAATTTGCATTGATTTCAGAAATCTGAACAAAGCCACGCCATAGGATAACTTCCCTTTGCCAAACATTGATTTGATAGTCGATAGTACTGCAAATCATGAAATGTTTTCCTTTATGGATGGCTACTCGGGTGTAGACACGGAAAATTCCCACTTCTGGTTCTTAGGCCCGAAGTGAACCTTTTCGTGTGTCTAAGTCGTATTTAACAAAAGGGCGTGCCATCTAGCTTGCTTATGCTAGCGAAGAAAGTTTTTGAAATCTGACTCTATCGGGGCGACTGTGAGTAAGTGAGCTCTTTTCGTCGCAGACCTTCTTACACCGATAAGCAAGGGTCAGTCTGTACGCTTAGCAAAGTCTTTTAAAATTTAAACCTCCTTGAAAAATACCCGAAGTGTTTGGGCTTTGTTTGTACAATTGCAAATTTTATTACACATGAGATTTGCACGTGCCTATGTCTTTCTTTTTAGGGCCAACTAGGTGTGTGCACAAGTGACCGAAGTTGGGCGATTTTTGCATGGGAGTGTGGGGTTTGCTTTGATGCAATATGCATCCTAACTTGTGGTATGGCGTATATGCGATGCAAACTCACACAACTCAAAAGGGAAAACCCGAATTTGAAAGACAATGCGGAAGGGAAATGACTTAATGTAAATTTGCAAAAGGGAAATATGGCTATATTTTAAGAGCGGAAAGGCTCAATTGTGCAAGTGTGTGCCGTGTATATATGAAAAGACTACGCACACTGCTGAACCTTAAAACCAAATCTTAAAGACATAGCCGAAGGGAAATACTTATAATATATATGGGCCCGAAGGTCGCCAACGTGTGCGTGGTTGTTGTGTGTATATGGAAAGACAACTCATACGACTTGTAATGTAAACCCAAATATAATTGCAATATGGCCTTGACTAAGGTCTTGGGAGTAAGAGCGAAAGTTCAATGTGTGTGAGTGTAGAATAGAAATGCTACGCACACAACTTAAATTTAAACACCCAAAACGAAATTGCAATATGGCTTTTACTAAGGTCTTGGGAGTAAGAGCGAAAGCTCAATGTGTGTGAGTGTGGAAATTGAAAGACCACGCACACAACTTGAATTAAAACACCCAAGGGAAATTGCAATATGGCCCTTACTAGGGTCTTGGGAGTAAGAGCGAAAGCTCAATGTGTGTGAGTGTGGAAATTGAAAGACCACGCACACAACTTGAATTAAAACCCACGCAACTTAAAACATATAGGTATAACTATATCTTAAGGGCTGGTTAGGCCCGTGTGTGTGCTAAAATTGTGTGCAGCTAAGAGCGGAATGGCTCAAGTGCACGTGTGTGTGGGTGTGCCAAACCACATTATTACAAGCGGGGGGAGACAACGCTCCATTATTACAACCCCGTATCAAATTTAATCAAATGTAAGCAAGTTCATAACAAGGACCGAGTTAGGCACTTATGTATAGCTGGTCCGGGTGTAACTTGCTTGGCTTTGGCCTATGTGAGTCGCCTTGGACAGCCGAAGGGGAGCTCCTTGGATGTGGATTGGCGGCAGGTAAGGTGCTAGCTGAATGAAGACTTGATGATGGCCGGGTGGTGGGCGCAGCAAGTAGGGATGTTAGGTGGGGTTGTGGTAGGTTAGGGTGCTCGCTAGGTGGTGGAAGGTTAAGGGTGAAGCAGCTAGGGGCTGGGAATCGGATGACTAAGGGAAGGTGGGGAGGTAGGGTGTGAAGTGGCCGGGTGTAAGGGGGAAGGCTGTGGTGGCGGGTGAGGGACTCTGTGGCTGGGTAAAAAGGGGAGAGAAAGATAGGTTAGATAGGACTGAGATGGGGGTACTAACCAGAGGTGGTTGATGAGGTTTGTGGCCGGAGGTGGTGGAAGGAGGTGGCAGTCGGGTGAGGGAGTGGGAAGGTGGCAGTCGGGTGGAGTGCGCAGGTGGCAGCTGGGCGGAATGGCGGTGGATGGTGGTGCTGCTGGGGGAGGATGGGAGTGAAGTGGGGTGGAAGAGAGGACAGGTGAGAGAGGAGAGAGAGCTGAGAGAGTAATCTCGAACCCGCCCAAAATAGGGGGTTTTATAGGCAAGGGGGCTGGGGTCGGTTGGGAGTGGTATGGGGTAGATTTTAGGATATGGTGGGCTGATGGGGTGGTTTGGGTAGGTCGGCTAGGGGGGAGTGGTATGGTGGTTTAGGGTAGGTCAGTTAGGGTGGCTGGGAATTAAGGGTTAGGGTCTAATTAGGTGGGTAAAGGTGGGATTAGGTTTAGTCTAGGTGGTCTAGTTAGGTGGGGTGAGCTAGGTGAGGTCGGCTAGGTATGGTTGGGGCGGTTTTGGATGGGGACGGCTAGGATTAGGTCAGGTTCATGGGGGGAGTGGCTAGGTGAGGTGGGTTAGCTTAGGGCTAGGTCTTAGAAGCATCCCCTTGGCGTTGATCCATGGACCTAGTTGCAGCCAGATTCATGTTGGTGCAGCCCTAGGTTAGGTGTAGGTGCATACAAGCTTAAACCCACACTCTTAGGCTAAACCCACATGGTTAACCCATCCTTGACTAAAGTCAAGCCCACCAACTTTCTCACTCACACTTTATCATCCCATTCTCTCTCTATACCAAGCTTTTCACGTGAATTCACTGTGGGCCCCACCTCCATTTATGAGAAGGTGATGTGGGCCATGGATATGGATATTAGATTGGATCTTTGGATCCAAATCCAAATCCAAATGCATGTTTGGGTTTGGATCTGGATATATATGGTCCAGATCTGGCCCAAATATGATTTTCTGATTCTTTCATGGCGTTTCGAAATGGACGGTTTATGCGGGGCCTGACTGCATCAGTACTCCATCTTGCGTTGGGTCTTCGCCAACATTGTCGTCCGCTCTTCTTCTCACCTTTCGGAGATCATTTTGACAAATTTGTTGATATCAAGGGCTTGGATGTCCGAGAATCTAGGGATGATTCTGATACGAGAGTTGATGTGCCAGGCTTAACATATGCTCCTAGTCCGGACTCTCTTTTGCTTCTTCGGTCCTGATTTCATCAGGCCAAGTTGCTTTTCGGGTTTTCAAAACACCTTTTTAAGGTTTTAAAATAGTATATATATATATATATATATATATATATTCTTAAAACATATATGATTTAAATACGTACAGGGTTGTCTGGAAGGCTCCTAGGTTTCCAGACTCAAAATAGCCCTTTGGGGCTGCTTTTGCAAAACCAGGCAATTTGAGAAAATCGTGGGATTTTGGGGTGCTTACATCGGGTTATAATCAAATCAAGTTAGTCCCAAGAGACCAGGCTAAAACTGCTTTTACCACACCCTGGGGCACGTACTGCTATACAGTCATGCCCTTTGGTTTGAAAAACGCCAGTGCCACATACCAAAGAGCCATGACCACGATCTTTCACGATCAAATTCATGAGCTCTTAGAAGTGTATTGTAGACGCAGAAAGTTCCCGCTTCTGTTTCTTAGGCCTGAAGCGAATCTTTTCGTTATCTAAGTCCTATTTAAGCAAAAGGGCGTGCCAGCTAGCTTACTTATGCTAGCGAAGAGATATTTTTAAATCTGACTCCTAACGTGGCGACTGTGAGCAAGCAAGCTCTTTTCGTCGCAGACTTTCTTATACCGATGCGCAACGGTCAGTCTGTACGCTTTAAAAATCTAGTTTTTGGAATATTAGAACCTACGAAAACGTTTTGAGGTGTTCGATTCGGGTTGTTTTTATATGATTTTCAGATTTTATTTTACGTGGATTTGCACGTGCCTATGTCTTTCTTTTTATCCCTTTTCGGGCCAACTAGGTGTGTGTTATGAACACGTGACCTAAGTGGGGCGACTTTGAGCGGGAGTATGGGGTTTGCTTTGATGCAATATGCATCCTAACTCGTGGTATGACGTATATGCAATGCAAACTCACGCAACTCCAAAGGGAAAACCCGAAACTGAAAGACAATGCGGAAGGGAAATGACTTGAAATGTAAATTGCAAAAGGGAAATTGCGAAAGGGAAATATGGCTATATCTTAAGAGCGGAAAGGCTCAGTAGTGCAAGTGTGTGCCGTGTATATATGTAAAGACTACGCACACTGCTGAACCTTAAAACCCAAATCTTAAAGACATAGCCGAAAGGGAAATACTTATAATATATATGGGCTTGAAGGTTGCCAACGTGTTGCATGGGTGTTGTGTGTATATTGAAAGACAACTCACACGACTTTAAATGAAACCCAAATATAAATTGCAATATGGCCTTAACTAAGGTCTTGGGAGTAAGAGCGAAAGCTCAATGTGTGTGACCTTGACTAAGGTCTTGGGAGTAAGAGCAAATGCTCAATGTGTGTGAGTGCGAGAATTGAAAGACAATACACACGACATGAAGTTAAACCCAAGGGAAAAATATAACACGGCCCTTACTTGGGTCTTGCAAATAAGAGCGAAAGCTCAATGTGTGTGAGCGCGAGAATTGAAAGACAACACACACAACTTAAGCAAAACCCCACGCAACTTAAATTATATAAATAAGTTTATATCTTAAGGGTTGATTAGGCCCGTGTGTGTTCAAAATCGTGCACAACTAAGAGCGAGATAGGCTCAAGTGCACGTGTGTGTGGGTGCGCCAAGCCACGTTATTACAAGCGGGGGGAGACAATGCTCCGTTATTACAACCCCGTATCAAATTTAATTAAGCTTAAGCAAGTCTATAAACAATGACTGAGTTAGGCACATACTATAGCTGGTCCGGAGGTGACTTGCTTGAGCTTGGGCTTGAGTGTCGCCTTGGGCTGCAAGAGGGAGCTCCTCGGAAAGGCACGGCAAAGGAGGGCTGGCCGGGTGAAGGAAGATGCTGCAGGTGTGGCGCCTTGGCGCTAGCCGGGTGATGGGAAGGAGAGGGGGTACTGGAGTCTTGTGGCTGAGGTAGTTAGGGGGGTGTCACTAAGGTGTAGGGCAGGTCCTAGGGAAGGTGGAGCTAAGGGGTGACTAGGGGCTGTCTAAGGAAGAGGGTGTAAGGCCGCGGGTGGTTAGGTGCAGTCCGTTATGGCTGGCCGACTAGTGGCAGGTTAGGTGGTGGTCGGCTGGGGTAACTAAGGGGGATTAGGAATGGCAAAGGGGAGCTAGCTAGGGTGTTGGCTAAGGGGTGGTTTAAGGGAAGAGGTACGGTTAAGGCTGATTAACTATGGACTGTCAAAGGGGAAGGTAGGGCTGGCGGGTGGTGTAGTGGGTTGTGTCTGGCCGACTAGTGGCAGGTTAGGTGGTGGTCGGCTGGGGTAACTAAGGGGGATTAGGAATGGCCAAGGGGAGCTAGCTAGGGTGTTGGCTAAGGGGTGGTTTAAGGGAAGAGGTACGGTTAAGGGTGATTAACTATGGACTGTCAAACGGGAAGGTAGGGCTGGCGGGTGGTGTAGTGGGTTGTGTCTGGCCGAATGGGGATGGGTGGCGGATGGTGGCCAGGAGGTGATGGTGGTGCGGTGGCTGAGAGTGGAGGGGGAGTGAAGATAGGGTGGTGTTAGGATAGGGTACTAACCGAAGAGGAAGGGGAGGTTGGCGTGTGTCCAAGGAAGGCAGCCGGGTGGAAGGAGTGGATGTAGCCAGGTGGAAGGAGTGGATGCAGCCGGGTGAAAGGTGGGTGCAACCGGGTGTCAAGGCAGGGAGCTGGCTGGGAGGTGATGGTGGCGTGGAGTGGTGCAGGCTGGGAGGTGGTGATGGAGCAGGTGAGAGAAGAGAGCAAAGGGTGAGAGAGGAGAGGAAGGGCTCGGCTGGCCCAAGGTGGCTGGGAAAAAGCTGAAAAACCCGCCCACTAGGGGGGGGGGGTTTATAGGATTTTCAAAAGGTCGGTTGGGCTGGTTTTGAAGGGGTGGTTTAGTGGTTAAGTAGTGGTGGTGTGGTGATAAGGTGGGCTTGATATTTAGGGGAGACCAGATATTTAGTTTAGGTGGTTTTAGGGATATGGTGTGCTAGGGTTTAGGTGGGGTGGTTTAGTGGTTTAGGGCTTAGCTAGGTGGGTTGGTTTTAGGGTGAGGTTTAGTGAGGTGGGTTAGGTGTTTAGGCTAGGGTTAGGTTGGGATTAAGGGAATTAGGCTAGGTTTAGGGAAGGATTAGGGAGGTGGGTTAGGTGATTAGGTTGGGATTAGGCCGGGATTAGGGAAGTAGGTTAGGTGATTAGGTTGGGATTAGGCCGAGATTAGGGCAAATGGCTAAGATTAAGGATTTTGGCTTAGGATTGGGTTAGGAGCATCCCTTTGCATAGCCCATGGACTTCATTGCATCATGTTGGTGCAACCCTAGGTTAGGTGTAGGTTCATACAAGCTTAAACCCACACTAATTAGGCTAACCCACATGATTAACACGAAACTTGACACACAAGTCAAGCTTAATACATTCCCCTCATACTTAATCCTCCCCATTATCTCTCATGCCCAAAATCCCACGTGAATTTCAAGTGGGCCCCACCTCCATTTATGAGAAGGTGATGTGGGCCATGGATGTGGATATTGGATTGGATCTTTGGATCCAAATCCACATATACGTTTGGATTGGGATCTAGATATATATGGTCCAGATCCAATCCAAAACTGAATTCTGACTCCTTTAGGGTATGTTCGAAACGAACGCTTTGTGCGGGGTCTGACAGCATCAGTACTCCGTCTTGCGTTAGGTCTTCGCCAACATGGTCGTCCGCTTCTGTTTTCACCTTTCGGAGATGATTTTAAATGATTTTTGTTGATAACAGGGACTTGGACGTTCGAGATCCTGGGGATAAATCTAACACGAGAGTTGCTGTGCCGGGCTCGATATGTGCTCCTGTTCTGGGCTCTCTTTGGCTCTTCTGGTCCTGCTTTCATCAGGCCAAGCAGAGCCAAAGATTTTGCTCCTATTGACGCCACTTGGTCAGACAGGGATTCAGGACTTATGTTCGAACTAACCTTAGCTCTTACTAGAATTTTCTCTAGCACGAGTCTATGCGTAGGCGAAGTTTGTATAAGCTCTAGGATGGACATGTGGATAGGAATCTTTGAAAGATGGTTTTCGAAATCATACGGGTTGAGGACGATTTTCCCATTGTTTGCTTTCGGCAGAACTCTAGGAATACATGCTTTTGAGGGGCCAAGCACACTGACCACCTTTTTATCACTTTGTAGGTGCGGGGGTTGATAGATCCTCCTGGATCTCATCACTTCCCCCACGACCAACCTAGGGTTTGCACTAAAACTGGCTCTAATTGAGAGTTTTGGAGCACCTTGGATTTTTAAAACTGGTTTAGCCAGGGATCCAGCTCTTGGTGGTCCCCGAATGACTACTTGGGCGGGCTTCTTGTAAAGCACAAGAGTAGACGCACAAGTGGGTTGACCAGACTCTGATGAATGCGCTAGATCTTTCGAAAAGGTGAGGGTACATACCTCATTTCCTTTCCCACTGCTACTAGCGTGCTTGGGAAAGGGTTCTTTAAAGATAGCTTGAGTTGGCTCAGGTTCCGCAGTAACCTAGAGCCAGCCCTCCGCTATCAAGTTCTCGATTTTGTTTAAAAGGGAGAAACAACGCTTTGTATCATGGCCTTTGAACCAATAATACTTGCAAAAGCAGTTTAAATACCCCCCTTTAGAAGTGACTCCCTCGGGGATTTCGGGAAGTTCAATCATGCCCTGGGCAAGTAGGAGGTCTAGGACCTCCGACACAGGTTGCCCCAGCGGAGTGTACTCCCGTTTTTCAATCGGTTTTTGGAAATTTCTCTCCCTTTTGTTTTCTAGTTTTTCAAAATTTTTCGAAGTGTCCGCCAGACCTGGATCCACTCGGACATTGGCGATTTTATGGGGCTCTGCCCCTTTGTCCATCGTGGGTAGCCCATAAGTGATGGGCTTTTCCAAGCGGGTTTTGAAAATGGCACTTCCTTTCCATAAGTGATCGTATATCCCCTTTTTCAAGTTTGTTTCGAAAAGGGATGCCTTTGATCAACTTATGGAAAGTTGAGATTTCGTGAAGCGAGAGAAGGGTCTTTAGCTCACTTTTAAAATTATCCAGGATGAGCATGACTGCGCATCCTTCGGATATTGGCTCTCGCACTTGGCCTAAAAGGGACCTCCATCGTATAATGAAGGCATGCACGTCTTTGTTCATGCCTTGCTTTGTATCCCTTAAAGTGTTTAAAGTCGGCGTGACTTCTACGTTATGTGCAAATCTTTGCATAAAGCAGTTCGCTAACTCTTCAAAAGTAGCGAACTGGCTTAAATCGTAGGAAGCCAGCCATTTGGCAGCTGTGCCTTTAAGGGATAGAGGGAACCAATACACCCATTTCATCGAGTCCTATTTCTTCTTATGGGCTCGACGTGAGAAAAGTTGCAAGTGAGACCTAGGGTCTCCCATGCTATCATACCGATGAAAGTTCGGTATTTCATCGTCACTGTCTGTCTCATAATCCATGGGTAGGAAATCAAACAGGGCATAACTCCTTTTCTCTTTATTTTGCCCTTTCAGCAGCTGCTGTAGGGCTTTACGGTCCTTTTGTGTGAAGAACTCGTGGTATTGGTTGCCTTCGATTACGGAGGCCTCTTTATGCTTGCGAAGTTTTTCAGTTTTTTTCTTGGCCCATTGTTCGCCATTCGATGAAGATGAATCGCCTACTTCAGCCTCTTGGCTGAGAGCATCAATTTTGGCCTCGAATTCCCGTCTCAAGTCTTCTATCTCGTCTAGTTTGATTTTATTTTCCAAAATCCTCCTAGAGTGAGAACTTGATGCGCATGAGCCTTGGCTCGACACTTCACTTGGGTTGGATTTTGACATCCTTTCAAGCTTTTCAAAATTCCTACGTATGAAGTACAATAAAGAAAAGAGTTAAAAAAAATAACACCTTTTGGAAAGTATTTTCGCAAGGTACCTAAGATAACTCGATTTTTAAAAGACTCTCGTCCCACCGAGCGTGCCAAATCCTGTAGACGCAGAAAGTTCCCGCTTCTTGTTCTTAGGCCTGAAGCGAATCTTTTCGTGTGTCTAAGTCCTATTTAAGCAAAAGGGCGTGCCAGCTAGCTTACTTAAGCTAGCGAAGAGATATTTTTAAATCTGACTCCTAACATGGGGACTGTGAGCAAGCAAGCTCTTTTCGTCGCAGACCTTCTTACACCGATGCGCAAGGGTCAGTCTGTATGCTTTAAAAATCGAGTTTTTTGAATATTAGAACCTACGAAAACGTTTTGAGGTGTTCGATTCGGGTAGTTTTTGTATGATTTTCAGATTTTATTTTATGTAGATTTGCACGTGCCTATGTCTTTCTTTTTATCCCTTTTCGGGCCAACTAGGTGTGTGATACGAACACATGACCTAAGTGGGGTGACTTTGAGCGGGAGTATGGGGTTTGCTTTGATGCAATATGTGTCCTAACTCGTGGTATGGCGTATATGCAATGCAAACTCACGCAACTCCAAAGGGAAAACCCGAAATTGAAAGACAATGCAGAAGGGAAATGACTTAAAATGTAAATTGCAAAAGGGAAATTGCGAAAGGGAAATATGGCTATATCTTAAGAGTGGAAAGGCTCAATAGTGCAAGTGTGTGCCATGTATATATGTAAGGACTACGCACATTGCTGAACCTTAAAATCCAAATCTTAAAGACATAGCCGAAAGGGAAATACTTATAATATATATGGGCCCGAAGGTCGCCAACGTGTTGCGTGGGTGTTGTGTGTATATTGAAAGACAACTCACACGACTTTAAATGAAACCCAAATATAAATTGCAATATGACCTTAACTAAGGTCTTGGGAGTAAGAGCGAAAGCTCAATGTGTGTGAGTGCGAGAATTGAAGTACTACGCACACGACATGAAATTAAACCCAAATATAAATTGCAATAGGCCTTGACTAAGGTCTTGGGAGTAAGAGCGAAAGCTCAATGTGTGTGAGTGCGAGAATTGAAAGACAGCACACACGACATGAAGTTAAACCCAAGGGAAAAATATAACACGGCCCTTACTTGGGTCTTGCAAATAAGAGCGAAAGCTCAATGTGTATGAGTGCGAGAATTGAAAGACAACACACACAACTTAAGCAAAACCCCGCGCAACTTAAATTATATAAATAAGTTTATATCTTCAGGGTTGATTAGGCCCGTGTGTGTTCAAAATCGTGCACAACTAAGAGCGAGATACTCTCAAGTGCACGTGTGTGTGGGTGTGCCAAGCCACGTTATTACAAGCGGGGGGAGACAATGCTCCATTATTACAACCCCGTATCAAATTTAATTAAGCTTAAGCAAGTCTATAAACAAGGACTGAGTTCGGCACTTACGTATAGCTGGTCCGGAGGTGACTTGCTTGAGCTTGGGCTTGAGCGTCGCCTTGGGATGCAAGAGGGAGCTCCTCGGAAAGGCACGACAAAGGAGGGCTGGCCGGGTGAAGGAAGATGCTGCGGGTGGTGGCGCCTTGGCGCTAGCCGGGTGAAGGGAAGGAGAGGGGGTGCTGGAGTCTTGTGGCTGAGGTAGTTAGGGGGGTGTCACTAAGGTGTAGGGCAGGTCCTAGGGAAGGTGGAGCTAAGGGGTGACTAGGGGCTGTCTAAGGAAGAGGGTGTAAGGCCGCGGGTGGTTAGGTGCAGTCCGTTATGGCTGGCCGACTAGTGGCAGGTTAGGTGGTGGTCGGCTGGGGTAACTAAGGGGGATTATGAATGGCAAAGGGGAGCTAGCTAGGGTGTTGGCTAAGGGGTGGTTTAAGGGAAGAGGTACGGTTAAGGGTGATTAACTAGGGACTGTCAAAGGGGAAGGTAGGGCTGGCGGGTGGTGTAGTGGGTTGTGTCTGGCCGAATGGGGAAGGGTGGCGGATGGTGGCCGGGAGGTGATGGTGGTGCGGTGGCTGAGAGTGGAGGGGGAGTGAAGATAGGGTGGTGTTAAGATAGGGTACTAACCGAACAGGAAGGGAAGGTTGGCGTGTGTCCAAGGAAGGCAGCCGGGTGGAAGGAGTGGATGTAGCCGGGTGGAAGGAGTGGATGCAACCGGGTGGAAGGTGGGTGCAGCCGGGTGTCAAGGCAGGGAGCTGGCCGGGAGGTGATGGTGGCGTGGAGTGGCGCAGGCCGGGAGGTGGTGATGGAGCAGGTGAGAGAAGAGAGCAAAGGGTGAGAGAGGAGAGGAAGGGCTCGGCTGGCCCAAGGTGGCTGGGAAAAAGCTGAAAACCCGCCCACTAGGGGGGGGGGTTATAGGATTTTCAAAAGGTCGGTTGGGCTGGTTTTGAAGGGGTGGTTTAGTGGTTAGGTGGTGGTGGTGTGGTGATAAGGTGGGCTAGATATTTAGGGGGGACCAGATATTTAGTTTAGGTGGTTTTAGGGATATGGTGTGCTGGGTTTAGGTGGGTGGTTTAGTGGTTTAGGGCTTAGCTAGGTGGGTTGGTTTGAGGGTGAGGTTTAGTGAGGTGGGTTAGGTGTTTAGGCTAGGATTAGGTTGGGATTAAGGGAATTAGGCTAGGTTTAGGGAAGGATTAGGGAGGTGGGTTAGGTGATTAGGTTGGGATTAGGCCGGGATTAGGGAAGTAGGTTAGGTGATTAGGTTGGGATTAGGCCGGGATTAGGTCAAATGGCTAGGATTAAGGATTTTGGCTCAGGATTGGGTTAGGAGCATCCCTTTGCATAGCCCATGGACTTCATTGCATCATGTTGGTGCAGCCCTAGGTTAGGTGTAGGTTCATACAAGCTTAAACCCACACTAATTAGGCTAACCTACATGATTAACCCGAAACTTGACACACAAGTCAAGCTTAATACATTCTCCTCATACTTAATCCTCCCCATTATCTCTCATGCCCAAAATCCCACGTGAATTTCAAGTGGGCCCCACCTCCATTTATGAGAAGGTGATGTGGGTCATGGATGTGGATATTGGATTGGATCTTTGGATCCAAATCCACATATACGTTTGGATTGGGATCTAGATATATATGGTCCAGATCCAATCCAAAACTGAATTCTGACTCCTTTAGGGTATGTTCGAAACGAACGCTTTGTGCGGGGTCTGACAGCATCAATACTCCGTCTTGCGTTGGGTCTTCGCCAACATGGTCGTCCGCTTCTGTTTTCACCTTCCGGAGATGATTTCAAATGATTTTTGTTGATAACAGGGACTTGGACGTTCGAGATCCTGGGGATGAATCTAACACGAGAGTTGCTATGCCGGGCTCGATATGTGCTCCTATGCCGGGCTCTCTTTGGCTCTTCTGGTCCTGCTTTCTTCAGGCCAAGCTGCTTTGTGGGGTTTCAAAACGTATTTTAAGGTTTTAAAACTATATTATACATATTTTAAAAGATATATAGTTTAAACATATGTACACTGTTTTGTCTGGATGGCTCCTGGGTTTCCAAACTCAACATAGCCCTTTGGGGCTGCTTTTACAAAACCCGGTTATTTGAGAAGTTCGTGGGTTTTCGGGGTGTTTACATGTACGTAGATGATCTCTTGGTAAAATAAAAAACCCGAGATACACACATCGAATCATTGCAAAAAGTTTTCGAAAGACTGAGGTTTTGTGAGGTGAAACTAAACCCTCAAAAGTGTCTTCGGAGTAGAATCCGACAAGCTTTTTGCTTTTATGGTAAGCCAAAGGGGCATCAAAGTCGACCCCTCTAAGTGTCGAGCCATCATAGATATGCCTCCATCCTCCAATTTAACTCAAATCCGAAGCCTCCAAGGTCGCCTCCAATCAATTAGAAGGTGTATTTGAAACCTCGCTACAAGATGCAAACCTTTCAACAAGCTTTTGAGAAAAGGGGCAAAATTTGTGTGGGACGACGATTGCCAAAAAGCTTTCGAAAGATTAAAAGCGTATTTGGTTAATCCTCCTGTTTTAAACCCTCAAAAGCAAGGAAAACCTCTTTTGCTTTATATTTCTGTGCATGCAAATGCCTTGAGTGCCTTATTAGCTTAATATGAGGATGATACCCATAAAGAGTATGCCATCTACTATATTTCGAAAACTCTATTGGCTTTTGAAAGAAACTATCAAGCCATGGAGAAGATGTGCTTGGCCTTGGTATGGGCCTGCCAGAAATTTCGACATTACTTCCTAGATCATGAGATCTGGATAGTGTCTAGGCTTGACCCAATCAAGCACTTATTTGAAAAACCTATCCTCACGGGTAGGCTAGGTAAATGGCAACTCCTCTTAATGGAGTATGACCTAAAATTCCACCATCAAACCTCCATTATGGGGCAAGCTCTAGCTGACTATGTGGCCGATTTCCCTTTAGAGGATTCATTTCCCTTTCAAAATCAATTTCAAAATCATATTTTAGCAAACGGCTTAAGTGAAAACCAAGTGTGGAAGATGCTCTTCGATGGGGCACGAAACTAAAGAGGGCCTGGGTCAGGAATCATCCTCATATCCCCTGAAAAGGGAGAAATTCCCATCTTCATTCAACTAGATTTCAAATGTTCCAACAATATTGCCGAGTATGAAGCACTCATACAAGGCTTGAAAATCTCGAAAACTCTAGGGGCATCATGCTTTGAAATCTTTGGAGATTCTTTACTTGTCATAAACCGTGTTAAAAATTTGGCAAGTTTAAATTGAAAAACTTCTTCCATACCACGAATTGGCCACCAAGCTGGTCGATTCGTTCCAATCGTGCACGCTCACACACGTAGGAAGAGAGGACAATGGCATAGCCAATGCCCTCTCATCCTTAGGCTCAGCTCTAAGGGTCGATCCCACCTTGGGAACTCGATCCTTAGAAATATGGCACTCACCCACTCCATCCACTCACGATTTGGAGATTTGTCAAAACAACCCAACTTCTACTGAAAAACCCTGGTTTCAAGACATTAAAGATTTCTTAGAAAATAGAGGATTTTCAGAATTCGCTTCGTCTAAAGACAGCTTTTATTCGAAAGATTTCAACCCGATACATAATTTTGGAAGGGATTCTTTATAAAAAGAGTTTTACTGGCATCTTATTGAGGTGTGTCGACCTTGAGGAGGCTAGGATGATAGTGCATGAATTCCACGATGGAGAATGTGGAGGACATGTAAATGCCAACATGGTGGCAATGAAAATACTTAGAGCTGGTTATTTTTGGTCCACTTTAAAGCAGGATTGTCATGACCATATTAGGAAGTGTCACCCATGTCAAGTGCATGGACACACTATTCATATCCCGTCATCCACCCTGCATTCCGTGGTCAGCCCATGGCCATTCACCATGTGGGCGTTTGACATCATAGGACTAATTTTTCCAAATGCATCAAACGGACATAGGTTTATTCTAGCAGCCACTGAATACTTTTCCAAATGGGTTGAAGCTACCTCCCTAACTAATGTCCAGGGTTAACATGTAGTGGCATTCATTAGGAAAAACATCTTGGCTCGATTTGGAGTTCCAAGAGACCTAGTGTCTGATAATGGCACCCCCTTCAAAAACGAGAGGATGGTAAAGTTATGTAACACGTATGGCATAACTCACCACTTCTCATCGCCCTACTATCCTCAAGGCAATGGCCAAGCCGAAGCCACCAATAAGACTCTCATAAGTATTGTTGAGAAAACTTTAGAGAAGGGTAGGACGTGGCATGAGAAGTTGGATGAAGCCTTATGGGCTTATAGGACTTCCATCCGAACTCCCACAAATGCCACGCCATTTGAGTTGGTCTATGGCACAAATGCCATTCTCCCCATTCATACCAAACTGCATTCATTTCATACATCACTTGCACTCGACCTTCCCCTAGAGACGCTACAGCATGCTAGATTGGTCGAGCTTGATTTATTAGATAAAAGAAGGCTCCTTGCCATGGATCATGCACATGCATACCGGCAAAGGATAGCCCGACATTATGAGAAACATATGAACCCTCGCCACTTCAAAGTGGAAGACCTTGTGCTAAAAATCATCCAACATCGTGGCCCACATCCACTTGGAAAGTGGCGGCCCAAGTGGGATGGTCCTTATGTTGTACGTGGAACCACCACGAACAATGCATACTGGTTAGTCGATGTTGAGGGTAGGAATTTAGCAGACCCTATGAATGCCCAATATTTGAAAAAATACCATGTATAGGGTTTAAGCTAAATCCTATTTGAAAATATTCTGAGGAAATCTCCTTTGAAACTTCGTGAGTGAGGATCGAAGTAGATAGTGCAACCCTGAATAAGAGAATCGATGCTTGTGAAAAAGCGGAGTTTTCAAAAACAAATGGGTTACATTTCAAAATTCTTCTTCTTACAAAGGAAGGCCTGGTTCAAAATAGCAAGATACTTGCAAGTAGTACGTGCTATTTCTAAATCGGTTGATCTGGGATGAATAAGGTAGATCATTGGGATAAGTCCTTCCCCTCTTCTCTTCTCTTCCCCAAAAAGAAAACTTGGCAAAAAGCAAAAAGGGAAATCCCTACATGAGTCTCTTTCCAAAAGAAAGCTGAATCAAAAAGGAAAAAAAATCGTTTCTTTTATGGAAAAGAGGGAACAAAGAAAAAATACTCCCAAAGGGAGACCCTCTATGAAAAAAAAAGGAAAAAAATAGCTAAAAGCTCAAAAAGAGCAGTTTTCCGCCTCTTTGCCTCAAACCACGAGACACTCCAGAAGGGACCGTGGTAATTCCTTCCCCATCCCTGCAACTTATCCCAAGTGAAGAAAGGTTCATTTCAAGGAGTCCTAAAGTAAAAATAGGATTTGCTTACTTGAATCTCATCTCATTTGAGAATTAGACGTTTGAGTAAGGCATAGGAATTTTGAAATATTACTTGATTCTCTTAGAAAACCTCCGCTAAGACTCAAGTAAAGGGAAACACGAGAAGCTGAAAATCCTTAGTATTGAAGCTAAAAGGAGTTTTCCTCTTTCAAAAACAAAGTGAGAAAAACCTCAAACATCGAGCAACATAAGACCAACTCACTTGGTGCAACAGGTCTTTATAAGACTCCCAAGTTTGACCATTCCAGTAAGTCTCTAGGAAACCATACCTCCTAGCATATCATTCCATTCACTCATATGTGCACGCATGGACGCTTACACAATCCCAATTAGGACTAACACCTGAAAATCCCCTCTTACTGGGCACAAAGGAAAAGTTTTTCTCAAAACTGGGACGATCCCATATTCTCGAGGATGAATCTAGGGAGAAATCAAAAAGGGGTGTTGTCTTCTTCGCCATTACAAATAAATTTGGATAATACTAAAGAGGGGCATCTGTAAACACCCCCAAATCAAACAATTTTCAAAAACAAACACCTGGTTTGAAACATCCATTTCAAAACCAGAGTTTGAGTTTTCGAAAACCCAAGAGTTGCAAAAGCTTTAAACTTCTGTTTCAAACCCCGTTCAAAATGAAAATTCCTCAAACTCGGGTCAAGTCCCATTTTGTAAAGAAACAAATCCAACAAGTAGAGCCTGATCAAAAGCAGTCTCAAAAAGTAGGTTCAAAAGCCTAGAAAGCATCCTGGCCTGATAAAAGCGGGATCAAACGGCAAAAAGAAAGCCCATGCCAGAAGCAGACTTCGAGCCCGGAGCATCAAATGCCAAGCCAAGAACATCCACCAAAATATCAAAAATCCAAGCCTGAAACAACAAAAATCAACTAAAACGGAGTCCGAAAAGGTGAGAAGGAGTTCGGACGAAAAGGTTGGGGAAGACCCAGCCCAAGACGGAGCGCTGATGAAGCTAGGGCCCGCAGAAATTGTCCTTCTCAAAACACCAAGAAGGACTGAAGAAATGAAAATTTGGATTGGATCTGGACCCAAATATCCAGATCCAGACCTAAATAGTGTTTGGATCAGATTTGGATCTCAAAATCCAAATCCAAGAACCATACCCAATACCCACCTCATTTGCCTATAAATAGAGGTGAGGGGGTGCCATAAGTTCACGTGAAATCAAGATTGGGAGGCTTGGGAAGAGAGAGAATGAGTGGAGGTCATAAAGTAGATTTGGTGGGCCATAGCCATGTGGGCTTGATCAAGGGCATGGGGTCAAACCTTGTATGAACCCAAAGGGCTGCACCAACTTGAAGAAGGGTTGCACAAGGGCGTGGAGACATGGGTGATGCATGGTGGACCGACTCCAAGAGGTAGGTCTCTCAACCTCACCCTAAACTAGCCTAAACCACCTAACCGACCCTAAAACCTAACCCTAAACTAGCGTAGACCTAGCCCCTTTCACCTAAACCGACCCAAATTTCCCCCTAACCTACCTAAATCTAAACCCAACCGAGTGTAGCTGCACTCGGTTTGAACCCATTCCTACACTCCCCCTAGACATCAACCGGCTCCCTCACCTCCCGGTGCGCCTAGTGCCTCACTCCATAGCGCCACAGCCTGCTGTCCCCCTGCCTTACCACCCTAGCATCGTATCCCATCACCCCCTGCCGTGACCAAGCACCTGTCATCTCCCTACACCACCCCCTCACCTTCCCTCGATACCCCACCACACCACTCCCTACACCACCCCCTCACCTTCCCTCGATACCCCACCACACCACCCTGCCGTAACCTATCCCCGGTGCACCTAGCGCAATACTACCCCACAGCCTAGCGCCGCACTCCACTAAACCCGCGCCCCATCACCCACCTGCCACCTCACCGCTTGTGCTCCTTTACCTAGCGCCAACCCAACACCCCAGCTCCCATCTCATTACCTTACCCCCTTACCTTAGTCAATACCCGACTTGGCCGAACCTAAGCCCCTCCTAAGCTAAGCACCCGACTGCCCCCAAGCATACCCTCTCACGTACCCATCTCTTCGCTGCTAAGGTAGACAAACCCAAGCACGTTGAGTGGAAAAGTCGATCACTTGTAAGTGTTTAAATTCGGTTTTTACCTTACTCATTTCATTTAATTCAATTTCGATATGGGGTTGTAATAATGGAGCATAGTCTCCCCCCGAAATATAATATTCGTGCTTGATACACGAAGCACACATGTACAGCTTTGCTCCTGTCACTGCTACCTGTTTTTGATGCAACACTGTTGGTTTTCTTAATGTTTCATTGGTGAATGACCTCACCAGTGATCTCGATTTACTGCTATTTTCTTTCCCTATGTTTCTTGTAGTTGTGTTTACAAGAGACATTTTTGACCAGTAATTCTTAAAAACTTTCATTGGTCTCTGTGTGTGTGTCTCCCCCTTTTTGACATCATCTGAATCTCTTTAAGTATCATGCAGTTTGTTTTGTGTACATAGCAATAGATGCAGTGCAAATCCTCATCCTGTACTTCCATAGCCATATGATCGAATGCCCTGGGTTCGTGAAGTAGCATAAAATAAGTAGATTGAATCAGTGCTGTTTGACTCGGTCTCTTTCCCTGTATAAAATCTCCTTACAGTGTTTTTAGTTAACCATTCTGTTTCATCATTCCACCATTTCCGTCAATTTTAGTTGACCATGTGTCAAGATTTCCTCTTGAAAATTCTGTCATGCATCATTATTTTCATGGTTTTATCTTTCAAAGCACATCCAATAATGTAATATTAGTTGAATGATGATGCTCTGAATATATAAGCTTCGTAATGTGCTAAGAGATTAAGTTGTAAATAGAAGGGTCTTTAACAGCTCTATTTAAACATATTGAGGGAAGTGAGGAGAATATCCGTGAAAAGGTTCTAGCTTTTCTAGGGGATAAGGTAGAAGTGATATTTTTGTGTTCAGTTATATCATTATAAACTCTGCTCATGTAAGGGATCACCCTTGCATTGCCGGTCCCAAGCCCAGATAAAGGAGGAGGGTTGTGTTAGGCTTCCGACAGCCAGCATAAAACTTCGTCAGATTTTTACATGGATTACAAAAATTATGAGCATTGCTTTAGGGTGTCCCCGCCTAGCGACATGCTGCAGAGTCCGAATGCAGTAGTAAGCAAGGGTCACTACATTTTTGCCCGAATGTAGTGAAAAATTTTCAGAGAGGGTCTCCACATTTTGATTATGGATGGATGAGGGGGTAAAGAAGCTAGTCCTAGATAATAAGATTCGTATTGGTTCTTGGAATATCATAACATTATCGGGTAAGCTAATGGAGGTGGTAGATACTATGATTCGGAGAAAGATTCATATTCTATATTTATAAGAGACAAAATAGGTTGGAGAAAAAGCAAAGGAGATAGAGGATATAGGTTTTAAATTATGGTACTCAGGTAAAGAAAAGGCTCGAAAGGGAGTTGGTATTATCATAAATAAAGATTTAAAGGAGAGTGTAGTAGACATACAATGATATGGTGACCAAATCATGACATTGAAATTAGTGTTAGGAGCAGAGGTTTTGAATATAGTTTGTGCTTACACACCCCAAATAGGACTAGAAGATAGTATAAAGACACCTTTTTGGGAGGAGTTAGATAAGGTGTTTCAAAAGATTTCACAAAGGTAGATGATTTGTTTAGGAGGAGATTTAAATGGACATGTCGGTAAAGAGGCATTAGGATATCAAGGGATTCATGGAAACTTTGGTTTTGGGGATATAAACGAGGAAGGTAGGGAGATTTTAAATTTTGTTATGTCATTTGATCTCTTTATAGTCAATACAATCTTCAAAAAACGAGATGAACATTTAATTACTTATAAGAGTGGCTTATCACAAACACAAATTGATTACTTTATTTGTAGAAAAAAAGATAGAGCGTGTTGTAAAGATTGTAAGGTAATTCCAGGAGAAAGCTTAACCACCCAACATCGACTTTTAGTTATGGATTTACAAATAAAAAAGTGGACAAATAAGAAAAGAGTGCATCGAGCTATTCGGACTAAATGGTGAAACCTCAAAAGTGAGAAAGAAGATATATTTAAACACAAAGTCCTTCAAGAAGATGTTTGGAATTATATTGGCACACCTTGTGATATGTGGAATAATATGGCTATACATATTAGGAAAGTGGCAAAAGATGTGTTAGGGGTATCTAAGGGAGGTGTATCTGTACAAAAAGAAGCTTGGTGGTAGAGTGAAGTAGTACAAAATAAAATCAAGGCAAAGAGGGCATGTTACAAATTATATTATGCTAAGAAAACTAGTGAAACTTTAGAAGCTTATAAGAAAGCAAAGAAGGAAGCGAAAAAGGTCGTTAGTGAAGCAAAAGCTAAGATTTGGTGTGACTTATATAAAAAAACTCAACTCAAAAGAGGGTGAAAGAGATATTTTTAGGATAGCTAGGGCTAGAGATAAGAAAACTAAAGATCTTAATTATGTTAGATGCATAAAAGACGAGGATGAAAAAATTCTAGTGGCAAATGATGATATAAGAAATAGATGGAAAAACTATTTTTATAATCTTTTTAATGAAAATAAAGATGTTAGTATTAATTTAGGAGATTTAGCCAAGTCAGAAAAGTATATAAACCATAATTTCTACCGACGTATTCAAAAGAATGATGTCAAAGAGGCTCTTAAACATACGAAGAGTGGTAAATCAGTAGGACCAGATAATATTCCTATAGAAGTTTGGAAAATACTAGGAGAAATAGGAATCACTTGGCTCACAAGACTATTTAATGAAATATGGAAAAACCAAAAGATACCCGAAGAATGGAGAGCAAGTACACTTATATCCATAATAAGAACAAGGGAGACATTCAAAATTGTGCGAATTATCGAGGTATCAAGTTAATGAGTCATACTATGAAATTATGGGAAAGAATTATCGAACGTAGGTTAAGAAAAGTATCAAGTACAACAGAGAACCAATTTGGATTTATGCCAGGCAGATCTACTATTGAAGCGATTCACCTTTTGAGACGTCTTATAGAACATTTTAGAGCAAAAAAGAAAGACCTTCACATGATATTTATTGATCTAAAAAAAGCTTATGATAGGGTACCGAGGGAGGTTCTTTGGAGAACTTTGGAAAAAAGAGGTATCCCATTGACATATATTAACCTTATAAGAGACATGTATGATGGTGCAAAAACATGTGTGAGGACTCATGAAGGAACAACAGACTTCTTTGAAGTTAATATTGGGTTACATCAAGGATCAACTTTAAGTCCATACTTATTTATAATGGTGATGGAAGAGTTAACAAAACATATTCAAGATGAAGTACCTTGGTGTATGTTATTTGCATATGACATTGTATTAGTGGAGGAGTCTAAGGAAAAAGTTAATAGAAAATTGGAACTATGGAGAGAAACATTAGAAAGCAAAGGCCTCCGACTTAGTAGAACAAAGACAGAATAAATGGAATGTAAGTTTGATTATTTGGCTACTTCAGAGGACATAGAAATTAAAATTGGCACACATTGCATTCCTCAAAAGGAAAGTTTTAAATACCTAGGATCAATTTTTCAAAGTGATGGAAGAATTGATGGCGATGTTACACATAGAATTAATGTTGGTTGGTTAAAATAGAGAGGAGCATCAGGTATTCTTTGTGATAAGAAGATACCATTAAAATTAAAAGGTAAATATTATAGAGCAGCAATTAGGCCTGCCATGTTTTATGGTTATGAGTGTTGGGCAGTTAATCATCAACATGTACAAAAGATGTCTATAACAGAAATGAAGATGTTGAGATGGATGAGTGGTCATACAAGAAAAGACCGTATACATAATGAGGTTATTAGAAACAGAGTAGGAGTGGCACCAATAGAGGATAAAATGAGAGAACATCGTTTAAGATGGTTTGGACATATAGAAAGAAGATCAAAAGAAGAACCTAGAAGAATGTTAGAAAAACTAAATTTGGAAAGTATTAAAAGAGGTAGAGGTTGACCACAAAAGTGTTGGAAAGAAACAATAAAGAATGATCTAGCTTATTGGGAGTTAACTGCTAACATGGCATACGATAGGGATCTATGGAAACAAAAAATCCATGTAGCCGACCCCGTCTAGTATGGGAAAAGGCTTAGTTGTTATATTATAGTTATGTCATTATATTTAGAGTTATTTTCTACTATTCCTTATCTAACGTTAGACATTTGTTGTTCTTAGGTATTCCCTCTTAAAGCAGAACTCTTAAAGCCTCAGGAACAAAGCCTCAGGAACAAATGGAAAGGCATGTTGCTGATTTGGTAAAGAAGGTAAATTTAGCAGATTGGTGAAGAACTGAGATGGCCTTTGTATGCACTCACTATATGCCTATCATGTGAGCTCATGTTGTCATTTCTTCCCTTCTAAGCCTACTTAGGGTGCGTAAGCATAAACTATATTCAAAACCTCTGCTCCTAATACTAATTTCAACGTCATGATTCGGTCACCATATCGTTGTATGTCTACTACACTATCCTTTAAATCTTTATTTATTATAATACTAACTCCGTTTCGAGCCTTTTCCTTACTTGAGTACCATAATTTAAAACCTCTATCCTCTATCTCCTTTGTTTTTTCTCCAACCCACTTTGTCTCTTGTAAATATCAAAACTTGTGTTCCTAACACTAATTTCAATGTCATGATTCGGTCACCATATCGTTGTATGTCTACTACACTATTCTTTAAATCTTTATTTATGATAATACCAACTCCGTTTCAAGCCTTTTCCTTACCTGAGTACCATAATTTTAAAACTTGCATCCTCTATCTCCTTTGCTTTTTCTCTAACCCACTTTGTCTCTTGTAAACATAGAATATGAATCTTTCTCCGAATTATAATATCTATCACCTCCATTAGCATACCGGATAATGTTCCAATATTCCAAGAACCAATACGAATCTTATTATCTAGGACTAACTTCCTTACCCCTCGCATCCATCCATATTGAAAATGCGGAGACCCGCAATTTCTTTTTGTTCATGTAACATAGTTAAGTGAAGCATTGACTTTCACTTGGAGAAAAAATAACATAATTTTGTGATTAATACTTGAGAATCCAAATCTAGGCCAGCTATTTCAGGTTGTGGTACTTTTACAAGTCTCTTTACTACTTGAATTGACAACAAGCACGTAACGATATTAAACTATTGGAGAATCTGACACACATTCGTTAGGACTTAGCCTCGTGTTATAGCCAGGCAGGCTATCTCAGATTCTCACGTGACACCCTGAAGAGGATATTAGTTTATTACGCGTCAATGCTTTTATAATTGTCCATCTAAAGTCAGAATGTAATCCTTCCAAAACTAGGAACTGCTGGTTATGATAATCAAAAGGAATCGTTCAGCCTTCAAATCGTTTTTTGCTATGTTACACAAAGTTCTCCATGACTATTTCTCATTTAGTGGTTCCTATAAATTATTAACGTTTGTGTTTATCCATCTTTTGAGAAATTTTATGGTCTCCTTTTTCTGTTGTACGTTCTCTTGAATTTTAGCCTAATGTTTTCATTGTTCTCTCTTCACGTTGACTACAGTCTCATATGCTCATCAAATATTTTCTGGAACTTCATATTCTCTGTGGCGTAGATCTTCTCATGGTCATTTCTTGAGCATTGTTTTCGTAATGTCTTTATTAGCATGAACCATATTCTATCCTTGATCCTCAAGCCCAAATCAAATATCATACTAAATTTGGCATTTTTCTGAGTTACCTAATGTGGTCTGCTTTAAAACTTAGAATCCATGTTGGGGACAATGAGAAAGAAATCCAAATTTTATAGACCGTTCTCCATATGCAGGATGTATTTGTTGGTCACAACCATGGGTTAGACTGGTGCTGCCCGCACAAGGGTTTGTGGTTGTGTTTTGCTCGTCATACTGGTCATGGTGGATATGGTGACTGGCTAAGAGGAGCTAGAATACTTGAATTGAATGAGTATCCATTTTCACTGAATTCTTGGATAAGAATGGAAGATGGTGTGGTTCACAGTGAAGTTGCCTTAGTTTCTTAATTGCACAGAATGTTGGATTTTATGGACCCTAGAGTGTACAAAATGCTGAAGTATTGCAGCCAAAGAACGTGGGATCTTTTAAGATTATCATGTAAATTCGTTAGGTCATCTGTTCCCCTTTAGGAGTTAAATAAGTTATGGGTTCCCTCTTAACTCAGAATAAGCTTATGATGTACAGTTGTAATATTGGTGTCCTTATGTGACCATATTTTCTGTATGCTCTGGATTTGCAGAATTGTTTGTCCACATGTAATGATTGTCGACAAATTCGTAGTGATAAGAACTCATTGTGATCTGTAAGGTTTATTTCAACTTTCATTCTTATAGTTTCGACAACTTTAGCTATTTGGAAAAGGCAATAGAGATTAGAGTATACCACGTCACTTAGCCCAAAAATGCCTTATGTATGCTGTAGCTCTGTAAAGAATGAACCTTCTCATCATATGATGGATGCCCTTCTTGTAGGGTTTGGACGACAGTGTTTTCCTGTGATCAGGTTAAGTATATCCGACTCCTTCTAAAAGTTGGTTCCTCATAGCACCTTCTGTTTTTATTTCTTTTTCTTGGGTTTTTGAAAGTCTAAAGATGTGTATTTGCATCCGGTTCTTGCCCTTGCTTGTATATATGCTTAGTGGTATCATGAATACATCATAGTTGTAGTATGAGTTTGTCATTCCAGTCTGACGTGAGGGCCATAGTCTGACCTACTTTAGTTCTCTCTCCACCATGGAACTATCTACATCGATGCAGATTGATATGCAACCCACTTAAACAATTACATCTTCTGGAACACCTAAGGCCATGGAAAATGCTATTGTGGTTGGTGAACCAATCACATGACTAGAACCTTTCTCACCCTTAATTCTGGCACTCCTCTGTAACCTTAATAAGATATGGATCTGAATGTAGTATCATGTACAATTTCCCCAATTCCTCAATACATGGAGATGATCTACCAAAATACATCAAGTTCATGTGAAATATGAAGTTTCTCTAAATTCTTGGACAGAAGCTTTTGGAATTTTTACATTAAAATAAACTTTTTGAGGCCTCATGCATGGACACTTAGAAAAATTTAGTACACTTAATAGTTTGTTGCTTAGTATAACAACACACTACAATGCTAGACATTCACTTGAAGGCCTATAGACTCTACATCACTTCCCAGCATGTAGAAAAATTAGATCCATATGATGCAGTCAAGTACAAAGTCCAGATCATGTGAATAATGAAAGTGCCAATTGTTTCTGTCTTGGTTATGTCAGCTTCTTGTCCCAGAGAGAAGGATTAGCTTCTGTTGAATTGCTTCACTATTGACTGTTGTACTCTTGTCCTCCATCTGCAACATCAGCAATGAAAGCGCTTTCATTTTCTAGAAGTGGACTAACACATTAGCTATAAGGACCGTTTGCATCATGGAACTATGCGGATGGAGAACTCTAGTACTGGGAAAAAGTACAGGTTCCATGGTGCCTGCGTTTTCATTTTATATGGAAAAAGGCATTGCACCTCTGGGAAGGACCTCAAGGAACCTGATCCTTGATAGGTGACACGGGAAAACTGTTTACAGGATGAAGCAAAGCCAATACTAATGGTGAAACAAACGTGGAATTCCTGGTTTTATGGAACTCTGCAACCCAATTCTGAGAGTGCCATAATTCTCAATTCTGAGAATTCTACAAGTACCACAACATGAAAGGACTTTACGCAAGTGGCAAAGAAAATCACTTAGAGGTTTAGTTTCTTGTTCTGGTTTACTTAAACTGAGAAAAGGGTTAAACTGTAGAAAACCATTTTTCTAGTGAACAAATTATTCGATGTGAAAGTAACTTCATTGCTTGGGATCTTACGTGGCTTGACTGTATGCTCGATGAGTTTGAACCCAGTTCAGGGATCCTAGATTAGCTTTCCAGGATTAGACATCTGATGGAATTGACCTTGCCTTAGCTTTGACAAGCTCAATCTTGTTAGAGTCCAGGATTCAAGTTTCCAGACACTAGGAATCGATTAACTTGTTTGACAGCGTTTGGTGATCGGAGACAATGTGCATCGAACATGACAAGGCTCAAGGAAGAGTATTTCTGGAAAAGGGCCTTAGGCAAAAGAGAAACCAGTATCATGTGTACAACAGAGCAGAAATCAGTTTATCCGCGGTTCCTTGACTCAAAAATTTGAAATGATGTGTTGAAGACGAGCCAGGTAAACTACAGAGTAGAATTAGAATTTATAACCTGAAGATGGATGCTGTAAAAGATTCTTTCTTCGCCAGACCCAAAAGTAGATGCATTCAGTAGCTGGAGCCCTTCGTCTTCTAAATTCCTCACAACTTGGGATAGGAAATACCCCTGTCTGGTGGTAGAAACCTGAACCAGCAATTCATTATCATGGATTGGTGTCGCTAATATTGTAGGGGACCGTGGTAAAGGGTCACTGATATTTTTGTTGCTGAATTTTTTATTTTCTTTCCTTGATATTCTCTCCAAGATCTCTTTTCTCTTCTGGATGAGGCTTTCTACTTGTTTCTGCAGCTCTGGTATGTATCTCAATGCGCGAGAAACTGTTGCAGGGACACTTAGCTTTTTCTGGCATATGATTGGATTAATATGAGAAATTGTGTTACTAAGATAATGGCCTTATTAGTAGACATTGAGCTTTGATAATCTCAGTCAGAGCCAAGATTGACTAAGCTAATTTACACACACAGACACAAACGTATATACATTCATATATATATATATATATATATATATATATATACATATATATATATATATATATATATATATATATACATATACATATACATATATTATATCCCTTCTCCTTTCTTTCGATTCAGGGCCCACACAGGATGGGAAAATTCTTCAAATGCAAAATATCTGGGATACCACTCGTTTGTTTCTTTTATAAGTTATGAAAGTCAATGGTTGACAAAGGACTTCCATTAATATTAATTGTAGCTTCATTCTCTGCATTTCTTAATTTCTGAAGTCAATTGCTGGAAAGGAAGGAGGGATTCAATGAAATGATGCATGTTATGTTGTCATATGCATTGCATACAGAGGCAGCAAGAATTAATTAAAAGAAAAGATAAGATAAATTAGAAGAAGAAAACCTCCTCATCTTTCAAGATTTTGATCGGACGGGACTCTGTAGGCACCTGTTGTGAACAAAATGGGAATGAGCAAAGACTTGTGAGACTTAACCTGAATTTGGGCGTCTTCCTACCAATCAGGACTTAACCTCTGGTTTCGATATAGCTATCCATTTATTATGCCAAACATTATAACCAGGCACATGAATAATATGACAATTTATGCGTGATGCATCAAATTAAGTACCTTGATAATGGTGATTAGTGAAGGAGAAACGAAGAAGAATTCTCTTTCTTGAGCAAGACTGACTGAAAGTTTTCAGTATGTATGGTACCATGCTGGAATATTGCCCCAGCTATATGAAAACCTCATACTGAAATCTATTTCTGCATCTGACAATCCTACTGATTGCGCATGGTGCATCTGAAACTAAATAAAACATGGCCCCAGGCGCATGAAATGCTTCATCATGGTTTATGTGGGAAACCATGATTCACTACTACCGGTTCATCTGAAACTACAGGGAATATTGCCCCAGGTACATGAGATACTTCGTATTGAGTCTTCGATGCATCTGAAACCACAATTTACTGCCATCATACATTTGAAAAAATCCAACCTAAACCCAGATATACGAAATCAGTGGTGCATCTGAAACTATTGGTTTGGTTCTAGTGGTTCGGCTTCAACATTCAAACCATGAACTAAACCATACAAAACAATAATTGCTTTCAAAGAGAGACCAGGCTTGAATTGGTTTAGTCGGTTCAATCGGTTCTTTGAACATCCTATTGGTGCATTAGAAGTAATTGTATTTGCTGCTGCTGGAATATCTGAAACTACAAGAAATGTTGCCCGAGGTACATGAAATTCTCACCTGCATCTACTTTTAGTTTTCACGAACGGTATGCATCCCTCTAAGTTGTATGTATCTCATATACGTTATTCATTTTTGAGCCAATTTATCTTCTCGGTTGTTATTGGTTAGATATTGGATTGCCTGGATTTCTACATGGTCCGTGGTTTAAGAAAGCATGCATTGCAATAACAATTACGGAGGGCGTAAAGAAGAAACAGGTATGTACCGTTTGATCAGGGTTCGGCAGCAAAGATTGAAGTGCAGAATACAAGCTGTTCATCCTCTTCCGCCGGTATCTCTCGTTGGCGTTGTGACTGAGTTTCTTCGCCACAGAATGATCACCACCGCCGATGATGCACGAAACCTGCGCTTCGTCGATCGTCGTCGGCAAGTGGGAGCGAAACTGCAGGCCGAATTGGTCGAAGTCGCTTCCGTCCATGGCGCCCCAGCTGATGTATGCGCCACCTTCACATTCGCTTACCTCTCCACAAATCATCCAATCACCGCTTGCACACCCTACTGAAGGCAACAGTCCAGCTGGTGGTTGCGTCAAATACTGTAGTCGTGATTGAATGCGTCGCTTGAAGCAGGTCGGGGTATATATATATATATATATATAGACTTAAAGCTCATTCTCGATTAATTCAATATTAATCTCAAAGAAATCTATCATTTTTTATGGGTCTTAATACATGTTTGTCTATTATCATAATGTCTCCTATAAGATGTATATCAATAAGATGTATATCAATGATATACCTCTCTTTTTTAAAGTTAAAAAAAAATATCTTTACACCTTATCCTAAGTTTTGTTTTAGATCAATAACATATATATATATATATATATATATATATATATATATATATGTATGCATTCATATATATTATGGTATTTGGACCCAACTTAAAGCTACTAGTTTTTCTTTTGGATTTCCGAAAATGTCTTATGATACTTCTTATACATGTATATCCACCCACCCCCCCCACACACACATATATATATATATATATATATATATATATATATATATATACATACATATGTGCATATATATACAGACACATGTACGCACACATATATATTTATTGATCTAGAAAAACCTTATAATAGAGTGTCAAGATATATTCTTTGAAAAAAAAAATCCCATTAACGTACATGAATCTTATAAGATATATATATATATATATATATATGATAGTATACAAAACATGTGTTAGGACCCACAAATGAATGATAGATTTTTTTTAGATTAATATTAGATTAATAAAAATGAGCTTTAGGTCCATATTTATTTTGTATTGATCATTGACAACTACTAGAACATATTCACGATAAGTTTTCTTGGTGTATATTATTCGTGGATGACATTGTATTAGTGTATACTACTAGAACATCTCCTGTATTTATAAAAAATTTATTTTTTATAAACAACAATAGAAAAGGCAATTTACTTCTATAACTTACCAATTATGATTTCGTCCAACATTGATAACTTACCAATTATGACCACGTCTAGTATTAGTAGGTTTCACAATACAACTATCTTACCTTAAAAAATAACCTCTCAAGAATGATAAGAATAACTATAAAAATAAGTAGTTTCCAAAGTTTTTAAGGATGAAACAAGCAATTTCCTTCAATAACTTATCAATTATGACTGCATCCAACATTATTACCACGAATTAGGAAACTAGTATAACTTAAAATAGTTCTTGATTTTTATTGGTTTTTTATTTTTATTTTTAAATATTTTAAAAAGTATAAAAAATTAAGATACGGTATGATATGATACACTCATATCATAGAGAAAAATAATATACAATACAATATGATACAAACAATACTAACTGAGACAGATGAGTGGTCACACAAGAAAAAGACTAACATAGTGAAGTTATTAGAAATAAATTAGGAGTTAAACCAATAGATGATAAAATGAGGAAAATTTATTTAAGATAGTTTAGACATGTAGAAAGACAAAAACTAGATTGTGAAGATGTTAAAGAAAAAGAAAAAGACAACAACAGTATTGAAATGAAATAATAAAGAATGATTTAGCTTACGTTGAGGTAACTCTTAGCATGATACATGATCGAGTCCTATGAAAATAAAGAATTCCTTATCCGACCCCTTCTAGTATGGGAAAAGGCATGGTTGTTGTTGATAAATATATAGCTGGTATTTCTGGTTTTTCTTTTGGATTTCCGAAAATGTCTTATGATACTTCTTCGGATCCTTGGAAAAATTTGGTGGGTTGAGCCTGGTCCTTTTTTTGGTAGCAACATTCATTCTACATCCATTTTGACTTTTGTATAACGTATTGTGGTCTGCTTGTTATATTGTATAGTTAAATATATATCTCCTAATGGCCATAATTAAATATTTGACTACCCATAGTTTGTTTTAGGTGACATGAAGAATTAAGTCCGTATAAGATGCCTTGCATAATCAACTTAAATGGAAAACCTTGTTCTGGGGAAGGCGTGGCATATTCTGAACTTTCATCTACCTCATGATTAAGTCTAGCCATTTAACGGTGCGTTGTATAATCAAATCTATATTTTCTAGAGAAGGAAATTGGTTATTTATTTAGGTTTACCTTTTCTTGAGCAAATACTGAACCGTGTAAGAAACGAAAAATTATAAATGTTCTGAAAATGAATTTGACGGTGGCAAAACCGAGCATGTGCGGCTTTGGTGGTAGGGTTAGACATGACCCCTTTCAAACCCGCCCGGTGATTCCAATCAAAACTGAATTGGACCAGGAACCTGTTTAAATCGGAATTGGTGAAACCAGACTCAGAACTGGATTTGGAACCGGGTACCACCCAATTTGGTTCTGATTCCTCTTACATGGAACTGAAACCGGAGTCAATGAATTCAACAAACCCCTAATTCTATATATATACAACAACAACAACAACTAAGCCTTTTCTCATACTAGACGGGGTCGGCTACTTGGATTCTTTGTTTCTACAGATCCTGCCATGTTAGCAGTTAACTCACAAAAAGCTAGATCATTCTTTATTGTTTCTTTCCAACACTTTTGTGTCATCCTCTAGCTCTTTTAATACTTTTTTAGTTTTTCATACCATCTTAGAGGTTCTTTTTATCTTCTTTCTATATGTCCAAACCATCTTAAACGATATATCTCATTTTATCCTCTATTGGTGTCACTCCTAATTTGTTTCTAATAACCTCATTATG
The DNA here is from genome assembly GCA_036023115.1 of Brasenia schreberi. NCBI lineage: Eukaryota > Viridiplantae > Streptophyta > Magnoliopsida > Nymphaeales > Cabombaceae > Brasenia > Brasenia schreberi. The sequence continues at coordinate 13,020,495 of JAYKKT010000078.1, read as the reverse complement.
TATACGGTCTTTTCTTGTATGACCACTCATCCATCTCAACATCTTCATTTCTGTCACAAATATCTTTTGTATATGTTGATGATTAACTGCCCAATACTCAAAACCATAAAACATGGCAGGCCTAATTGTTGCTCTATAATATTTACCTTTTAACTTTAATGGTATCTTCTTATCACAAAGAATACTTGATGTTCCTCTCCATTTTAACCAACCAGCATTAATTCTATGCGTAACATCTCCATCAATTCTTTCATCACTCTCAAAAATTGACCCTAGGTATTTAAAACTTTCCTTTTGGGGGATGCAATGTGTGTCAATTTTAATTTCTATGTCGTTGGAGGTAACCAAATGATCAAACTTACATTCCATATATTCGGTCTTTGTTCTACTAAGTCAGAGACCTTTGTTTTTTAATGTTTCTCTCCATAGTTCCAATTTTCTATTAACTTTTTCCTTAGACTCCTCCACTAATACAATGTCATATGCAAATAACATACACAAGGTACTTCATCTTGAATATGTTTTGTTAACTCATCCATCACCATTATAAATAAGTATGGACTTAAAGTTGATCCTTGATGTAACCCAATATTAACTTCAAAGAAGTTTGTCATTCCTTCATGAGTCCTCTCACATGTTTTTGCACCATCATACATGTCTCTTATAAGGTTAATATATGTCAATGGGATACCTCTTTTTTTTAAAGTTCTCCAAAGAACCTCTCTCGGTACCCTATCATTCGGTACCCTATCATAAGCTTTTTCTAGATCAATAAATATCATGTGAAGGTCTTTTTTTTTTTGCTCTAAAATATTCCATAAGACGTCTCAAAAGGTGAATCACTTCAATATTGAGGTCTACCTTGAGTGGACTTTCTGAGATCAAATTGGGTTCATCCGTTTGATTCAAGCAATTAAATGTCACTAACAATTCCTGTAGATTCTATCGTAAGTTGTAGGTCCAAAATGTTACGTAAAAAAGTCCGTCATAAGAATTGGGTAAAGAAAAGTTATGTTCAACTCAGACCCCAAGCTAATGACAATAGAATGTGGGGAGGAAATCTGTTTAACCAATGAACAAAACATGCTCTGAATTTGGCATGAGAACATGTATTGATGGTTCAATATTCCTCATTAATTATGGTAAAGTGATGGGAAATTCAAAACAAACAGTGGTTCTTCTACTAATTGCTTTCTTTGTGGAACAATAAGAGTAGAAGCCACACAAATCAATACCAATTGCCTCTTTTCGCTTCTTTCTTATCTTAATGGTAGCTTTCCTTGCTTGTTCATGGCATTGCTTAGCATGACTTAGATAGATTACTGTAACTCAGTACTATCCATGACACAACTCGAGGCAATCCTAATAAGCTATTTGGCTCGAGCATGTCTAGGGACCTACAGCTCATCTGATTCTCTTGTGAACCTCGCATTCATTCCTTTATAGTGACAAAGGTTAGTAGTACCTTTAGCACGCTTGGGCACACTTCATCACAAGCGACATAGATGAGAATATCGTGCCAATTGAAGCGTACCTTCCATGAGTGAACACTCCATCACACTCGCACCATGGTGTTAAATTTGAGGTGTATGGTGCCAACCTTCTTCTATTCCTTTTTTTTTTCTTTTTAAGAATCTCTGGTCCCTTTCACCTTACGGTCAAGATTTCTCTTATACTCCGATCATACTCTGCTCGACGTCCTACACGGGATCCTAGCGATCCAAACGCAGTTATTTGAACGGTCCTAATCGCTCAAATCTATAGCAGTTCAAGCTTGTCAAATCGAACGGCTGAGATTTGACTTCGAAAGCCAGGAAGCGGACACCTAAAAAAGCTAACCCTTTTTTTTCCTTTATAAAAGGAGCGAAAAGAAGCGAATACTGCGAGCCGGCGCCCCGCCTCTTGGAGTTGCAGTCCCAGTGACTGGAGTGAGAGCACGCGCGCACGCCCTTTGTTGTTTGTGGAAGAAGAAATGAGGAGTGCAATGGTCCGAGCTCTCGGTTCCTCCGTGAGGAGGCCGTTGTCTTCCTCCAACCTTCGAGCCTTCTCGTCGGGTGCCACCCCCGAGCGGAAGGTGGCGGTTTTGGGCGCCGCTGGCGGCATCGGGCAGCCGCTCGCCCTCCTCATGAAGCTCAACCCCCTCGTCTCTTCCCTCTCCCTTTACGATATCGCCGGGACCCCTGGCGTCGCGGCCGACGTCGGCCACATCAATTCTAGGGCTCAGGTCAACCCTCTCTTTCTTTGATTGATTCCTGAGATTTTAGATCTAAATTGTTTTTGTTGATGGGTTTTGGGGGAAATGATGGATTTTCAGGTGGCGGGATACATGGGCGAGGATCAGCTAGGGCAAGCATTGGAGGGTTCCGATGTGGTTATCATCCCAGCTGGTGTTCCTCGAAAACCCGGCATGACTCGAGATGATCTGTTCAACATTAACGCCGGAATCGTGAAGATTCTCTGCGCCGCCATTGCCAAATATTGCCCTAACGTTAGATTCTTTTCTGATCTCTTCTTCATCGTACATATCAATCCTTTTAGATTTTCTCTTCGAAATGATCTTTTTACTGAAAAGTGGGTACTCCCCAAGCCGATGCCATTCATCGTACCAGTTTGAGGATAGTTTGTGTGATAGGCTCCGAGTATGATGTGGGTTTTGTTATGAAATTCGGTTTAGGCGATCGTTAATATGATAAGCAATCCTGTGAACTCCACCGTGCCGATCGCTTCCGAGGTGTTTAATAAGGCTGGAACTTACGACGAGAAGAAGCTATTCGGCGTGACAACGCTCGATGTGGTGAGGGCGAAGACGTTCTATGCCGGCAAATCGAAAGTCCCTGTCGAGGGTGGGTATTTTTTCTTTCACTCTTTTGGTAGATCGGATTTGGGATCAAAATTGCATGTTTTCGCATGGTTTTCTGCTTATGATCATTTGTCACCTGTGTGCGCAGAAGTTGATGTTCCGGTTGTTGGGGGGCATGCGGGCATCACCATCCTTCCCCTCTTCTCACAGGTGGTTGTCCGACCAACCTATTATGGTTTGTTCACAGAAAATGTGTAGTAGTTGTGTGCTCATTGGATCAGCTAATTACAATTTTTGCTTCTGGCTTCTTCTACTGCAGGCGACTCCGAAGTCGAATGCTTCTTTGGGGGATGAAGATATCAAGGCTCTCACAAAGCGGACGCAGGATGGAGGGACGGAAGTTGTGGAGGCAAAAGCGGGGAAAGGATCCGCAACGTTATCTATGGCGTGAGTTTTTAAGAAAAACATTTCTTTTTTCCTCCCTTTTTGAGAACTTCAACAATTTCCTGAAGAGTGGTCATTTTCATAGCTTCTGGCACCGGTGCTTTGAACATTTAGTGTATGCAGACAGTTTCACTTTGGTGGAATAACTGCACTAATCGCTTCTGAATGCTTGATCTAGAGGGCATAAGCTACAAAAGAAAAAACACGTCGTTATTGTTTATTGTGATTTCATTTTTATCGCGGAATTGTGTGGGTTTGAGTTCTAGACAGACTTAAGGATTTCCAGTATATATGTGGGGAGTAACTGGTTCCTGCAACCGCTAGTAGACTAGAAGTCAGCTATGATACAAAAGTCAGATCTGATGGTCCCTGTTGGTGCTAGTACTATGAGCGCTAACAGGAACCATTCTTTCTACTAGATCTATTTTTTTTTGTTATATGAACACTTTGATGCTGCATTCAGCTCTTCTTTTGATTGTGCTTATTGAAATAATTATGCAAATATACTTCCATTTTATTGAGATATTTTATTGGTTTGGTCATCAAAATTTTTCCATCAAGTAGGGAAGATGCAGTTGGTTTGTTCTTGTTTTGTCATCTGGAGACTTTACCCGTTTGTGCGTACATACTACATACTTCTTTTCAACTTGTGGTTCTCAATGACTCCTATTTGAAAGTGCTCAATTATGCCTTCTCTTTTTGAAGAGAAGACTACATAGTTTCTTGATCTTTTCCTGATTCCAAGGGTCTTCATGTTTGCACTCTTGACCCAGGTTGCCGGATTACCATTGTTGGCTTATAAAATGGTTTTCCATGTGCATGTGTATTGTCCCTCTTTGTTTATGCACAAGCAGATTGAGGCAACTTCTTTCTTTTTTGATGGTTATGTTGTTTGTTTCATAGTCTAGGACGTAGATAGCATACACTGGCTTACTTGGATCACTCGAGCTCAGTGAAGTGCGTGTTCCAAGTAAGCAGGATGTTATCTTAATTTTCTTTCTCCATTGTTCCTACTTGCATCAGCTGCATCAGAAAATTAAGAACCATCTTTTACCATTGATTTTCAGAGGATATATTAACAGGGATATTCAACAGCGATCATGTGTATATTTGAGTGTTGCAAATGTTTAGATCTATTTTCGTAGAATTTCTTTGTGAGACTAATTATTTGATCTTTGGTTTCTTCCCTTTGACGTTTGTCTCTGTAGTTATGCTGGAGCCATCTTTGCCGATGCATGCCTTAAAGGTCTTAATGGAGTTCCGGATGTAGTGGAATGTTCTTTTGTTCAGTCAACTGTTACTGAGCTTCCATTCTTTGCCTCCAAGGTATGGTTATGTAGAGAATGTAATGCATTTTTTTGATGAGTTTAGTGACAATCTGAATGCTAATACGGCACAAGATCAAGCCCAATTTATGCAAGGAATGCATGCTGAGTCCACTTAGTGTGGCAGTGTTTCAGCTTTCTTGTGTCCTGCGAGTTGTGTTATGTTCCTATTCGCTATCTTGTAATTTGAGATGTCTTTTTCCTCTAAGGTCAAAATTATGCGTGGATGTTTCCTTTTAAGCTGCAGTTAAAATTCTGTGGAAGTGGGATTTTGCTGTTTTTTATTTATGCATCGATGCAGTGCATGCTGATGTATGTTGTATGGCACAGGTAAGGGTTGGTAAAAATGGGGTGGAAGAAGTGCTTGGTTTGGGTTCGTTGTCTGATTACGAGCAGGAGGGACTGGAAGCTCTGAAGCCCGAGCTGAAAACTTCCATTGAGAAGGGTTTCAAGTTCGCTCGTGAAAATTGAACTTGGATTCAGCTTTAAATTGTTGTCCATTTTTGCATGTTGATCAGGTAACTACCTTCTTTTCTGTACTAGTTTTTGTTTGCGGGACCGTGACAAGAGAGTCTTTGACTTGCAAATCCCCAATAAGAGGAACACTGTTGACCTGATGTAATACTGATGCACTAATAAATTTTGATTCTTATGGCTCAGGATAACATTCTCTTTGCCTTATCTAAACAATTGAGAGAGGGGGTTTCTTTCATCTCGTTTAAAATTTGTCCAGGTACGGCTTCTCTAGCAGGAAACAGTGTGCCTAGATTAAGGTTCAGGTGGGCTGTGCCTTAGAGTTGTGGGGGATCGCGAGAGGACTGGTTTCACGGAGCAGCTATCACCTCCCGCTCCTGCCAGTGGAACCGCTGCCGTCCTCCCTCGCGTACCGGTCCCGGCCACCTATGCGTGAACCACAATCTCCCCCCTCTGAATGTTGATGTTACATTCTGTTGCGACCGCTTTTGAGGTACAGCCCTTTGATTGTATTTAGTCTGTTACCCAGGGTATATCTCGTATCCTCAGGAATACAGGCCGTTGGATTGTATTGAGGAGTTCACTGCTTGTACTCGGCTTGTTATTTATAACCACTTCACTCATCTGATGGTGAGTTGCATCAGCAGTCTCATCATGCTGTTCCTTGATACTAGGGCGTCTGGCTTGTGGTGTATCTAGAAAAGATTGTGAATAGCCCAAGAGTTTTAGCCATTTGTTGGGATATTTGAGGGTAAGTGCACTTGCAATGAGATCAGAAGATAGCACACGGTATGGTCCATTGTTTAAACCGTGGAGCTTGCCTTCTATCATGTCGAGTTGGGTGAATGCAGCATATTATGGAAGTATTGTATTGTATATGGGCGCTAACTTGCTGCAATGAGGTCGGGAATAACGACTTGCCTCCATCCATTTCAAGAGAAGAGAAAGGGTGAGTTGATCCCAAAATTGCGTCAAAAGTGCATTATATCGTTTTACGGGTGAAGCCCCAGCCCTGCCCCAATACGTGTATTTGGTCTGGATGAATCCCGTACTTGAAGCTGACTATAGGTCAACATGTTTTTGGGTATGGATTAAGTCGGGCACAAGCATATGCCAGCACACGGAAACGAGTCTTTTTGTTGTCGTTAAAAGTCTCCAACATTTGATGCAGGGTCTCACAATGCGTGAGACAATTCTTGTGAGCATTGGGGACTAGAAGCCCACGTAGTGATTATACGTACCACCGATGATATGGCGGTACATCCTTGCGTTACTTTATGGATAAGCTAAGATAGCCATTTTATCATGTTTAGCATCCTTTTACTGTTATATTTATATGTTAATTTTAGTTAAAAACAAGACAATTTCGAACTTTTTCAAGTTGTTATTGATGTTCATTATCTGAAAAGTTGAACCCCGTAAGGCATTAATAATCTTCACAAAGCTCTCAGAATAACTCCAAATGCAATGATACCTTCTGGCTAGATTTATCCAACATCTCCCATCTTTTAAGGTACCATTCCCATGCATCAGCATAGTTCTTAACTGCAACATGTTCACTGGATCCAAAAGATAACCTTCGCCTTTCTCAACCAATTCAGTCTTGGCAAAACAAGCAATAACCAGAACAAGAAAAAGAGGAAAGAGGAGGGGGGCAAAATCAGATCTATATTTCACTTGTAAAAATAGCTTCACCATCCATCTTTGATGAATCAGCTTAGTAATGATAATCATGCAGCGAGGACCAAAAAAGAATAACGTCAACGGGGCTTTTGAGCTGTTCCAACACGCTTACCCGTCTGTGTGTTACCACGAGCCTAATGTAAGAGATGCTAGGAATTAAACGAATAGAGATAATATTTCTGACAAATTCCGATAACAATAAGATTTAATGAAATTTGTAACTCAATATCTACATGTTCCAAAATTATAAACCAAGCCTATAATTTACATTATTTACTAATTACTACAAACTTTTTTAACATATAATTACTTGACTATCCGATCACCACACTAAATATTTAAACATGAAATTAATTTCCTAAAAACATCCAATATTTTTAAGATCTTCACAAATTACATCATTTATTTCTAACTTATATAATATAACACCTAGTGCTAAGGTTTAGATTAATGCTGAACACATACAACCTTTCTAAACTTAGGATTTTATTGCTCTATTGCGTGGAGGTCTCAACTAAAATTTCAATATGCAATCTTAACTTGTAAAATAGTAAAAACGTGGAATGAATACCAATAACACTTGTCCGAGATGAAGATATGCCATAATAGGTCTATATACTAAAACCATACATATTTAAAATATCAATGCATTTCACAATTATCAAAACAAGTAAACACCAGTGCAATTTATAATTCAATAATTAAATCTATACATATCCACATCTACAAGTCCCAATAGAATACACATCTTATCTAGTTTTGTTAATTATGACTCCATATAGTGCTAAAATTAAGGTTGCACAATTCGTTCAAACCTCGCCAATGGCCTTTGAGTACACGATGCCATCTACACATATGGCTAAGGTACCTGAGAGCCTACCCTTCACTCCCTTTGTCGAATATATAAGATCTTCACATTTCAATCAAATCTCTATATATTCTACAGAACAAGCAAACATGGTATGACTAGTATTTTCATACAATTAGGTTGCAAATCATCTTTGTTATCCATATTCTCAATCACATAAACTCATTTAGAATTTCCGACATAATGCACATGAATGTCTCATCAATAACATTCTCATACCAAAATAAGTCCATCTTCAATGCAATGTGCACACAGGATCAACAACACAAGCAGACACAACTCTTATAAAATATGCACGTTGCAAAATAGTTCTAAATAGGTACTATAAATAACTCATCATTTATCAAAGTAATAGCAAATTATATAAACTATACACATTAAAAAGATCTCACAACAATGCTTTGCGTGATCCTATTAGGAAAGCATAATGGATCCAGTTAAGATTCGTCGCACAGACACTTGGGTGGGGCACGCCTTGCTTATTAAAACATAATGGATCTAAATCTAGATCCCAAACTTAGGTGGCCAACCCGACTCAACAGGACCAAATCGGCCTTGGTGAGTAGGTCACCCAATAAAAAGGCCCTTGCCCAACAAATTCGCTGGGGTTGGTACGTCACGGCCTGTAGGCTCGTCGTCTTCAATCACCGACAGCGGCGGATCCCAGCAACATTGGTGGCCGGTAGGAGACGTCAATCAACTCTACTCTCCCTCCTCTACCAAACAGACTTGAACCGAGGCATGTCACCATGTTCGCTGTAAAATCCATCTTCAAATGGAAAACGGTGTGGGTTCAGAACTTCTTTGGCTGATTCTAGCCAACTTCGATCATGAACCTGGGCGACGGGGTTCCCATTTGTTCACATTGATCGGAATTACCAACCACATAGTATCACGAGCTATTGCCAGCCATTTTGCTGAGAAAAATCAAACGAACGGATGAAAGAAAGGAAATAATTGAAAAGTACGATGATTTGGCTGCTACCCGACGCAAAATTTGATCCTTTGGTTGCCCCTCCAATTGTTAGGGTTCATGGTTGTAAACACCCAAAAAAATTCTCAAAAGATTTGATCTTTTAAAAATTTTGCATTTTCAAGAAAAATTACGGTTTTAAGTCTTTTAAGGGTTTTCAAATAAAGATACCTTAAACAAACTCATTTTCATGCTAAAATTTCGTAGCAACCTCAAAATAAGGGTACATTATAACCCTCTCAAAAAATCTAATTTTGACAAAGAGCCAAAAAAATAATTGCTTTGTTCCTAAGGCCAAATTGGTAAAATTTTGCAAATTTAAATGATTTCCTTCAAAGAAATGATGGTTTTAAACACGTTTTTCAAAAAAATAAATAAAAGTGAGACATTGGGAACTAAACCCATAAATTGTTTGCAAAATGTCAAATTTATAAAATTACAAAAACCTTTGAAATTCAAAACCAAATCAAATCTAAAACCAAACTTCAAAAACTCGTCCGATCGAGAGTAGTCATACTCTGATACCCTATACCTAAGGGTTAAAGTGGTTTGAGACCCTACACTCATCAAAAGGGTTAAAGTGGTCCGACACCCTATACCCAACAAAGGGTTAAAGTAGTTAAAACGGTAAAGACTAACTCACGGAGCGAAAGTAGGTCACCCATGTAAACAAACACTGCGAACGATACTCATTTATTTTTCAAAAAGAATATTTGAAGATTTTGTTAAAACTCGATGTTTTCAAATATATCTCAAATGAAATGGTTTTAAATAGTAAAAAAATATTTGAAACCATAAATCTTAACTGAAAAGAGAATCAAGCAAAGTAGAATTCCTGAATGTTAGGATGAAAGCATATAATCACCTAGAAGAAATGGAGTTTGGAGAAGCATAACTCCAATACCTACAAGGGATTAAATCAAATCAAATCAAATCAAGTCAGAAAATGGGTACAAGACCAAGCCGAAGACGAGTTCAAACCAAGAAAGGGTCACGTCAAGAAGTCCAAGTAAAATTCAAATTCAATCAAGTCAAAGGGTGCACCAAAACGGCCAAGACATATCAAGATCAAGGTCAAGTGAAAAGTGGCACCAAGAATGCCAAGTGATCAAGTCACGGACTAGATCAAGCTAATAAGGGTTAAAGTCAAGGAAAAAGCAAGAATTGAGTGGTTAAGTTAAGGGCCTACTCATGCACTAAAGTGGCGGGTTGCACGTAGCCACCAGCCACAAGTAAGACTACACCAAATCAAGCCAAGCAAGGGAGCAGGATGCATTGCACCAAGCCTAGGATTGCACCAAGGCTGATCCTTGACCAAAATGGGGACCATCCACGTGATCTCATGTGACCAGTGTAAACACCCAAAAATTTTCTCTCTAATTTGATCTTTTAGAAATTTTATCTTTTTAAGAAAAAAATTATAGTTTTGGGTCTTTTAAGGGTTTTCAAATAAAGACACCTTAAGCGAACTCATTTCCGCACCAAAATTTTGATAAAGAGCCAAAAAATGATTACTTTACCCTCAAGCCCAAATTAGCAGCATTCTACATTTTCAAAGATTTCATTCAAAGAAAGGATGGTTTCAAACAATTTTTTTCAAAGAAATAATTAAAAATGAAACATTGACATGTTTGCTAAATATCAAGTTTATCAAAATCTTTTGAATCAAATCATATCCAAACCAAACCTTAGAAATTCATCCGGTTTAGAATAGTCTCATTCCGAGACCTGATACCTAGGGTTAAAGTGGTTCAATGCCCTACACCCATTAAAGTGGTTAAAGTGGCTCGATACCCCACACCCATTGAAGTAGTTAAAGTGGTTCGATACCCTACACCCATACACCCATGAAAAGGGTTAAATGGTCAAGGTGGTTATAGACTGACTCACGGGGCAAAAGCAGGTCGCCCATACAAATGACCACTAGGAATGAAACTCAATTATTCTATAAAAGAACAATATTTGAAGATTTTGACAAAACTCAATATTTTCAAATATAATGAAACAATTTTAAATAATTAAAAAAAATATTTAAAACCATTAATCTGAAGTCAAGCGCAGGATTCAAGTCCGATTCAGGGATAAAGTTGCAAACCAAGAGAAAGTAAAGCATGAGATAAAGACAAATTGGCAAAAGCAAAGCCGATGATTCAAGGCCAAACCTAGCTAAGGACTCATGAAGAAGGGCACCTAACCGAACCAATGAAGAAAGCTGAAGAGATGAAGCCCAGAGGATAGAAACAAATCAAGATGGGAGCGAAGATCAAGGCGATGGTTGAGCAAAGCCCGCATCAAGCCAAGATCAAGCTCGTGTAGATCAAGATACGAATCAAGGAAGTGGATCAAATCAAGTCAAGGTAGGGCCCCTTCAAAGACCAAGCCAAGTGGGTAGCCTCACCAACCTAACCTAATTGAATTTGATCAAAGCCTAGACTTGATTCACCTAGGCTAACCATGACTTGTGGTCTAGCTCTAACCAAGTGACCTTAACTAGACCGAATTGGACTCACCTTAGCCATATCCACCCTACATTCTTTGGCTATTCCACAATTGAAATCCTCTTTACCTAGCCTTGATCGAACCCATATCAGTTAGCCCATTTTTTTCATTAAACACAACCATCCCATGACTAGACGATGGGATCAAGCTCCAGGGTGGCTCGAGCCAAGACCTAACTGGCCCACTTGGGTTTGCATTGGCTGGTCCAACATTAACGAAATGGGACCACAAGGCCACGTGAAGACTAAGCTTTGGGGCTGGGTTTTGGGCCATGGAGCACCCACCCCAAAGAACCATCTAGAGAAGGCCCTCCTTGTCCTATAAATAGAGGCCAAGGGGGATGATTTCCAGCATCTAGCACTTGTAGGGACCTTCCAAAACGTGAGGGAAGAGAGAGAGAGAGCTTAGGAGAGAGGAGAAGTGCTGCAAGTTAGAGAGAGAGAGAAAAAAAAAAGAAAGAAGAGAAAAAATGGAGGAAGAAGAAGGGGCAGTTTCAATCAAGGAAGGGGCCGAATTCTCCATTGTGAGTCCGGTTTCTTGGGCTACTAAGTGAGTATTTCTTTCTATTTTCCAATCTTAATTCCTCTCTTAACATTCAATTCAAAGAAAGGGTTGTAATAATGGAGCTTTGTCTCCTCCCATGTTGTAATAACAAGTAGATATGCTGTCAATTTCATTTCCTATGAACTCTACTTGTTTGTTTTCTTGATTCTACCTCTCTATACTTTATAAAACTCCTAACTCCCTCTATGCTTAAGCTAATTTACATATTTACGTTCATTTTCCTTTAGCAATTTACTTTGGGTTGCTGTGTTTATGCAATTTAAATTCAGGTGAGTTGCATCACGTATGTTATGAAAACTGAAACCCTATTTTTCTGCATCTTACATGTGATTGTTGTATTTTTCATTGCTAAATTGTTACTCCAAATGATCTGAAACTTAATACACCAAATCTAAACATACAAGCTCACTAGAAATAAAATTTGCAAGAATTTTAGAGCCGTAGATGCGTTAATAAAATAAGGAAAGATCGTTTAAATCTAGGTTCTATTTCTGTACAGTCCGTTTTCCTACAATAGGGTCTAGGTAAAAGTCTCATAACTCTATCTGTATTAAACCAAAATTGATAAAATTAGTCTTACTAGATAGATGATATTTATAGCTTTCCAATAAGACTAAAATCATACAATTTGGAGTTATGTACACCGAGATACAGAGCTTTCTTTAGGCCTTTATGTTTCTATAATAGAGTGTCCTGAAATATATGAGCAGTGGGTTCTGGATTTAATTCTGTAAATCCACAACACTAAATTTTAAAATAAAAATAGGCTTAGAATATTCATATTCCACTCTATGATCTGTAAAAGTTTCATGAATTTTGGAGATCTCTAAGTCATCCAAAAAATTTGAGAATCAACTCTAAAAATATAATAAGTTTATGTTTTTCATAACTTGAAATCCTTTAATTCTCTAGACTAAGTGCACGAGTTTGATTTGATGGAAAACCATTCTCAAATTGAATTTTGAAAATATACACCTATACAAATGAATCCTCAAAGCGCCTAGGCTGACCCTTGAGCATCGGTTCAAGAAGGCCTAAGGTGACAAGATCTCGCTTAGCCATAATTGCCAAATAGGTGAGATTTATAAACTTTGCTAGTTTTTGGGAAACTAGCTGGCACGCTCGCGCAAACGAAGTAGGTTTGAAGAGTTTATTTCAAGTCTTTACATAGGCTTGGAGTGAAATTTTCACATCTACAACCAGCACCTTCCAAATTGAATTAGATCAAAATTGGACCAAATACCAAGCTCCATACCCAACTCATGGAAGAGCCTAGGGACTCCCCTTGAAATCTATACATAAGCCCCTTAGGGGGTTGATCAAGGGGAGGTAAAGTGAGAAAAACTCAAGGAAAAACCAAAAAAAAAATTAAGGGAGAAAATCCCAGTAAAGAGAGAGAGAGGAGAGGAGAGGAGAGGAAGAAAGAGTCATCCCCGAAAGTGGAGGTATTGCCCCCCCAAGCCGCTGATCTCCAAGCCATTATAAGGTCTTTAATGAAGGTCGGTTTTCTTCCCTTCTCTTTCCTTTCTTCAATTCCATTCAATTCAATTTATAATTGATGAGTATTTGTCTCCAAATCATTATAATATTTGAGGGAAGGTGCTGCGATTTTTCATTCAAGAGTAAAGATAAAATCGTCTAGCATTTGTTTGATTTGTGGTTGCTTCTACCTCAATGTACATTGCAAACTTATACTCTATCATCTCCTCTATACTTTAGCTATATGATAATTTTCCTTAATTATTATACTTCCTCTCTTATAAAATAAAGTCTTCAACCAAATTTTTTTTTTGGATGATTATATAACCATTAAAGATCAATCGGATGCATTCATTAGACTCTTAAAACAGAAAATATTGTTTTTAGCATTCTACATCTGTGTGATAATTATTTTCTCAACCCGAATTCGTGAATGAAAAATTCTAAAAATCGATATACACTTCAATCACACACAGGCCAATACTTCATAAAATTTGCAAGAATTGTAGATGAGGGTAAGGTCAAAATAAAATTAAGAAAACCGAATAAAAACTAAGATAAATCATGTCTATACTACATATTCTACAATACTGCTTGGGTGAAAGTCCCTTAACTCTATTTGTATAGATCCAAAAACTCTAAAAATGGTTAGAAAGTTTATTTCTATAGCTTTCCAACTTGATTAGTTTCATAAAGTTTTAACACCTATGTGCAGAGGTATAGGCATTTCTTTAAGCATCTATATTTCTTTCACATGGTCTGTCTCGAGTTCTAAGACTAGGAAATTCACTAATTTAATTCAGTTCATCTTTAGAAACAAAAATAGAAACAAAAATATCTCAATAAACTCCACACCTGTGCCCATCTTACATAAATTTTAGAGGATTTTTAGAGATCGAAAAATACCAAAAAATTAAGAACATTTGTTGTTGTAAATAGAACTGTTTTTTGTTTTTTAGATTTGAACTTGAAATTTTGTCGAGAGAAAAATCACACGATTTTGAAAAGGTTTTTTAATTAAAAAATTATTTAAAAAACATACTGAATTCTAAGATAATTTTCCAAGCGTCTAGGTTGACCCTTGAGCATCGATTCTAGAAGGTCTACGTCGAAAAGAACTCACTTCTCGACAATCGTCAAAGAAGTTAGAAAATTATTTTTGTTAGTTTGAGCAAACTAACTGACACGCTCGCACACTTGTAGTTTTGAATTGAGTTTCGAGTCTCTACATAAACTTTGAAACAAAAATTCACATCTAGAGATTTGGCACGACCGATGGGACTTTAGTCTTAGGAAATTGCTTTCATCCGATTTTCATTTGTAAAACAAAAACAAATTTTAAATCGTGATTCTAAACTTTTCTCTCTTTTTTCAAATCCCTTGCTTTAAGTTCAATTTATAGGAACTCAATAATGTCAAGTTTGGATGATTCCTTTGAAATTGCAACTCACTCGACTTTCACAAAAGTAAACCCACACGAATTAAAATGCAACTCTACTTTCACAAAAGTAAACTCACGCGAATTTAAGTGCAACTCTACTTTCGCAAAAGTAAACTCACGCGAATTTAAGTGCAACTCTACTTTCACGAAAGTAAACTCACGCAAATTTAAGTGCAACTCCACTTTCACGAAAGTAAACTCACGCGAATTTAAGTGCAACTCACTCTACTTTCACGAAGTAAACCCACGCAAATTTAAATTGCAACTTACTCTGCTTTCATGAAAGTAAACCTACGCCAATTTAAAGTAAGTATACTTGCTTAAGAAAAGATGAGATTTGAAGTATAGAATGTTTTATAATATATATTAAGGCAGAGAGCGGAAAGGCTCAAGTGCATGTGAGTGTAAAGAGCGAAAAGGCTCAAGTGCTCGTGGGTGCGATCGTGTTCATCCACCAGTTTAAGAGCAAAAAGGCTCAAGTGCTCGTGGGTGCGATCGTGTTCATCCACTAGTTTAAGAGCGAGAAGGCTCAAGTACTTGTGTGTGCGATCGTGTTTAGGAAGAAGGCTTGAGCAGCCATGAAAAAAGCTCAAAAACCCGTAAAAATGCGGGTTTCTGTTTGGCCAAGGACCCTTTATACAGATCCCTGGGCGTATCACCCGTATCGTGTGATATGGCCCGTATCACATGATATGATAATATAACTTGTATCTTGCGATGTAGGTCATCATATCGTATCGTGGTTACGATACGTATCACACCATATCGTATGATACAGTGTGATACGCTAACACTAGTTGTAACTGCATATTTTTGTTTTTCCGTTCTTAATGGTATCGTACTATTGAACACGTTGTAACTGGTATCCATGTTCTTTCCTGCTTTGATTTTTCCGTGCTAAAGCATTAACTCTCTGCTAAACATATAGCTACAATTTGGAGTATAACAGTTTTTGCTCTTAGGAAAGGAACAAGTTGACAGAATAAATAAGATGATCTTAAGCATACCTTATTTGAGGAACCTTCAGTTGGAAAATAATGTGCAACAAGTGGCTTAATTGCCTTAGATATTTCTTCCTCACATGCATAACACGTCATTTCAACTGGTAAAAATCTCAAGATGAACCTGAACAGGAGAGTGAGTAGCGGTGGTCAGAGATGCTTCATTTATGATTAATGGAACAGGCATAGAGCAATAAGAAAAGCTTGAATTAGACACAGTGCCAACAAATGCCAAATAATGATTTCTCAGGATACGTGCCACTAGAATAGATTCATCACCATTGAAACTCGAGTGTAAAGTGATTCTAGCCAATTTCTCTTCGGGGGTGATTCAGTGTGGAAAAGACTTTGTGGTATGATACAAATAGCTTTGAAGCTAACTTGAAAAATGCCTGCCATTAGGTGGCTTGTCTTGGTGGGCTTTGCCAGGAGCACATGTTGCCAATGGTGCCCTCTATGAAGAACTTGTCCCTTTCAGACATGGTGATTAATTCGAAAGAAAAGGAGCAGGAATCTTTATCGTCAACACGTCTAAAAGTTTCTCATCAATCAATCAAAAGTTAACTACATAGAATAGCACTCCAGAAATGAAACAACATAAAAATTAACTGGATGGCTCTAGAATAGTTGGTTCTTCATGAAGATCCATGGATGTCATTGATATGCCTTCTAATATCTACTTTTTTTCAGTGCATTTACAACATCTCGTTATTAAAGTCTTCCTTTTCTAGATAGGCAAAAGTTGGAGCTAGGCAGATCCATACCATATGCATTCCATGGGTATTGAACTCATGGCCCTTCAACTTGAAGGTTCTTTTGAGTCAAAAAACCCCAAGCCAGGAAAACAGTTTCTGCATTAATCTTTTCTTCATCTTCAATGAAGTTCCTTAATTCAAGAACAGAAGAAAAAATCATAGACAAACCTTGACATGTGTTTTCTTGTAGCAGCAGCAGTTGCCATCAAATGTCCCACGATCTTGGCTGGACCAGGATCACCAACACCTTTATTCATTCGAATGAAGATAACACCATTACAGCCTGAATCAAGACTAGCAAAACGACTCTATTTAAAACAGTTGGAAAAATTACATTAGACAGTGAACCAAAAATAGAATGTGAAAGGAGAAGTAATAAGAGTGAAAAAAAAAGGCAAGAAAATTAAATATTTGGAAAAGGTTGACTGTTGTTAGAACAAATATTCCACCTTACTTTACATCATTATTGAAACTATAGTGCATAAAGAAATTATCAGACTTGAATTATCAAAATTACGCAGCACAACTCTTTACATTATATGAGCCATGAAATACCGAAATATCACATAATACACTTATATGAGAAGATGGTTGAATGCGACAATCTTCTGTGCCGCCACCTGTGCTCTTTCTTTCTCATTAATCAAAACAGAACATTACAGACTAATAGGGTTTTCCCTTTAAATAATAGTGGTACACTGCTTCAAATTACCTAAATGCCATTAATGAAACATATTTAAAGCTACCTTTAAAAACATAAAGTAAGAAACAGGAAATGACAGAAAATTAAATGGACTACACTCTAACGATTGTTTGATGCTCCATTTGTAGATCTTTGTTGATTCATGTTCATGTTGTTGGCCTTTGGAGTAAACTGCTTCAACACTCCCCCTCAAGTTGGGTGAAAGATGGACAAAACACCCAACTTACTACATAGTTTCATCAAAAGATTTCTATTGAGTGCTTTAGTAAGTACATCAACACACTGATTTTCTGACTTCACATGTTCCAACTGAAATTCCTTAGTATGTATGTTGTCTCATATAAAGTGACAATTTATTTCAATATGTTTTGTTCTCTCATGATAAACTGGATTTGATGCTATCTGTATTGCTGCTTTACTGTCACAAAATATAGGAATAGGACCATCTGAACAAAGACCAATTTCCATTAGTAGAGAACGCAACCACTTTCCTTCACTTATACCAGATGCAATTGTTCTGTATTCTGCTTCTACTGTTGACCTAGCCACAATAGATTGTTTCTTACTTTTCCATGAGACTATATTACCTCCAACAAGAGTTATATAACCCGTTGTTGATTTTCTGTCATCAGTAGAGCCTGCCCAATCAGCATCAGTATAAACTTAGATTTGCGTATGACCATTGCTCTTATATAATATTCCTTGTTCAGGAGTTGCTTTTAAGTATCTTAGTATATGGAAAACCGCATCCATATGAAGCTTTGACGGAGATTGCATGAATCGATTGACTATACTAACAGCATATGCTATGTCGGGATGAGTAATAGTCAAATATATGAGCTTTCCAACGAGTTGTTGATATCTGATTACATCCACTTTATTAGCACCATCATTCATTCTAAGCTTCTGATTAACATCCATGGGAGTATATATTGGTTTGCAATTCTCTAACTTAACATCTCACAATAAATACAATGTGTACTTTCTCTGATTTAAGAAGACATTAGTACCTGAGTAGGCTACTTCAATCCCCAGAAAATAATGAAGTCGTCCCAAGTCTTTGATGTCGAATAACCGATGTAGGTCCTGTTTTAATCGTTGAATTTCTTCAACATCATCTCCTGTTACAATAATATCATCAACATATACAAATAGAACTGTCAATTTTTCTCCCTTTTTGAAGAACAATGTGTGATCACTCACACTCTTCTGATATCCCAAGTTAAGAATACTTTTACTGAACTTCTCAAACCATGCTCTAAGAGATTGTTTGAGTCCATAGATTGCTTTCTCTAATCTACAAATTTTATTCTCTAGATTGACATAACCAGGTGGTAGTTCCATATAAACTTCCTCCTTAAGTTCTCCTTGCAAAAATGTATTCTTCACATCAAGTTGCCACATGGTCTAGTTCTTTTGAGTTACAATACTAATAATGACTCGTATAGAGGTGAGCTTTGCTACAGGTACAAACATTTCTTTATAATCAATCCCATATGATTGACTATATCTACGAGCCACCAGTCGTGCTTTATATCTTTCTAAGGCCCCATCGTCTTTGAACTTTACAGTATACACCCATTTACAACTTACAGCCTTTCTTCCTGGTGGAAGATCACTGATTTCCCATATTTGATTCTTCTCAAGTGCCTGCAATGCAGACTTCATAGCTTCTACCCAGTGTTTCTGTTGTGATGTTTCACAAAAATTCTTAGGAACTTGATATAATTTAGGTTTTAATACAAACTTCTGATAACTCTGAGATAATTGATCATAGGAAATGAATTGTGAGAGTGGATACTTACTGCACATCCTCTTGCCTTTTCTGAGAGCTATGGGAACATCCAAGTCATCACTCCTTGACTCTTCAACTATTTCACTTGAATTTGAGAGGGGTACCCCCCCTTGGTTCATGGTGTCAGTAGAATTGGGAATAAATATGTTTCTTTCCCCCTTTTTATATACTTGCATCTTCTTTTCTTCATATTGTTGATCATTTGCTGCAATTAAACAGTCTTCATATGCTTCATCATTAGTATTGATAGTAGGGAGAACAGGCTCTTTAAAAGGAGTATTTGACAAGTCGGTAGAGTTTTTAAAATATGAAGAGTTCTCAAAGAATGTTACATCCATAGAAATGTATTTTCTATGAGAATTGGTGTCGTAATAAACATACCCCTTTTTGTCGCAGGAATATCCAATAAAGATGCATTTAACGGCTCTTGGATTAAGTTTATCTCGAAACTAACTATGTACATGAACATAACAAACACAACTGAATACTCTAAGAGTAAAGATGAAATGGATTCATTTCAAGCTTAATCATATTAAATGGAGATTTTCTACCAAGAACCATAGAGGGAAGTCTGTTCATGAGATATATGGCTGTAAGTATTGCTTCAGGCCAAAAAAATTTAGGAACGTTATGTTCTAAGAGGAGGGTTCGAGCAATTTCCAAAATGTGCCTATTTTTTCTTTCAGCTACTCCATTTTGTTGTGGGGTGTACACACAGGATGTTTGATGTAAAATGTCATGGCTTTAAAGATATGATTCTAGAGTAGAGTTACAAAATTTCCCACCATTATCAGATCTAAGAGTTTTGACAGTATACCCAAACTGAGTCTTAATCAGACTGTGAACCATAGGAAAAATGGATGATATTTCTAATTTTGATTTCATAAGATAAACAAAAGTAAGCTTGGAGTAGTCATCAATGAATGTAACAAAATATTTAAAATTTCTCAAGGATGGACTCGAAGATTGACCCCATACATTAGAATGAATTAACTCAAATGGAACTGAAGACTTAGACTCACTACTAGGAAAGGAGTCTCTATGATGTTTAGCCCTTTGACATACATCACACTGAATAACAAAATCTCTTGGGATTATAAAGGGAACAAACTTATTAAGTTTTGACACAGGTAAATGTCCTAAACAACTGTGCCAAAGTCTTATTTCTTCTTCTGCAGGAGTAACAACTAATGCTCTTCTTTGTATCGTAGTTTGTGGACCAGGAAGTATATATAGCCCATTCTTTAAATCACCACGTCCAAAGGTTCTTCCCGTCTTCAGATCCTGAAAAATATAGCCAGATGGAGAAAATGTAATTGAATAATTCATATCTCGAACTAGTGAACTTACAGAGAGTAAATTTACTGGAAACTAGACAATGTATATCACTGAATTAAGTTTAAAACTTTTTCCTTCAATTACTCCCATTCCTTCCATTGGAATTAGAGAGTCATTGACAACCTTTACATACTGAGGTGTTGAAGTAACTTTATATTCTTTGAAGTGTGATCTATCTCCAACCATATGATCAGTGGCTCCTGAGTGAATTATCCAATAATCAGAATATATGAAATTTTTTCTGGAGAAGTTACCACTAATGCTGTACGAAGTAGGTTGACTTGTTTCAACTTTTGGTGAAGAGGTTGATCACGGAGACACATCTCTATTTCTGCAAGTTGTCTTTTTAATTCGGCCATTTCATATGTAGGACTTGGTTGTTCTTTTTCTTTTTCAGATGTAGCTGCTATATGACTTTCATAATTCTTAAATTTAGTAGGTCTTCCAATAATTTCCCAGCAATGATCTCGTGTATGTCTTCATTTTCCACAATAAGCACATTGAAGCTTGTTTTTATCATCATAACTTTGAGCTCTTCCTCTTCCATGGCCTCTGACTGAATCTCTACCTCGCTGATAATTCATATTTCCTTTGCTCGCAAATGCAAATTTTTCAGCTTGACTCTATTCTCTTTTCTCTAAATTTCTTCGATCTTCTTCTCTCAATAAGAGTGAATAAATTGTTCCTAGTGATGTAAATCTTCTTTGCTAAGAATATTCAGCTTGATTGATTCATATTCTAATGATATTCCACAAAGTAAGTCAAATACTTTCCGAATATTACTTTCAGTCGTCTTCTCTTTTATACAATAATTACATCTGTTTTCAATAAAGTATCTTTGTTCATTCCATAATTCTCGTAGTACTCCATAATACTCATTGACTCATCTACTTTCTTGCCGACATGTTCTAATTTTTTCAATAATCTCATACTCTTTAGCAATGTTGCTTTGTCTTGAATATGCTTCTCTAACTGTTGTCCAGATTTCTGTAGCTGAGTCCATATACATAAATATTTTGCTAATAGATTGATTCATCGATTGGAGGAGCCATGAACACACCAAAGCATCATCTTTAGACCACCTCTCAAGGTCGATATTTTCTTCATCTACTTGTGGCTAACTTGATGTAATAATTGATAACTTTCTCCTTGCTCAGAGAACCAACTCGATTAATCTTGCCCATTCTCTATAATTCCTTCATTCGAGATGAATATTTGTAATTTGGAATGGTTCTAGTTTCTGTTCATTACTGCCTGTGACTGATTGTTGTTCCTCCTTCCTCCTTCTTTCCATTAGGTCAAGTATGTAGACTAACTTCAATCTATTTCTATAGGTGTTTTGATTTAATCGGTTGTAGCAAGATGTATATCACAAACTTCAGCTTGATGTTTATGAGATGTCATGGATATTCCAAGTTCCAACAGTTGATGTTCACACGATAAAATGTGCAACAAATAGACAAATGAAATTATGCATACCTTACAAGACTTGCAGGGCGGATTCTTCAATACATAATTTTCTTATCATATGTTGTTTGAATTTGATGCTTTTGTTCAGATTTCTCAAGTTTCTACCAAAGTATTTGGTAGAGATATGGAACAGCCAGATTGTTAACTTACCAAAGTATTTGGCAAATGTATGGAATGACCAGATTGTTACCTTCTTCAACAATTGTGACAAGCGATGCAGATTCCCTGTGACTGTTTCTGTGTTTATTCCATAGAACATCAACCAACGCGTTGATGAAGTTTCAATGCTTTGATACAAATACCGATAGTAGATTGATGACGTTTATGTGCTTTGATACCATATACATTATATGAGCCATAAAATACCAAAATATCATAGAATACACTTATTTGAAAAGATGGCTAAATGCAGCAGTCTTCTGTGCCGCCACCTGTGCTCTTTCTTTCTCATTATACACCGACACAGTGTCGTGATTTGCAGACACGATCAACATGTCATAGACGATTATGGGTGTGGTTAACGTGTTGAAGTCTATATTTAACCAACTTTTTTAGGTCATGCGTGTTTGTTCCTTTGTGTATCCTAGTTCCTCATCAACGTTCTAAGGGCGTTTGTTCTGTTACGTGTCCCATCTCCTCATTGTTCGTGTGTTTCATGGTCATTTGTTCCTCTCCCAACTCCTTATTGACTGCATTCCACGGGCGTTTGTTCCTCTGCGTGTCTCACCTCCTTATCGGTTGACAACTTCTTCTATGTTTATTCCTCTGGTTCTGCTTGTCCTAGCACTATAGTGGACGCCTTTGGCCCTGCATGATGTGTGCATCCCAACTCCTCAGTCTCCTCTAGTTTTGCATGTCCCAATAGTCGACGCTTCTGGCTTTGCGCGTCCCAACTCTTCTTCGACCAACAACCTCCTTCGGCAACCTCCCACACCACTTCTTCGATAGTCTCCCACGTACCCATATAGTCGCCCGCCTCCCATGCGAGCACCTCCTATGCCTCAGGTTTGCGTATCGTTTTAGTACAAATTGTACATCTTCATTTTTGTAATATTTTGGTTGTTTCAGGTTTGTTATGTCATTTGCGTGTTTTGCTTTAATATAAAGTTGGTTACTTACTATTGTCATATACTTATGTTAATTGATGTCTCACTTGTTTTAGCTTTAATATTATATATAATATTATATACCTTTGCCATGTCGGCAGACCCAAAATTTTTGAAATTTGTTGTGTACGCACCCGCACCCGTGTGACATAGATTAAAAGAATTCCACAAAGGGAGATATTTAATTAGGAGACTTAAATAGACATATCGTTAAAGAGGCATTAGGATATCAAGGGATTCATCGAAACTTTATTTTTGGGGATATAAATGAGGAAGGTAAGGAGATTTTAAATTTTGCTATGGCATTTGATCCCTTTATAGTCAATATAATCTTCAAAAAATGAGATGAACATTTAATTACTTATAAGAATAGCTTATCACAAACACAAATTGATTACTTTATTTGTAGAAAAAAATATAGAGCGTGTTGTAAAGATTGAAGGGTAATTCTAGGAGAAAGTTTAACCACCCAACATCGACTTTTAGTTATGAATTTACAAATAAAAAAATAGATAAAGAAGAAAAGAGTTCATCGAGCTATTAGGACTAAATGGTGGAACCTCAAAAGCGAGAAATAATATATATTTAAACATAAAGTCCTGCAAGGAGATGCTTAGAATTATGTTGGTACACCTCGTGATATGTGGAACAATATGGCTATACATATTAGGAAAGTAGCAAAAGATGTGTTAGGTGAATCTAAGAGAGGTGTACCAGTACAAAAAGAAGCGAGCATGTTATAAATTACATTATGGTAAGAAAACTAGTGAAACTTTAGAGACAGAAGTAAAGAAAGAAACGAAAAAGGCATTCAATGAAGCAAAAGCTAAAATTTGAGACAATTTCTATAAAAAAACTCAACTTAAAAGAGGGTGAAAGAGATATTTTTAGGATAACGAGGGCTAGAGATAAGATAACTAAAGATCTTAATTTTGTTAGATACATCAAAGACGAGGATGAGAAAATTCTAGTGGCAAATGATGATATAAAAATAGATGAAAAAACTATTTTTATAAGCTTTTTAATGAAAATAAGGATGTTAATATTATCTTAGGAAAGCTATCCAAATAAGGAAAGTATATAAACCACATTTTCTACCAACGTATTCAAAAGAATTAAGTCAAACAAGCTCTTAAACATATGAAGGACGGTAAATTTGTAAGACCCTAGAAGTTTGAAAAATCCTAAGAAAAACAAGAATTTCTTTGCTCACAAAACTATTTAATGAAATATGGAGAAACCAAAAGATGTCGAAATGAGAACGTGTACACTTATACCCATATTCAACAACCAGGAAGACATTTAGAATTGTACGAATTATCAGAGTATAAAGTTAATTTGCCATACTATGAAATTATGGGTAAGAATTATCTAGAAAAAGCTTACGATAAGGTACCGAGGGAGGTTCTTTGGAGAACTTTAGAAAAAAGAGGTATCCCATTAACATACATAAACCTTATAAGAGACATGTACGATGGTGCAAAAACATGTGTGAGGACTCAGGAAGGAATGACAAACTTCTTTGAAGTTAATATTGGGTTACATCAAGGATCAACTTTAAGTCCACACTTATTTATAATGGTGATTGATACCTTGGTGTATGTTATTTGCAGCTGACATTGTGCTAGTGGAGGAGTTTAAGGAAAAAAGTTAATAGCAAATTGGAACTATAGAGAGAAACATTAGAAAGTAAAGGCTTCCGACTTATAAAACACAGACAGAATATATGGAATGTAAGTTTGATCATTTCGTTACTTCAGAGGACATAGAAATTAAAATTACCACACATTGCATCTCCCAAAAGGAAAATTTTAAATTCCTAGAGCCAATTTTTTAGAGTGATAAAAGAATTAATGGAGATGTTACACATATAATTAATGTTGGTTGGTTAAAATGGAGAGGTGCATAAGGTATTCTTTGTGATAAGAAAATATCATTAAAGTTAAAAGGTAAATATTATAGAGCAGCAATTATAAATGTCATGTTTTATGGTTTTGAGTGTTGGGCAATTAATCATCAACATGTAGAAAAGATGTATGTGATAGAAATGAAGATGTTGATATGGATGAGTGATCATAAAAGGAAATACCATATACATAATGAGGTTATTGAAACAAATTAGGAGTGGCACCAATAGAGGATAAAACGAGAGAATATCGTTTAAGATGGTTTGGACATATAAAAAAGATCAAAAGAAGAACGTTTAAGAAGGTATGAAAAACTAGATTTTGAAAATATTAAAAGAGGTAAAGGATAACCACAAAAGTGTTGAAAAGAAACAATAAAGAATGATCTAGTTTATTGTGAGTTAGCTGCTAATATGGCACATGATAGAGCTATGTGAAAATAAAGAATCCATGTAGTGAACCCTGTCTGGTACAGGAAAAGGCTTAGTTGTTGTGGTAGTTGTAAGGCTAGAGATAAGAAAACTAAGGATTTTACTTTTTTTAGATGCATCAAAGATGAGGATGAAAAGATTCTAGTGGCGAACGATGATATCAAAAATAGATGGAAAAATTATTTTTAGCAGAATTAGCCAAATAAAAAAAGTATATAAACTATAATTTCTATCGGTGTATTCAAAAGAATAAAACCAAAGAGACTCTTAAATATATGAAGGTTGATAAATTTATAGGACTACAAAATATTCCTATAGAAGTATGGAAAATCTTAGTAGAAATGTTAGATACATCAAGGATCAACTCTAAGTAAATATTTATTTATTTTGGTCATTGATAAGTTAATAAAACATATTCAAGATGAAGTACCTTGGTGTATTTTATTTGAAGATGACATTGTGTTAGTGGATGAAATTGAAAGTATAGAGACAAACGTTAGAAAGTAAAGGCTTCCGACTTAGTTGAACAAAGATAGAATATATGGAATGCAAGTTTGATCATTTGGGTACTTCAAAGGATATAAATTAAGATTGGCATGCATTGCATCCCTCACAATGAAGGTTTTAAATACTTGGGTAAATTTTTGAAAGTGATAAAAAAATTGATGGAGATGTTACACATAGAATTAATGTTTGATGGTTAAAATGGAGAGGGGCATCAGGTATTTTATGTGATAAGAAGATACCATTAAAGTTAAAAGGTAAATATTATAGTGCATTGATGTCTTCTTGACTCTTATTGTATTCTTGACTTCAGGCATCCATAATGATTTCATTAACATATCAACATTTTGCGACTTGGCCAATTCAACATAAGCATCAACAAATATTTACAACACCAATAGAGGATAAAATGAGAAAATCGTTTAAGATAGTTTGAACATACAAAAAGGTGACCCAAGGATGCTCCCGTAAGAAGATATGAAAAACTATATTATGAAAATGTTAAAAGAGGAAGAGGACGACCACAAAAGTATTGGAAAGAAACAATAAAGAATGATCTAGTTTATACTGAGTTAATTGTTAGATTAACACATGATAGTGCCATGTGGAAATAAAGAATCCATGTAGTTGACCCATCTAGTATGGGAGAAGGATTAGTTGTTGTTGTTGTTGTAATTTAATATGCATATGTCACGTGATATTTATTGTTTGTCTTCTAAAATTTGTTTATTTAGTTTGATTCATATTTATGAATATCGTCGTTACATGCTTTTTAATATTTCTTAGAAATTAAAAAATCCATCATATATATGTGTATTATTTTTAATCATAAATGAGGGTGTACCACTAAATTCGTTATATCTCCACTATAGTTATATTAGGGTCAACTGTTAACAACCAATTAACTGCTATTGATAACATAGCTTTCATCAAATTCATCAATCTAAGAACTAACTTAATCGCAGTGAGAACCGACACTTGGTTTTACGAAGAGTGAGTTATGATTTTACTATCTCACTTTACAACAACAACTAAGCCTTTTTCGATACTAGATGGGGTTGGCTACCTGGATTCTTTGTTTTCATGTAGCCCTATCTTAATTTATAGAATCCATGGTAGATAAGTCCGACAAAGTTTTACGTCGGTTGTTGGAAGCTTAACGTAACCCAGTGTTATCTGTATCGTACGATACGGTGCGATATGTATCATATCGTGGGTATGGGCCACCACGATACGATACAAGGTTGTGTATCATAAAAGACAGCTTATCGTGCCGTATCGCACGATACGACTAGAGTGGCCGAACGGAAACCCGCATTTTTGTAGCTTTTTGTGGTTTTTTCAAAGCTCTCCAAGCCTCCCTAGCGAGGTTCTTCTCCTCCTTGGTGTTCAAGGCTCCAAAAACATGCTCTATAGTGTCCGTGCAAGCCTCCTAACTTTGATTTTGGTATATTTTTATTGTTTTTCTTTATTTTTTCCCTTTGTATTTGTTGTTTTTTTGTGTTATTTATATTTTTCTTTTTTTGAATGACAAAATATGAAGTTATTAAGTGTGTGGATATGATTTTTATTGCATTCATGAAGTGGGAGACACTCTATTTGAGTGTTATTTGAAGATTGGGGATTTATGAAGTGCTTTTATTTTCATGTTTTTTATTGAATTAAAGTGCTCAATATGGATGATAGGAAGGGGTGTTAGAGACTCTCATTCTCGGTCTGATGATCCGGCATGGCAGTGGGGCACACTAGTTGAGGGTTCCATATTGAAGATAAGATGTTTATTTTATGAGAGGGTGGTTAGTGGTGGAATTTTATGGTTGAAACACCACCTAATAGGAACTAGGAAAGAAGTTGTTCCTTGCACAAGCAAAGTTAGAAGTTTGCCAAAAGGCATTAAATGACAATATCTTTAGATTAAACCACATCTTTTGGTTTCTCCATATTTCATTTAATAGTCTTGTGAGCCAAGTGATTCTTGTTTTCCTTACGATTTTCCAAACTTCTATAGGAATATTGTCTGGTCTTATCGATTTACCACCCTTCGTATGTTTAAGAGCCTCTTTGACTTCATTCTTTTCAATACATCAGTTGAAATTATGGTTTATACAGTGTTATTCATATCGCACTGTATCATATGCTACGACACGATACGATACAGATACCTGTATCGTAAAAAGGAACTTATCGTGCGATACGGACCGTATCACACGATACGGCATGATACGGGCGATACACCTAGGGACCTGTATAAAGGGTTTCTGGTCGAACAAAAACTCGTATTTTTGTGGGTTTGTAAACTTTTGGGAGCTCATCATGCACTCTTCCAATGGTTCTCTCCTTCCTTCGTGTTCAAGGCTCTCAAAAAAGTGTTCTACAGTATCCGTGTAAGCCTCCTAACTCGGATTATGGTATATTTGGAGTGTTTTTTTGAATTTTTTTCTTTGTATTTGTTGTTTTCTAGTGTTATTTGTGTTTTGCTTTTTTTGAAAGACAAAATATGAAGTTATGAAGTATTTTTATTGCATTCTTGAAGTGGGAGACACTCTATTTAGTGTTATGTGAAGATTGAGGATTTATGAAGTGCTTTTATTTTCAGGTTTTTTATTCAATTGAAGTGCTCAAATGGCAGAAAGGGGTGTTAGAGACTCCTATTCTCGGTTTGATGATCCAACATGGCAGTAGGGTACACCAATTGAGGGTTCCAGATTAAAGATAAGATGTTTTTTTTGTGAGAGGGTGGTTAGTGGTGGAATTTCACGGTTGAAACATCACCTAGCAGGGACTAGGAAACAAGTTGCTCATTTCACAGACAGAGTTAGAAGTTTTTCAGAAGGCATTAAATGATAATGTCTTCAGATGATTGAGAGCATACAAGAGAGGAGACAACAAAAGGATGATTTGGAGATGTTTCAGGAATATAATGATGATGTTATTGGATTCACTGATAGTATTCCTTTAGATGCCAGAATAGAGATTAGTAGTCGCAGTTCTCGACCATCAAACAGGAAAAAGAGGATTGCTGAAGATTTTGGAGGTGATAGAAGAGGAAGTTAAAGAAAGAGTAGAGGAAGAGTTGCTTCTAGCATACATTCACTTTTTCCTCCTACCACTATACCTGGTACTTAACCTGGAATTCGTGTTGCTATAGCTTCAGAATAACTGCATGATCAGGCAGACTTTGTAGTAGGGAGATGGTTTTATGATGCATGCATTCCATTTAATGCAGCAAACAGTTTTCATTTTCAAGCAATGACAGATATAATTGCTAATATTGGTCCAGGATACAAGATACCCTCCTATCAGAAGTTGAGCGAAAAGATATTAGATAAGACCCTCATTGAAGTGCAAGAATATTTTTCAACTTTGAGAGAGTCATGGAAGGAGATAGGATGTACTATCATGACAGATGAATGGACATATAGGCAAGAAAGGACCTTGCTAAACTTTTTTGTCTACTGTCCTAAATGACTTATATTTTTGAGATATCTAGACATGTCATAGGAGAGGCACACTGTAGAGACCCTACGGCAAAAATTTGATAAAGTGATATGCAAGGTTGGGCTAGAGAACATAGTCCAATTGATTACAGATAATGCAACTAACTACAAAGCAAGAAGGAGTTAGCTTATACTTATGGGACTTTCTATTAGACACCATGTGTAGCCCATTGTTTAGATCTCATCCTTGAGGATATTGGTGAGATGGATGAGATAAAGGTAGCAACTGAGTATTACCAAGATATCACCAAATTCATCTATAACCATGCATTTGTATTGTGTATGATGAGGAGATATACAGATGGTGTAGAGCTTTTTCGTATAGCAGAAACTCTGTTTGCAACTAATTTCTTATCTATAGAGAGTATTGTGAGACATAAACAAGCATTGAAGAGAATATTTTCCTCATATGAGTGGCAACAATTTGCAGAGTTGTCTCAGAATAAAAGAAATAGAAAGTTGAATGACATTTTCAAGACAGTCTTCAGTAATATATTTTGGAATGCATGTGTTACACTATTGGGAATTACATGTCTATTAGTAAAGGTTTTGAGATTGACCGATAGCAAGGAGAAACCATCTATGGGCTACCTTTATGAAGCTATAGATAGGGCAAAAGAAGGAATTAGAAATAATTTTAATGGAAAAAAGAGAGATTATGTGCTACTGTGGAAAATTATTGATAATAGATGGAATAAACAATTGCATCAGCCTATTCATGCAGTAGCATATTATCTAAACCCATCATTTAGGTACTCAACAAGCTTTAAAAGGGACGGTGAGGTTAATCGAGGCATCATTGATTGTATAGATAGATTAGTCCCTAATGAGAGTAGGGCATATGTTATACATCGAGAGATGGAGATATATGATAATGTTCTTCACTTAATGGGTTTACTTGTAGCAATTCGTAACTGCACTACTATGCATCTAGGTAAATTGTTTATCTTCGTATTTAAGTTTGTTAAATCAATACATTTTATATTATTGTGGATTATGTCTCTAATGTTTACCTTTTTCTACATATGTTTGGTGAAAAAGTTTGGAAGTGATTGTCCAAACTTTAGGGATTTTGCAGTAAGAGTTTTGAGTCAAACCTCTAGTGCAACTGGTTGTGAAAGGAATTGGAGTGTCTTTGAACACATCTACACAAAAAAGCATAACAGGTTGGAACATAAGCAACTGAATGATTGAATTATAGAAGATAGTGAAGAAAATGTCCTCCTAACTGAAGAAGGCATTGCATGGATTAATTTGAAATGAGTGCAACAAACATTATCAAGGAGACGAAGATTTCCTTATTACAATATGTAAAATGTAAATATATTTCATTTTTGTTGCTTCAAAATATATAAATTTGGATATAATTGTTCAATGTTAAATGCTCAATATGTACTAAACTTTTCATTATATGAATTCAAAGCAATTACCAGATTTTTTCTAATTTTTTCTGGTTTTTTCTAATTTTTCTTGATTTTTTAAATAATTTTTTTTATATTTTTTAATATTAAAGTATGATACGATACGATACGCTCGTATCGTAGAGCCTAGCGATATATGATACAATATGTGTTAGACAACACTGACGCAACCCTCCTTTATTTATCCAGGCTTGGGACCGACCATGCAAGAGTGATCCATTATATGGGCGGAGTTCACTAACTCACTCTACGTAGACAATTTAAAAGAAGAGAGGATGAAACCTAAAGGAAAAGGTGACCAAATATTATGGGTCTACACGTATAATAGAGATATATCAATATCTAAATATTAATGTCATAAAATGGCATCCCAATAACATGAGGAAGTCTGCAAATTGTGAGCTAATGGATGAGAAAGGTGTTAACACCAGTTGAAAGTTGCACGTACTGCAAGTGATTGGACAAAATTCATTTTAAGTTGCATTCACTCTAGGTGATTTGTTGCTCTTCAATTTAAAGTTGCATAACTTGGATTCAATTAAGCAACTAGCTGAAAAGTCTGGGTTCTTCCAAGTAATTTGATTTGGATCCAAAGTAAATGCATGGCAGTCCCCTCTCACAGCTTCCACTGATCTCTTTATGTTGCTTAATAGCTCTAGCAACCATGTTCTAACTGGCTATGTTGCACGGGTACGCCCTTATGGGCCCTGTACCCGTATCCGATACGTACCAAGTACGGGTATGCATATGGGTATGGCTGGTACGTACTCATACAACAAATGGCATACCGGTATGCGTATGCATATATCGATACGTGTACCCACCTTTGGGTACATCACGTACCGGTACCAGGTACATGAATGGATCGGGTTGATGGGTCAACCTTCAAAATCAAAAGTATAAATACATTCTTTAAAACCCTCCTCTTCAGTCACTCTCTCTTATATCCCAAGCTAACGACTGCTTGACTACCGCCCCTTGGGAGTGAACACCCGCATCAAGCAAAACTCTCTATAGTTCTTTCTATCCAGTGGGTTTGAGTTGCAGTTCCGCTCCAAGCATTTCTAGTACTCTTACTAGAATATCAAAATAGGTCAAATAAGTAGAAATCGTATATAGTTTTTTACTAGCCGTAATAGGAAGATGGTGTCTCCTACCCGACATCTATGGTACAATAAACCGGATTTCGTTCTTCTGTTTGCCTTAATTTGCCATCTTTGCGGTATCCGATCTTTAGGGTTTAGTCTTTGTTCTTATGTGTTCTGTGGTTATTGTTGAGGATATGATTTTTGTTTTGGAATTTTATGTTGTATTTGAGCTAGGGTTTGTGGTGAATGAGGTGGCCGTGGTTTTTTCTAGTCTCGTTTTGTTTCATTTGAATCTATTTGTTGTTGATCTTGTTCGGGAGTCGATTTCTAATGAAGCATTCTTTTTATGGTTTTTGTATGTAGTCTAGTGTTTGTTTGTTTGTTTGCAAGGGTGATCACCCTTGCATTGCCGGTCTCAAGCCCGGATAAAGGAGGAGGGTTGTGTTAGGCTTCCGACAGCCAGCGTAAAACTTCGTATGATTTTATAACATGGATTACAAAATTATGAGCATTGCTTTATGGCGTCCCCGCCTAGTGACGTGCTGTAGAGCCCGAATGCAGTAAAAAGTAAGCAAGGGCCACTACATTTTCGCCCGAATGTAGTGAATCAATTGCACATAGAGTTCCCACATCATGCACGGGTATGGGTAAAAAAGTTAGTCCAGCTACATTGCCACCCGAATGTAGTGAATAATTTGCAGAGAGGGTCTCCGCATTTTAATTATGGACGGATGTAAGGGGTAAGGAAGCTAGTCCTAGATAATAAGATTCGTATTGGTTCTTGGAATATCAGAACATTATCTGGTAAGCTAATGGATGTGGTAGATACTATGATTCGAAGAAAGATTCATATTTTATGTTTACAAGAGACAAAATGGGTTGGAGAAAAAGCAAAGGAGATAGAGCATACAGGTTTTAAATTATGGTACTCAGGTAAAGAAAATGCTCGAAATAGAGTTGGTATTATCATGAATAAAGATTTAAAGGATAGTGTAGTAGACATACAACGATATGGTGACCGAATCATGACGTTGAAATTAGTATTAGGAGCAGAGGTTTTGAATATAGTTTGTGCTTACGCATAAGTAGGACTAGAAGATAGTATAAAGACGGCTTTTTTAGAAGACTTAGATAAGGTGATTCAAAAGATTCTACAAAGGGAGATGATTTATTTAGAAGGAGACTTCAATTGAACATGTCGGTAAAGAGGCATTAGGATATCAAGGCATTCATGGAAACATTGTTTTGGGGATATAAATGAGGAAGGTAGGGATATTTTAAATTTTGCTATGGCATTTGATCTCTTTATAATCAATACAATCTTCAAAAAACGAGATGAACATTTAATTACTTATAAGAGTGGCTTATCACAAATACAAATTGATTACTTTATTTGTAGAAAAAAATATAGAGCGTGTTGTAAAAGATTGTAAGGTAATTCCAAAAGAAAGCTTAACCATCCAACATCGACTTTTAGTTATGGATTTATAAATAAAAAAATGAACAAAGAAGAAAAGAGTGCATCAAGCTATTCGGACTAAATGGTGGAACCTCAAAAGCGAGAAATAAGATATTTTTAAACATAAAGTCCTTCAAGAAGATGTTTGGAATTATGTTGGTATACCTTGTGATATGTGGAACAATATGGCTATACATATTAGGAAAGTGGCAAAAGATGTGTTAGGTGTATCTAAAGGAAGTGTACCGGCACAAAAAGAAGCTTGGTGGTGGAGTGAAGTAGTGTAAAATAAAATTAAGGCAAAGAGGGCATGTTATAAATTACATTATACTAAGAAAACTAGGGAAACTTTAGAGGCTTGTAAGAAAGCAAAGAATGAAGCAAAAAAGGCCGTGAGTGAAGCAAAAGCTAAAATTTGGGAGGACTTATATAAAAAACTCAACTCAAAAGAGGGTGAAAGAGATATTTTTAGGATAGCTAGGGCTAGAGATAAGAAAACTAAAGATCTTAATTATGTTAGATTCATTAAGGATGAGGATGAAAAAATTCTAGTGGCAAATGATGATATAAGAAATAGATAAAAAAACTATTTTTATAAGCTTTTTAATAAAAATAAAGATGTTAGTATTAGCTTAAGAGAGTTAACCAAATCAGAAAAGTATATAAACCACAATTTCTACCAACATATTCAAAAGAATGAAGTCAAAGAGGCTCTTAAACATATGAAGGGTGGTAAATCGGTAGGACCACATAATATTCCTATAGAAGTTTAGAAAATACTAGGAGAAATAGGAATCACTTGGCTCACACGACTATTTAATGAAATATCAAAAAACCAAAAGATGCCCGAGGAATGGAGAGCAAGTACACTTATACCCATATATAAGAACAAGGGAGACATTCAAAATTGTACGAATTATCAAGGTATCAAGTTAATGAGCCATACTATGAAATTGTGGGAAAGAATTATCGAACGTAGGTTAAGAAAAGTATCAAGTACAACAAAGAACCAATTTGGATTCATGCCAGGCAGATCTACTGTTTAAGCGATTCACCTTTTGAGACGTCTTATGAAACATTTTAGAGCAAAATAGAAAGACCTTTACATGATATTTATTGACCTAAAAAAAGATTATGATAGAGTACCGAGGGAGGTTGCAAAAACATGTGTGAGGACTCATGAAGGAATGATAGACTTCTTTGAAGTTAATATTGGGTTACATCAAGGATCAACTTTAAGTCCATACTTATTTATGATGGTGATTGATGAGTTAACAAAACATATTCAAGATGAAGTACCTTGGTGTATGTTATTTGCAAATGACATTGTAGTTAATAAAAAATTGGAACTATGGAGAGAAACATTAGAAAGCAAAGGCCTCCAACTTAGTAGAACAAAGACAAAATATATGGAATGTAAGTTTGATCATTTGGTTACCTCAGAGGACATAGAAATTAAAATTGGCACACATTGCATCCCTCAAAAGAAAAGTTTTAAATACCTAGGGTCAATTTTTGAGAGTGATGGAAGAATTTATGGAGATGTTACGCATAGAATTAATGCTGGTTGGTTAAAATGGAGAGGAGCATCAAGTATTCTTTATGATAAAGGCTTAGTTGTTGTTGTTGTTGTTGCTTGTCTATTGGTTGCTGATTGCTTTAGCTATGCGTTTTGACCGGCTTGCTCACTCTCTCTCGAACGTGGGACTAATGGAATTTGGCTAGGTGAATGAAATGTGATGTCTATGCATTTATGCATTCTGAGAATTTGGCGAAGTCCCTTACATTGAGTTGTTATTAGATGGTGCGACATCGTTTACGCGAAATTCTGGGAATGTTTGTCTCTGATTTCAATGGTTGTTGTCCTGAGAAATCGATGGCCTTACCATTCATTCTGTGGTTATGCACCCGATGCTTAGAGTTGCCTGTGTGTTAGTCTAATTCTTGTTATTAGTTTTTGGCTGAGGAAGGCCTAGAAAGTGTGCAAGGAAGCCATGAAAAAGGATCTTGCTTCTCTGGAGTTAAATGTGGGTATGATCCGAGACTGATGACAACTCTTGATTCTGATTTATGATATTCTTGAAATGATGCTTCTTCAAGGACTATTATTCTCTTATGGTAAGCGCTACAATGATGGGGATCACCTTTTATGTTGGTTTGAGATTTTTTCTTCCAAATTCAATTGATGACTTCTGGTATGTGTTTGTTGTTTAATTGTTCTTACTTTGAAGAAGAATATGAATGACATTCTCATAGTTAGAATAAAATTATTTTCAAACACTAGAATGCTCTTTAAAATATAGAATGTCTATATAATTGTGTGTGTATATATACATATATTTATGTAAATTTTTATATATTTTTTAATAGTAGCATACCCGTACCTTAGTTTTTTATAGAATTACATATCCCATACCCATACCGGCTACTGATACCATACCCGTATCCATGCAACATAGAGCTCTAGCAACCATGTTCTAACTCGTTGAAAGCCATATCCCATAGCATTGTCAATGGTCACGGTCAAGCTTGTATTAAGATTAAGCCTCAAGACACACAAAAATATGCCTTGCCTTCCTCTACTTGATTATAAAACTGAAACAAGCATAACCACGAAGTTCCCAACAGGCTTATGTGGGATATACAAAAAAGAAGGGAATTCAAGCGAGTGATGTTCTAACTAGCACGAGACTAACTTTGCTGCACCATTACTTTTTCTATCAACACATTTGACCTCTCTTTCTTACCTTTTTCCATATAAACATTTTTGCTATCTCCTATGAGACAAACAGGCCAAAATATGGACGTGTTTCATGGATTTCGATATTTATCCATACTCACCATGCTTTCATTAAGAAAGGGATACGATAAGCACCCAACAAACTATTAGGCACCGGAGATTAGCTATTTACACTTGCTATCGAAAGAAAGAATAGATGGAAAGTTTTACCCTGTCGAGAAGAGAGAGTGCTTCCCTGGTGGCTTGACGCTCTCGACCACCATCACACGTTAGAAAGAACCCCTCCACGCCAGGTCGAAGTGGGTGGGTGGCGGCCCTTCTTCACCGGTTTCTATCAGGAAAACAAATTATAATTTTTCCAAACGTGTGAAAACAGCCCTCACTCAACAAAGAGAACACCTTCAAGAGAGAGAGAGAAGGAGGGAGAGTGAGTTGAATACTTACATTGTGGGGAAGGTAGCGAGGCTTCCTCTTCTTGCTCTTCGCGCCATTTGCCCCTGCGTCGGCCATTCTCTCTCTCTCTCTCTCTCTGTGCAGTTACTTCTCGTCGCGGCTGCCGCGACTGAACTGGGGCTCTGGGTGGATTGGATTGGATCCGGTAACCTATCCATGAAATCGTCCATGCAGTCACCCACGCTTGTCAACGTGTCGGACGCCGCACTTATATCAGTCACGGTGGTTTCGAAGTTGATATTGAACGGCAGTATGACTTAATGTAACTAAGTAGCCGTTTACTTATAGAGAGGGAAGAAAAAGCGTGTGACCCAACTTCGGATCCAATTACAAAATTGACTCATTTGAGTGGGTATACAATTTTAAAATGAATCTTCCATCTCAGTGAGATGAATGGCCACCATTGTGTGTATCAGTTTGCATACAGTACTTCATCTCACTATCTATTTATCTGTATATTAGGAATAAGAAGGTACTTGAGGAGTATAAACTCTCTTGGACCCTAGTCATCAGACCATCCATTATCAACGTTCTGATATAGCACTAATAAAACATCATTTTTGTCACATGATGAATCCCCTCGTATATCAAAGGCAGTACTTTATTAGCACCATCCTTGATCGGCTTTCAACAGTGACAAGAACGGTGGTTGAGAATATATTCTCTGGAAGTATCCTATCATTCTTAATATATATGTGTATGAGTGTGTGAGAGAGATGGAATTTCAAAGTTCCAACTATTTATCTTTAAAACGTTTCAAAATCTACCAACGATCGATTTGATTTTAATCAAGTTACTTTTAATTTTAAAAATTGTGTTGGGTTTAGAATTGTAGTACAGATTGCTCGTGCGTTTCTAATTCCCTTGGAGGAGAAAAGGCCCAATCTCAACCCGTCGCGTAGGTAGTAATAGAGTGAGTGAGGTTTAGGTATGGAGTCATGCACGAGGTTCAGGTACGTGTCCGTGCATGAGGATACCCATCCCAACCCAACCCATGCCTAACCGTGGCCATCCAGTCATGGCTACCTGAGGTGCAAAAATTTCAAATAATAATACCAAAAACTATGAACTTGTTGAAACATTATATGTACCCAAATTTCACCCTACTGAACTTAACCTGACCTGATCTCCTAGGTCCACCACTGGCTTCAGATTGGCCCGTACCAAGTTCTCGGGTAAAGCTAGCCAACATGTCAAAAACTTGTATGCAACTAATAAGGATCGGTGCAGTAGCTACCATGATAAATGTTGCTCTTACTAATCAAAGTTAATTGTGGCAGTGTCTTGTTCTCGACGGATTAATAAGTCCTGAATGGAATGGCCATTTTCAATATACGTATGAGGCTACCCACAACATGGTCAGGTTCTACCATTCTGAAGTTCAGAGAATTATCCAAGTCCTTCTGATTAACATGTTTCCAAAGTACTTCATATAACTCTTTTTGGTTTTGGAGTGTGTAATTATTCATATATCATAGAGTAGGATAACAAATTGTTAACATGCCCCAAGTATCAAACTCAACATGTTCAACTTGTGAATATGTTTGTCATTTGTTGACGCCACAAAATGCATGAGGATAGTGACAGATGGTGAAGAGTTTCGAAATGGAAGAGACACATGGCTTGTGAAGATCGAGAAGGATTATGACATTGAGCATGTGAAGATAGGCCTATGTACCTGAGTTGATATTACCGATCATGAGGTCATTTAACATACCTTAATCGGTGTGGTAGTGAAAAGAGTGACATGTATAGAGAAATGGAGGGTTATTGGGAATCACGTCTGGAAAGCTTAGTATGTTATTTGTTATTTCTACGAAAGCCTATACATGGGTATTTGTAATCAAAAATGAAAAAAATGAATGATGCATTATATCTATCTGTTTTCTTTTACTTTCCTTACAAGTAGACGTAACATAGTCTTTTCATCTTCCTCACCACATCAAGTACCTACACAATCCCATCAACTCACAATTGGATTCTCAAGAACCCATTCTGACGCCCAATACCTTATCTATTCTTATTTCTCCCTTAAGAACAAGGATTGCAGTTCTTTGGTATGCCCTTTATCTTCTAGTATCCTACTCTAGTAGATCGTACACAATCATTCTTGTGGAGTTGTCACTTCAGACAATAGCACATCTTTGGCATGCCTCGTGGGATACACACGCTTCTTTATAGGGTTACCCAGTACATGCAAAATCAATCTGGTCAAGTTTAACCCATGGCTTCTTAAGCATAAACAGTGACCATCTGACATCATCCCCAGTACATGACATATGGCCACTAGTCTCAAACAATCCAATGAGACATCCCCACACCAATAGAAAGAGACTATGTTGGTTATGCCTCTCGTACAGTTCAATGAAGATGTTCTTGAACGCCTTTGAGCATCAATAAGTGAATGGTTACAGGGATAGTCTCGTGATTTGCAAATAATGGTATTCTGCCTTTTGGCAGAAACCATGCCTACAATGATAATTAATCAATTGCCTATCATATGAGATAAGGATTTACTTGTCAAGAAATGAAGATAAGAAGAGGCCACTCAAAGAGCACCAATGTTTGATACCTATACAAGAAGCCAAAATATCCCAAGACTGTCTATGGCTCGAAGACATGACTTATAGTATGAACGAGTTAACATTGCTACATGATCACCCAAGTTTCTGGTTCTAGTCTCATTATTTCAAATAATTGTGACCATATAACCATATGTTACCTTGATGATGATAAGCTTTGATATCTTGCTTGAAAGATATGATGCAAGATATAGATCATAAGTCCAACTCGGCTGAAGTCATGACTAGCAAGTTTACATAGGGGCTTCCTTATGTTTTCAATGTTATTCGACCTCCAAAAGGAAAAAGAGAAGGAAGCCAACAAGAAAGAAAATTAACTTTTCAACAATTTGAAAGTCTATTAGATCTTCAATCTACTTATGAAAGATGAGTAAATTCGTTTGCATGAAGTACATTCAATACCATTTGGAGATGAGCTCATGAAGATACCATAATACTATAAGTAGCACGACCTAACCTCACATGGTATTGACTAGTGTGTCAAGTTTCGCTCCGTCATACAACAAGCTATCAAGGATAAACATATGAGGTTTTTAGACAAGAAACTAGGGACTAATATAAATATGTTCCCACCTATATCTGTTATAGTGGAATACAGTCTTATATTGCCATAATGTACCATCAAAGTGGAACATGAATAACGAATTTGATCCACTCTAGATGAAGGGAATGAATCATCATCATTCATGTCTCCTGATCAAACAAGATCAAAATACAAGGTGTCTAGTGAGAAAGTAGAGGTTATAAACGATTTTGATTTTCTCATACCAGTTCATTTGTCAAATATCCCTAAATACCAAATTGATGGAATTCAAGTATCAACCAATGATATCACAAACCACTACCATGGATCTCTCACACGAGCATGAGTTAACCAATCCACTAAGGCATTTCTCCTGAGAATGGAAACCTGGACCGAGTTGAAAATGGTAGGCTCACCTATTATCACAGTCATGTGTGTCCTCCAACAACAAAAGATTCCAGAGTGTAAATGAGAATTTTATTCCAAAGCCTATGAAGAGACTTGAAACTTAATTTGCAAATACGAGTGTACAAGCGTGCCAGCAAATTTTATAAAACTTGCAAAGTTTTATTTTCTAACTTCTTAGAGAATGTGGACAAGTGAGTTCTTTCCACCATAGACCTTAAACTGATGCTCAAGCGTTAACCTAGATGCTTGAAAATCATTTTAAGATCCGATATGTTTTGAAAACCAAATTTCAATTCAAGCAAACTTGCAAAATCGTAAGTTCATTTCTTGACCCAAAATCAACCTCAATCCTCAAAAACATAAACTGGTTATGTTTTGAGGGACCGATTTTCCTAATTTTTTTTGCAGTCTTGGAATTGTAGACGTGAAAGTTCTCACTTTGGGTTCTTAGGCCTAAAGTGAACCTTTTCGTATCTACGTCGCTTTAGGGCGTGCCAGCTAGCTTACACAAACTAGCAAAGGATTTTTGGAAATATCTGACGTTTTTGGCAATTTTGGGTAAGTGGGATATTTTCGTTGTAAACCTTCTTGAACCGATGCTCAAGGGTCGGTTTAAACGCTTAGAAAATCTCGATTTTTAACAAGCATGGACTTTTGAAAAGAACACGAAAGTATTTGTCGATTGTATGCCTATTTGCAGTTTTTATTTACGTGGGTTGCACGTATCCAAGTCTTTTATTTTTACGCTATTTAAGCCAACTATGTGTGTACATAAGTGACCTAAGTTTGGCGTGTTTGATCGGGATATTCGGGGCTTTTTCGAAAGCATACGAATGCAAATATGCGAAGTATCTCAGGTTCGAAGGGTATGATGTGAGCTAAGCTCGATTTGAAAGCAACTCATACAACTTTAAATGTAAAACCCGAAATGTAAAGACGTAGCTTAAAGGGAAATACCCAAATTTAAAGGCAACTCACACGACTTGAATGTAAATTGCCGAAGGGAGATATACTCATATTAAGAGCAGAAAGGCTCAATGCACGCGTATGTGAGTGTAGAATTGAAATGACAAACTCACACGACTTGAATTGAACTTGCCGAAATTGAAATATAAGTATATATATGAGCGGTAAAGCTCAACGTGTTCGTGTGTGTTGTGTATAAATTGAAAGACAACTCACACACACGACTGAAATTTAACTTGCAGAATGGAAAAATATAGATATAAGAGTGGAAAAGCTCAATGTGTGCGTGTGTGTTGTGTATAAATGTAAAGACAACTTACACGACTGAAATTTAACAACTCGGAATGTAAAGACGTACACAGCTGAACCGTAAAACTCATGCAGCTGAAAGTATATAGATATGTCTATATCTTAAGGGCTGCCAAGGCCAAAATGTACGTGAGAGTGTTTGAGCAAGAGCTCAGGTGTCCTTTGTGTGTAAGTGTGGAATTGAAATGACAAACTCACACGACTTAAAGTAATAACTCGAATGAAATTGCAGATTATATGACTCTTACTAGAGTCTTTGGAGTAAGAGCGAAAGCTCAATTGTGTATGTGGGTGTCTTGTGTACGACATAAGAGCTAAGGCTCAAGTATACGTATGTGTCTCGTGTACGAGATAAGAGCTAAGGCTCAAGTGCATGTATGTGTCTCGTGTGTCAAGCACCAATATTACATCCCGGGAGGAGACCACGCTCAATTAATACAACCCCGTATCCGAATTGAATCAAGTATGGAAGGAGTAATGTAAATACCGAATTTTAAACACTTACAAGTGATTCGGGCTTTTCTTCTCCTTGCTCATGCTTGGGCTTGTGTCCACCTTGGGCTTGCGTCCACCTTGGGCAGCCAAGAGGGGTCTCCCTAGGCGGGTTTGAGAGAGAGAGCATGGGGCTTGGAAAGGCTCATAGGTTGGGAGCTTGGGTTCGGCCAAGAGGCTCACGGCCTAAGTGGAAGGTCACGACCTAAGGGGTCACGGTCCTAAGTGGAAGGTCATGGCCTAAGGGGGTCACGGTCCTAAGTGGTGGCTCACGGCCTAAGGGTGGCGGTCCTAAGTGGAAGGTCACGACCTAAGGGGTCACGGTACTAAGTGGCCCTAAAGGGAAGTTGGAGTGGGGTAGCAGGTTGGTGCTGCAGAGGTGCAGCACGGCAACTAGGCGCACAGGCGGTAGGTGCTGAATAGGGGCACCGAGTGCTATCGCTGCAGGCGGGGCGCGGACAGGGCGGTGCGCAGGGCGCGCTGGGGTGCAGGGCGCGCGGATGTGAGGGTTTTGGGGTTTAGCCTAGGTGTTTTGTTTGAGTCAGTTAGGTTATGTTAGGTTCAGTTAGGGTGAGGTTTAATGATGTGGGTTAGGTGGATTAGGCTAGGATTAGCTAGAATTAGGAGGATTAGGCTAGGATTAGGAGACCACCTAAGGGTGAGTTGGGTTCAAGCCCTGTGGTCCTTCTTGGTTGAGCCCACTTTCAAGCCACGGTTGTAGCCTTCCTTGATCGAGCCCACCTTGGTGGCAGCCCACTTAGCCCACAAGGCTTGAACCCAACTCACCCTTAAGCCAACATGGCTAGGTTTATCACTCACTCTCTCTCCTCCAAGCACTTTCACGTGAATCCCCTCTTGGAGAGCCCCTCACCTCTATTTATAGGCAAGTGAGGTGGGTCTTGGGTTTGGATCTGGGTTTGAGATTTGGATCTGGATATTTATGATCAGATTCGATCTAAATCCAAACACTATTTGGATCCAATCCGAATCCAAACACTATTTGGATATGGATTTGGATATTTATGGTCCAAATCCAATCCAAATTTTCTTTGAACAGTCCTTCTTGGCGTTTCGAGACGAACGGTTTGTAAGGGCCCTGGCTTCATCAGCGCTCCATCTTATGTTGGGTTTTCCCTAGTTTTGTCCTCCGAACTCCATTTCGCCTTTTTGGACTTCATTTATGCTTAATTTTGCTATTTTTAGCTTGAATTTCTACTGCTTGGATGGATGTGCTTGACTTGGCTTCTTGGTGCTCCGGGCCTGCAGTCTGCTTCGGGCCTGGGTCTTCCTTTTGCCTTTTGACCCTAGCTTTTATTAGGCCAGAGTGTTGCTTTTGGGCTTCTACACCTGTTTCTAAGGCTGCTTTCGATCAGGGTCCACCTGTTCGTCTTGTCTTTTTGGTAAAAAAAATGAGACTTTGGCCCAATATGTGAAATTTGATTTGAACAGGGTTTAAAACAAAATTTGGAAGCTTTTACAACCCTTGGGTTTTCAAAATCCTCAAATTTGGCCTTTTGGATTGATTTTCAAACCAGATGTTTGGTTTTGAAATTCGTTTTATTTTGGGATGTTTACAGGAATCTCCAAAAATCCTCAAAATTTTAATTGAACTAGAACCAGATATGGGGATTCCTATATTATTTTTGTTCTAATTTTTGGTACTATAAATATGCATAATTAAATCTATGAAGTCCCTTACTTTGGAGTTCAGGACAAAACTTGTGAAAAAGACACAAAGGCTTAAAGAAGTGACTATATCTCGGCATGTTGATACAAAATTTTATGACATTAGTCTTGTTGGAAATATATGGATGTAAGCTTTCCAATTATACCATTTTCAAGTAATTTGGATCATTGCAGACATAGATAAGGGACTTTCACCTGACCTCTAGTACAAGATATGCAAAGTTGACATCCTTTATTCTTATTCTATTCCGTTTTACCCAATTTTAGTCACAGCCTTAAATATTCCTAAAATTTTTACAATTTATGGAGAGTGGATATGTGTGTGTAGAATCCGTATATCAAGTTTAGCGTGTTTTGATCATAGAGTAGGGTTGGAAAAACCATAGATCAGACAGATGCAAAATGCAAAAAAGAGAGTTTTTTGTTTTAAGAAATTAATGAATGCATCCGATTGAATTTAATCATCATTCACAACAATTTTAATTATGAGGAAGTACAATAATAAAAAAAAATTAACAATATAGCTTAAGCATAGAGGAGATTAGAGTGTATTAGAGTTTACAATGTATATTTGGGTAGAACACACCTTAAACCAAACATATAGAAGGCGATGTTACCCATGAGCATAAATGAAATTGGAAAGCATCTCCCCTCAAATATTAAATCAAATTGGATTCAAAGGCTCCTTAATTATGATCCTTTTAAATGAAATTGAAAGGCTTAAGGGAAGAAAGGGATGAATCAACCTTAAAACCGGAGCTTGAAGACTTGAAGTGATGGCCGACCGACTCCTTTTGGA
Organism: Brasenia schreberi; assembly: GCA_036023115.1. Classification (NCBI taxonomy): domain Eukaryota; kingdom Viridiplantae; phylum Streptophyta; class Magnoliopsida; order Nymphaeales; family Cabombaceae; genus Brasenia; species Brasenia schreberi. The sequence goes on along the minus strand of JAYKKT010000078.1, from coordinate 12,976,512 downwards.
AGGGGTGATTCCTTCATCTCCTCTCCTCTCTCTCTCTCTATTTGCTAGACTTCTCTCTTTGATTTTTCTCTTCAAAGCCAGCCCCCAAGTCCCCTATTTATAGTTTTAAATGAGGGGCTCTAGGCTCTTCCATGGGTTGAAGTTTGGTGCTTGAATGAAAGATGTAATTTGGGTTCTTTGGCTCCACATGGGGTGTGGGGCTAGAGAGTGGTCCCCCTTGAGCCCATGTGGGTTTGTGTAGCCTTGGGTGCAACCCATGTGGTATGAGGAAGTACAATAATCAAAGAAAATTAACAATATAGCTTAAGCATAGAGGAGATTAGAGTGTATTAGAGTTTACAATGTATATTTGGGTATAACACCTTAAACCAAACATATAGAAGGCGATGTTACCCATGAGCATAAATGAAATTGGAAAGCATCTCCCCTCAAATATTAAATCAAATTGGATTCAAAGGCTCCTTAATTATGATCCTTTTAAATGAAATTGAAAGGCTTAAGGAAAGAAAGGAAAGAGAAAGGGATGAATCAACCTTAAAACCGGAGCTTGAAGACTTGAAGTGATGGCCGACCGACTCCTCTTGGAAGGGGTGATTCCTTCATCTCCTCTCCTCTCTCTCTCTCTCTCTCTCTCTCTCTCTCTCTCTCTATTTGCTAGACTTCTCTCTTCAAAGCCAGCCCCCAAGTCCCCTATTTATAGTTTTAAATGAGGGGCTCTAGGCTCTTCCATGGGTTGAAGTTTGGTGCTTGAATGAAAGACGTAATTTGGGTTCTTTGGCTCCACATGGGGTGTGGGGCTAGAGAGTGGTCCCCCTTGAGCCCATGTGGGTTTGTGTAGCCTTGGGTGCAACCCATGTGGTAGAGCCCACCTATTTTGCTTGACCCAACTATAGTGTGGTCCATCTAGGCATGGTGTTGTCCATGTCTTGGATCAGCCACCCCCATCTTGCTTGACTTGGCTCAAGCCTTGGTCAACTTGACCTCCATTTGTAGCCCTAGGTAAGGTGCCTTGGTTGAGTTACTTTTAAGGGTTTTCAAATAAATACATCTTAAATGAACTCGTCTCCACACCAAAACTTTGTGACAACCTCAAAATAAGGGTAAATGAGAACCCTCTCAAAAAAATCAAATTTTGACAAAGAGCCAAAAAAATGATTGCTTTGCCCTGAAGCCCAATTTGGCAACATTATGTCTGTTTAAATGATTTTATCTAAAGAAATGATGGTTTCAAACAATTTTTTTTAAAGAAACAAATACAAATGATACATTGGTAACCATACCCAAAAATATTTGTTAAATGTCAAATTTATCAAAAACCTTTTGAAATCAAATCAAATCCAAATAAGGCCTCAAAAACTTAGTCGATTGAGAAGAGTCCTACTCTGAGACCCTATATCCATCCAGGGTTAAAGTGGTCCGACACCCTACACCCATCAAGAATTAAAGTGGTCTGACACTCTACACCCAATAAAGGGTTAAAGTAGTCCAAATGATAAAGACTAACTCATAGGGCGAAAATAGGTCGCTCATGCAAACAAACACTGAGAATGGAACTCAGTTGTTTTTAAAAGAATATTTGAAGATTTCGATAAAACTTGATGTTTTCAAATATAATTTCAAATGAAATGGTTTTAAATAATAAAAAAGGAAATGTTTGAAACCATAAATGAAAAGGAATGAAAGTTAGGTCAAGTAGGGATAAAGATAAATCATCTCCGTCAAAGATTCAACGAAGATCAAGGCAACAGTTAAAGCAAGCTCACATCAAGCAGGGATCGAGCTTAGGTGGACCCAGACGAAGCAAAAAGGAATGGTCAATCCTGCCTTGGTTGAGCCCACTTACCTTGATTGAACCAAAGGAGGACTCACCTAGGTAAGGTTCCATGAAGAAGGACAAATGGCTCGACCGATGGAGGATCACCTAGCCAAGGAGCAATGAACAAGCTCACCTAGCCAAGGAGCAAGGAAGAAGCACATCCTAGTCAAAGGTGGCACTCGTCTGCACCAAATGAAGTCAAGGGTTGCACCCAAACACGCCCAACCATGACCCATGGGCTACCCTTGCTAAAACGAGCTTGGATTAAACATTGCCTAAACAAACCTTTTCTTATGACCTTGACCTTTGCTAAACCTTGACATAACCTAGCTTGAGCCATTTTCACCCAACATGCCTTGACCAAACCACACTAGCTAAGCCTAAATCACCTAGATCTAACCTACCTTGGCTGGACAAGGGGCCATGTTCATCATGACCCAACCCCTAAGAGTTGGCCGAACCCATCAAAGATGGACCACCACCTAGCCGATGGCACTCGAACACACCTAGCCGATTGTATTCAAACCATGCTAGCTCGAGCCAAGGCCAACCCACTCAAGTCAAGGGTTGTATGGGCTGGACTCCTCTTGACCTAGGGAATTAAAAGACCATGTGCAGCTGGACCTCTTTGGATTGGAGCCAAGATGGAGCCAAGAAAGGATCCATTGACCTACACCATAGAAGGGTCTAGTATCCCCCCCCCCCCTTGGCTTATAAATAGAGACCATGGGGGGCTCATTTTTCAGTAATTGAAGGGATTGAAAAGGCACTAAAGGACGTGTAGGAAGGGGTCTAGTAGAGAGAGGAGGTACTCCAACAAGAGAGAGAGAGAGAAAGAGAGAAAAGAGTGCGAGAGAAGAAGAAGAAGGGGATGACCTTCTTCTTCAATCCGTGCACCATTGGAGGGCCAGTAAGTAAGCATTCTTCTTCCATTGATAATCTTGATTCTTTTCCTTATATTCAATTTGAAAAGGGGTTGTATTAGTGGAGCTTAAGTCTCCCCCCATGTTGTAATAGCACGTAGAAATAGTGCCCATTTTATTTCGTATATGTTTATGCACTCTACTTGTTTGCTTTCGTGATTCTCTACCTCTCTATATTTTATACATTCCTATAACTCCTAACCCTCTCTATTCTTAAGCTAAAGTATATATTTACATTCACTTCCCTTCAGTAATATGCTTTAATTTTGTTGTGGATGGCTCTTAAATTCGGATGGATGCATGCATATATATATTCTAAAACTGAAACTCTGTTTTACTGCATCATACATATGTATACTATTTCTTTTTTCATTACTAAACAATTGCTCTGAATGATTTGAAACTTAAGACACCTAATCTACACACACAAGCCCACTAGAAATAAATTTTCAAAAATGTTAGAGTCGTGTAGCTTCATGAATAAAACAGGAAATGATCGGTCAAGTTCAGATTTAGTTTTTGCACAGTCTATTTTCCTGCAATAAGGGTTGGGTAAAATTCTCATAACTCTGTCTTTAGTGAACCAAATTTGATAAAATTAGTCTACATGGAAAACTGATATCTATAGATTTCCAACAAGACTAAACTAATAGAATTTGGAGCTTTTTACAATGAGATATAGAGGTTTCTTTAGGCCTTTGTGTTTCTGTAACAGAATATCCTGAAATACCTGAAGAGTGGCCTGTTCTAGATTTAATTCTGGAAATCCACCACAGCAAAACACAAAATAAAAATAGTCCTAGAATCTATACATTCTACTCTACATCATGTAAATTGTTCATGAATTTTGGAGATCTCTAGACTATCCAAAAAAATTTGGAAACAAGCTCTGAAAATAGAACCAGTTTTTATTTTGCAGAACTTAAAAAGTTCTGTTCATTAGACCAAGTGCACGAGTTGATTTGATTGAAAAATATCTTTGAAAGTAAATTTTGGAAACATACACTCAGCACAAATCAATCATCAAAGTGTCTAGGCTGACCCTTGAGTATCGGTTCAAGAAAGCCTAAGGCGAAAAGATCCCGCTTAGTCACAATCACCCACAAAGTCGGAATTACACTTTGCTAGTTTTAGTGAAACTAGTTGGCACGTTCGCGCATAAATGAAGTAGATTGAGAAGTTTGTTTCAAGCCTCTACATAGGCTTTGGAATAAATTTTTCACATCTACAATTTCCCATCAATTTGGTACTTTCATTGGGATTGAGGGGTTAACCGATCAAAATTTCGTTCCTCCATCAGTATTGCATGGATTATCAATGGAGCAAGATCATATCATGATGTTGGAGTGAAGCTACGAAGAATTGAAGGCATAGGTGGCACATCTCACTCATGCCATTGACGGCTTCCTGCGACACCAAGTAATCCCGTCCAACCCATCTCATCATGGCGAATCTAAGGAAGAAGTGAACCATTCCGACTCAGGATCAACATTCCAAAATCCTCGGGATATATGATTCAAACGGCGGGAAGGAGACCACCAAATACATATCAAAATCTCTCCTTTCATGGGATCTAGTTCTCTTGAAGAGTTTCCTTATTGGATTTAGCATGTAGATAAAAGTTTTGAGTACTATCGGTACTCCGAAGAGTAGAAATGCAAGTTGGCTACACTCAAGTTCACTTAGTATGCTAATATGTGGTGGGAAAGGCTTCGTGACATCGTCATCTAGAGTGTGATGAAGTGGATCATGGATAGACAATTTGTACGTGATTGCTATCGTTAAGCTCTATGAGTTAGTCTTTAACCGTTTCAATTATTTTGACCCTTTGATGGGTATAAGGTCTCATACCACTTTAACATCTTGATGGGTGTAGGGTCTTGGTGTAGGATTTTCCTCGATCTAGCATGTTTTTGATGTCTTTGTTTGAATTTGATTTGTTTTGAAATTTTAGGGATTTTAGAATTTTGTAAATTTGGTATTTTGCAAATATTTTGTGGGTTTGGTTCCCAATGTCTCATTTCCATTTGTTTCTTTGAAAAACTTGTTTGAAACCATTCTTTTTTTGAATAAAATCTTTTGAATTCATAAAATTTTGCCAATTTGGCCTTGAGGACAGAGCAATCATTTTTTTGAGCTTTTGTCAAAATTTAGAGGGGTGCAATGAACCTTTATTTTGAGGCTCCTACAAAATTTTGGTACAGAAATGAGTTTGTTTAAGGTATCTTTATTTGAAAACCCTTAAAAGACCTAGAACCATAATTTTTCTTAGAAAAGACAAAATTTCTAAAAGACAAAATCTTTTGAGAATTTTTTTTTGGGTGTTTACCAAAGACAACTACTTGAGCGATGTTTGCAAAGGCCTTCTACTTCGGCGAATCCACATGCCAATGTCAAATTCACTAGTGAGCATCCTCATCCAATGGTAGCTATGTTGGACTTAATGGTGTAATTAAGTGTTGTTGGCAACATTGATTCGCTTTAGTTCATGATTAGTATCCCTTAAAATCTTAATTGATAAATCTTTAATAAAGTTGAAAGTCCAAAATGTTAAAGTCATCTTTGTAGGAGGGGCTTGTACATGTGAATGTTACAGGTATTCTTTAGTCTCATAATGCTTTGGAAAGGAATCTCACACATCCTTTTATATTGTACATATAAAAGTTGTTATCAACAAAAGTTGTATAGACACGTACATGCGTATATTGTATGTATGCATATCTCTATAGTGCAAGGTCTTATGAACAAAAGTTGTATAAGTTGGGCTATCATGTTGCTGAGGGAAACATCATCTCCCAACTCATGTAGATAATATTGATGCTGATGCACGACGGGCACCTCATGACGACAAGGGAAGCTACCTATCGCACAAGATAACAACCGTTTTTATAGAGAATTTTATTCATAGAAATGCCAACAAATTTAGGCCCTAACTTTGGGCATGTCCAATTCCAAGTTTGAGTCTGGGACCAACAAATTTATTAAAGGAACTTTAAAAATTATAAGAAAAAGGTTAAACGAGGTGGTTCCCGGTCTCAGGCCCGATTCTGGTTCTGGTTTTGGTTGGGTTCAGTTTCGAATTAAACCTGTCATGTCTACCTGACCTTTCACACGAAGCAGAAAAGCAGTACGATTCTTTGTTCGGCCTGTTTACAAAAAATGAGGGACGTGAGATGCTTAAAGTTTGGATATTTTGGGTAGGGCCTGCAAGATAAAAGACATGAAAATCATGCAAATTGCTGGCAATATTAATACGGTTACATGAAAATCGGAGGCGGGACATGAGCATAAATTTTATATAGTGGTTAGTACTGTCAGTTCGGGGGAGGTTCGAGAACTGTCAGTACCAGGGCAATTCCAGTTTGACTCTGGAACCGATAAATTTATTAAAAATATTTAGAAATGATGAGAAAGATATAAAAACTAAACCAGGTTTGGAAGAGCCAGTTCCGTATTATAAAAGGTGAAACGAGATGCTTCTCGGTCTCGGACCCGATTTTGGTTCTGATTTTACTGGTTTGGGTTCAGCTGATTCCTGGTCCGGTTTAATTTCGATTGAAACCTGCCATGTCTACCTGACCTTTTACACGAAGCAGATAACCACTACGATTCTTTGTTCGGCCTGTTTAAAAACCAAAGCAGAAAACATGTACATGCTTAAACCGGTAAGCTAAAAGATGAAAAAATCGCTAACGAATGATGCAAATAACATTGGAAAAATCGGGCTTTATTCAGGTTGACCTGGTTTTTACTAAGATAAGATAAAAAAGAACATTAGTACGAGCAAAATCATGCAAATTGCTGACAATTTTAATACGGCTACATGAAAATCGGAGGCGGGATATGAGCTAAAAACTTTTCATTTATGTCCATCCAAAATAACAAAAACACAGAAAAAGAAAAGGGCCGCCTTCAGTTTGGGTTGTTTCAAACATAAACACGAGATAGCATGACATGTACGTGATCGACAAAATGAAGCTGCCACTCCTCGATTTGATTTTCAGGTGGCCTCCCCGTACATATTTTTGGCTTCTTTAATTTTATGCTTCTTTTGATTATTTTGCGTGAGAGCCTTATATGGATCATGTGGGCAGAACAAACACACACTCACCTTGTGGAAGCACAGTTAAGAATGCATTGTAATTGTCAAGAATGACAACCGGAGGAGAGATGGTAGCCACTGCAGCCTGGAGGAGCTGGTTGTGTCGCATGCAGAAGGCATTGGTGGAAGCCACACACGGTGAGTATGAAACTGCGTATGTGGTGCTTGGGCTGCAGCCGATGGCCTGCAAATTCGAGACGATAACTTTTTTCACCCCCAAAACTTGCAGCCTTTGCAGGTTGCTTGCGAGTTGATCAATAACTTGCTGTTGAAATGCTGGAAGGCCCTACAAAATCCACAAGAATTAAGAAAGTATGTATGCCGCAGTTTTCATCATTTCAATGCAATGCAAGACATCCAGGTAAACCACCGCAAAGAGAAAATTCTGGGGCCTTTAATGGTTGGAGTCTACCTCAATAGTCTAAATTTGCAGCACTGGGATATTTCCTCCCCACAGCAGTCATCATGATGGAATACTGTTATCATTTTCACCGTCGGGATACTCTTTCTGTTCCCGCCGAATCAGTTGATGATTCCGACAGTCTAAACCAGCTGGGTACGCTGCTGTTATTGTGGCGGCCAAAGTGCAGGAAGGCTTATTTCCATAAATTCAAAGTAGGATTAAAAGATAGAATAAAAAAAAGCTTTTTGAGAGGTGTTAGATTAGGTAATTCAAAAGAATTTAGATGATTTATTTGGGAGGAGACTTAAATGAACATATAGGTAAAGATGTATTAGGATATAAGGTATTAATGAAAACTATAGTTTTGAGAATATAAAAGAAGAGAGAATAGAGATTTTAAATTTTGTTATTGTAGACACGGAAAATTCTCACTTCTGGTTCTTAGGCTCGAAGTGAACCTTCTCGTATGTCTAAGTCGTTTTTATAAAAAGAGGGCGTGCCAGCTAGCTTACTCAAGCTAGCGAAGTAAGTTTTGAAAATTTGACTCATTTGGGACGACTGTCAGCAAGTGAGCTCTTTTCGTCTCAAACTTTCTTGCACCGATGCGCAAGGGTCAGTCTGTACGCTTGGCAAAGTCGTTTTTAAACAAGTAACCTCTTTGAAAAATACTCGAAGTGTTTGATTTGGGTTTTGTTTATGTGATTGCAAATTTTATTTCATGTGGGATTTGCACGTGCCTATGTCTTTCAATTTTATGCTATTTAAGCCAACTAGGTATATGCGCAAGTGACCTAAGTTGGGCGAGTTTTGCACGGGAGTATGGGGTTTGCTTTGATGCAATATGCGTAAGGTAAATTGCAAAAGGGAAATATGGTTATATCTTAAGAGCGGAAAGGCTCAATTGTGTAAGTGTGTGTCGTGTATATATTGAAAGACTACTCACACAGCTGAACCTTAAAACCCAAATCTTAAAGACATAGCGGAAGGGAAATATAACTATATATATAATATATATATATATATATATATATATATATATATATATATATATATATATATGGGCCCGAAGGTCGCCAACGTGTGCGTGGGTGTTGTGTGTATATGTAAAGACAACTCACACGACTTGTAATATAAAACCCAAATAGAATTGCAATATGGCTCTTATTAGATTCTTGGGGAGTAAGAGCGAAAGCTCAATGTGTGTGAGTGTGGAATTGAAAGACCACGCACACAACTTGAATGCGAATTGCTATGGGGATCTCACCCTTTTCAGGGGATATGAAGATGACCCCGGCACCAGCCCCTCGTTGGTTTCGCGCCCCATCAAAATGCATCTTCCACACTTGGTTTTCGAAAGAGTTTGCCAAAATGTGGTTTTGAAATTGGTTTTGCAATATTCCTTCATCAGGCATTTCACTAAGTGTGGGATATGCGTCCTCTAGGGGGAACTCAACCACGTAGTCAGCTAGGGCTTGCCCCTTAATGGAGATCTCATGATGGTATTTCAGGTCATACTCCATTAGAAGGAGTTGCCATTTGCCCAATCTTTCAGTGAGAATGGGTTTTTCGAACAAATGCTTGATTGGATCAAACTTGGACACTATCCAGATCTCATGATCTAGGAAATAGTGTCGAAATTTCTGGCAGGCCCAAATTAGGGCCAAGCATGTCTTCTCCATGGCTTGATAATTCCTTTCGTAAGCCAAGAGAGTTTTCAAAATATAATAAATGGCATGCTCCTTGTGGGTGTCATCCTCGTATTGAGCTAACAAAGCTCCCAAGGTGTTCGCATGCACGGAAATGTAAAGCAAAAGAGGTTTTCCTTGCTTTGGAGGATTTAAAATAGGAGAATTAACTAAGTATGCCTTTAGTCTTTCAAATGACTTTTGGCAGTCGTTATCCCATGAAAATTTCGTGCCATTTCTCAACAACTTGTTGAAAGGTTCGTATCTAGTCGCCAGGTTTGAGATAAACCTGCGAATGGATTGTAATCGACCTTGGAGGCTACAAATCTGCGTGAGGTTAGAGGGTGGAGTCATGTCTATGATGGCTCTACACTTAGATGGGTCGACTTCTATGCCCCCTTTGGCTCACCATAAAGCCTAAGAGCTTTCCAGACTCTACTCTAAACAGGCATTTCTAAGGGTTTAGCTTTACTTTGTAAAGTCTAAGCCTTTCGAAAATCTTTTGTAAGCATTCGATATGAGTGCATCGAGTTTTGGATTTGGCCAAGAGATCATCCACATATACCTCTACGAGCTCATGAATCTGATCATGGAAGATCGTGGTCATAGCTCTTTGGTATGTGGCGTTGGCATTTTTCAAACCAAAGGGCATGACTGTATAGCACTACGTGCCCCATGGGGTTGTGAAAGCGGTCTTACCTTGATCTCGTGGGCTTAGTTTGATTTGGTTATACCCTGAATAGCCATCCATAAACGAAAACATTTCGTGATTTGCAGTATTATCGACTATCAAATCTATGTTTGGTAAAGGATAATTATCCTTGGGAGTGGCTTTATTCAGGTTTCTAAAGTTGATGCATATTCGAATCTTCTCACTGGTTTTTTGAACAACAACTATATTCGATAATCAATCAGAATACGCAATGGGTTTTATAAATTCGGCTTTTAACAGATCTTCTAAACCCTCTTTGACTTGGGCGTGTACATTCGGACGTATTTTCCTAAGCTTTTGCTTTATGGGCTTTAGTTCCGCATCTAAGGGAAGACGACGCTCGACAATACTGGGGTCTATGCCCGACATGTCTTCATACGTCCATGCAAACACATCTAAGTAGGTTTTTAGAAATGCAATGAATGATGATTTTTCATGCTCATGCAAACATGCGCCTACCTTAATGAGTTTGGGCTTTGAATCACTCCCTAGGTTTATCTCTATGAAATCTCCTCCTACTGAATTTGAAGGCTTTTCAAAATCGAGAATTTTATGAAATTTTGGGAGCTCAAAAGTGAGATCTTCCTTAAGGGGATCCACCTTTGGGCTTCGATCATTCTCGAGGTTTATAGATCATAGGGAATTTGATGCATGGATTTTTAAAAGACCTGGTTTCACATTTGGAATTTCTATTGATTTCGAAATTTTTGGTTGGTTATGCAGACAACGTTTCTTTCGAAATCTTTTTCTTTTCCCAAATCCTTACCAAGAGCAGCTATGTACAAAATCTTTTTGGAATTTTGTAAATTTTTGATTTTTTTGTGTTTTTGTAAAACGAGAATTTTGGAAACTATACAAACTACTCTTTTTTTGAGTTTTTCATTTCCAAGTGTTTTTAGCTTTTGTAATTTTTCCATTTTTTGAATTTTGAGTTTTTCAAATGTTTTTGGTATTTTTGATTGAGGGATCTTCCATTATACCTACAAAGGGAAAACGCTATAGGTTAGACTCTGAACAAGAGGTCTAAATCGTAGGTCTCTTCTAAGGTAGGCTCCGTGGCACCCTTGACCCAAGTGGTCACAGGGGATGGTTCTGGGAGTATAGCTGATCCCATATCGGCTTGGATTTGCCCTAAGCAGTATGGGTTCTAGGAGACCCTGATTTTATGCCCTTAGACTTTTATATGGCAAATAGCCCATATTTAACAGCATGTTCCATGATTTTTTGTTTTTAGAAAAAGTTTGATATAAATCGTGGTCCTTGAACTTGTTGTCGTCTATGTTATGCACATAGGGCTTTTTATTCAGGGCTTTTGAAAATAAGGGATTTTTGGGTTTTCCTGGGATGGTCAGGGCTTTAAGGGGGCCAACCTTAGATGACCCCTTTACATATACGACCTTCCTAGGGTTGTTCAATGTGAGCCTTGGTGGCTCGAGCAGAGTCTGCCCCAATTTTACCTCACGGGTCTGGGAACTCGACAAGCAAGGGGAATTTATGACCCCTTGAAGTTGAGGATGACTCTCACCTAGGATCACTACGACTTTGTTCCTAAAAGGGATTTTGACACACCTGTGGAAGGTGAAAGGCACAGCACACAGGCTGTGTATCCAGGGCCTTCCTAACAACAGGTTATAGTGGGGGTGGATGTCCAGGACATGGAACACCCCCGTTTGTGCTATCCCTCCTATTTTCATGGGGAGTTCGATAGAACCTAGCGGTCTAGACGCATTCTCATCGTATCCAGTGATGACGATGGAGCTTGGGTTTACGGATGTCAAGGTGACTCCAATTTGGTTCGCCACATGAAGTGGAAGGATGTTGAGCCCTCCTCCCCCATCGACTAGGCACCTATCTAGAGAGTGGTTATTTAGAACCACCTCGATATGTAGGGCCTGGTTATGGGACTCGTAGGGTCTTTCTACATCATCTTCCGAGAATACGATGGGTGTTTTCGCTCCTATTGAGACCACTTGATTAGACAAGGATTCTGGGGTTATGTTCGAACTAACCTTTGCTCTTTCTAGAATTTTCTCTAACCCGAGTCTATGCCTAAGCGAAGTTTGTATTAGCTCTAGGATGGACATGTTGATAGGAATCTTTGAAAGATGGTTTTCAAAATCATATACCTTTAAAACGACATTTCCCTTGTCTACTTTCGGTGGAACTCTAGGAATACATGCTTTTGAGGTCGGCTAGGTGAGGTTGGGGTGGTTTTGGGTGAGAAGGGTTAGGTTTAGGTCAGGTTTGAGTTAGGTTTTAGGGGAAACGGCTAGGTGAGGTGAGCTAGCTTAGGGCTAGGTTTAGGAACCACCCCTTGGCGCCGATCTATTGCCTTAGTTGCAGCCATGTCCAAGTTGGTACAGCCCTAGGTTAAGTGTAGGTGCATACAAGCTTGAACCCACACTCTTGGTTAAACCCACAAGGTTAACCCACTTTTAACTAAAAGCCAAGCCTACCAACTTTCTCACTCATACTTTATGGCCCCCTTTCTCTCTCTACCCAAGCCTTCTAAGGCATTTCACATGAAATATTGTAGGCCCTTGAGGTGAAGTGGGCCATGGACACAGATATTGGATTTGGATATTGAGATCCAAATACATGTTGGGTTTGGATCTAGATATATATGGTCCAGATCCGACCCAAATCTGATTTTTTGATTCCTTCATGACGTTTCAAAACGAACGGTTTATGCGGGGCCTAACTTCATCAGTACTCCGTCTTGAGTTGGGTCTTCGCCAACATTGTCGTCCGATCTTCTTCTCACCTTCAGGAGTTCATTTTGATCATTTTTCTGATATTTGGGGCTTAGATGTCTGAGAATTTGGAGATACTTTTGATATGAGAGTTGATATGCCGGGCTTGAAGTATGCTTTGGGTCCGGGCTCTCCTTTGCCTTTTCGATCTGCTTTTGTCAGGTCAGGAGTCTTTTGTGGTTTCAAAATACTGTTTATAGTCTAAAAGCTATACATATAGATTTGCAAATATGTACAGGGTTATCTGGAAGGCTCTTGGGTTTCCAAACTCAAAATAGCCCTTTGGAGCTACTTTTGTAAAACCAGGCATGTTTGAGAAAATCGTGGGATTTCGGGGTGTTTACAGTTATGACTTTTTATCTCTTTACAATACAATTTTCAAAAAATGAGATAAAACATTTAATTATAAGAGTGGTTTGTGACAAATACAAATTGATATTTTATTTGTAGAAAGAAAGATAGATTGTGTTGTAAATATTGTAAGATAATTTTAGGAGAAAGTTTAACTATTAAACATGGACTTTTAATAATGGATTTCCAGGTAAAAAAGTGGACAAAGAAGAATAAAATGCATAGCAGAATTCAGACTAGATGGTAGAACTTAAAATGTGAGAAAGAAGAAATATTTAAACAAAAAGTTCTTCGAGGAGATGCTTCAAATTATTTAGATATAGCTTATAATGTGTAAAACAATATAACTATACATATTAGAAAAGTGACAAAAGATGTGTTAAGCAAATCAAAGGGTGGCATACCGGCACAAAAAGAAGTTTGGTAGTTGAGTGAAGTGGTGGAAAATAAAATAAGGACAAAGAAGGGAGGTTACAAATTGTATTATATAAAACACACTAATGAAACTTGGGAGGCTAATTAGAAAGGAAAGAAAGAAAGCGACAAAAAACGTTAGTAAAATAAAAACCAAAATTTGAGAGGATTTATATAAAAATCTTAACTCAAAAGAAGGTGAAAGATATATTTTTATAATAGATAAGCTAGAGATAAGAAAACTAAGGATCTTACTTTTGTTAGATACATCAAAGATGATGATGAAAAGATTCTAGTAGTGAAAGATAATATAAAAAATACATAAAAATTTTATTTATATATGCTTTTTAATGAAGATATATATGTTATTATTAACTTAGAAAAGTTAGTCAAATTAGAAAAGTATATAAACTATAATTTTTATTGACATATTTAAAAGAATGAAGTCAAAGAGACTCTTAAATGTATGAAGGTTGATATATCTATAGAGTCAGATAATATTCCTATAGAAGTATGAAAAATCATATGAGAGATATGACTCACTCAACCATAAGACTATATAATGAAATATGGAGAACCTATGAAGAACGAGTACGCTTATACTTATATATAAGAACAAGTGAGATATTCAAAATTGTTTGAATTATCAAGGTATCAAGTTAATGAGCCATAGTATAAAATTATAGGAAAAAATTATCGAACTTAAGTTAAGACAAATATTGAGTACAACAGAGAACCAATTAGGACTCATGCTTGACAGATTTACTATTGATGTGATTCACCTATTGAGAAGTCTTATACAATATTTTAGAATAAAAAAGAACATTCATGTAATTTTTATTCATCTAAAGAAAACTTATGAGAGGGTGTAAAGAGATGTTTTTTGGAGAACCCTTAAAAAGAGAGGTATGTCATTGGCATTACATAAATCTTATAAGAGTCATGTATGATGATGCAAAAACTTGTATGAGGACTCATTAAGGAATGACAGAGTCCTTTGAAGTTAAAATTGGGTTAGATCAGGGATCAACTTTAAGTCCATATTTATTTGTATTAGTCATTGGTGAGTTAACAAAACATATTAAAGATAAAGTACCTTGGTGTATGTTATTTGCAAATGATATCGTGTTAGTGAATGAGTTTAAGGAAAAAGTTAATAGGAAATTGAAACAATAGAGAGAAACGTTACAAAGTAAAGGCTTCCAACTTAATAGAACAAAGACAAAATATATGGAATGTAAGTTTGACCATTTGGGTACTTCATAGGATATAAAAATTAAAATTGATAAACATTGCATCCCTCACAAGGAATGTTTTAAATACCTAGTGTCAATTTTTCAAAGTGATGGAAAAATTGATAGAGATGTTACGCATATAATTAATGTCGATTGGTTAAAAAGAGAGGGGTATCAAGTATTTTGTGTGATAAGAAGATACCATTAAAGTTAAAAAGTAAATATTATATAATAACAATTGGACTTGCTATGTTTTATAGTTATGAGTGTTGGAGAGTTAATCATCAACATGTGCAAAAGATGTGTGTAGCAAAAATGAAGATGTTGAGATGGATGAGTAGTCACACAAGGGAACACCGTATGCATAATGAGGTTATTACAAGTAAATTGATAGTAGCATTAATAAAGAATAAAATGAGAGAAAATTGTTTAAGATGGTTTGACACGTAGAAAGACAACTAAAGGATGCTCTTGTAAAAGATATGAAAAATTAGATTATGAAAATGTTAAAGGAGCAAGATGCCAACAACAAAAGTGTTGGAAAGAAATTATAAATAATAATATGGCTAATATTGAGGTAACTCCTAGCATGACACATGATAGGGTTGTAGAAACAAAGAATCCATGTACCCGACCCCATCTAGTATGGAAAAAGGCTTAGTTGTTGTTGTTGTTGAACTACTCAAACTATACTTTGGAAGTACAAATATCATCATAAATTCATTGTTATCTTATTAAGGTTAAAAGCTTCTGATTTTTGTAGAAAATTAAAAACGAACTCAGCACAAAGAGGCATAGTTCTCCTACCTAAGGCTTTAACTTGGAAGAACCTAAAGTAAAGGTCATGAGTTCGATTCTGAGGCCTTAGTCTGGCAGGTTCTGTCTAAACCAAGCTTGCCTGCTGAAAAAAATCAGCTTCTATACATTTTTAACATAGGAAAAAAATGGCATTAATTCAAAATATGTGTTTTAGGGTTGTCTGAGTAACACGCTTGGTTCGATTAATTTACTTAAACTCACTACAGTTAGCTGCATAAGCAGAGGAAGGTGGCTGAGGGTGGAAGAAGGCAGTTGAAGCGGTGGAAGGTTGGATCGTGCAGTGCACACATTAGGCAATCGACAATCCCCGTAATATATATGTATGTATATATATGTACGTATGTATGTATATATATATATACATATACATATATATATACATATACATATATATATATACATATACATATATATATACATATACATATATATATATACATATATATGTATGTATGTATATATATGTATATGTATATATATATGTGTGTGTGTGTATATGCATGTGTGCAAAGAAACAGAACGAGTTTAAGAGCAAAGGAGTCATTTCTCGAGTGAAAAAGAAGAAGGAACTTTTAGTTCTCGATTGACGGTAAATACCTCGGGGGGCCATTCCTTTCTAAATAAACTCTGTAATCATTTCCTGCGTATGAAACAAGAGCAATGGAGGTGTCGAGATGGTCAGCATGGAGGCCGCTTTCGATAAGCTGTTCAAACGCATCAATTTGCTGCGTCATCGATGGTAGGCCTGTGAATGTGTCGAAGACGCCGGTTCCTCCGTAGGCAAAATTCATGCCATAACGTTGAAGCCCCACGTTCTGCTGCCTCTGGGTGTATGGAACCGGACTAGGAAAACCCAAGTAGTCAGCTGCATGCAACAAGAATCCTTCTGTTGTTTAAACTCGACTTCTGGATTTTAAAGTGACAAAACGCCGTCTTTCGAAAGCACAAATACAACAAAAATGTGGTTAATTAATTATGAATGTATGCATGTATATATGCATAAGTACTTTTGTACGTAGTTGTATATTTATGAATATATGTACGTGTAAAGGAAAGAGTTAGATAAAACGGAATGAGGGTGGAGTAGCATGCTGCATACCAACAAAATCTGCCATGACTTTACCATTTGACCATCGACCCGTTGGATACCCAGGGTAGGTCTCTCCATAAGGATATCTGAGTGAATAGTATGGTAGATCCGGGTTCTGCGTGTTCCCAGTATCAACAAATGAGTCCCCAAACACAAAAAGCTTTCTGACATGAACCCCAGCTCTTAGACCTACAACTGTAACAATCACATCATTAATATCATCAATTATAAAACTGACCCGTGTGAACTGTAACAAAATTCACATCATTAATATCATCAATTATAAAACTGACGCTTGGGCGCGCGTGTATATATATATATATATATATATATATATATATATATATATATATATATATATATATGTGAGGTGGACCGTGAATGTCTGGTCAAGAAAAAATAAAAATAAAATGTGGATGTGGATGTTCAACTAAGATGAGGTTGATGGACACTTGAACAGGTGGGCCAAACGAAGCACTCATAAAGAAAATGATATATTAAATTGTGAATTTTTAAAAAATAAAAGAGGATTTCAGAAGTATTAAAAGGAAATAATAAAATATGAGTTTACTGTAACATTGTCAAACTTGATACAAGATAAAACATAAATTAAAGCTACCAAGAACCCATGAACCCAATCACTTAGTACAGGCTAAGGCTTGCGATTGATTTTAGTTTTGGTGCAAAACTGAGGTATGGACATGCGGACCCAAGTCTTTCCAGCTATCCCCTTTATCCCTTAAAAGTAGGTTATTTTGGGAAGCTCAAACATGCACTTCTATACATGTACAATAAAGAGTGAAAAGTTTACCCATAAGAGAGAACATAAAGCAGCCAATCCATAGTTTTATAACCATGGATATTTTCTCTCTTTAATCAACAGGGGAACGCTCAAATGCCGGCACACGCACAGAGACAGCCAGAGAGAGCAAGGACTGGATGGATTATAGGGCTCTCCTTTAGGCAGGTATTTATAGGGCATCACAAGAATTAGGGTACTGTTCGGGAGTCTCGCCCAAGTCACGTCCGTTCCGTACTAACTGGATTTGATGAATCTCGACACTTTTGATTCGCTTAACTTGCACCTTAATTTAGTAATATTGGCACTTCTTGTTCGCTTAAAAAACACATGAATTTGCCAAGTCAACTTCATCTACAACTAGGTTCGATGAAATGACGGCCACGCTTGGCTTGCCTCATGTCAACTCTTCCTATTTGGTAACCAGATCATATATTTGACTATTGGCAGAATGGTATTAATTTTTTTTTAGCTTTTCATCTCGACCATCTATTTCTTTTGATTTATATACACAAGTAACAAAGGAATTGGACCTTGTTGATTGGTTTGATGAGCAAGTTTTAGACGGAGTTCTTCGGCATGTCGCATCACGTCTTTTGTTTTCTACTACTCATCACCCACAAAACGATGGTCAAACGGAGCGTATTCATGCTTCACTTTCAGACTGGACTTACACTACGTAATGTGGTGGTGTTAGTACGGGAGCACTATAGGATATAACTACACACAAGCACGCATACAAACATTGTATTGTGCACAAAACACGAAACCTATCGTTGGCTTGGAATTGTGGTTTCATAAACCTAATTTCAGTTAGAAATTTCTCCATTAGGGCATAGGTGGGCCACAAGAACTGTACTCCAGAGCTATGTAAAAGCTCAAATATCTCCTTCTCTCTCTTCTTGTTATCCTCCTCCTCCTTGCACAAAAACCAAGCATTAGTAAACAACAACAACTAAGCCTTTTCCCATACTAGATGGGGTCGGCTACATGGATTCTTTGTTTCCACATATCCCTATCATGTGTCATGTAAGCAGTTAACTCACAATAAGCTAGATCATTCTTTATTGTTTCTTTCCAACACTTTTGTGGTCGTCCTCTACCTCTTTTAATGCTTTCAAAATCTAGTTTTTCATACCAACCAGCATTAATTCTATGCATAACATCTCTATCAATTCTTCCATCACTCTGAAAAATTGACCCTAGGTATTTAAAACTTTCCTTCGGGGGGATGCAATGTGTGCCAATTTTAATTTTTATGTCCTCTGAGGTAACCAAATCATCAAACTTACATTCCATATATTTTGTCTTTGTTCTACTAAGTCGGAGGCCTTTGCTTTCTAATGTTTCTCTCCATAGTTCCAATTTTCTATTAACTTTTTCCTTGGACTCCTCCACTAATACAATGTCATCTACAAATAACATACACCAAGGTACTTCATCTTGAATATGTTTTGTTAACTCATTCATCACCATTATAAATAAGTATGAACTTAAAGTTGATCCTTGATATAACCCAATATTAACTTCAAAGAAGTCTATCGTTCCTTCATGAGTCCTCCCACATGTTTTTGCACCATCATACATGTCTCTTATAAGGTTAATATATGTCAATAGGATACGTCTTTTTTCCAAAGTTTTCCAAAGAACCTCCCTCGGTATTCTATCATAAGCTTTTTCTAGATCAATAAATATCATGTGAAGGTCTTTCTTTTTTGCTCTAAAATGTTCCATAAGTCGTCTCAAAAGGTGAATCGCTTCAATAGTAGATCTGCCTGACATGAATCCAAACTAGTTCTCTATTGTACTTGATATTTTTCTTAACCTACGTTCGATAATTCTTTCTCATAATTTCATAGTATGGCTCATTAACTTGATACCACGATAATTTGCACAATTTTGAATGTCTCCCTTGTTCTTATATATGAGTATAAGTGTACTTGCTTTCCATTCCTCGGGTATCTTTTGGTTTTTTCATATTTCATTAAATAATCTTGTGAGCCAAGTGATTCCTATTTCTCCTAGTATTTTCCAAACTTTGATAGGAATATTATCTGGTCCTACCGATTTACCACCCTTCATATGTTTAAGAGCCTCTTTGACTTTATTTTTTTGAATACGTCGGTCGAAATTATGCTTTATATACTTTTCTGATTTGGCTAACTCTCTTAAGCTAATACTAACATCTTTATTTTCATTAAAAAGATTATAAAAATATTTTTTCATCTATTTCTTATATCATCATTTGCCACTAGAATTTTTTCATCCTCGTCTTTGATGCATCTAACATAATTAAGATATTTAGTTTTCTTATCTCTAGCCCTAGCTATCCTAAAAATATCTCTTTCATCCTCTTTTGAGTTGAGTTTTTTATATAAGTCCTCCCAAAATTTTAGCTTTTGCTTCACTTATGGGTTTTTTCGCTTCCTTCTTTGCTTTCTTATAAGCCTCTAAAGTTTCACTAGTTTTTTTAGCATAATGTAATTTGTAACGTGCCCTCTTTGCCTTGATTTTATTTTGTACTACTTCACTCCACCACCAAGCTTCTTTTTGTGCCGGTACACTTCCCTTAGATACCCCTAACACATCTTTCATCACTTTCCTAATATGTATAGTCATATTGTTCTACATATCACAGGGTGTACCAACATAATTCTAAACATATCCTTGAAGGACTTTCTGTTTAAATATATCTTCTTTCTCGCTTTTGAGGTTCCTCCATTTAGTCCGAATAGCTCGATGCACTCTTTTCTTCTTTGTCCATTCTTTTATTTGTAAATCCATAACTAAAAGTCGATGTTGGGTGGTTAAGCTTTCTCCTGGAATTACCTTGCAATCTTTACAACATGCTCTATCTTTTTTTCTACAAATAAAGTAATCAATTTGTGTTTGTGAAAAGCCACTCTTATAAGTAATTAAATGTTCATCTCGTTTTTTGAATATTGTATTGACTATAAAGAGATCAAATGCCATAGCAAAATTTAAAATCTCCCTACCTTCCTCATTTATATCCCCAAAACCAAAGTTTTCATGAATCCCTTGATATCCTAATGCCTCTTTACCAACATGTTCATTTAAGTCTCCTCCTAAACAAATCATCTCTCTTTGTGGAATCTTTTGAATCACCTTATCTAACTCTTCCCAAAAAGTTGTCTTTATACTATCTTCTAGTCCTACTTTGGGTGCGTACGCACACACTATATTCAAAACCTCTGCTCCTAACACTAATTCCAACGTCATGATTCGGTCACCATATCGTTGTATGTCTACTATACTATCCTTTAAATATTTATTTATGATAATACCAACTCTGTTTCAAGCCTTTTCTTTACCTGAGTACTATAATTTAAAACCTGTATCCTCTATCTCCTTTTCTTTTTCTCCAACCCATTTTATCTCTTGTAAACATAAAATATGAATCTTTCTCCAAATCATAGTATCTATCACCTCCATTAGCTTATCGGATAATGTTTCGATATTCCAAGAACCAATACGAATCTTATTTTCTAGGACTAGCTTCCTCACACCCCACATCCGTCCATAATCAAAATGTGGAGACCCTCTTTGAAAAATTTTCACTACATTCGGGTGACAATGTAGCGGGACTAACTTCTTTACCCACACTCGTCCATGATGTGGGAACCCTCTCTATAATTAATTCACTACATTAGGACGGAAATGTAGTGTCCCTTGCCTACTTATTACTGCATTTGGGCTCTGCAGCACGTCGCTAGGTGAGGACGCCCCAAAGCAATGCTCATAATTTTTGTAATCCATGTTATAAAAATCCGATGAAGTTTTACGTTGGCTGTCAAGCCTAACACAACCTTCCTCCTTTATCCGGGCTTAGGACCGGCAATGCAAGGGTGATCCCTTACATGGGCGGAGTTAAAAAGAAAAAAAAAGAAAAAAAGCATTAATACCATTCACAAATCAAACACCAAATCATGGTTATAAGCTCATATGAGTTCATACCTATAGTTCTAATAATGGGGGCTTAACACCATTAATTAAACACACCATTACATCCATCCACTCACATACAATCACATGTAATCTATAGATTTTCTTTTCTTTAGAATTTTTGGCCTCGGCTCAATGTTGATCATTGCTGGTCATGGGACGAGAATATATAATAGTGATCATACTCCTTAGTCATGAACAATAGGAATCCAATCAAGTGTCAAATATGTGAGGTGACATCTAAGGCCTTTGTTTCTCTTTCCCACCTTCCAATGATGATAAACACCCTATTTATAGTTTTTCTTATGGTGTTTTAGAAAAAAAAATTTTGATACAATATTTTTCATTTTAGAAAATCAAAACAAAAAAAGATAAGAATCTACAATTTCTGGTATTTACATTAATCATATTTTCTTGTTGAGTTTGTTGCAGATGATAATTAAAAAGCTTCGTGCATATATGGAACTAGATGCTTGATTTGGTTTGATTTTCTCCCATTGACACTCTAATGATTAACTTCAATAATTTTACAAGAATGGAAAGTGTTTGCTAGTTTCATTTCCCCATTTCTCATGCCATTCAACTTCATACATAACTTGTTCAGATTTTGCACATGAGTCATCCCTTTCCATACTTTTATTTCAACCTTATGTATGACTCATTCATACATTACATATATTCTTTAGGAAAGTTTATATATTACATACATGGATATTATACAAAACCACATGCCCTCCCATTACATACATGCATATATACATGTGCATACTTTATGTAAACATATATATATATTCTTTTTTTATGGTGAGCACATACATTTTATGATACTACATATATATACGCACATATACATATATATACTCACTAATAGTATATGATATATACATATAAGACATATGTTACAAATATATAGTTTTATATGTAGAATATATAGGTTGTTTTTTAGTTATTACATATAAATATATTCATATTTTATGTTACATTCCTATACGTATATATATGTATATCTATATAGCACATATTTAATATGTATGCATGACTTTCCATAATGACCAAAAATATTTTGGATATTCCTACCTTGCTGAAATTCTCTTCCAATAATAGACCTTTCTATATTGCAAGGCAAGTGGATTCTATAGCTTTCGTGTTCTTTTTCTTCTATTTTCTTCAATTAGAAATTTCATATCTGATTTAGTTCATTGTAAAAAAGATCTAGATCCTCTTGATAAATATCCTATGATCCAAGGTTTTTAGAATCATTTCCTATGTTTTAAAATTGTAAATTGAGAAATAGCTTTTGCGAATCAAAAGTAGACATTTTTATTAATGAAAATTTTGAGTGTTTATAGATTCTCTTCTTTGGTTGTTACTCCTAGGACTTAAGCCATTTGCAATTGACGAAGAAGTATTCTCATCAAATTGAGCCACATTGAGTTTAAATCTTTCAAAAAATAATATCTTTCGAAGAACTTTTAGCAGCAACACTGCATGCTTTATGGTTGTTAGATATCTCTCTACGAAAAGGAGCTGGATAAAGAAGTTGATTACGACTTACCGTAGAAGAATGACCAACAATATGCTTGAGTAGGACATTTCCCTAGAAGCATAAATTATTGTCATTCTCAAGAAGATGGCTAGGAATTGACTAAGAACTTCTCCATCATTGTGAGAGGAAAGTGAAACCTGTTGGAGATTGAGAACTAGCTCCTCAATGACTACAATTGCTCCTGATCATGCAAGATGTTCTTTTTTGGCATCACCACATTGAAGATTCTATGATGTCATTAATCGATTGATTTGTTCATTCTTTTCTCTTTTGGACAAGAAATAGATATAAGGACATCTTTTTGGTTCAAACCAAAATAAGATTGGATTTATCTTTAGTGGGGATGAGTTCAATTGTACTTTGATTATTGAAGTGAGTGACCCATTAGATATGGCTGAATGCATGAGAACAAGAAGGAAGGATAGAGTACAAGAAGAATGTTAAGAAATCCTCAAGTGATATCCAACTACTATTGTGCATGTCTGCTTATTGGTACTTTTCTCTTGTACTGGGTGTATATGGAGCTCCCGACTATATAAGGGAGACCTTGCATACCCTTTTCCCTTTTGATTTTGCGTCTTTCATCTCTCTCTCTCTCTTTGGTTGTATTGTCTCCTTCCTCTCTTCTTGTAAGCTTGAGGACCTACCAATGACAAGGAAAAGTATAGCACTTCAACCTTTCCTCTTTCTCGCCCAAGGGCTTATTACAGTGCTGTGACTAACTCCTTCCAAGAGTGAAGCATTTTGATTAGAGAGAGTTGTGGCTATTAATTTCTATTTGTCCTGAAGATCAGATAAGCTGGGGTTGGTGGAATATCTTTCCATCGCCATCACTATTCGATTCTTTGCATCATTCTTGTAGTTCCTCAATGATCGAAAGCAAAATTCATGATAATTCATACCAGGTTAGGCACAATTCATGACTGTTGGATGAAGATTTGAATGCTAGAGCAGATTGGTTCACTGGAACTTGGCTCAAATTAGAATCATCAGATATGCTCTTATCGGTCTATCTTTGTTCAATTCTTGGTGAAATTTCCCATAGATCAAATTGTTTACTGTAACTTAGTCAAACTTGATACAAGATAAAACATAAATTAAAGCTACCAAGAACCGACGAACCGAACCACGTGGTGCACGCTAAGGCTTGCGATTGATTTTAGTTTTGGTGCAAAGCTGAGGTATGGACATGCGGACCCAAGTCTTATTCGCTTAACTTGCACCTTAATTTACTAATATTGACACTTCTTATTCGCTTAAAAAACACATGAATTCGCCAAGTCAACTTCATCTACAACTAGGTTCGATGAATGGCCATGACGGCCACGCTTGGCTTGCCTCATGTCAACTGTTCCTGTCTAACTGCCTTTGCTTACGTGAAGGAACCCATAAAATCATTTGGTAGCCAGATCATATATTGGACTATTGGCAGAATGGTATTCATTTTTTGTAGTTTTTCATCTTGACCGTCTATTTAAAATTTGAAATTAAATAGTAAATTTTTGAAACCATCGTTTCCTTTTAAAACTTTGAAGACATCCACATTTTGCATATAAGCTCCAACCTTCAAACCGTAAACTTCTTATCCATTCCGAAGTGAACTAAACCAAAGTGCAAAGCAAAGGGAACTAGACCAACCACGGAACCAATTGGGTTAGTAAGTTCTGGAGATGTGAATTTTGTTTCAAAGCGTAGAAACTTGAAACCAAATTCCCAAACTATGAGTTCACCAGCATTAAGGTATTTATAGGACATAAGAAGAATTTGGGTACTGTTCAGGCGTCTCGCCCAAGTCACGTCCGTTCCGTACTAACTGGATTTGATGAATCTCGACACTTCTGATTCGCTTAACTTGCACATTAATTTAGTAATATTGACACTTCTTATTCCCTTAAAAAACACATGAATTCGCCAGGTCAACTTCATCTACAAGTAGGTTCGATGAATGGCCATGACGGCCACACTTGGCTTGCCTCATGTCAACTATGTCTGTCTAACTGCCTTTGCTTAAGTGAAGGAACCCATAAAATTATTTGGTAGCCAGATCATATATTTGACTATTGGCAGAATGATATTAATTTTTTTTAGTTTTTCATCTCGACTGTCTATTTAATATTTGAAATTAAATAATAAAATTTTGAAACCATCGTTTCCTTTTAAAACTTTGAAGACATCCACATCTTGCATATCAGCTCTAACCTTCAAACCGTAAACTTCTTATCCATTCCAAAGTGAACTAAACCAAACTGCAAAGCAAAGAGAACTGGACCAAACACGGAACCAGTTCGGTTAGTCAGTTCCTTTAGGGTGTCTTCGGTACAAGTTTCCAAAGGAATTGGACCTTGCTGATTGGTGCTCACAAGATGTCGTTCAGTTCTTTGGTATCCTAGAGGAAATCGTGACACAATTCATGAGCAGGTTTTGGACGGAGCTCTTCAACATATTGGGATCACATCTTTTGTTTTCTACTACTCATCACCCACAAAATGATGGTCAAACGGAGTGTATTCACGTTGAAGTGCATCTGAGCTTCCGCATCCAAGCACGCATACAAACATTCTATTGTATACCAAACACGAAACCAATTGTTGGCTTGTAATTGTGGTTTCATAAACCTAATTTCAGTTAGAAATTTCTGCATGAGGGGAGAGGTGTACTCTAGAGCTTCATAAAAACCCAAGTATCTCCTTCTCTCTCTTCTTGTTACCCTCCTCCTCCTTCCACAAAAAACAAAGCATTAATACCATTCACAAATCAAACACGGAATCATGGTTATAAGCTCATGTGAGTCTAGACCTATAGTTCTAGTAAAGGGGCTTAACACCATGAATCAAACACACTGTTACACCCATCCACTCACATATAATTAGATGTAATCTATAGCTTTTCTTTTCAACTTTAGAATTTTTGGCCTGGGCTCAATGTTCATCATCGCTGCTCATGGGACAAGAATATATAATAGTGGTCATACTCCGTATTCATGAACAGTAGGAATCCAATCAAGTATCAAATATGTGAGGTGACATCTAAGGCCTTTGCTTCTCTTGCCTACCTTCTAATGATGACAAACACCCTATTTATAGTTTTTCTTAGGGTATTTTAGAAAAGAAATTTTGATACAATATTTTTCATTTTGGGAAAGCAAAACAAAAAAAGATAAGAATCTACAAATTCTGGCATTTGCATTCCGAAGTGAACTAGACCAAACTGCAAAGCAAAGGGAACTAGACCAACCACGGAACCAATTGGGTTAGTAAGTTCTGGAGATGCGAATTTTGTTTCAAAGAGTAGAAACTTGAAACCAAATTCGCAAACCATGAGTTCACCAGCATTAAGGTATTTATAGGACATAAGAAGAATTTGGGTACTGTTCAGGCGTCTCGCCCAAGTCACGTCCGTTCCGTACTAACTGGATTTGATGAATCTCGACACTTCTGATTCGCTTAACTTGCACCTTAATTTAGTAATATTGACACTTCTTATTCCCTTAAAAAACACATGAATTCGCCAAGTCAACTTCATCTACAAGTAGGTTCGATGAATGGCCATGACGGCCACACTTGGCTTGCCTCATGTCAACTATGTCTGTCTAACTGCCTTTGCTTAAGTGAAGGAACCCATAAAATTATTTGGTAGCCAGATCATATATTTGACTATTGGCAGAATGATATTAATTTTTTTTAGTTTTTCATCTCGACTGTCTATTTAATATTTGAAATTAAATAATAAAATTTTGAAACCATCGTTTCCTTTTAAAACTTTGAAGACATCCACATCTTGCATATCAGCTCTAACCTTCAAACCGTAAACTTCTTATCCATTCCAAAGTGAACTAAACCAAACTGCAAAGCAAAGAGAACTGGACCAAACACGGAACCAGTTCGGTTAGTCAGTTCCTTTAGGGTGTCTTAGGTACAAGTTTCCAAAGGAATTGGACCTTGCTGATTGGTGCTCACAAGATGTCGTTCAGTTCTTTGGTATCCTAGAGGAAATCGTGACACACAATTCATGAGCAGGTTTTGGACGGAGCTCTTCAACATATTGGGATCACATCTTTTGTTTTCTACTACTCATCACCCACAAAATGATGGTCAAACGGAGTGTATTCACGTTGAAGTGCATCTGAGCTTACGCATGCAAGCACGCATACAAACATTCTATTGTTTACCAAACACGAAACCAATTGTTGGCTTGTAATTGTGGTTTCATAAACCTAATTTCAGTTAGAAATTTCTGCATGAGGGGAGAGGTGTACTCTAGAGCTTCATAAAAACCCAAGTATCTCCTTCTCTCTCTTCTTGTTACCCTCCTCCTCCTTCCACAAAAAACAAAGCATTAATACCATTCACAAATCAAATACGGAATCATGGTTATAAGCTCATGTGAGTCTAGACCTATAGTTCTAGTAAAGGGGGCTTAACACCATGAATCAAACACACTGTTACACCCATCCACTCACATATAATTAGATGTAATCTATAGCTTTTCTTTTCAACTTTAGAATTTTTGGCCTGGGCTCAATGTTCATCATCGCTGCTCATGGGACAAGAATATATAATAGTGGTCATACTCCTTATTCATGAACAGTAGGAATCCATCAAGTATCAAATATGTGAGGTGACATCTAAGGCCTTTGCTTCTCTTGCCTACCTTCTAATGATGACAAACACCCTATTTATAGTTTTTCTTAGGGTATTTTAGAAAAGAAATTTTGATACAATATTTTTCATTTTGGGAAAGCAAAACAAAAAAAGATAAGAATCTACAAATTCTGGTATTTGCATTAATCATATTTTCTTGTTGAGTTTGTTGCAGATAATTAAAAAGCTTTGTGCATATATGGAACTAGCTGCTTGATTTGGTTTGATTTTCTCCCATTGACACACTCTAATGATTAACTTAAATAATTTCACAATAATGGAAAGTGTTTGCTAGTTTCATTTCCCCATTTCTCGTGCCATTCAGCTTCATACATAACTTGTTCAGATTTTGCACATGAGTCATCCCTTTCCATACTTTAATGTTCAATCTCATGTATGACTCATGCATACAATACATATATTCTTTAGGAAAGCTTATATATTACATACATGGATATTATACAAAACCACGTGCCATTACATACATGCACATATACATGTGCATACTTTATGTAAACATATATATATTATTTTTTATGGTGAGCACATACATTTATGATACTATATATATATATATATATATATATATATATATATATATATATATATATATATACTCACCTAATAGTATATGATATATATATAAGACATATGTTACAAATATATAATTTTATACATATAATATATAGGTTGTTTTTTTAGTTATTACATATAAATATATTCATATATTTATGTTACATTCCTATACATAAAATATATATATATATATATATATATATATATATATATATATATATATATATATCCTCTTGATAAATATCCCATGATCCAAGGTTTTTAGGATCATTTCCTATGTTTTCAAATTGCATATTCAAAAACAACTTTTGTGAATAAAAAATAGAGTTTTTTATAAAAAAAAAAGGGGTGTTTATAGATGCCCCTCTTGGCATCAATGAAGGAGAGGCTTGATTAATGTCAAAGAAGTAAACATCAAAACTTGACTTACTTCATAGATTTTGGTACAAAATTCACTTTAGCACCATGAAATCCTTTATAAAGCTCGGTGTGAAACAAGATATTTAAAAAGTTGAGGTGGTCATGTTATAGCCTGACGAAGGCGAAAAGGGGGTGTCTTGTCGTGTGACATACAATGAATCGTATATATAATGGAGTGTAAGACAAAAAGTGATAATTCTTCTTTGGTTCTTAAAAAGAGTTTGTTATTGTGAGAAAGATAACAAATTTCATAAAGGGATTTTGAATTGACATAAGAAAAGTTTCTCCAAATTGTAAACACCCCAAAAATCAAACGATTTTCAAAAACAAACACCTGGTTTGAAAATCTATTTTAAAACCAGATTCTGAAGTTTTCGAAAACCCAGGAGTTGTAAAAGCTTTAAACTTTTGTTTAAACCCCGTTCGAATTGAAAATTTCTCAAACTCGGGCCAAGTCTCAATTTTGTAAAAGCTCAAAAACAAACAGGTGGAGCCTGAATCAAAAGTAGGTTCAAAAGCCCCGAAAGCACCCTTGCCGGACAAAAGCAAGATCAAAAGGCAAAAGGAAAGCCCAGGCCAGAAGCAGACTGCAAGCCTAGAGCATCAAATGCCAAGCCAAGAATATTCACCAAAATAACAGAAATCCAATCCTGAAACGACAAAAATGAACTAAAACGGAGTTTAGAGAGGTGAGAAGGAGTTCGGATGACAAAGTTGGGGAAAACCTAGCACAAGACGGAGCACTGATGAAGCTAGGGCCCGCACAAAATGTCCATCTTGAAACACCAAGAAGGACTGAAGAAAAAAAAATTTGGATTGGATTTGAACCCAAATATCCAGATCCAGACTCAAATAGTGTTTGAATTGGATTTGGATCCCAAATATCTGAGATCCGAGATCCAAACCCAAATAATATTTGAGTTGGATCTGGATCCTAAATATCTAAGATCCAGACCCAAATAGTGTTTGGATCGGATCTAGATTCTAAGATCCAAATCCAAGACCCATATCCAAGACTCACCTCATTTGCCTATAAATAGAGGTGAGGGGGTGCCCACAAGTTCACGTGAAATTCAAGAAGGCTTGGAGAGAGATTGCATAAAGTAGGTGAGAGAAATAGTGGGCTAGCCTTGTGGGCTTGATCAAGGGCATGGGTTCAAACCTTGTATAAATCTAAGCTCAAACTAAGGGGCTGCACCAACTTCAAGAGGGGCTGCACAAGGGCGAGTAAGCATGGGCAAGGCATGGTGGACCGGTTCCAAGAGGTAGGTCTCTCAACCCCACCCTAACCTAGCCTAAACCACCTAACCCACCCCACTAAACCTAAACCTAGCCCTTTCCACCTAAACCGACCTAAACTTCCCCCTAACCTACATAGACCTAAACTCAACCGAGTGCAGCTGTGTAAACACCCCAAAATAAAACGAATTTCGAAACCAAACACCTGGTTTGAAAAATCATTTCAAAACCCAAATCTAGAGTTTTCGAAAACCCAGGGGTTGTAAAAGCTTCAAAATTTTGTCTAAACCCCGATCAAAATGTGGATTTCTTAAAACTCGGGCAAAGTCCCAATTTCATAAAGAGCCAAATGAAACAGGTGAAGCATGAAGGACGACACCTGATCAAGAAGCAGCCTAGAAAGTAGCTCCAAAAGCCCTGAATGCCAAAGCAGCTTCAAAAATAGGTTCAAAAGCCCGAAGACAGCATCTTGGCCTGATAAAAGCTAGGGTCAAAAGGCAAAAGGAAGGCCTAGGCCCGATGTAGACTGCTAGCCCGGAGCACCCAAAAGCCAAGTCAAGCACATCCACTCAAGCAACAGAAATCCAAGCCAAAAACGGCGAAAATAAGCAGAAATGAAGTCCAAAAAGGCGAGAAGGAGTTCGAACGACAAAGTTAGGGAAAACCCAGCATAAGACGGAGCGTTGATGAAGCCAAGGCTCGCACAAACCGTCCGTCTCGAAACACCAAGGACTGTTCAAAGAAAATTTGGATCATATTTGGACCATATATATCAAGATCCATATCCAAATAGTATTTGGATTTGGATTGATCCAAATAGTGTTTGGATTTGGATTGGATCCAAATAGTATTTGGATTGGATTGGATCTGGACCAAAATATCCAGATCCATATCTATATAAATGTTTGGATTTGGATCGGATCTAGTTACAAATATCAATATCTAGATCCAAATAATACTTGGATTTGGATTTGGATCCAAATCTCGAACCCATATCCAAACCCAAGACCCACCTCACTTGCCTATAAATAGAGGTGAGGGGGTCTCCAAAAGGGGATTCATGTGAACTTGCTTGAGAGGAGAGAGAGTGAGAGGTAAACCTAGCCATGTTGGCTCAAGGGTGAGGTGGGTTCAAGCCTTGTTGGCTAAGTGGGCTACAACCAAGGTGGGCTCGATCAAGGAAGGCTGCAACCATGGCTTGGACGTGGGCTCAACCAAGAAGGACCAGCTCCAAGAGGTAGGCCTCTTAATCCTAGCCTAATCACCTAACCCACATCACTAAACCTCGCCCTAGCTAACCTAAACCTAACCTAACCGACTCAAACAAAACACCTAAAACCACCTAAGTTCACCCCAAGACCACCTTCGACGCCCCCAGCCCAACCATGTGCCCTAGCACCGCCCCGCGCCCTGCCTGCGTCCTTGCGCCTGCTACGCGCCCCTGCGCCTCAGCGCGCCCTGCCTGCATCCCGCGCCCTGCACCCCAGTGCCAGACGCCCTCAGCACCCCGCGCCCTGTCACACCTGACACTTAGCGCCTAGCTGCTGCCCCACTCCAGCCGACCCACCTTAGGGCCAGCCACCCCTTAGGGCCACCCACACCTTGTTGTGCCTTAGCCTGGTTGCACCCTTAGGCCGTGACCTACCCTAGGACCAGCCCCCATTAAGTAGTGACTAGCCTTAGTAAAATCTACCCTTTGGCCGGACCCAAGCTCCAAGCACCCATTACTTGCTTTAACCCTTAGCAAGCCCATACCTAAGCTTCCCTTTAGGGCCACTTAGGACCAGCCCCACCTTGTTGTCGTGAAGCTCCCTCATAGGCCCGAACCAAACCCAAGGGAACGGCGTGTCCCTAAGCACACCCAAGCCCCAAACTCTCTCAAGCCCACCTAGGGAGACCCCTCTTGGCTGCCCAAGGAGGACACAAGCCCAAGCACGAGCAAGGGGAAGAAAGCCGAATCACTTGTAAGTGTTTAAAATTCGGTATTTACATTACTCATTTCATACTTAATTCAATTTTGATACGGGGTTGTAATAATGGAGCGTGGTCTCCCCCCGAGATGTAATATATTGGTGCTTGACACACGAGACACATACGTGCACTTGAGCCTTAGCTCTTATCTCGTACACGAGACACACACGCACACTTGAGCCTTAGCTCTTATCTCGTACACAAGACACCCACGTACACTTGAGCTTTAGCTCTTAATCGTACATGATTTGAACACACCCACATTGAGCTTTCGCTCTTACTCCAAAGACTCTAGTAAGAGCCGTGTACGTTGCAATTTCATTCAGGTTGTTACTTTCAGCTGTGTGCGTTGTCATTTCAATTCCACACTTGCACACAAAGGGCACCCGAGCACTTGCTCAACACTCTCACGCACATTTTGGCCTTGGCAACCCCTAAGATATAGAGTATCTATATACTTTCAGCTGCGCGAGTTTTATGTTCAGCTGTGTACGTCTTTACATTTCGGGTGGTTCAATTTCAGTTGTGTGAGTTGTCTTTCCATTTACACACCAAAAGCACTCACTCACATTGAGCCTTTCCGCTCTTATGTCTATATTCCCCTTTCAGCAAGTTAATTTTCAGTCATGTGTGTGAGTTGTCTTTCAATTTATACACAAGACACATGAACACGTTGAGCCTTACCACTCATATATATATATATATATATATATATATATATTTCCCTTTCGGCAAAGTTCAATTCAAGTCGTGTGTGTGAGTTGTCTTTCCATTTATACACAACACACACGAACACGTTGAGCCTTACCGCTCATATATATACTTATATTTCAATTTTGGCAAGTTCAATTCAAGTCGTGTGAGTTTGTCATTTCAATTCTACACTCACTCACACGTGCATTGAGCCTTTCTGCTCTTAATATAAGTATATCTCCCTTCCGCAATTTACATTCAAGTCGTGTGAGTTGCTTTTAAGGTTCGGGTATTTTCCTTTCAGCTGCGTGAGTTGCACTTACATTTCGGGTATTTACTTTAAGTTGGGTGTGTGAGTTGCTTTCAATTCGAGCCTAGCTCACATCATATCCAACCCACGAGAGTTCGTGCATCCTTGCATTTTGCGCATTGTCAAAAAGGAAACCCCAAACCCTGCTCAAACTTCGCTAAATCTAGGCCACTTGAAGCACACACATTCGGCCTAATTAGCTTAAAAGCTCAAAGACTTGGATAGGGATAACCCCGTAAATAAAACCTGCAACTTAGGCAAACAATCCTCATACTCGCTTTTCTTTTCAAAAGATAAGGTTTGTTTAAAAGATCGAGGTTTTTTAAGCGCTGGAACTGACCCTTAAGCACCGGTTTAAGAAGGTTTCAAGCGAAAAGATCCCGCTTGTCCACGATTGCCTTTTTAAAGTCAGATATATTTTAAAACCTTCGCTAGTTTGAGTAAGCTAGTTGGCACGCCCTCAAAAGCAACGTAAACGCGAAAAGACTCGTTTCTGGTCTTGTAAACTAGGAGCATAGAATTTTCATGTCTTACAAGCTGCACTCAGTTTGAACTCCATTACCATCCCCCTAGGCGCCCACCGACTCCCATCTCCCAGCCACCCTAGCTCCTTCCTCCCTACCTAGCACCCGACTCCCATCACCCCATTAGTCACCTGCACCGACTCCCCACCAGCTGCCTATCCCACTACCCTAGCACCTTCCTCCCTACCTACCACCCGTGACCTGCACCGCACGTCCCAATCGAACCCCCTGCAGCATCTGTCAGGCGCGCCCAGCGCCTGTCTCCTACCGCACGCCACTGCCGCACCCGCGCTCCACTACCGCACCTCACTACCTGCCACACCTGCCTAGCTCCATCACCCGGCTATCGTAGTGCCCAACGCCTGCCAATACCTGGTCACCTTAGCACTCCATCCCCAGCACCACCTTAGGTTGTAACCTACCTCAGCCGAGACCTCCCAGCTGCACCTTTCCCATTAGGTCGTGACTCGCCTTAGCCAGCCCGCAACCTAACCCAGCTGCCCCCTTTTCCCTTAGGGCCATATCCATACCTTAGGCCGTGACTCACCCTTGTTGTGACACACCAACCCTACCTTTTGGCCGAACCTAAGCCCTTCCCAAGTCTAAACACCCAAGCTCAAGCCTACTTAAACTCACGTCAATAAACCTACCTAGGGAGACCCGTCTCTTGGCTGCCAAGGTGGACAAAAGCCCAAGCACGATTGAGAGGAAAAGTCATCCACTTATAAGTGTTTAAATTCGGTTTTTACTTTACTCCTTTTAAATTCAATTCAATTCGATACGGGGTTATAATAACGGAGTGTCGTCTCCCCCCGAAATGTAATATTCGTGCTTGCTACACAAAGCACACACGTACACTTGAGCCATATTGCTCTTAAACGTACACAAGACACCCACATGCACTTGAGCCTTTCCGCTCTTAGTTGCACAACACACACATTGAGCCTTCGCTCTGTGAGTTGCAATTCAATTTGGGTTGTTACATTCATGTCGTGTGAGTTTGTCATTTAAATTTCACACTCGCACCCAAGAAGTACTTGAGCACTTGCTCCACACTCTCACGCACCTTTTGAGCCTTTGTTGCTCATAAGATATAGTGTATTTATATACTTTCCAGCTGCGTGAGTTTTACATTCAGTTGTGTACGCACTTACATTTCCGGGTGGTTCAATTTATGTCGTGTGAGTTTATCATTTAAATTTCACACTACACACACGCATGCATTGAGCCTTTCCGCTCTTATCATATATCTATATTTCAATTTTGGCAAAGTTCAATTCATGTCGTGTGACTTTGTCATTTAAAATTTCACACTATACAACGCGTGCATTGAGCATTTCTGCTTTTACTATACTTATATTTCAATTTCGGCAAGTTCAATTCCATTTGTGTGAGTTGTCTTTCCATTTACACACCAAGAGCACTCACTCACAATTGAGCCTTTCCGCTCTTAAGATATAAGTATATTTCAATTCTGCAATTTATATTCAAGTCGTGTGAGTTGCTTTCAAGTTCGGGTATTTCCCTTAAGCTGCGTAAGTTGCACTTTCATTCGGGTATTTACATTAAGTTGCATGTGTGAGTTGCTTTCAATTCGAGCTTAGCTCACATTATCATACCAAACCTGAAAAGTATTTCATGCATCCTTGCATTCGCTTATTTTCAAAACTGGCCTAAGCTAGCTAGCTTAAAATCTAGGCTCAAAACTCACTAAATCTAGGCCACTTGAAACACACACATCTGGCCTAAGCTAGCTTAAAATCTCAAAGACTTGGATTCGAACAACCTCCATAATAAAAACTGCAATTTAGGCATACATCGAAATATTTACTTTTCTTTTCAAAAGTATACGTTTGTTTAGATCAAAAAGGTTTTCTAAGCACTTAAACTAACCCTTGAGCACCGGTTCAAGAAGGTTTAAGCGAAAAGATCCCGCTTGCTCACAATCGCCTGATTAGAAGTCAGATATCTTAAAAACTTCACTAGCTTGAGCAAGCTAGTGGCATGCCCTTAAAAGCGACGCAAACTCGAAAAGGTTCATTCTTGACTTCAAAACTAGGAGTGAGAATTTTCGTGTCTTACACAAATCTAAATACGTAAGACTATTTAAAAATCATTTTCTTTCATATCCTATAAAACTAGGGCCAATTATTCTTTAAAAATTCTCTTGGGGCATTTGAAAACAGATAGATTTGAGTTTTGAGAAAAAATGGACTTGTTTTTAGAAAATAGGTTTCAAAATAATCAATTTTAAAATAACATGATAATAATACCTTGAACCTTTGATCTTTAAACATAGAAGCTCATATTGAAGATGACATCATCGCTAATTCACTTCCTTTCTTTTATTGCAGTGTCATGAGTATAGGTTAGTATTTCATTATCCTTCAATCTCTTCTGAAGCGTCTTCAAGGCACACCTGTAGATCTAGCTCCCACTTGTTCTTTCAAAAGAGCATAAGGATGGTTGGTGGGACAATGGCTGTAATGACGGAGTGCCAAGTAGAATCTAGTGGAATAAAGAGAGGTGATGGTAGGATAAGATGATGACTTATTCCTCCTAGAATGCCTGATGGGAATAAGCTAAAGATAGATGGTACACTTTTCAATATATTGTGGAATCCTGCAACACAAAAGACCACTTGCAAGACCAAGTGAGTGTATCCTAAAAGAAGGCACATAAAACTATATTTCAAAGACCATAAGAGAATAAAATCCATGGAATTAATAGTAGTAAGTTAACTATTATATGAGAATAATGTCGAGTAAAACATCTCTAGCATAATAAGGAGAGGACTTTAGACCTAATGTGAAAGGAAAATTAAACTTGACTCCTATCATGACTCAAAACAATGTCCCAACTTGTAAGAAAATACATTTAGATCATGTGATGTATCATGGATGTGACCAAATATATGTCATGATGTAATGAAGTGTATAATCTTAACCTCGATGGGACAAAGGATGACCTGTTTTGAATGTCATCATGGTTCATGTGTTGCCTTCATATCACTTTTAAGAGATATTACCTTATGATCCGTATAAAACTAGCAAGTCAAAATCCAATAAACATCATAGATACCACATTACCTTTTCCCTTTTTAATACTAGATATTTATCGGGTTTGACAAGTCTCAACATCAGTGAGCAACTAAGGTAATATCACAAATCACTTACTCTGAATTTTATTGCATGTAGACACATGTAAACACAATGATGCATTAGCATGAACAAATAAAGTTTTGATGCATGCATGAATTAAAGATTTTTCTTTTGGCTTTTCTATATTTTCATATTCTTGAATTTTTATTTTTTAATATTTTAAATTTTTAAATTTTAATTTTCTCAATTTACTATTTTTGTATTTTCTTGACTTTTGAATTTTGAATTTTCTCAATTTTCTATTTTTTATTGTCTAATAGTAATATGAAACTTAGATGTTTTTGCTTACTTGGAAGCATCCAAAAGATGGTCAAGACTAAGGTGGGTCTGGAGGAGTGGGATATTGTAGGTCAAGAAACATGGTCTCTAACGTGTCAAAGTCATTGTCATAGTCATCCAACACCTCAAGATATAAGAAAGGGATCATGAAGGGCATGCTCCTATATTATGTGTGGGCCCCGAAAATAGTAAACTTTGAGAGCCTAAAAGGAGGGGTACGATATCTATCCTTGAGAGATCATCACAAAGAAGAGGACTTGTCTCAACAATGTAGTAGGGTCCACAAATATCAATGTGAATGATTTCTAATAGGTTTGTGACCCTAATTATTTCTTTGAGAAAGGGTTTTCTTATCACTTTTCTTTATATACAAGCTTCTACAAGCCTTACACTCATAAAAAAGTTTTCCTCAAAGCCAAGCAATAAATTGAAGTTGACTAATTTCTTCAACTTATTCAACTTACATGTCCTAATCTTTTATGCTAAATATTCACATCAATTATAAATGCACTATCTATACAAGCAAAAGTAGGTCATTATCATAAATGTTTCATTTAAACAAATTATGTTCATAATCAAAAGAACAAAAAAAAATGATCATGCTTTCCCATAGTCAGTTTCCTAGATACAAACCTAACCTCAAACTCTTTTTTAACCAAAACGAGCACAAAAACTGAATCGTGCCTAATAGAAGGTACAATTAATACATCAATAAATAAAATAGATGTTCCCGGAGTATTGATGCTAAAGGACTCAATACCTAGAACATCAACATAAGTATTATTGCCTATGTAGACTAGATGTTCCCTAGGTTGGTACTCCTTGAGATCAATAGCTCCCTCCTTACTCTTTGAGATGTATCGGGTCACTTCAAAATCCATCCATCATCCCACAGTCTATGTAAAAACATTTAAAAACAACGTAGATTAATTTGCACTTCTCCTTTTGCCTATCCTATTGAGAGTTTTCCTCGTATTTCTTTTGGATAAGGCATAGTCTCTTGTACTACC
This sequence comes from Brasenia schreberi, assembly GCA_036023115.1. Taxonomy (NCBI): domain Eukaryota; kingdom Viridiplantae; phylum Streptophyta; class Magnoliopsida; order Nymphaeales; family Cabombaceae; genus Brasenia; species Brasenia schreberi. The sequence goes on along the minus strand of JAYKKT010000078.1, from coordinate 12,939,078 downwards.
CCATCTTTTTGCAACTCAAGCACTTCACTTGAGATGTGGATTCTTGTTCTTAAAGAAAGAACGTATGCATCTTTCATCTTATCAAATTCATATCCATGTCACTGCAGTGAACCAAAGGGTTTGTTCACTCATTTCATGCTCTTTGTATGGCTCTGTAAATACCCCAAAATCAAATGATTTCCCAAAACAAACACCTGGTTTGCAAAACCATCTCAAAACCAATTTTGAACTTTCAAAAACCTAGGAGTTCCAAAGTTTTAAACTTTTGTCAAAAGCTCTTTCAAAATATAGCTTTCTTAAACTCGAGCCAAAACCCAAATTTTGTAAGCAGCCAAAGCAAGCAAGTGGAGCCTGATTGAAAAGCAGCTCCAAAAGTAGGTCAAAAGCCCAGAATTCAGCCTAACCTGATGAAAGCAGGACCAAAAAGCAAAAGAAGAGCCCAGGCAAGAAGCAGACTTCAGCCCTAGAACATGAAATGCAAAACCAAAGCACCAAACAAAACTATCAGAAATCCAAGCCCAAGCTTGAAATTCTAGAAATCAGATGAAACGAAGTCCAGAAGGTGAGAAGGAGATCGGATGAAAAGGTTGGGAAAAACCCAGCCCAAGACGGAGCACTGATGAAGCCAAGGCCCGTGAAAACCACCTGTCTTGAAACGCCAAGAAGGACTGAAGAAACAAAAATTTGGATTGGATCTAGACATAAATATCCAGATCCAGACCCAAATAATGTTTGGATCGAATTTGGATCATAAAAACCAAATCCAAGATCCAAACCCAAGACCCATCCCCTTGCCTATAAATAGAGGTGAGGGGTGGATGAAAGTTCACGTGAATTTCAAGTGGGAGTCTTGGGAGAGAGCATAAAGTAAGAGAGAGAAGATTGGTGGGCTTGACTTTGTCAAGTGGGTTAGCCATATGGGCTTAGCCAAAGGGGAAATGGGCTCAAGCCATGTGAGTTGGACCTAACCTAGGGCTGCACCAATATGAAGAATGGCGTGGGCTTGGATCAAGGCATGGGCTACACATGGTGGACCGGCTCCAAGAGGTAGGTCTCTCAACCTAACCCTAACCTAGCCACTAAACCTAACCCCAAATGAGCCTAGACTTAGCCTACATGCCCCAAACCGACTCCATTTAACCCCCTAGCTGGACCACTCTCACCCCACACCGACCGACACATATATCCCAACCGACCCCACCTATTTGTCCCAAACCGACCTAATCTAAACCTAGCCCAGCCCCTCACCACCGACCTAACCTAAACAAACCTAACCGAGTGCACCTGCACTCGGTTTGAGCCTAGACTCCAACTTCACCTGCGACACTTTGCTGCACCTGGCTGTCACCACCGCCTGCACCTTGTGCCACGCCCTTGCCCCGGCCACACTTCACCTCACCAGCCACCCGCACCCTCTACCTGCCATAGCCGCACCCACACACCCTACTGCCCCTACGCGCCACAACACCCACCCTGCTGCAGCATCCATCGCACCACACACCCCTTATCTCCCTAGCGCCTGCCGACTTACTGCAACATAAGCCCCCAGCCAATACCTAGCACCAACCACATCCCGCCGACTCCATCCACACCTAGCACCTGCCACACCCCAAGCTCCCAGACGAATCCCTTGCCACAGCCGCACCCGCACACCCTACTGCCCCTGCGCGCCACAACACCCACCCTGCCGCAGCATCCACACCGCTTCCACATCCCGACCAGCTGCCCACTCACCAGCTGCACCCTAGCACCCCACCTTGCTGCACACACCCTGCCGACCTGTGCCTAAGCCTTAGCCGTGACCTATCCAAATCCCCACCTAACTAACCACACTCCCATGGCCCAGCCCGACCTCACCTAGCAAGGACTTACCTAACCTAAGAGCCTAGGATCGAACCCAGCCCATCCTAAACCATAAAGCACTTGGCTGCCCCCAAGTAAAACCAAACCTAAACTCTCACGTCTAGACCCACCTAGGGAGACCTATCTCGTAGCTGCCAAGGAGGACAGACCCGAGCAACTTGGGAGGCAAAGCCGACCACGTGTAAGTGTTTGTTTAAGTTTAGTTTTTACCTTACTCATTTAAGATTAAATTCAATTCGATATAGGGTTGTAATAATGGAGCGAAGTCTTCCCCCGAAATGTAATATTTGTGCTTGATACACAAGCCACACACGTACACTTGAGCCTTATCGCTCTTAATCGTACACAAGGGACACCCACGTGCACTTAAGCCTTTCCACTCTTATATTGCACACGATTGCACACACATTGAGCCTTTTCCCTCTTAAGCTAAAGTATATATTTCCATTCGGGTATTTACTTTAATGAAAGTCATGTGAGTTGTCATTTAAATTTCACACTTACACACATGTATTGAGCCTTTTCGCTCTTAAGCTAAAGTATATATTTCCATTCGAGTATTTACTTTAGTGAAAGTTGTGTGAGTTGTCATTTCAATTTCACACGAGAAGCACACAAAAGCACTTGAGCCTTTCCGCTCTCCACTCTCACACACATTGAGCCTTGTCGCTCTTAGGATATAACATATTTATATATTTTCAAGTTGTGTGAGTTTACTTCACGTCGAGTTGCATTTCCCTTTGTGTGGATTTACATTAAGTCGCGTGAGTTGCTTTACATTTCAGGTATTTACATTAAGTTGCGTGAGTTGCACTTCAATTTTGGATATTTACATTAAGTTGTGTGAGTTGTGTGAGTTGTGCTTTCAATTCGAGCCTAGCTCACATCATCATCTCAAAACCCAAAAATATTTGTACATCTTTGCATTCGTTAACTTTCAAAAGCGCCCATAATCTACGCACAAACCACGTTGGAAATAGGCCACTTGTGCACACACATATCAGGCCTAAAAAAAGCTAAAACCCCAATAACTTAGGTTCGTCCAAAGTCACAATAAAACTTGCAAACTAGGCATACATCGACTTTTTCAAAACACTGATATTGCAAATTTTTAAAAAAATGAAGTTTTAAGTATTTAAACTAACCCTTGATCATCGGTTCAAGAAGGTTTAAATGAAAAGATCCCACTTCCCCACAATCGTCAGAAAAAGTCAGAATATTTTAAAAATCTTTGCTAGCTTGAGCAAGCTAGCTGGCATGCCCTTAGAAACGACGTAGGCACAAAAAGGTTCATTTTCGTTCTCAAGAACTAGGAGTGAAAATTTTTATGTTTACAAATTTGGCACGCCCGGTGGGTCTTAAAACTTTGATAAAACAAACAAAACTCTGCAAAAAATTTTCAAAAGTGTTTAAAATTTTCACCTATTTGCATTTGTAGGATTTCAAACTTTTGTTGAGTTATGTCTAGTTCAGGATCCAACAAAGTGACTAGCCGAGCCTCGCGCTCGTCAAGTTCCCTTTCAAAAAAATTTCAAAATCTCAACTCAAATGCAAAAAAGAAGAGTTAGAAAACTTGCGTAGGGAATTCGAGGATAAAATTGATGCAAGAATCGACGCCCTTAGCCAAGAGGCTGAGGTGGCTGACTCTTGCTCATCACATGGCGAATCCGCCAAAGCCAAGAAAAGACCTACCAAGATCAGAAAACCCAAGAAAACCTCCACAATGGAGGGGGACCAATACCACGATTCCTTCACACTGAAGGATTGCAAAGCCCTTCAACAACTGTTGAAGGAGCAAAACAAAGAAAAGAAATCATACGCCCTGTCTGACTTCCTTCCTTCAGATTATGAAACAGACAGCGATGATGACATACCGAATTTCCATCAGTATGATGGCACGGGGGATCCTAGATCCCACTTGCAACTCTTTTCACGTAGAGCCCATAAAAAGAAAAGGGACTCTGCCAAATGGATTTATTGGTTCCTCCTTTTCCTCAAGGGGACTGCTTCAAAATGGCTTGCTTCCTACGATTTAAGCCAGTTTGCTACTTTTGAAGAATTAGCAAACTGCTTCATGCAAAGATTTTCGCACAACGTGGAAGTAATGCCCACATTGAATACCTTGAGGGACACGAAACAAGCTTCGAATGAGGATGTACACACATTCATCGTTCGATGGAGGTCCCTTCTTGGGCAAATAAAAGAGCCCATCTCCGAAGGATGCGCAGTCATGCTCATCCTCGAAAATTTTAAAACGGAGATCAAAACCCTTCTTTCATTGCATCAAATTTCTACCTTTCACAAGTTAATAAAAAAGGCTTCCCTATTTGAAACCAATCTGAAAAAGGGAGTCTATGACGACTTGTGGAAGGGAAAAATACTTCCCAAAATGATATTTGAAAAACGCAGAACTTACGGGCCACCCATGACGAACAAAGGGGCAAAACCCCAAAAGATTGCAAATGTCCGAGTGGAGTCAAGCCCAGCGGGCACTTCAAAGAAGCTCGAACAAAAAATGAAAAATTTCAAAAAACTTTTGAAAAACGGGAGTATACCCCATTGGGGCGACCTGTCTTGGAGGTCCTAGACCTCCTACTCGCCCAAGGTTTGGTGATACTCCTGGAAATTCCTGAGGGGATCCCGCCAAAAGAGAGATTTTTGAACAGGTATTGCAAGTATCATCGGCTCAAAGGTCGTGATACGAACAAATGTTTTTCCCTTTCAAACAAAATTGAAAATTTGATAGAGCAAGGCCGGCTCCAGGTCACTAAAGAACCTGAGCTCGCCCAAGTTGTGCTCAAAGAACCCTTCCCCAATCACGCTAGTACTAGTGGGAAGGGCAAAGAGGTATGTGCTTTCTCGACCTCAAAAGGTTTAGTGCATGCATCATATTCTGGCTTCACTACTTGTCACACACCACCTTCTCTCATCATATACAAAAAAGCCGCCCAAGTAGTGATCCGGGGAGCGCTTAGAGTCCCGTCCCCAGTTAGAGCCGCCTTAGAAATTCTGGGTGCTCCAAAGCACACAAATAGAGCCAACATAGGAGCAAGCCTTAGGCAAAGTGTGGGGGAGGTGACTAGGTCCGGAAGGATCTATCAACCCCACATCTAGAAAAAAATGCTAAAAAAATGGTCAGTGATCCTGGCCCTTCAAAAGCATGCATTCCTAAGGCTTTGCAAATCATGGATAAAGGTAAAAACGTTTTAACCTCATATGATTTTGAAAATCATCTTTCTACGATCCCGATAAACATGTCCATCCTAGAGTTGATACAAACCTCTCCTAGGCATAGACTAATTTTAGAAAAAATCTTAGAAAGAGCCAAGGTTAACTCGAGTATAACTCCTGAGTCTTTGTCATTCCTAGTTGTACCCATCTATGAAAAATCACCAATTGCATTTTCGGAAGATGAAATCGAAAGACCATATGAAACCTATAACCAAGACTTGCATATCTAGGTGGTATTGAATCACCATGCTCTAGACAGGTGCTTGGTTGATGGGGGAGGAGGTCTCAACATCCTTCTGCTACATGTGGCATGTCAAATTGGAGTCACCTTGATTTTTGTGAACCCAAGCCCCATCGTTATCACTGGATATGATGGGAATGCATTGAAACCTTTGGGAGCCATAGAGTTACCCATGGAAATAGGGGGCATAGCCCACGCAGTGGTGTTCCATGTCTTAGACATACACCCCCACTACAACCTAATTCTGGGAAGACCCTAGTTACACAGTCTTCGTACTGTGCCATCCACCTTCCATAGGTGTGTAAAAATCTCCCACGAGAATCCAATCATGGTAATTCTGGGCGAAAGCCATTCGCAACTAAGGGGAGTTCAAAACTTCCCTTGCCTGTCAAGTCAAAAGGCATACGGGACCAACCCCGTCAAATCCATGGACGAATCATACGAATTCGTCCCCCAAAACCCTAGGACAGTTGTATACGTCAAGGGGCAGCCCAAAGCTGGCCCACCAAAAGTCGTGACTATCTTATGCAAATCCAAACTCTATATATTTCCAAAAGCCCTAAATCGAAAACCATTCGAGCATGCCATGGATGACAGCAAGTTCCAAGGTCATCCTTCGTACAAAGAGTTTTATAAAACAAGAAAACCTTGGAACATGCTGCTCAACATGAGCTACATGCCCTACCAGAGTTTAGGGAACAAAAACCATGGGCATCTAGAACTTATCTTCCCAAACCCAAATCCAAATAGGTATGGGATAGGCTATATTCCCACCATACCCCCAGAACCAGTAGCTACAACCACTTGGGTCAAGGGTGCCCTGGAACCTGCTAAAACCGAGACCTATGGCTTAGATCTCTTATTTAGAGACTAATTCATGGCGTTTTCTTTGTAGGTATGATGGAAGACCCCTCTTTAACCAAAAAGCCAAAAAAATTATAAATTTTCAAAAACCCAAAAACATTGGAAAAGTGTGAAAAAGCCAAAAAAAAGTGTAATTTGCATTTCTCCAAATATCTTGTCTTTGCAAAAAACCAAAAAAATGGAAAAACCATAAAAGGCCAAAAACAAAATCGTGTACATACCAGCTCCTGGTAGAAATTTGGAAAAAACCAAGGAATTTGAAGAAAAAGTCGTCTTCATAAAAGGACCAAAATCTTCAAAACTTGCAGAAATTCCAAAATCAAAAACAGGTGTTTGTGAAAAGCATGCATTAACTCCAAATTCCCTAGGATTCAAAATTCTCTAGAATGATCAAAGCACGGAGGAGGATCCCCTTCTCCCTAAGGAGGATCAAACCTCTGAGCTTCCTGAGTTTCACAAAATCCTCGATTTAGAAAAACCTTCGAATTATGTAGGAGGAGATTTCATAGAAGTCGACCTAGGGAGTGAAGCAAAACCAAAACATATTAAGATTGGCACATGTCTGCATGAGCTTGAAAAAGCATCATTCATTGCATTCCTAAAAGCCTACATAGACGTTTTTGCATGGACATACAAAGACATGCATGCTTGGTCTAGACCCAAAAATCGTAGAGCATTATCTTCCCCTAGATTCAGATTCAAAACCTATAAAGCAAAGGCTTAGAAAGATCCATCTGAGCATACACTCTCAAGTGAAAGAGGGTTTAGAAGATTTGCTTAAAGCTGGTTTTATAAAACCCATTGCGTATTCTGATTGGCTTTCAAACATTGTTGTAGTTCGAAAATCTAATGGGAAAATTCAAATTTGCATTGATTTAAAAAATCTGAACAAAGCCACTCCAAAAGATAACTTCCCTTTGCCAAATATTGATTTGATAGTCGATAGCACTGCAAATCATGAGATGTTCTCTTTTATGGATGGCTACTCGGGTTATAATCAAATCAAGTTAGCCCCAAGAGATCAGGCTAAAACTACTTTTACCACACCCTAGGGCACGTACTGCTACACAGTCATAACCTTTGGTTTGAAAAATGTCAGCACCACATACCAAAGAGCCATGACTACGATCTTTCACGATCAAATTCACGAGCTCTTAGAAGTGTATGTGGATGATCTCTCGGTAAAATAAAAAACCCGATGCACACACATCGAATCTTTGCAAAAAGTTTTTGAAAGACTGAGGCTTTACAAAGTGAAACTAAACCCTCAAAAGTGTATCTTCGGAGTGGAATCCGGTACGCTTTTAGGTTTTATAATAAGCCAAAGGGGCATTGAAGTTGACCCCTCTAAGTGTCGAGCCATCATAGATATGTCTCCACCCTCCAATCTAACTCAAATCTGAAGCCTCCAAGGTCGCCTCCAATTGATTCGAAGGTTTATTTCAAACCTCTTAACGAGATACGAACCTTTCAACAAGCTTTTGAGAAAAGGGGTGAAATTTGTATGGGACGATGATTGCCAAAAATCTTTCGAAAGATTAAAAGCATATTTGGTTAATCCTCCGGTTTTAAAACCTCCAAAGCAAGAAAAGCCGCTTTTACTTTACATTTCTATGCATATGAATGCATTGGGTGCTTTATTAGCTCAATATGAGGATGACACCCATAAAGAGTATGCTATTTACTATATTTTGAAAACTCTATTGGCTTATGAAAGAAATTATCAAGTCATGGAGAAAACGTGCTTGGCCTTGGCATGGGCCTGCTAGAAATTTAGACACTACTTCCTAGATCATGAGATCTGGATAGTGTCTAAGCTTGATCCAATCAAGCACTTGTTTGAAAAACCTATCCTCACGGGTACGCTGGGTAAATGGCAGCTCCTCTTAATGGAGTATGACCTAAAATTCCATCATCAAACCTCCATTAAGGGGCAAGCCCTAGCTGATTATGTGGCTAATTTCTCCTTAGAGGATTCATATCCCATACTTGATGAAATGCCCGACGAGGGCATCTTTCTAAACCAATTTTAAAACCATATTTTAGCAAACTGCTTAAATGAAAACCAAGTATGGAAAATGCATTTCGATGGGGCAAGAAACCAAAGAGGGGCAGGTGTGGGAGTCATCCTCATATCCCTTGAAAAGGGAGAAATCCCCATTGCTATTCGCCTAGATTTTGAAGCCGGCAATGGGGATGTAAATGCAAACATGATGATAATGAAAATACTTAGAGCCGGCTACTTTTGGTCCACTCTAAAGCAAGATTGTCATGGTCATGTTAGGAAATGTCACCCATGTCAAGTGCATGGACACACCATTCATATCCCATCATCAACCTTGCATTTCGTGGTCAGCCCATGGCCATTCACCATGTGGGCATTTGACATCATAGGACAAATCTTTCCAAATGCATCAAACGGACATAGGTTTATCCTAGCAGCCACCGAGTATTTTTCCAAATTGGTTGAAGCTACCTCCCTGACTAATGTCTAGATTAAGAGGAATATCTTGGCTCGATTTGGAGTTCCAAGAGACCTAGTGTCTGATAATGGCACCCCTTTCAAGAATGAGAGGATGGTAAAGTTATGTAACACTTATGGCATAACTCATCACTTCTCATCGCCCTACTACCCTCAAGGCAATGGCCAAGCAGAAGCCACCAACAAGACTCTCATAAGTATTATTGAGAAAACCTTAGAGAAGGGTAGGACGTGGCATGAGAAGCTCGATGAAGCCATATGGGCTTATAGAACTTCCATCCGAACTCCCACAAATGCCACGCCATTTGAGTTTGTCTATGGCACAAACGCTATTCTCCCCATTCATATCAAACTGCATTCATTCCATACATCACTTGCACTCGACCTTCCCCTAGAGACACTACAGCATGCTAGAATGGCCGAGCTTGATTTATTAGATGAAAGAAGGCTCCTTGCCATGGATCATGCACATGCATACCGGCAAAGGGTAGCCTGACATTATGAAAAGAATATGAAGCCTCGCCACTTCAAAGTGGGAGACCTTGTATTAAAGATCATCCACCATCGTGGCCCACATCCACTTGGAAAGTGGTGGCCCAAGTGGGATGGTCCTTATGTTGTACGTGGAACCACTACGAACAATGCATACTGGTTAATCGATGTTGAGGGTAGGAATTTAGTAGACCCTATGAATGCCCAATATTTAAAAAATTACCACGTGTAGGGTCTAAGCTAAATTCTCCTTTGAAAATATTTTGAGGAAATCTCCTTTGAAACTTCGTGAGTGAGGATCAAAGTAGATTGTGTGACCCTGAATGAGAGAATTGATGCTTGTGAAAGAGTAGAGTTTTAAAAAACAGATGGGTTACATTTCAAAAATCTTCATCTTACAAAGGAAGGCCTTGTTCAATATAGCAAAATACTTCCAAGTAGTACGTGCTATTTCTAAATAGGCTGATCTGGGATAAATCGAGTAGATCACTGGGATAAGTCCTTCCCCTCTTCTCTTCTCTTCTCCAAAAGAAAAATTTGGCAAAAAGCAAAAAGGGAAATCCCTACAAAAAATCGTTTTCCAAAGGAAAGCAGAGTTAAAGAGAAAATTTATTCTTCTATGGAAAAGAGGGAACAAAGAGAAAATACTCCCAAAGGGAGACCCTCTATGAAAAAGGAAAAAATTATCAAAAATCTCAAAAGAGCAGTTTTCTGCCTCTTTGCCTCAAACCACGGGATGCTTCAAAAGGGATTGTGGTAACTCTTTCTCCTTCCCTACGATTTATCCCAAGTGAAGAAAGATTCATTTTAAGGAATCCTAAAGTAAAAATAGGATCTGCTTACTTGAATCTCATTTTGTTTGAGAATTAGACGTTGTTGGGTAAGGCGTAGAAATTTTGAAATGCTACTTGATTTTCTTATAAAACCTCTGCTAGATTAGCGAGTGTTAAGACTCAAGTAAAGGGAAACACGAGAAGCTGAAAATCCTTAGGATTGAAGCTAAAAAGGTTGTTCCTCTCTTAAAAATGAATTGAGAAAAGCCCCGAACATCAAGCAACATAAGACCAACTCACTTGATTGAGCAGGTCTTCATAAGACTCCCAAGTTCGGCCATTCCATAATCAAGTCTCTAGAAAACCGTATTTTCTAGCACATAATCCATGTCATTCACTCATATGTGCACGCGTGGTCATCAAATGCAAGATCCCAATTAGGACTAGAACCGCATTAGGTAAAGTCCCCTTTGGCAAAAACCCTCTTACCGGGCATAAGGAAAAAGTTTTTCTCAAAACTAGGATGATCCCATATTCTTGAGGATGAATCCAGGGAGAAAGCAAAAAGCGGTGTTGTCTTCTTTGCCATTATCCAAATAAATTTGGATAATGCCAAAGAGGGGCATCTGTAAACACCCCAAAATCAAATGATTTCCCAAAACAAACACCTGGTTTGCAAAACCATTTCAAAACCAATTTTGAACTTTGGAAAACCCAGGAGTTCCAAAGTTTTAAACTGTTGTCAAAAGCTCTTTCAAAATATAGCTTTCTTAAACTCGGGTCAAAACCCAAATTTTGTAAGCAGCCAAAGCAAGCAAGTGGAGCATGGTTGAAAAGTAGCTCTAAAAGCATGTCAAAAGCCCAGAATTCAGCCCAACCTGATGAAAGCAGGACCAAAAAGCAAAAGAAGAGCCCAGGCAAGAAGCAGACTTCAGTCCTGGAACATGAAATGCAAAGCCAAAGCATCAAAACAAAACCATCAGAAATCGAAGCCCAAGCTTGAAATTCCAGAAATCAGACGAAACGAAGTCCAGAAGGTGAAAAAGACATCGAACGAAAAGGTTGGGAAAAACTCAGCCCAAGATGGATCACTGATGAAGCCAAGGCCCTTGAAAACCGCTTGCCTTGAAACGCCAAGAAGGACTGAAGAAACAAAAATTTGGATTGGATCTAGACATAAATATCCAGATCCAGACCCAAATAATGTTTGGATCGGATTTGGATCATAAAAACCAAATCCAAGATCCAAACCCAAGACCCATCCCCTTGCCTATAAATAAAGGTGAGGGGTGGATGAAAGTTCACGTGAATTTCAAGTGAGAGTCTTGGGAGAGAGCATAAAGTAAGAGAGAGAAGATTGGTGGGCTTGACTTTGTCAAGTGGGTTAGCCATATGGGCTTAACCAAAGGGGAAATGGGCTCAAGCCATGTGAGTTGGACCTAACCTAGGGCTTCACCAACATGAAGAATGGGGTGGGCTTAGATCAAGGCATGGGCTACACATGGTGGACCGGCTCCAAGAGGTAGGTCTCTCAACCTAACCCTAACCTAGCCACTAAACCTAACCCCAAACGAGCCGAGACTTAGCCTACATGCCCCAAACTGACTCCATTTAACCCTCTAGCTGGACCACTCTCACCCCACACCGACCTACACATATATCCCAACCAACCCCACCTATTTGTCCCAAACCGACCTAAACTAAACCTAGCCCAGCCCCTCACCACCGACCTAACCTAAACAAACCTAATCGAGTGCACCTGCACTCGGTTTGAGCCTAGACTCCAACCTCACCCGCGACACTTTGCTGCACCCGGCTGTCACCACCGCCTGCACCTTGTGCCACGCCCTTGCCCCGGCCACACTTCACCTCACCAACCACCCACACATAATCGCACCCGCACACCCTACTGCCCCTGCATGCCACAACACCCACCCTGCTGCAGCATCCACCGCGCCACACACCCCTTATCTCCCTAGTGCCTGTCGACTTACTGCAACATCAGCCCCCAGCCAATACCCAGCACCAGCCACATCCCGCCGACTCCATCCACACCTAGCACCTGCCACACCCCAAGATCCCAGCCGAATCCCTTGCCACAGCCGCACCCGCACACCCTACTGCCCCTGCGCGCCACAACACCCACCTTGCCGCAGCATCCACACCGCTTCCACATCCCGACCAGCTGCCCACTCACCAGCTGCGCCCCAGCACCCCACCTTGCTGCACACACCCTGCCGACCTGTGTCTAAGCCTTAGCCGTGACCTATCCAAATCCCCACCTAACTAACCACACTCCCACAGCCCAGCCCGACTTCACCTAGCAAGGACTTACCTAACCTAAGAGCCTAGGACCGAACCCAGCCCATCCTAAACCATAAAGCACTTGGCTGCCCCCAAGTAAAACCAAACCTAAACTCTCACGTCTAGACCAACCTAGGGAGACCTATCCCGTGGCTACCAAGGAGGACGGACCCGAGCAACTTGGGAGGCAAAGCCGACCACGTGTAAGTGTTTGTTTAAGTTTGGTTTTTACCTTACTCATTTAAGATTAAATTAATTCGATATGGGGTTGTAATAATGGAGTGAAGTCTCTCCCCGAAATGTAATATTTGTGCTTGATACACAAGTCACACACGTACACTTGAGCCTTATCGCTCTTAATCGTACACAAGGGACACCCACGTGCACTTGAGCCTTTCCGCTCTTATATTGCACACGATTGCACACACATTGAGCCTTTCCGCTCTTAAGCTAAGGTATATATTTCCATTCGGGTATTTACTTTAGTGAAAGTCGTGTGAGTTGTCATTTAAATTTCACACTTACACACACGTATTGAGCCTTTCCGCTCTTAAGCTAAAGTATATATTTCCATTCGGGTATTTACTTTAGTGAAAGCTGTGTGAGTTGTCATTTCAATTTCACACGAGAAGCACACAAAAGCACTCGAGCCTTTCCGCTCTCCACTCTCACACACATTGAGCCTTGTCGCTCTTAGGATATAACATAATATTTTCAAGTTATGTGAGTTTACTTCACGTCGAGTTGTATTTCCCTTTATGTGGATTTACGTCAAGTCACGTGAGTTGCTTTACATTTCGTGTATTGACATTAAGCTGCGTGAGTTGCACTTCAATTTCGGGTATTTACATTAAGTTGTGTGAGTTGTGCTTTCAATTCGAGCCTAGCTCACATCATCATCTCAAAACCCGATAATATTTGTGCATCTTTGCATTCGTTAGCTTTCAAAAGCTCCCCGAATCTACGCACAAACCATGTTGAAAATAGGCCACTTGGGTACTGTAAGCACCCCAAAATCCCACAATTTTCTCAAATATGCCTGGTTTTGCAAAAGAAGCCCCAAAGGGCTATTTTGAGTCTGGAAACCCAAGAGCCTTCCAGACAACCCTGTACATATTTCAAACCTGTATATATGTTTTAAAAATGTATACATATAGTTTTAAAACCTTAAAAAGGTATTTTGAAACCCCAAAAGCAGCTTGGCCTGATGAAAGCAGGACCAAAGAGGCAAAAGAGAGCCCGGACCTGGAGCATATTTCAAGCCCGGCACATCAACTCTCGTATCAGAATTATCCCCAGATTCTCGGACATCCAAGCCCCTGATATCAAAAATTTGTTCAAAATGATCTCCGGAAGGTGAGAAGAAGAGCGGACGATAATGTTGAAGAAGACCCAACGCAAGACGGAGTATTGATGCAATCAGGTCCCGTACAAACCGTCCGTTTTGAAACGCCATGAAGGAATCAAAAAATCAGATTTTGGCCGGATCTGGATCATATATATCCAGATCCAAACCCAACATGCATTTGGATTTGGATTTGGATCCAAAGATCTAAATCCAATATCTACATCCATGGTCCACATCACCTTCTCATAAATGGAGGTGGGGCCCACAGATATTTCACATGAAAAGCTTGGGTAGAGAGAGAAAAGGGGTAATAAAGTATGAGTGAGAAAGTTGGTAGGCTTGACTTTTGGTCAAGGGTGGGTTAACCTTGTGGGTTTACCCGCTCACCTCACCTAACTAGACCACCTAGACCCTAACTAACTAAACCTAAACCCACCTTAATACACCTAATTAAACCCCTAACCACAAAGTCCCAGCCCCCCTAACCGACCTACCCTAAACCACCAAACAGCCCACCCTAACCGACCTACCCCAAACCACCCCACAAGCCCACCTTATTACAAATATCTAGCCTATACCACCTCAACCAACCCAGCCTTGTTGGGCCTATAAAAACCCCTATCTTGCGAGTTTTTCACTCTCTCTCTTCCACTCACATCCCACCTCAACTCCATCTAGCCTTCCACCCCTTTCTTACTCGGCTGCACATTCCACCACCCGCCACAACCGCCGAACCTTCTCCCTTACACCCGGCCCAAACTGCACCCTACCTCATTACCTTTCCTTAGCATCACCCACCTTAGCTCCTAGTTGGACCTCCTCCCTTAGTCATCCACCACCTAGCCAACATCCCTAACCTGTTGCCCCTAACCACTTCATCAACTGGCCAGCATCAAGACTCCACCCAACTTGCGCCCTACCTGCCACCAATCTATATCCAAGGAGCTCCCCTTCGGCTGTCCAAGGTGACTCACTAGACCAAAAGCTAAGCAAGTTGAGCACGGACCAGCTACACGTAAGTGCCTAACTCAGTCCTTAATATGAACTTGCTTACATTTAATTGAATTTGATATGGGGTTGTAATAATGGGGTGTTGTCTCCCTCCGATTGTAATAATGTGGTTTGACACACCAACACACACGTGCACTTGAGCCATTCCGCTCTTAGCTGCACACCATTTTGGCACACACACAGGCCTAAACAACCCCTAAGATATAGTTATACTTATATATATTAAGCTGTGTGGGTTTTAACTTAAGTCGTGGGTGTTGTCTTTCAATTCCACACTCACACACATTGAGCTTTCGCTCTTACTCCCAAGACCCTAGTAAGGGCCATATTGTAATTTCATTTGGGTGTTTTAATTCAAGTTGTGTGCGTGGTCTTTCAATCTCCACACTCACACACATTGAGCTTTCGCTCTTACTCCCAAGACCTTAGTAAGGGCCGTATTGCAATTTTATTTGGGTGTTTTAATTCAAGTTGTGTGTGTGGTCTTTCAATTCCACACTCACACACATTGAGCTTTCGCTCTTACTCCCAAGACCCTAGTAAGGGACATATTGTAATTTCATTTGGGTGTTTTAATTCAAGTTGTTTGCGTGGTCTTTCAATTCCACACTCACACACATTGAGCTTTCGCTCTTATTCCCAAGACCCTAATAAGGGCCATATTGCAATTATATTTGGGTTTACATTAAAAGTCATGTGAGTTGTCTTTTACATATACACACAACACCCACGCACACGTTGGCGACCTTCAGGCCCATATATATTATAAGTATTTCCCTTCGGCTATGTCTTTAAGATTTGGGTTTTAAGGTTCAGCTGTGTGAGTAGTCTTTCCATATATACACGACACATACTTGCACAATTGAGCCTTTCCGCTCTTAAGATATAGCCATATTTCACTTTTGCAATTTACATTAAGTCATTTCCCTTCTGCATTGTCTTTCAATTCGGGTTTTTCCTTTGGAGTTTTGTGAGTTTGCATTATATATTCGTCATACCATGAGTTAGGACGCATATTGCATCAAAGCAAGCCCCACACTCCCGTGCAAAAATCGCCCAACTTAGGTCACTTGCGCACACACCTAGTTGGCCATAAAAAGCATAAAAAGAAAGACATAGGCACGTGTAAATCCCACGTGAAATAAAACTTGTAATCATACAAACAAAGCCCAAACACTTCGGGTATTTTTTCAAAGAGGTTTGATTTAAAGACTTTACCCAGCGTACAAACTGACCCTTGTGCATTGGTGCAAGAAGGTTTGCGACGAAAAGAGCTCACTTGCTCACAGTCGCCCTGATAGAGTCAGATTTCAAAACTTACTTCACTAGCTTGAGTAAGCTAGCTGGCACGCCCTTTTTGTTATAAAAAATGACTTAGACACACAAAAAGGTTTACTTCGGGCCTAAGAACCAGAAGTGGGAAATTTCCGTGTCTACAGATTTTGGCACGCCCGGTGGGACCTGAGCCTTGTGTAGATGTAGAAAATTCCCGCTCTTGGTTCTTAGGCCTGAAGCAAACCTTTTCATGTGCCTAAGTCCTAATTAAGCAAAAAGAGCGTGCCAGCTAGCTTACTTAAACTAGCGAAGATATATTTTAAACCTGACTCCTAACGTGGCGACTGTGAGCAAGCAAGCTCTTGTCGTCGCAAACCTTCTTGCACTGATGCGCAAGGGTCAGTCTGTATGCTTTAAAATCGAGTTTTTGAGTATAAGAACCTACGAAAGCGGTTTGAGGTGTTTGATTCGGGTTGTTTTGTATGACTTTCAGATTTTATTTCACGTGGATTTGCACGTGCCTAAGTCTTTCTTTTTATCTCTTTTTGGGCCAACTAGGTGTGTGTTATGAACACTCAGCCTAAGTGGGGCGACTTTTGAGCGGGAGTATGGGGTTTGCTTTTGATGCAATATGCGTCCTAACTCGTGGTATGGCGTATATGCAATGCAAACTCACGCAACTCCAAAGGGAAAACTCAAATTTAAAAGACAATGCCGAAGGGAAATGACTTGTAAATGTAAATTGTCGAAGGGAAATTGCAAAAGGGAAATATGGCTATATCTTAAGAGCGGAAAGGCTCAATAGTGCAAGTGTGTGCCGTGTATATATGTAAAGACTACGCACACTGCTGAACCTTAAAACCCAAATCTTAAAGACATAGCCGAAAGGGAAATACATATATAATATATATGGGACCTTACTTGGGTCTTGCAAATAAGAGCGAAGGCTCAATGTGGGTGCATGTGAAAATGTAAAGACAACACACACGACTTTAAATGAAACCCAAATATAAATTGCAATATGTCCTTAACTAAGGTCTTGGGAATAAGAGCGAAAGCTCAATGTGTGTGAGTGCGAGAATGGAAGTACTACACACACGACATGAAATTAAACCCAAATATAAATTGCATTATGGCCTTAACTAAGGTCTTGGGAGTAAGAGCAAAAGCTCAATGTGTGTGAGTGTATAACTGAAATACTACACACAGGACATGAAATTAAACCCAAGGAAAGTATAACACGGCCCTTACTTGGGTCTTGCAAATAAGAGCGAAAGCGTGAGTGCGAGAATTTAAAGACGACACACACAACTTAAGCAAAACCCCACGCAACTTAAAGTATATAAATAAACTTATATCTTAAGGGCTGATTAGGTCCGTGTGTATTCAAAATCGTGCACAACTAAGAGCGAGGTAGGCTCAAGTGCACGTGTGTGTGGGTGTGCCAAGCCATGTTATTACAAGCGGGGGGAGACAATGCTCCGTTATTACAACCCCGTATCAAATTTAATTTAACTTAAGCAAGTCTGCAAATGAGGACCAAGTTAGACACTTACTTATAGCTGGTCCGGAGGTGACCTGCTTGAGCTTGGGCTTGGGCATCGCCTTGGGCTGCAAGAGGGAGCTCCTCGGAATGGCACGGCAAAGGGGTGTGCTGGCCGGGTGACAAGGGAGCGCGGGTGTGGCGCCTTGGAGCTTGCCGGCTGCTAGGGGGGTGCTGCCGTGGAGTCTCGGGCTGAAGTGATTAAGGAAGGTCACTAAGGTATAGGGTTGGTGCTAGGGAAGGTGGCGCTAAGGGGTGATTAAAGGGAAGGTGGCGCTAAGGGGTGATTAAAGGGAAGATGTCTAAGGAAGAGGGTGTGGCTGGCCGGATGACTTGGGTGCAGTCGGTTAGGGGGGTGCTTTAAGTGGTGGCCTACTAGGGTAGCTAGGGGATGTCGCGAATAGGGAGGTAGGGAGCTATGGAAGGTGGAGGTATAGGTTGGTTGAAAGTGAAAGGGGCAGGTCCTAGGGAGCAAGGTAGGATGGCCGAGGTGTCACTAGGAAAAAAGTAGAGAATCGGGTGGTGAAAGGGGTTATGTCTAGCCGAATGGGGAAGGGTAGCGGGAAGGCGGTGATGGAGCTTTGTGGTGGTGGTATGGGTGGCTGAGAGTGGAGGGGGAGAGAAGATGGGGTGGAATTGGGTTGAGATACTAACCGGATGGGTGAAGGAGGTCGGTGTGTGGAAGAAGGGCAACCGGGTGGAAGGAAGGGAGCTGGCCGGGCGACTGTGGTGGCGACATGGAAGGGAGCAGGCTGGGAGGTGGTAGTGGCATGAGGTGTTGCAGGCCGGGGGTAGTGGTGGTGCAGGTGGAGGAAGAGAGCAAGGTGAGAGAGGGCTCGGCTGGCCTAAGTGCTGGCTGGGAGAAGTTGAAAACCCGCCCACTAGGGGGGGGGGGGGGTTTATAGTTTTTCAAAGGGTCGGTTGGGGGTGGTTTTGAGAGGGTGGTAAGGTGGTTAGGACCATGGTGGTGTGGTGATAAGGTGGGCTGGTTTTGAGGGGGGTGGCAGATATTTTGTTTTAAGTGGTTTTAGGGATCTGGTGTGCTAGGTTTTAGGTGGGGTGGTTTAGTGGTTTAGGGCTTAGCTAGGGTTGGTTTTGGGGTGAGGTTTAGTGAGGTGGGTTAGGTGATTAGGCTAGGATTAGGTTAGGATTAAGGGAATTAGGCTAGGTTTAGGGAAGGATTAGGGAGGGGGGTTAGGTGATTAGGTTGGGATTTGGCCGGGATTAGGGAAGTGGGTTAGGTGTTTAGGCTAGGATTAGGCCGGGATTAGGGTAAAGGACTAGGATTAGGGGTTTTGGCTTGGGATTGGGTTAGGAAGCTCCCTTTGCATAACCCATAGACTTCATTGCATCATGTTGGTGCAGCCCTAGGTTAGGTTTTGGCTAATACAAGCTTAAACCCACACTAATTAAGCTAACCCACATGATTAACCCCAAACTTGACACACAAGTCAAGCTTAATACAATTCCCCTCATGCTTATCCTCCCCATTCTCTCTCATGCCCATAATCCCACGTGAATTTCAAGTGGGCCCCACCTCCATTTATGAGAAGGTGATGTGGGCCATGGATGTGGATATTGGATTGGATTTTTGAATCCAAATCCAAATCCAAATCCAAATCCACACATAGGTTTGGATTGGGATCTGGATATATATGGTCCAGATCTAATTCAAACTGAATTCTGACTCCTTAAGGGTATGTTTGAAATGAACGGTTTGTGTGGGGTTTGACAGCATCAGTACTCCGTCTGCGTTGGGTCTTCGCCAACATGGTCGTCCGCTTCTGTTTTCACCTTTCAGAGATGATTTCATACGATTTGTTGATAACAGGGACTTGGATGTTCGAGATCTTGGGGGTGGATCTAACACGAGAGTTGTTGTGCCGGGCTCGACATGTGCTCCGGTTCCAGGCTCTCTTTAGCTCTTCTTGGGCTTGCTTGTGTCAGGCCAAGCCGCTTCGTGGGGTTTCAAAACGTATTTTAAAAGGTTTTAAAACATATTATACATATTTTAAAGCATATGCAGTTTTAAACATATGTACAGGGTTGCTTGGAAGGCTCCTGGGTTTCCAGACTCAAAATAGTCCTTTGGGGCAGCTCTTATAAAAAAACCAGGTTCATTTGAGAAGTTCGTGGGATTTTGGGGTGTTTACAGATGCCCCTCTTTGGCATTGTCCAAATCGTTTTGGATAATGGCAAAGATGACAAACACCCCTTTCAATGACTCCCTAGATCTAACCACGAAAATATGGGATCATCCCAATCTTTAGCAAAATCTCAGTTTTAACACCCTGGTAGGAGGAGATATCACGCCAAAGGGATATACAAAAGGGTTCCTGGTCCTAAAATGGGATCATGTTATGCAAATGTCCATGCGTGGGTATGCAGATGCATGACATGGGTGTGGTGCCAAGAGTGGCGACCTCCCAGAGACCAGATATGGTCGAACTCTTGAGACTTACAGGGCCTGCTGCTCCAAGTGAGCAGATCCTATGCTGTTCGATGTTCGATTTTCAAAATTTATTTACAAAAGCTATTTACAAAAGGGACAACTGTCTTGAGTCTCAATCCTAAGGATCTCGAGCTCTTCGTGTTTGCCTTTTGCTTGAGTCTTGACACTCGCTTATCTAGCGGAGGTTTTGTAAGAAAACAAGCTTTATTTCAAATTCCTACGTCTGACTCGAAACGTCGAATTCTCAAACAAAATGAAATTCAAGTAAGTAAATCCTATTTTTACTTTAGGATTCCTCGAAATGAACCATGTTTTAGCTTGGGATAAGCCAGGGATGGGAAAGAGATACCACGGTCCCTTTTGAAGCGTCCCATGGTTTAAGGCATAGAAGGCGGGAAACTGCCCTTTTTGAGCTTTTTGGCCTCTTTTCCTTTTTTTTCGTAGAGGGTCTCCCTTTGGGAGTATTTTTTCTTTAATCCCTCTTTTTTTCATAAGAGAATCGATTTTTCTTTTGGGATTCTGGTTTCTTTCTTTTGGAAAGAGACTTTGGATGGGATATTTCCCTTTATTTGGGCTTTTGTTTTCCTTTTGGAAGGAGAAGAGAAGAGGGGAGGACTTATCCCAAGCTCACACTCGATCCATTCCAGATCAGCCTATTTAGAAATAGCACGTACTACTTGCAAGTATCTTGCTATATTGAACTAGGCCTTTCTTTGTAAGAAGGATTTTGAAATGTAACCACGATTTTGAAGACTCCACTCTTTCACAAGTTCGAATTCTCTCACTCAGGGTCACACGATTTTGCCTTTGCACCTTATTTTCAGGTCTCAAGGCAGCTATCCCTAAAATTTTCGAAAATGGGGAATTTAATTCAAATCCTACACATAATACTTCTTTAAGAATTGAATATTGATAGGATCTGCTAAAATCTTACCTTCTACATCGATCAACCAATATGAGTTGTTCGTGGTGGTTGCACATTGTAAACACCCCGAAATCCCACGAATTTCTCAAATCCATCTAGTTTTGTAAAAGCAGCCCCAAAGGGCCATTTTGAGTCTGGAAACTCAGGAGCCTTCCAGGCAACCCTGTATATATGTTTTAAACTTTATATTTCAAAAATAGGTAATATGGTTTTTGAAAATCTTTTAAAACATGTTTTGAAACCCCGAAGTAGCTTGGCCTCACCTAGACAAGACCAGGAGAGCTAAGGAGAGCCCGGAACCGGAGCACATGTCAGCCCGGCACAGCAACTCTCGTATCAAATCCACACCCCCAGGATCTCGAACGTCCAAGACCCTGTTATCATCAAAACATCATTTGAAGTCATCTCCGGAAGGCGAAAACAGAGGCGGACGATCATGTTGGCGAAGACCCAATGCAGACGGAGTACTGATGCTGTCAGACCCCGCATAAACCGTTCGTTTCGAACACAGCTCGAAGGAATCAGAGTTTAGTTTGGATCGGATTTGGACCATATATATCCAGATCCCAATCCAAACCCATGTATGGACTTAGATTTGGATTTGGATTCAAAAATCCAATCCAATATCCATATCCATGGCCCACATCACCTTCTCATAAATGGAGGTGGGGGTCCACTTGAATTTCACGTGGGATTATGGGCATGAGAGAGAGTGGGGGAGGATAAGATCAAGTGTGTGTTGTAATTAAGCTTGACTTGTGTGTCAAGTTTGGGGTTAATCATGTGGGTTAGCCTAATTAAGTGGGTTTAAGCGTGTAATTAGCCAAAACCTAACCTAGGGCTGCACCAACATGATGTGGTTAAGGTTCATGGGCCATGCAAAGGGAGCTCCTTCACCTAAACCTAACCAAAAACACCTAATCCTAGCCTTCTACCCTAATCCCGTCCTAATATGAGCCTAATCACCTAACCCACTTCCCTAATCTCGGCCTAATCCCAACCTAATCACCTAACCCACTTCCCTAATCCTTCCCTAAACCTAGGTTAATTTCCTAATCACCTAACCTACCTCACTAAACATCACCCTAAAACCAACCCACCTAGCTAAACCCTAAACCTCTAAACCACCCCTAGCACACAACCTACCCAAACCCCTTGTATTTAAAATATCTGGCCCTACCCTTTCCAGGCCACCTTATCACCACACCACCCTACCTAAACCACCTAACCACTACCCCAAAACCAACCCCCAACCGCCTCTTGCAGCCCTATATAAACCCGCCCCTTTGGTGCGGGTTTTTCCCATCATCTTCAAGCTCCCTCTTCCATCATCCGGGTCCTCCACTCTCCAGCCCAACCAACTCCACCTGCCCCACAGCCAGCCACCACCTGCGCCATTACCTCCCAGCTGAGCACCACCACCACCACCACTCCAGCCGAGGTCCACATCGCCACCCTTCCTCCCGGCCGAACCTCATCCGGCTGCTCCCCTTTCATCCGCCACCACCTCTTCACTCGGTTAGTATCCTCCACCTTACTCCTTCTCCACTCCCTCTCCACTCTCAGCCACCTAACCCACTACCATATCACCCTAGTACTAGCTACTTGCCACCACCATTCCCACTTGGCCAGGCCATAACCACCCTAACTACCCGCCACTACCTAGACACCGTAGCTCCATTCGGCCACCCTATCCGACTTCCTAAGACCTGCCCATATCACCCCACTACACCCACTACCACCTGACCCCATCTCCTAGCTAGTCCCCTTCCCTTACACCACTCCTAGCCACCCTAGCAGCCCGCCACCACCAAGCACCCTTAGTCGGCCACTCCACCCGACTGTCACCTTTTCATTCGGCCTGCCATCCGCTAGCCATAACCTTCCCCTAGCTAGTTCCCTTCCCCTTAGTGTCATACTCTCTAAACTCAACCTTCCTTAGTGACCCTACGTAGTCACCCTAGCCCTACATACGAAAGCAGCCCATCCCAAGTAGCCGGCCACCTTCAAGGCTCCTCTTCCGTGCACCAAGGCAACCGGCCAGCAGCCCCTTGCCGTTCAATCCGCGGAGCTCCCTTTTGCAGCCCAAGGCGAAGGCCAAGCCCACGTTCAAGCAAGGCTTCTTCGGACCAGCTATTAGTAAGTGCCTAACTCGGTCCTTAATTGTATACTTGCTTAAGATTCAATTCGATACGGGGTTGTAATAACGGAGCATAGTCTCCCCCCGCTTGTAATAACGTGGCTTGGCACACCCACACACGTGCACTCTCTTAGTTGTGCATGATTTTGAACACACACGGGCCTAATCAGCCCCTAATACATAAATATATATATATATATATACTTTAATTTTTGTAGGGTTTTGCTTAAGTTGGGTGTGTTGTCTTTCAATTCAAGCACTCACACACATTGAGCCTTCGCTCTTATTTGAAAGACCCAAGTAAGGGCCGAGCTATACTATTTGGGTTTTCATTTCATGTCATGTGTGTAAGTCTTTCAATTCAAGCACTCACACACATTGAGCCTTCGCTCTTATTTGAAAGACCCAAGTAAGGGCCGTGTTATACTATTTGGGCTTTCATTTCATGTCGTGTGTGTAAGTCTTTCAATTCAAGCACTCATACACATTGAGCCTTCGCTCTTATTTGAAAGACCCAAGTAAGGGCCGAGCTATACTATTTGGGTTTTCATTTCATGTCGTGTGTGTAAGTCTTTCAATTCAAGCACTCACACACATTGAGCCTTCGCTCTTATTTAAAAGACCCAAGTAAGGGCCGTGTTATACTATTTGGGTTTAAATTCATGTTGTGTGCGTAGTACTTCAATTCAAGCACTCACACACATTGAGCTTTCGCTCTTATTCCCAAGACCTTAATCAAGGCCATACTGCAAGTTATATTTGGGTTTCATTTCATGTCGATTGTGTAAGTCTTTCAATTCAAGCACGCACCCATATTTAGCCTTCGCTCTTATTTGCAAGACCCACGTAAGGGCACGTATATATCCTATATACATATCTCCCTTCGGCATTTACATTACAAGTCATTTCCCTTCGGTATTTGTCTTTACATTCGGGTTTTCCCTTTGGAGTAGCGTGAGTTTGCACTGCATCTACGCCATACCACAAGGTAGGATGCATATTGCATCGAAGCAAGCCCCCGTATTCCCGCTCAAATTCGCCCATGTAGTAGAGTGTTCATAACACACAAACTAGGTGGCCCATAAAGGGATAAAAAGAAAGACTTAGGCACGTGCAAATCCACGTGATCTAAAATCTGCAATCGTATCTAAAAGACCCGAATCAGACACCTCGAACCGCTTCGTAGGCTTTCTATCCCAAAAACTCGATTTGTCAAAGCGTACAGACTGACCCTTGCGCATCGGTGCAAGAAGGTCTGCGACGACAAGAACTCACTTGCTCACAATCGCCACGATTAGAAGTCAGTTTAAAATATGTCTTCGCTAGCTTAGGTAAGCTAGCTGGCACGCCCTGTTTATATAAATAGGCCTTAGACACACGAGAGGATCCGCTCCAAGCCCTGAAAAGGCAAGAGGAGGGGATTTTCGCTACATCTACAGAGATTGGCACGCCGGGTGGGACGTGAGCCTTTCAAAAGTCGAGTTTTAAGTTAGGAGCTTGCGAAATTTTTTGTTAAAAGGTGTCGTTTTTAACTTGTTTTCTTTGCTTGTACTTAGGAAATTTTGAAAAAGCTTGAAAAGCATGTCAAAATCCAATCCAAGTGAAGTGTCGAGCCAAGGCTCATGCGCATCATGTTCTCACTCTAGAAGGATTTTCAAAAACAAAATAAAATTAGATGAGATCGAGGACCTGAGAAGGGAGTTTGAGGCCAAAATCGATGCTCGCAGCCAAGAGGCTGAAGTAGGCGATTCATGTTCATCAAACGGTGAACAAAGGCCTAAGAAAAAATCTGAAAAACCTTGCAAGCACAAAGAGGCCTCCGTAATGGAAGGCAACCAATACCACGAGTCCTTCACACAAAAGGACCGTAAAGCCCTACAGCAGTTGCTGAAAGGGCAGAATAAAGAGAAAAGAAGCTACGCCCTGTTTGATTTCCTTCCTATGGATTACGAAACAGACAGTGACGATGAAATGCCAAACTTCCATCGGTATGATGGCATGGGAGACCCTAGGTCTCACTTGCAGCTTTTCTCACGTCGACCCCATAAGAAGAAAAAGGACTCGATGAAATGGGTGTATTGGTTCCCTTTATCCCTTAAAGGCACAGCTGCCAAATGGCTGGCTTCCTACGACTTAAGCCAGTTCGCTACTTTTGAAGAATTAGCGAACTGCTTCATGCAAAGATTTGCACACAACGTAGAAGTCACGCCAACTCTGAATACCTTAAGGGATACAAAGCAAGGCATGAACGAAGACGTACATGCCTTCATTATAAGATGAAGGTCGCTTTTGGGCCAAGTGAGAGAGCCCATATCCGAAGGATGCGCAGTCATGCTCATCCTGGATAACTTTAAAAGCGAGTTAAAAACCCTTCTCTCGCTCCATGAGATCTCAACTTTTCATAAGTTGATTAAAAAGGCCATCAGAAAGGAAGTGTCGTTTCCAAAACCCGCTTGGAAAAGCCCATCACATACAGGCTACCCACGATGGACAAAGGGGCAAAGCCCCATAAAATCACCAATGTCCGGGTGGATCCAGGCGTGGCAGGCACTTCCAAACATTTTGAAAAATTAGAAAACAAAAGGGAGCGAACCTTTCAAAAACCGGTTGAAAAACAGGAGTACACTCCGTTGGGGCAACTTGTGTCGGAGGTCCTAGACCTCCTACTTGCCCAGGGCATGATAGAACTCCCTGAAATCCCCGAAGGAGTCACTTCCAAGGGGGGGTATTTAAACCGATTTTGAACATTGTTTCTCCCTTCTAAATAAAATTGAGAACTTGATAGCAGAAGGCCGGCTCAAGGTCACTGCGGAACCTGAGCCACCTCAAGCTATCTTCAAAGAGCCCTTCCCCAAATACGCCAGTGGCAGTGGGAAAGAAAAGGAGGTATGTACCCTCACCATTTCTAAGGAACTAGCGCAAAAACCAGAACCTGGTCGACCCACTTGTGCGCCCACTCTTGTATTGTACAAGAAGCCCGCCCAAGTCGTCATTCAGGGACCACCAAAAGTGGAATCCCCATCAAAACCAGTTTTGAAAATCCAAGGTTCTCCTCAGCTCATCCTTAGAGCCAAAATTAGCGTGAACCCTAGGCTGGTCGTGGGGGAAGTGACTAGATTCGGGAGGATCTATCAGCCCCCGCACCTTCAAGGTGCTCAAAAGGTGGTCAGTGTGCCTGGCCCCTCAAAAGCATGTATCCCTAGTGTTCTGCCAAAAGCAGATAAGGACAAAGTCATCCTAAATCCTTATGACTTCGAAAACCACCTTTCAAAGATTCCTATTCACATGTCTATCCTAGAGCTTATACAAACCTCGCCTAGGCATAGACTTGCATTAGAGAAAATTCTAGAAAGGGCCAAGGTTGATTTGAACATAAGTCCGAAATCCTTGTCTGCCCAAGTGGCTTTATTAGGAGCAACATCGCCCATCACTTTCTCGGAAGATGATATAGATAGGCCCTACGAATCCCACAACCAGGCCCTGCATATCGAGGTGGTTCTGAACAACCACTCTCTGGACAGGTGCCTAGTCGATGGTGGAGGAGGGCTCAACATCCTTCCACTTCATGTGGCGTATAAAATCGGAGTTACCTTGACTTCAGTGAACCCAAGCCCCATCGTTATCATTGGATACGATGGGAATGCGTCTAGACCTTTAGGATCCATCGAACTCCCAATGGAAACGGGAGGGATCGAACACACGGGGGTGTTTCATGTCTTAGACATCCACCCCCATTATAACTTGTTGTTGGGAAGACCCTGGATACACAGCTTGTGCGCTGTGCCATCCACCTTCCACAGGTGTGTCAAGATCCCTTTTAGGGACCAGGTCGTAGTGATCCTAGGTGAGAGTCACCCACAGCTTCAGGGGATCATAAACTCCCCTTGTCTATCGAGCTCCCAGGCCCATGAGGCTAACCTGGGGCAAATTATGGTTGAGCCACCTCGACTCGTGTTAAACAAACCTAGGAAGGTTGTATGTGTGAAGGGGCCTCCCAAAGCAGTCCCCCTCCCGATCTTAACCCTTCTAGGAAAACCCAAGCGTTCCCTATTTCCAAAGCCCCTGGACAAAAAGCCATATGAGCACAATATGGACGACAGCATGTTCCAGGACCACGACTTGTACCACGCCTTTTCAAAAAATAGAAAATCGTGGAGCATGTTGTTGAACATGGGCTACACGCCTACAAGAGTCTAGGGGCGCAGAACCAGGGTCTCCTAGAGCCCATCCTTTCTAGGGCCAATCCAAACCGATATGGGATCGGCTACACTCCTCGAATACTACCGGAGCCACTCCCTGTGACCACCTTGGTCAAGGGTGCCCTGGAACCTGTCCTAGAAGAGACCTACGATTTAGATCTCCTATTCCGAGTCTAACCCGTAGCGTTTTCCCTTTGTAGGTATGACGGAAGATCCCTTTTATAAAAATACAAAAACATTTGAAAAGCTTAAAATCATAAAAATCGAAAATCAAGAAAAACCAAAAACAATGAAAAAGCAAAAACTCGAAAATAGAGTGATTTGTATAGTTCCCAAGGTTCTTGTTTTACAAAAACCCAAAAAAATCGAAAATTTGGAAAATACCAAAAAGATTTTGTATATAGCTGCTCCTGGTAGGACTTTGGCAAAAGAAAAGGATTTCGAAAGAAACATCGTCTGTATAGCCAGACCAAAAATTTCGAAATCACTTGAAAATCTAAAACCAGGTCTTTTTGAAAACCACGGATCAAATTCCCTCGGGTCTATAGCCCACGAGAATGATCAAAGCCCAGAAGTAGATCCCATTGAGGAAGATCCCACTTCTGAGCTCCCAGAATTTCATAAAATTCTCGATTTTGAAAGACCTTCCCAATCAGTAGGAGGAGATTTCATAGAAGTAAACCTAGGGGATGATTCAAATCCCAAACCCATCAAAATAGGCGCATGCTTGCATGAAACTGAAAGGTTAGCATTCATTGCATTTCCACGAACCTATTTAGATGTGTTTGCATAGACGTATGAAGACATGTCGGGCATAGACCCCAGCATTGTCGAGCATCGTCTTCCTTTAGATGCAGGTGTAAAACCCATAAAGCAGAAGCTTAGGAAAATACACCCGAATGTACACACGCAAGTCAAAGAGGGTTTAGAAGATCTGCTAAAAGCCGGATTTATAAAACCCATTGCGTATTCTGATTGGTTATCAAATATCGTTGTAGTTCGAAAAACCAATGGGAAAATTCGAATATGCATCGATTTCAGAAACCTGAATAAAGCCACTCCAAAGGATAATTATCCTTTACCAAACATAGATTTGATAGTCGATAGTACTGCAAATCATGAAATGTTTTCGTTTATGGAAGGCTATTCAGGCTATAATCAAATCAAACTAAGTCCACGAGATCAGGGTAAGACCGCCTTCACAACCCCATGGGGCACGTACTGCTATACAGTCATGCCCTTTGGTTTGAAAAATACCGGCGCAACATACCAACGAGCCATGACCACGATCTTCCATGATCAGATTCATGAGCTCGTAGAAGTGTATGTAGATGATCTCTTGGCGAAATCCAAAACCCGATGCACCCATATCGAATGTTTACAAAAGATTTTCGAAAGGCTTAGGCTTTACAAAGTAAAGCTAAACCCCCAAAAATGTGTATTCGGGGTAGAATCAGGGAAGCTTCTAGGCTTTATGGTGAGTCAAAGGGGAATAGAAGTCGACCCCTCTAAGTGTCGAGCCATCATAGACATGGCTCCACCCTCCAATCTCACCCAAATCCGTAGCCTCCAGGGTCGTTTACAATCCGTTCGCCGATTCATATCGAATTTGGCAACTAGATGCGAACCCTTCAACAAACTGTTGAGGAAGGGCACAAAATTCTTATGGGATGACGAATGCCAGAAGTCCTTCGAGAGACTGAAGGCATACTTGGTTAATCCCCCCGTTTTGAACCCTCCAAAACAAGGAAAACTGCTTTTACTATACATCTCCGTGCATGCGAATGCTTTAGGAGCCCTGTTGGCTCAATACGAGGATGACACCCATAAGGAGTATGCCATCTACTATATTTCGAAAACTCTCCTGGCTTATGAACGAAATTATCAAGCCACGGAGAAAACGTGCTTGGCCCTAGTCTGGGCCTGCCAGAAATTCAGACACTATTTCCTAGATCATGAGATCTGGATAGTGTCCAAGCTTGATCCAATCAAGCACTTGTTTGAAAAACCCATTCTCACAGGTAGATTAGGAAAATGGCAACTCCTTCTAATGGAGTACGATCTGAAATACCATCACCAGATCTCCATTAAGGGGCAAGCCCTAGCAGATTACGTGGCCGACTTCCCCTTAGAGGACGCATATCCCATGCTTGTTGAAATGCCTGATGAAGGCATATTACAAAACCATTTTCAAAACCATATTTTAGCAAACAATTTCGAAAACCAAGTGTGGAAGATGCACTTCGATGGGGCACGAAACCAACGAGGGGTTGGTGCTGGGGTCATCCTCTTATCCCCTGAAAAGGGCGAGATTCCCATAGCAGTCCACTTAGATTTTGAATGTTCCAACAACGTAGCTAAGTATGAAGCACTCATACAAGGCTTAAGAATTTCGAAAACTCTAGGGGCATCATGCATCGAGGTCTTTGGAGATTCGCTCCTTGTCATAAACCAGGTTTTGAAAATTTAGCAAGTACGAAATGAAAAACTACTTCCATATCACGAGTTGGCCACTCGATTGGTCCAGTCCTTCCAATCATGTAAACTCACACACGTAGGAAGAGAGGACAATGGCATCGCCGATGCCCTCTCCTCCTTGGGTTCAGCCCTGAAGGTCGATCCCATTTCAGGGACCAGATGTTTAGAAATATGGCACGTGCCCCACCCATCCACACACGACTTAGACATTTGCCAAAATAACCCAGAGTCTATTGAAAAACCCTAGTTTTATGACATAAAACAATTTTTAGAAAATGGGAGATTCGCCGAGGATGCCACATCCAAAGATAAGGCATTCATCCGTAAGATTTCGACCCGATACACCATTCTGGGTGGGGTTTTATACAAAAAAAGTTTTACCGGCATTCTGCTTAGGTGTATCGACCTAGAGGAGGCCAGGATAGTGATGCACAAATTCCATGATGGAGAATGTGGAGGTCATGTTAATGCCAACATGATGGCAATGAAAATACTTAGAGGGGGCTATTTTTGGTCCACCCTGAAAAAGGATTGTCACGATCATGTTAGGAAGTGTCATCCGTGTCAAGTGCATGGGCACGCCATTCATATCCCATCATCTGCATTGCATTCCGTGGTCAGCCCCTGGCCATTCACCATGTGGGCGTTTGACATCGTAGGCCCGATATTTCCAAAAGCCTCGAATGGGCATCGATTTATTTTAGCAGCCACGGAGTATTTCTCCAAGTGGGTGGAAGCCATTTCCCTAACCAACGTGATGGGGCAACATGTGGTGGCTTTCATTCGGAGGAATATCTTGGCTCGATTTGGGGTTCCACGAGCAGATGGTTAAGTTGTGCAACACGTATGGCATAACTCACCACTTCTCGTCGCCCTACTACCCTCAAGGCAACGGCCAGGCCGAAGCCACAAACAAGACTCTCATTAGCATAATTGAGAATACTTTAGAGAAGGGTAGGACGTGGCACGAGAAGCTGGATGAAGCCTTATGGGCTTATAGGACTTCCATCCGGACTCCCACGAATGCCACACCATTCGAATTGGTCTATGGCACAAACGCTATTCTCCCCATTCATACCCAACTGCATTCATTTCATATGTCCATTGCACTCGACCTCCCCCTAGAGACGCTTCAGCATGCTAGGATGGCCGAACTAGATTTGCTAGATGAGAGGCGACTCCTTGCCATGGATCATGCTCGTGCATACCGGCAAAGGATAGCCCAACATTATAGCAAACACATGAGACCTCGCCACTTTGAAGTGGGGGATCTGGTTTTGAAAATCATCCATTATCGTGGCCCACATCCACTCGAAAAGTGGCGCCCCAACTGGGATGGACCCTATGTTGTATGAGCAACCACTACGAACAATTCGTATTGGTTGATCGATGTAGAAGGTAGGAATTTAGCAGATCCTATCAATATTCAATACTTAAAGAAGTATCATGTGTAGGATTTGGATCAAATTCCAATTTTCGAAAATTTTAGGGATAGCTGCCCTGAGACATGAGAATAAGGTGCAAAGGCAAAGTCATGTGACCCTGAGTGAGAGAATTCGCACTTGTGAAAGAGTGGAGTCTTCAAAAATCGTGGTTACATTTCAAAATCCTTCTTCTTACAAAGAAAGGACTAGTTCAATATAGCAAGATACTTGCAAGTAGTACGTGCTATTTCTAAATAGGCTGATCTGGAATGGATCGAGTGTAGGCTTGGGATAAGTCCTCCCTTCGTCTCTTCTCCTTCCAAAAGGAAAATAAAGGCCCAAATAAAAGGGAATTTCCCATTCAAAGTATCTTTCCAAAAGAAAGAAACCAGAATTCAAAAGAAAAATCGATTCTCTTGTAAAAAAAGAGGGATGAAAGAAAAAATACTCCCAAAGGGAGACCCTCTAGGAAAAAAGAGGAAAAAGAGGCCAAAAAGCTCAAAAAGAGCAGTTTTCCGCCTTCTATGCCTTAAACCACGGGACGCTTGAGAAGGGACCGTGGTATCTCTTTCCCATCCCTGGCTTATCCCAAGCTAAAGCATGGTTCATTTCGAGGAATCCTAAAGTAAAAATAGGATTGACTTACTTGAATTTCGTCTTGTTTGAGAATTCGACGTTTCGAGTAAGGCGTAGGAATTTGAAATATAGCTTGTTTTCTTATAAAACCTCCACTAGATAAGCGAGTGTTAAGACTCAAACAAGGGCAAACACGAAGAGCTCGAGATCCTTAAGATCGAGACTCAAGACAGTTGTCCCTTTTGTAAATAGTTTTGTAAATAAGTTTTGAAAATCGAACATCGAACAGCATAGGATTTGCTCACTTGGAGCAGCAGGCCTTGTAAGTCTCTAGAGTTCGACCACATCTGGTTTCTGGGAGGTCGCCACTCTTGGCACCACACCCATGTCATGCATATGCATTCCACGCATGGTACTTGCATAAACATGATCCCATTTAGGACCAGATTCCATAACGAAACCCTTTGGCGTGATATCTCCTCCTACCAGAGTTTATAAATTAAGATTTTGCTAAAAATTGGGACGATCCCATATTCTTCGTGGATAGATCTAGGGAGACATTGAAAGGGGTGTTTGTCATCTTTGCCCTTATCCAAATCGATTTGGACAAGGCCAAAGAGGGGCATTTGTAAACACCCCGAAATCCCACGAATTTCTCAAATCCATCTGGTTTTGTAAAAGCAGCCCCAAAGGGCCATTTTGAGTCTGGAAACCCAGGAGCCTTCCAGGCAACCCTGTATATATGTTTTAAACTTTATATTTCAAAAATAGGTAATATGGTTTTTGAAAACCTTTTAAAACATGTTTTGAAACCTCGAAGCAGCTTGGCCTCACCCAAACAGGACCAGGAGAGCTAAGGAGAGCCCGGAACCGGAGCACATGTCGAGCCCAGCACCGCAACTCTCGTATCAAATCCACACCCCCAGGATCTCGAACGTCCAAGACCCTGTTATCATCAAAACATCATTTGAAGTCATCTCCGAAAGGCGAAAACAGAGGCGGACGATCATGTTGGCAAAGACCCAATGCAGACGGAGTACTGATGCTGTCAGACCCCACACAAACCGTTCGTTTTGAACACAGCTCGAAGGAGTCAGAGTTCAGTTTGGATCGGATCTGGACCATATATATCCAGATCCCAATCCAAACCCATGTATGGACTTAGATTTGGATTTGGATTCAAAAATCCAATCCAATATCCATATCCATGGCCCACATCACCTTCTCATAAATGGAGGTGGGGGCCCACTTGAATTTCACGTGGGATTATGGGCATGAGAGAGAGTGGGGGAGGATAAGATCAAGTGTGTGTTGTAATTAAGCTTGACTTGTGTGTCAAGTTTGGGGTTAATCATGTGGGTTAGCCTAATTAAGTGGGTTTAAGCTTGTAATTAGCCAAAACCTAACCTAGGGCTGCACCAACATGATGTGGTTAAGGTTCATGGGCCATGCAAAGGGAGCTCCTTCTCCTAAACCTAACCAAAAACACCTAATCCTAGCCTTCTACCCTAATCCCGTCCTAATATGAGCCTAATCACCTAACCCACTTCCCTAATCCCAGCCTAATCCCAACCTAATCACCTAACCCACTTCCTTAATCATTCCCTAAACCTAGGTTAATTTCCCTAAACCTAACCTAATCCTAGCCTAATCACCTAACCTACCTCACTAAACCTCACCCTAAAACCAACCCACCTAGCTAAAGCCTAAACCTCTAAACCACCCCTAGCACACAACCTACCCAAACCCCTTGTATTTAAAATTTCTGGCCCTATCCTTTCCAGCCCATCTTATCACCACACCACCCTACCTAAACCACCTAACCACTACCCCAAAACCACACGCCAACCGCCTCTTGCAGCCCTATATAAGGGGTGGGTTTTTCCCATCATCTTCAAGCTCCCTCTTCCATCATCCGGGTCCTCCACTCTCCAGCCCAGCCAACTCCACCTGCCCCACAGCCAGCCACCACCTGCGCCATTACCTCCCAGCCGAGCACCACCACCACCACCACTCAAGCCGAGGTCCACATCGCCACCCTTCCTCCCGGCCGAACCTCATCCGGCTGCTCCCCTTTCATCCGCCACCACCTCTTCACTCGGTTAGTATCCTCCACCTTACTCCTTCTCCACTCCCTCTCCACTCTCAGCCACCTAACCCACTACCATATCACCCTAGTACTAGCCACTTGCCACCACCATTCCCACTTGGCCAGGCCATAACCACCCTAACTACCCGCCACTACCTAGGCAC
Organism: Brasenia schreberi; assembly: GCA_036023115.1. NCBI lineage: Eukaryota > Viridiplantae > Streptophyta > Magnoliopsida > Nymphaeales > Cabombaceae > Brasenia > Brasenia schreberi. Next base: position 12,905,204 of record JAYKKT010000078.1, on the reverse strand, counting down.
CTTAGCTCCATTCGGCCACCCTATCCGACTTCCTAAGTGTAAACACCCCGAAATCCCACGAATTTCTTAAACAAATCTGGTTTTATACAAGCAGCCCCAAAGGGCCATTTTGAGTTTGGAAACCCAGGAGCCTTCCAAACAAAACCCTGTATATATGTTTTAAACTCTATCTTTCAAAAACAAATAATATAGCTGTTAAAAACCCTTTTAAAACATGTTTTGAAACCCCGAAGTGGCTTGGCCCGATCAAGACAGGACTAGGAGAGCCCAGAAGAGCCCGGAACCGGAGCACCTGTCAAGCCCGGCGCAGCAACTCTTGCATCTCATTCACATCCCAGGATCTCGAACGTCCAAGACCCTGTTATTACCAAAATATCATTTGAAGTCATCTCCGGAAGGCAGAAACGGAGGCGGGCGACCATGTTGGCGAAGACCCAACGCAGACGGAGCACTGATGCTGTCAGGCCCCGCACGAATCGTCCGTCTCGAACCCAGCTCGAAGGAGTCAGAGTTCAGTTTGGATTGGATCTGGACCATATATATCCAGATTCCAATCCAAACCCATATGTGGATTTGGATTTGGATTTGGATCCAGAGATCCAATCCAATATCCATATCCATGGCCCACATCACCTTCTCATAAATGGAGGTGGGGCCCACTTGAAATTCACGTGGGATATTGGGCATGAGAGAGAGTGGGGGTGATAAATATCAAGAGTGTTGTATTAAGCTTGACTTATGTGTCAAGTTTGGGTTTAATCTTGTGGTTTAGCCTAATTGAGTGGGTTTAAGCTTGTAATTAGCTAAAACCTAACCTAGGGCTGCACCAACATGGGGTGATCAAGGTTTATGGGCCATGCTAAGGGAGCTCCATCACCTAAACCTAACCCAAAATGCCTAAACCTAGCCTAAACCCCTAATCCACCCCTAATCTGAACCTAATCACCTAACCCACTTCCCTAATCCCGGCCTAATCCCGACCTAATCACCTAACCCACTCCCCTAATCCTTCCCTAAACCTAGATTAATTTCCCTAATCCTAGCCTAAACCTAGCCTAAACCACCTAACCTAGCTCACTAAACCTCACCCTAAAACCCAACCACCTAACCTAGCCCTAAACCACCCTTAGCCCACGATTTTCCCAAACACCTAGTTTTAAAATATCTGGCCCAATCCCATCCAGCCCACCTTATCTACATACTACCCTACCTAAACCACCTAACCACTACCCACAACCCAGCCCTAACCGACCTACCCATCCCCTATTTAAACCCCCCCCATTGTGGGCGGGTTTTCCAAGTGGGAACCACACTCCACCTCCCAGCCGGGCCCTCTTCCTCTCCCATCTCTCACCCGTCTTCCCAGCAGCTCCAGCCCCACCAGCCGCCACCTGCTCCGCCACTCTCCCTCTTCCATCCACCATCACTGCCCCACCAGCCGGACGCCACCACCTCACTCAGCCGGGCCCTCTCCTTCTCCCATCTTCCACCAGCCGACAGCCACCTTTTGCCGCCACTCCTTCCCATTCGGTAAGTCCCCCTAACTCCCTCAAAACCACTCTCTACCACCTCTCCACTCTTAGCCACCCATCTTCCCCTTAGCTCAGCCTCTTTGCCGCCACCACCTAAGCCTAGCCGAACCTAGGATAACCCAAGTGGCTGGCCACTGCTCAGCCACCATTTCCAATTCAGCCGACTCCCCTAGGTGCCCTATTTGGCCTTCCCACTAGCTCACCTTTTAGGTCCAGTTTCCCTAAGTCCCTAACTTACCTAGTGACCCTAAGACCCACTTAGTCAGCCACTCTAAACTCCCTACTTGGAGGCGCCGCCCACTTGCCACCGGTCCCCTTCGAGGCGTCCATCCCACGCCCATTTGCAGCCGGCCAGCACTCTTGGTCACGCACCTTCGCGGAGCTCCCATTTGCAGCCCAAAGCCAAGGCCACGCTCAAGCAAGACCTCTACGGACCAGCTACTTGTAAGTTTCTAAACTCGGTCTTTAGTCATACGCTTGCTTGAAATTCAATTTGATACGGGGTTGTAATAACGGAGCCTAGTCTCCCCCCGCTTGTAATAACGTGGCTTGGCACAACCACACACGTGCACTCTCTTAGTCGTGCACAACTTTGAACACACACGGGCCTAATCAGCCCCTAATATACAAGTGTACGTATATATTTCATTTCCGAAGGGTTTTGTTTAAGTTGGGTGTGTTGTCTTTCAATTTAAACACTCTCACACACATTGAGCTTTCGCTCTTATTTGAAAGACCCAAGTAAGGGCCGACCTATACTATTTGGGTTTCATTTCTTGTCGTGTGAGTAGTCTTTCAATTCAAGCACTTTCACACACATTGAGCCTTCGCTCTTACTCCCAAGACCTTAGTAAAGGCCTTATTGCAGTTATATTTGGGTTTCATTTATGTCGTGTGTGTAGTACTTCAATTCAAGCACTTTCACACACATTGAGCCTTCGCTCTTACTCCCAAGACCTTAGTAAAGGCCTTATTGCAGTTATATTTGGGTTTCATTTATGTCGTGTGTGTAGTACTTCAATTCAAGCACTCTCACACACATTGAGCCTTCGCTCTTACTCCCAAGACCTTAGTCAAGGCCATACTGCAATTTATATTTGGGTTTCATTTCATGTCGTGTGAGTAAGTCTTTCAATTCAAACACGCACCCACATTGAGCCTTCGCTCTTATTTGCAAGACCCGAGTAAGGGCTCATATACATAAGATATATACGTATCTCCCTTCGGTTATTTCCCTTCGGTTATTTCCCTTCGGTTATTTCCCTTCTGTTATTTCCCTTCCGTATTGTCTTTACATTTCGGGTTTTCCCTTTGGAGTAGCGTGAGTTTGCATTGCATCTAAGCCATACCACGAGGTAGGACGCATATTGCATCGAAGCAACCCCCGCTCGAATTCGCCCATGTAGTGGAGTGTTCATAACACACAAACTAGGCGACCCAAAAAGGGATAAAAGAAAAGACTTAGGCACGTGCAAATCCACGTGATCTAAAACATGCAATCGCATCTTAAAGACCCGAACTAGACACCTCGAACCGTTTCGTAGACTTTCTCCCAAAAACTCGATTTTTGCAAAAGCGTACAGACTGACCCTTGCGCATCGGTGCAAGAAGGTCTGCGACGACAAGAGCTCACTTGCTCACAGTCGCCACGTTTAGAAGTCAGTGTTAAATATATCTTCGCTAGCTTAAGTAAGCTAGCTGGCACGCCCTGTTTATATATATAGGCCTTAGACGCACGATAAGATCCACTCCAAGCCACGAAAGAGGCGAAGAGGCGGGGATTTTCGCGCGTCTACAGAGATTGGCACGCCCGGTGGGACGTGAGCCTTTTCAAAAAAATCGAGTTTACTTGTAGGAGTCTTGCGAAAAATTTTATAAAGGTGTCGTTTTAACTTGTTTTCTTTGTTTTCACTTAGGAAATTTTGAAAAAGCTTGAAAAGCATGTCAAAATCCAATCCAAGTGAAGTGTCGAGCCAAGGCTCATGCGCATCAAGTTCTCACTCTAGGAGGATTTTGAAAAACAAAATAAAACTAGATGAAATCGAGGACTTGAGAAGAGAATTTGAGGCCAAAATCGATGCTCTCAGCCAAGAGGCTGAAGTAGGCGATTCGTGTTCATCAAACGGTGAACAAAGGCCTAAAAAGAAAATTGAAAAACCTCGCAAGCAAAAAGAAGCCTCCGTAATGGAAGGCAACCAATACCACGAGTCCTTCACACAAAAGGACCGTAAAGCCCTACAACAGCTGCTGAAAGGGCAAAATAAAGAGAAAAGAAGCTACGCCCTGTCTGATTTCCTTCCTATGGATTACGAAACAGACAGTGACGATGAAATACCGAACTTCCATCGGTATGATGGCATGGGAGACCCTAGGTCTCACTTGCAGCTTTTCTCACGTCGAGCCCATAAGAAGAAAAAGGACTCGATGAAATGGGTGTATTGGTTCCCTCTATCCCTTAAGGGCACAGCTGCCAAATGGCTGGCTTCCTACGACTTAAGCCAGTTCGCTACTTTTGAAGAGTTAGCGAACTGCTTCATGCAAAGATTTGCACACAACGTGGAAGTCACGCCAACCCTGAATACCTTAAGGGATACAAAGCAAGGCATGAACGAAGACGTGCATGCCTTCATTATAAGATGGAGGTCTCTTTTAGGCCAAGTGCGAGAGCCTATATCCGAAGGATGCGCAGTAATGCTCATCCTGGATAATTTCAAAAGCGAGTTAAAAACCCTTCTCTCGCTCCATGAGATTTCAACTTTCCATAAGTTGATCAAAAAGCCTCCCTTTTCGAAACCAACTTGCGAAAAGGGACATACGACCACTTATGGAAAGGAAGTGCCATTCCCAAAACACGTGTGGAAAAGCCCATCGCATATGGGCTGCCCACAACGGACAAAGGGGCAAAGCCCCATAAAATCGCCAATGTCCGGGTGGATCCAGGCATGGCGGGCACTTCTAAAAATTTTGAAAAATAGAAAATAAGAGAGAACGCAACTTTTCAAAACCAATTGAAAAACGGGAGTACACTCCGCTAGGGCAACCTGTGTCGGAGGTCCTAGACCTCCTACTTGCCCAGGGCATGATCGAACTCCCTGAAATCCCCGAAGGAGTCACGTCCAAAGGGGGGTATTTAAACCGGTTTTGCAAGTATCATCGGCTCAAAGGCCATGATACCAAACGGTGCTTCTCTCTTCTAAATAAAATTGAGAACTTGATAGCGGAGGGCCGGCTCCAGGTCATTGCGGAATCTGAGCCACCTCAAGCTATCTTCAAGGAACCCTTTCCCAAACACGCCAGTGGCAGTGGGAAAGGAAAGGAGGTATGTACCCTCACCATTTCCAAGGAACTAGCGCAAAAGCCCGAACCTGGTCGACCTGCTTGTGCGCCCATCCTTGTATTATACAAGAGGCCCGCACAAGTCGTCATTCGGGGACCATCAAAAGTGGAAACCCCAAAACCAGTTTTGAAAATCCAAGGTTCTCCTCAGCTCATCCTTAGAGCCAAGTCTAGCGCAAACCCTAGGCTGGTCGTGGGGGAAGTCACTAGATCCGGGAGGATCTACCAACCCCCGCACCTTCAAGGTGCTCAAAAGGTGGTCAGTGTGCCTGACCCCTCAAAAGCAGGTATCCCTAGTGGTCTGCCAAAAGCAGATAAGGACAAAATCATCCTAAATCCTTATGATTTCGAAAACCACCTTTCAAAGATTCCTATTCACATGTCTATCCTAGAGCTTATCAAAACCTCGCCTAGGCATAGACTTGTCTTATAGAAAATTCTAGAAAGGGCCAAGGTTGATTCGAACATAAGTCCGGAATCCTTGTCTGCCCAAGTGGCTTTGTTAGGAGCAAAATCGCCCATCACCTTTTCGGAAGATGATGTAGATAGACCCTACGAAACCCATAACCAGGCCCTGCATATCGAGGTGGTTCTAAACAACCACTCTTTGGACAGGTGCCTAGTCGATGGTGGAGGAGGGCTCAACATCCTTCCACTTCATGTGGCGTACAAAATCGGAGTCACCTTGACTTCAGTAAACCCAAGCCCCATCGTTATCACTGGATACGATGGGAATGCGTCTAGGCCTTTAGGATCCATCGAACTCCCAATGGAAACGGGAGGGATCGAACACACGGGGGTGTTCCATGTCTTGGACATCCACCCCCATTATAACCTGTTGCTGGGAAGACCCTGGATACACAGTTTGTGCGCTGTGCCATCCACCTTCCACAAGTGTGTCAAAATCCCTTTTAGGGACCAAGTCGTAGTGATCCTGGGTGAGAGTCACCCACAACTTCAGGGGATCATAAACTCCCCTTGTTTATCAAGCTCCCAGGCCCAAGAGGCTAACCTGGGGCAAATTATGGTTGAGCCACCTCGGCTCGTGTTGAACAACCCTAGGAAGGTTGTATGTGTGAAGGGGCCGCCTAAAGCAGGCCCCCTCCCGACTCTAATCCTCCTAGGAAAACCCAAGCGTTCCCTATTTCCAAAACCCCTGGACAAAAGGCCCTACGAGCCTAATATGGACGATAGCATGTTCCAGGACCACGACTTATATCCCATCTTTTCAAAAAACAAAAGGTCGTGGAACATGTTATTGAACATGGGCTACACGCCCTACAAAAGTCTAGGGGCACAAAACCAGGGTCTCCTAGAGCCCATCCTTCCTAGGGCCAATCCAAGCCGATATGGGATCGGCTATACTCCCCGAATACCGCCGGAGCCACCCCCTGTGACCACCTGGGTCAAGGGTGCCCCGGAGCCTGTCTTAGAAGAGACCTATGGTTTAGACCTCCTATTCCGAGTCTAACCCATAGTGTTTTCCCTTTGTAGGTATGACGGAAGATCCCTTTTTCTAAAAATACCAAAAACATTTGAAAACTTAAAATCCAAAAAAATCGAAAAAACAAGAAAAACCAAAAACAATGGAAAAGCAAAAACTCGAAAAAAGTGTGCTTTGTATAGTTCCCAAAGTTCTTGTTTTACAAAAACCCAAAAAAATCGAAAATTTGGAAAATACCAAAAAGATTTTGTACATAGCGGCTCCTGGTTTAACTTTGGCGAAAGAAAAGAATTTCGAAAGAAACGTCGTCTGCATAGCCAGACCAAAAATTTCGAAATCACTTGAAAATCCAAGTACAAAACCAGGTTATTTTGAAAACCACGCATCAAGTTCCCTCGGGTCTATAGCCCACGAGAATGATCGAAGCCCAGAAGTGGATCCCCTTGAGGAAGATCCCACTTCTGAGCTCCCAGAATTTCATAGAATTCTCGATTTTGAAAGACCTTCCCAATCAGTAGGAGGAGATTTCGTAGAGGTGAACCTAGGGGATGATTCCAATCCCAAAACCATCAAAATAGGCGCATGCTTGCATGAAACTGAAAAGTTAGCATTCATTGCATTTCTACGAACCTATTTAGATGTGTTTGCATGGACGTATGAAGACATGCCGGGCATAGATCCCAGCATAGTCGAGCATCGTCTTCCCTTAGATGTAGGTGTAAAACCAATAAAGCAGAAGCTTAGGAAAATACACCCGAATGTACACACGCAAGTCAAAGAGGGTTTAGAAGATTTGCTAAAAGCCGGATTTATAAAACCCATTGCGTATTCTGATTGGTTGTCAAATATCGTTGTAGTTCGAAAAACCAATGGGAAAATTCGAATATGCATCGATTTCAGAAACCTGAATAAAGCCACTCCAAAGGATAATTATCCTTTACCAAACATAGATTTGATAGTCGATAGTACTGCAAATCATGAAATGTTTTCATTTATGGATGGCTATTCAGGCTATAATCAAATCAAACTAAGCCCACGAGATCAGGGTAAGACCGCCTTCACAACCCCATGGGGCACGTACTGCTATACAGTCATGCCCTTTGGTTTGAAAAATGCCGGCGCAACATACCAACGAGCCATGAACACGATCTTCCATGATCAAATTCACGAGCTTGTAGAAGTGTATGTAGATGATCTCTTGGCGAAATCCAAAACCCGATGCACCCATATCGAATGTTTACAAAAGATTTTCGAAAGGCTTAGGCTTTACAAAGTAAAACTAAACCCTCAAAAATGTGTGTTCGGGGTAGAATCAGGGAAGCTTCTAGGCTTTATGGTGAGCCAAAGGGGAATAGAAGTCGACCCCTCTAAGTGTCGAGCCATCATAGACATGGCTCCACCCTCCAATCTCACCCAAGTCCGTAGCCTCCAGGGTCGATTACAATCTGTGCGCCGATTCATATCGAATCTGGCAACTAGATGCGAACCCTTCAACAAACTGTTGAGGAAGGGTACGAAATTCTTATGGGATGACGAATGCCAAAAGTCCTTCGAGAGACTAAAGGCATACTTGGTTAATCCCCCCGTTTTGAATCCTCCAAAGCAAGGAAAACCGCTTTTATTATACATCTCCGTGCATGTAAACGCTTTAGGAGCCCTGTTGGCTCAATACGAGGATGACACCCATAAGGAGTATGCCATCTACTATATTTCGAAAACTCTCTTGGCTTATGAACGAAATTATCAAGCCATGGAGAAGACGTGCTTGGCCCTAGTCTGGGCCTGCCAGAAATTCAGACACTACTTCCTAGATCATGAGATCTGGATAGTGTCCAAGCTTGATCCAATCAAGCACTTGTTCGAAAAACCCATTCTCACAGGTAGATTGGGCAAATGGCAACTCCTTCTAATGGAGTATGATCTAAAATACCACCACCAGATCTCCGTTAAGGGGCAAGCCCTAGCAGATTACGTGGCTGACTTCCCCTTGGAGGACGCATATCCCACTCTTGTCGAAATGCCTGATGAAGGCATATTGCAAAACCATTTTCAAAACCACATTTTGGCAAATTCTTTTGAAAACCAAGTGTGGACGATGCACTTCGACGGGGCACGAAACCAACGAGGGGCTGGTGCCGGGATCATCCTAATCTCCCCAGAAAAGGGCGAGATTCCCATAGCAGTCCGCTTAGATTTCGAATGTTCCAACAATATAGCTGAGTATGAAGCACTCATACAAGGCTTAAGGATTTCGAAAACTCTAGGGGCATCATGCATCGAGATCTTTGGAGATTCGCTCCTTGTCATAAACCAGGTTTTAAAAATTTGGCAAGTACGTAATAAAAAACTACTTCCATATCACGAGTTGGCCACTCGATTGGTCCAATCCTTCCAATCGTGTAAGCTCACACACGTGGGAAGAGAGGACAATGGCATCGCCGATGCCCTCTCTTCCTTGGGTTCAGCCCTGAAGGTCGATCCCATTTCAGGGACCAGATCTTTGGAAATATGGCATGCGCCCCATCCATCCACACACGACTTGGATATTTGCCAAAACAACCCAGAGTCTATTGAAAAACCCTGGTTCTATGACATAAAACAATTTTTAGAAAATGGGGGATTCACCGAAGATGCCACATCCAAAGATAAGGCATTCATTCGTAAGATTTCGACCCGATACACCATTCTGGGTGGGGTCTTATACAAAAAGAGTTTTACCGGCATTCTGCTTAGATGTATCGACCTAGAGGAGGCTAGGATAGTGATGCACGAGTTCCACGATGGAGAATGTGGAGGTCATGTTAATGCCAACATGATGGCGATGAAAATACTTAGAGGGGGTTATTTTTGGTCCACCCTGAAAAAGGATTGTCACGATCATGTTAGGAAGTGTCATCCATGTCAAGTGCATGGGCACGCCATTCATATCCCTTCATCTGCATTGCATTCCGTGGTCAGCCCCTGGCCATTTACCATGTGGGCGTTTGACATTGTAGGCCCCATATTTCCAAAGGCCTCGAATGGGCATCGTTTTATTCTAGCAGCCACGGAGTATTTCTCCAAGTGGGTGGAAGCCATTTCCCTAACGAATGTGATGGGGCAACATGTGGTGGCTTTCATCCGGAGGAATATCTTGGCTCGATTTGGGGTTCCACGAGACCTTGTGTCTGATAATGGTACCCCATTCAAGAACGAGCGGATGGTTAAGTTGTGCAACACGTATGGCATAACTCACCACTTCTCCTCGCCCTACTACCCTCAAGGCAACGGCCAAGCCGAAGCCACAAACAAGACTCTCATTGGTATCATTGAGAAGACCTTAGAAAAGGGTAGGAGGTGGCATGAGAAGCTGGATGAAGCCTTATGGGCTTATCGGACTTCCATCCGGACTCCCACGAATGCCACACCATTCGAATTGGTCTATGGCACAGACGCCATTCTTCCCATTCATACCCAACTGCATTCATTCCATACATCCATTGCACTCGACCTCCCCCTAGAGACGCTTCAGCATGCTAGGATGGCCGAACTAGATTTGCTAGATGAAAGACGACTCCTTGCTATGGATCATGCTCGTGCATACCGGCAAAGGATAGCCCGACATTATAGCAAACACATGAGACCTCGCCACTTTGAAGTGGGAGATCTGGTCTTGAAAACCATCCACCATCGTGGCCCACACCCCCTAGGCAAGTGGCGCCCCAACTGGGATGGACCCTATGTTGTACGAGCAACCACTACGAACAATTCGTATTGGTTGATCGATGTAGAAGGTAGGAATTTAGCAGATCCTATCAATATTCAATACTTAAAGAAGTATCATGTGTAGGATCTGGGTTAAATTCCGGTTTTCGAAAATTTTAGAGGGATAGCTGCCCTGAGACATGTGAATGAGGTGCAAAAGCAACTCGTGTGACCCTGAGTGAGAGAATTCGCACTTGTGAAAGAGGGGAGTTTTCAAAATCATGGTTGCATTTCAAAATCCTTCGTTTTACAAAGAAAGGCCTAGTTCAACATAGCAAGATACTTGCAAGTAGTACGTGCTATTTCTAAATAGGCTGATCTGGAATGGATCGAGTGTAGGCTTGGGATAAGTCCTCCCCTTTTCTCTTCTCCTTCCAAAAGGAAAACAAAGGCCCAAATCAAAAGGGAATGTCCCATTTAAAGTCTCTTTCCAAAAGAAAGAAACCAGACTTGAAAAAGAAAAATCGATTCTCTTATAAAAAGAGGGATTAAAGAAAAAATACTCCCAAAGGGAGACCCTCTATGAAAAAAAGGAAAAAGAGGCCAAAAAGCTCAAAAAGAGCAGTTTTCCGCCTTCTGTGCCTCAAACCACGGGACGCTTCAGAAGGGACCGTGGTATCTCTTTCCCATCCCTGGCTTATCCCAAGCTAAAACATGGTTCATTTCGAGGAATCCTAAAGTAAAAATAGGATTTACTTGCTTGAATTTCATCTTGTTTGAGAATTCGACCTTTCGAGTAAGGCGTAGGAATTTGAAATGAGGCTTGTTTTCTTATAAAACCTCCGCTAGATAAGCGAGTGTTAAGACTCAAACAAGGGCAAGCGCGAAGAGCTCGAGATCCTTAGGATCGAGACTCAAGACAGTTGTCCCTTTTGTAAATAGCTTTTGTAAATAAGTTTTGAAAACCGAACATCGAACAGCATAGGGTTTTTGCTCACTTTGAGCAGTAGGCCTTGTAAGTCTCTAGAGTTCGACCACACCTGGTCTCTGGGAGGTCGCCACTTTTGGCACCACACCCATGTCATCTGCATTCCACGCATGGTACTTGCATGAACATGATCCCATTTAGGACCAGATTCCATAAGTGAACCCTTTGGCGTGATATCTCCTCCTACCAGAGTTTGTAAAATTGAGATTTTGTTAAAATGGGACGATCCCATATTCTTCGTGGCTAGATCTAGGGAGACATTAAAAGGGGTGTTTGTCGTCTTTGCCCTTATCCAAATCCATTTGGACAAGGCCAAAGAGGGGCATCTGTAAACACCCCGAAATCCCACGAATTTCTTAAACAAATCTGGTTTTATACAAGCAGCCCCAAAGGGCCATTTTGAGTTTGGAAACCCAGGAGCCTTCCAAACAAAACCCTGTATATATGTTTTAAACTCTATCTTTCAAAAACAAATAATATAGCTGTTAAAAACCCTTTTAAAACATGTTTTGAAACCCCGAAGTGGCTTGGCCCGATCAAGACAGGACCAAGAGAGCCCGGAACCGGAGCACCTGTCAAGCCCGGCGCAGCAACTCTTGCATCTCATTCACATCCCAGGATCTCGAACGTCCAAGACCCTGTTATTACCAAAATATCATTTGAAGTCATCTCCGGAAGGCAGAAACGGAGGCGGGCGACCATGTTGGCGAAGACCCAACGCAGACGGAGCACTGATGCTGTCAGGCCCCGCACGAATCGTCCGTCTCGAACCCAGCTCGAAGGAGTCAGAGTTCAGTTTGGATTGGATCTGGACCATATATATCCATATTCCAATCCAAACCCATATGTGGATTTGGATTTGGATTTGGATCCAGAGATCCAATCCAATATCCATATCCATGGCCCACATCACCTTCTCATAAATGGAGGTGGGGCCCACTTGAAATTCACGTGGGATATTGGGCATGAGAGAGAGTGGGGGTGATAAATATCAAGAGTGTTGTATTAAGCTTGACTTATGTGTCAAGTTTGGGTTTAATCTTGTGGTTTAGCCTAATTGAGTGGGTTTAAGCTTGTAATTAGCTAAAACCTAACCTAGGGCTGCACCAACATGGGGTGATCAAGGTTTATGGGCCATGCTAAGGGAGCTCCATCACCTAAACCTAACCCAAAATGCCTAAACCTAGCCTAAACCCCTAATCCACCCCTAATCTGAACCTAATCACCTAACCCACTTCCCTAATCCCGGCCTAATCCCGACCTAATCACCTAACCCACTCCCCTAATCCTTCCCTAAACCTAGATTAATTTCCCTAATCCTAGCCTAAACCTAGCCTAAACCACCTAACCTAGCTCACTAAACCTCACCCTAAAACCCAACCACCTAACCTAGCCCTAAACCACCCTTAGCCCACGATTTTCCCAAACACCTAGTTTTAAAATATCTGGCCCAATCCCATCCAGCCCACCTTATCTACATACTACCCTACCTAAACCACCTAACCACTACCCACAACCCAGCCCTAACCGACCTACCCATCCCCTATTTAAACCCCCCCCATTGTGGGCGGGTTTTCCAAGTGGGAACCACACTCCACCTCCCAGCCGGGCCCTCTTCCTCTCCCATCTCTCACCCGTCTTCCCAGCAGCTCCAGCCCCACCAGCCGCCACCTGCTCCGCCACTCTCCCTCTTCCATCCACCATCACTGCCCCACCAGCCGGACGCCACCACCTCACTCAGCCGGGCCCTCTCCTTCTCCCATCTTCCACCAGCCGACAACCACCTTTTGCCGCCACTCCTTCCCATTCGGTAAGTCCCCCTAACTCCCTCAAAACCACTCTTAGCCACCCATCTTCCCCTTAGCTCAGCCTCTTTGCCGCCACCACCTAAGCCTAGCCGAACCTAGGATAACCCAAGTGGCTGGCCACTGCTCAGCCACCATTTCCAATTCAGCCGACTCCCCTAGGTGCCCTATTTGGCCTTCCCACTAGCTCACCTTTTAGGTCCAGTTTCCCTAAGTCCCTAACTTACCTAGTGACCCTAAGACCCACTTAGTCAGCCACTCTAAACTCCCTACTTGGAGGCGCCGCCCACTTGCCACCGGTCCCCTTCGAGGCGTCCATCCCACGCCCATTTGCAGCCGGCCAGCACTCTTGGTCACGCACCTTCGCGGAGCTCCCATTTGCAGCCCAAAGCCAAGGCCACGCTCAAGCAAGACCTCTACGGACCAGCTACTTGTAAGTTTCTAAACTCGGTCTTTAGTCATACGCTTGCTTGAAATTCAATTTGATACGGGGTTGTAATAACGGAGCCTAGTCTCCCCCCGCTTGTAATAACGTGGCTTGGCACAACCACACACGTGCACTCTCTTAGTCGTGCACAACTTTGAACACACACGGGCCTAATCAGCCCCTAATATATAAGTGTACGTATATATTTCATTTCCGAAGGGTTTTGTTTAAGTTGGGTGTGTTGTCTTTCAATTTAAACACTCTCACACACATTGAGCTTTCGCTCTTATTTGAAAGACCCAAGTAAGGGCCGACCTATACTATTTGGGTTTCATTTCTTGTCGTGTGAGTAGTCTTTCAATTCAAGCACTTTCACACACATTGAGCCTTCGCTCTTACTCCCAAGACCTTAGTAAAGGCCTTATTGCAGTTATATTTGGGTTTCATTTATGTCGTGTGTGTAGTACTTCAATTCAAGCACTTTCACACACATTGAGCCTTCGCTCTTACTCCCAAGACCTTAGTAAAGGCCTTATTGCAGTTATATTTGGGTTTCATTTATGTCGTGTGTGTAGTACTTCAATTCAAGCACTCTCACACACATTGAGCCTTCGCTCTTACTCCCAAGACCTTAGTCAAGGCCATACTGCAATTTATATTTGGGTTTCATTTCATGTCGTGTGAGTAAGTCTTTCAATTCAAACACGCACCCACATTGAGCCTTCGCTCTTATTTGCAAGACCCGAGTAAGGGCTCATATACATAAGATATATACGTATCTCCCTTCGGTTATTTCCCTTCGGTTATTTCCCTTCTGTTATTTCCCTTCCGTATTGTCTTTACATTTCGGGTTTTCCCTTTGGAGTAGCGTGAGTTTGCATTGCATCTACGCCATACCACGAGGTAGGACGCATATTGCATCGAAGCAACCCCCGCTCGAATTCGCCCATGTAGTGGAGTGTTCATAACACACAAACTAGGCGACCCAAAAAGGGATAAAAGAAAAGACTTAGGCACGTGCAAATCCACGTGATCTAAAACATGCAATCGCATCTTAAAGACCCGAACTAGACACCTCGAACCGTTTCGTAGACTTTCTCCCAAAAACTCGATTTTTGCAAAAGCGTACAGACTGACCCTTGCGCATCGGTGCAAGAAGGTCTGCGACGACAAGAGCTCACTTGCTCACAGTCGCCACGTTTAGAAGTCAGTGTTAAATATATCTTCGCTAGCTTAAGTAAGCTAGCTGGCACGCCCTGTTTATATATATAGGCCTTAGACGCACGATAAGATCCACTCCAAGCCACGAAAGAGGCGAAGAGGCGGGGATTTTCGCGCGTCTACACTAAGACCTGCCCATATCACCCCACTACAACCACTACCACCTGACCCCATCTCCTAGCTAGTCCCCTTCCCTTACACCACTCCTAGCCACCCTAGCAGCCCGCCACCACCAAGCACCCTTAGTCGGCCACTCCACCCGACTGTCACCTTTTCATTCGGCCAGCCATCCGCCAGCCATAACCTTCCCCTAGCTAGTTCCCTTCCCCTTAGTGTCATACTCTCTAAACTCAACCTTCCTTAGTGACCCTACATAGTCACCTTAACCCTACATACGAAACCAGCCCATCCCAAGCAGCCGGCCACCTTCAAGGCTCCTCTTCCGCGCACCGTGGCACCCGGCCAGCAGCCCCTTGCCGTTCAATCCGCGGAGCTCCCTTTTGCATCCCAAGGCGAAGGCCAAGCCCACGTTCAAGCAAGGCTTCTTCGGACCAGCTGTTAGTAAGTGCCTAACTCGGTCCTTAATTGTATACTTGCTTAAGATTCAATTCAATACGGGGTTGTAATAACGGAGCATAGTCTCCCCCGTGCACTCTCTTAGTTGTGCACGATTTTGAACACACACGGGCCTAATCAGCCCCTAATACATATATATATATATATATATATATATATATATATATATACTTTAATTTTCGTAGGGTTTTGCTTAAGTTGGGTGTGTTGTCTTTCAATTCAAGCACTCACACACATTGAGCCTTCGCTCTTATTTGAAAGACCCAAGTAAGGGCCGAGCTATACTATTTGGGTATTCATTTCATGTCGTGTGTGTAAGTCTTTCAATTAAAGCACTCACACACATTGAGCCTTCGCTCTTATTTGAAAGACCCAAGTAAGGGCCGTGTTATACTATTTGGGCTTTCATTTCATGTCGTGTGTGTAAGTCTTTCAATTCAAGCACTCACACACATTGAGCCTTCGCTCACACACATTGAGCCTTCGCTCTTATTTGAAAGACCCAAGTAAGGGACGAGCTATACTATTTGGGTTTTCATTTCATGTCGTGTGTGTAAGTCTTTCAATTCAAGCACTCACACACATTGAGCCTTCGCTCTTATTTAAAAGACCCAAGTAACGGCCGTGTTATACTATTTGGGTTTAAATTCATGTTGTGTGCATAGTACTTCAATTCAAGCACTCACACACATTGAGCTTTCGCTCTTATTCCCAAGACCTTAATCAAGGCCATACTGCAAGTTATATTTGGGTTTCATTTCATGTCGTGTGTGTAAGTCTTTCAATTCAAGCACGCACCCACATTGAGCCTTCGCTCTTATTTGCAAGACCCAAGTAAGGGCACGTATATATCCTATATACATATCTCCCTTCGGCATTTACATTACAAGTCATTTCCCTTCGGTATTTGTCTTTACATTCGGGTTTTCCCTTTGGAGTAGCGTGAGTTTGCATTGCATCTACGCCATACCACGAGGTAGGACGCATATTGCATCGAAGCAAGCCCCGTATTCCCGCTCAAATTCGCCCATGTAGTGGAGTGTTCATAACACACAAACTGGGTGGCCCATAAAGGGATAAAAAGAAAGACTTAGGCACGTGCAAATCCACGTGATCTAAAATCTGCAATCTTATCTAAAAGACCCGAATCAGATACCTCGAACCGCTTCGTAGGCTTTCTATCCCAAAAACTCGATTTTTCAAAGCGTACAGACTGACCCTTGCGCATCGGTGCAAGAAGGTCTGCGACGACAAGAGCTCACTTGCTCACAGTCGCCACGATTAGAAGTCAGTTTAAAATATATCTTCGCTAGCTTAGGTAAGCTAGCTGGCACACCCCATTTATATAAATAGGCCTTAGACACACGAGAGGATCCACTCCAAGCCCTGAAAAGGCAAGAGGCAGGGATTTTCGCTGCGTCTACACACGTACAACATAGGGTCCATCCCACTTGGGGTGCCACTTTTCAAGTGGATGTGGGCCACGATAGTGGATGATTTTCTAGACCAGATCCCCCACTTCAAAGTGGAGAGGTCTCATGTGTTTGCCATAATGTCGGGCTATCCTTTGCTGGTATGCACGAGCATGATCCATAGCAAGGAGTCACCTCTCATCTAGCAAATCTAATTCGGCCATCCTAGCATGCTGAAGCATCCCTAGGGGGAGGTCGAGTGCTATGGATGTATGGAATGAATGCATTTGAGTATGAATGGGAAGAATGGCATTTGTGCCATAAACCAATTCGAATGGTGTGGCATTCGTGGTAGTCCGGATAGAAGTCTTATAAGCCCATAAGGCTTCATCCAGCTTCTCGTGCCACGTCCTACCCTTCTCTAAAGTCTTCTCAATTATACTAATGAGAGTCTTGTTTGTGGCTTCTGCTTGGCCGTTGCCTTGAGGGTAGTAGGGTAAAGAGAAGTGGTGAGTTATGCCATACGTGTTGCACAACTTAACCATCCGCTCATTCTTGAATGGGGTGCCATTATCAGACACAAGGTCTCGTGGGACCCCAAATCGAGCCAAGATATTCCTCCTAATGAAAGCCACCACATGTTGCCCCAGTACATTGGTCAGGGAGATGGCTTCCACCCACTTGGAGAAATACTCAGTGGATGCTAAAATGAATCGATGCTCATTCAAGGCTGTAGACGCAAAAAATTTTCGCTCCTGGTTCTTAGGCCTAAAGCGAACCTTTTCGTGTGCCTAAGTCCTATTTAAACAAACAGGGCGTGCCAGCTAGCTTACTTAAGCTAGCGAAGATATATTCTAAAACCTGACTTCTAACGTGGCGACTGTGAGCAAGCAAGTTCTTGTCGTCGCAGACCTTCTTTCATCGATGCGCAAGGGTCAGTCTGTAGGCTTTTAAAATCGAGTTTTTGGGTGTAAGAACCTACGAAAGCGGTTTGAGGTGTTTGATTCGGGTCTTTTTGGTATGATTTTCAGATTTTTAGATCACGTGCATTTACACGTGCCTAAGTCTTTCTTTTTATCCCTTTTTGGGCCACCTAGGTGTGTGTTATGAACACTCCACTAAGATGTGGCGACATTGAGCGGGAGTATGGGGTTTGCTTTGATGCAATATGCGTCCTAACTCGTGGTATGGCGTATATGCAATGCAAACTCACGCAACTCCAAAGGAAAAACCCGAATTTAAAGACAATGCCGAAGGGAAATGACTTGTAATGGAAATTGCCGAAGGGAAATGACTTGTAATGTAAATGCCGAAGGGAAATTGCAAAAGGGAAATATGGCTATACCTTAAGAGCGGAAAGGCTCAATTGTGCAAGTGTGTGCCGTGTATATATTGAAAGACTACGCACACTGTTGAACCTTAAAACCCAAATTGAAAAGACATAGCCAAAAGGGAAATACGTATATAGTATATATGAGCCCTTACTTGGTCTTACAAATAAGAGCGAAGGCTCAATGTGGGTGCGTGTGAAAATGTAAAGACAACACACACAACTTCAAATGAAACCCAAATATAAATTGCAATATGGCCTTAACTATGGTCTTGGGAATAAGAGCGAAAGCTCAATGTGTGTGAGTGCTAGAATTAAAGTACTACACACACGACATGAAATTAAACCCGAGGATAGTATAACACGGCCCTTACTTGGGTCTTGCAAATAAGAGCGAAGGCTCAATGTGTGTGAGTGTGAGAATTGAAAGACAACACACCCAACTCAAGTAAAATCCTATGCAACTTAGAATATATACATAAACTTATATATAAGGGGACTGATTAGGCCCGTGTGTCTTCAAAATCGTGCACAACTAAGAGCGAGGTAGGCTCAAGTGCACGTGTGTGTGGGTGTGCTAAGCCACGTTATTACAAGCGGGGGGAGACTATGCTCCGTTATTACAACCCCGTATCAAATTCAATTTAATTTAAGCAAGTCTACAACTAAGGATCGAGTTAGGCACTTACTTATAGCTGGTTCGTAGGTGACTTGCTTAAGCGTGGGCTTGGCTTCTCCTTGGGCTGCAAGAGGGAGCTCCTCGGGACGGCACGGCAAGTGGAGGTGCTGGCCGGGTGACTTGGGTGAGCGGATGGGGCGCCTTAAAGCTGGCCGACTGCTAGGGGGGTGCTGCCGTGGTATCGAGGGCTAAGTTGTCTAAGGAGGGTCACTAAGGGATAGGCTGGTGCTAGAGAAGGTGGCGCTAAGGGAAGCCTAAAGGGAATGGTTTAAGGAGAAAGGAGTAAGGCCGAATGGGTTGGGGGCAGTCGGCTGTGATTGGCCGATTGGGGATGGTTTAGTGGTGGCCGATTGCTAGGGTAGTTAGGATGTTATGGATGGGAAGGGAGCTAGCTAGGGTGTTGTGGAAGGTGGAACTAAGGGCTGGTGGAAAGTGGAAGGGGCATGTCTTATGGAGCCAAGTAGGGTGGCCAGGTATCACTAAGGTAAAGGAGGATGCTAAGTGGTGAAGGGTTAGGTCTGGCCGAATGGGTAAGGATGGCAGGCAGGCTGTGATGGAGTTAGGTGGCGGTGGTATGGGTAGTTGAGAGTGGAGGGGGAGTGAAGAGGAGATGAAGTTGGGTTGAGATACTAACCGGATGGTGAAGGAGTTGGTGCGTGGAAGAAGGGCAGCCAGGTGGTGAAGGAAGACGGGGTTCGGCCAGGAGGTGGTGGCGACATGGAGTGGAGCTGGCCGGGAGGCAGTAGTGGCGCGAGATGGAGCTTGGCCGGATGGAAATGGTGCAGGTGGAGCAAGGTGGAAGGTTCGACTGGGAGGTGGTTGGCCAAGGTCGGCTGGCCCAAGATGGAAAAACTTGAAAAACCCACCCACTAGGGGGGGTTTATATAGCTTTTTGAAGGGCGGTTGGGGCTGGTTCTTGGAAGGTGGTAAGGTGGTTTAGGTGGTGGTGGTGTTGTGATAAGGTGGGCTAGTTTTGAGGAGGGGCCAGATATTTTGATTAAGGGGTTTGGGTATATGGTGTGCTAGGTTTAGGTGGGGTGGTTTAGGGGTTTAGGGGTTTAGGGCTTAGCTAGGTGGGTTAGTTTTGGGGTGAGGTTTAGTGAGGTGGGTTAGGTGATTAGGCTAGGATTAGGTTAGGTTTAAGGGAATTAGGCTAGGTTTAGAGAAGGATTAGGTAGGTGGGTTAGGTGATTAGGTTGGGATTAGGCTAGGATTAGGGAAGTGGGTTAGGTGATTAGGCTAGGTTTAGGCCAGGATTAGGGTAAAAGGCTAGGATTAGGGGTTTTGGCTTAGGATTAGGTTAGGGAGCTCCCTTTGCATAACCCATAGACCTTAATTGCATCATGTTGGTGCAGCCCTAGGTTAGGTTTTGGCTAATACAAGCTTAAACCCACACTAATCAGGCTAACCCACATGATTAACCCCAAACTTGACACACAAGTCAAGCTTAATTACAATTACCCTCAAATCTCATCCTCCCCATTCTCTCTCATGCCCATAATCCCACGTGAATTTCAAGTGGGCCCTACCTCTATTTATGAGAAGGTGATGTGGGCCATGGATGTGGATATTGGATTGGATCCAAATCCAAATCCACACATAGGTTTGGATTGGGATCTGGATATATATGGTCCAGATCCAACCCAAACTGAATTCTGACACCTTCAGGCTGTGTTCGAAACGAACGGTTTGTGTGGGGTCTGACAGCATCAGTACTCCATCTGCGTTGGGTCTTTGCCAACATAGTCGTCCGCTTCTGTTTTCACCTTTCGGAGATGATTTCATATGATTTTTTATTATAACAGGGTCTTGGATGTTCGAGATCCTGGGGGTGGATTCAACACGAGAGTTGCTGTGCCGGGCTCGACTTGTGCTCCGGTTCTGGGCTCTCTTTAGCTCTTTTGGTCCTGCTTTGATCAGGCCAAGCCGCTTCGTGGGGTTTCAAAACATATTTAAAAGGTTTTTTAAAATATATTATACATATTTAAAACATATAAAGTTTAAAACATATGTACAGGGTTTGTCTGGAAGGCTCCTGGGTTTCCAGACTCAAAATGGCCCTTTGGGGCTGCTTTTACAAAACCAGGTTGTTTTGAGAAATTCACGGGATTTCGGGGTGTTTACAGATGCCCCTCTTTGGCATTGTCTAAATCGATTTGGATAATGGCAAAGACGACAAACACCCCTTTCAATGTCTCCCTAGATCTAACCATGAAAATATGGGATCGTCCCAATCTTTAGCAAAATCTCACTTTTAAAAACCCTGGTAGGAGGAGATATCACGCTAAAGGGATATGTATGGAATCTGGTCCTAAATGGGATCATGTTTACGTAAGTGCCATGCGTGGAATGCAGATGCATGACATGGGTGTGGTGCCAAGAGAGGCGACCTCCCAGAGACCAGATGTGGTCAAACTCTAGAGACTTACAAGGCCTGCTGCTCCAAGTGAGCAAATCCTATGTTGTTCGATGTTCGATTCAAAATTTATTTACAAAACTATTTACAAAAGGGACAACTGTCTTGAGTCTCAATCCTAAGAATCTCGAGCTCTTCGTGTTTGCCCTTGCCTGAGTCTTGACACTCGCTTATCTAGCGGAGGTTTTATAAGAAAACAAGGCATATTTCAAATTCCTACGTCTAAATCGAAACGTCGAATTCTTAAACAAAATGAAATTCAAGTAAGTAAATCCTATTTTTACTTTAGGATTCCTCGAAATGAACCATGTTTTAGCTTGGAATAAGTCAGGGATGGGAAAGAGATACCACGGTCCCTTCTGAAGCGTCCCGTGGTTTAAGGCATAGAAGGCGAAAAACTGCTCTTTTTGAGCTTTTTGGCCTCTTTTTCCTTTTTTTTTTTCATAGAGGGTCTCCCTTTGGGAGTAATTTTTTCTTTAATCCCTCTTTTTCACAAGAGAATCGATTTTTCTTTTGAATTCTGGTTTCTTTCTTTTGGAAAGAGACTTTGAATGGGAAATTCCCTTTGTTTGGGCAGTGTTTTCCTTTTGGAAGGAGAAGAGAAGAGGGGAGGACTTATCCCAAGCTCACACTCGATCCATTTCAGATCAGCCTATTTAGAAATAGCACGTACTACTTGCAAGTATTGCTATATTGAACTAGGCCTTTCTTTGTAAGAAGAAGGATTTTGAAATGTAACCACGATTTTGAAGACTCCACTCTTTTACAAGTGCGAATTCTCTCACTCAGGGTCACACGATTTTGCCTTTGCACCTTATTTTCAAGTCTCAGGGCAGCTATCCCTAAAATTTTCGAAAATGGGGAATTTAATCCAAATCCTACACATAATACTTCTTCAAGTATTGAATATTGATAGGATCTGCTAAATTCCTACCTTCTACATCGATCAACCAATATGAGTTGTTCGGGGTGGTTGCACGTACAACATAGGGTCCATCCCACTTGGGGCGCCACTTTCCAAGGGGATGTGGGCCACGATAGTGGATGATTTTCAAGACCAGATCCCTCACTTCAAAGTGGCGAGGTCTCATGTCTTTGCCATAGTGTCGGGCTATCCTTTGCCGGTATGCACGAGCATGATCCATAGCAAGGACTCGCCTCTCATTTAGCAAACCTAGTTCGGCCATCCTAGCATGCTGAAGCGTCTCTAGGGGGAGGTCGAGTGCTATGGATGTATAGAATGAATGCAGTTGAGTATGAATGGGAAGAATGGTGTTTGTGCCATAGACCAATTCGAATGGTGTGGCATTCGTGGGAGTCCGAATGGAAGTCCTATAAGCCCATAAGGCTTCATCCAGCTTCTCGTTCCACGTCCTACCCTTCTCTAAGGTTTTCTCAATTATACTAATGAGAGTTTGTGGCTTCGGCTTGGCCGTTGCCTTGAGGGTAGTAGGGCGAGGAGAAGTGGTGAGTTATGCCATACATGTTGCACAACTTAACCATCCGCTCCTTCTTGAATGGGGTGCCATTATCAGACACTAGGTCTCGTGTAACCCCAAATCGAGCCAAGATATTCCTCCTAATGAAAGCCACCACATGTTGCCCCAGTACGTTGGTCAGGGAAATGGCTTCCACCCACTTGGAGAAATACTCAGTGGCTGCTAAAATGAATCGATGCCCATTCGAGGCTTTTGGAAATATAGGGCCTATGATGTGAAACGCCCACATGGTGAATGGCCAGGGGCTGACCACGGAATGCAATGCAGATGATGGGATATGAATGGCGTGCCCATGCACTTGACATGGATGACACTTCCTAACATGATCGTGGCAATCCATTTTCAGGGTGGACCAAAAATAGCCCCCTCTAAGTATTTTCATTGCCATCATGTTGGCATTAACATGACCTCCACATTCTCCATCATGGAATTCATGCATCACTATCCTAGCCTCCTCTAGATTGATACACCTAAGCAGGATGCCGATAAAACTCTTTTTGTATAGAACCCCCATTTTCTTTGGATGTGGCATCCTCGGCGAATCCCCCATTTTCTAGGAATTGTTTTATGTCGTAAAACTAGGGTTTTTCAATAGAATCTGGATTATTTTGGCAAATATCCAAATCGTGTGTGGATGGGTTGGGCGCATGCCATATTTCTAAAGACCGGGTCCCTGAAATGGGATTGACCTTTAGGGCTGAATCCAAGGAGGAGAGGTTATCGGCAATGCCATTGTCCTCTCTTCCCACGTGTGTGAGTCTACACGATTGGAATGACTCAACCAATCGAGTGGCCAACTCGTGATATGGAAGCAGTTTTTCATTACGTGCTTGCCAAATTTTCAAACCCTGGTTTATAATAAGGAGCGAATCTCCAAAGACCTCGATGCATGATGCCCCTAGAGTTTTCGAAATCCTTAAGCCTTGTATGAGTGCTTCATACTCAGCTACGTTGTTGGAACATTCAAAATCTAGGCGGACTGCTATGGGAATCTCGCCCTTTTCAGGAGAGATGAGGATGACCCCAACACCAGCCCCTCGTTGGTTTCGTGCCCCATCGAAGTGCATCTTCCACACTGGGTTTTCGAAATTGTTTTCCAAAATGTGGTTTTGGAATTGGTTTTGCAATATGCTTTCGTCAGGCATTTCATCAAGTGTGGGATATGCGTCCTCCAGGGAAAACTCATCCACGTAATTTGCTAGGGCTTGCCTTTTAATTTAGATCTGGTGATGATATTTCAGGTCATACTCCATTAGAAGGAGTTACCATTTGCCCAATCTACCCGTGAGAATGGGTTTTTCGAATAAGTGCCTGATTGGATCAAGCTTGGACACTATCCAGATCTCATGATCTAGGAAATAGTGTCTGAATTTCTGGTAGGCCCAAACTAGGGCCAAGCACGTCTTCTCCATGGCTTGATAATTTCGTTCATAAGCCAAGAGAGTTTTCGAAATATAGTAGATCGATACTCCTTATGGGTGTCATCCTCATATTGAGCCAATAGGGCTCCTAAAGCATTCGCATGCACAGAGATGTAGAGGGAAAGCGGTTTTCCTTGCTTTGGAGGATTCAAAACGGGAGTTTAACCAGGTATGCCTTTAATCTCTCGAAGGACTTTTGGCATTCGTTATCCCATAAGAGTTTCGTGCCCTTCCTCAACAACTTGTTGAAGGGTTCGCAGATTTGAGTGAATCGGTGAACGGACTGTAATCGATCCTGGAGGCTACGAATTTGAGTGAGATTGGAGGATGGAGCCATGTCTGTGATGGCTCGACACTTAGAGGGGTCGACTTCTATACCCCTTTGGCTTACCATAAAGCCTAGAAGCTTTCCAGATTCTACCCCGAATTCACATTTTTGAGGGTTTAGCTTTACTTTGTAAAGCCTAAGCCTTTCGAAAATCTTTTGCAAACATTCGATATGGGTGCATCGGGTTTTGATTTTGCCAAGAGATCATCTACATACACTTCTACGAGCTCATGAATTTGATCATGGAAGATCGTGGTCATGGCTCTCTGGTATATTGCGCCAGCATTTTTCAAACCAAAGGGCATGACTGTATAGCAGTACGTGCCCCATGGGGTTGTGAAGGCGGTCTTACCCTGATCTCGTGGACTTAGTTTGATTTGATTATAGCCTGAATAGCCATCCATAAACGAAAACATTTCATGATTTGCAGTACTATCGACTATCAAATCTATGTTTGGCAAAGGATAATTATCCTTTGGAGTGGCTTTATTTAGGTTTCTAAAATCGATGCATATTCGAATTTTCTCATTGGTTTTTCGAACTACAACGATGTTTGATAACCAATCAAAATACGCAATGGGTTTTATAAATCCGGCTTTTAACAGATCTTCTAAACCCTCTTTGACTTGCGTGTGTACATTCGGGTGTATTTTCCTAAGCTTCTGCTTTATGGGTTTTACATCCGCATCTAAGGGAAGACGATGTTCGACAATGCTGGGGTCTATGCCCGGCATGTCTTCATACGTCCATGCAAACACATTTAAATAGGTTCATAGAAATGCAATGAATGCTAATCTTTCATGTTCTTGCAGGCATGCGCCTATCTTGATGGTTTTGGGAGTGGAATCATTCCCTAGGTTCACCTCTATGAAATCTCCTCCTACTGAACTGGAAGGTCTTTCAATATTGAGAATTTTATGAAATTCTGGGAGCTCAGAAGTGGGATCTTCCTCAAGGGGATCCACTTCTGGGCTTCGATCATTCTCATGGGTTATAGACCCGAGGGAATTTTTCGTGAGTTTTCAAAAGACCTGGTTTTGTACTTGGATTTTCAATTGATTTCGAAATTTTTGGTCTGGCTATGCAGACGACGTTCCTTTCGAAATCTTTTTCCAAAGTCCTACCAGGAGTAGCTATACAAGATCTTTTTGGTATTTTCTAGATTTTCGATTTTTTTGGGTTTTTGTAAAACAAGAACTTTAGGAACTATACAAAGCACTCTATTTTCGAGTTTTTGTTTTTCCATTGTTTTTGGTTTTTCCTCTTTTTTGATTTTTTTTATTTTAAGTTTTTCAAATGTTTTTGTATTTTTATAAAAGGGATCTTCCATCATACCTACAAAGGGAAAACACTACGGGTTAGACTCGGAATAGGAGGTCTAAATCGTAGGTCTCTTCCATGATAGGTTCCAAGGCACCCTTGACCCAGGTGGTCACAGGGAGTGGCTCTGGCGTTATTTTGGGAGTATAGCCGATCCCGTATCGGCTTGGGTTGGCCCTAGGAAGGATGGGCTCTAGGAGACCCTGGTTTTGTGCCCCTAGACTTTTGTAGGGCGTATAGCCCATATTCAACAACATGTTCCACGATTTTCTATTTTTTTAAAAAATTTGATAAAGATCGTGGTCCTGGAACTTGCTGTCATCCATATCGTGCTCTTATGGCTTTTTGTCCAGGGGCTTTGGAAATAGGGAATGCTTGGGTCTTCCTAGAAGGGTTAAGATCGGGAGGGAGCCTGCTTTGGGCGGCCCCTTCACATACACAACCTTCCTAGGGTTGTTCAACACGAGCCTTGGCGGCTCAATCATGGTCTGCCCTAGGTTAGCCTCATGGGCCTGGGAGCTCGAAAAACAAGGGGAGTTTATGATCCCCTGAAGCTGTGGGTGACTCTCACCTAGGATCACCACGACCTGGTCCCTGAAAGGGATCTTGACACACCTGTGGAAGGTGGATGGCACAGCGCACAAACTATGTATCTAGGGCCTTCCCAGCAACAGGTTATAATGGGGGTGGATGTCCAAGACATGGAACACCCTCGTGTGTGTGATCCCTCCTGTTTCCATCGGGAGTTCGATCGATCCTAATGGACTTTTTTAGCACTTTGTAGGTGCAGGGGTTGATAGATCCTCCCGGATCTAGTCACTTCCCCCATGACCAACCTAGGGTTTGCACTAAAATTGGCTCTAAGTATGAGTTGAGGAGCACCTTGAAGTTTCAAAACTGGTTTAGTCAGGGATTCAGCTCTTGGTGGTCCCCGGATGACGACTTGGGCGGGCTTCTTGTAAAGCACAAGAGTGGGCGCACAAGTGGGTCGACCAGACTCAGAATTTTGCACTAGTTCTTTTGAAAAGGTTAGGGTACATACCTCCTTTCCTTTCCCACTGCTATTGGCGTGCTTGGAAAAGGGTTCTTTGAAGATAGCTTGAGTTGGCTCAGGTTTCGCAATGACCTAGAGCCGGCCCTCCGCTATCAAGTTCTCGATTTTATTTAAAAGGGAGAAACAGCGTTTGGTATCATGGCCTTTGAGCCGATGATACTTGCAAAAACGATTTAAATACCCCCTTTTGGAAGTGACTCCTTCGGGGATTTCGGGAAGTTCGATCATGCCTTGGGCAAGTAGGAGGTCTAGGACCTCCGACACAGGTTGCCCCAGCGGAGTGTACTCCCATTTTTCAATTGGTTTTTGGAAATTCCTCTCCCTTTTGTTTTCTATCTTTTCAAAATTTTTGGAAGTGCCCGCCACGCCTGGATCCACCCGGACGTTGGCGATTTTATGGGGCTTTGCCCCTTTGTCCATCGTGGGTAGCCCATAAGTGATGGGTTTTTCCAAGCGGGTTTTGGAAACAGCACTTCCTTTCCATAAGTGATCGTATGTCCCTTTTCTCAAGTTTGTTTCGAAAAGGGATGCTTTTTTGATCAACTTATGGAAAGTTGAGATCTCATGGAGCGAGAGAAGGGTCTTTAACTCGCTTTTGAAATTATCCAGGATCAGCATGACTGCGCATCCTTCGGATATGGGCTCTCGCACTTGGCCCAAAAGTGACCTCCATCGTATATGAAGGCATGTACGTCTTCGTTCATGCCTTGCTTTGTATCCCTTAAAGTATTTAAAGTCAGCATGACTTTTACGTTGTGTGCAAATCTTTGCATGAAGCAGTTCGCTAACTCTTCAAAAGTAGCGAACTGGCTTAAATCGTAGGAAGCCAGCCATTTGGCAGCTGTGCCTTTAAGGGATAAAGAGAACCAATACACCCATTTCAAGTCCTTTTTCTTTTTATGGGCTCGACGCGAGAAAAGTTGCAAGTGAGACCTAAGGTCTCCCATGCCATCATACCGATGGAAGTTCGGTATCTCATCGTCACTGTCTGTTTCGTAATCCATAGGAAGGAAATCAGACCGGGCGTAACTCTTTTTCTCTTTATTTTGCCCTTTCAGCAGCTGCTGTAGGGCTTTACAGTCCTTTTGTGTGAAGGACTCGTGGTATTGGTTGCCTTCCATTACGGAGGCCTCTTTGTGCTTGCGAGGTTTCTCAGATTTTTTCTTGGCCCTTTGTTCACCATTTGATGAACATAAATCGCCTACTTCAGCCTCTTGGCTGAGAGCATCGATTTTGGCCTCGAATTCCCTTCTCAAGTCCTCTATCTCATCTAGTTTGATCTTGTTTTTCAAAATCCTCCTACAGTGAGAACTTGATGCGCATGAGCCTTGGCTCGACACTTCACTTGGGTTGGATTTTGACATGCTTTCAAGCTTTTTTCAAAATTACTAAGTACAAGTAAAGAAAGAAAAGAGTTAAAACAACACCTCTTTGAAAATCTTTTCACAAGTTTCCTAGAGTGACTCGACTTTAAAAGACTCACGTCCCACCGGGTGTGCCAAACTACTGTAGACGCAGAAAATTTCCGCTCCTGGTTCTTAGGCCTAAAGCGAACCTTTTCGTGTGCCTAAGTCCTATTTAAACAAACAGGGCATGCCAGCTAGCTTACTTAAGCTAGCGAAGATATATTCTAAACTTCACTTCTAACGTGGTGACTGTGAGCAAGCAAGCTCTTATCGTCGCAGACCTTCTTGCACCGATGCGCAAGGGTCAGTCTGTACGCTTTTAAAATCGAGTTTTTGGGTGTAAGAACCTACGAAAGCAGTTTGAGGTGTTTGATTTGGGTCTTTTTTGTATGATTTTCAGATTTTTAGATCACGTGGATTTACACGTGCCTAAGTCTTTCTTTTTATCCCTTTTTGGGCCACCTAGGTGTGTGTTATGAACACTCCACTAAGATGTGGCGACTTTGAGTGGGAGTATGGGGTTTGCTTTGATGCAATATGCGTCCTAACTCATGGTATGGTGTATATGCAATGCAAACTCACGCAACTCCAAAGGGAAAACCCGAATTTAAAGACAATGCCGAAGGGAAATGACTTGTAATGAAAATTGTCGAAGGGAAATGACTTGTAATGTAAATGACGAAGGGAAATTGCAAAAGGGAAATATGGCTATATGTTAAGAGCGGAAAGGCTCAATTGTGCAAGTGTGTGCCGTGTATATATTGAAAGACTACGCACACTGTTGAACCTTAAAACCCAAATTGAAAAGACATAGCCAAAAGGGAAATACGTATATAGTATATATGAGCCCTTACTTGGGTCTTACAAATAAGAGCGAAGGCTCAATGTGGGTGCGTGTGAAAATGTAAAGACAACACACACGACTTCAAATGAAACCCAAATATAAATTGCAATATGGCCTTAACTAAGGTCTTGGGAATAAGAGCGAAAGCTCAATGTGTGTGAGTGCTAGAATTGAAGTACTACACACGACATGAAATTAAACCCGAGGATAGTATAACACGGCCCTTACTTGGGTTTTGCAAATAAGAGCGAAGGCTCAATGTGTGTGAGTGTGAGAATTGAAAGACAACACACCCAACTCAAGCAAAATCCTACGCAACTTAGAATATATACATAAACTTATATATAAAGGGGCTGATTAGGCCCGTGTGTGTTCAAAATCGTGCACAACTAAGAGCGAGGTAGGCTCAAGTGCACGTGTGTGTGGGTGTGCCAAGCCACATTATTACAAGCGGGGGGAGACTATGCTCCATTATTACAAACCCGTATCAAATTCAATTTAATTTAAGCAAGTCTACAACTAAGGATCGAGTTAGGCACTTACTTATAGCTGGTTCGGAGGTGACTTGCTTGAGCGTGGGCTTGGCTTCGCCTTGGGATGCAAGAGGGAGCTCCTCGGAACGGCACGGCAAGGGGAGGTGCTGGCCGGGTGACTTGGGTGAGCGGATGGGGCGCCTTGAAGCTGGCCGGCTGCTAGGGGGGTGCTGCCGTGGTATCGAGGGCTAAGTTGTCTAAGGAGGGTCACTAAGGGATAGGCTGGTGCTAGAGAAGGTGGCACTAAGGGAAGCCTAAAGGGAATGGTTTAAGGAGAAAGGAGTAAGGCCAAATGGGTTGGGGGCAATCGGCTGTGATTGGCCGATTGGGGATGGTTTAGTGGTGGCCGGCTGCTAGGGTAGTTAGGATGTTATGGATGGGAAGGGAGCTAGCTAGGGTGTTGTGGAAGGTGGAATTAAGGGCTGGTGGAAAGTGGAAGGGGCATGTCTTAGGGAGCCAAGTAGGGTGGCCGGGTATCACTAAGGCAAAGGAGGATGCTAAGTGGTGAAGGGTTAGGTCTGGCCGAATGGGTAAGGATGGAGGGCAAGCTGTGATGGAGTTAGGTGGTGGTGGTATGGGTGGTTGAGAGTGGAGGGGGAGTGAAGAGGAGATGAAGTTGGGTTGAGATACTAACCGGATGGTGAAGGAGTTGGTGCGTTGAAGAAGGGCAGCCAGGTGGTGAAGGAAGATGGGGTTCGGACGGGAGGTGGTGGCGACATGGAGTCGAGCAGGCTGGGACGCAGTGGTGGCGCGAGGTGGAGCTTGGCCGGATGGAAGTGGTGCAGGTGGAGCAAGGTGGAAGGTTCGCCTGGGAGGTGGTTGGCCAAGGTCGGCTGGCCCAAGATGGAAAAACTTGAAAAACCCGCCCACTAGGGGGGGGTTATATAGCTTTTTGAAGGGCGATTGGGGCTGGTTCTTGGAAGGTGGTAAGGTGGTTTAGGTGGTGGTGGTGTGGTGATAAGGTGGGCTGGTTTTGAGGAGGGGCCAGATATTTTGATTAAGGGGTTTGGGTATATGGTGTGCTAGGTTTAGGTGGGGTGGTTTAGGGGTTTAGGGCTTAGCTAGGTGGGTTGGTTTTCGGGTGAGGTTTATTGAGGTGGGTTAGGTGATTAGGCTAGGATTAGGTTAGGTTTAAGGGAATTAGGCTAGGTTTAGGGAAGGATTAGGGAGGTGGGTTAGGTGATTAGGTTGGGATTAGGCTAGGATTAGGGAAGTGGGTTAGGTGATTAGGCTAGGTTTAGGCCAGGATTAGGGTAAAAGGCTAGGATTAGGGGTTTTGGCTTAGGATTAGGTTAGGGAGCTCCCTTTGCATAACCCATAGACCTTAATTGCATCATGTTGGTGCAGCCCTAGGTAAGGTTTTGGCTAATACAAGCTTAAACCCGCACTAATCAGGCTAACCCACATGATTAACCCCAAACTTGACACACAAGTCAAGCTTAATTACAATTACCCTCAAATCTCATCCTCCCCATTCTCTCTCATGCCCATAATCCCACGTGAATTTCAAGTGGGCCCTACCGCCATTTATAAGAAGGTGATGTGGGCCATGGATGTGGATATTGGATTGGATCCAAATCCACACATAGGTTTGGATTGGGATCTGGATATATATGGTCCAAATTCAACCCAAACTGAATTCTGACTCCTTCAGGCTGTGTTCGAAACGAACGGTTTGTGCGGGGTCTGACAACATCAATACTCAATCTGTGTTGGGTCTTCGCCAACATGGTCGTCCGCTTCTGTTTTCACCTTCCGGAGATGATTTCATATGATTTTTTATTATAACAGGGTCTTAGATGTTCGAGATCCTAGGGGTGGATTCAACACGACAGTTGCTGTGCCGGGTTCGACTTGTGCTCCGGTTCCGGGCTCTCTTTAGCTCTTCTGGTCCTGCTTTGATCAGGCCAAGCCGCTTCGTGAGGTTTCAAAACATATGTAAAAGGTTTTTTAAAACATATTATACATATTTAAAACAATAAAAGCTTAAAACATATGTACAGGGTTTGTCTGGAAGGCTCCTAGGTTTCCAGACTCAAAATGGCCCTTTGGGGCTGCTTTTACAAAACCAAGTTGTTTTGAGAAATTCGTGGGATTTCGGGATGTTTACAGAGGCTTTTGGAAATGTAGGGCCTACGATGTCAAACGCCCACATGGTGAATGGCCAGGGGCTGACCACGGAATGCAATGCAGATGATGGGATATGAATGGCGTGCCCATGCACTCGACATGGATGACACTTCCTAACATGATCGTGACAATCCTTTTTCAGGGTGGACCAAAAATAGCCCCCTCTAAGTATTTTCATTGCCATCATGTTGGCATTAACATGACCTCCACATTCTCCATCATGGAATTCATGCATCACTATCCTAGCCTCCTCTAGATCGATACACCTAAGTAGGATGCCGGTAAAACTTTTCTTATATAAAACCCCACCCACAATGGTGTATCGGGTCGAAATTTTACCGATGAATGCCTTATCTTTGGATGTGGCATCCTCGGTGAATCCCCCATTTTCTAGAAAATGTTTGATGTCGTAAAACCAGGGTTTTTCAATAGAATCTGGGTTATTTTGGCAAATATCCAAATCGTGTGTGGATGGGTTGGGCACATGCCACATTTCTAAAGACCGGGTCTCTGAAATGGGATCGACCTTTAGGGCTGAACCCAAGGAGGAGAGGGCATCGGCAATGCCATTGTCCTCCCTTCCTACGTGTGTGAGTTTACACGATTGGAAGGACTCAACCAATCGAGAGGCCAACTCGTGATATGGAAGTAGTTTTTCGTTACGTACTTGCCAAATTTTCAAAACCTGGTTTATAACAAGGAGCGAATCTTCGAAGACCTCGATGCATGATGCACCTAGAGTTTTCGAAACCCTTAAGCCTTGTATGAGTGCTTCATACTCAGCTATGTTGTTGGAACATTCGAAATCTAGGCAGATTGCTATGGGAATCTCGTCCCTTTTAGGGGAGATGAGGATGACCCCAGCACCAGCCCCTCATTGGTTTCGTGCCCCATCGAAGTGCATCTTCCACACTGGGTTTTCGAAAGAGTTTGCCAAAATGTGGTTTTGGAAATGGTTTTGCAATATGCCTTCATCAAGCATTTCATCGAATGTGGGATATGCGTCCTCTAGGGGGAACTCCGCCACGTAATCTACTAGGGCTTGCCCCTTAATGGAGATTTGGTGATGGTATTTTAGGTCATACTCCATTAGAAGGAGTTGCCATTTGCCCAATCTACCCGTGAGAATGGGTTTTTCGAACAAGTGCTTGATTGGATCAAGCTTGGACACTATCCAAATCTCATGATCTAGGAAATAGTGTCTGAATTTCTGGCAGGCCCAGACTAGGGCCAAGCACGTCTTCTCCATGGCTTGATAATTTCGTTCATAAGCCAAGAGAATTTTCGAAATATAGTAGATGGCATACTCCTTGTGGGTGTCATCCTCATATTGAGCCAATAGGGCTCACAAAGCATTCACATGCACAGAAATGAAAAGTAAAAGCGGTTTTCCTTGCTTTGGAGGATTCAAAACGGGGGGATTAACCAGGTATGCCTTTAGTCTCTCGAAGGACTTCTGGCAGTCGTCATTCCATAAGAATTTCGTGCCCTTCCTCAACAGTTTGTTGAAGGGTTCGCATCTAGTCGCCAGATTTGATATAAATCGGCGAACGGACTGTAATCGACCCTGGAGGCTACGAATTTGGGTGAGATTGGAGGGTGGAGTCATGTCTATGATGGCTCGATACTTAGAGGGGTCGACTTCTATACCCCTTTGGCTTACCATAAAGCCTAGAAGCTTTCCAAACTCTATCCCGAATACACATTTTTTAGGGTTTAGCTTTACTTTGTAAAGCCTAAGCCTTTCGAAAATCTTTTGCAAACATTCGATATGAGTGCATCGGGTTTTGGATTTTGCCAAGAGATCATCTACACACACTTCTACGAGCTCATGAATTTGATCACGGAAGATCATGGTCATGGCTCTCTGGTATGTTGCGCCAGCATTTTTCAAACCAAAGGGCATGACTATATAGCAGTACGTGCCCCATGGGGTTGTGAAGGCGGTCTTACCCTGATCTCGTGGACTTAGTTTGATTTGATTATAGCCTGAATAGCCATCCATAAATGAAAACATTTCATGTTTTGCAGTACTATCGACTATCAAATCTATGTTTGGTAAAGGATAATTATCTTTTGGAGTGGCCTTATTCAAGTTTCTGAAATCGATGCATATTCGAATTTTCCCATTGGTTTTTCGAACTACAACGATGTTTGACAACCAATTAGAATACGCAATGGGTTTTATAAATCCGGCTTTTAACAGATCTTCTAAACCCTCTTTGACTTGCGTGTGTACATTCGGGTGTATTTTCTTAAGCTTCTACTTTATGTGTTTTACATCCGTATCTAAGGGAAGACGATGTTCAACAATGCTGGGGTCTATGCCCGGCATGTCTTCATACGTCCATGCAAATACATCTAAATAGGTTCGTAGAAATGCAATGAATGCTGAACTTTCATGTTCATGCAAACATGCACCTATCTTGATGGTTTTGGGATTGGAATCACTCCCTAGGTTCACCTCTATGAAATCTCCTCCTACTGTATTGGAAGGTCTTTCAAAATCGAGAATTTTATGAAATTCTGGGAGCTCGGAAGTGGGATCTTCCTCAAGGGGATCCACTTCTGGGCTTCGATCATTCTCGTGGGTTATAGACCCGAGGGAATTTGATGCGTGAGTTTTCAAAAGACCTGGTTTTGTACTTGGATTTTCAATCGATTTCAAAATTTTTGGTCTGGCTATGCAGACGACGTTTCTTTCGAAATCCTTTTCTTTTTCCAAAGTCTTACCAGGATCAGCTATGTACAAAATCTTTTTGGTATTTTGTAGATTTTCGATTTTTTTGGGTTTTTGCAAAACAAGAACCTTAGGAACTATACAAACTACCATATTTTTGAGTTTTTGTTTTCCATTGTTTTTGGTTTTTCCTCTTTTTCGATTTTTTTGATTTTAAGTTTTCCAAACGTTTTTGTATTTTTATGAAAGGGATCTTCCATCATACCTACAAAGGGAAAACACTACGGGTTAGACTCGGAATAAGAGGTCTAAATCATAGGTCTCTTCTAGGACAGGTTCCAGGGCACCCTTAACCAAGGTGGTCACAAGGGGTGGCTCTGGCGGTATTTTGGGAGTATAGCCGATCCCGTATCGGCTTGTGTTAGCCCAAGGAAGGATGGGCTCTAGGAGACCCTGGTTTTGTGCCCCTAGACTTTTATAGGGAGTATAGCCCATATTCAACAACATGTTCCACGATTTTTTGTTTTTTAAAAATTTAGAGTATAAATCGTGGTCCTAGAACTTGTTGTCGTCCATATTGTGCTCGTATGGCTTTTTGTCCAGGGGTTTTGGAAATAAGGGATGCTTGGGTCTTCTTAGAAGGTTTAGGATTGGGAGGGGGCCTGCTTTGGGCAGCCCCTTCACATTCACAACCTTCCTAGGGTTGTTTAACACGAGCCTTGGTGGCTCGACCATGGTCTGCCCCAGGTTAGCCTCATGGGCCTGGGAACTCGACAAACAAGGGGAGTTTATGATCCCCTGAAGCTGAGGGTGACTCTCACCTAGGATCACCACGACTTGGTCCCTAAAAGGGATCTTGACACACCTGTAGAAGGTGGATGGCACAGCGCATAAGTTGTGTATCCAGGGCCTTCCCAGCAACAGGTTATAATGGGGGTGGATGTCCAAGACATGGAACACCCCCGTGTGTGTGATTCCTCCCGTTTCCATCGGGAGTTCGATCGATCCTAATGGTCTAGACGCATTCCCATCGTATCCAGTGATAATGATGGGTTTTGGGCTTATAGAAGTCAAGGTGACTCCGATTTGGTACGCCACATGAAGTGGAAGGATGTTGAGCCCTCCTCCCCCATCGACTAGGCACCTTTCCAGAGAGTGGTTATTCAGAACCACCTCGATATGCAGGGCCTGGTAGTGGGACTCGTTGGGTCTATCTACATCATCTTCCGAGAAAGTGATGGGCGATTTTGCTTCTATTAATGCCACTTGG
Organism: Brasenia schreberi; assembly: GCA_036023115.1. Lineage (NCBI taxonomy): Eukaryota > Viridiplantae > Streptophyta > Magnoliopsida > Nymphaeales > Cabombaceae > Brasenia > Brasenia schreberi. The sequence continues at coordinate 12,869,869 of JAYKKT010000078.1, read as the reverse complement.
TCAGACAGGGATTCCGGACTTATGTTCGAACTAACCTTGGCTCTTTCTAGAATTTTCTCTAGCACGAGTCTATGCCTAGGCGAAGTTTGTATAAGCTCTAGGATGGATATGTGGATAGGAATCTTTGAAAGATGGTTTTCGAAATCATAAGGGTTTAGGACGACTTTCTCATTGTCTGCTTTTGGCAGAACTCTAGGAATACATGCTTTTGAGGGGCCAGGCACACTAACCACCTTTTTAGCACTTTGTAGATACGGGGGTTGATAGATCCTCCCGGATCTAGTCACTTCCCCCACGACCAACCTAGGGTTCGCACTTAAACTGGCTCTAATTACGAGTTGAGAAGCACCTTGAAGTTTTAAAACTGGTTTAGCCAGGGATTCAGCTCTTGGTGGTCCCCGAATGACGACCTGGGCGGGCTTCTTATAAAGTACAAGAGTGGACGCACAAGTGGGTCGACCAGACTCGTATGAATTCGCTAGTTCTTTTGAAAAGGTGAGGGTACATACCTCCTTTCCTTTCCCACTGCTACTGGCGTGCTTGGGAAAGGGTTCTTTGAAGATAGCTTGAGTTGTCTCAGGTTCCGCAGTGACCTAGAGCCGGCCCTCCGCTATCAAGTTCTCGATTTTGTTTAAAAGGGAGAAACGACACTTTGTATCATGGCCTTTGAGCCGATGATATTTGCAAAAACGATTTAAATATCCCCCTTTTAAAGTGACTCCCTCGGGGATTTCGGGAAGTTCAATCATGCCTTGGGCCAGTAGGAGGTCTAGGACCTCCGACACAGGTTGCCCCAGCGACGTGTACTCCTGTTTTTCAATCGGTTTTTGAAAATTTCTCTCCCTTTTGTTTTTTAATTTTTCAAAATTTTTGGAAGTGCCCGCCAAACTTGGATCCACCCGGACATTGGCGATTTTATGGGGCTTTGCCCCTTTATCCATCGTGGGTAGCCCATAAGTGATGGGCTTCTCCAAGCGGGTTTTGGAAACGGCACTTCCTTTCCATAAGTGATCGTATATCCCCTTTTTCAAGTTTGTTTCGAAAAAGGATGCTTTTTTGATCAACTTATGGAAAGTTGAGATCTCATGGAGCGAGAGAAGGGTCTTTAACTCGCTTTTAAAATTATCCAAGATGAGCATGACTGCGCATCCTTCGGATATGGGCTCTCGCACTTGGCCCAAAAGGGACCTCCATCTTATAATGAAGGCATGTACGTCTTCGTTCATGCCTTGCTTTGTATCCCTTAAAGTGTTTAAAGTCGGCGTGACTTCTACGTTATGTGCAAATCTTTGCATGAAGCAGTTCGCTAACTCTTCAAAAGTAGTGAACTGGCTTAAATCGTAGGAAGCCAGCCATTTGGCAGCTATGCCTTTAAGGGATAAAGGGAATCAATACACCCATTTCATCGAGTCCTTTTTCTTCTTATAGGCTCGACGTGAGAAAAGTTGCAAGTGAGACCTATGGTCTCCCATGCCATCGTACCGATAGAAGTTCGGTATTTCATCGTCTTTGTCTATTTCGTAATCCATGGGAAGGAAATCAGACAGGGCGTAACTCCTTTTCTCTTTATTTTGCCCTTTCAGTAGTTGCTGTAGGGCTTTACGGTCCTTTTGTGTGAAGGACTCGTGGTATTGGTTGCCTTCCATTACGGAGGCCTCTTTGTGCTTATGAGGTTTTTCAGTTTTTTTCTTGGCCCTTTGTTCACCATTCGATGAACATGAATCGCCTACTTCAGCCTCTTGGCTGCGAGCATCGATTTTGGCCTCGAATTCCCTTCTCAAGTCCTCTATCTCGTCTTGTTTGATTTTATTTTTTAAAATCCTCCTAGAGTGAGAACTTGATGCACATGAGCCTTGGCTCGACACTTCACTTGGGTTGGATTTTGACATGCTTTCAAGCTTTTCAAAATTCCTAAGTACAAGTAAAGAAAGAAAAAAGTTAAAACAACACCTTTTGAAAATATTTTCGCAAGGTTCCTAGAGTGACTCGATTTTAAAAGACTCACGTCCCACCGGGCGTGCCAAATAACTGTAGACGCAGAAAATTCCCGCTCCTAGTTCTTAGGCCTGAAGCGAACCTTTTCGTGTGCTTAAGTCCTAATTAAGCAAAAAGGGCGTGCCAGCTAGCTTACTTAAACTAGCGAAGATATATTTTAAACCTGACTCCTAACGTGGCGACTGGGAGCAAGCAAGCTCTTGTCGTCGCAGACCTTCCTGCACCGATGCGCAAGGGTCAGTCTGTACGCTTTAAAATCGAGTTTTTGAGTATAAGAACCTACGAAAGCGGTTTGAGGTGTTTGATTCGGGTTGTTTTGTATGACTTTCATATTTTATTTCACGTGGATTTGCATGTGCCTAAGTCTTTCTTTTTATCCCTTTTTGGGCCAACTAGGTGTGTGTTATGAACACTCTGCCTAAGTGGGGCGACTTTTGAGCGGGAGTATGGGGTTTGCTTTTGATGCAATATGCGTCCTAACTCGTGGTATGGCGTATATGCAATGTAAACTCACGCAACTCTAAAGGGAAAACCCGAATTTAAAAGACAATGCCGAAGGGAAATGACTTGTAAATGTAAATTGCCGAAGGGAAATTGCAAAAGGGAAATATGGCTATATCTTAAGAGCGGAAAGACTCAATAGTGCAAGTGTGTGTAAGTGTATATATGTACAGACTACGCACACTGCTGAACCTTAAAACCCAAATCTTAAAGACATAGCCGAAAGGGAAATACGTATATAATATATATGGGCCCTTACTTGGGTCTTGCAAATAAGAGTGAAGGCTCAATGTGGGTGCGTGTGAAAATGTAAAGACAACACACACGACTTTAAATGAAACCCAAATATAAATTGCAATATGGCCTTAACTAAGGTCTTGGGAATAAGAGCGAAAGCTCAATGTGTGTGAGTGCGAGAATGGAAGTACTACACACACGACATGAAATTAAACCCAAATATAAATTGCAATATGGCCTTAACTAAGGTCTTGGGAGTAAGAGCGAAAGCTCAATGTGTGTTAGTGTATAATTGAAATACTACACACACGACATGAAATTAAACCCAAGGAAAGTATAACACAGCCCTTACTTGGGTCTTGCAAATAAGAGCGAAAGCGTGAGTGCGAGAATTTAAAGACGACACACACAACTTAAGCAAAACCCCACGCAACTTAAAGTATATAAATAAACTTATATCTTAAGGGCTGATTAGGCCCGTGTGTGTTCAAAATCGTGCACAACTAAGAGCGAGGTAGGCTCAAGTGCACGTGTGTGTGGGTGTGCCAAGCCACGTTATTACAAGCGGGGGGAGACAATGCTCCGTTATTACAACCCCGTATCAAATTTAATTTAACTTAAGCAAGTCTGCAAATGAGGACCGAGTTAGACACTTACTTATAGTTGGTCCGGAGGTGACTTGCTTGAGCTTGGGCTTGGGCGTCGCCTTGGGCTGCAAGAGGGAGCTCCTCGGAATGGCACGGCAAAGGGGTGTGCTGGTCGGGTGACAAGGGAGCGCGGGTGTGGCGCCTTGGAGCTTGCCGGCTGCTAGGGGGGTGCTGTCGTGGTGTCTCAGGCTGAAGTGATTAAGGAAGGTCACTAAGGTATAGGGTTGGTGCTAGGGAAGGTGGCGCTAAGGGGTGATTAAAGGGAAGATGTCTAAGGAAGAGGGTGTGGCTGGCCGGGTGACTTGGGTGCAGTCGGCTAGGGCTGGCCGACTAGGGGGGTGCTTTAAGTGGTGGCCGGCTAGGGTAGCTAGGGGATGTCACGAATAGGGAGGTAGAGAGCTATGGAAGGTGGAGGTATAGGTTGGTTGAAAGTGAAAGGGGCAGGTCCTAGGGAGCAAGGTAGGGTGGCCGGGGTGTCACTAGGAAAAAAGTAGATAATCGGGTGGTGAAAGGGGTTATGTCTGGCCGAATGGGGAAGGGTGGCGGGAAGGCGGTGATGGAGCTTTGTGGTGGTGGTATGGGTGGCTAAGAGTAGAGGGGGAGAGAAGATGGGGTGGAATTGGGTTGAGATACTAACCGGATGGGTGAAGGAGGTCGGTGTGTGGAAGAAGGGCAGCCAGGTGGAAGGAAGGGAGCTGGCCGGGCGACTGTGGTGGCGACGTGGAAGGGAGCAGGCCGGGAGGTGGTGGTGGTGCAGGTGGAGGAAGAGAGCAAGGTGAGAGAGGGCTCGATTGGCCCAAGTGCTGGCTGGGAGAAGTTGAAAAACCCGCCCACTGGGGGGGGGGGGGCTTTATAGTTTTTCAAAGGGTCGGTTGGGGGTGGTTTTGAGAGGGTGGTAAGGTGGTGGTGGTGTGGTGATAAGGTGGGCTGGTTTTGAGGGGGGGGCAGATATTTTGTTTTAAGTGGTTTTAGGGATATGGTGTGCTAGGTTTTAGGTGGGGTGGTTTAGTGATTTAGGGCCTAGCTAGGTGGGTTGGTTTTGGGGTGAGCTTTAGTGAGGTGGGTTAGGTGATTAGGCTAGGATTAGGTTAGGATTAAGGAAATTAGGCTAGGTTTAGGGAAGGATTAGGGAGGGGGGTTAGGTGATTAGGCTAGGATTAGGCCGAGATTAGGGTAAAGGGCTAGGATTAAGGGTTTTGGCTTGGGATTGGGTTAGGAAGCTCCCTTTGCATAACCCATAGACTTCATTGCATCATGTTGGTGCAGCCCTAGGTTAGGTTTTGGCCAATACAAGCTTAAACCCACACTAATTAAGCTAACCCACATGATTAACCCCAAACTTGACACACAAGTCAAGCTTAATACAATTCCCCTCATGCTTATCCTCCCCATTCTCTCTCATGCCCATAATCCCACGTGAATTTCAAGTGGGCCCCACCTCCATTTATGAGAAGGTGATGTGGGCCATGGATGTGGATATTGGATTGGATTTTTGAATCCAAATCCAAATCCAAATCCACACATAGGTTTGGATTGGGATCTAGATATATATATGGTCCAGATCTAATTCAAACTGAATTCTGACTCCTTCAGGGTATGTTTGAAACGAACGGTTTGTGCGGGGTCTAACAGCATCAGTACTCCGTCTGCATTGGGTCTTCGCCAACATGGTCGTCCGCTTCTGTTTTCACCTTCCGGAGATGATTTCATACGATTTATTGATAACAGGGACTTGGACGTTCAAGATCCTGGGGGTGGATATAACACGAGAGTTGTTGTGTCGGGCTCGACATGTGCTCCGGTTCCGGGCTCTCTTTAGCTTTTCTTGGGCTTGCTTGTGTCAGGCCAAGCCGCTTCGTGGGGTTTCAAAACGTATTTTAAAAGGTTTTAAAACATATTATACATATTTTAAAGCATATACAGTTTTAAACATATGTACAGGGTTGCCTGGAAGGCTCCAGGGTTTCTAGACTCAAAATAGCCCTTTGGGGCTGCTCTTATAAAAAAACCAGGTTCATTTGAGAAGTTCGTGGGATTTTGGGGTGTTCACACCTTGTGCAGAGTCAGTTCATGTAGAAAACCTCATGAAATTTTTTTCAAAGAAACTGTTTTAAACCTTGTTTGTTTCATTTCATATCTAGGATTTGTTTTGAAAAGCATTGAAGCATGTCGAGTCCAGGCTCCCAAGAGGTATCTAGCCACGGCTCATGCGTATCAAGTTCTCAATCTAGGAAGTTTTCAAAAAAATAAGAGATTGAAGACTTGAGAAGGTATTTCGAGGCCAAGATCGCTGCTCTTAGCCAAGAGGGTGAAGCAGGCGATTCATGTTCGTCAAATGGCGAACCAAAGGCCAAGAAAAAATTTGAAAAACCTCACAAACACAATGTCTTAATTTCCCATTACTTTGCGGATGTTTTTGTAAGAAAAACTCAATGATATTTCAAAACTCTACTTTTTACACTATAAGGTTTACCATCTCCATCAAATTTTAAAGCAATGTGAAACCTATAGTAGGTGTCAAGGAAGCAAAATAGATGATACCATCCTGGTTTGAAAGTTGTATATCGAAGTACATGAAAACTGTAGTTATATCTAAAAGAACCTGCCTGTAATGTTTTATTGGCACACCGTATAAAGGTGTGTCATAGTGTATACACTGGTTATGCCACACAGGGCACCAAAAAATTTAAGAGACATGATGAGCACTTGAGGACATGAAAAAGGAGGGAGGGAGGTTTAGGATCCCGATGTAGGTTCTCATAAGTGTCATTTAAATTGCATTGTCATTTTTAACGACAACAAAAGGTATACTATAGGAATGGGATTTGAACCGTGATCACAAGGCCAACACCATTTCAGAAGCAAATACTAACATGCTTGTGTCCCACAACTTTTATTCATTAATTTCCTAACAATTCAACACTTAATCATCATTATGAAGATATTACTGACTTCGCGTTATTGCCTCATTAGCTTTACACATTATATAATCGAGCGAGTTGAGCTTGAGGAGAAACAGGAAACTACGTGAAAAAAAAAGTGAAGAAGCATCAACAAGCAGGTGCAGTTCTCTATATTGCAGCGAACTCCACCAAAAATTTGAAAAATCAAAAATGTATTATATCGCACGGTTAAATGAATAAGATATGACAAGGAGCCCACAATATGACCGTCGGCTATCCGCCTCACTGCAAGGTTTCTTTTGTTTTTTCCTAATCCTTGCTTTTTGATAAGCCCACACGACAAAGGGCCCACTGTCGAGAGCAACAACATCAAACACCAAGTCAATCAGCCACGACCCAAGGAGGAATTCGTGAGCTTATACCTCTTACTCCCCTCTATGCTTAGGATATAATTATAATTTCATTCATTTTGAATTGTTGTAGATTGTCCTTTTGATTCGGACGAAACACATGCACGTATCTTTTATAAAAGATGGTGAATTATAATGGTTATTTACCACTATGTTCACGATATGGTTATGAGAAAGGAAATATACATCTCATACATGCCAACTCATGATATGTTGGCAGACCCCTTGACTAAAAGAATAAGAGAGGATCTTTTCTCAAAACATGTTATGAACATAGGTTTGAGGTTTGTTTGATTGTTGTGTAGGTAAAAAACCACACAATAGATGGTGATTGCAATAGCAATCATGAAATGACAATACTAGAAAAATCTAGCAAAAGTACGAGAAAAACCAGTATGTTACTACACTTGGCTCGAATGGCTAAGTGGGAAATGTAAGGAAATAAATGGTCATTCTCGGCAATCCTAGCACAGAAACGACTGGACTGGCCATCCAACCATTATTTGTGGAAGGGTTGGGGTAAGGCTATAACGGCCATGATTGGCCGAAACCGCCAAGCGGATAAGGGCTCCAGAAAAAGGAAAGTCATACTGGAGCAGGCGTTGCTCTATAAATACATAGCATCGCAAGAGAATGGAATCACCATATATACAAGTAGAAATTCCTCTCAAGCAAATCCTACTGTGAGGAAATCTTAAAACATAGAAAACACTCGTACATGTTCATCCGTTGCTGCGTACCTAACTGAAGCTTCAAAGAGCTAGGTCGTCAGAGAGTCGACCAGAATCGCCGAGGATGCCGGAGAGTCAACGGAAAAAGCCATCATACTTTTACATAATCATAGAAAGTTGCATTTAGATATCTTATATATTTGAGCAACGCCCTATGATTTTGATTGGTTGAGGTATCACATCTTATGCATCTTTCCATTTTAATCAACATGTATTAATTTTATAGGTAAAATCTCTATCGACTTTTTCATTCATTACCAATTATAAAATGAGAGGCACTTTATATATATATATATATATATAGAGAGAGAGAGAGAGAGAGAGAGAGAGAAGCATCCCTCTCAATCTGAGAAACATTAAAATGGTACCGTAGTTGGTACCGGTGGAAATTTATAAAGTGAATCAGGCTCCACATCAAGCTCCAATGGAATCTTGTGAGATAAAAATAGTGGAAGGTATTAAAAGATTTTGAAAAAAAATCACTTATGTTCAAATGCCACCTATATAAATAAAAAAGGACTATCGTTGCAAAGGAACCCTTAGGTTTTCAGTGCATTGGATTCTCACCAATGTTTGCAACACTCGAGCGAACATCTTTGCTTCAACTTTCCCCCACATGCTCGTGCAGGTGCGTCATAAGTTTGATTCTTTAGCTGTCCATAAAAGCCCACTTTCTGAAGACCTCTCCCTCTCTTGGGCATCTAACATCAGGCAGACACCAACCATATATTCAACCTGTGATCTTCCACCTGAAGTTCAATCAAGTGCATCATGGATTATTTTTCGCGAGATGCAAAGAACACCTAAGTGGTGATAGAACAGTGTGTGCCTCCTGTCCTAGGGGTCCACTCACAAGTTGAAGGTCATCAGTTCAATATTGGAGAGTCGAAAACCAAAAAGTAAGAAAGGAGGGATATCCTTGAAGGAGAGTCCCATCCACCTCCGTAATGACATCTTCCCACCATGAAATTCAAAAGATTTCAGGAAATTGCTAGCGTCTTAGTTTTGCAAACTAAAATGGCATCACTCCCATAAAAGTCTCATATTTGACCAGATGGGCTGTCATGGTTATCTGTATATTGATCTTACAACATCAGTAGGGAAAATAGGCATGACTTGAGCACCATGATAGTCTCCAATGTTCAGGTACAATTCATATTATAAATGGTCTAAGTTCCACGAACAAACAGCTCAAGTACTTGTCCCTTAGATAGATCCGTAAATGAAGGTTATTGGCAAATATAATAAACAAACACCAAGACTACCAGAATTACTTGAATAAAAATGCGAAAAAATGCCCAATAATGTTATTCTCAATGCCCAAAATTAGATCAAAACGGTCAAGCCAAAGTTCCATGCAATTAGAAGAGATCCATTAAATGGCACTTCGTTTTACATCTCCAGACACAAAAGAGCAATGTATAAACCTATTATAAGCAAGGATCTCTTTTACATTTCTAAACACAAAAACTTCATGCAATAACCTATAAGCAAGGATCAGCCTCCAAGTTCAAGCATGCAAACTATTGCTAATACTATTCAGTTTTCTCAATGCAACAATTCCTTCATACTTTGTCAAATCCAAAACCTCAACACCTAATGATATAAGTGCATGCCCTGTAACGCATTTTTTAAAGCCCTCGACACTAGAAGATTCTCTTTTAAGTGAACAGGCAGCTTGAAACCAATTATAACTCTCTCTCAAGTCATCACGGTTCCATCTTCGTGGGTATCGGCCTTGTTAAATTCATATTCCTTTTGTTGTTTGAAACCAATACCTCTCTTTTTATTCCAGCATTCCTGAATTAAATGACCCTTTTCTACTACATTTGTTTCTTGTTCGCACAAGCAATATTTAAATCTTCGTATAATATATTGATATATGATCATCAAAAGGAGTGATGATATAGGTATCTAGAATATCAAGCATGATCTTGATAATAAATTTGAAATAAAGGATCTTGGTCATCTACGATACTTCTTGGGTATTGAAGTAACACGTAATGATACATGTTTTTCTTATCTCAAACTAAGTTTGCTAGGACTAACATATGACAAGATAGTTGAGATACTAGAGGTGATTAATCAAAAGATAAGACTTAAAGATGACAAACAACTTAATGATCTCACTCATATAAATAGATGATTGGATCTCTAACATATCTTACTATCACTCATTATGACATTTCTCATGTTGTTCACATAGTCAATTCAAACATGCACCTCCGGAATGCATATGAGTGTTGTTATGAGAATAGTACGATATGTGACATACCACTGAAAATGGAGTATTCTTATTCTTTTCATCCTTACTCTCTATACTGATATAGATTGGGGTGGTAATATCAATGACAAGCATTCTACAATAGGCTATTGCATCTTTCTTGAAGACTACTATCTTGTGAAAATACAAAAAGTAACAAAAAGTGTCTTTCTCTTTTATCTCATACCTCGTACCTACTCAGGTAAAATTCTTGGGACTTTTGTATCTTGATAAGAGCTTCTAGAAAATACAAAAATTGATGATGTAAAACAAAACCAATTCTGTTTTTGAAGAACTAAACTTATTTGGGCCAAGTGAAATCAACTTCGTTTTTAAAAAGATTGTTTCAAATCAAAATCTTTTTGATAAAACTCTGTATTTCAAAATCACTCCTCCAAAGCATTTAGGCTCACCCTTTAGCACCAGTTCAAGAAGGCATACATCTACAAGAGCCTACTTTCCCATAAATTGTTGGATAATTAGATAAATCTCTTTTTAAGTTTGAGTAAACTTGTTATTATGCTCATGGATGTTTTTTGCAAGCAAAATTTTAAGTTCATATAAGACCGAAAATTTTGTTTATAGGCACATCCATGAGAACAAAAAATATGGCCATTTTAGAGAGTGATTCTATCAGTTTTCAATAACAATGAGGGCTAACGACAATCCTCGATCATCCACCCAACTCCCCTATCCTAGCTAGGGCTAAGATTGGTTGTTGATGGCAACATCTCACCAAAATAAATGACACACCTGGTGGGATTTAAGTTTTACTGAAGTCATTTTGATCCCATTGAGCTCTTTCAAAATAAGTTGATTTTCGAGTCTTGTTCTAAACGTTTTCCAAAACATTGCCATAGTTACAAAACTTCTAAGTAAAAGTTTGAAGCCTCCAAGCATACATCATGTCAAGTTCAGAATGTTCATCCGAGGATGTGTCGAGCAAGGCTTCTTCAAGTTCTAAATACCGGTTTTCAAAAATAACTCAAAAGTCCATCAAGTCAATATCTAAAACCCGGATGATAGGATCACCTCTCTAAAAAGAGAGTTGAGAGAATTGAGGGTTGAAAGAGAGATTGTCACACTAAGCCAAAAGGGTGATACAGTTGAGTCATGTTATTCTCATGAAAAACAACTCCGTGTTCGTATGAAGACAAACCATATCCGGAGAGCCAAACCAACCTCCCAATTTAAGGAAGGGGAACCAAACCTCGAGTCCTTCACCCTCAAATTTAGGAGGGCAATACTACAATTGCTAAAAGGTCAATAAAAAGAAAACATGGTATACTCACTATCAAACTTTTTACCCTCCAATTATCAAACTGATAGTGAGGATAAAATGCCAAGCTTTCAAAGAACTTTATTTATTTTCCTGTCATGGCTGATTGAACATTAATTGTTATGACAAGCAGGTCCAACGCATGCTTCCCACTATAAACTTAGGCCGAGCATATGCAATTTCATGGTGGGTTTGCGAGTGTGTGGATCCTCTGTGTGCTTCATACTAATTTTGCGAGTCAGCTGATCAATTTCCTCATAAATCTAGATGCTGGTTGGCATTCGCTTCTGAATACCTTATTCAAAAAAAGAAAAGAACTATTCCAAGACTGGCTATCACCCTACTTGGACATGGCTGGCCGAAACCAACGGTTCCAAGTACCTGAGAACATAGAACCAAAACCAAACTGGCCCGAACCAGATTCTGGTTAAGGTTTTGAAACTGCTGGTTCCAGCCGATATTTTGCAGTTTATGACTTAAATGGCTTGAAACTGAAAAAATATTCACATATATCCATAAAAATTTTAAGAATTTTAGAATTGGTAAAAGAGCGTAAATAAAATCCGAGAAGATTTAGTGAAATCAGAACAAAATCTATAAAACCAAAAGTTCCTGCAATGGAGATTAGGTCATAATCACATATCTTTATATACATTGAACTATTTTGATTGAAAATGGTCCCATTGGAAATCTAAAATCCATAAATTTCTAACAAGACCAATTTCATAGAAATCGGAGATCTGATTACCAAGATAATGTCGCTTTTCTAAGCCTCTATTTCTCTATTAAAGATTTGTCCCGAAAATCTGAGTGGGTATATTATAGGATTTAATTACTTATATCTATAATATTTAAAATAAAAATAAAAATAGTTTGTGAATCTTCATATAAAACTCTATGTTTTGTAAAAAAAAATAAAACTTTTAGAGATATAAAAACCTTCTAAAATTATTAGGAAATAAGTCTTTGAAAATAGAACCAGTTTTTGTTTTTCAAAATTTGAAATATTTTAAGACTAAGTTCATGATTTTTGTCAAGCTTTTAGAATTGAAATTTGGATTTGAAAATTCATTAGATCTCAAACGATTTTCAAAGCATCTAAGTTGACCCTTGAGCATTAGTTCAAGAAGGCCATATATATATATATATAGAATCAGGGATTTGAATTCATTGACTCCGGTTTCAGTTCCATGTAAGAGGAATCATAACCAAATTGGGTGGTACCCGGTTCCAAATCCAGTTCTGAGTCTGGTTTCACCAATTCCGATTTAAACAGGTTCCTGGTCCAATTCAGTTTTGATTGGAATCACCGGGCCGGTTTGAAAGGGGTCATGTCTAACCCTACCACTAAAGCCGCACATGCTCGGTTTTAACACCGTCAAATTCATTTTGAGAACATTTATAATTTTTCGTTTCTTACACGGTTCAGTATTTGCTCAAGAAAAGGTAAACCTAAATAAATAACCAAATTCCTTCTCTAGAAAATATAGATTTGATTATACAACGCACCGTTAAATGGCTAGACTTAATCATGAGGTAGATGAAAGTTCAGAATATGCCACGCCTTCCCCAGAACGAGGTTTTCCATTTAAGTTGATTATGCAAGGCGTCTTATACGGACTTAATTCTTCATGTCACCTAAAACAAACTATGGGTAGTCAAATATTTAATTATGGCCATTAGGAGATAATATTTAACTATACAATATAACAAGCAGACCACAATACGTTATACAAAAGTCAAAATGGATGTAGAATGAATGTTGCTACCAAAAAAAGGGACCAGGCTCAACCCGCCAAATTTTCCCAAGGATCCCAAGAAGTATCATAAGACATTTTCGGAAATCCAAAAGAAAAACCAGAAATACCAACTTTACATTTATCAACAACAACCATGCCTTTTCCCATACTAGATGGGGTCAGATAAGGAATTCTTTATTTCCATAGAACTCGATCATGTATCATGCTAAGAGTTACCTCAACGTAAGCTAAATCATTCTTTATTATTTCATTTCAATACTGTTGTTGTCTTTCTCTTTTTCTTTAACATCTTCACAATTAGTTTTTGTCTTTCTACATGTCCAAACTATCTCAAATAATTTTTCCTCATTTTATCATCTATTGGTGTAACTCCTAATTTATTTCTAATAACTTCACTATGTTAGTCTTTTTCTTGTGTGACCACTCATCAGTCTCAATCATTGTACCATATTGTATTATATATCATTTTTCTCTATGATATGAGTGTATCATATCATACAGTATCTTAATTTTTATACTTTTTAAAATATTTTAAAAATAAAAAAAAATTAAAAAAAAAAACCAAAAAAAATCAAGAACTATTTTAAGTTATACTAGTTTCCTAATTCGTGGTCACAATGTTGGATGCAATCATAATTGGTAAGTTATTGGAGGAAATTGCTTCTTTAAAACTTTGGAAACTACTTATTTTTATAGTTATTCTTGTCATTCTTGAGAGGTTATTTTTTAAGGTAAGATAGTTGTATTGTGAAACCTACTAATACTAGACGTGGTCATAATTGGTAAGTTATCAATGTTGGACGAAATCATAATTGGTAAGTTATTGAAGTAAATTGTCTTTTCCATTTTTGTTTATAAAAAACAATTTTTTTATAAATACTGGAGATATGACCTATATCATACTATATAGGCCGATGCATAGCCTATTGTGATACAATAAGGTATATCGTATTGTAGCCCCATATCATACGATACGTAACGGTCTCAACATCTTCATTTCTATCATGAACATCTTTTATACATGATAAGTAACGGTCTCAGAATCATAAAGCATAGCAAGTTAATTGTTGCTCTATAATATTTACCTTTTAACTTTAATGTTATTTTCTTGTCACATATAATATTAACCAATCTGCATTAATTCTATTGCAATATCTTCATCAATCTTTTCCATCACTCAAGAAATTGATCTTAGGTATTTAAAATTTTTCTTAAACGGGATACAATGTGTGTCAATCTTAATTTTTATATCATTTAAAGAAACTAAATGATCAAACTTGTATTTAATATATTTTATCTTTGTTCTACTAAGTCAAAAGCTTTTGCTTTCTAATGTTTCTGTCGAAATTATTAAATTTATATTCAGTACATTCTATCTTTGTTCTACTAAGTTGAAACCTTTTACTTTCTAATATTTCTCTCCAATTTCTCATTATTTTTTCTTTAAACTCATCCACAAATAATATACACCAAGAAAACTTATCGTGAATATGTTCTAGTAGTTGTCAATGATCAATACAAAATAAATATGAACCTAAAGCTCATTTTTATTAATCTAATATTAATCTCAAAAAAATCTATTATTCATTTGTGGGTCCTAAAACATGTTTGTCTATTATCATATATATATATTAAGATTCATGTACGTTAATGGGATACTTTTTTTCAAAGAATATATATCTTGACATTCTACCATAAGGGTTTTCTAGATCAATAAATATATATGTGTGCGTACGTGTGTGTGTATATATATATGTGCACATATGTATATATATATATATATATATATATATATGTGTGTGTGTGTGTGTGTGTGTGTGTGGGTGGGTGGGTGGATATACATGTATAAGAAGTATCATAAGACATTTTCGGAAATCCAAAATAAAAAACTAGTAGCTTTAAGTTGGGTCCAAATACCATAATATATATGATGTTATTTATCCAAAAACATATATATATATATATATATGATGTTATTGATCTAAAAAAAACTTAGGATAAGGTGTAAAGATTTTTTTTTTTACTTTAAAAAAGAGAGGTATATCATTGATATACATCTTATAAGAGACATTATGATAATATAGAAACATGTGTTAAGACCCATAAAAAATGATAGATTTATTTGAGATTAATATGGAATTAATCGAGAATGAGCTTTAAGTCTATATATATATATACCGCGACCTGCATCAAGACGACGCATTCCATCACGACTACAGTATTGTTGACGCAACCACGAGCTGGACTGTTGCCTTCAGTAGGGTGTGCAAGCGGTGATTGGATGATTTGTGGATAGGTAAGCGAATGCGAAGGTGGCGCATACATCAGCTGGGGCGCCATGGACGGAAGCGACTTCGACCAATTCGGCCTTTAGTTTCGCTCCCACTTGCCGACGACGATCGACGAAGCGCAGGTTTCGTGCATCATCGGCGGTGGTGATCATTCTGTGGCGAAGAAACTCAGTCACAACGCCAACGAGAGATACCGGCGGAAGAGGATGAACAGTTTGTATTCTGCACTTCAATCTTTGCTGCCGAACCCTGATCAAACGGTACATACCTGTTTCTTCTTTACGCCCTCCGTAATTGTTATTGCAATGCATGCTTTCTTAAACCACGGACCATGTAGAAATCCATGCAATCCAATTCTCTATCTAACCAATAACAACCAAGAAGATAAATTGGCTCAAAAATGGATAACGTATATGAGATACATACAACTTAGAGGGATGCATACCGTTCGTGAAAACTAAAAGTAGATGCAGGTGAGAATTTCATGTACCTCGGGCAACATTTCTTGTAGTTTCAGATATTCCAGCAGCAGCAAATACAATTACTTCTAATGCACCAATAGGATGTTCAAAGAACCGATTGAACCTACTAAACCAATTCAAGCCTGGCCTCTCTTTGAAAGCAATTATTGTTTTGTATGGTTTAGTTCATGGTTTGAATGTTGAAGCCGAACCATTAGAACCAAACCAATAGTTTCAGATGCACCACTGATTTCGTATATCTGGGTTTAGGTTGGATTTTTTCAAATGCATGATGGCAGTAAATTGTGGTTTCAGATGCATCGAAGACTCAATACGAAGTATCTCATGTACCTGGGGCAATATTCCCTGTAGTTTCAGATGAACCGGTAGTAGTGAATCATGGTTTCCCACATAAACCATGATGAAGCATTTCATGCGCCTGGGGCCATGTTTTATTTAGTTTCAGATGCACCATGCGCAGTCAGTAGGATTGTCAGATGCAGAAATAGATTTCAGTATGAGGTTTTCATATAGCTGGGGCAATATTCCAGCATAGTACCATACATACTGAAAACTTTCAGTCCGTCTTGCTCAAGAAAGAGAATTCTTCTTCGTTTCTCCTTCACTAATCACCATTATCAAGGTACTTAATTTGATGCAGCACGCATAAATTGTCATATTATTCATGTGCCTGGTTATAATGTTTGGCATAATAAATGGATAGCTATATCGAAACCAGAGGTTAAGTCCTGATTGGTAGGAAGACGCCCAAATTCAGGTTAAGTCTCACAAGTCTTTGCTCATTCCCATTTTGTTCACAACAGGTGCCTACAGAGTCCCGTCCGATCAAATTCAGGTTATCTTTTCTTTTCTTTTAATTAATTCTTGCTGCCTCTGTATGCAATGCATATGACAACATAACATGCATCATTTCATTGAATCCCTCCTTCCTTTCCAGCAATTGACTTCAGAAATTAAGAAATGCAGAGAATGAAGCTACAATTAATATTAATGGAAGTCCTTTGTCAACCATTGACTTTCATAACTTATAAAAGAAACAAACGAGTGGTATCCCAGATATTTTGCATTTGAAGAATTTTCCCATCCTGTGTGGGCCCTGAATTGAAAGAAAGGAGAAGGGATATAATATATGTATATGTATGTATATATATATATATATGAATGTATATACATTTGTGTCTGTGTGTGTAAATTAGCTTAGTCAATCTTGGCTCTGACTGAGATTATCAAAGCTCAATGCCTACTAATAAGGCCATTATCTTAGTAACACAATTTCTCATATTAATCCAATCATGTGCCAGAAAAAGCTAAATGTCCCTGCAACAGTTTCTCGCTCATTGAGATACATACCAGAGCTGCAGAAACAAGTAGAAAGCCTCATCCAGAAGAGAAAAGAGATCTTGGAGAGAATATCAAGGAAAGAAAATAAAAAAATTCAGCAACAAAAATATCAGTGACCCTTTACCACGGTCCCCTACAATATTAGCGACACCAATCCATGATAATGAATTGCTGGTTCAGGTTTCTACCACCAGACAGGGGTATTTCCTCTAATTCCACTCTGTAGTTTACCTGGCTCGTCTTCAACACATCATTTCAAATTTTCGAGTCAAGGAACTGCGGATAAACTGATTTCTGCTCTGTCGTACACATGATACTGTTCCTCTTTTGCCTAAGGCCCTTTTCCAGAAATACTCTTCCTTGAGCCTAGTATCATGTTCGATGCACATTGTCTCCGATCACTAAACGCTATCAAACAAGTTAATCGATTCCTAGTGTCTGGAAATTTGAATCCTGGACTCTAACAAGATTGAGCTTGTCAAAGCTAAGGCAAGGTCAATTCCATCAGATGTCTAATCCTGGAAAGCTAATCTAGGATCCCTGAACTGGGTTCAAACAGATCGGGTCCCAGGAAACCATACAGTTAAGCCACGTAAGATCCCAAGCAATGAAGTTACTTTCACGTCGAATAATTTGTTCACTAGAAAAATAGTTTTCTACAGTTTAACCCTTTTCCCAGTTTAAGTAAGCCAGAACAAGAAACTAAACCTCTAAGTGATTTTCTTTGCCACTTGCGTAAAGTCCCTTCATGTTGTGGTACTTGTAGAACTCTCAGAATTGAGAATTATGGCACTCTCAGAATTGGGTTGCAGAGTTCCATAAAACCAGGAATTCCACGTTTGTTTCACCATTAGTATTGGCTTTGCTTCATCCTGTAAACAGTTTTCCCGTGTCACCTATCAAGGATCAGGTTCCTTGAGGTCCTTCCCTGAGGTGCAATGCCTTTTTCCATATAAAATGAAAACTCAGGCACCATGGAACCTGTACTTTTTCCCAGTACTAGAGTTCTCCATCCGCATAGTTCCATGATGCAAACGGTCCTTATAGCTAATGTGTTAGTCCACTTCTAGAAAATGAAAGCGCTTTCATTGCTGATGTTGCAGATGGAGGACAAGGGTACAACAGTCAATAGTGAAGCAATTCGACAGAAGCTAATCCTTCTCTCTGGGACAAGAGGCTGACATAACCAAGACAGAAACAATTGGCACTTTCATTATTCACATGATCTGGACTTTGTACTTGACTGCATCATATGGATCTAATTTTTCTACATGCTGGGAAGTGATGTAGAGTCTATAGGCCTTCAAGTGAATGTCTAGCATTGTAGTGTGTTGTTATACTAAGCAACAAGCTATTAAGTGTACTAAATTTTTCTAAGTGTCCATGCATGAGGCCTCAAAAAGTTTATTTTAATGTAAAAATTCCAAAAGCTGCTGTCCAAGAATTTAGAGAAACTTCATATTTCACATGAACTTGATGAATTTTGGTAGATCATCTCCATGTGTTGAGGAATTGGGGAAATTGTACATGATACTACATTCAGATCCATATCTTATTAAGGTTACAGAGGAGTGCCAGCATTAAGGGTGAGAAAGGTTCTAGTCATGTGATTGGTTCACCAACCACAAGAGCATTTTCCATGGCCTTAGGTGTTCCAGAAGATGTAATTGTTTAAGTGGGTTGCATATCAATCTGCATCGATGTAGATAGTTCCATGGTGGAGAGAGAACTAAAGTAGGTCAGACTATGGCCCTCACGTCAGACTGGAATGACAAACTCATACTACAACTATGAGGTATTCATGATACCACTAAGCATATATACAAGCAAGGGCAAGAACCGGATGCAAATACACATCTTTAGACTTTCAAAAACCCAAGAAAAAGAAATAAAAACAGAAGGTGCTATGAGGATACAACTTTTAGAAGGAGTCGGATATACTTAACCTGATCACAGGAAAATAGCTACACTGTCGTCCAAACCCTACAAGAAGGCATCCATCATATGATGAGAAGGTGAAGAAGGTTCATTCTTTACAGAGCTACAGCATACATAAGGCATTTTTGGGCTAAGTGACGTGGTATACTCTAATCTCTATTGCCTTTTCCAAATAGCTAAAATTGTCGAAACTATAAGAATGAAAGTTGAAATAAACCTTACAGATCACAATGAGTTCTTATCACTACGAATTTGTTGACAATCATTACATGTGGACAAACAATTCTGCAAATCCAGAGCATACAGAAAATATGGTCACATAAGGACACCAATATTACAACTGTACATCATAAGCTTATTCTGAGTTAAGAGGGAAGCCATAACTTATTTAACTCCTAAAGGGAAACAGATGACCTAACGAATTTACATGAAAATCTTAAAAGCTCCCAAGTTCTTTGGCTGCAATACTTCAGCATTTTCTAAGTTTTAAAGCAGACCACATTAGGTAACTCAGAAAAATGCCAAATTTAGTATGATATTTGATTTGGGCTTGGAGGATCAAGGATAGAATAAGGTTCATGCTAATAAAGGCATTACGAAAACAATGCTCAAGAAATGACCATGAGAAGATCTACGCCACAGAGAATATGAAGTTCCAGAAAATATTTGATGAGCATATGAGACTAGTCAACGTGAAGAGAGAACAATGAAAACATTAGGCTAAAATTCAAGAGAACGTACAACAGAAAAAGGAGACCATTAAATTTCTCAAAAGATGGATAAACACAAACGTTAATAATTTATAGGAACCACTGAATGAGAAATAGTCATGGAGAACTTTGTGTGACAGCAAAAAACGATTTGAAGGCTGAACGATTTCCTTTTGATTCATCATAACCAGCAGTTCCTAGTTTTGGAAGGATTACATTCAGACTTTAGATGGACAATTATAAAAGCATTGACGCGTAATAAACTAATATCCTCTTCAGGGTGTCACGTGAGAATCTGAGATAGCCTGCCTGGCTATAACACGAGGCTAAGTCCTAACGAATGGGTGTCAGATTCTCCAATAGTTTAATATCGTTACTTGCTTGTAGTCAATTCAAGTAGTAAAGAGACTTGTAAAAGTACCACAACCTGAAATAGCTAGCCTAGATTTGGATTCTCAAGTATTAATCACAAAATTATGTTCATTTTCCTCCAAGTGAAAGTCAATGCTTCACTTAACTATGTTACATGAACAAAAAGAAACTGCTAGTACCACCACGGAGATTCGAATTCCAAGCCTGAGGATTAGAGAGAAAATTGACACCAAAAAGATTAGAATGCTATGAAAGACAATAACTGAACAGTGGTTCTTTTATTAACTAAGAACGCCTAAGGTATTGCAGCCCAAGAGATTCTACCTTTGCTGATTTTCTAGCAATTAGTGATGAATTAATCACCCAATTAAACAAAAAATAATCAAGACATAAAGCAGAATGCTCAGGGAATAAAAAATGGGAATCGGCGCCTATATGGCTGCCGCCCTCTGCACCTTTTTCTTTTCTTCTTTTTCAGTTATCAAACCTAATTACAATTAGGGCTTTATACAGATTTATAACTTAAAAGACTGAAATGCCCTTACCTAGACTCACTAATTACTAACTAAGTACATTATCCAAATTGGATCTATATCTAATCCAATTTGGTTCCACACGACTAAACTGACTGATCTACTAATTAAACTAACTGACTCACTAGTCTAAGGATTATGACCATCATACACAAACGACAAATACACATATTGATTCATTCCTTTTAACACGCTCCCTCAAGTTGGGTCTTGAAGACTTGAAATACCCAACTTGCAGAGAGTCTTCTTTAAGTTGCATGTAAACACAGGCTTGGTAAGAATATCTGCTAGCTGAGATTCTGATCGAACATGTATGATGTTGAAAATTCTTTGTGCAACTTTTTCTCTAATAAAGTGACAATCAATTTCTATATGCTTGGTTCTCTCATGAAAAACTGGATTTGATGCTATATGCAGTGTTGCCTTACTATCTGTAAGAAAGTTTACTGGAACCATATTTTTCAAACCAATTTCTTTCAATAGTGATAAAATCCAAATTCCTTCACACATGCCAAGAGCAATTGCCCGATACTCTACTTCTGCACTGGATCGAGCTACTACAGATTGTTTCTTGCTCTGCCACGATACCACATTTCCTCCTAGATATACAATATATCTTGAGGTAGACTTCCTATCACTCTTAGAACCAGCCCAATCAGCATCAGAATAGATTTCTAATTCTATAGACGAATGAGGAGTATATCATAGACCATAAGAAATGGTTGATTTAAAGTATCTGATAATATGAAAGACCATACTGATATGATACTTAGAAGGAAAATGCATCCACCGGCTAACGTAACTAACTGCAAAGCTGATATCTGGTCGAGTAATTGTGAGATAAATAAGTTTGTCTACCAATCTCTCATATCTTCCAGTGTCTTCATATGGTTCTGATTTGGCTTCTTTGTCTTCTTTGGCAATCTCAACAGGAGTAGAGCATATTCAGCAATCTTCCAATTTGGTTTCCTTCAATAGATCCAGGACATACTTCCTTTGACTTAGAAATAATCTGTTTGCACTCTGTATAACTTCAATTCTCAAAAAATAGTGGAGTTTACCCAAATCTTTTAAGTCAAAGAGAGCATGCAATTCCTTCTTCAACTTAACAATACCTTCATCATCATCTCCATTAATAATAATATCATCTACATACACGAGTAGTATAATAGTTTTTTCCTTTTTATGAATAAATAAGGTATGGTCACTAATACACTCTTTGAATCCTAAACTCACAATACCATCACTGAATTTCTGAAACCACGCTCTAGGTGATTGTTTTAGTTCATAGATAGACTTCCTTAATTTGCACACTGCATTGCCATTCTGCTCTTGATAATACCTAGGAGGTAAATCCATATAAATTTCTTCTGTGAGGTCATCTTGAAGAAAAGTATTTTTCACATCGAATCCGGTGTAATTCCCACCCAAAGTGAAAGTGGCATTTTATAGGGAGTAAGATCCCCACGATTCATCTGAAGCTAATGACGCAAATGTCTCTTCACACTAATTCCATAAGTCCGAGTGTATCTCTACACCAATCCCATGCTTTATACCCCATTTCCAGTGCATCCATCGACCGATATTTCAAAGTATATATCCATCGCATAATTCTAACTAGCCTTTTGTCACCTCGGGCCTTTCATCACCCCCCCCATGTTCCATTCTCTTTCCAATGCACTCATCTCCTCATTCATGACTTCTGAATCCAATGCTCTTATCCTTCAATACCGCTTCCATGATCACTGATGTCAGATTTTAATAGAATCCATGGTCTGAAACGAACTCAAGGTTTCAGATTGAAAGCGATGTGTTTTAGGAAGAGACAAAATCGAGAACAAAAGGCCTACTTGGATTTGGGACAATACCTTTTCCTTTCCTTAATGCAATACGGTAAGTCATCTAGACAAAGTTCACAATTATTCAAAGACATGTTACAATGTGTTCAGAATAGTATTATCTCAAGAAGTTCAGGTCTGTATCAGGGAAGTTCGATAGATAGGAACTTGTACTTATTATTTAGTGGGCCATTCTGCTGACGTTCCAGCGCCATTAGCCGGGCTGGGCCGCGCTTCAAGCAGAATGCTGTGTTAAGATGCACCGTCAGGTAGAGTCAGATGGTGTAAAGGAAGGCCAGCGGCCTGTGCAAGAAGACCCAAATTTCCCGCTTCGAGTGTTCTCCTGGCCGAGTGACTTAGTAAAAGAAGGATTCCTGCTTCATGAAAAGGGAAGTCATCCATGGAGACAAAAAATGATGACTTAGTGTGTGTGTGTGTGTAATAGATGAAAATTTCTTTTGAGCAGGAAAGTATAACCTGTAAAACACATTTGACAAAGATGGTGATCAAGTTTGTTATGATGTTGGCGATGTACATGAACAAAGCCACATACAATCCAAAGACATGAGACCGTAAACTCAGATAATTGTGTGAAATGTATGGAAAAAAGCGAGAAAGTCATTAGAATCGACATGACTTACATTACCCAAAGACACGTAGATGGTAACCGATCAGATTAACATATGTAGCGCTTAGCACAGCTTTCGCCTCCAAGATGAAGTTAGAAACAGACATTTGAAACAGTAAGTGCTCTAGTGATTTCGGCAAGTAAATGACGATTTTTCCTTTCACAATACCATTTTACCGATAGTATCAACACATGTAAGTTCACATGCATTAATGCCATGCTCTTTAATAAATGTAGAGAAATTTTGTACTGACATACTTTTTACCATTAATGAACGCAAACCAAACGCTTACTTGATTTTTCCAAATTCGGGGCTTTGAATCATAAACAGGTAAAAGCGGACAAACAATTGAAACACTTAATTCTATCTTTCATTAGGAAAAGTCAAGTTACCCGAGCACAATCATCAATGAAAGAAATGAAGTATTTATGACCATGTAGAGAAGTAATAGAGCAGGGGCCCCATATATCAGAATGAACAAGCTCAAAAGGCATAAAGGATTTTTCTTCATTCAAAGGAAATGAAATACGGTGGTGTTTTACCTTCTGACAAGTTTCACAATTCAACTGCAAATTATTACAAGTAAGAAATTCAGGTAAAAGAAGTCTAATTTTTGAAAGAGGTAGATGTCCTAATCTCTAGTGCCATAAAGATAGATCTTCTTTCTGCTTTTCTGTAACTATCACTGTCTGGAATGTTGTAGTTCTTGCCTCCTCATAGACATAGAGCCCTCTTGTCATGCTACCCTAACCAAAGATCCTCCCCGTCCTCAGATCCTGAAAGAAACACCCAAATGAATCAAAGGTCACTTTACATTTAAAGTCTTGGGTAATAACAAATACTGATAATAAATTAACAGAAATGTTAGGAACATGTAAAACATTCTTCAATATTCCAAGAGGTGTAGTAATGCTTCCTTTTCCAATAATGGATGTATACGATCCATTGGCCAGTCTAATGTTAATTTTACTTGAAGTCAACTGATAGTTATCAAAGAACTCTCGTTTACCCACCATATGATCAGTAGCTCCAGAGCCTATGACCCAGATTCTGAGATGTGAAGTGTTTACATTACCATGAGCCATAAATGAGAAGGGGTACACCATAATTGCTTGAGGTGTGGAAGTAGAAGTAGACGTGGAGGTGGAAGCAGAATCATCCAGTCGAGCCTTTAACATCTCAATCTCTTTTTTCATATTTGTCAGTAAATTTACACTGCTCTCTATAGTTTGTTTTCTATTCTGATCACTGCTAAAGTAAGCTTTGTTGGGCCTGTATTGATAATACGAGGGTTTACCTACAAGTTCTCAGATGATTCCTTCGTGTGTCTTGATTTCCCACAATGCGTGCAAGTTAGTTTATTTGTTTCTTCTGAGATTATTGATATCCTGCCTCTACTACATCCATAGCCTTCTCTACCACGAGGATATGAGGAGGTAGAGGAATTCCTTCCCACAAATGCAGTTGTTTCTGAACTGAGCTTCATTTCCTTTTCCAAACGTTTTCTGTCATCTTCTCTAAGTAAAAGGGAATACACTGTACTAAGAGATGGAAGTTCTTTTCTGCTAGGTATATTATTCTTAACGGCCTCATATTCAAGAGAAGCACCCCACAAAAGGTCAAAGACTTTCCTTTCTTCAAACTCATCATTTCTTTAAGAGTACATAGTTGACATTTTATTTTGGAATAAAGCTGCAGTTCTTCCCATAAGCCTCGAAGTTCAGCATAATACTCACTAACTGATCATCCACCCTGTCTACATTTTCTAATTTTCTCGATGAGATCATATTTCTTGGCTATATTCTTCTTCTGAGCATATGCATCCTGAGCAGCCAACCAAATATCTTTGGCAGTTTCCAAAAATATGAATATACTTCCAATTGAAGGTATCATTGGTTGCAGGAGCCAAGCACTAACAAGTGCATTTTCCCTATGCCATTTTGCATAAAGCTGATCTGTTGGTGGTGGTTGAGGAATGTCTCCCGTAAGGTAGTCTCAACGCTCCCTGGCTATTACAGCAAGTTCAATGGATCTGGCCCATTGTAAATAATTATTTCCATCCAACTTGGTATTGGTAATTTGAAAGACTTTCCCTTTATCTCCAGCGTTATTGTCACTTTCTTCTGTCATCTTGTTTCTATCCATCAATATTATAGGTTGCTAATGATTATTTCCCCCTTTTTTTTCTTTTGATGATGTGTAGGTGACCCACGACCAGAGTCTTGGGGACTAATTCCTTGTTTTTCTGTTATAGGTTACATGTGATAGACAATTGATCCGCAATCAGCCATTGTTGTAGTTTAATGTTGATGTAGACCAAGAAGAAAGATCATTCCAAGTGGTATTTTTCCTCAAACGAATTCATAAGAGAAAGCAAAAACTGAATGTTCGATATGAAACTGAATGTTCAATATGACCTGCGTATTTATTCTTTGATGACTATATGCCTTCTACACAACTGAATATTCAATATGGCTTACGTATTTCTGTTTTAATGACTATATGCCTTCTGCGCACTTCAGAATCAATAGCGATGGGATATTTACCTTGGAGGTATTGGAAACATATCACATTAAAGATTGTGCAGTCGACTCGCACAGGATGAATCTGACTTTCTTGCTTTGCTTCAATCTTCTTCACTTCTTCACAATTTTTTTTTGTGTTGCAGGTCACCACATCCTCTTTTTGACTATGATCAACTTTTCCACCAGATAATGTGGAGAACATGCAGTAATTTACGACAAAAAAAGCTTTGATACCATGATGAATTAATCACCCAATTAAACAAAAAATAATCAAGACATAAAGCACAATGCTCAGGGAATAAAAAATGGGAATCGGCGCCTATATGGTTGCCGCCCTCTGCACCTTTTTCTTTTCTTCTTTTTCAGTTATCAAACCTAATTACAATTAGGGATTTATACAGATTTATAACTTAAAAGACTAAAATGCCCTTACCTAGACTCACTAATTACTAATTAAGTACAGTATCCAAATTGGATTTATATCTGATCCAATTTGGTTCCACACGACTAAACTGACTGATCTACTAATTAAACTAACTAACTCACTAGTCTAAGGATTATGACCATCATACACAAACAACAAATACACATATTGATTCATTCCTTTTAACAGTTAGCACGTCCATCATAAACTTCTCCCACCCTTGCATGGTCGATGCCAAACCCGGATGAAGGAGGAGGATTGCGTTAGGCTTTTGATGTTGAGAATATATGTATCTATTGTTTTTAAGAGTTGTTTATGTAATTTCTCATATTTGGGTATTATTGTAATTGCCCATAGTACTAAGGGCATTTTGATCATTTTCTGTTTTACAACCCATTATATAAGGACTGAAAGTTTGTATTAGGGTTAAGAGGTTGATATTAAGAAAGAGAGAAAGAGAGGGAAGGGCCTCCATTGGAGGTTGCCCCCTCCTTCGATCTCCTATGTTTTTTCTTCTTCAATGTTCTTAATATTTGTATATTTGATCTTCTGCTACTCTACTCTTGAATTTCAACATGGTATCAGAGCCTATTTTAATCATTGAGAGCAGTAGAAGGTGAGGGCAGATTAGAGAGAACATGTGGAAGGTCCGACAATCACCAAAACATGTAGTCTCAAGTGGTAGTTATGGTGATTGTTACATTTCGAGAGTGAGAAGAATTACTATGCTTGGATAAAGATGGGGAGGATGTTGCAACTCATAAGAAGCAACAGAGGATTTATGATGCTTTGGTAAAGATTTATCAACCTTCTGAAGATGACAAAGGCAATTGCAGAAAGCTAAAGGATGAGATACTCAGTTATGAGCCTGGACAATATATGTATAACAGAAGTGGCTTGAGGAGGCACCATTATCGAATTCCAAAAGTAACAACACTCTTACTGGTTGGATCTAAAGGATCACGGAAGAGCAAATTTGTCAATAATATAATGAAGTTGTTTGGAACAAGATGCTACTTCATGGATAGGGCTCTAGAGTCTTACAGTTCAGTTGGTCCTGGAACCCTTTTCCTCAAAGAGTATAATGTTCCTACAGATGGTCCTTCATTTTGCATATATGATAGTAGAAGTCTATCAAATGATATAGATGAAAACTTGGAGAATATTAAGATATGGATGACAGGAGGTATATGCCATGGAGAACTAGTGTTCGGAAAATCTGACGACGAAGATGCATGTAGAGGTCGGCAATTAGACCATTTAACCAGCACAATAAGGGCAGTTAATTGTGTTATATTTGTTGTAAGTGGAGTTTCAGTAATGGATGCCATGATAAAATGTAACAAAGAATACTTTGAAAAGCTTGCACAAAACTTCCATTGCCCCTATCTATCATTTAAAGATCACAGACCGATTGTGGGGAAGAAAACTAGAAAATTAGTTATGGAAGATAACTTTTGTGATTTTATAGAAAAATATAACAAAAAATAAAGGATTATCCTAATGATTTTAGGAAAGAAAAATGGTAACTATTGTCCATCATCTGCATAAGGAATGTTACTGCAGAGAAAGGAATGATAAAAAAGAAGATGGTTAGTTACCTAGTGGACCCCATCCTTCCCAAAGTTTGCAAAGTACCATAAGACATGAAGCCATCAAGCCTTCAAAGGAGCTAAAATGCTCAAGAAAATGAAAATCAATTTGAACGAAATATCACATGAATCAGCTATGGGACTTGTGAGCCAGGTGCGCAACTTGGGAGTTCTATTAACAGAAGTCTATTGATATTGTGGAGAATGCTGGGAAGTACAAAACCAAATTGTCTAAGAGGTTTCCTGGACTTGTAAGCCTTGTCTTCACAACATCTCCAAGAGGAATATTGGGTGTTTTCTTAGCATTTTGTAGCCAAGGATGTTCAGGAAACTAGCCCAAATAAAACACCCCATTTTCAGGTAGGAACCTTTCAAATCCAAAAGTCATGGGTTATAAAGTTCTTCATGTATCGGTTACTAAGAGGGCTCAAATATGTCCATTCTACCAATGTTCTGGACCATGATCTGAAACCTAGCAATTTGTTGCTAAACTCAAATTATGACCTTAAGATATGTGACTTTGGACTTGCCCGAACTACCTCAGAGGCAGACTTCATGACTGAATATGTTGTCACAAGATGGTATCGTGCAACAGAATTGTTATTAAATTTTTTAGAGTATACTACTGCTATTGATATATGGTCTGTGGGTTGCATACTCATGGAAATTATTAAGAGGGAGCCACTATTTCCTGGTAAAGACTATGTGCATGTCAGTTGGTGCTATGAGTTTTTTGGAGAGAGATCCTCTTCACAGTTGCTGCCACTGCATACAAGTTTTGTTTGGTCATATGCAGTAACATTGAAGAAGGTGTTACCAGTGGAGTTGCAGCTTCTTTAACAAGAGATCATCGTGTTGAAAGAGTGAGAGAGATGTTCAAAAAACAATATGAAGAAAGCAAGAAAGAGACGGTAGCCGTGTAGGGGTGCCAACGTTCAATTGTGGGCAGATTGGATGGAATGTCTCTAATCTGTCAATTCTTAAAAGTTTACATAAAAGAGATAGATGCTGAAGATGGCAGTCATGAGGACTGCAGAAATTATTGTATTTGCAGTTAGTGAAGTTGCAGAAATTTACAGCTATGAAAGCTGTTTAAAAACTCAGCCATGAAGACTGATAAAAGTGTATTGCAACCATGAAGACTGATGAAAGTTAATTTGCTACAATGAAAGGTGCTTGAAAACAGATAGCTATGAAGGCTGAATTGAAGAGTTGTTGCAACTAAAAAGCTGTTGAAAATTGTTACAATCATGAAGTTGTCAAAGATGAACAACCATAAAGGTTGAGTTGAAGAATATTGCAACCATGAAGGTTGTTGGAAAAATGTTGCAACCAAGAAAGTTGCTTGAAAATGGATAGTCAAGAGGGCTGTAAAATTCAGAAAAAGATGTAGAAAATATGAAGTCATACGTAGTGAGTGTTTTCTTATTTAGTCAAACAACAAAAATACAAATAGAAGAAAAGACAGAGTGCAGAAAATTAGTTTACTTGTCACCACATATGCTAAAAATCAACTCAAAGAAGATGGAGATGCATTGTTTCTTATGGAATGTGTCAGTATCACCAAGAAGCATAAAGATTAGACCTTGAGTTGCTGAAGTAAATAGTTAGGAGGGCTGAAAAAGTAACTGTAGTCACCATGTGAAGGGGTGCAGACCGACTAGTATGAGCAGAAGTGTGTATTCTGCTATTTGAGTGGTAGAGAGAAGGCACCCAACCAACACACCGATAACAGCCACCATGTGAAGGGGCACAGAAAAAGCCGTTTGAAGTGTGTATGGTGGAGATAGTACCTCCTACCACAAAAGATCAGTTTTCTCAAGAGTAGGCAAGCATAATTTTTGAAGTGTAGCTGCCTAATCACTTCATGGAGAAGAAGGAAGAGAGGGAGCCACCGACACCTATAGAAGAGTTGTGTGCTACCCATGTGTTCTTGATTGTTAAAGTTGATTTAAAGAAGCCTTGTAGAGATCATTAGTGCACGTGTGGTAAAAAAAGAACTAGTTTTTTGGCAAGTTTGGAGTTCAAAGTATCTCACTCTCAACTTGAGGGGGTGTTGAGAATATATGTATTTACTGTTTTTAAGAGTTATTTCTGTAATTTCTCATATTTGGGTATTATTGTAATTGCATGTAGTACTAAGGGCATTTTTGTTATTTTCTATTTTACAGCTCATTATATAAGGACTGAAAGTTTGTATTAGGGTTAAGAGGTTGATATTAAGAAAGAGAGGGGGCCGGCATCCATTGGAGGTTTGCCCCCTCCTCTGATCTTTGATATTTTTTCCTTTTCAATGTTCTTTAATATTTGTATATTTGATCTTCTGCTACGCTACTCTCGAATTCCAACATCAGACAACCAGCATAAAACTTTGTCGGACTTATTTACCATGGATTCTACAAATTATGATAGGGTCATGTGGAAACAAAGAATCCATGTAGCCGACCCAATGTTGTTGTTGTTATTGTTGTTGTTGTTGTTGGAGCACGTCCATCATACCCCACTATGCTTCTTGAGTGGCAACCTTCTCTTTGTTGATGGATCCAATACAAGGCTTATGTATTCCAAACCATGGAGCAACAGAACTAAAAGATGAGCTTGGGATATGCCAAAAGATGATCTCGGGCACCCTGTAAAGAAATAAAACATCAAAACACGCAATCAAGTACAAGATAAAGGTACATAATGCCATGACCATATAGTTTGATTTTGGTTCATACATCAAGGTTCTCCTATGTGCTCTCTTCTTCCTATGGAAATTTTCTTCTGATTTGCGTGATTAATCTTAAAAATTAGACCAAGCACCATATTTATATATATATATAGCTGCATCTTGGGGTTCAATCCAATGACGCGATGCAAGCATAGTGTTTTGCCTGGCTAATCTGTGAAGACAACAGTGTATGCTGTGTTCGAAGAGATTTCCTGGCTTTGGTGACCATAACGACTGTTTCTTATGATCATGTAACTTCATAAATTTTCTGTGTTATCTGGAGCTTAAGGGACTTGAAATGTCACAATGGCTATCCAGCTCGACCTTAGGAAGCGTACAAACAACCTTGGAAAGTTCAACAGTGCACATCTATCGGGAAAGGTTATCATTGGCACCAAATTATGCCTAGAAAAGGTTTTCTTGATGGGTGATAAGACATAAAGTTCCTTTGAGCTTTCAAGTAGTCACCCTCCATCAGGGTTGAGACGCTGGGATTCATGTTGGAACCATTTTGCTTGTACTGGAGAATTACTTCAGGGTACGATCCTCCACCAGAATCCATGAAATATAGGTAAGCAATCGGCTTCAGTTCATCTTTTGATGTCAAGATCTGCAAAACATAATTCGACACACTTGGCCAGAGAACTGATGGACCTAGCGAAGAAAAAGATAAATCATTCTGCATCTCTTTCTCTAGAAGTTCCTTCCGTGTTGTCCCCTAAAGTAGCAACTGTCTCCATCTAACGTGAGAGCTCACAGTGACAACCATGCTTCGCCCAGGAAAAATTAAGTGAAAAGGCATACTTACAAGAGGAGGTTGAATTTGACGAGGGACATTGAGTTTCAGGAATTCCAGAGGACGAGAACCATTCTGAAGGTCACACAAATGGCATATCATCATGGTTACGGAAAACTGAAGCCCATGGGGCTCCTCTCTCCCTGGTTGGTAACAAAGCTTGATCCCAGTATCGGCTGGCAGTCTGAATCGGAATGTTATTAGCCGTGATGACATCACCCAAGTAAATGACAAAATCTGCGGAACAAGTTCAGGTGGTAGGCATCATCAAACTGAAATTTAGAATTTTCAACAGAATTATCTTAAACATCTAATTCTGAATTCACTTAACATCATTGGGATGGTCAGACACCTAGTATTATCAGAGGAAATCGAAAATCAGGATAAATCATTAATCCAGAGAAAATTTAGATATTGTCGAAGATTATGAAATTATGTTCTGCAAAGAAATACAGAAGGTCCATGATTGATTCATGCAGACCAGACACAGATCTCATTCGGCATAAATATCGCCTAGTCATTCAGCAATCTCGGATGCTCAATTGTATAATCATAAAATTGTTTGGTAAAATAAGTTTCTGAAAGAATATTTATACAGCACAACCGATATGTTCTACTGATATGTAAAGTGATGATCATCGGTTCTGTCAAGTACCTAAAAGCGCATCAGAAGGAACTAAAAAGTCGGATAGTTTTTCACCCAAAAAAGCGTAATAAGTAATCAAGACCTTTCAGTCAAGTAACTGAATCATGAAGAGCTCAATGATAATCCTATGACTGGGTAAGGCAAATTGAAAAGACGGAAGTTGAAATACAGTGGTCAAAGGTCTCTTTTCCTTCGTTTGAGCTTCTGTCTTCTCAGAGAAAATGATACCATTGCGCAAGATAATGCTACAGGACAAAAAAATTTGAATTTTCTCGTACGTTGTGACGTACCTCTAAAACACGAAACCCTATAAAAGCTTCAAATATCAAAAGACACATTCTTCGTCCAAAAAGAGCTGAAGACACCACTTTTACTAAAAGAAGATCAGGACGAAAACCGAGGAACCAGAGGAAATAAAAGAAAACGTTCTCATACCCGGTTTCTCATGATCGAGTACGGTCGACATGACGGCCTGTGACTTCCGGTCCTGAAGCGGGCCCCAGTCCGTCCAGGCATTCTCTCCGAAGCGGACGTCGGCGAACAACGCGATCTTGGAACTTCGACGAATTAGCGAAGCGGAGCGGCTTTTCCGGCAAAATCTGAATGATCGGATCGCCTAGCGCACAGACGATCTTGATGAAGAAGGAAAAAAAAGAAGAAGAACAAAGGAGAAGCGGAGAAGAAAGCGATCGACGGCCCTCTCATCTCTCTCTCTCTCTGGGATTTTAGTGGGAAGAAGAGCGCGCCAAACACAACGGTTTGGATTCCTTCTTTTTTATAAGATGGGAGGCTCAAAAGAACAAATTGGACGATCTCGCAGAGTTCCGTCTTAAGGACAATTTTTGTCGTCGCGATTGATTCTTGAAAAGGAGTTACTCTTGTGGTATTTGCTCAAAGTCGGCATCTTGTACTTGGGTACTATGTTGTTTCCTTTAATAAACTATGCAAATAATCCTCGCAATTGTCTCATCTGAGTGTGTTTCATAGTGCTCTGCACCCCTATCAGATTTGATACGTTTTAAGTTTCTCTACTCCTAACTTGAAATCCTTAAAAGCATCAGGAACTTAGAATTTTTTAAAAAAGATAAAAATATAAACCTTCAACGGTTATCGATAAAACATGAGTTAAAAGTTCTACATACATCTATATTAATTAGATTTAATATTGATTGATATATTGTGACATGTTTCTTCAAATTATTTTGGACTTTATACAATCAACAAAGTTTCAAGATAAGTGAAATCTAATGATCCCAAAAGACCATCCTTTACCAATATCTTCACCCTCTTTTGGAATATGTGACAACCTTCTATGACATAAGATACATAAAATATTTGAATTGTCATTCAATCTATTCTTTTTATTAGAATATACTAAAGAAGTTATTGATTTAAAACCAAAAACGACATTCAATTTGAATAAACCATCAATAATTGTTATATCAATGGAAATATTTTCCTTTATTAAGGACATCCCTCATGCATTAAACAAAATGAGATAATTGTCTTTAACTAATTTACCTATAAAAAGTCAAATTTCTTTGAAATAATAGAATATAAAGCAGTCTTTCAAAATCAACAACTCCCTAGAGTCTAAGGTAATTTTGTAGTCTCCAGCGGCCTTTATTTGAGAATACATTATGTTACTAGATATGACAAACTTTTTGCATTCAATTGAAGCATACCTTAACAGAAAACCCTAAAAAATAGTTGAAATGTGTATGACACATAAATCAATCCACCAGCTAGTACTAGGAAAAGAAGCTAGATTTGATTCATGACTTGTAATAAATATAACAATGCATGAACTTCTCTTCTTAAGCTAGATCTTATACTTTTGGCAAGTGCTCTTTAAATATTTAAGTTTCTTACATAAATAGAACGTTACCTTACCGATAGGCATTTCAGCCACACTTTGTTTGTGCTTTTTCTTTTGGACTTTCTTGGCCTTAGTCACTTGATTTCCTGATTTGCGAGTTGTCAAATTGGCAAAGTGACGATATTCATCTTGTTTCTAGCTTATCTTTTCTCTTCCTGAACATACTTCTTTATAAATTCATTAGTTGATCATTCATTTTTATGTATGTTATAGGAAAACTTAAAGATGTCATAATTCAGTAACATTTGTAGATGAAATGGATCAGGAAAGTGTTTAAAATGATGATTTTGAGATCATTTAGTTTCTCTATAATGTTGTGTATAGCTATATGTATTTCCTTGTATTTCTTTTTCCTGAATACCGCATGGAAGTGAATTTCTAAATCAAGGCAATAGTTATAGGTTTATCAAATCCAACAAATTGTTTCTCACTTAAATTCATAAACATAGTCGCCTCAATGTTAGGAGTCACAAAACCCTTAATGTCCCTAGACACATGCGGTAGTATATATGAAAGAGATGGTATATTGGACCTTTTCCATTTTGCATCTCATCCTTTGCATTTGCCCTGCTTTTGTCAGATGGTGCTTCAGGTTTGATTCAGCAGGCCTAGTTGAAATATCATAAATTCCTCCCACTCAAGAAAGTATACCATTCAGCAAAGGTACCTAAATTAGATATTTTTCAAAAGATGTAAAAATGCTTATGTAAGAAAACCATATATGAACATATAGCTGTAGAAAAAATACATGTCTAAACTTTAACAATAGTATTATTATAGCCCTATGTCGATAGATGAAACAACATGTCGCTAGTTAAAGTAAAAAATGAACTTAGTTCTATTTGCACACACGTTTATGTCACATTGTATCGTTGGATACTAAAATGTCACATATTATGTATACAAATACAATTATTTCATCCATTTAGATATAAGCATAACAGTCCACATTGGTGGATAGTTGTTAATCTAATTATCTAAATACAAATTGGAAACATCATCCTTATTAGAATTCAAATTCTAACATAACTAGATCTAAACTTTATCTAATTAAACAATTAATTCTTCGTGCTTAGCGTCACATTGGAAAGAAAATTGAATCATCCAATTGAAGGTTCATTACACGATGTTCCATAATCCCACAGCAAATTAGACAAGATATACGAAAAGGATTGAAAGCATGCTAAAATTAATGATACGTCGATTGTCTATGTTGAAAATTAGGACATTAGGTTCAATAATTGCATCTCAAGCTCTAAAACACCACCTACTGGACCTTCTTGCTCTTGGCCAATTGTCCACCTTAACCAACCAGGACCATATGCTGACTACTCCTTGCTTTGAACCTTGTTCTCAACCTCGACCAAACCAATCTGACCCTTAGTTGATTCGAATCTGACCTGAACTTGAACCTCACAAACACGGCAACAAGCAATATTCTTTCCTACTCATCTTTTCTTTGTAGAAATTAATACTTAGCCAAGTAATTAATTGGTAGTGTGGAAGTTACCCCCTTTCTTGATTGAGTAAGAAGAATTGTTTGGCTTAAAGAGCCAAATAAACCCAAATCCAAGACATGAGTTCTCGTAGAGCTTTGTTTATGTACTTTCCTTTCCAAATAGGCTACATTATTAGTTACACTTCCATAAAAGCGAAATTCACCCCATAGTAAGCAAAGAAAAATATATGTTAGTTTACTTTTGATATACCTTGAGAAAGAGTGAGGTGGATTACATCATTTTGTGGATGGCAAGGGGAACATGACTTTCAATGAAATATCTCGGGTTTCGATCATCAATGGCAAACTAAAAGCTAACATGAATTTGACCAAGCTCCCTTGTCATATAATGCTTGGAAGTTGGTGTTCAAAGAACCTAGTCCTAGATGCCATCTCATTCAAGTTAAATATCTAACCCTAAATTCCGTACGGTTTCCTTGGGAAAATGTTATCGGCTCATGGGGCTGAAGATCCATTCAAATTGAGTTGAGTGTGGTGCAAATCAGAGCTCAATAGGAAGTGGTTCATGATAATTCTATTGAATTTTGTTTGATCCATGGGTGGATAATTTCTCCCTGACAATACCGATTGAATGATCTTTACGTGGTATATCTATTCTCCAATTATGTCAACACAACTGGGTTGCTTTTGATGATCTCTTATGATCAATGTCACAGATGCTAGGTGGAATATATAGTTCTTGGAGAAATTTGAACAACAGAGAGATAAACAAGCTAATTCGGGATAAGGGTAAGATTTCCAATGCTGAAGGGGCTTGGAAATCCATACGTTTGGAGGGAACAGATTTAAAGTTGTGTGGTGTCAACTCTTCAATTTGTAGTGTATAATCATCTTCTCACTCTAAGAGGTTACAACTTGCAAAATTTTGGTATTGGATTGATATTTTTTTGCAAGAACTCAAAAGAGGCAACAAGTCATCGACTTTTGCATTGGCTTTGAGCTTTTATAGATGGCATTGTTCTTTGAGTGATAGGCACTCGAGATGTTGAATTTAACATCTTAAAAAAGAAAGTTAGGATAGTTCTATTTGTTGCTACGTCATAAACTCTAACGTTGAGGTTTATTTTCTACCACTTGAAGCAATGGATCCCAACAAAAACCTTTAGGATACAATAAAGACCCTCAGCTTGTCTTGCATGAGTGCAATGAGTCTTAAACAAACTGACAATGCAAAGAGATGATAATATTACAAATCAAATTAATGCTACAATAGGACTTGTAAATTCTCTTGAAAAACTAAGTATAAAAGGACTCACATTGTATAGGAGGAAAGTTGGATGAATCTTGTTCACAACACCACTATATATAAACATAACCAAGATAACTCATGTGATGCTACTAATGAGTATAATTACCACTCAAGAAAGTGACTTAATGCCACAACATAGTTGTTAATTGTACCATAAGTTACACCCACTATCAAGTGCTACTAATGAGCACATTTACTACTCAAAAGGTGGCTTTAGTACCACAACATGGTTGCTAATTGCACCATAAGTTATACCACTATCAAGTGCTATTAATGAAAATAATTATCACACAAGAAAGCAACTTTTAATTCCACAATATGGCGGCAATCATAACCCTTCACCAAATATTTTGGGTATTTTGAAAAATCACCCAACAATCCCCCACCATTTTCAAAGTATATTTGAAAAATCATTACTTTGAAATTCTTATAGTTTTGTTAAAGGTGTCTTACTATTTGAACATTTACCTAGCAAAACATGGATTTCACTCATCCAAATTGAATAGTAGATAAGTTTTGAATTATACAATCTAATTTAAAAAGTATACATGTCTTACATATAATATTTTAATATCAATATATGTCATATTAAGATTGAAACATTTGTATAAGCCTTGTGTTTGTTATCGTTTCTCATGAGTACTTTTAGAGTCAACCCCAAGACCCTAAGATGTGACCCTACTTTACACTCACGTAGGTAGTCCATGTAAGCACTTTAGAATATATGTGTGTGTGTGTGCACTATAGGTATATTAAGAGCAAAGGTTAACTTATTCTTTTGCTTTATGGGTTCAAGTATCTTTTCTTTGGGATATTTATTTAGTTGGTATTTGTAATCATTCTAATGATGTACTTTAACTCATTGAACTCAAGACTTGATGTACTTTAACTCGTTGTACTTGGTAATCTTATAAACCACGCTTACACCCATTCCTATTGATTTCACATCAAATCCACTGTTAAATCTTTCATCAAAGGATTTACAAGATTTAATTCTAATCTTATATAAATAATAGAAATTAGTCCTCTTTATTAGATCTTCAACATAACAATGTTTTAAACCACTATGTCTAGATTTTTTATTATATGTTTGGCAGTAAGAATTCGATAATATATTTTGGTTATCACAGTTTATCCATATGAGTGTCATAGGTTTTGATCATATTCGAATATCATGAAGCATATTTCTTAGTCATTATGCTTCCTTATTTGTCAAAATATATGCTCCATTGATCATAAAAGTCTCCTATGAAGATAACATCAACTAGAGAAAGCTTCTCCTTCTTCCTCGTCCAATTTATAGAACTTCATTCATCATAAATAAACATTGTCTTTAATATATTTTTATGTATAACAAGATTTTGGATAGATATAACATTTGTAGCAAACCTTGTCACTATAACCATGATCAATTCTCTACCACTAATGTGGATTCTTATCAATTATAATACAGATGAATACTTATAAATAAACTTTGGGATATTTTTACATTAATAAACAGTTTCATTCATCCCACTTAAATCCTCAAGCATCAATTGTATGTAATATATAATACGTAGACTTCACACTAAAGAAGAGTGGTTTGCTTGAAACATCTTATCAACTACTTTAAAATTCATGATATTATTAGTATTGAACTATACAATATTTTCTTTGCCTATCAACCCAACTTCTTAGGAAATAGTTGTAGGCGTCCTGCAATCTGATCCATATGAAACAAGTTATATTTCAAAAAGTGATATCCCTTTAGAATAATAGACCAAGAAATTAACTAAAGACCTAGGTTGTCCATTTGCCCATCTATCAATCATGACAGAATAACCTATAAATTTTCATGTCCCACTAAATTCAATAGACCATTTAGAAACAATTTCAACCCATTTCTTTGATAATTTACCTCTTCAAGCATGGCAAGTAGGTTTATAGTCTGCTCCTATACTAGCTATGGCATCTCTCATGCTTTGAAAGGGAAACAAATTTGCTATTTGTAAAAAACTTGGAAATATTTAAATCAATTTTCTCAATTACCTCCTTTAAAGAAATTGCTAATTTAATGCTTCAGGAGTCATTTGTGGTAAAGAAAAGAAGGTATTGGTTGCATAGTGCTGCTTCTACCACATTTGCTATCCTTCCTTGAGCAAGCAGGACCTCTTGTCATAGAACCAACTCTGTTGTTACTACAATAGGAATACATTGTCTTCTCCTTTTCTTGATGCTTTCTTATTTGCTCAAGGCTTTCTTATATCTCTTTCTCGTGAACTTCATTGGTATATCTCTTGAGGAGCATCTTCAAATGATTGAGACATGTTCCACCCACTTGATCATTCTCTTTGTCTCTCAAAAATCTCTTTTTCTTTTGTAGCTTTTTACGATTACTTTATTTCATACTTCACGGCTTTAGGCACATTAGTACAAGCATTGACACCTCTTTTTTACCTATAAAATAGGGTTTTATATAAGAAATACCTTATGTCTAACCTCATTATAGAAATTGCATTTGTTTACAAGTATCTTGCCTTCTTAGAGTGGAATCCCATACTTCAAAAATGGAATGAAGCGATTAGATCTATTAGAGATGAACTAAAAAGGGAAAGAGGCATAATGATAGTGAAGAAGCTCGGATTCTACGACAAAATTAGGTAAAAAGATATTGGGAATAAGAAAATAGATGCGGGTCCCAGATTTCAGAAAACTCTATGAAAGAGAATTAAAAAATCAAATAAAGCTCATGATTTCTTTACAAATGCTTAAGAAAAGTGAACAAACTCAGATTCTATAGAAACATATGAAAAAGGATCGGTAGAAAAAGAAGATGTTGACTATGAATTTCAACAAAAATAAGTGGAAACCAAAGAAATTTTCTTATTTACCATAAGATCAAGAGAAGGACAAATATAAATAGGGTGTGAGAACAACTCCGAGCGGTTTGAGAGGCTTTATAGAACGACAAAAATAAAACATATGATTCACCGAATTTTGACTATTTAAAAAATGAATATTGACTCATACGATGCAATGCATATCGTATGATGTTGTATTGCACCATATTGTACGATATGGATCAATAAATGTAGATATGTGATACATATATAAGACGTTTCAAGTAATGATACATGATAAACCTATAGGGGTTTTACAACATTGGTTCAAAATAACTAAATTAAAGCTCTAGTAAATTCATATGTTGTTGTATTGTATTATATTATATCATACGATACATAAACGTAGATATGCCATACATATACATGATGTTTAAAGTAATGATACACGATAAACCCGTACATGTTGATACGCATGCAGGAACTTTCTAGTTTTACAAGATTGATTCAAAATAACTAAATTAAAGTCATTTATGTGCACGTCAGTCTCTAAATCTTCTTAATTATAGTGTCACCTAACTCTGTCTTCACTTGACCCGAATACATCTTACTTTTTTAACCTCGACAAATCCACAAACCTTCCCATCCCTTGACGTCTCAAACCCTTTTGGGTATCGTCCATCAGGAAATGAACCGGTCAAAATACACATACTGAAAGGTGAGTACAAACCGCCTACAGAGTAAAATACAGAGTAAAACAGTAACTTGAGTGAAGTGAATCGGTCTCCATAAGGGAGACACGTTGAGAGGAGAGAGTCAATGGGGACTACTAAGGCATTTTCGACATTTACTCCGAATCGAGGGGCGCCGAGTTAGTTCTCTCTTGTATGAAGAACGGTGCTCCGGTTTCCGTCGGTTTGCTCTCTCGGTGAACGCGCTCGGTCGAGCGGTCGTCGTTTGCCGTCGTCGATCTTCTTTCTTTTAGCGGATCATCGTGTTCTAACTAGATTCTGAATCTCAACTGATCTTTTCCTATTGCCGAGTTGGTAAAAGTCGGTTCTGAACGATTCCGAGCTGTTTGAGTGGGAAAAGGCTTCCGGACTATGGGAGATGGGCGATTTGAGGGCTAGGGAGATGCCCACGCAGAAGTGGACGGCTAAAGAGAGAGGAGGAAAGCCGCCTAGAGGTACTTGTGGGGACGGGATATCTTTCTGTTTGATCCGTTTCTGCTTGTTTGTTTGTCTTGGGCCTTTTGGCGATTTTGGATCTGTGGCGTGGAGTTTTTTATCGAACTGTTTGTATTTTGCTAGTTAATAAAATAAAAAATACGTTTACATGTACAAAAGGTAGGAAGTCATCTAAATATCTTGGCATAAAATAATCTTTGTAAAAATACCACCGCATTATATAGGAAAAACCTAGCGGAAAACTCTGTATCCGCTGGATGCAACATTGTCATCAGCTTGCTTATGGCTGAAATCCAATACCGAAAGATTCCAAGAATGAAGAAAATGGGCTACATCAGATATTATAATAAAATGGTATAAACGAAATCTTCCAAACAGATAATAATTAGTGGAAATTCCATTCATATACAGATGCAATTTGCTTGAAAGATATGGGGAGGCCCTTTCATGCAAATTCTGTGGCAAGAGTAGCAATGAAATGAATCAAAGCGGAATGAGCATTTCAATGAGGCCTAAAAGCTTGGCTTGGCTCAGCAATTCGTATCTGCAAGATATCAGAAATAGCAGGTTAAGGAAGACGATGTTGCATTTATCATAATGTCAAAAGTAATGGCAACGAAGGGAAAGAAAAGTGTGATTCAGTGCCATCTCCAAGCAAGGGTTTGCAGTTGTGTCTCCAGCTATTGGTCTGTATCAACGGCAAAACTATTCATACCAGAGGCAACGCAGCCTCCTCGCATGAAATCCGATGAAACCAAAAAGGCTATAAAAGTGGTGAATCTTCTGAAAATTTATACATTGACTACCTCACCTTAATTTCACCCAACTGAACTTTGCCTCACCCCAAAAAGTTTTTCTAGGTCTGCCACTGGTCTGTCAACACGATATTCCTTCGGAATCATATTTTGCAGAGAGATGACATGCTTCTCAATCTTCCTAAAGAGACTACCGCAACCAAAGTGCATCAGCAGACCATCATCCATACCGCACCACCTGAAAACACGCAGCAGGCACAGAAGAATCAACGACACAAGCAGACACCAGAACGTTGTAACCACATGTAAAAAGGATACAACACGATGATCTCGAAATAATCAGCTTACATGTCCAGCTCATTCTCATCGACCGTGTGCTTCTCTTTTTTCTCCTTAAAGGAGCTAAATGTCCCTTGGCTCTCCCTTGCATTGAACACCTAATAGAAGACTTTCTGGGTGACCTTTTTCTGTTCAGATCAATTTTCAGCTTCTGAGGTACCACTGGGATCCTTGCATGGTCAAGATATTTGCACACGCTATTAGATTGAACACCACAGCTTTTAAGCTGACATTTCTGTCTTTTTGTTGTCTGACGAAGTCGCCTAAACACACGATATAAGCCACTGCATGCAATGTAAAAGGATGATGCTAAGCCACTAGTTCCATTTCATAATGTTGCAGTCGTAAAATTTTACTGTATTATTAGTTCTAGATATGATGCAACTAGCTTAAGGCATTGACAAAAACATGCTACCCCAGCACAACTTCCCCTCGAGAAGCCCACTCCATCCAAAGTTCATAATGTATTAAATATGAACCATTAACTTCCTTCCAAAAAAAAACCATATCCTGATTTGAAGTATCAAAATAATAGATGAAACCCTAACCAAAAAAACCACAATAAATGGACGAAATGCCACTTTTCAGGAGCAAGCATACTCAGTTCATGGTAGGATCAAGCAGCGCCTCAAGGAACAATGTAATGGCATGCATCAATTGCTAAAATGAAGGTCGGGACTGTGATAGAAAGTTCTGGAATGGAACTTATGGAATCTAAATATGAACTTCCTTATGCTTAAAATTGATTAAACAAATCTTAACTGGTTATACATAGTATGGCGTTAGCACAAACCATATGGGTCCGGTTATCTTACGGTTTCAGGATAAAGTAAGCAATCAGTAACCAGGTGTAGTCATTGAATATCAAAATGAATCAAGAGAGGTGCTTTCCCTCTGGGAAACTATTTTTGTTCCTCATCTCTCTCTCTCCCCATTTCCTGCCAATATGAGGACGTGAACACAACATTGGTATCGGAAGAACACAATGTCAATCCATATTGGACCTCTAATTGCAGCTGTTTGAATCCACCATCCGGGAAATGCAACAACAGAATGAAGGTTATCTGCCCTGATAGGGAACCATAGCCAAGATTCTATTCATACTCCGTTCAATGGAGACAAGCTGAGGCAAGGGCAGAAAACCCCCTATATGTTATCAAAATAGAGGTTAGAGGGAATTAACTCTCAACCCTGATGCACCAATAATGGTGATATATCGAGGATATAGCAGATTTAGCTTACCACCATTATACAACAACAAAGCTGGGGTTGGCTACATGGATTCTTTGTTTCGACACAGCCCTATCACGTGTCATGCTAGTAGTTAACTCAATATAAACTAGTTCCTTCTTTATAGTTTCTTTCAAACACTTTTGTGGTCGTCCTTTTCTTTTTTAGCATTTTCGCAATCTAATTTTTCATATCTTCTTATGGAGCATCCTTTGGTCGTCTTTCTAATGTCCAAACCATCTTAAGTAATTTTTTCTCATTTTATCCGGTGCTACTCCCAATTAGTTTCTAATAACCTCATTATAGATATGGCCTTTCCTTGTGTGACCACTCATCCATCTCAACATCTTCATTTATGCTACAAACATCTTTTGCATATGTTGATGATTAACTCCCCAACATTTAGAACTATAAAACATAGCAAGTCTAATTATTGCTTTATAATATTTATCTTTTAATTTTAATGATATATTCTTATCACATAGAATACTTAATGCCCCCCTCTATTTTAACTAACCGACATTAATTCTATACGTAATATCTCCATCAATTTTTCCATGACTCTTAAAAATTGATCTTAGGTATTTAAAACTTTCCTTATGAGGGATGCACTATGTATCAATCTTAATTTATATGTCTTCCGAAATACAAAATAATCAAACTTACATTTTATATATTATGTCTTTGTTCTACTAAGTCGGAAGCCTTTACTTTCTAACATTTTTCACCATAGTTCAATGTCCTATTAACTTTTTCCTTAGACTCATCCACTAACACAATATCATCTACAAATAACATACACCAAGGTACTTCATCTAGAATATGTTTTGCTAACTCATCAATAACCAATATAAATAAATATGGACTTAAAATTGATCTCTGATGTAACCCAATATTAACTTTAAAGGAGTTTGTCATTCTTTCCTCAGTCCTCACACAAGTTTTTGCACCATCGTACATGTCTCTTATAAGATTTATGTATGTCAATGAGATACTTGTTTTTTTCAAGGTTCTCTAAAGAACATCTCTTGACACCCTATCGTAAGCTTTTTCTATATCAATAAATATAATGTGAAGGTATTTTTTGCTCTAAAATGTTTCATAAGATGTTTTAATAGATGAATCTCTTCAGCAGTAGATCTGTCGAACATGAATCCAAATTGGTTCTCTATTATATTTGATACTTGTCTTAACCTACATTCGATAATTCTTTCCCATAATTTCATAGTATGGCTCATTAACTTGATACTTCGATAATTCGCACAAATCTAAATGTCTCGCTTATTCTTATATATGGGTATAAGTATACTCTCTCCATTCCTCGGGCATCTTTTAGGTTCTCCATATTTCATTAAATAGACTTGTGAGAATATTGTCTAGTCTTAGATTTACCAACCTTCATATATTTAAGAGCCTCTTTGACTTCATTCTTTTGAATACGCCGATAGAAATTGTAGTTTATATACTTTTTGGATTTTGCTAACTCTCCTAAGCTAATAATAACATATGTATTTTTATTAAAAAGTTTATAAAAATAATTTTTTCATCTATTTTTGATATCATCATTCGTCACTAGAATCTTTTCATCCTCATCTTTGATGCATTTAACAAAAGTAAGTTCTCGCCACTAGAATCTTTTCATCCTCATCTTTAATGTATTTAACGAAAGTAAGCTCCTTAATTTTCTTATCTCTAGCCTTAGTTATTCTAAAAATATATCTTTTACCTTCTTTTGAGTCAAGCTTTTTATATAAATTCTCT
The DNA here is from genome assembly GCA_036023115.1 of Brasenia schreberi. NCBI lineage: Eukaryota > Viridiplantae > Streptophyta > Magnoliopsida > Nymphaeales > Cabombaceae > Brasenia > Brasenia schreberi. Next base: position 12,825,575 of record JAYKKT010000078.1, on the reverse strand, counting down.
CAAATTTTGGCTTTTGCTTTACTAACAGCCTTTTTCGCTTCTTTCTTTGCTTTTTTATAAGCCTCCCAAGTTTCACTAGTCTTCTTAGCCTAATGCAATTTGTAATGTACCTTATTTGCCTTTGATTTTATCTTGCATCATTTCACTCCACCACCAAGCTTTATTTTGTACCTTTATGCCTCCCATAGATTCGTCTAATTGACTATAAAAAGATCAAAAGTCATAGCAAAATTTAAAATATCCCTACCCTTTTCATTTATATCCCTAAAACCATAGTTTTCGTGAATACCTTGATTCGCCTCCCTTTGTAGAATTCTTTGAATTGCCTTATCTAACTCCACCCCAATAACCTTCTTTATACTATCTTCTAATCCTGGTTGAGGTTAGTAAGCACAAACTATATTCAAACTCTACTCCTAACACTAATTTTATCATTATAATTGGGTTACCATATCGTTGCTACTACACTATCCTTTAAATCTTTATTTATAATAATACCAACTTCATTTTTAGGCTTTTTCTTTCCTAAGTACCATAATTTAAAACTTGTATTTTCAATCTTCTTTACTTTTTCTACAACCCAGTTTATCTCTTCTAAACATAGAATGTGAATCTTTTTCTAAATCATAGTAGACCACCTCCGTAACATGCCCACCAATCTAGTGGATCTTGATAATCCCTTGCTTCTAGTGAATCAAGTCTGGTATAAGAAAACTTTTCATATTTAGAATTTACTTCCCTAAGTAGGTATGAGTCGCGATAAATCCTTCTCAAACACATTTGCCTATTCTTTGCTATTTCAGGATCTTGATTAAGAGGAGTACGCCCAATGCTCTCATGCAACCATTTCTTCTCATAATATCTTGAATTTAAAGAATGTACTAAACAATGCAAGAGAGTGTTGCTTTTGTCCCATCTTGAAACTAATATAGAATGAATATGATCATAAAACGATGATGTTTCATTAACTTCTTTTTCCTCGTGCTTCAAAATTATTAACTCAACTTTTTTAATCATGGTATCCCACATTTCATAAACTTTATGAAGCATTGGTTCATCTTTATCAACTTCTCTCAACATTTCCCAAATAGGCTCTGTGAATTCAAGAAAACATGATACCTTGTCCCACCATAAATCATTAAGAATAATAGTCTTCACTGTTTGGGCTCTTGCTTGATCTTCAACCTTGTTACCACGATATAAATCCCAACTTCAATCAATGATGTCTTGATTTTGTTGAATCTTTTTACCATCACAATCAAAGAAGCAAAACATGTTTCTCCAACCTTAACAAATTTAAATGAGAATGTATTCATTACAAAATTCCTTATCTTTATACAATCTGCTGCCATATCTTCAATCCATAAACACAATTCATATGCACGAAGATTATCTTTATCTTCTAATGGCTTACATATATTAGAAAGAGCCAAATTTAAATTGTGGGTACACAAGGTGTCCAAAAAATGTGTGGATAATCACCTTCCAAACTTAACCCTGCACTTTTACAATTAGCTGCATTATTTGTATAGCATTATCAGCTCCAACACTCTTAATAACTTCTACAAATAAATCTTTAAAGTAGCCTGCAGTTTTAATTTCTCCAGATGCATCAACAAACTTCAAAAATATTAGCCCACTAATTTAATAAGCAATGAAATTAATGAGTGGATGCCTTTGAATATCACTCCATCCAACAAAAACAATAGAAACACCATTAGTTTCCCATGAAAACTTCTTATATTCTAAAAGTCTTTCAATATTGGTTTTTTCTTCTTTAAGAATCATGGTTCGCAATTTTTCAGAACTTGGAGGAACATAATGACGTAAATTACAATTAGTCAATAAAGTGACAAGATCTTTCCAATATGGATTTCTTATTACATTAAAAGGAAGTGAACTTAAAAAGAAAAATCTTCCAACCTTTGTATCAATTTCCTTCCTTCCAACTACATTAAATGATTTTTCAATTACTCATATAAAACCTTTGAACTCACTTTACATTAACTTTCTTTTATCTTATGCATCTTCTTTGTATCCATCAAATAATAGAATATTTGTTCCTCTTTCACTCCTTTCATTCTTCTTTTCGTACTCATCTTGCTTTTTCATTAATTGTCTTCGTAAATCCTCATCCCCATTTAGACATCATGTTTTGATAATTTCAAAAGATGTGCCTTCACTCTAGTATATGATCGATATAAGACTCATGTTATAAAATTTACACATAAAATGTGTATTACCTCCACCACCTTCGTATGATTCTCCCCTTTGCAGATACATCCATAATGGTGCATCATCAAGAGGTGTTGAAATTGAAGGTTTTATTGTTGATCCTGAACTTGAAGGAACACTTCCATGAGAACTCTCAATCCCAATTGATACTCATTTTTCTTTCCTATTGTCGGCCATTTATAGGATGAATTTATAATTTCAAAGTATGAATAAAAAATAAAAATACTAGCAGTCAAAAACACAAACAATATTAACATAACAACAACTAAGCCTTTTCCCATATTAGACGGGGTCGGCTACATGGATTCTATGTTTCCACAGATCCCTATCGTGTGTCATGTTAGCAGTTAACTCATAATAAGCTAGATCATTCTTTATTGTTTCTTTCCAATACTTTTGTGGTCGTCCTCTAGCTCTCCAAATTTAGTTTTTCTAACCTTCTTACAGGTTCTTCTTTTGATCTTCTTTCTATATGTCCAAACCATCTTAAACAATATTCTCTCATTTTATCCTCTATTGATGTCACTCCTAATTTGTTTCTAATAACCTCATTATGTATACGGTCTTTTCTTGTATGACCACTCATCCATCTCAACATCTTCATTTCTGTCACAGACATTTTTTGTACATGTTGATGATTAAACTGCCCAACACTCAAAACATGGCAGGCCTAATTGCTCCTCTATAATATTTACCTTTTAACTTTAATGGTATCTTCTTATCATAAAGAATACCTTATGCTCCTCTCCATTTTAACCAACCAGCATTAATTCTATGCGTAACATCTCTATCAATTCTTCCATCAATCTGAAAAATTGACCCTAGGTATTTAAAACTTTCCTTTTGGGAGATGCAATGTGTGCTAATTTTAATTTCTATATCCTCTGAGGTAACCAAATGATCAAACTTATATTCCATATATTCCGTCTTTGTTCTACTAAGTCGGAGGCCTTTGCTTTCTAATGTTTCTCTCCATAGTTCCAATTTTTTATTAACTTTTTCCTTAGATTCCTCCACTAATACAATGTCATCAGCAAATAACATACACCAAGGTACTTCATCTTGAATATGTTTTGTTAACTCATCCATCACCATTATAAATAAGTATGGACTTAAAGTTGATCATTGATGTAACCCAATATTAACTTCAAAGAAGTTTGTCATTCCTTCATTAGTCCTCACACATGTTTTTGCACCATCATACATGTCTCTTATAAGGTTAATGTATGTCAATGGGATACCTCTTTTTTCCAAAGTTCTCCAAAGAACCTCCCTCGGTACCCTATCATAAGTTTTTTCTAGATCAATAAATATCATGTGAAGGTCTTTCTTTTTTGCTCTAAAATGTTCCATAAGACGTCTCAAAAGGTGAATCGCTTAAATAGTAGATCTATCTGACATGAATCCAAATTGGTTCTTTGTTGTACTCTACGTCACACAGACACTTTTAAGGGGTAGAGTGTCGACCTCGACATGGGTGCGGCATGGCAAAAAAAACGCAAAAAAAAAACTTTTTGTAACTCACGATTCTGCCGTCTATGGTGTATTTATCCTGCAAAACCCGATTATTAAGGGAGTAATCCGTGAAGATGATGAAACCGAAGACTCTTTCGTGACCTTATCTCCCATGATGACCACCTGAGTTACCTCACCATAGTTTCCAAAATGCTCCTCCAGCTTGTCTTCCATCATCTCCCATGAAACTCTGCCAATAAACATAAAAAAATATCTCAACGCGGACTTTCTTCACTTCCTTTTATGTGGATATTTCACGCTGCAAAATCTGGTATCGATTTTGAAGTTCGGGTCTTTTTGGATAAATGGGTCCGGATAGTGAAGATTGATTTGTGTATTATGATGAAATTAGTAGTTGTTTACCAATTATGTGTTTTGCTTTAATATAAAGTTGTGTACTTGCTATTGTCATATACTTATGTTAATTGATGTCTCACTTGTTCTAGTTTGAATATTATATATAATATTATATATTATATATTATATATCCTAACCGTGTTGCCGCACCCAAAATTTTTAAAATTTGTCGTATCCCGCACCCGTGTCCGCACCCGCACCCCTGTGACATAGGTTGTACTTGATACTTGTCTTAACCTAAGTTTGATAATTCTTTCCCATAATTTCATAGTATGGCTCATTAACTTGATACCTCGATAATTTGCACAATTTTGAATGTCTCCCTTGTTCTATATATGGGTATAAGTATACTTTCTCTATTCCTCAGGCATCTTTTGGTTATTCCATATTTCATTAAATAGTCTTGTGAGCCAAGTGATTCCTATTTCTCTAGTATTTTCCAAACTTCTATAGGAATATTATCTGGTCCTACCGATTTACCACCTTTCATATGTTTAAGAGCCTCTTTGACTTCATTCTTTTGAATACGTCAGTAGAAATTGTGGTTTATATACTTTTCTGATTTGGCTAACTCTCCTAAGCTAATATTAACATAACAACACTAAGAAATTTAAATGATAGTACAACCTAGCTAAATGAAGGAAAAGCCATAAAGACATAAAGAAATTTAAATGATATGTACAACACGACATAAGTTTTGAGGCTACAAATAACTCTTATTTTATTGCCCTAACTTCTCATGCATGGGTAGACAAATCCATGACAAGTGAATGACCTTGGTTCAGCACTCACACATTATAAATAAGGAATACGTGTTAAGGTAGCATGTATCACAAATCAGCATATGCTTCTTCATCTAGTGTACATACTCCCCTATAAGGGTTTTTATTTTAGCATGATGAGAAAAACAGTATGCTGAATATTTTAGAAATAAAAACATCACGCAGCGCAAGCAAAATCAGTATCCTTGTTGTCAAAATCAATAGCACTCAATTGTGAGCATGAAACCAACAATAAATCAATTTTGCACAAGTACCATAATAATTAGTAATATAACTGAAATGCCAAAGCGCTCATGGAAGTGTTGTTCATCACTTCCATACAATTGTATTGTTCATAAGCTACACAATGCAATAGTCAGACCACTTATCAATGCGGCATAAAGAACATGAGATCTTGCATATTGTTAGGGTAAAGCATATTGTAACTATAAACATCTCTTGTGTACACATTTCGTCATTGGATTCATGTCCATTGTTGCACGCTTTCCCATCATATCATACCATAGTCATAAGTAATATTCTCAAGAATTTCTTAGCAAGAAAAAACTTAGGAGATTTTGAAGAGATTTCTCTGTTGAGAACTTGGTGCATATAAAAATAATAAGAAAACTGAAAAAAAAGGGGAACGAGAAAAAAATGTTTGTGAAAGGTAACTAATAATGCAAGGTCGACAATACTTCCTATTATATGGAGAATAAAACCACTAGGGTAATTGGTCCAAAATTGGAAGGGAACGATGAAGCAACTGCCTTTCTTGATCGACTAAAGACACCAAATAAAAACGAAATCAACTCGGACTGTGTTTTTAGTAGCATAAGGGCATCTAGAGAAGTGTCCACATCAAACCGGTTGCAAATTTAAAATACATTGAAGTAGCATGCCAGCATCCAGCAACACTTAATGAAAAATAAAAGGTCTAAATCAATTTTATAATGGTGCTTGATGTTGTTTCCATGGCTTTATGTTGTGAGCATTTCTGTCTTGTTGATTTCACAATTTTAATGCTGCAAAACGTTTTAAACAAAACACACGCGACTCTCTGGTCATCACATAATGCGGTTAACATATGTTCGACAACACGGCATAATGCTTACCTTTCAGTGTAAAAAAATAGGGGAAGTGAAGAAGATTTATATGACGCAAAGAACTAGAGGAAAGGCATCTAAAATGCGCACAAGAAACCAGCACACTGGACATCCGATACGTGGAAGAGAAGGGATGATGATATCGCTGTCAAGAAGTGGAAGACGCCTTGTCCAAGAAGAAACCACAGTCAAGCAGCAATGTGGAAGAGAGGGATGATGATAGGCTCGAAGAGTAACACAGAGCCGTAACACAGAGCCGCAAAGAAAAACGGAAGAGAAAAGAGCATTTTATAGTAGACAACCTAAAAAATTGGTCAAGTATAGACTCAAACAAGTTGACCGCACCCGAAATAGGCTCCGACACATTGACTGTGTCTTGAAAAACACGACACCGTGTTGGTACGCACCAACACCGTGTCGGTGTCGCATCATTGTTGGGGCCGACACTCCACCTCCTAGAGGTGTCAGTTTGACATAGTTGTGAAATATATAAGAGTTAAATTTCTAAGAAAAAAGACAAAATATTGGTAGAACCGGTGGTTTGAACCACCAGTGCCAATTTTGGTACGACTCTAGGTCAAGTTTGGCCGGTTCCAACCAGTTTCTGGCTTGGTCTGGTTCCAACTGGAACCAGTAGTCCAGTTTCAGACTGGCCATGTCTATCGGTAAGATATATCATGCTATTGATAACATAACTGCCAGCCAGAACACCAAGAGAGGGGTTGGATCATCAATAGGTCATCTCAGGTAGTTCATCTAATCCCAATAGACCACTAAAATGGATTTCCCCATGTTTGCCAGCAATGACCTACTCAAAGGGTTTTCTGCACTCAGTAATTCTTCAATTGCCAAGGGATTGATTCGACCATAAGGTCACACACACTCCCATTTACCTTAAGGGGAGTAAATGAGGTGGTATAGGTGGTTTACTGATCAGATGAGAAAAATCGAGGGGACAAATTCATGAAAGCAATAACCACTCGCTTTGGGCCCTTTGCTTATCTGATCTATCATGCAAAAGCTCTTTAACATCAGAGTGGAATCTTTTAAAAATTCCAAGCAAAATTTGAATCCCTAAGAAAAATGTACATGATTAGTCGGTGGGTTCATGGATAGTTATATGCGTTGGCAGATTAAAGCAGGAATATTTAATTGAGATCCAACTTGTGAAATTGAGAAACTCTTTGTAGTGCTTTACACTGATGAGGTTGGCAGAACAGAAATTCATTAGATCAAGTGGGACAGAAAGAGAAAAAAAAAGGTCCTTCCATGGCAGATCAATGGGAGCTTGAGGTCCATAGGCTGAACAGAAAGAAGACTGGAGCTAATGCCCAAGAAAGGGAAGGATGAAACAAGAACTCAGGACCAGGCTTGTGCACAAGACTAGAAGAAGCAGTTGGCAACTCGGAATAGCAGAGCGAATACATTAAGACCTATGCAATAATTGTGATAAGAGGTGGCAAGTCAGGCACCAACCGCAAATCATTTAGTCTGTATTACAAGATTCAGATAAGGACTGTAAGTTTGAAGTAGATTTGCAAGCATCTGCAGACTGCGATTGGGGGTCTCATTGGGAAAAGGACACTATTAGGAGTTAGAATACTCATGCTATGAGGCCTGAAGGAGAGTAACAGAATTTGCAAGATTGATAACAGCTCCTCTCACAACTTCGTGAGTTGGGGGGATGACAAAGGAGCATGGTGACAGCTTGAGGAGAAACCTCATTTCAAAAAGATGGTAGCAGCCGGCAGTGTCATGAGGTGAAAAGGAAGGTTTTCTGTGGCTAAATTGAAACTGCATGTAAGCTTCATTGTGCAATTCTGAACAGATGGTCATAAAATTCCAATAATGAAGTTTCTTCGAGGACACAGAAATGTCCGTAAGTGAACCTCCTACCCAAGCTATAATTAAAGCACTTCAACAACAGCATGTAGGGCTCCTACTTGCTAGTGCAGTTGTCAGTCCTTTAGACGACTTGCGGACAGAACCTTATCTCAATTTTTACCACCACGGACACCAGGTAACTCGAAGAAATTATGGATGTCTTCGATAAACCCAAAGGATTGTGATCTTCTAGGTGCCATGACCGGTACATTGTGCTGTTACCAAAGGTTGAAACCCGCACATAAATGGCCCTACCAATTAGCTGAAGCACAAAATTGAGAGATTGGGAAGCTAGTTAGAGAGGTATCAAGTGAGGATACTGTTAGACCCAGTAGCAGCCCCTTCACAACACTGGCCATTTTGGTAATTAAGCAAAATGAGACCTAGAGTTTTTCCATCAATAACAGGGCCCTTAATGAAGTCACATCAAAAGCAAGTTCCCGATCCCATATATAAGTTGGTAGATGAGTTGAAGTGCTCACGTACATTTTTTGGTAAGTTGTGTATGGTCTGAGTTCCACCAGACACGTGATGGAGAAAAGTACTCCCAATACCAAATCTAGAACAAATGGTCTCCATGAGTTGAGAGTGATGCTGTGGATTTGACCAATGCATCGCCAACCTTCCAATGCCTAATCAATGACGCATTATTGGATCATCTGCATAAGTTTATATTAGTAGTCGTTATTGAAATTTTTGTTTTTAGCTCTACAAATGACAATTATTTACAGCATTTAAAACTGGGCTTAATGCTGCTACAAAACTCACAAGCTCAAAGAAAGATTGACTACATAAGAGTTCAGCAAAGAGCAAATTGGAAACTTAGGTCAACTTGAGACAAGGTTACAGGTATACAAAGGAAAAGTACAGAGCATCTCTCCGTACCATATGTTTCCTGCTAGTGTTGAGGACCATGTTGCAAGACAAACAGGGATAAATTAGACTTCAAGTATAAACCACCCAAAAAACTGGTATCAGACACAATTTCTTTCAGCGCTTTTCTGTAGCATAAGCACCTCATAGTAACATTAAATATGCCTACCACAGTAGATATGATTTGAGCACCGGTCCAACTCTGAATTCATGTAACTAAGATATTTAGACTTCGTTATTATAATTAAAGTCCAGATACTAAGGTTTCAAATATATCAGCATCACCATATTTTCACCCACAAACGCTATGCCTCTCAGATTCACATCAGGGTTACGTAAATGGCAAACATTGTTCCTTTCCTTTATAGGAAGAAAACTGAAAACTTACTAAAAGACAAAGAATAGAGAAACTAGTAAGCAAGAAATTACCACTCTAATTCATGCAGGAAGCAGGAAGCAGGAAGCCATTTGCCAGTAACCTGGATTTGGGACCAAAAAACTTCAAGCCAGAATAAACCAAGTCCATCGTAGTCTTTCTTAGATGTTCACCAAGTAATTCATCATAAAGTATCATATCTGCATCTGTAATTGTGTCAGTTTTCTTCATAAATGTAAAAGCCTTCCGTGCTTCTTCAGCAGTCCCATGTTTGCAAAGACCATGTATGATGGCACAATATATAATGTCTTCCAGCCGAATACCTTGTTCTATCATCTCATCTAACACTTCTATCACATTTTCTGACTTGCCTGACTTGCAAGAGTGGAGGACAGTGAATGTATACTTGAAAACCATTGGCCCACTGTCCACATTTCCCAAACAGTCTTGAACTAGAGATAGTGCTGCGGAGATCTCTCCACCCCTACAAAGACCTTTGACAAGAGAGCAATAAGAATCAACGGTGGCAACATCATTCAGCTCCTTAATCTTATTATAATAGGAACATGCATCTAAGATCTGACCGCTATCAACCAAGCAAACAATTATTTTGCTATATGTGATAGCATTTGGTTCAAAAGCTAAACCTTTCATTTCCTCAAAGAGGGAAAGTGCCGTCAGCAGCTTCCCTATGCGATGAAGCCCACCTATAAGAACATTGTACATTGAAGTGCTGCAATACCCTTTCCCCTTTAACTCATTGAACACTTCGAACGCTTTCAAAACTCTCTCATCTTTACTGATCATGAAAGAGAAAAAATCATAGAGAACGTTATTAGCATCCAATCCCAATTTTGAGATCTGTTTCAGCAAACAACAAATGGCATCTATCGCTTTTCTTTCTGCATACAATGCAAGAAACGGCCTAAACGTCAGAGAGCTGGGAACAATTCCTTCCTCAACCACCCTTTGCAAAATTTTGTTTGCTTTATCAACCTTTCCTTCGTTACACAATCCCTCTATCAAAGAATCATAAATTAGTAAGTCAGCCCTATACCCCATTCCATTCATTTCCTTATAAAGGCTACAGGCAGAGTTCACCCTTCCTATACCAACAAGTGAGGTGATCAAATATCCATAAACCAAACGATCAACCAATAACCTCTTTGATTTCATCTCTTCAAACAATTCATAGGCTTTCAGCACATCAGCAGCCTTACAAATCCCACAGATCATAGTAGTATAAGCCATTACATCAGGCTGAACACCATCCTTAACCATCTCCTCCCAAACGCTCCATGCTCCATCTAAATTACCAGCACCAACCAACGTCCTCAGCATGGCAGTGTATGCGAAAACATCAGGTTTACACAAATTGCTCCGCATCCTGCCAAGAATCGCGAAAGCCTCATCGATCCTACCGGCTTTCAGAAGACCTTTGATCATAATCATGAAAGTAATGCTTTCTTCTGCATACCCGTCATTCCTAAAATCATCATATACACTCAATGCCAAATCCAAATGTTGGGTTTTCACAAGGGTATCTAAAACCCTATTATAAAGAAAAAGACTAGGTTTGCACCCGAATGTCTTCATCTTTTGATACACAAAATGAGCTCTAAGTCCTCTTTTTGCATCAGAATGCATTCGAATCAAGATCTCGAATTGCTTCTCGCTAGGCTCTCGGCCATATGATTTCATGAGATCCACGATTTGATCGGCTGCTCGATACCAATTGCATCGGTTCAGGCAATAAGCCAATGCATTGAAAGTAGAGAAATTGTGGTGGAAACCCTTTTGCTTACCCGCCCAACTGAAGAATTTAGAAGAAATTCTAGGGTCGTCCGACGCCTTAAGCACCTCGGAGACAACGGTCTGGTTCACTCGCCGGAGCTTTTGGAGGTCCGCCACGACTCCGTCGCCCCAGTTCTTGTGCCGGCGGAAGCTGTCAACTACGTACCGCGCGATCGGCGAAAGCCGGCGGCCCATCGCGAGGAATTTCTCAGATGGTTGGCGATCAATCGAGGTTGGGCGGGCGGAATCCGGGTCCCATAAGCGGAAATCGAAAGTAGGCGGCTTTCCAGCGGGTTTCTTCCTGACGGAGACGGTTTTCCGGTTGGTGAAGAAGCCGCCGAAGACGGCAGGGCGGTTCTTGGACGGAACCCTGTGGCCGTAGAAGAAATTGAACTTCTTGGGGATCGCCGAAGGAGGCATCTGCAGAGAATCTGACGCTCCCTTCGGCCCTCCTTCGCTGAATCGAAATGCTCTACTCCTCGAGTTGCCCGCTGGCCACGGTAACATGGTTGCCCCGAATTCTTTTCGTGTTACATGGGATGGACATGAACTCGGGTTGTGTTTGTGTCGGGTTTTCGAATCAAGTTGCTTCTGATAGTATGATCATGTTCCTTTAATCGGGTCAAAGTAAATAGTATATTACTTTTGGGTGTGTTGCTTTCAGTGGAAAAGAACATAGATTCTATGGGTTGTGTTCGTGTTCGTCTCTGCACTTACCTAGCCCCTACTTGTAAAGAGTTTAGTTTTTCAATCGAATAACATCTCTCAGATTTAGTTTTTCAATCGAATTGTTTCTTTAAAATAAAATCACATATAAGTGGAATGGAAACAAAACGAATATGCTTGAATCAATTATATATATATATATAATATATATTATAATATATATATATATATATATATATATATATATATATATATATAAAGATATAGGGATAGGTTCTTGTAAATGCATAATGTATTTCGGTCCATAATCTTATATAAATATACTTATAATTCCATCTTTGAGATAAATAATTGAAGTGATAAAGCAAGAATATTTAATGCAACAAAGTAAAAAATATATGATGATACTTTTAATTCAAATTTTCACCATTGATCATATCAATCGAATAGGTGAGATGACTGTATACAAAAAGACATTATGCATTATTCACTTAATACTACTTTTATATATGTACATGCATATATAGAAGGTAAATCCAGCATACCTATTAACTCATATATTTTATTTGTTATTTAGGGGCATAAGCATAATTTGAAAAGTTAGGAGAGTGTTTAAAAAAATATGAATGACAACCTTATTAAATTATATCCTAAAAAAGCAAAAGATGAATTATGGGTTCATATTGTCACATTAAATTTAGATGTTGCTCACCTTTCACAATAGATACTTATGTTACCTTTACTTTTGAGGGTATAAGTGTTATTTAAAATGTTACGTTTTAAGAAAATGTAAAAAACACTTTTATCACACTCCTACCTCAAAAGGAAAGGTGTTCATCATTATTATACGAGGTAGACAACATCCTCTCTCTATACATACATATATATATTGTGTATTAGAGAGAGAATCGGTTAATAAAAAATTGATTTTGGGCCAATTCAAGTTCAAGTCACAAACTAGGTACAATTCAAATTTGAATATTCCACCAAAATCTACTCTGATTGATTCAATTACTTGTGGCAAGAATTGTGAATCCACTGTTGAGATGTTGGAGTTTCCTAAAACTCCCTAAAATGACACTCTCATATATTTATCGGACATATTGCATGACCATCTCATAAGAAACTATTTTAATGATTCAATGATATTGGGGTATATTTGATCCAGTACAACTACGTATTTATTTAACACACTTAAGATAATTAGTGTCCATCCTCAAGTTATTAAAATGCAGTAAATTGGTATTTCTATAACTACGACAAAACGACTATTGAAAAATCTATATAATACATTTTTTTATATATTGTGTTTAAAGGTTGATTCTGTTAAATTGATATGTTGATGGTGCAAATAATCGATTTTATGAGAAAAGGTAGTTCTTCATAACCTTTAAATACAAAGATTATGAAGGTATCAAACACCATATAATGATGTCTTAGTTGTAACTACTACAATCACTTGTTTTTAGGTAATCTGGTCGATCGCTATTTTCAAGGTTAGTTGGGTCTGAATTGCTTTAGGCAATAGTGCATATTATATGGTCTTCTCGGCCTTGGAGAAGCTTGTATTCACCTTGAAATAGGCCCCCTACTAGGTTTTACAGGAGACAAGGTTTACTAGGAGTGGAGGGGCTATATTGATGCCTGACATAATATGAACTAAGCCCAAGTAGAAGATTGTCATGGTGGGGTTTTAGGCTCCATTATATAACACCATCTACGGGTGTAGATTCTTTGTAATTTTTAAAGTCTTGGTCCCATATTGATGCGTGACATAATATGAACTAAGCCCATGTAGAAGAAGATTGTTATGGTGGGTTTCTAGGCTCCAGTATATAATACCATCTACGGGTGTAGATTCTTTGTAATTTTTAAAGTCTTGGTCCCATATTTGATGAAGTTTTCTATTGAGGGTGGGGTTAGACACATTCGAGGATACCAAGAAGATGTGACAATAGTGCTATTTTGCTGCCATATAAGGTTTTGATTGTCTAACTATCGCCAAAATTGCAAAGAATATGTACAAAGTCTCAAGTGTCAAGAGCATCCATTCGTGTTGACCGAATTGACTCCCATTATAAGTCCTTGCTTATTCGACAAATGAGAACTAGATATTCTGGCCCCTTTACCTCTTACAATAGGGAAAGAGCAGTATTTGCTCCATGACATCAAATATTTCACTGGTTTGGTAGAAGCATAATCAACTTGGTTGATCACCCAAGAAGTCATAGTAGGATTCATATTGGAGTTTATCTTTTGATAGTTCGAAGTTCCTTGCACACTAAACGTGGATAACATAAAGTAGTTCAATAATGTAAATATAAAGAATTTTTACCTAGGGTATTGGGTAGATGTGGCCTATGCCTCCATTGTGCACCCAAATATCAACATCTTGGCTAAGGTCACAAACCGAACCATTCTTTCAAATTGAAAACTTGACTATCTTGGTGTAGAAATCAACATGAGTAGCCTACTGCACCTCGCCTCGAAGACCTACAGATGAGACTATTTCATGTTATTTTTCAATGTAGAAATCAACATGAGTCAAAAAATTCAGGCTTACAATCCACATGCCAACTCTAAACTAAGAAGACAGGAATGGATCTCGTACAAGGGATTGAGAACTTAACCATTTGTTGAAGAGTAGCCTACTAGTAGATGATGCCATTGGTCGAAGAATAGTAAACCAATAGAAGATTGCTCAGTACCATAACCAAAAGGCCCCGTCGAGCAAGTTATAGGTGAAAGACTCCATTCTTAAAAATGCATGATTCATAAGTCATAAACCTAAGTATGCCATACTTTTACCAAATTGGAAAGATCATTACATCATATAAACAGAAGTATCAATAACTTTAGAAGTTTGGGCAACTTCTTGATTCAAGAGGATTTATTTTTAAATTCTTTTGACAAATGAGATTTGATTCTATTTCTTCCTTGATATTCCCTTGACTAAAGGAGCCCAATTCAATGGTCCAAGGTATTCACTATTTCTAATCTTCTACATGGTTGATGTATGTCCCATGCAGACCAAGCGTAACGAGATATGCTTCATTCATACAAAATGGGCACTCATATTTTGGATGATGAACAAAAGCATGAATTTGGTTAGCTAGTAGCCCAAAACCATTTAACATGCCACCTTGTGTCTTGAGTGGACACGATTTGGTGAGGTATATCCTATTGACACAGGGTGAACGTTTGTATGCCATTCACTCATTTACGTTCTAACTTCAATCTACAGACTCCTATACATCCACCAACTGTCCTATTGCACGTATGATTTAGTGAAGCACATTTATTTAAACAAAATGGGCATTTGTGTCCCACGTGATGAATAAAAGAAAGGAATTGGGTTTCTTAAACTCAATTGCGTGATTGAAAGTCCCAAACGATTGGACCGACTACCCCGATTTGATGGATAATACGAGTGTTTGGGCCCATCATTGTACTCTAAAGTGACTAACCTATGATTTCGAGTAAAGGAGCTACATGTTATGACTGTTTGAGTTTCAAGTGCTAAAAGGAAAAGGTTAAAAAAGAAAAGAAATACCCTTAGGTCTACTGAAAATTGATGTATAAAAAGTTTCAGGAGGTCTCACAATTTGATACCCGCAAAATCTTGGGTATTAAAAAAAAAGAGAAGAAAGAAGAAGAGAGCCCTAGTCAATGACATCACTATTGCCACTATCATTACCACAATCTTCGAAGGAAGGCTCCGGAGGGAATCATGGTGACTAGTTCATTGCAATGGTGACTACTTCATTGACTCCACAGGCCAAGGTTGCATCTTGGTATAAATTCTAGTCATTGTTCTAGTTCCATATTGCAATGCACTAAAGGTGAGGAAGATGTTTTCGCCACCTTGAACATACATCTTCTCATGCCTTTGTCTCTAAACCCACGAAGCTGCTCCTTCAACTTGAAGACATCTATTATCAACTCCATAGACAACGGATTTCTTTCCTTGCTTCATCCAGCTCTTCTTGGGCATGGTTCAATTGATCTCCTAGCCAAGTTGGTATACCTTTATAAAGAACATTTTGCATTTATTATTGATCATATTAGCTTCTTGTAATGTAACCATCGCTTAACCTAGACATGGCTGGTTTGGAACCAGTCGGAACTGAACTGGGCTAGGGATCACCTGGTTCAATTCAAGTTCCACATTTCATCAAATGCCAATTTTGAAATTTTTATTTTTAAGATTGTAATTTTTAAATATTTCTTATTGATTCCAAGTCAAATCGGAACCAGCAGTTCTGGAACTAAAACTAAATTTAGTCCTGAACCGGTTCAGTTCCAAATTCAAGTTCCAAGAAAACTGGAGCCCAGGTTTGAAGTACCAGTTCTGGTTTACCTAAAATCGACCATGTCCAGCTTAACCACACAAGACCATCAAATGCCATCACCCCTACCACCGTGACCATTTCTTCCATGATCATCCGCCACCACACTGCCACCATCGCAACTTTTAAAATCGATCAACATCAGAAGATGGTTTTTTCTAATTTCCAGAATAAATTCTATCACTAGCATCGTTTACATATATCTGACAAATACCAAATTAGAATCCAAAGAGTCCCAACAACACGGACATACAATTACAATCCCAAACGCCTTAGCCACCGAAAATATCGGGATAGAAACACATCCAAAGAATCCCAAACGCCTCTTGCTACCGAAAATATCGTTGAAACAAGGACCCCTAAAACTAGGGCTAACTACAGCTGGCGGCGTGCCAATCGCGAACTTGATGTATTCATGCTTTCAATATTCGCCGCCTTATTTCCCTCAAATAGCAAAGTCAGACCCACGCATGCGAGTGAGAGAGGGAGAGGGAGGAGCTAGCGTTTGTCATTCCTCAGCAGATTTGCAGCCACGAAGAAGGAAGGGCGCGGTCGATGCTGAGCCAAACCCTTCTTTCCTCTGTTTCTTGTTATTAAATGTTCGTCATTACCACCATTACGCAGTGTTGTGCTGCAAATGCTCCTCCTCTTTTGATGTCTTCTTTGTGCTGCTGCTTCATCACTTCCAATGCTGAATCGTTCGATCAAAACCTAGGTTTTTCGTGGAAATCGCACTCTTCCTGCATACGATCTCTCTGCAACCATCACCAACTAAGCGGGATCTCTCCTCTTCTTTTCGGCTCCATCTTTGCTCATGAGTAATCCCAAGGTATTCCTTCTCTTTTACCTATTTCTGTGCATCATATTTCTGTGGTTTTAGGTGGTTATTTGTATTTGAAGGCGTTTTCGTGGTTCCATGGGCCATCATCGATTTTGTCTTCGGTTTTTCGTGTGCTGTTCTTGCATACGATTAGGGATTTTATGTTTCTAGGTGAAATATAATGAAGGATGGTTATGGGCATTCGGGCTTTAGAAATATTCTACGCCATATAGGAAGGAACTTTTGTTCTCTGAGAGGGATATGTGCTGAAGAGTTCCTATAGGAACTTTGGTTGAAGCATCTGCAAATCTAATTGGATTTACTTCGCAATTGGGTGTTTAAATGGTCACAAGGCAAACCTTCCCATTTTACTTTGGTAAAGTCTTAAATTCTGCGTGCTATGAGAGATGCTTAGTGTTAGCTTTGGTTTGCTGGACGCCTCACTTCCATGGCAATTGTTATGCAATATGGTAGTTTTATCAACTACTGTTGTTTCTTCATAACTTTCTGGTTTTATCCATGCATTGCGATGTGGCTGGTGTATGTATCCATTTCAAAAGAGACCAGTTGTGATGCATAGTTTGACGCCTCTATTTGTTGAGCAGGTTCTTGTGTTCGGATCATTCACCGAATATGAAACAAAATTATTCCAGAAGGATTTTGTGGAAGCCTCCTCTGAGCCCGTGAAAAAGACAGAACTACGATTTGGATCATTGGACTATGGGGCAGTTGCTGGAATACAAAGCCCCAAGAAGTCGGATCAATCAGGCGGTTCCAAGAGTTGTGAACCAGCAAAACCCTTTATTGAGAATGGGCTGTCAAAGAACAAATCAAAATCTGTGGATGTTGTACAAAGTTCTTCCTCAAATAAATCTGATATAGGTCATCCCCAGCGGCTTCCTGTCAATAATGGTGAGGAAGCCTGCAGAAAAAGTGTTGTCATGACCAGCTTGGTGTCTCATTCAGCGCAAAATGGATCAGTCTCCCTAAAGACATAAAAAAAGCTGCTGCTGGAAGAGATGGGCACTTATCTCATTGGAAATTCAAATATTGCAGGAAAAGTAACAAGGAATTCACACAATGCTTTGGAGGTTCAGAAGAATGTGAACGGTGCTTCTGATGCTAAACACGATAAAACAAAGATGATCTCTTCTTCCTTACAGAACTTGAATATGCCGCCTGGCTTTGTAAGCAACACTGGGTTTGGAGAAGCTGAAGCGTGAAGGGCATTTGGAAAATCATAAACATAGAATCCTGAATGTGAAATACCAAAAGGTGGAAGTACAGCGATGACAAGTGATGCTATTACTTTTGGTCATTTAGCGAATGTTCTGGCTGCAGAAAAGAATATTAATAAAACAAGCAATGGCATAGGGGAAACTTTCAAACATCTGCAACCTAGAGGCCTAATAAACTTGGGCAATCTGTGCTTTCTAAACTCTGCATGCGCTTCTCTCCTGTTCACTCTTTGTTCAGCTCTTACAAAAACTTAAAGTTTGTGATATTCCCAAGGTTAGATCTTAAATTAAGATGACAAATGAGGAACTTTCCTATTTATGATTTGCATGAAAGTTTACTAATCCTCCTCTTCTTTTAGATGGGATATCCAACACTGCATGCATTTACAGGGCTCATTTCTGAGTTTGAGGTGTCTAAGGATTTGAGTGCAAGATAGAATATGCCAGCTATTATTGAGGTTGGAAAGCCTTTTATTCCGGCTATGTTTGAAGCAGTCTTAAAAAAGTTCACTCCAGGTAGCATATCTCGGAGGCCAAGGTGTGTACTTTCTCATGGTCAAACTCTGTAAAATTCACTTCATGATGTTAATTTTCTTCATAATCAACATCGACTTTGGAATAAAAATTCACATCTGCAAGAGTGATAGAAAATTTAATATAGATGTTACACATAAGATTAATATAGGTTGATGAAAATGGAGAGGTGCATAATGTATTCTATGTAACAAGAAGATAAAATATTAATATATAGAACACTAATTAGATCTCCTATGTTTTATAGTTCTGAGTATAGGGCTGTTAATGATCAACATATACAAAAGATATCCATGGCAAAAATGCTCTATGGAAACAAAGAATCCATGTAGCCGACATATTTTTACTATGATTGTTCGGCTACAGATTCCTACTCCATATCACGACACAAAGAAGATTTTTACTGTGATGAAGAGCCATACAATGATCTCCGACACAAATTCTGTAAACCTTAACGGCTTAACCCTTCCGCAATCAACACGGACCTCAAGCTTTTGGGTTTGATTCGGGTCCGTGCAAGCCTCTCAGGTCGGGTCACAATTCACGCCCATCACAAATTCAAGCTGATTTATTGTTTGAACTATGAACTTTTAATTGCCTTCTCCAAGTACAGAATACATATCTGGTAAGGAGAATGATTATTTAAGGACTGGACATATGCCCAAGCCCAGACATGGAAAAGAAAAAGGTGTATCCCTAACACAAAGAAACAACTTACGATATCTAAACGTATTCCATGAAGTGAACAAAGGTTAGGAAAAAGACATTCAAACTCAAGCGCTTTACTAATCTGAGGCTTTGTTAGTCACTTTTTTGTCACAAATTCTGCAAAGACAGGCTCTTTATCTTCTCCTTCACTTTGTTACGTGTGCTGGTGATCACACCCTGAACTGCCTAAGGGATGGGATGTTATATTGGACGACTTGTCGCCAAGCAGATTGAGTGGGGTGATAGTCGTCCCACCAGAAAGCATGCTCAGGGTCCCTGCACAACGTGTATTCTTTGGTACCACTGGCATCAACCGTCCCACACCATATGCTGATGTTGGTTCCCAAACAGCACGCCTTCAACCGGTTGCCAAATGCCACTGAACAAAAATCAGTGAAACAAAAGTCACCATGAAATTCTATTTTGTAAATATAGACACGTACATGCGTACATTGTGTGTATGCATATCTCTTTATATATATATATATATTTAGTGGTATAGTATAAGTTGGGCTATCATGTTGCTGAGGGAAACATAATCTCCCAACTCATGTAAGATAGTATTGATGCTGATGCACGACGGGCACCTCATGACGACAAAGGGAAGCAACCTATCGCACAAGATAACAGCCGTTTTTATAGAGAATTTTATTCATAGAAATGCCAACGGAAAAGGAGAGGCGGGCTGCACTTGATTGCCCCAACTTTAGGCATGTTCAATTCCGGTTAGTTTTGAACCTGGAACCGTAACTGAATTTGGCTGGGGCCAGTTCTGGTTTCGATTTCAGAACTGTCGGTTTCAGGGCAGTTCAAGTTTGAGTCTGGGACCAACAAATTTATTAAAGGAACTTTAAAACTTGTAAGAAAAATATGAAAAACAGAACCAGGTTTCGAGGCACCAGTTCCGTATTATAAAAGGTTAAACGAGGTTGTTCCCGGTCTCAGGCCCGATTCTGGTTCTGGTTTTGGTTGGGTTCTGTTTCGAATTAAACCTGTCATGTCTACCTGACATTTCACATGAAGCAGAAAACCGGTACGATTCTTTGTTCAGCCTGTTTACAAAAAATGAGGGACGTCAGATAAAAGATGAAAAAATCGCTAACGAATGATCCGAAAAGCATCTGTTCATGTCTAACCAAATAACATTTGAAAAATCGGGTCTTATTCAGGTCGACTTGTTTTTGACTAGACAAGATAAAAAGAACATTAGTACGAGCAAAAGCATGCAAATTGCTGGCAATATTAATACGGTTACATGAAAATCGGAGGCGGGACATGAGCATAAATTTTACATAGTGGTTAGTACTATCAGTTCGGGGGAGGTTCGAGAACTGTCAGTACCAGGGCAATTCCAGTTTGACTCTGGAACCGATAAATTTATTTAAAATACTTAGAAATTATAAGACATATAAAAACTAAACCAGGTTTGGAAGAGCCAGTTCCGTATTATAAAAGGTGAAACGAGGTGGTTTTTGGTCTCGGACACAATTCTGGTTCTGGTTTTACTGGTTTTGGGTTCAGCTGATTCCTGGTCCGGTTTAATTTCGATTGAAACCTGCCATGTCTACCTGACCTTTTACACGAAGCAGATAACCACTACGATTCTTTGTTCGGCCTGCTTAAAAACAAAGCAGAAGCAGATAAGATAAAAAAGAACATTAGTACGAGCAAAAGCATGCAAATTGCTGGCAATTTTAATACGGCTACATGAAAATCGGAGGCGGGATATGAGCTAAAAGTTTTCATTTACGTCCATCCAAAATAACAAAAACATACAGAAAAAGAAAAGGGCCGCGTTCAGGTTGGGTTGTTTCAAACATAAACACGAGATAGCATGACATGCACGTGATCGACAAAATGAAGCTGCCACTCCTCGATTTGATTTTCAGGTAGCCTCCCCGTACATATTTTTGGCTTCTTGAGTATTTTACATTCTAGTGAGAACCTTATAGGGATCTGTGGGCAGAACAAACACACACTCACCTTGTCGAAGCACAGTTAAGAATGCATTGTAATTGTCAAGAATGACAACCGGAGGAGAGATGGTTGCCACTGCAGCCTGGAGGAGCTGGTTGTGTTTCATACAGAAGGCATTGGTGGAAGCCACACACCGTGAGTATGAAACTGCGTATGTGACTCTTGGGCTGCAGCCGATGGCCTGCAAATTCGAGACGATAACTTTTTTCACCCCCAAATCATGCAGCCTTTGCAGGTTTCTTGCGAGTTGATCAATAACTTGCTGTTGAAATGCGGGAAGGCCCTACAAAATCCACAAGAATTAAGAAAGTATGTATAACGCAGTTTTCATCATTTCAATGCAATGCAAGACATCCAGGTAAACCACCGCAAAGAGAAAATTCTGAGGCCTTTAATGGTTGGAGTCTACCTCAATAGTCTAAATTTGCAGCACCGGGATATTTTCCCCCCACAGCAGTCATCATGATGGCACCGTCGGGATACTCTTTCTGTTCCCACCCAATCAGTTGATGATTCCGACAGTAAACCAGCTGGGTATGCTGCTATTGTTGTGGCGGCCAAAGTGCACGAAAGGAAGGCTCATTTCGATAAATCGACCGCTATATATATATATATATAATGTAGGTAGATGTAAATGTAAAATTATTTGTGAATAAAGGAAGAGGGTTGGGTTAGGCTTTCGACACGTAATACTTTGTGAGACTTATCTACCATGAATTCTACAAATTATGAGCATTTGAGTTGGGTCATTCCCTCTTAGCGAAGAAGAATATAAATACAATTTTCAAAAAATGAGATAGAACATTTAATTACTTATAAGAGTGGTTTGTGATAAATACAAATGGATTATTTTATTTGTAGAAAAAAAGATAGATCGTGTTGTAAATATTCTAAGGTAATTTTAGGAAAAAGTTTAACTATTAAACATCGACTTTTAATAATGAATTTGTAGGTAAAAAAGTAGACAAAGAATAATAGAATGCATAGAGCTATTCAGACTACATGGTAAAACGTGAAATGTGAGAAAAAAGAAATATTTAAACAAAAAGTTTTTCGATGAGATGCTTCAATTTATATAGGTATACCTTATAATATGTAAAACAATATAACTATACATATTAGGAAAGTGGCAAAAGATGTATTAAGGGAATCAAAATGAGGCATATCGGTACAAAAAGAAGTTAGGTGGTGGACTAAAGTGGTGCAAAATAAAATAAGGGCAAAGAATGGAGGTTACAAATTGTATTATGTAAAACAGACTATTGAAACTTAGGAGGCTAATTAGAAAGTAAAGAAACAAATGATAAAAGCCGTTAGTTAAATAAAATTCAAAATTTAAGAGGATTTATATAAAAAACTTAACTTAAAAGAAGGTAAAAGATATATTTTTATAATAGATAAGCTAGAGATAAGAAAACTAAGTATTTACTTTTGTTAGATGCATCAAAGATGAGGATGAAAAGATTTTAGTGGCGAATGATAATATCAAAAATAGATAAAAAATTTATCTCTGTATGCTTTTTAATGAAAATATATATGTTATTATTAGCTTAGTAAAGTTAGCTAAATCAGAAAAGTATATAAACTGTAATTTTTATCATCGTATTCAAAAGAATGAAGTAAAAGAGGCTATTAAATATATGAAGATTGATAAATCTATAGTGTCAGATAATATTCCTATAGAAGTATAAAAAATCCTACAAGAGATATGACTCATTCAGTCCACAAGGTTATATAATGAAAAATGGAAAACCTAAAAGATGCCCAAGGAATGGAGAGCGAGTAAACTTATAATTATATATAAGAATAAGTGAGATATTCATAATTGTTAGAATTATCAAGGTATAAAGTTAATGAGCCATAGTATGAAATTATGGGAAATAATTATCGAACTTAGGTTAAGACATGTATCGAGTTCAATAGAAAACCAATTAGGATTCATGCCTGACAGATCTACTATTGAAGTGATTCACCTATTGACACGTCTTATTCAATATTTTAGAATAAAAAAAGCATTCATGTGATTTTTATTAATCTATAAAAAAACTTATGAGAGGGTGTCAAGACATGTTTTCTGGAGAACCTGAAAAAGAGAAGTATGTCATTGACATACATAAATCTTATAAGAGACACATACGATGGTGCAAAAACTTGTACGAGGACTCATTAAGGAATACCAGAGTCCTTTGAAGTTAAGATTGGGTTACATCAAGGATCAACTTTAAGTCCATATTTATTTGTATTGGTCATTGATGATTTAACAAAACATATTCAGATAAAGTACCTTGGTATATGTTATTTGCAAATGATATCGTGTTAGTGGATGAGTTTGAGGAAAAGGTTAATAGGAAATTAGAACAATGGAGATAAACGTTAGAAAGTAAAGGCTTCCGACTTAGTAGAATAAAGATAAAATATATAGAATATAAGTTTGATCATTTGAGTACTTTAGAGGACACAAAAATTAAGATTGGGACACATTGCGTCCATCACAAGGAATGTTTTAAATACCTAGGGTCAATTTTTCAAAGTGATGGAAAATTTGATAGAGATGTTAAGCATAGTATTAATGTCGGTTGGTTAAATGGAGAGGGTTGCAGGTATTCTGTGTGATAAGAATATATCATTAAAGTTAAAAAGTAAATATTATATAACAACAATTAGACTTGCTATGTTTTATGATTCGGAGTGTTAAGCAGTTAATCATCAATATATGCAAAAGATGTTTGTAGCAGAAATGAAGATGTTTAGATGAATGAGTGGTCAAACAAGAGAAGACCGTATACATAATGAGGTTATTAGAAGTCAATTGATAATAACATCAATAAAGAATAAAATGAGAGAAAATCGTTTAAGATGGTTTGACACGTAGAAAGATAACTAAAGGATGCTCATGTAAAAACATAAAAAGTAGATTAAAGTGCTGGAAAGAAATTATAAAGAATGATATAGTTAATATTGAGTCAACTGCTAGCATGACACATGATAGGGTTGTGGAAACAAAGAATCCATGTACCTGATCCCATCTAGTATGAAAAAAGGCTTAGTTGTTGTTGAACGACTCAAACTATATTGTCGAAGTACAAATATCATCATAAACTCTTGGTTATCTTATTAAGGTTAAAAGCTTTTGTGTTTTGTAGAAAATTAAAAATGAATCCAGCACAAAGAGGCATAGTTCTCCTACCTAAGGATTTAACTTGGAAGAACCTTAAGTAAAGGTCATGAGTTCGATTCTCAGGCCTTAGTCTGGCAGGTTCTGTCGAAACAAGCTTGCCTGCTGAAAAAAAATTCAGCTTCTATACATTTCTAACATGGGAAAAAAATGGCATTTATTCAAAATATGCGTTTTAGGGTTGTTTGAGTAACACGCTTGGTTCTCGATTGACGGTAAATACCTCGCGGGAGCCATTCCTTTCTAAATAAACTCTGTAATCATTTCCTGCGTATGAAACAAGAGCAACGGAGGTGTCGAGATAGTCAGCATAGAGGCCACTTTTGATAAGCTGTTCAAACGCATCAATTTGCTGCGTCATCGATGGTAGGCCTGTGAATGTGTCGAAGACGCCGGTTCCTCCGTAGGCAAAATTCATGCCATAACGTTGAAGCTCCACGTTCTGCTGCCTCTTGGTGTATGGAACCGGACAACGAAAACCCAAGTAGTCAGCTGCATGCAACAAGAATCCTTCTGTTGATTAAACTCGACTTCTGGATTTTAATGTGACAAAACGCCAAAGCACAAATACAACAAAAATGTGTTAATTAATTATGCATGTATGTATGTATATATGCATAAGTACTTTTGTACGTAGTTGTATATTTATGAATATATGTACGTGTAAAGGAAAGAGTTAGATAAACTGAATGAGGGTGGAGTAGCATGCTGCATACCTACAAAATCTGCCATGACTTTACCATTTGACCATCGACCCGTTGGATACCCAGGGTACGTCTCTCCATAAGGATATCTGAATGAATAGTGTGGTAGATCCGGGCTCTGCGTGTTCCCAGTATCAACAAATGAGTCCCCAAACACAAAAAGCTTTCTGACATGATCCCCAGCTCTTAGACCTACAACTGTAACAATCCCATTATTAATATCATCAATTATAAAACTGACGCGCGTGTATATATATATATATATATATATATATATATATATATATATATATATATATATATATATATGTGTGTGTGTGTGTGTGTGTGTGTGTGTGTGAGGTGGACTGTGAATGTGTGGTCAAGAAAAAAGAAAAATAAAATGTGGATGTGGATGTTCAACTAAGATGAGGTTGATGGACACTTGAAGAGGTGGGCCAAACGAAGCACTCATAAAGAAAGTGATATATTAAATTGTGAATATTTAAAAAATGAAAGAGGATTTCAAAAGTATTAAAAGGAAATAATAAAATATGAGTTTACTGTAACATTGTCAAATTTGATACAAGATAAAACATAAATTACAGCTACCAAGAACCGATGAACCCAACCACTTAGTACAAGCTAAGGCTTGCGATTGATTTTAGTTTTGGTGCAAAACTGAGGTATGGACATGCGGACCCAAGTCTTTCCAGCTATCCCCTTCATCCCTTAAAAGTAAAGTAGGCTATTTTGGGAAGCTCGAACATGCACTTCTATACATGCACAATAAAGAGTGAAAGGTTTACCCATAAGAGAGAACATGAAGCAGCCAATCCATGGTTTTATAACCATGGATATTTTCTCTCCTTTAATCAACAGGGGCACGCTCAAATGCGGGAACACGCACAGAGAACCAGAGAGAGAGAAAAAGGACTGGATGGATTATAGGGCTCCCCTTTAGGCGGGTATTTATAGGGCATCAGAAGAATTAGGGTACTGTTCGGGCGTCTTGCCCAAGTCACGCCGGTTCCGTACTAACTGGATTAGATGAATCTCGACACTTCTGATTCGCTTAAAAAACACATGAATTGGCCAAGTCAACTTCATCTACAACTAGGTTCGATGAATGGCCATGACGGCCACGCTTGGCTTGTCTCATGTCAACTCTTCCTGTCTAACTGCCTTTGCTTACGTGAAGGAACCCATAAAATCATTTGGTAGCCAGATCATATATTTGACTATTGGCAGAATGGTATTAATTTTTTTTTAGTTTTTCATCTCGACCGTCTATTTCTTTTGATTTATATACACAGGTAACAAAGGAATTAGACCTTGCTGATTGGTGCTCACAAGATGTTCAGTTCTTTGGTATCCGAGAGGAAATCGTGAGTGATCGTGACACACGATTCACGAGCAGGTTTTGGACGGAGCTCTTCGGGATGTTGGGGTCACGTCTTCGGTTTTCTTCTACTCACCACCCACAAAACGATGGTCAAACGGAGCGTATTCGTGACTGCGCTTACACTACGTCTGGTAGTGGTGTTAGTACGGGAGCACTATAGGTTATAATCCTACCGTGGGAAGTGCATCTAAGCTTATGCATGCAAGCACACATACTATTGTGTACCAAACAAGGAACCAATTGTTGGCTTGGAATTGTGGTTTCATAAACCTAATTTCAGTTAGAAATTTCTGCATCAGGACATAGGTTGGCCACATGAACTGTACTCTAGAGTTTCATAAAAACCCAAGTATCACCTTTCCTCTCTTCTTGTTACCCTCCTCCTCCTTGCACAACAACCAAAGCATTAGTGTCATTCACAAATCAAACACGGAATCATGATTATAAGCTCATGTGAGTATAGGGGGCTTAACACCATGAATCAAACACACTGTTGTTACACCCATCCACTTACATACAATTAGATGTAATCTATGGCTTTTCTTTTCAACTTTAGAAGTTTTGGCCTCGACTCAAAGTTGATCATTGCTGGTCATGGGACGAGAATATATAATAGTGGTCATACTCCTTAGTCATGAACTGTAGGAATCCAATCAAGTGTCCATTATGTGAGGTGACATCTAAGGCCTTTGTTTCACTTGCCCACCTTCCAGTGATGATAAACACCCTACTTATAGTTTTTCTTAGGGTGTTTTAGAAAAGAAAATTTTGATACAATAATTTTTATTTTGGAAAATCCAAACAAAAAAATTAAGAATCTACAATTTCTGGTATTTGCGTTAATCATATTTCCTTGTTGAGTTTGCTGCAGATGATCATTAAAAAGCTTCATGCATATATGGAACTAGCTGCTTGATTTGGTTTGATTTTCTCCCATTGACACTCTCTAATGATTAACTTCAATAATTTCACAAGAATGGAAAGTGTTTACTAGTTTCATTTCCCATTTCTCATGTCATTCAGCTTCATACATAACTTGTTCAGATTTTGTACATGAGTCATCCCATTCCATACTTTAATGTTTTGCCTTATGTATATGCATACATTACATATATTCTTTAGAAAAGTTTATATATTACATACATGGATATTATACAAAACCACATGCCCTCCCATCACATACATGCATATATACATGTGCATGCATTATGTAAACACACACACACACACACACACACACATATATATATATATATTCTTTTTTTATGTTGAACACATACATTTTATGATACTACATATATATATATATATATATATATATATATATATATATATATATATATATATATATATATATATATATATGCACATATACATACATACATGCATACATATATATATATATCTCACTAATAGTATATGATATATATAAGACATATGTTACAAATATATAGTTTTATACGTAGAATATATAGATTGTTTTTAAGTTATTACATATAAATATATTCATATTTTATGTTACATTCCTATACGTATATATATATATGTATATCTATATAGCACATATTTAATATGTATGCATGACTTTCCATAATGACCAAAGATATTCCTGCCTTGCTTAAATTCACTTCCAATGGTAGACCTTTTTATATTGAAAGCAAGTGGATTCTAGAGCTTTCTTGTTCTTTTTCTTCAATTAGAAATTTCATATCTAATTTAGTTCATTGTAAAGAAGATATAGACCCTCTTGATAAATATCTTATTATCCAAGGTTTTTAGAATCATTTCCTATGTTTTAAAATTGCATATTGAGAAATAGCTTTTGTGAATCAAAAGTACAATTTTTTTATTAAAGAAAATTTTGGGTGTTTATAGATGCCCCTCTTTGGTTGTTACTCCTAGAACTTAAGATGAAGAAGTATTCTCATCAAAAGGAAGAAAAAATCGCTAACGAATGATCCAAAAAGCATCTATTCATGTCTACCCAAATAACAATGTTTAAACCAGTAAGCTAAAAGATGAAAAAATCACTAACGAATGATGCAAATAACATTGGAAAAATCAGACTTTATTCAGGTTGACCTGGTTTTGACTAAGATAAGTTAAAAAAGAACAGTAGTATGAGCGAAAGCATGCAAATTGCTCGCAACTTTAATAAGGTTACATGAAAATCGGAGGCGGGATATGAGCTAAAAAGTTTTCATTTATGTCCATCCAAAATAACAAAAACACACAGAAAAAGAAAAGGGTCACGTTCAGGTTGGGTTGTTTAAAGCATAAACACGAGATAGCATGACATGCACATGATCGACAAAATGAAGCTGCCACTCCTCGATTTGATTTTCTGGTGGCCTTCCCGTACATATTTTTGGCTTCTTTAATTTTATGCTTCTTTTGAGTATTTTGAATTCTAGTGAGAGCCTTATATGGATCTTGTGGGCAGAACAAACACACACTCACATTGTCGAAGCACAGTTCAGAATGCATTGTAATTGTCAAGAATGACAACTGGAGGAGAGATGGTAGCCACTACGGCTTGGAGGAGCTGGTTGTGTTGCATGCAGAAGGCATTGGTGGAAGCCACACACTGTCAGTATGAAACTGTGTATGTGGTGCTTGGGCAGCACCCGATGGCCTGCAAATTCGAGACTGTAGATGTGAAAATTTCACTCCAAGCCTATGTAGAGACTTGAAATAAACTTTTCAAACCTACTTCGTTTGTTCGAGCGTGCCAGCTAGTTTTCAAAACTAGAAAAGTTTGTAAATCTAACTTGTTTGGCGATTGTGGCTAAGCGAGATCTTGTCACCTTAGGCGTTCTTCAACTGATGCTCAAGGGTCAGCCTAGGCGCTTTGAGGACTCATTGGTGTAGGTGTGATTCCACATCCACTTTAAGAAAAACCTAAGAAACTTGATCAAATTCGTGCATTAGGTGTTTGGAAAACCAATTTTGCCAAGTTCTGAAAAATAGAAATTGGTTTTGTTTTCAAATCTTGCTTTCTGATTTTCTTTCAGTAGTTTCTAAATCTCCAAAAACCATGAAAAATTCACAGTTAATAGGCATAAATGTAGAGATTTTGAAAATATTTTTATTCTATTTTTGCGTTTATGATTATTTAGAATTAAATCAGGGAAGTGTCTTTACGCAAAAACTTGGAACTGTTTTGTCACAGAAATATAGAGACCCAAAGAAAGGTCTGTATCTCAATATACAGAACTCCAATTTTTGTGCACTTAGTGTTGTTGTAAAGCTATGGATGTCAGATTTCCAATGAACTAAGTTTCACTGAAATTGGACAACTACAGACAGAGTTATGGGATGATTACCTAGGCTCTATTGCAAGAAATATAGTTTTAACAGAGATGGTTTTGGATTTTCCCGACCTTATACACTTTTAATTACGTGGTTTCACGACCCTAAAATTCTTGAAAATTTTATCCTATGTGGCTTGTGTTGTAGATGAAGTATTTCAAATTTTAGGTGAATCGAAGTAGAAATAAGGAAATAAAAATTAAAACATCACACATATGCAGAAATACTGAAAACAGTTTTTCTGTGTTTACAAGATACGTGATGCAACTCACCCGAATTTAAATGACATAATCACAGCAAACCCAAAGTAAATTGTTGAAGGGAAATGAATGTAAAGATATGTATTAACTTAAGCATAGAGGGGGTTAGGAGTTATAGGAGTTTTATAGAATATAGAGAGGTAGAATCAAGAAAGCAAACAAGTAGAGTGCATACGTAGGAAATGAAATTAACAGCATATCTACTTGCTATTACAACATGAGGGGAGATGAAACTCCATTATTACAACCCCTTCCTTGAATTGAATGTTAAGAGGAGAATCAATATTCATAAAGGAAGAAAATACTTACTTAACAGCCTCCAAGAACAAACGGATTTACAAGAGGATCATCCCCTTCCTCTCTCGGAGCCACCCTCTCTTCTTTCTCTCTTTTCTCTTTTTTTCTCTCTCTCTAATTTGCAGCACCTCCCCTCTTTCCTAGGCTCTCCCTCTCTTCCCTCATGTTTTGGCAAGTTCCTCAATGTGCAAGATGCTGGAAATGAGCCCCCTTGGCCTCTATTTATAGGCAAAGGGGGGTCTTGCTAGACCCTTCCATGGGGTGGGTCTCTTGGCCCAAATCCAACCCAAACTCTGTGGCCAGCTCATATGTCCTTCACGTGGTCACCTAGGTCAACATAAATCCAGCACATCCAACTCTAGGTGAGTTGGTTTTGTCTTGGATCGAGTGAAGCACGCACCCGGCTAGGAGCCTCTAAGTGCAACCGGTTGTTGCCTTTGATTGAACTTCATTTTGGGTCGTCTCATCCTCCCTTGGAGCAGCCCTTCATGAGTTTGATTTGGTTCCTAGGGTAAGGTGTCCTAGGGTGAAAGTGTAGCTGAGTCATGATGAGGTGTGTGACCCAAAGTATGTTAGGTTGGTTTGAGCCAACATAGGTCCAATCGGCCATGGTGGCGTAGGCGAGTTGGGCTAATGTGGTTTGACCAAAGTGGGCGGTTCAAGGCAATTCGGTCTAGCCAATGTGGTTTGATCAAACTAACTCATAGGTCACGGTTTGGCAAAGCAAGTTGGGTTTAGGCTTGGTCAATTGAAATAGGTTTGGTTGGTGAGGTTTTCTACTTGGATTAGTCTTTGACCTTGCCTTTAATGAAATTGTGCCTTGAATCTTCCCCTAGTCCATATGCGTTGAAGTCCCGTTTGATGCTTGCTTTAACTGTAGCCTTGATCCTCGCTGCTTCTTCGAAGAGATGATTCAGTTTTATCCCTGTTTGACTTGGCTTTTGCTTAATCCTTTAACTTTGACTTGGCATTACTCCAAATTCATTTGGATGATGGCAAAGAAGAAAATACCCCTTTTGATTTTACTTCCCTAAATTGACTTGAGAATATAGACTTTCCTTCATTTCATAGTATCCTTTTCTTCAAATTATGGAAGAGGGGATTTTAGCCAAAGGGGACTTGACTTATGTAAACACCCCAAAATGAGAATGTTTTCAACAAACTCCTGAATTTCGAAAACCAGCTCACAACCTTGTTTGGAACTTTTAAAACTCTGAAATTTTGAAGTTTAAACCTTTTTCAAAAATATTTCAAAATAAAGGTTTCGAATTCAAGCCAAAAACCCAAGGATTGCAAAATAGCTCAAACGAACAGGTGGAACCCGATCCAAAATCCAGCTTGAGATCAGGTCAAAAAGTGAAGGAGAGGCCCAGCCTATCCGGATAAAAGCGAGACAGAGGATCGAACCCGGTGTCCATTTCAAAAGTCAAATTCAGCTCCAAAAATGCAAAATGAAACCAAGACCCCGATGAAGCCGTTAGAAGTCAAGCATCGGGCCTGTCAAAAACGAAAATCAAAGTCTGTTGAAAAATCTAAGATTGACCTCATCAAGTGAAAACTCAAAACGGGGCCAGACAGATCAAAACCAAACATAAAAAAGTCCTAAAGGCAAGAAATTGGCTAGTCAAAAGGACTGGGAAAAACCAAGCCTAAAATCGGGTCGTCGAAGAACCGGAGCCCGCTCGAAAACCGTCCGTTTCATGCACCAAAAAGGGAACTCAAAAGAAAAAGTTTGGATCGGATCTAGACAAAAAAATCTAGATCTAGGGCCCATTGATGATTGGATTGGGTTGGATCTAAGGATCCACAACTGATCCAAAGAACCACCCTTGGCCTATAAATAGGGTCAAGGGGGTTCACATGAATGGATGTTTTTGAAATTCTTGGGAGCTTTGGGAAAAGGAGGAGAGAGAGGGAGTGAAAGTCAACAAAGGTGGGCTTGACCTAGGGGGTGGGATGCAACCAAAGTGGTTCGACTTGGGCTAGTGTGCTGCAACCAAGTGACCATGACTAAGGGTGGGCTGCAACCAAGGTGGTTGTACCTTGGAGAAGAAGGCTGCACCTTGGAGGACTAGCTGCACTTGGTCGAACCGAGCTTGACCAAGAGTGGGCTGCACCATGGTTTACCAAGGAGGACCGGAACCAACCTTGGGGCTGACTTGACCACACGGCTGCACCAATGTGAAGGCTTGACCAAGGTAGATACCATTGCACCTTGGAGAAGAAGGCTGCACCTTGGAGGACCGGTTGAAACAAGGTGAGCTCTTGACCGAACCCTTGACCTACCCCTTTGACCACACGGCTGAACCAAGCACCAACCTCGGGCTGAACCCAACTAAACCAAACAAGACCTTGGGGCTGACCACCTGACCGAACCACCTGCACCTTGGACTGCACCCTTGGCTTGACCTGGCCGAATCCAGCTGAACCAAAACTGCACCTTGGGTAGACCTTGACTTGGCCGAACCATACTAAGTGAAGGGGCTGACTTGACCTAGCTCACGGCTGCAACAAAGTGGGTTTGAGCGAACCAAGCAAACCGAACCACGAGCTCGATTGAAGGGAAAACTGTAAGTTGTTTTAAACTTTTATTTTAAAATCGCTTTTTCCCTTTAATTCAATTCAGAATGGGGTTGTAGTAATGGAACGAAGCCTCCCCCATGTTGTAATATTGGTGCATGAACACGATCGCACCCACGAGCACTTGAGCCTTTCTGCTCTTAACTGGTGGATGAACACGATTGCACACATAAGTACTTGAGCCTTCTCACTCTTAACTAGTGGATGAACACGATCGCACCCATGAGCACTTGAGCCTTTCCGCTCTTTACACTCACATGCACTTGAGCCTTTCCGCTCTCTACCCCAATATACATTATAAAAATTCTATACTTCGAACCCCTTCTATTCTTAAGCAAGTATACGTATTTCATTTGGCGTAAGTTTTACTTACGTAGAGTGGTTGCACTTAAATTCGCGTGAGTTTACTTTCGTGAAAGTAGAGTGAAAGTACTTCAATTTGTGTGAGCTTACTTTCGTGAAAGTAGAGTAAAAGCACTTCAATTCATGTGAGTTTACTTTCGTGAAAGTAGAGTGACAACACTTCAATTTGTGTGAGTTTACTTTCGTGAAAGTAGAGTGACTGCACTTTCAATTCGCGTGAGTTTACTTTCGTGAAAGTAGAGTGACAACACTTCAATTTGTGTGAGTTTACTTTCATGAAAGTAGAGTGACTGCACTTTCAATTTGTGTAAGTTTACTTTCATGAAAGTAGAGTGGGTGCAAATTTCAATTTGGGTGAGTTCGCATAATCGTTCTAAAAAACCAAAAAAGATTTCTAGCATCCCTACATTCGCTCATCGCTTCCAAAGCCCTCAAACGATCGCTAAAAGTACATTGAAACTAGGTCACACATTCCGCACACACATCAGGCCTAAATAAATAAAACTTGCAAGAAACTTAGGGTTGTCCAACCCTCATAATAAAAATTGGCAAAAAGTGCACAAACCGAATTCATTCAAAACACTTGTCGTTCGAAGTAAATACTTATTTGAAAAAGTTGAAGTTTCTAAGCGCTTAAACCGACCCTTGAGCATCGGTTCAAAAAGGTTTAAAGCGAAAAGTGTATGCTTGCCTACAATCGCCAAAGTCAGAAAATCATTTCAAAAACCTTCGCTAGTTTGTGTAAGCTAGCTCGCACGCTCGCGCAAGCGTAGGCACGAAAAGGTTCACTTCGAATTTTTCTAAACCTGGGAGTGAAAATTTTCATGTTTACAACTTACACTTAGTACTAATCCTAAACATGATCATGCATGGTTGACCTTTCGATGCATGCATGGTGTGTGATGCAAATGAAGTGTAGTGTGATGCTTAGGGACTTATCTATGAGATGTATGAGTTTGAGGAGTGTAGACATTGAAATTTTCACTCCAAGCCTATGTAGAGATTTGAAATGAAATTTTCATCTCCACTTGATGCGCGAGCGTACTAGTTAGTTTTCTAGAAACTAGCAAAATTGAATCCGACGGGCGATTGTAGCTAAGCGGACTCTTTTCACATTAGACCTTGTTGAACCGATGCTCAAGGGTCAGTCTAAGCACTTAGGGATTCCAGCTAAATAGGTGAAACTTTCAAATTCATGTGAAAAGCAAAGGTGTTGAGAATGAAATCATGTGCACTTGCTTCAAGTTTCAAAATGAACAAGTTTTGAAAAACAGAAAATTCTGTTTTCAGCACTTGTTTCCCGAATCCGTTTGAATGCCTTTTAGACCTCCTAAAATCATCAAAATTTTACAGGCCGAAGCTTGAGATGTGAAGAGTCTGTAGCATATTTCAGATCATGATTTAGAATTATATTATTGCAAAATTAAATTTGAGAAGTGCCTCTACTCAGGCACCAAAAACTATTTTGTCACAGAAATATAAAGACTCAAAGATGAGCTTATATCTCAGTACTTAGAGTTCCAAATTTAATGAATTTAGTCTTAATGAAAATCTATGGATGTCAGATTTCCAATGAATTAAAATTCATCAATTTTAGATACCCACAGATAGAGTTATAGGATAAAAACCCAAGAATTGTTGGAAGAAAACTGGTTTTATAAACAATTTACAAAAATTCTTCCAGTTTTGCACAATTTTAATTACAATATTACACAGACCTAAAATTCTTGAAAATTTTATTAAAAGTAAGATGTGTGTGTAGAATAAGTGTGCAAAGTTTCGGAACAATGGGGGCAGAGGTTCGATAATTAAAAATCAAGCAATCCACATATAGAGAGATGATGAAATTCAGTTTTCAGGTTTTTAGAATCATACGTGATGCAAACTCACACGAATTGAAAAGCAACAACCCAACATCACGAATTGAAATTGCTGAAGAGAAATTAATGGAAATATACTTAATAGCTTAAGCATAGAGGGGATTAGAGAATATAGAGTGTTTATAGAATATAGAGAGGTAGAATCAAGAAATCAAACACATAGAGTGCATAATCAAAGAAAGGGAAATTTCAGTAACATCTACTTCTATTACATCATGAGGAGAGACAAAGTTTCATTAATACAACCCCTTTTGAATTGAATTTGAAGAAGAGATGTAGAAGAAATAAAATGGAATAGGGCTTACCGGACTTACACAAAGAAATGTACTCCAAGGTAGTGGTCGGCCACCCCTTTTCTTCACCCTTTTTCCTCTTGATCAAACACTCACCTCCAAAAAATGTGGCCTAACTTCTAGACTCCCCTTTCCCTCTCTAAGCTATTCCCTAGAAGCTCTCATACCTCACAAAGCTCTCAAAGTGCTAGCCTCTCTCTCCCTCCTCGAAGATCTCAAGATGTCCCTCGCTCCCTCTCCCCCTTTGGCCTCTATTTATAGGCCAAGGGGGGCTCTTGTAGGCCCTTCCTTGGGGCGGGTGACCCATGGGTCCAAATCCAGTCCCAAGGCCCATCAAATCACATGGCCTTGGTGGTACTTTGTGATCAAATGTGGACCGGCCCCATGTGGGCTAGTTTAGTCTTGAGTCCCATGCCTTGGTTCTAGCCGTTTGAACTTGAAGGTACTCGACTAAGCTTGTTTTAAGGCCTTAATCAACCTTGCTTGATGGCTCTTCTTCACTTTGCTTGATTTGTGTTGATATGTGGGCTGTATATACATTTGATAAACCTTTGGAATCAGCCCCTAAGCTCAACCATTTTCAATTTGCATATGCTGATCAATCATTGTCCCAAGGTTGCATTTGATCCAAACGAATCCTTGATTTGATTCAATAACCAACTCGAGCTGTCTTGATGTTGGCCCATTTAATTTGAGTTGTTGATGAAGATATGCTTTTCATTTGATCTACTCCTTTGCTTCCGGGCTTGAGCTCGATCTTGGATTGAATTGGGCCCCACCTGTTCGCCTAATTTGATCGAATCATTTGGGATTTTTAACTTCAATTTAAAACCTTTAATTTGAAACTTTTTTAAAAGATTTAATTAGATTCTATTCATACTTTGGGTTTTAATGAACAAACCTTTCTCTATTAGGATCAAGTTTAGACCCTATCCAAATTTCATGATCTGGGAAATAATATCTAAACTTTTGGCAATCCCACACCAAGGCCAAACACGTTTTCTCCATGGCTTGATAATTTCTTTCATATGCCAATAGAGTTTTTGAAATATAGTAAATAGCATACTCCTTAAGACTATCATCCTCATATTGAGCAAGTAAAGCACCCAATGCATTCGCATGAATGAAAATATAAAGCAATAAAGGTTTTCCTTCCTTTGGAGGTTTTAAAATCTGAGGATTAACCAAATTTGTTTTCAATCTTTTAAAAGCTTTTTGACAATCAGAATACCATTCAAATTTAACCCATTTTCTCAAAAGCCTATTGAAAGGTTCACATCTTGTTGCTAGATTGGAGATAAATCTCCTAATTGTTTAGAGTCAGCCTTGGAGGCTTCAGATTTGGGTCAAGTTGGAGGGCGGAGGCATGTCTATGATGGCTCAACACTTAGAGGGGTCGACTTCTATGCCCATTTGAATTACCATGAACCCTAAGAGTTTTCTCGATTCTACTCCAAAAACACATTTTTGAGGGTTTAGCTTTACTTTATAAAGCCCAAGTCTTTCGAAAACTTTTTGCAAAGATTTTATGTGTGTGCATCGGGGTTTTGATTTTACCGAAAGATCATCCACATATACTTCCAAGACCTCATGGATTTGATCATAGAAAATAGTGGTCATGGCTCTTTGGTATGTGGCACCGACATTTTTCAATCCAAAAGGCATAACCGTGTAATAGTATGTGCCCCAAAGTGTAGTAAAATCAGTTTTTGCCTAATCTTTTGATGTTAAGTTGATTTGGTTGTAACCCAAATAGTCATCTATGAAAGAAAACATTTCATGATTTGCAATGCTATCCACTATCAAATCAATGTTTGGAAGAGGAAAATTATCTTTTAGAGTGACTTTGTTCAAATTTCTAAAATCAATGTAAATTCGAATTTTCCCATTGGATTTTCGAACCACAACAATATTTGAAACACATTCAGAATAAGCAATGGGTTTTATAAATCCGGCTTTTGAAAGATCTTCTAAACCCTCTTTCACTTGGGAGTGAACATCAGGATGGATTTTTCTAAGCTTTTATTTCATGGGTTTTGCATTTGGTTCTAAGGGAAGATGATGTTTTACAATCCTAGTGTCAAAACCCGGCATATCTTCATAGGTCCATGCAAATACATCCACGTAGGTTTTCAAAAATGCAATGAATGATGCTCTTTCATGCTTATGCAAACAAGTACCTATTTTGACACATTTTGGGTTAGACTCACTCCCTAGATTGATTTCTAGAAAATCCCCTCCTACAAAATTTGAAGGTTTTTCCAAGTTAAGGATTTTATGGAATTCGAGAAGCTCGGAGGCTTTATCTTCCTCATAGACGAGGGGATCTTCCTCCTTGCTTTGATCACTCTCAAGTGCCTTAATTTCTAGGGAAGTGTCATGCAAGAGAGTAGGGTTGTGCATAATGGACTTGGACGGATTTGGTTTGGATATATACATGGGTTTTGAAGAACTCGAAAATGAGATGTGTACGTGGCTAAGATTTTTGGAGTTTTCAATTTTTTCGATTTTTTTGTCTTTTTCTAAACACAAACTAGGAGGATGAATGTAAAAGACTTTCTTTTTGAGATTTTCAGATTTTTCAAATTTTTTGTATTTTTGTAAACAAATGATAGGAGAATGAACACAAAAGACTTTCTTTTTGAAATTTTAAGGTTTTTCAAATGTTTTTGGATTTTGAAAGTTTTTCATTTTTTTTCATTTTTTTAAATATATAGTTTTTTTGGATTTTTTTCAAAAGAGGGGTCTTCCGTCAAACCTACAAAGAAAACATTATAAATTAGACTCTAAAAAGAGGTCTAAGTCATAGATTTCAGTATTAGTGGGTTCTAGGGCACCCTTGACCCAATTGGTCTTAGGTGGTGGCTGAGGGGGTATGGATAGGGTGTAGCCCAATCTATGTCGACTCGGGTTAGGCAAGGGTATGATGGGTTCTAACCTACCTTGGTTCATAGTTCCTAAACTAGGGTACGGTGTATATCTCATGTTCAACATCATATTCCAAGGCTTCTTGAGTTTGGAATTTTTTTTGTAAATTGGGTGGCCTTGGAATAAGGTGTTGTCCATATCATGGTCATAGACACGAGTGGGTTTGGACTGGTAGGTATGGTTTAGAAAGGAGTTGGGCTTCCCTAGGATACACACGACCCTAGGGGAGCCTAACCCTACACGTTTGGGATTGGGAGATGACTTGAGTTTCCCTAGAAGATGGATGATTCTAGGGGAGGATTACTCCACACATTTGAGAGTCCGTAGGAGATGGACGACTCTATAGTGGGGGTCTCTTAGGGGATGGTTTACTTGGGGTGAGTAAGGCGTTTCCATAGCCTCCTCACTTGATGGATGACTTGATAGACAAGGAAAGTTTTGAATTCCCTTAAGGTGAGGATGGTCTTCTCCAAGGACTACCATCACTTGGTTATCCCATAGAATTTTCAAATACTTGTGGAAGGTTGAAGGTACGACTCAGGGATTATGAATCCAAGACCTACCTAATAACAAGTTATAATGGAGGTTTATGTCTAAGACATAAAACAACCCCGTGTGTTAGATGTTTTCTACTTCCATGGGCAACTCGATGGCTCCTAATGGATGGGATGAATTGCCATCGTATCCAGTGATAACGATGGGGCTCAGTTCTAGCCTAGACATGGAGACTCCTATTTGAAAGGCCACGTGAAGAGGAAGAATGTTTAGACCTCCTCCCCCATCGACAAAGTACTTGTTTAGAGTGTGGTGATTTAATACCACCTCTATATAAAAGGCTTGGTTATGGGTTGTATTTGGTCTCCCTAATTCATCCTCAGTGAACACGATAGGGGATTTGGCACAGATTGGGGAGACCAAGAAGGATAGGGACTTGGGAGTTATGGATGCATTAACCTTGGTTCTTTCTAAGATTCTCTCTAAGACTTGTCTATGTTTAGGTGAGGTTTGTATGAACTCTAAGATAGACATGTTTATGAGAAGTTTTGAAAGATGGAGTTCCAAATCGTATAGGGTTAACACCACACCTTTACCTTTGTCCATGTTATGAGATGCATTAGGGATGCATGCTTTTGAAGGACGGGGGAAAACGAACGCTTTCTTGCTAGAATTTTTGGCAAAGTGTGGGGGTTGATAGATCTTTTCAGACCTAGTTACCTCACCAACACCTTCCCTAAGGGTCATTCCTATCTTGGCTCTAATTGGATTTCTCGGAGCACCACGGATCTCTATTAAGATTCTAGCCAAGGGCAGGACTCTAAGCGCTCCCCGGACCACTACTTGCTTGGCTTTTTTTATTACGATGAAAAGTGGTGTGTGGCAAGCAGTGTAAATCATATGCAATGCATGTTCCATCCCGTAAGTTGGAGTAAGAAGGCATACCTCTTTTCCTTTCCTGCTCGTGCTTGCGTGGTTGGGAAAAGGCTCTTTTAAGATTGCTTGGGAGGGCTTCGTTTCCTTCGAGATGTGAAGCCTACCCTGCTCTATCAAGTTGTAGACATGCGAAAATCCCCGTCTCTTGCCTTTTTCAGGGCTCGGAGCGGATCCTCTCGTGTGTCTAAGGCCTATGTATGCAAACAGGGCGTGCCAGCTAGCTTACCTAAGCTAGCGAAGATATTTTTAACACGGACTTCTAAACGTGGTGACTGTGAGCAAGTAAGCTCTTGTCGTCGCAGACCTTCTTGCACCGATGCGCAAGGGTCAGTCTGTACGCTTTGCAAAAATCGAGTTTTTGGAGAGAAAGTCTACGAAGCGGTTCGAGGTGTCTATTTCGGGTCTTTAAAATGCGATTGCATGTTTTAGATCACGTGGATTTGCACGTGCCTAAGTCTTTTCTTTTATCCCTTTTTCGGGCTACCTAGTTTGTGCGTTATGAACACTCCACTACATGGGCGAATTTGAGCGGGGCTTGCTTTGATGCAAATATGCGTCCTACCTCGTGGTATGGCGTAGATGCAATGCAAACTCACGCTACTCCAAAGGGAAAACTCGAAATGTAAAGACAATATTGAAGGGAAATAACTGAAGGGAAATAACCGAAGGGAAATAACCGAAGGGAGATATGTATATAGATTATGTATATGAGCCCTTACTCGGGTCTTACAAATAAGAGCGAAGGCTCAATGTGGGTGCGTGCTTGAATTGAAAGACTTACTCACACGACATGAAATTAAACCCAAATATAAATTGCAGTATGGCCTTGACTAAGGTCTTGGGAGTACGAGCGAAAGCTCAATGTGTGTGAGAGTGCTTGAATTGAAGTACTACACACACGACATAAATGAAACCCAAATATAACTGCAATAAGGCCTTTACTAAGGTCTTGGGAATAAGAGCGAAGGCTCAATGTGTGTGAGAGTGCTTGAATTGAAAGACTTACTCACACGACATGAAATGAAACCCAAATAGTATAGGTCGGCCCTTACTTGGGTCTTTCAAATAAGAGCGAAAGCTCAATGTGTGTGAGAGTGCTTGAATTGAAAGACTTACTCACACGACATGAAATGAAACCCAAATAGTATAGGTCGGCCCTTACTTGGGTCTTTCAAATAAGAGCGAAAGCTCAATGTGTGTGAAAGTGCTTGAATTGAAAGACAACGCACCCAACTTAAGCAAAACCCTTCGAAAATGAAAGTATATATATACACTTATGTATTAGGGGCTGATTAGGCCCGTGTGTGTTCAAAATCGTGCACAACTAAGAGAGTGCACGTGTGTGGGTGTGCCAAGCCACGTTATTACAAGCGGGGGGAGACTATGCTCCGTTATTACAACCCCGTATCAAATTGAATCTCAAGCAAGTATACAACTAAAGACCGAGTTTAGGCACTTACGAGTAGCTGGTCCGTAGAGGCCTTGCTTGAGCGTGGGCTTGGCCTTCGCCTTGGGCTGCAAACGGGAGCTCCGCGAGGGTGAATGACAAAGGGTGCTGGCCGGGTGCAAGTGGGGCGCGGGATGGGCTCCTCGAAGGTGGCCGGCTGCAAGTGGGTGTCGCCTTGATGTGGGGAATTAAAGGGGCTGGGCCAAGTGAATATGTGGGGTCACGAATGGAGAGTATAGAGTGTTAGGGAGTATGGACCTAAGGGGAGTTTAAGGGAAGGCCAAATGGGAGTCCTAGGGGGTGAGATGGTTGGCCGGGTGTAGTTAGGGTAGTTAGGTAGTGGCCGGTGGTTTAGGTCGTGATAGGTTTGGCTAAGTGAGAATGGTGGCAGCAAAGGGCTGATGTGTAGGTAAGGTGGTGGTATGGTGGGTGGCTAGGAGTGGAGAGGGAGTAGAGAAGGAGTTAGGTAGAGTTAGGGGGTACTTACCGAATGGGGAGAGGCGGTGGATGGAAGAGAGAAGCCGGGTGGTTGGGATGGAGAGCAAGTGGTGGCGTCCGGCTGGGAGATGGTGGTGGGATGGAGAGCAGGTGGCGGTGCAGGTGGAGCAGGTGGAGCAGGTGGGAGATGGTGGGACTCGGCTGGACTTGGGGAAGGAAGGGACCCGGCTGGAATGGGTGAAGCCACTAGCTAGGAAAACTCGCCCCAAGAGGGGGGGTTTATATAGGGAGTTGGGTAGGTCGGTTAGGGCTGGGTTTGGGGTAGTGGTTAGGTGGTTTAGGTAGGGTGGTATGAAGATAAGGTGGGCTGGAAAGGGTAGGGCCAGATATTTTAGAAACTAGTGGTTTGGGTAGATTGTGGGCTAGGGGTGGTTTAGGAGTTTAGGGCTAGATTAGGTGGTTGGGTTTTAGGGTGAGGTTTAGTGAGCTAGGTTAGGTGATTAGGCTAGGTTTAGGGAAATTAACCTCGGTTTAGGGAAGGATTAGGAAAGTGGGTTAGGTGATTAGGTTGGGATTAGGCCGGGATTAGGGAAGTGGGTTAGGTGATTAGGCTCAGATTAGGGGTGGATTAGGGTGGTAGGCTAGGATTAGGTGTTTTTGGTTAGGTTTAGGTGAGGGAGCTCCCTTTGCATGGCCCATAGACCTTAACCACCTCATGTTGGTGCAGCCCTAGGTTAGGTTTTGGCTAATTACCAGCTTAAACCCACTCAATTAGGCTAACCCACATGATTAATCCCAAACTTGACACACAAGTCAAGCTTAATTACAACACTCTTGATATTATCCATCCCCACTCTCTCTCATGCCCATGATCCCACGTGAATTTCAAGTGGGCCCCACCTCCATTTATGAGAAGGTGATATGGGCTATGGATATGGATATTGGATTGGATCTCTGGATCCAAATCCAAATCCAAATCCACACATGGGTTTGGATTGGGATCTGGATATATATGGTCCAGATCCAATCCAAACTGAACTCTAACTCCTTCGAGCTGGGTTCGAAACAAACGATTTGTGCGGGGCCTGACAGCATCAGTACTCTGTCTGCGTTGGGTCTTCGCCAACATGATCGTCCGCCTCCGTTTCTGCCTTCCGGAGATGACTTCAAATGACATTTTGATAAGAACAGGGTCTTGGACCTTCGAGATCTTGGGGGTATGGATGTGATACGAGAGTTGCTGTGCCGAGCTTGACATGTGCTCCGGTTCCGGGCTCTCTTTGTCTTCGCTGGTCCTCTCTTGATTAGGCCAAGCTGCTTTGGGGTTTCAAAAACGTGTTTTAAAAGGTTTTTTAAAAGCTATATTATATATTTTTGAAATACAAAGTCTTAAAACGTATGTACAGGGTTGTCTGGAAGGCTCTTGGGTTTCCAGACTCAAAATAGCCCTTTGGGGCTGCTTTTACAAAACCAGGTTTGTTTAAGAAATTCGTGGGATTTCGGGGTGTTTACAGATGCCCCTCTTTGGCCTTGTCCAAATAGATTTGGATAAGGGCAAAGATGACAAACACCCCTTTTAATGTCTCCCTAGATCTAGCCACGAAGAATATGGGATCGTCCCATTTTTAGCAAAATCTCAATTTACAAACTCTGGTAGGAGGAGATATCACGCCAAAGGGTTTTACTATGGAATCTGGTCCTAAATGGGATCATGTTCATGCAAGTACCATGCGTGGAATGCAAATGACATGGGTGTGGTGCCAAAAGTGGCGACCTCCCAGGGACCAGATGTGGTCGAACTCTAGAGACTTACAAGGTCTACTGCTCCAAGTGAGCAAATCTTATGCTGTTCGATGTTCGGTTTTCAAAACTTATTTACAAAGCTATTTACAAAAGGGACAACTGTCTTGAGCCTCGATCCTAAGGATCTCGAGCTCTTCGTGCTTGCCCTT
This sequence comes from Brasenia schreberi, assembly GCA_036023115.1. Lineage (NCBI taxonomy): Eukaryota > Viridiplantae > Streptophyta > Magnoliopsida > Nymphaeales > Cabombaceae > Brasenia > Brasenia schreberi. Next base: position 12,781,938 of record JAYKKT010000078.1, on the reverse strand, counting down.
GTTTGAGTCTTAACACTCGCTTATCTAGCGGAGGTTTTATAAGAAAACAAGCTTCATTTCAAATTCCTACGCCTTACTCGAAGCGTCGAATTCTCAAACAAGATGAAATTCAAGTAAGTAAATCCTATTTTTACTTTAGGATTCCTCGAAATGAACCATGCTTTAGCTTGGGATAAGCCAGGGATGGGAAAGAGATACCACGGTCCCTTCTGAAGCGTCCCGTGGTTTGAGGCATAGAAGGCGGAAAACTGCTCTTTTTGAGCTTTTTGGCCTCTTTTTCCTTTTTTCATAGAGGGTCTCCCTTCGGGAGTATTTTTTCTTTAATCCCTCTTTTTCATAAGAGAATCGATTTTTCTTTTTGAAGTCTGGTTTCTTTCTTTTGGAAAGAGACTTTGAATGGGAAATTCCCTTTTGTTTTGGGCCTTTGTTTTCCTTTTGGAAGAAGAAGAGAAGAGGGGAGGACTTATCCCAAGCCTACACTCGATCCATTCCAGATCAGCCTATTTAGAGATAGCACGTACCACTTGCAAGTATCTTGCTATGTTGAACTAGGCCTTTCTTTGTAAGAAGAAGGATTTTGAAATGTAACCACGATTTTGAAAACTCCACTCTTTTACCAGTGCGAATTCTCTCACTCAGGGTCACACGAGTTTGCCTTTGCACCTTATTCACATGTCTCAGGGCAGCTATCCCTTAAAATTTTCGAAAACTGGAATTTAATCCAGATCCTACACATGATACTTCTTTAAGTATTGAATATTGATAGGATCTGCTAAATTCCTACCTTCTACATCGATCAACCAATACGAATTGTTCGTAGTGGTTGCTCGTACAACATAGGGTCCATCCTAGTTGGGGCGCCACTTGCCTAGGGGGTGTGGGCCACGATGGTGGATGGTTTTTAAGACCAGATCTCCCACTTCAAAGTGGCGAGGTCTCTTGTTTTTGCTATAATGTCGGGCTATCCTTTGCCGGTATGCACGAGCATGATCCATGGCAAGGAGTCGCCTCTTGTCTAGCAAATCTAGTTCGGCCATCCTAGCATGCTGAAGTGTCTCTAGGGGGAGGTCGAGTGCTATGGATGTATGAAATGAATGCAGTTGAGTATGAATGGGAAGAATGGCATTTGTGCCATAGACCAACTCGAATGGTGTGGCATTCGTGGGAGTCCGGATGGAAGTCCTATAAGCCCATAAGGCTTCATCCAGCTTCTCGTGCCACGTCCTACCCTTCTCTAAGGTTTGCTCAATAATACTAATGAGAGTCTTGTTTGTGGCTTCGGCTTGGCCGTTGCCTTGAGGGTAGTAGGGCGAGGAGAAGTGGTGAGTTATGCCATACGTGTTGCACAACTTAACCATCTGCTCGTTTTTGAATGGGGTACCATTATCAGACACAAGGTCTCGTGGAAGCCCAAATCGAGCCAAGATATTCCTCCGGATGAAAGCCACCACATGTTGCCCCATTACATTGGTTAGGGAAATGGCTTCCACCCACTTGGAGAAATACTCCGTGGCTGCTAAAATAAATCGATGCCCATTCGAGGCCTTTGGAAATATTGGGCCTACGATGTCAAACACCCACATGGTAAATGGCTAGGGGCTGACCACGGAATGCAATGCAGATGATGGGATATGAATGGCGTGCCCATGCACTTGACACGGATGACACTTCCTAACATGATCGTGACAATACTTTTTCAAGGTGGACCAAAAATAGCCCCCTCTAAGTATTTTCATCGCCATCATGTTGGTGTTAACATGACCTCCACATTCTCCATCGTGGAACTCATGCATCACTATCCTAGCCTCCTCTAGGTCGATACACCTAAGCAGAATGCCGGTAAAACTTTTTTTGTATAAAACCCCACCCAAAATGGTATATCGGGTCGAAATCTTACGAATGAATGCCTTATCTTTGGACGTGGCATCCTTGGTGAATCTCCCATTTTCTAAAAATTGTTTTATGTCATAAAACCAGGGTTTTTCAATAGACTCTGGGTTGTTTTGGCAAATATCCAAGTCGTGTGTGGATGGGTGGGGCGCATGCCATATTTCCAAAGATCTGGTCCCTGAAATGGGATCGACCTTCATGGCTGAACCCAAGGAGGAGAGGGCATCGGCGATGCCATTGTCCTCTCTTCCTACGTGTGTGAGTTTACACGACTGGAAGGATTGGACTAATCGAGTGGCCAACTCGTGATATGGAAGTAGTTTCTCATTACGTACTTGCCAAATTTTTAAAACCTGGTTTATGATAAGGAGCGAATCTCCAAAGGCCTCGATGCATGATGCCCCTAGAGTTTTCGAAATCCTTAAGCCTTGTATGAGTGCTTCATACTCAGCTACGTTGTTGGAACATTCGAAATCTAAACAGACTGCTATGGGAATCTCGCCCTTTTCAGGGGAGATTAGGATGATCCCGGCACCAGCCCCTCGTTGGTTTCGTGCCCCATCGAAGTGCATCTTCCATACTTGGTTTTCGAAAGAATTTGCCAAAATGTGGTTTTGAAAATGGTTTTGCAATATGCCTTCATCAGGCATTTCGACAAGAGTGGGATATGCGTCCTCTAAGGGGAATTCAGCCACGTAATCTGCTAGGGCTTGCCCCTTAATGGAGATCTGGTGACGGTATTTCAGATCATACTCCATTAGAAGGAGTTGCCATTTGCCCAATCTACCCGTGAGAATGGGTTTTTCGAATAAGTGCTTGATTGGATCAAGCTTGGACACTATCCAGATCTCATGATCTAGAAAATAGTGTCTGAACTTCTGGCAGGCCCAGACTAGGGCCAAGCACGTCTTTTCCATGGCTTGATAATTTCGTTCATAAGCCAAGAGAGTTTTCGAAATATAGTAGATTGCATACTCCTTATGGGTGTCATCCTCGTATTGAGCCAACAAGGCTCCTAAAGCATTTGCATGCACGGAAATGTATAATAAAAGCGGTTTTCCTTGCTTTAGAGGATTTAAAACGGGGGGATTAACCAAGTATGCCTTCAGTCTCTCGAAGGACTTTTGGCAATCGTCATCCCATAAGAATTTCGTACCCTTCCTCAACAGTTTGTTGAAGGGTTCGCATCTAGTTGCCAGATTCGATATGAATCGGCGAACGGATTGTAAGCGACCCTGGAGGCTACGGATTTGGGTAAGATTGGAGGGTGGAGCCATGTCTATGATGGCACGACACTTAGAGGGGTCGACTTCTATTCCCCTTTGGCTTACCATAAAGCCTAGAAGCTTCCCTGATTGTACCCTGAATACACATTTTTGAGGGTTTAGCTTTACTTTGTAAAGCCTAAGCCTTTCGAAAATCTTTTGTAAACATTCGATATGAGTGCATCGGGTTTTGGATTTTGCCAAGAGATCATCTACGTACACTTCTACAAGCTCATGAATTTGATCATGGAAGATCGTGTTCATGGCTCGTTGGTATGTTGCGCCGGCATTTTTCAAACCAAAGGGCATGACTGTATAGCAGTACGTGCCCCATGGGGTTGTGAAGGCGGTCTTACCCTGATCTCGTGGACTTAGTTTGATTTGATTATAGCCTGAATAGCCATCCATAAATGAAAACATTTCATGATTTGCAGTATTATCGACTATCAAATCTATGTTTGGTAAAGGATAATTATCCTTTGGAGTGGCTTTATTCAGGTTTCTGAAATCGATGCATATTCGAATTTTCCCATTGGTTTTTCGAACTACAATGATATTTGATAACCAATCAGAATACGCAATGGGTTTTATAAATCTGGCTTTTAGCAGATCTTCTAAACCCTCTTTGACTTGCGTGTGTACATTCGGGTGTATTTTCCTAAGCTTCTGCTTTATGGGTTTTACACCTGCATCTAAGGGAAGACGATGCTCGATAATGCTGGGATCTATGCCCGGCATGTCTTTATACGTCCATGCAAACACATCTAAATAGGTTCGTAGAAATGCAATGAATGCTAACTTTTCAGTTTCATGCAAGCATGCGCCTATCTTGATGGTTTTGGGATTGGAATCATCCCCTAGGTTCACCTCTATGAAATCTCCTCCTACTAATTGGGAAGGTCTTTTAAAATCGAGAATTCTATGAAATTCTAGGAGCTCAGAAGTGGGATCTTCCTCAAGGGGATCCACTTCTGGGCTTTGATCATTCTCGTGGGCTATAGACCTGAGGGAACTTGATGCGTGGTTTTCAAAATGACCTGGTTTTGTACTTGGATTTTCAAGTGATTTCGAAATTTTTGGTCTGGTTATGCAGACGACGTTTCTTTCGAAATCCTTTTCTTTTGCCAAAGTCCTACCAGGAGCAGCTATGTACAAAATCTTTTTGGTATTTTCCAAATTTTCGATTTTTTTGGGTTTTTGTAAAACAAGAACTTTGGGAACTATACAAAGCACTCTTTTTTCGAGTTTTTGTTTTTCCATTGTTTTTGGTTTTTCTTGTTTTTCGATTTTTTTGATTTTAAGTTTTTCAAATGTTTTTGGTATTTTTAGAAAAAGGGATCTTCCGTCATACCTACAAAAGGGAAAACACTACGGGTTAGACTCGGAATAGGAGATCTAAATCGTAGGTCTCTTCTAAGGCAGGCTCCGGGGCACCCTTGACCCAGGTGGTCACAAGGGGTGGCTCCGGCGGTATTCGGGGAGTATAGCCGATCCCATATCGGCTTGGATTGGCCCTAGGAAGGATGGGCTCTAGGAGACCCTGGTTCTGCGCCCCTAGACTCTTGTAGGGCGTGTAGCCCATGTTCAACAACATGTTCCACGACTTTTTGTTTTTTGAAAAAGTTGGATACAAGTCGTGGTCCTGGAACATGCTATCGTCCATATTAGGCTCGTATGGCCTTTTGTCCAGGGGCTTTGGAAATAGAGAACGCTTGGGTTTTCCTAAGAGGATTAAAGTCGGGAGGGGGCCTGCTTTGGGCGGCCCCTTCACACATACAACCTTCCTAGGGTTGTTCAACACGAGCCGAGGTGGCTCAACCATAATTTGTCCCAGGTTAGCCTCATGGGCCTGGGAGCTTGATAAACAAGGGGAGTTTATGATCCCCTGAAGCTGTGGGTGACTCTCACCTAGGATCACTACGACCTGGTCCCTAAAAGGGATCTTGACAAACCTGTGGACGGTGGATGGCACAGCGCACAAACTGTGTATCCAAGGCCTTCCCAACAACAGGTTATAATGGGGGTGGATGTCCAAGACATGGAACACCCCCGTGTGTTCGATCCCTCCCGTTTCCATTGGGAGTTCGATGGATCCTAAAGGTCTAGACGCATTCCCATCGTATCCAGTGATAACGATGGGGCTTGGGTTCACTGAAGTCAAGGTGACTCCGATTTTGTACGCCACATGAAGTGGAAGGATGTTGAGCCCTCCTCCACCATCGACTAGGCACCTGTCCAGAGAGTGGTTGTTTAGAACCACCTCGATATGCAGGGCCTGGTTATGGGTTTCGTAGGGTCTATCTACATCATCTTCTGAAAAAGTGATGGGCGATTTTGCTCCTAATAAAGCCACTTGGGCAGACAAGGATTCCGGACTTATGTTCGAATCAACCTTGGCCCTTTCTAGAATTTTCTCTAATACAAGTCTATGCCTAGGCGTGGTTTTTATAAGCTCTAGGATAGACATGTGAATAGGAATCTTTGAAAGGTGGTTTTCGAAGTCATAAGGATTTAGGATGACTTTGTCCTTATCTGCTTTTGGCAGACCACTAGGGATACATGCTTTTGAGGGGCCAGGCACACTGACCACCTTTTGAGCACCTTGAAGGTGTGGGGGTTGATAGATCCTCCCGGATCTAGTGACTTCCCCCACGATCAGCCTAGGGTTCGCACTAAACTTGGCTCTAAGGATGAGCTGAGGAGAACCTTGGATTTTTAAAACTGGTTTTACCGGGGTTTCCACTTTTGGTGGTCCCCGAATGATGACTTGGGCGGGCCTCTTGTATAGTACAAGGATGGGCGCACAAGTAGGTCGACCAGGTTCTGGCTTTCGCGCTAGTTCCTTGGAAATGGTGAGGGTACATACCTCCTTTCCTTTCCCACTGCCACAGGCGTGTTTGGGAAAGGGTTCCTTGAAGATAGCTTGAGGTGGCTCAGGTTCCGCAGTGACCTGAAGCCAGCCTTCTGCTATCAAGTTCTCAATTTTATTTAAGAGAGAGAAGCAACGTTTGGTATCATGGCCTTTGAGCCGATGATACTTACAAAATCGGTTTAAATACTCCCCTTTGGAAGTGACTCCTTCGGGGATTTCAGGGAGTTCTATCATGCCCTGGGCAAGTAGGAGGTCTAAATTTGAAATTTGCGTTCCCTCTTATTTTCTAATTTTTCAAAATTTTTGGAAGTGCCCGCCACGTCTGGATCCACCCGAACATTGGCGATTTTATGGGGTTTTGCCCCTTTGTCCGTCGTGGGTAGCCCATATGCGATGGGCTTTTCCAAACGGGTTTTTGGAACGGCACTTCCTTTCCATAAGTGATCGTATGTCCCTTTTCGCAAGTTAGTTTCGAAAAGGGAGGCCTTTTTTATCAACTTATGGAAAGTTGAAATCTCATGGAGCGAGAGAAGGGTTTTTAACTCGCTTTTAAAATTATCCAAGATGAGCATTACTGCGCATCCTTCGGATATGGGCTCTCGCACTTGGCCCAAAAGCGACCTCCATCTTATAATGAAGGCATGTACGTCTTCGTTCATGCCTTGCTTTGTATCCCTTAAGGTATTCAGAGTCGGCGTGACTTTTACGTTGTGTGCAAATCTTTGCATGAAGCAGTTCGCTAACTCTTGAAAAGTAGCGAACTGGCTTAAGTCGTAGAAAGCCAGCCATTTGGCAGCTGTGCCTTTAAGGGATAGAGGGAACCAATACACCCATTTCATCGAGTCCTTTTTCTTCTTATGGGCTCGATGTGAGAAAAGCTGCAAGTGAGACCTAGGGTCTCCCATGCCATCACACCGATGGAAGTTCGGTATTTCATCGTCACTGTCTGTTTCGTAATCCATAGGAAGGAAATCAGACAGGGCGTAGTTTCTTTTCTCTTTATTCTACCCTTTTAGCAACTGCTGTAGGGCTTTATGGTCCTTTTGTGTGAAGGACTCGTGGTATTGGTTGCCTTCCATTACGGAGGCCTCTTTGTGCTTGCGAGGTTTTTCAGATTTCTTTTTAGGCCTTTGTTCACCGTTTGATGAACATGAATCGCCTACTTCAGCCTCTTGGCTGAGAGCATCGATTTTGGCCTCAAACTCCCTTCTCAAGTCCTCGATTTCATCTAGTTTTATTTTGTTTTTGAAAATCCTCCTAGAGTGAGAACTTGATGCGCATGAGCCTTGGCTCGACACTTCACTTGGATTGGATTTTGACATGCTTTTCAAGCTTTTTCAAAATGTCCTAAGTACAAGCAAAGAAAACAAGTTAAAACGACACCATTTTACAAAATTTTCGCAAGACTTCTACTTACAAACTCGATTTTTGAAAGGCTCACGTCCCACCGGGCGTGCTAATCTCTGTAGACGTGCGAAAATCCCCGCCTCTTGCCTTTTTCAGGGCTTAGAGCAGATCCTCTCGTGTGTCTAAGGCCTATGTATGCAACAGCTAGCTTACCTAAGCTAGCGAAGATATTTTTAATACTGACTTCTAAACGTGGCGACTGTGAGCAAGTAAGCTCTTGTCGTCGCAGACCTTCTTGCACCGATGCGCAAGGGTTAGTCTGTACGCTTTGCAAAAATCGAGTTTTTGGAGAGAAAGTCTACGAAGCGGTTCGAGGTGTCTATTTCGGGTCTTTAAAATGCGATTGCATGTTTTAGATCACGTGGATTTGCACGTGCCTAAGTCTTTTCTTTTATCCCTTTTTCGGGCCACCTAGTTTGTGTGTTATGAACACTCCACTACATGGGCGAATTCGAGCGGGGCTTGCTTTGATGCAAATATGCGTCCTACCTCGTGGTATGGCGTAGATGCAATGCAAACTCACGTTACTCCAAAGAGAAAACCCGAAATGTAAAGACAATATTGAAGGGAAATAACCAAAGAGAAATAACCGAAGGGAGATATGTATATAGATTATGTATATGAGCCCTTACTCGGGTCTTACAAATAAGAGCGAAGGCTCAATGTGGGTGCGTGCTTGAATTGAAAGACTTACTCACACGACATGAAATTAAACCCAAATATAAATTGCAGTATGGCCTTGACTAAGGTCTTGGGAGTACGAGCGAAAGCTCAATGTGTGTGAGAGTGCTTGAATTGAAGTACTACACACACGACATAAATGAAACCCAAATATAACTGCAATAAGGCCTTTACTAAGGTCTTGGGAATAAGAGCGAAGGCTCAATGTGTGTGAGAGTGCTTGAATTGAAAGACTTACTCACACGACATGAAATGAAACCCAAATAGTATAGGTCGGCCCTTACTTGGGTCTTTCAAATAAGAGCGAAAGCTCAATGTGTGTGAGAGTGCTTGAATTGAAAGACTTACTCACACGACATGAAATGAAACCCAAATAGTATAGGTCGGCCCTTACTTGGGTCTTTCAAATAAGAGCGAAAGCTCAATGTGTGTGAGTGCTTGAATTGAAAGACAACGCACCCAACTTAAGCAAAACCCTTCGAAAATGAAAGTATATATATACACTTATGTATTAGGGGCTGATTAGGCCCGTGTGTGTTCAAAATCATGCACAACTAAGAGAGTGCACGTGTGTGGGTGTGCCAAGCCACGTTATTACAAGCGGGGGGAGACTATGCTCCGTTATTACAACCCCGTATCAAATTGAATCTCAAGCAAGTATACAACTAAAGACCGAGTTTAGGCACTTACGAGTAGCTGGTCCATAGAGGCCTTGCTTGAGCGTGGGCTTGGCCTTCGCCTTGGGCTGCAAACGGGAGCTCCGCGAGGGTGAATGACAAAGGGTGCTGGCTGGGTGCAAGTGGGGCGCGGGATGGGCGCCTCGAAGGTGGCTGGCTGCAAGTGGGTGTCGCCTTGATGTAGGGAATTAAAGGGGCTGGGCCAAGTGAATATGTGGGGTCACGAATGGAGAGTATAGAGTGTTAGGGAGTATGGACCTAAGGGGAGTTTAAGGGAAGGCCGAATGGGAGTCCTAGGGGGTGAGATGGTTGGCCGGGTGTAGTTAGGGTAGTTAGGTAGTCGCCGGTGGTTTAGGTCGTGATAGGTTTGGCTAAGTGAGAATGGTGGCAGCAAAGGGCTGATGTGTAGGTAAGGTGGTGGTATGGTGGGTGGCTGGGAGTGGAGAGGGAGTAGAGAAGGAGTTAGGTAGAGTTAGGGGGTACTTACCGAATGGGGAGAGGCGGTGGATGGAAGAGAGAAGCCGGGTGGTTGGGATGGAGAGCAAGTGGTGGCGTCCGGCTGGGAGATGGTGGTGGGATGGAGAGCAGGTGGCGGTGCAGGTGGAGCAGGTGGAGCAGGTGGGAGATGGTGGGACTCGGTTGGACTTGGGGAAGGAAGGGACCCGGCTGGAATGGGTGAAGCCACTAGCTAGGAAAACTCGCCCCAAGAGGGGGGGTTTATATAGGGAGTTGGGTAGGTCGGTTAGGGCTGGGTTTGGGGTAGTGGTTAGGTGGTTTAGGTAGGGTGGTATGAAGATAAGGTGGGCTGGAAAGGGTAGGGCCAGATATTTTAGAAACTAGTGGTTTGGGTAGATTGTGGGCTAGGGGTGGTTTAGGGGTTTAGGGCTAGGTTAGGTGGTTGGGTTTTAGGGTGAGGTTTAGTGAGCTAGGTTAGGTGATTAGGCTAGGTTTAGGGAAATTAACCTAGATTTAGGGAAGGATTAGGGAAGTGGGTTAGGTGATTAGGTTGGGATTAGGCCGGAATTAGGGAAGTGGGTTAGGTGATTAGGCTCAGATTAGAGGTGGATTAGGGTGGTAGGCTAGGATTAGGTATTTTTGGTTAGGTTTAGGTGAGGGAGCTCCCTTTGCATGGCCCATAGACCTTAACCACCTCATGTTGGTGCAGCCCTAGGTTAGGTTTTGGCTAATTACCAGCTTAAACTCACTCAATTAGGCTAACCCACATGATTAACCCCAAACTTGACACACAAGTCAAGCTTAATTACAACACTCTTGATATTATCCATCCCCACTCTCTCTCATGCCCATGATCCCACGTGAATTTCAAGTGGGCCCCACCTCCATTTATGAGAAGGTGATATGGGCCATGGATATGGATATTGGATTGGATCTCTGGATCCAAATCCAAATCCAAGTCCACACATGGGTTTGGATTGGGATCTGGATATATATGGTCCAGATCCAATCCAAACTGAACTCTGACTCCTTCGAGCTAGGTTCAAAACAGACGATTTGTGCGGGGCCTGACAGCATCAGTACTCCGTCTGCGTTGGGTCTTCGCCAACATGATCGTCCGCCTCCGTTTCTGCCTTCCGGAGATGACTTCAAATGACATTTTGATAAGAACAGGGTCTTGGACGTTCGAGATCCTGGGGGTATGGATGTGATATGAGAGTTGCTGTGCCGGGCTTGACATGTGCTCCGGTTCCGGGCTCTCTTTGTCTTCGCTGGTCCTGTCTTGATTAGGCCAAGCTGCTTTGGGGTTTCAAAAACGTGTTTTAAAAGCTATATTATATATTTTTGAAATACAGAGTTTAAAACGTATGTACAGGATTGTCTAGAAGGCTCCTGGGTTTCCAGACTCAAAATAGCCCTTTGGGGCTGCTTTTACAAAACCAGGTTTGTTTAAGAAATTCGTGGGATTTCGGGGTGTTTACACAAGTCATCGATTTTATTTTGGAGGGCGAAACACTTGTTTGTATCATGACCCTTGAGCCTATGATACTTGCAAAAATCATTTAAAAACTTTCTCTTAAGGGGTGCTCCTTCAGGAATAGCCGGGAGATGGATTAAACCCTAGGTCAAGAGAATGTCTAGGACTTCCGTGAGTGGTTGTCCTAGCTGAGTGAACTCCCTCTTTTCAAACTTTTTTGAAGTTTTTGTAACATGTTTTGGTTCAGAGGTTTGTGAGGGTCCGGTCGAGCTCGGCTCTACTCGAACATTTGCAACCTTTTGGTCTTTGGCCCCACTTTCAGGTGCATGTGGCCCATATGCCCCTTTTTTTTCAAATCAGGGTTTTGAAAAACTCCTCCCCTTCCATAAGTCCTTATACACTCATTTTTTCAAATTCGCTTTGAAGAGTGAAGTTTTCTTTATCAATTTTTGAAAATTTGAGATTTCATGGAGTGAGAGGATGGCTTTTAAATCAGTTTTAAAATTCTCAAGGATGAGCATTACAGCATATCCTTCAGATATGGGCTCTCTTACTTGGCCCAAAAGTGACCTCCACCTAACAATGAAAATCTTTAGGAGCTTGCTTATTGTCTCTCAAAGTATTCAAAGTGGGTGTGACTTCAACATTATGTGAAAATCTTTGCATGAAACAATTCACCAAGTCTTTAAAATTGGTGAATTAGCTCTAGTCGTGTGAAGCCAACCACTTCGATGCATTTCCCTTGAGAGAGAGGGAGAACCAATAGATCCACTTTGAAGAATCCTTCTTCTTCTTGTATGCTCTTGGAGAAAAGAGTTGAAGGTGTGATCTAGGATCCTCACTTTTATTATAAAGGTGGAAATTCGGTATGTCATCATCACTATCAGTTTGATAATCCGATGGTAAGAAATCCGATAGTACGTAGGCTTTTTTCTCTTTGGTTTGGCCTTTCAATAGTTGTTGCAAGGCTTTTTTATCTTTGATAGTGAAGGATTTCGGCTCTAGCTCCTCCTATAATCTAGAGGTCATTTTGGCTTTCTTTGTATGCGAGGCTCTTAGGGAAACAAGCGAGTCTTCCCGATTTTTGCAATAAGTTTTCAAAAAAATTTTAGAAAGGCGACTTGAAGAGCATGATGCTCGGCTCGACACCTCATAGGAGCCCTCTGAACTCGACATGTTTTGGCAAAAATTGTAAACCTTTGCACAAGAAAAGTATTAAACATGAAGAGTTTTTGAAGAAGTAGATTTTGGAAAAAATCAACACCTAAACTTGAAGTCCTCAAAGTCTAGAATCCCACCGGGCGTGCCAATTCCGTAGATGTGAAAATTTCATTCCAAGTCTATGTAGAGACTTTAAATAAACTTTTCAAACCTACTTCGTTTGTACAAGCGTGAAAGCTAGTTTTCAAAACTAGTAAAGTTTGTAAATATGACTTGTTTGGAGATTGTGGCCAAGCGAGATCTTGTCACCTTAGGCCTTCTTCAACCGATGCTTAAGGGTTAGCGTAGGCACTTTGAGGACTCATTGGTGTAGGTGTGATTCCACATCCACTTTAACAAAAACCCAAGAAAGTTGATCAAATTCATGCATTAGGTGTTTGGAAAACCAATTTTGCAAAGTTCTAAAAAATAGAAACTGGTTCTATTTTCAAACCTTGCTTTCTGATTTTCTTTCAGTGGTTTTCAAATCTCCAAAAATCATGAAAAATTCACAGTGAATAGGCACAAATGTAAAGATTCTGAAAATATTTTTATTCTATTTTTGGGTATTGTAATTATTTAGAATTAAATTAGGGAAGTGTCTTTGCACAGAAACTCAGAACTATTCTATCACAAAAATATAGAGACCCAAAGAAAGGTCTGTATCTTAGTGTATAGAGCTCTGATTTTTGTGCACTTAGTGTTGCTGGAAAGCTATAGATATTCGATTTCCAATGAACTAAGTTTCACTGAAATTGGACAATTACAGTCAGAGTTATGAGATGATTACCTAGGCTCTATTGCAGGAAATACAATTTTGATAGAGATGGTTATAGATTTTTCCGATCTTATACACTTTTAATTACATGGTTGCACGACCCTAAAATTCTTGAACATTTTATCCTATATGGGTTTTTGTGTGTAGATAAAGTATTCTAAATTTTAGTTGAATCAAAGTAGAAATGAGGAAATAAAAATTAAAACATCAGACATATGCAGAAATGCTGAAAACAATTTTTCTGTGTTTACAACATACGTGATGCAACTCACCCAAATTTAAATGATATAATCACAGCAAACCCAAAGTAAATTGTTGAAGGGAAATGAATGTAAGGATATGTATTAACTTAAGCATAGAGGGGGTTAGGAGTTATAGGAGTTTTATAGAATATAGAGAGGCAGGATCAAGAAAGCAAACAAGTAGAGTGCATACATAGGAAATGAAATTGACAGAATATCTACTTGCTATTACAACATGAGGGGAGACGAAACTCCATTATTACAACCCCTTCCTTGAATTGAATGTTAAGAGGATAATCAAGATTCATAAAGTAAGAAAATACTTACTTAACAGCCTCCAAGAACAAACGGATTTACAAGAGGATCATCCCCTTCCTCTCTCGGAGCCACCCTCTCTTCTTCCTCTCTTTTCTCTTTTTTTTCTCTCTCTCTAATTTGCAGCACCTCCCCTCTTTCCTAGGCTCTCTCTCTTTTCTCATGTTTTGGAAAGTCTCTCAATGTGCAAGATACTGGAAATGAGGCCCCTTGGCCTCTATTCATAGGCCATGGGGGTCTTGCTAGTCCCTTCCATGGGGCGGGTAGCCTCTTGGCCTAAATCCAACCCAAACTCTATGGCCAGCTCATATGTCCTTCACGTGGTCCCCTAGGTCAACATAAACCCAGCACATGCAGCCCTAGGTGGGTTGATTTTGTCTTGACTCGAGCTAAGCACGCACCCGGCTAGGAGACTCCAAGTGCAACCAGTTGTTGCCTTTGATTGAACTTCGTTTTGGGTCGTCTCATCTTCCCTTTGAGCAAACCTTCATGAGTTTGATTTGGTTCCTAGGATAAGGTGTCCTAGGGTGAAAGTGCAACCAAGTCATGATGAGGTGTGTGACCCAAAGTAGGTTAGGTTGGTTCGAGCCAACATAGGTCCAATCGGCCAAGGTGGCTCAGGTGAGTTGGGCTAATGTAGTTTAACCAAAGTGGGCGGTTCAAGGCAATTCGGTCTAGCCAATGTGGTTTGATCAAACTAACTCATAGGTCATGGTTTGGCAAAGCAAGTTGGGTTTAGGCTTGGTCAATTGAAATAGGTTTGGTTGGTGAGGTTTTCCACTTGGATTAGTCTTTGACCTTGCCTTTGATGGAATCGTGCCTTGGATCTTCCCCTGGTACATATGCGTTGAAGTCCCATTTGATGCTTGCTTTAACTGTAGCCTTGATCCTCGCTGCTTCTTCGGAGAGATGATTCGGCTTTATCCCTGTTTGACTTGGCTTTTGCTTAATCCTTTAACTTTGATTTAATTTCGAAATCTCTATTTTGTGAAATTCTCAAATTAAAGCAGGGATTTAAAACAAGCTTGTTTTTGAAATTGAGAGCATGCTTAGGCATGTTTTTGCAAAATTTATTTACGGTGTTTAACGAGACGATAACTTTTTTCACCCCAAATCATGCAGCGTTTGCAGGTTGCTTGCGAATTGATCAATATCTTGCTGTTGAAATGCGGGAAGGCCCAACAAAATCCACAGGAATTAAGAAAGTATGTATGCTGCAATTTTCATCATTTGAATGCAATGCAAGACATCCAGGTAAACCACCACAAAGAGAAAATTCTGGGGCCTTTAATGGTTGGAGTCTACCTCAATAGTCTAAATTTGCAGCATCGGGAAATCCCCCCCCCCCCCCCCACTGCAGTGATCATGACGGAATACTATTATCATTATCACCATCGGGATACTCCTTCTGTTCCCACCGAATGAGTTGGTGATTCCGACAGTCTAAACCATCTAGGTGTGCTGCTATTGTTGTGGCTGGCAAAGTGCACGAAAGGAAGGCTCATTTCGATAAATCGACCGCTATATATATAATGTATGTAGATGTAAATGTAAAATTATTTGTATTATTTTATAATAATTAAATAATGACTTAAACGATACTTCAACAACATTCATGTAAGGGATCACCCTTGCATGTCCTCATGCCCGAATAAAGGAGGAGGGTTGGGTTAGGCTTTTGACATCAAACGTAAAAGTTTGTCGAACTTATCTACCATGAATTTTACAAATTATGAGCATTGAGTTAGGACGATTCCTCTTAGCGGTACATTGTAGAGCCCGAATGTAGTAAAAAGTAATTAAGGGTCTCTATATCTTCATCCCAATATAGTAAATCAATTGTAAAGAGGCTTTTTATATCATGGATGAGTGTGGGTAAAGAAGTTAGTCCTATTACAATGTCGCTCGAATGTAATGAACAAGTTATAGTGAGGGTCTATGCATTTTCAGAATGAATGAATGCGGGAGAGTAAGGAAGCTAGTCCTAAATAATAAGATTTGTATTAGTAGTTAGAATATTGGAACATTGACTGGTAAATTAATCGATGTGGTAGATACTATGATTCGGAGAAAGATTTATATTTTATGTTTACAAGAGACAAAGTGGGTTGAAGAAAAAAACAAAGGACACTGAGAATAAAGGTTTTAAATTTTGATACTTAGGAAAGGAAAAGGCTTGAAATGGAGTTGATATTATTATAAATAAATATTTAAATGATAGTATAGTAAACGTACAATGATATGATAACCGAATTATGATAGTGAAATTAGTGTTAGGAGTAGTGGCTTTAAATATAGTTTGTGCTTATGCATCCCGAGTACGATTAGAAGATAATATAAAAAAAGGTTTTTTGGGTGGACTTAGATAAGATAATTCAAAGAATTTCACAAAGAGATATGATTTGTTTGGGAAGAAACTTAAATCAACATATCAGTAAAGATGCATTAGGATATCAAGGTATTAATGTAAACTATGGTTTTAGAAATATAAATAAAGATGGTAGAGAGATTTTAAATTTTGTTATGACTTTTTACCTCTTTATACGCAATACAATTTTTAATAAATGAGATGGAATGTTTAATTACTTATAAGAGTGGTTTGTGACAAATACAAATTGATTATTTTGTTTGTAAGAGAAAAGATAGATCATGTTGTAAATATTGTAAGGTAATTCTAAGAGAAAGTTTAACTACTAAACATTGATTTTAATAATGAATTTATAGGTAAAAAAGTGGACAAAGAAGAATAGAATGCATAGAGCTATTCAGACCAGATAGTGTAAGCTCAAATATGAGAAAGAAGAAATATTTAACCAAAAAGTTCTTCTAGAAGATTCTTCGAATTATTTAGATATACCTTATAATGTGTAAAACAAAGTAACTATATATATTAGAAAGTGGCAAAAGATGTGTTAAGCGAATCAAAGGGAGACGTACCGGCACAAAAAAAAAGTTTGGTAGTAGAGTGAAGTGGTGCAAAATAAAATAAGGGCAAAGAAGGGAGGTTACAAATTATATTATGTAAATAAGACTAGTGAAACTTGAGAGGTTAATAAGAAAGCAAAGAAAAAAGCGAGAAAGATTGTTAGTAAAACAAAAGCTAAAATTTATGAGGATTTATATAAAAACTTAACTCAAAAGAAGGTGAAAGAGATATTTTTAGAATAGATAAGGTTAGATATAAAAAAACTAAGGATCTTGCTTTTGTGAGATGCATCAAAGATAAGGATGAAAATATTCTAATGGCGAATGATGATATAAAAATAGATAGAAAAATCATTTTTATATGCTTTTTAATGAAAACATATATGTTATTATTAACTTAGGAGAGTTAGTAAAATAAAAAATATATATAATCCATAATTTCTATCGACATATTCAAAAGAATAAAGTCAAAGAGACTCTTAAATATATGAAGGTTGGTAAATATGTAGGGCTAGATAATATTCATATAAAAATATGGAAAATCATACGAGAGATATGGCTCACTTGACCCACAAGACTATGTAATGAAATATGGAGAATCTAAAAGATGCCCAAAGAATAGAGCATGAGTACACTTATACTTACATATAAGAATAAGTGAGATATTCAAAATTGTTTGAATTATCGAAGTATCAAGTTAATGAGCCATAGTTTGAAATTATAGGAAAGAATTATCGAATATAGGTCAAGACAAGTATCGAGTACAACAAATAGCCAATTCAGATTCATGTTCGGTAGATCTATTATAGAAGTGATTTACCTATTGAGACGTCTTACAAAATATTTTAGAGTAAAAAAAAGAAGATTCATGTGACTTTATTGATCTATAAAAAACTTATGAGAGGGTGTGAAAAGATGTTTTTTGGAGAATCTTGAAAAAGAGAGGTATGTTATTGACATACATAAATCTTATAAGAGACATGTACGATGATGTAAAAACTTGTGTGAGTATAAACACCCGAAATAAAAATATTTTTAAACTTCCCAAATTTAAAAACCAATTTTAAACCTTTAGGATTTTTAAAATTGAAAAATCCAGTCTTTAAAGGTTTTCAAAATAAAGGTTTTAACTTCAATAGCCCATGAGTTTCAAACAAAAGCAGACAGACAGATGGTGCTAGAATCATGGGCTGAATCAATTCCCGAAGAGATCAATGCAGATTAGAATGTCGATGAAGATCACAAGCAGATCGTGCTGGAATCATGGGCTGAATCAATTCAAATTCAAATGATCAAGATAAAGGCAAGTTCAAATTCAAATGCCAAAGACAGATGGGATCGAGCTTATCAAATCAAGATAGAATCAAGTTCAAATTCAAATATGGGGCTGAGCTTATCAAATCAAGATAGAATCAAATTCAAATTCAAATATGGGGCTGAGCTTATCAAATCAAGAAGAAGCATTACATACGGCCAATATGAAATACCTTGTATCAAGTTGGAAAGATTGCCAAATGATCAAGTCATATAGTCAAGCCAAGGTGAGACGATGGATTGGCCAACATGATGTATCTGGCCAAGCCCAAAAGAGATGCATTCATGTTGATCAAATCCAAGACTAATCCAAAATCAGAAATGCAGCTAGAAGGAATCAGATTTCATCAAGAAATATGAAATAATTAAAGTAGATCAAGCTAAGGTAGGCCAAGAGCATAGCATTAGCCGGTTGAAGCAAGGCACTTGGTGGAGTCTAGTTAAGGCCGACTACACCAAGAAGACCAGCCCACATGGGGCTGGTCCAATTCACCACAAAGGGGACCACCCTAATTGGATTGAAGATCAAGTTGGGAACATCCAAGACCTGCCCCAAAGAAGGGGCTAGAAGCAACCCCTTGGCCTATAAATAGGGCCAAGGGGGGAGTGGGTGAGACTATCTTGGAGTGGGTGAGATCTTGGCACTTGGGTGAGAGACATAGTTAGGCTAATTTCCAGCAAGGGGAGGCTGATCCCAAGAGAGGGTCGTGTAGCTGCAAGGTGAAGGTAAGAGGGAGTGGGAAAGAAGGGTAGAATTAGGCTTGAGTGGAAGAGAGCTTTGAAGCAAGAAGAAGGAGAGGGTGGTCGGATTTCAATCTTGAAATCTTCAGCCAATTTTGCCAAACGTGTAAGTATCATTTCAATTTCGATTCTAAACTCTTCTTCTTCATTCATTTAATTTGATATGGGGTTGTATTAATGGAGCATTGTCTCTCCCCTTGTTGTAATAAGGCTTAGAGTTGCAGAATTTTCATTCCATGGATGAATTATCAAACTCACATACATGCATTCTAATTGTTTGATTATGTAATTCTACCCCAATATACTCTATAAACACTCTATACTCTCTATTCCCTCTATGCTTAAGCTTATATGAATATTTCCTTTCATTTCCTTCATGATGTAGAGTTGTTGCAATTTCAATTCGTATGAGTTTGCATCACGTATATTCTTAAAAAGCTGAAACTGAATTTTTGCATCTCTGCATATGTTGGTTGCTGTATTTTTAATTCCCAAATTTCTATTTCAATTATCCCAAAATTTTGTTCACACATTTTACACACATAAGCCCACTCTAAATAAAATTTTCAAGAATTTTAGGGCCACGTAGCTACATAAGTAAAATTAGACAAAATCGGGTTAATACCTTTCTACTATCTAAATATTTTGTTTTCCTACAATAGAGCCTGAGTTTTCATCCCATAACTCTTTCTGTAGTTTTCCAAATCGGTTGAATTTTAATTCATTGGAAAGCTAACATCTATAGATTTCCAGCAATATAAAATTCACCTAATTTGAAACTCAGATCACCGAGATACAAGCTCATCTTTAAGTCTCTGTATTTATGTGACAAGACAGTTTCGAGTACTTGAGCAGGGGTATTTCATTTATTTAATTCTACTTCAATACAACTCCGAATCAAGATCCGTAAAGTGCTACAGATCTTTCACATCACAGGGTAAGTCTTGTAAACACTTGGTGATTTTTAGAGGTCTATAAGATACTCAAATTGATTTGGGAAACAAGGTCTGAAAACAGAATATTTTGTTTTCATTACTTATTTCATCTTTCGAGTTGAAACTTGGCACATTTTCACATTTGCTTTGAAAACACCCCATTTTCTCGTGGATTGGAGTTCACTATTTTCAAAAGTTGAAGTTTCTATGCTCTTAGGCTGACCCTTGAGCATCTGTTCAAGAAGGTCTAAAGCGAAAAGAGCTCGCTTAGCCCAATCGCCAAACAAGTGTCGGATTTTACACAACTTTGCTAGTTTTTGACAAACTAGCTGGCACGCTCGCGCATCGTGTAGATAAGAAATTATCATTTCAAGTCTCTACATTGGCTTGGAGTGAAAAATTTTGTGTCTACAGTGAGGACTCATTGAGAAATGACAAAGTCTTTTGAAGTTAGATCAACTTTAAGTATATATTTATTTATATTGGTCATTGATTAATTAACAAAACATATTTGAGATCAAGTACCTTGATGGATGTTATTTGCAAATGATATTGTGTTAGTGGATGAGTTTAAATAAAAACTTAATCAGAAATTAGAACTATAGAGAGAAATTTAGAAAGTAAAGGCTTCCTACTTAGTAGAACAAAGACAAAACATATGTGCGTGCAAAGAAAGAGAAAGAGTTTAAGAGGAATGGAGTCATTTTTCGATTGAAAAAGAAGAAGGAACTTTTAGTTCTCGATTGACGGTAAATACCTCTGGGGGGCCATTCCTTTCTACTCTGTAATTATTTCCTTTGTATTAAACAAGAGCAATGGAGGTGTTGGGTTAGTCAGCACAGAGGCCGCTTTTGATAAGCTGTTCAAACGCATCAATTTGCTCGTCATCGATGGTAGGACTGTCAATGTGTCGAAGACGCCGGTTCCTCCGTAGGCAAAATTCATGCCATAACGTTGAAGCTCCACGTTCTGCTGCCTCTTGGTGTATGGAACCGGACTAGAAAACCCAAGTAGTTAGCTGCATGCAACAAGAATCCTACTGGATTTGATGTACTTCTATACAACAAATATCCCCTTCGTCCCTCAAAAGTAGGCCATTTTGGGAAGCTCAAACATGCACTTCTGTACATGCACAGTGACGCAGCCAATCCATAGTTTTATAACCATCGATATTTTCTCTCTTTAATCAACAGGGGCACGCACAAATGCGGGCACACGCACAGAGACAGCCAGAGAGAGAAAGAATTAGGGTACTGTTCAGGCGTCTCGCCCGTTCCGTACCAACTGGATTTGATGAATATCGACACTTCTGATTCGCTTAACTTGCACCTTAATTTAGTAATATATTGACACTTCTTATTCGCTTAAAAAACACATGGCCAAAGTAAGGTTGTCACGTGAAGGAAAATTGTGTTATGTATCCGACAGTCAGCGATAAACAATATTGGATGTCTCACTTAGGTTGTCACCTTTCTACCACTAATGCATTGGATGCCATCAGAACACCAAAGTTATGCATGGGTAGAAGACAACAGTACTTGGATGGGTGATCTCCCCTGGGAATTCTCATGTTGCACCCTCTAGTTGACCCCACATAACTTGAGGAAAGGCTTTTATGTATGCATCTGTGTAAGCGCACACACACATACATATACAAGCATGCATATACATAAAGCATGAAATGTCCAAGCGTCAACATAAAAAAACAAGGACAATGGCTTCTCAAAAATGTCAGGCTAACATAGCAAGGCAGACTACATGATAAGGCAATTCTTTGGTTTTGTAGAACTGAAGCAAGAACTTGACGTTAAGTTGCAGCATTTTGCTCAAGAATATGCACTAAAATGAGCAAGATCTACCTTTCGTATCCAGCCTCAACAATGATGAAATCGACTTTTGGACAGCATCACGCTCCAAACATTCCTCTGCATATATCAAGAAAGCCAATGAATGCATAAAGCCAACAACAGTAACAAATTTTTAGTATGAAAATTGACGAAACACAAAAATACCTGCTATAAGGAGTTGACCGAGGACATCCACAATCTTAGAAACATATTCTGGCGAATCCTTACCAAAAAGAGGAAGAGCGCGAATTGCCTGCACTCTTATCTGCAGCCTTAAAGAAACTGAAGGTTGTTCACCAATTGAGGGTTCGAAGGGTAATACAATCGTACTTGTAGTATCAATTCTATTCAAAGGATACATGTATGGATACTTTAAACCTTCTCGTGGAGTTAGACAAGGTGACTTGTTGTCACCATTTCTCTTTATTATTTGCACTGGAGCCTTATCACTTTGTTACATACAACAATGGAAAAGGGAGAAATTAGAGGAGTTAAAATAACAAGAGGTTCAACAATCTCACATTTGTTGTTTGCTGTTGATTTAATGTAATTTGATAAAAGTATCTAGGCAACAATGTTCAAATATAGAGCAAATAAAGAAAACTTATGAAGAGATTAGTGAACATGTAAATCTAGCAAATAACAAAGCAAACTTGAGCCTACTTTATCTAGGTCCCATCTGATCCATTGTTTGCTCTATAGATTTACACAACAATGGCCAATCTGCGATCTTCAAGTTTGCTGACATTTGTTGCGTAAAAGCAGATGTCTCCCAAAAAGCTGATCTCTCTAGAAAGAGCAAATTTCATCAAAGCCCCTAAGGCCACCAACATTCTTTAGGATTTCTCAGCTTCTTTTCATGCTCAATAAAGAGAATGACTTCTTTAAGCCCCTATGATGACTTTACCAATTTGATGATTTCTGATATGGCAAAAGAAGATGCACTTCCCATACCCACTCTAAAGGTTGTTTTTGTGTTGATCACACTAAGGCCGGTAGAGGAGGAAAAGGAGCCCATTGAGAAGACTCGAAAATAGAAACAATGAGACAACAATAATGCATGCATGGGCCATAATCAAAATGGCATGTTTGATGCACTATTTCGATGCTTATCAAGATTTGGCTAGTGGTAAGGAATTGTTGGACAAGTTAGAAGCAAGGTATATGGCCGAAGATGTAACTAAGTAAGAAGTTCCTTATATTAGATTTTACAATTATAAAATGATCGATGGTAGATCCATCATGGAACAATTCTATAAACTTAGACAAATCCTAAATAATTTTAATCAACATAAGATGAACATGCACCATAGTTATTATGAAGAATTTGAGTGGCTTTTCTTTTCATTATTGTCTCCTTGATAATAGATAAGTTTTGTCCTTCATGTACAAACTTTAAAAAGGCTCTTAATAAGAAACATTTTCTTGATCAATTAAAGAAGGACACCACAAACAAGAAGATTCTAAAGAAATAATACTTTAGAGAAAGCCTACGTAATGGAGGAATAAAAGTCTAGAAAAATGCTTAACGAATAGACATTACGATTTTAACAAATCTCATGAGCACAATGGTAGGAACTCCAAGAACAAGAAAAAAGAAGAAATTGTTACCATTATTTTAAACTTTGATATCGCAACAATGAATGTCAATATCTAAAAGGTTAAAGAAAGAAAAGAGTTTCAAGTCAAAGGAGTACCTTGTGGTAGTAGTATCAAAGTCTAACATAGTAGAAGATATTGATGCATAGTGGGTTGACTTTGGTGTAACCTGTCATGTATATAAAAAACAAAAGTCTCTTCTCATTATTTAAGTAAGGAGATGGACCTATTTTATATATGAGTAATGATTCAAAGGTTCTAAGTCAAAGAAAAAGGCTTTATGGAAATCAAATTTACATCAGGATAAATTCTAAATCTCATGGATGCATTTTATGCTATGGATTTAAGAAGGAATTTTGTATTGACATCCCTACTAAATAAGTATGAGTTTGAATGTGTATTTGAGAGGGACAAATTCATATTTTCAAAGGAAGACACATTTCTTAGAAAATAATATCTTTATGAGAACATGTCCAAATTGAATGTTGTTAATAACAAGAATACGATTATGTTGACATTATTGATTTTTGTGATATGCAAAATTATGGATTGAGTAATGTGAATGTTAGAAAATTAGATGATATGGTTAGATCTAATCTAATTTCTAAAATGAACAAAACCAATCAATCATATACTTCTAGCATGCTCAATTCATGATAGCTTCTTTTCCTAGAGTAGAAAGAGTTATAAAGTTTTGGATGTGATTCATTTCAATGTTGGTGATTTACATGGATGGACTACTATAGGTAACGTGAAATAATTTATCACATCCATCACTAATTATACTAGATATTATCATGTTAACTTGGTGCTTATAAAAATGAAGCTTTAAAAGAGTTCAAGGTTTTCAAATCCAAAGTAGAACTTCAAAATGAAACTTTCATCAAATGCTTAAGATTGGATAAAGGAAGAGAATATTAGAATCTAAATTATTTTGAGTCTACTGAGATCATACATCAAACATCTCCCTAATCATCATAATCAAATGTTGTTGAAAGGAAACATAGAGTGTAGTAGAAATGGTAAATGCAGTTTTGTCTTATTCCAATCTTTCTAATGGCTATTGTGTGAAGCTATATTTACGACTTACAATTTTTAAATAGAGTTCCTAATAAAAGGAACAAAGTAACCCATATAAACTTTAAAGAAAAAAACCTACCTATACTATTTAAAAGTTCATGATTATACAAATATTATAAAAGTTCTTAAACCTAAAAGGAAGAAATTGAGTGAAAGAGGAATTGCATGTTCTTGGAGTATGTCGAAAATAATAAGGCATATAGATTCATGGCAATTGAATCAAATGACTCATATCCTATAGTAACCGAGTCAAAATATATAAAGATAGAACTCAATTCTTAAACTCAAATGACATGTTCATGAAAATCAATATGGTCGAGAGCTTAATGAAACTAATAATGATATCCTAAAGGTTCAAGAGCCTAAAACAAGTAAAAGTGTAAGGAAAGAAATAATCCTTTTTACTGAACTTTGTAACATTCATACTTGAATGGACATGTAACTCTATAATGAGTTTATACCATTTTGCTATAAGAGGACATGAGATCTATTTTTGGAAAGAAACTATTTAGGATGAGATAGACTCAATAATGACAAAGAAAATATGAAAACTAGTGGATGTCCCTCCCAAATCTAAGACAATATGTTGTAAATGAATTAAAAAGATGAAAGTTGATGAAACTATCAGCACATTTAAAGCAAGATTAGCTACTAAGGGCTTTGCTTGAAATGAAGGGATCAACTACTTTAATATGTATGCACTGGTAGCAAAATTTCTATAATTAGAGTGATATTAGCACTTGTTTCTATTTATAAACTTGTTATTCACCAAATGAATGTCAAAACAATAATTGTAAATGATGAATTAGATGAGGAGGTGAGTATGGAGAAACATGAAAGGCTTTGTTGTACCAAGAAAGAATATAATGTTTGCAAGTTGTTAAAATCTTTGTATAGTTTAAAGCAAATCCCTAACCATTGACATAATAAGTTTGATCAAATGGTTCTTGTAAATGGTTCCAAAATTGAACAAATGTGTGTATAATAAACTTCATGATGAAAAAGTTGTCTTGATTTGTTTCTATGTTGATGATGTACTTACATTTCGTAATGATTTAAATTAGGTTGAAAATTATAAGAAATTTTCACCTAGCAATTTAGACACAAAAGATATGGGAAAAACTTATGTTATTCTAGGTAGTAAAATAGCACAATTTAGACACAAAAGATATGGGAAAAGCTTATGTTATTCTAGGTAGTAAAATAGCTAGAGGAGATAGCATCAAATTTTCTCAATCTCATTATATAGAAAAATATAAAGAAATTTTATGCTTTTGACTATATTCTTATTTATACTCCTTTTGACTCTAATGATAAAATAAACTAAATAAAGGTTGTCTAATTGCATAATTAGAATATGCACAAATAATTGATTTCTTAATATATGTGATGATATGTACTAGACCCAACAATGCGTAAGTAGTAAGTGGGTGAAGCCAATACACAAGTAGTTTAAGTAGAGACCACTTGCAAGTTGTTCAAAGTACTTGAAAGGAATAATAAATTAAAGTTTAGTCCATAATAAAAGTCTTTATGTCTTACAAGGATATTCAAATACCAATTGGGTGACCTATATGGAAGACGTGCTTCAACAGGTGAAGGGGTCTTCACGTTTGGTAGGCTTGTAGTTTCTTGTACTTCAAAGAAACAAATACGTGTATCATAAACTCCGCCGTGGTTGCCAAATTTATTATTTTAGCAAAGATGGAGAAGGAAGCAGAATGACTTAGAAATTTGCTTCATGAGATTCTGATATGGTCAAAGCTTCTCATGCCAATATTGATAAAATATGATAAAATGTTCTATGAAAGACATATTGCCACATATATAATAATAAATTTTGACATATTGGTTAGAGGCACAATTATATGAGTGACCTGATAAACAATCAAGTAATTTCATTATCCATATTATGTATTATGTTAGAGGTGAATCTTGCAAATCCTTTGTCGAGAGGTATGACAAGGGATTTAGCTCAAACTTGAGTAACATCAAGTCGAGTTCAATGGGAAAAAGTTTATTATTATTGTGGTTGCTAATAACACCAAGTCTTGAGTGCCTGATAGGGTTTCTATAAGTGGCTGCTTGGGTTCGAAAATGCTCAAAAGGACAATTTTATATCCACCTAGGATTTCATTAAGATTTTTCACCCAAATTTGAGGAAAAAACACCAATCCTAGGAAACTAACCAAGGAGAAGTATCACTGAGGAGACAACGATTGAGCAAGAAGAACGACAAATGAAATGGTCAGATTCAGGGAAAAAGAATCGCCAAGAAGTTGAAGAGGAAAAAGAACCACAAATCTTTGATGAACAAGACATCCAAGAGGGAGTCAAGAACTACTTAAAAAACTTCATGGGTCGACTCCTTGTGGGCAAACCTTTCAGCTTAGGTACAATTAAAAATGCTTTCTATGCCATTTCGGGTCACCCTAAGCTTTTAGTATAGAAACTCTTCCACACAATGTTTTTCAAATATATTTTACTAAATAATCGGATATGCTATAAATCGTTCAAAGAGTCTCCATGGCTATTCAAGAACCACATCATTCATGTTAAGGAATGGAGAAAAGATCTCACAACTAACAAGTAACTATTAATGTTCCCAACTTGGATTCAATTCTGGGATATCCCTAAATATTCAAAACCAAGAAAATGGGAGCAAGAATTGATACAGTAAAAGAAGTTGATATATTTTCTATGCACATAGAGGAGTCAAGAATGATAAAGGCAAAGGTTTTGTTAGATGCAACAAAAATCTTAAAATCATCGTTACAAGTCATGGTACCAAATAATGTCTTTGTTAGAAAACAGATTAAGGTATGAAAACTTAAGCTCATTCTGTAATTATTATAGATACAATAAGACATGAGGAGAGAGCGTATCCAACAAAAATGAAGGACACTAGTAAAGAAAATATCAAAGAAAAGAAAATCAAAGGGAAAAAGCATGTCATCAATAAAAAGATCAAACAAAAAAGGAGAATCATGATCCAGATGAGACCGAATGATGGGTAAGAAAGATGAATAACAAGAGGGCCCCAACTCCTATAAGTCTTTTAAGAGCTTTTGTGATACTCTCTTATACAAAAGAAAACTCTAATGCTAAAGAAGAAGAAAAGAAGGCATAAGAGAAAACTCAAGGAAATGTAACTCGTCTATGGAAAACTAAACTAGACCCAATGCTAAAGAATACAAAAGGGGAAAGAAAGGAAATAGATGATACATAATCACATCTACAATAACAAAATGATAACCAAGAGGAAGATAATAAGAAAACAAACAAAAATAAAGTAGACAAGGAAACTAACACCGACCAAAGATAGAGACCGAAAGGAAAACAGGAAAAGAAAATAGAAGAAGAAGAGACTAAAAATGTAAAAAAATCTCCAGAATATGGACAATGACATTCCAAGAGATGGTAGAGGGGACTAACCAAGAAATAGCCCTTGATGAAAAATGAAAATCCTATCTTCGAATTATCGGAGATTGGAAAAAACCCTCACAATCCATAGTTTGAAGGAGCTTTGTAAAGCTCATTCTCCAAACATAATATTTTTGATGGAAACACAAAATAAAGGTGTTTTTATAGAAAAAATTGAAATAGTGTGATTGTACTCATTAATTCATTGTAAATCCTAGCAGAATAGCAGGATGTCTAGCCATGTCCTGAAAAGATCAATAAATAAGAATGATACTTTCTATGTGTATGCCACTGTTTGGGATGCAGAAACAAAGGAAGCCTAACCATTGATAGGTGTTGACCTAAGCAGTTTGGACACTAAAAGAGAAGACCAATTTAGATAAATAAGAAATTTACTATCGATTGGGAAGTAGTAGTGGGAGACTTTAATGGAATGACATCACAGTTTGGACATCTATCTAGTCCTTCCTTTATCAAAGAACCATAAAAATTTTGGTTAGTCTAAGTAAACTTTCTGCCAACAAAATTTATCCATATTAATTCACAAGATTCTATAAATTTATTAAATTTTCTTATAGAGCTTTTAGATTTAGTCTTCCCAACCCAACCAAGGATAGGAAACTATATGAAAACAATGATCTTTCATCTCGAAGATAAAGGTTCGGATCATAAACCGTTGTTGATAACTACATGCAAATTTAACTATCAAGAAATGTGGAATGATTTTGTGGAGGCAACAAAAATCATAAATAACACATGAAGTGGAAGATCAACATTTCAACCATATACAAAACTCAAGAATTGTAGACACAAGTTATTTTAATGGTCTTGTCCAACCAATCATAATTCGCATACTGAAATTAAAAGATTGTAGGAAGAACTACAAAAACTGAAAACATATGGTGATGAATCACAACAAAAGAAAATCCCTAGAATAGAAAAGGAATTAGCATAAGCATATATCAAAGAAGAATGACATTGGTTGAAAAAGTCAAGAACCCATCAGTAGGAATGGGAGATAATAATACAAAATTCTTTTATGCAAAATTTACAATGAGAGGATAAAAATATGATATGGGACCTAGAAAATAGAGAAGGAGAATGGCGTTTAGAAGAAAAATAAATTAAAAGTATTGTCAAGGAACTTTTTAAGAATCTTTTCACATCAAGCAATCCAAAAGACCCAAAGGGACTATTTCACAATTATACGAAAAGGTGAGAAATAGAATGAATGAGAAGTTAACAAAACCACTATATGAGCAAGAAATAAAAAAAGCTATGTTTTCTATAAAACCTAAAGGATCTCTTGGAAATGATGCAATTTTAAATAAAATATGAGCACTACAACCATGCCCGTAGGTAGATGTTATCTCTCCACAACAAAAGCATAATAAAGACATGCAAGTTTCAAGCCATATGCTATGATAAGAAATCTATATCACAATGTTAATCCAAAATCATCATTTTAAATATGCATGGATACTCAAGCACTCAACAATAATGTAAATTTAGTTTCAATCTCAAGACCTCTACCATGTCTAACTATTAGTCATGCTATAGGAGAACCCCAAACCCTCCTCCTACATGGCCACATGGCCTCCGACGATGCCCTCAGCAAGTTGGGCCAAAGACCTTGATAGCCGAATTACTGACTCATCAAGTCCATCCCCTTCGATCTATGAGATAAGGTATCCGAATATTACATCAGTAGACTCATATATTTGCCCAATTAATCTCAACAATCCATATATATATATATATATATATATATATCAATTTGGGGTCATGTTCTAGATCCAATAGATCCACTTGGGACCACCTCTTAAGGCTTTATATCTCCGCATCCACATCATACGCCTAGTTTCAATCAGTGTTGTCTTATGCGTATCATATTGCGTATCACTAGGCTCCACAATACGGGCATATCATATCACATCGTATTGCCCGTATCATACTTTAATATTAAAAAATACAAAAAAATATTTAAAAAATCAAGAAAAATTAGTAAAAATTTGAAAAAATCAAGAAAAATCTGGAAAAATCTGGTAATTGCTGTGAATTCATATAATGCAAAGTTTAGTACATATTGATCATTCAACATTGAACAATTGCATCCAAATTTACATATTTTGAAGCAAAAAAATGAAATACATTTACATTTTATATATTGTAAATTTGTATCAAGATCATTAACTAAATAATCTTTCTTCTCCTTGATGAAGATTCAAAGTTTCTCATCACCTTCTACTTCAAAATCAAAATCAAATTAATCCATGCAATGTCTTCTTCGGTTAGGAATGCCTTTTCTTCGTTATCTTCCATAATCCACTCGTCTAATATATCAAAATTAACAAACTGCTATCTTTGTACATGTAGTTGTCATATTTACTAATTTTCATATGTAAGCAAAATGATGAGCTAGATTTCTTTGATTATTGAGTCTATGACACCTCAGTGATGTGATATTATTACTTGATGATATCCCCTTTTTCTCTAATTGAAGATTAGCTTTTTAACTAATGCTTGAACTCTATTTCTCACTTCACAGATTGAGTTAAGCCTCACACACGTTGATCATGTTCAACTCAATGGAAGTCATGTAAGGTGAACCCTAAAATAGTGAAGTTGTGAAATGCTCACTCAATGAACTGAGACAACCAACTTGTTCTTCATTGTTTGCGATTTCATGAAATTAGAAACTGGTAGCAGAAATATACCTAAAAGTTGGCAACAGAAAGAGAAATGATTTTGTCACAATTTTTATTTGTTCATAAATTATTCTTATTCAATAAATAAAATTATAAACCCTAATTTACATGTTACATACATAGCTTGCAATCCCAAACAAGCATATCGGAGGATGCCTTGGAGAGAAGTAAAGAGAAGTTAGAAACCTGCAAAAAAAAATTTGAAAAAAAAATTTGAAAAAAAAAATTGGAAATTTTTTTTGGGGGCATATCATGCGATATAGCCTGTATCGCACGATACGGAGTGATAAGTTTTGTTTTACGATACTCTTAGGTGTATCGTATCGTGGTGGTGGCCCACACCACGATACATCGATACAGATAACACTGGTTTCAATATCAAAGCTACATATCCATATCCAGTATCAAATATGTTTTACTTTATATAACTCTCTACTTTCATTAACTAGTCAGTATCACGTGTCCCCAACCTAGGCATGTTGTATAACCGACATGAGTTGCTCAATACAACTATAAGTAAAACTAGTATAACCAACGAAATAGTCAACACAACTCAAAACAATTACGAGCTAGCACTAGTTGGTCTAACCATCTACAATCCAACGATATCCCATATCATTGTGGAAAGTATATCCATACCCGATAATGTTTTACTCGCTCACAAAAACAACCAATGAGCTAACACTAACTAGTAAGACCATGTACGATCAAACGATGTCCTATACCACCATAGAAAGTAAATCCATACTCGATAATATTTTACTCGCATACAAGCACACTCATGCAATGCATCCATGTACTCATTGAAGCATTTTCAATTCTATATAATAAACCAATGCATATATAATCATTTCAAAGCATTAACAAATAATACATCATCTAAAAGCAAATAAAACTATCTCTAGCATGTATCTAAAGAGCGAACATATTCACCTACTTGAACTTCTGTATGAATCCAAATTTTATAATGCTAATTCATCTTAATCATCTTGATTTAATCCCTAAATTATGACACAAATATAATATTAATGTTCTACATTCAATTTTAGATCCAACAGTTCAAACTACATCAAATTCAAACCTTAAACGCATCTGAAATACCCCAAAACCTAATTTGGATCCTTATAGTTTTGTCTAGATCCGATTAAAGTATCGAGGTATATTCTGTTAAACTAGTTTCTACTATGAATTTTAAAGATCCAGACTAGATGGTGGTGTCTCTACAAAGGATATTGGTCTGTGTCTGGCTTGGTCACAACTGCATAACACAACATAACATGGCTTGAGATTATTGGTGGTGGTGGCCACCTATCGGTGGTCAGTTCGCGACCATGGCATAAACTAATTGCCACCTCCACCCAGAAGGTAAAGGGACAGTTTGGCCCTTCCACAAAAACTCGCCAGAAACCTCATGGTTTTCGGGGATTCTAAAACTTGTTGAAGCCTGGGGAATGACCCACAAGAGTCTTATCCCACATGTTCTCCCTCACCCTCCTTGAGACATTGGCTATTGTCGGTTATTGGCAGGAAAATCAAAAGAACCCAAGGAACCCGTACCTCAAGAAATCTAGCAAAATCTCTTATTTTTGGGTATGTTTCCCGATTCTCGCGACTCTCCTCGTTCGTTGTAGGACATCCCTCTCGCTCTTTCTCACTTGGATCAGGCAATGGGAGGGTAATATTCATCATGCAAAGGGGCTACAGATAGGTCCCATGTGGGACCCGAGTTGGGTCTGATTCAATCAGACCTGTCTCAATCCATATTTCACAATACAATAACCAGGTGGGTCATAAAATAATGCATCATCCGAAAAGTAGGCGGTATGGAAGATCATTTGATATGAAAACAAAAATAGATATGAGAAAGTTGAATGGAGCTTTTTATGGTTCATGATGAAAAAATTGGGATTTCTAAGTGGATATATTAGATCAAGGAATATGTTACAACATTCACATACTCAATTCTATTCAAAGGATACATGTATGGATACTTTAAACCTTTTCGTGGAGTTAGACAGGGTGACCTGTTGTCACCATTTCTCTTTATTATTTGCACTGAAGCTTTATCACTTTGTTACATACAACAATGGAAAATGGAGAAATTCGAGGAGTTAAAATAACAAGAGGTTCAACAATCTCACATTTGTTGTTTGTTGTTGATTTAATGGTATTTGATAAAGTATCTAGGCAACAATGTTTAAATATAGAGCAAACAATGGTTCACATCTAGCAAAAACACACCTAATGAAAAGCGAGACCTGTTGGATTCAAAATTAAAAATCCAGTATATTAAGACACAACACAAATATCTAGGACTTCCATCAACGTTTAAGAGATCATAGAAGAGCACATTCGAGTTTCTCAAACAAAAGGTTGAAAGCAAACTTCAGACAGAGGAAAGGAACTTACTTTCCACAACATGAGGAGAAATACTTGTGAAGGCTATGGGTTATACAATCCCTGTTTTGTAGCCTACTTCAAAATACCAAAAGTTTTATTAACAAAAATACAAAATAAAATAATAAAATTTTGGTGGGGAGGAAGTAAAGAAGGAGGAAGTCAACAATGGATCAGATGGGACTTAATTAGCAGGAAAAAAGATGGAGATTTAAACTTTAAGGACCTTCAGGCTTTCAACTTACTCATGATAAACAACCAAAGCTGGAGACTTTTAAAGGAGGGCATTCCCTATTTTTCAAGGTATTCAAGAATAAATACTTCCCTTATACCTCATTTATGAAAGCAAAAACAGAAAATAAGAGAAGTCGATTGGAAGGAAAAAAAGTCATAGAAAAAGATTAATATGGAATATTGGAGATGGGCAAACAGCATAAATCAGAAATGACCCATGGAGAGAAGGTAATATCCAATGCACTGCTCAAATCAATAAAACTGGGAACAAAAACATTATAAAACTACACCAGCTAATGAGTAGTAATTAATGGCTCATAGTATGAAGAGTTGATTAAAGAAAGGTTTGTCCCAGAAACAATAGAAAAGATTAAACATAGAAAAAAAAGGAGGTTCAGATATACCGATACGGACTCCCACAAAGTCAAGCTCATATTCTGTAAGTTCGGGATATGAAATCAGCTACAAGTTCTATCATCGCCCACCTATAAATCCTACATCACAACAAAATGAGAAGCACTTATGGAGAACAATATGAAAACTAAGAGTACTAAAAAAGATAAGGTTGTTTATGTGAAAACTAATGCATCATGCTATCCTTATAAATGATGAATTGAGAGAAAGACTCATAGTAGCTGATGAACTGTGTCCGATCTGTGTACAAAAAGCCAAAACAATTACATATTGTATACTTAGGTGCCCACAAGCGAAGGAAGTTTGGATAAAGACAAAGGAAAATCTAACATTACCTCAAGACAAGAAAGGACATTTTGTTGATTGGTGGTTTGAAAATGTTAAACAAATAAAAGGAAGATTTGGATGAAAAATATCCAATAAAAAGCAGATACTGCAACCATTACGAAAATAGTCAATAAAAAAGTAAAAGAATACAAAATATCTTAGCTTCTAAGCACATTTACGTAGTAATATCAGAAAATGTAAAATTTTTGAAGGAAATGACAACTGAAAAAATTGGGAGCACTCCACAAATGTAATGTTTGCTGGCTCATAGAGCGACTGTATTTTTTTTTGTTTTTGGAATAAAATTCTATCTTAGTTCTGTAGACGTGAAAATTCTCACTCCTGGTTCTTAGGCCTGAAGTGAACCTTTTTGTATCTACGTCGCTTTAGGGCGTGCCAGCTATCTTACTCAAACTAGCGAAGGATTTTGGAAATATCTGATGTTTTGGGCGACTATGGGCAAGTGGGATCTTTTCGTTGTAAACCTTCTTGAACCGATGCTCAAGGGTCGGTTTAAACACTTAAAAAATCTCGATTTTTAACAAGCATGGACTTTTGAAAAGAATCACGAAAGTAGTGCCTATTTGCAGATTTTATTTACGTGGGTTGCACGTATCCAAGTCTTTATTTTTACGCTATTTAGGCCAGCTAGGTGTGTGCACAAGTGACCTAAGTTTGGCATTTTTGAGCGGGTACTTGAAGCTTTTTCGAAAGCGTATGTATGCAAGTATGCGAAATATCTCAAGCTTGGAGGGTATGATGTGAGCTAAGCTCGATTTGAAAGCAACTCACACAACTTAAATGTAAAACCCGAAATGTAAGGACATAGCTGAAAGGGAAATACCCGAAATTTAAAGGCAACTCACACGACTTGAATGTAAATTGCCGAAGGGAGATATACTTATATTAAGAGCGGAAAGGCTCAATGCATGCGTGTGTGAGTGTAGAATTGAAATGACAAACTCATACGACTTGAATTGAACTTGCCGAAATTTAAATACAAGTATATATATGAGCGGTAAAGCTCAATGTGTTCGTGTGTGTTGTGTGTAAATGGAAAGACCACTCACACACACGACTGAAATTTAACTTGCAGAACGGAGAAATATAGATATAAGAGCAGAAAGGCTCAATGTGTGCATGTGTATTGTGTATAAATGTAAGACAACTCACACGACTGAAATTTAACAACCCATAATGTAAAGACGTAAACAGCTGAACCGTAAAACTCATGCAGTTGAAAGTATATAGATATGTTTATATCTTAAGGGCTGCCAAGGCCAAAATATGCGTGAGAGTGTTTGAGCAAGAGCTCAGGTGTGCTTTGTGTGTAAGTGTGAAATTAAAATGACAAACTCACACGACTTAAAGTAACAACCCGAATGAAATTGCAGCTTATATGGCTCTTACTAGAGTCTTTGGAGTAAGAGCGAAAGCTCAATTGTGTACGTGGGTGTCTTGTGTACGAGATAAGAGTTAAGGCTCAAGTACACGTATGTGTCTCGTGTGTCAAGCACCAATATTACATCCCAGGGGAAGACAACGCTCCATTAATACAACCCCGTATCCGAATTGAATTGTATATGAAAGGAGTAATGTAAATACCGAATTTTAAACACTTACAAGTTATTCGGGCTTTCTTCTCCTTGCTCACGCTCGGGCTTGTGTCCACCTTGGGTAGCCAAGAGGGGTCTCCCTAGGTGGGTTTGAGAGAGAGGCGGCTTTGAAGAGGCGCGTGGGCTTGGGTGAACATAGGTTTGGTCAAGAAGAGGTCACGGCCTAAGTGGCAGGTCACGGCCTAAGGAGTCCTAAAGGGAAGCTGGAGTGGGGCAGCAAGTCGGTGCTGCAATGGTGCAGCACGGCGACCAGGCACACAGGCGCTAAGTGCTGAACAGGGGTGCCGGGTGCTGTCGCTGCAGGCGGGGCGCAGGGCGCGCGGCAGGTGCGTTGGGGTGCAGGGCGGTGCGCAGGGCGTGCGGCAGGCGCGTTGGGGTGTAAGGCAGTGCGCAGGGCGTGCGACAGGCATGGGGCGCACAGGAAAGGCACCAGGACACACGACTAGGCCGGGGTGTGCTAGAGGTTTGGTTTAGGCTTTTTAGTTGAGTCGGTTAGGTTATGTTTAGTCTAGGTTTAGTCCAGTTAGAGTGAGGTTTAGTGATGTGGTTAGGTGGATTAGGCTAGAATTAGAAGGATTAGGCTAGGATTAGGAGACCTACCTCTTGGAGCCGGTCCTTCTTGGTTGAGCCCACTTCCAAGCCATGGTTGCAACCTTCCTTGATCGAGCCCACCTTGGTTGCAGCCCACTTAGCCCACAAGGCTTGAACCCAACTCACCCTTAAGCCAACATGGCTAGGTTTATCACTCACTCTCTCTCCTCCAAGCACTTTCACGTGAACCTTTGGGGACCCCCTCACTCCTATTTATAGGCAAATGAGGTGGGTCTTGGGTTTGGATATGGGTGTGAGATCTGGATCTAAATCCAAATCCAAGTACTATTTGGATTTAGATCTGGATATTTATGACCAGATTCGATCCAAATCCAAACATTTATATGGATATGGATATGGATATTTTGGTCCAGATCTGATCCAATCCAAACACTATTTGGATCCAATCCAAATCCAAACACTATTTGAATATGGATTTGGATATTTATGGTCCAGATCCAATCCAAATTTTCTCTGAACAATCCATCTTGGTGTTTCGAGACGGACGGTTTGTGCCGGCCCTGACTTCATCAGCACTCCGTCTTATGTTGGGTTTTCCCTAATTTTGTCGTCCGAGCTCCAACTCGCCTTTTTGGACTTCGTTTTGCTCAATTTCGCCATTTCTAGCTTGAATTTCTGCTGCTTGGATGAATGTGCTTGACTTGGCTTTTGGGTGCTCTGGGCTGGCATTCTACATCGGGCCTGGGCTTTCCTTTCGCCTTTTGACCCTAGCTTTTATCAGGCCAGGATGCTGCTTTTGGGCTTCTACACCTGTTTCTGAGGCTGCTTTGGCATTCAGGGCTTCATCTGTCAAAAATTGGCTTTTGCAAAATGGGACTTGGCCCATATATGTGAAAATCAAGTTGAACGGGGTTTTAGCAAAATTTGAAGCTTTTACAACCCCTAGGTTTTTGAAAATCTCAAATTTGGCTTTGAAATGAATTTTAAAACCAGGTGTTTGGTTTTGAAATTCGTTTTATTTTGGGGTGTTTATAGATACCCCTCTTTGGCATTATCCAAATTTATTTTGATGATGGCAAAGACGACAATACCCCTGTTTGCTTTCTCCCTGGATTTGTCCTCGAGAATATGGGATCATCCCAGTTTCGAGAAAACATTTTCTTTAAGACCAGTAAGAGGGGATTTTCGCCAAAGGGGACTTTGCCTAAGATGGTGCTAGTCCTAATTGGGATTGTGCAAGTGTCCATGCGTGCATATGAATGAGTGGCATGGGAATGTCATGCTAGGAAGTATGGTCTCCTAGAGACTTAATGTAATGGTCAAACTTGGAGTCTTATGAAGACCTGCTGCACCAAGTGAGCTAGCCTTATGTTGCTTGATGTTTGAGGATTTTCTAAAACTTGTTTTTGAAAGAGGAAAGCTCCTTTTAGCTTCAATCCTAAGGATTTCAACTTTTCGTGTTTTCCCTTTACTTGAGTCTTGAACTCGCTAATCTAGAGGAGGTTTTATTCGAAAATCAAGCCATATTTCAAAATTCCTGCTCCTTACTCAGACGTCTAATTCTCAAACAAGATGAGATTCAAGTAGGCAAATCCTATTTTTTACTTTAGGATTCCTCGAAATGAACCCTTCTTCACCTTGGGATAAGTCACAAGGATGGAAAAAGTTTACCACGGTCCCTTCTGTTGTGTCCCGTGGTTTGAGGCACAGAGATGGAAAACTGCTCTTTTTGAGCTTTTTGGCCTTTTTTCTATTTTTCGTAGAGGGTCTCCCTTTGAGAGTATTTTTTCTTTATTCCCTCTTTTCCATAGAACAAGCGATTTTTCTTTTGATTCAACTTTCTTTTTGAGAAAGAGATTTTGCAGGGATTTCCCTTTTTCTTTTTGACCAAGTTTTCCTTTTGGGGAAGAGAAGGGAAACGGGGAAGGACTTATCCCAAGGATCTACTCGATTCATCCCATATCAGCCTATTTAGAAATAGCACGTACTACTTGCAAGTATCTTGCTATTTTGAACCAGGCCTTCTTTTGTAAGAAGAAAGATTTTCGAAATGTGACCCATTGGTTTTGGAAAACTTCGCTTTTTCAAAAGCAATCGAGTCTCTCATTCAGGATTGCACAATTTGCTTTGATCCTTACTCACGAAGTTTTAAAGGAGGTTTTCAAAATATTTTCGAGATAGGACTTAGCTTAGACCCTACACATAGTATTTTTTCAAAAATTGAGCATTCATAGGGTCGGCTAAGTTCCTACCCTCAACATCGACTAGCCAATAGGCGTTGTTCGTGGTGGTTCCACGCACAACATAAGAGCCATCCCACTTGGGCCGCCACTTTTCAAGTGGATGTAGGCCACGATATTGGATGATTTTGAGCACAAGGTCTCCCACTTTGAAGTGGCGAGGTCTCATATGCTTCTCATAGTGTTGGGCTACCCTTTGCCGGTATGCATGTGCATGATCCATGGCAAGGAGCCTTCGCTCATCTAATAAGTCAAGTTCAACCATTCTAGCATGTTGTAGTGTCTCTAGGGGAAGGTCAAGTGCAATGGATGTATGGAATGAATGGATTTTGGTATGAATGGGGAGAATGGCGTTTGTGCCATAGACCAACTCAAATGGCGTGGCATTTGTGGGAGTTCGGATGGAAGTTCTATAAGCCCATAAGGCTTCATCGAGCTTCTCATGCCACGTTCTACCCTTCTCTAAAGTTTTCTCAATAATGCTTATGAGAGTCTTATTGGTGGCTTCGACTTGGCCGTTGCCTTGAGGGTAGTAGGGTGATGAGAAGTGGTGAGTTATGCTATACGTGTTACATAACTTAACCATCCTCTCGTTTTTGAAGGGGTGTCATTATCAGACACTAA
Source organism: Brasenia schreberi (assembly GCA_036023115.1). Classification (NCBI taxonomy): domain Eukaryota; kingdom Viridiplantae; phylum Streptophyta; class Magnoliopsida; order Nymphaeales; family Cabombaceae; genus Brasenia; species Brasenia schreberi. The sequence goes on along the minus strand of JAYKKT010000078.1, from coordinate 12,743,702 downwards.
GTCCTTTGGAACCCCAAAGCGAGCCAGAATATTTTTCCTAATGAACGCCACTACATGTTGCCCCTGAACATTGGTCAAGGAGGTAGCTTCAACCCATTTGGAAAAATATTCAGTGGCTGCAAGTATAAACCTATGCCCATTTAAAGCATGCGAAAATATTGGTCCTATGATGTCAAATGCCCATATGGTGAATGGCCAGGGGCTGACCACAGAATGTAATGTGGATGACGGGGTATGAATGGCGTGTCCATGCACTTGACATGGGTGACACTTCCTAACATGGTCGTGGCAATCCTGCTTTAAAGTGGACCAAAAATAACCCGCTCTAAGTATTTTCATTGCCATCATATTGGCATTTACATGCCCTCCACATTCTCCATCATGGAATTCATGCATTACTATCCTAGCCTCCTCTAGGTCGACACACCTTAGTAAGATGCCAGTGAAACTTTTTTTGTAAAGAACCCCTCCCAAAATCGTATATCGGGTAGAAATCTTTCGTATAAAAGCTTTATCTTTAGATGTAGCGAATTCTGAAAATCCTCCATTTTCTAAGAAACTTTTTATGTCTTGAAACCAAGGTTTTTCAGTATCAGTTTGGTTGTTTTGGCAAATCTCAAGATCGTGTGTGGATGGAGTGGGCGAGTGCCATATTTCTAAGGGTCTGGTTCCCAAAAGTGGGATCAACCCTTAGGGCTGAGCCCAAGGATGAGAGGGCATCGGCTATGCTATTATCCTCTCTTCCTACGTATGTGAGCTATTATCCTCTCTTCCTACGTATGTGAGAGTACACGATTTGAATGACTCGACTAGCCTGGTGGCCAACTCGTGGTATGGAAGAAGTTTTTCATTTTTAACTTGCCAAAACTTGGTTTATGACAAGTAAAGAATCTCCAAAGACTTCGATGCATGATGCCCCTAGAGTTTTCGAAATTTTTAAGCCTTGTATGAGTGCTTCATACTCGACTGTGTTTTTGAAACATTCAAAATCTAGGCGATTGTCTATCGGTATTTCTCTCTTTTCAGGAGATATGAGGACGATTCCTGCCCCAGTCCCTCTTTGGTTTCGTGCCCCATCAAAGTGCATCTTCCACACTTGGCTTTCATTTAAACAGTTTGATAAAATATGATTTTGAAATTAGTTTTGAAAGATGCCTTCATCGGGTATTTTGTCAAGTGTGGGATACGCATCTTCTAAAGGGAAGTCGACCACATAGTCGGCTAGGGCTTGCCTCTTGATGGAAGTTTGATGGTGGAATTTCAGGTCATACTCCATCAAGAGGAGCTGCCATTTACCTAGCCTACCCGTGAGGATAGGTTTTTCAAATAAATGCTTGATTGGATCAAGCCTAGACACTATCCAGATCTCATGTTCTAGGAAGTAGTGTCAAAATTTTTGGCACGCCCATAGCAAGGGTAAGCACGTCTTCTCCATGGCTTGATAATTTCGTTCATAAGCCAATAGAGTTTTCGAAATATAATAGATGGCATACTCTTTATGGGTATCATCCTCATATTGAGCCAACAATGCACCCAAAGCATTTGCATGCACAGAAATGTAAGGCAAAAGAGGTTTTCCTTGCTTTGGAGGGTTTAAAACAGGAGGATTAACCAAATATGCCTTTAGTCTTTCGAAAGCTTTTTGGCAATCATCGTCCCATACAAATTTCACCTCTTTTCTCAAAAATTTGTTGAAAGGTTCGCATCTTGTAGCGAGGTTCGAAACAAACCTGCGAATTGATTGGAGGCGACCTTGGAGGCTACGAATTTGTGTTAGATTGGAGGTTGGAGTCATATCTATGATGGCTCTACACTTAGAGGGGTCGACTTCGATACTTCTTTGGCTTACCATAAAGCCCAAGAGCTTACCGGATTCTACTCCGAAGACACATTTTTGAGGGTTTAGCTTTACTTTGTAAAGCGTAAGCCTTTCGAAATTTTTTTGTAAACATTTGATATGGGTGCATCGAGTTTTTGATTTAGCCAAAAGATCATCCACATATACCTCTACGAGCTCATGAATTTGATCATGAAAGATCGTAGTCATGGCTCTTTGGTAGGTGACACCGGTATTTTTCAAACCAAAGGGCATGACTGTATAGCAGTATGTACCCCAGGGTGTGGTGAAAGCAGTTTTAGCCTGATCTCTTGGGGCTAATTTAATTTGGTTATATCCTGAATAGCCATCCATGAATGAAAACATTTCATGATTTGCAGTACTATCGACTATCAAATCAATGTTAGGTAAATGAACGTTATCCTTTGGGGTAGCTTTGTTCAAGTTTCTAAAATCGATGCATATTCGAATTTTTCTATTGGATTTTCGAACCACAACAATATTTGACAACCAATCAGAATATGCAATGGGTTTTATAAAACCAGCTTTTAGCAGATCTTTTAAACCCTCTTTAACTTGCGCATGTACGTTCGGATGAATCTTTTTAAGCTTTTGCTTTATGGGTTTCGAATCCGAATCTAGGGGAAGACAATGCTCTACGACTCTTGGGTCTATACCCGACATGTCTTCATACGTCCGCAAACATATCTATATAGGTTTTCAAGAATGCAATGAATGATGCTTTTTCATGCAAACATGTGCCTATCTTAATGTGTTTGGGCTTTGATTCACTCCCTAAATTGATCTTTATAAAATCCCCTCCTACAGAATTTGAAGGTTTTTCAAAATCGAGAATTTTATGAAACTCGGGAAGCTCAGAAGTGGGATCCTCCTTAGGGAGAAGGGGATCCTCTTCTGGGCTTTGATCATTCTCGAGAGTATTGAATCCTAGGGAATTTGAACTTGATGCATGGGTTTTGAGAACACCTGGTTTTTGTTTTGGAATTTCTACAGGTTTCGAAGCTTTCAATCCTGTTATGAAGACAATTTTCTCTTCGAAATCCTTAGCCTTTTCCAAATTTTTACTAGGAGCTGGTATATACAGGATTTTGTTTTTGGAAATTTCTAATTTTTTGATTTTTTTGGATTTTTGTAAAGCGAAGACACTTGGAGCTATACAAACAACACATTTTTTTTATTTTTTTACATTTTTCAAACGTTTTTGGTTTTTGAGATTTTTCAAATTGTTTTTGAATTTTGAGATTTTTCATTTTTTTTGGATTTTGGTTTAAGAAGGGATCTTCCATCATACCTACAAAGGAAAACGCCACAAGTTAGACTCTAAACAAGAGGTCTAAATCGTAGGTTTCTGCTTCACTAGGTTCTAGGGCACCCTTGACCCAAGTGGTCACAAGTGGTGGTTCTGTGGTATTTTTGGAATATAGACGATCCCATATCGGCTTGGGTTTGCTCTAGGCATTATGGGCTCGAGGCAACCTTGGTTTTGATTCCCTAGACTTTGATAGGGCATCTATCCCATGTTCAATAGCATGTTCCATGATTTTTTGTTTTTTGAAAAGCTTTGATGTAATTCGTGGTTTTGGAACTTGCTATCGTCTATGTTATGCATGAACGGTTTCTTGTCTAGGATTTTAGAAAATAGGCGACACTTGGTCTTTCCTAGGATGGTTATGGTTTTGAGTGGGCTAGCCTTGGGCTACCCTTTGATACACAAGACCTTCCTAGGCTTCTGGAGGACGAGTTTGGGTGGCTCGACCAAGGGTTGAATACACTTCTTGTAGATATATTCCCCACATCCCTTCTTTCTCTTTGAAATAAATATGGTAGGTAGCTCCAAAATCTATCTACCAATCAGTAACAGGGCGATTCATATATAAACATTCAGAAATAACAGAGATAATGTATTGCTTTTCCTTTGAGTTGTCTTTTTGAGAGTTGCCCTCATTTTCTTTAAATTGTGCTAGTTTCTCTTAAAGTACCCCATCTGGTCACAGTTGAAACACTTTATACAAGAAGTGTATCCCTACAATTTTTAAAAAATTTTTACCACCCCTTTTATCAAATTTCTTATTTGAATTCTTTTTATTCTGGTTTGTTTTTGGGTTGGACCCTAAATTGTCCTGAGCTAAAAGTAATTTATTCTTTTTATTTTTATTCCTATGCTCATTCTCAATAACAAGTTTGAGAGGGAGCTCAGAAAGGGACCGAAGGGTTGTGGTTAGTATGATCTAAGAGGAAGGTAGACTGTTGAGGATTGTTGAAACCTATATTGGGTCAAGAATTACAGAATTAGCTACTTTCAAATCCCTAACCATAACTATCATTTGGTTGACATGTTCAACCACATTATCTCCTTTCATTTTATTTGTATTATATTTTTGAAGGAGTAACTATACATGAAGTTTTATTGTTGTATCATATTTGACTGTTATAGACTCAAATAAATCTTTTGCAGTTCTACAATCCTTAAATACTCTAATGAGATCATCCTCCATAGAGGTAGGCATGATGTCCCGACTAAGGTGTCATCCTTGAGAAAGGTTAAATATTTTTCTTTTTCCTCATTTGTTGTTTGTCTTGTACGAAGGATTACTAATTCTTTTAAGATATAATCCATACCCTCTATTGTAAAGACCGATGGGATTCTATGTTTCTAAGATTGAAAATTTAGGCCGTTAAGTTTTTCTCTTTTGCCAATTCTGAGATACATATCCTAGCAGTCAAATGATAAAAGGAGAGTATACAAATTTTAAGGCTAAAACTAAACAAACAATATACTGGAAATTTTGTATTCCCTGAAGTTGAGGATGGTTTTCACCTAGAATTACCACTATATGGTCTTCGTGGGGGATTTTGACACACCTATGGAAGGTGGATGGCATACCTCACAGGGTGTATATCTAGGGTCTTCCCAGCAATAGGTTGTAATGGGGGTGAATGTTTAAGACATGGAACATTCCCATGTGGGCTATGCCCCCCATTTCCATGGGTAACTCTATGGCTCCCAACAGTCTAGATGTATTCCCATCGTATCCAGTGATTAGGATGGGGCTTGGGTTTATGGAAGTTAAGGTAACTCCGATTTGATACGCTATGTGGAGCGAAAGGATGTTGAGACCTCCTCCCCCATCAACTAAGCATTTGTCGAGAGGATAGTGGTTCAACACTACCTCGATGTGCAAAGCTTGGTTGTGGGTTTCATCTGGTCTTTTGATATCCTCTTCTGAGAACACGATGGGCGTTTTTACACATATAGGCGCCACTTGGATTGACAAGGACTCAGGGGTTATACTTGAGCTAACCTTGGCTCTTTCTAAGATTTTTTCTAAGACAAGTCTATGCCTAGGCGAGGTTTGTATCAGCTCTAGGATGGATATGTTTATGGGAATCTTCGAAAGATGATTTTTAAAATCATACAAGGTTAAAACATTTTTTCCTTTGTCCGTTTTTGGCGAAACTCTAGGAATATATGCTTTTGAAGGGCCAGGAATACTGACCACTTTTTTAGCACTTTGTAGATGTGGGGGTTGATAGATCCTTCCGGACCTAGTCACCTCCCCCATAATCTGCCTAGGGCTCGCACCTATTGTGGCTCTACTTGTGTGCTTTGGAGCACCTTGAATTTATAAAATGGTTCTAACAAGGGCCGGGACTCTAGGCGCTCCCCGGATTACTACTTGGGCAATTTTTCTATGAAGGATGAGAGATGGTGCACAAGTAGTAAAACCAGAATGAGATGAATGCACTAGACTCTTTGAAGTCGAGAAAGCACATACCTCTTTGCCCTTCCCACTAGTGCTTGCGTGATTGGGGAAGGGTTCTTTGAAAATAGCTTGGGTAGGCTCTGGTTCTTCAGTGACCTGGAGTCGGCCCTATGCTATCAAGTTCTCAATCTTGTTTAATGCTAGTATCATGACCTTTCAGTCGATGATACTTGCAAAATCTATTTAGAAATTTCTCTTTTGGGGGTGTCTCCTCTAGAATTTTCGGGAGTGTAATCATCTCTTGTGCGAGTAGGAGGTCCAAGACCTCCGAAACGGGCTGCCCTAAGGGCACGTACTCTTGTTTTTCAAAACCTTTTGTAACTTTTCAATTTTTTGCTCAGTTTTCTTAGAAGTACCGGCCGGGTTTGTTTCTACTCGGACGTTTGCAATTTTTAGGGGCTTTACCCCTTTGTCCATCGTGGGCACCCCGTATGTGCCGGGTTTTTCCAACCGAGTCTTTGGCAAAACACTCCCTTTCTATAAGTGATCGTAGACTCCCTTCTTTAGATTTGTTTCGAAAAGGGAAGCTTTCTTGATTAACTTGTGAAAAGTTGAGATTTCATATAAGGAGAGAAGGGTTTTTAATTCAGGTTTAAAATTATCGAGGATGAGCATCACTGCACATCCTTCTGATATCGACTCTCTCACTTGCCCTAGGAGGGACCTCCATCGAACAATGAATGCGTGTACATCCTCGTTTGCCGCTTGTTTTGTATCCCTCAAAGTATTTAAAGTTGGCGTAACTTCTACGTTATGCAAAAATCTTTGCATAAAGCAGTTCGCTAACTCTTCAAAAGTTTCGAACTAACTCAAATCGTAAGAAGCGAGCCATTTTGAAGCAATTCCTTTGAGGGAAAGGGGAAACCAATAAATCCATTTCATCGAGTCCTTCTTTTTGTGGGCTCGACGAGAAAAGAGTTGCAAGTGGGATCTAGGATCTCCTGTGCCATCACATTGATGGAAATTCGGTATTTCGTCATCACTGTCTGTTTCATAATCCAGAGAAAGGAAATTAGACGACACGTACATTCTTTTCTCTTTATTTTGCCATTTTAGCAACTGCTGTAGGGCTTTACGGTCCTTGTTAGTGAAGGACTCGTGGTATTGGTTTCCCTCCATAGTAGAGGTTTCCTTGAGTTTTCGAGGTTTATCAAATTTCTTTTTAGCCTTTGTTGTTTAGTCATGAGATGAACACAAATCAGCTGCCTCAGCCTCTTGGCTAAGTGTAACGATTTTGGCCTCAAAATCTTTTCGCAAATCCTCTATTTCTTCTCTCCTATTTCTAGTTTTTGAAAATCTCTTTGAGTGAGAACTTGATGTGCGCGAAACATGGCTGGTCACTTCATTGGAGTCTGAACTCAACATGACTCCGATGCTTTGTTTCAAAAACCAACTATGAAATGCAGAAAGGCAACGAGTTAAATATTTTTTTGGAAAATTTTTCAAGAGGTTTGCTTGTTTTAATCGATTTTTCTTAAGACCCAGGTCCCACCGGGCGTGCTAATTTCTGTAGACGTGAAAATTCTCACTCCTGGTTCTTAGGCCTGAAGTGAACCTTTTTGTATCTACTTCGCTTTAGGGCGTGCCAGCTAGCTTACTCAAACTAGCGAAGGATTTTGGAAATATCTGACGTTTTGGGCGACTATGGGCAAGTGGGATCTTTTCGTTGTAACCTTCTTGAAACAGATGCTCAAGGGTCGGTTTAAACGCTTAGAAAATCTCGATTTTTAACAAGCATGGACTTTTGAAAAGAATTATGAAAGTATCTTGTCGATTGTATGCCTATTTGCATATTTTATTTACGTGGGTTGCACGTATCCAAGTCTTTGTTTTTACGCTATTTAGGCCAGCTAGGTGTGTGCACAAGTGACTTAAGTTTGGCATTTTTGAGCGGGTACTCGAAGCTTTTTCGAAAGCGTACATATGCAAGTATGCGAAATCTCTCGAGTTTGGAGGGTATGATGTGAGCTAAGCTTGATTTGAAAGCAACTTACACAACTTAAATGTAAAACCCGAAATGTAAAGACGTAGCTAAAAGGGAAATACCCGAAATTTAAAGGCAACTCACACGACATGAATGTAAATTGCCGAAGGGAGATATACTTATATTAAGAGCGGAAAGGCTCAATGCACGTGTGTATGAGTATAGAATTGAAATGACAAACTCACACGACTTGAATTGAACTTGTCGAGATTTAAATATAAGTATATATATGAGCGGTAAAGCTTAATGTGTTCGTGTGTGTTGTGTGTAAATGGAAAGACCACTCACACACACAACTGAAATTTAACTTGCAGAACAGGGAAATATAGATATAAGAGCGGAAAGGCTCAATGTGTGCGTGTGTGTTGTGTATAAATGTAAGACAACTCACACGACTGAAATTTAACAACCCATAATGTAAAGACGTACACAGTTGAACCGTAAAACTCATGCAGCTAAAAGTATATAGATATGTCTATATCTTAAGGGCTGCCAAGGCCAAAATATGCGTGAGAGTGTTTGAGCAAGAGCTCAGGTGTGCTTTGTGTGTAAGTGTGGAATTAAAATGACAAACTCACACGACTTAAAGTAACAACCCGAATGAAATTGCAACTTATATGGCTCTTACTAGCTAAGGCTCAAGTGCATATATGTGTCTCGTGTACGAGATAAGAGCTAAGGCTCAAGTGCACGTATGTGTCTCGTGTGTCAAGCACCAATATTACATCATGGGAAGACAACGCTCCATTAATACAACCCCGTATCCGAATTGAATTGTATATGAAAGGAGTAATGTAAATACCGAATTTCAAACACTTACAAGTGATTCAGGCTTTCTTCCCCTTGCTCACGCTCGGGCTTGTGTCCACCTTGGGCAGCCAAGAGGGGTCTCCCTAAGTGGGTTTGAGAGAGAGCTGGCTTTGAAGAGGCGCGTGGGCTTAGGTGAACCTAGGTTTGGTCAAGAAGAGGTCACGACCTAAGGGGTCCTAAAGGGAAGCTGGAGTGGGGCAGCAAGTCGGTGCTGCAGTGGTGCAACACGGCGACCAGGCGCTAAGTGCTGAACAGGGGCGCCGGGTGGTGTCACTGCAGGCGGGGCGTAGGGCGCGCGGCAGGCGCGCTGGGGTACAGGGCGGTGCGCAGGGCGTGCGGCAGGCGCATTGGGGTGTAGGGCGGTGCGCAAGGCACGCGACAGGCATGGGGCGCGCAGGAAAGGCGCCGGGACACACGACTGGGCCGAGGGTGTGCTAGAGGTTTGGTTTAGGCTTTTTAGTTGAGTCGGTTAGGTTAGGTTTAGTCTAGGTTTAGTTCAGTTAGAGAGGTTTAGTGATGTGGGTTAGGTGGATTAAGCTAGGATTAGGCTAGAATTAGGAGGATTAGGCTAGGATTAGGAGACCTACCTCTTGGAGCCGGTCCTTCTTGGTTGAGCCCACTTAGCCCACAAGGCTTGAACCCAACTCATCCTTAAGCCAACATGGCTAGGTTTATCACTCACTCTCTCTCCTCCAAGCACTTTCACGTAAACCTTTGGGGACCCCCTCACTCCTATTTATAGGCAAATGAGGTGGGTCTTGGGTTTGGATATGAGTGTGAGATCTGGATCCAAATCCAAATCTAAGTACTATTTAGATCTGGATCTGGATATTTATGACCAAACCCGATCCAAATCCAAACATTTATATGGATATGGATTTGGATATTTTGGTCCATATCCGATCCAATCTAAATCCAAACACTATTTGGATCGATCCAAATCCAAACACTATTTGGATATGGATCTGGATATTTATGGTATGGCTTCATCAGTGCTCCATCTTATGTTGGGTTTTCCCCAGTTTTGTCGTCCGAGCTCCATCTCGCTTTTTTGGACTTCGTTTTGCTCAATTTCGCCATTTCTGGCTTGAATTTCTGCTGCTTGGATGGATGTGCTTGACTTGACTTCTGGGTGCTCCGGGCTGGCATTCTGCATCAGGCCTAGGCCTTCCTTTTGCCTTTTGACCCTGGCTTTTATCATGCCAGGGTGCTGCTTTTGGGCTTTTGCACCTGTTTCTGAGGCTGCTTTGGTATTTAGGGCTTCACCTGTCAAAAATTAGCTTTTGCAAAATGGGACTTGGCCCATATATGTGAAAATCAAGTTGAACGGGGTTTTAGCAAAATTTGAAGCTTTTACAGCCCCTAGGTTTTTGAAAATCTCAAATTTGGCTTTGAAATGAATTTTAAAACCAGGTGTTTGGTTTTGAAATTCGTTTTATTTTGGGGTGTTTACAAGTTCCAAAAAAAGTAACTGCTAATTACCCATCCAACGGCAAAGGTACCTAGTCCTATAAAAGTGATAGAAATGGGCTAAGATGTTGGAATGCTTATTTGGAGTTGTTTACCTATGTGAGCGTGAAGTGGGTCCACCTTGTAGTGCCTTGGCTTGCACTCCTAAATCAATCATGAGAAAGGGTGGGTACAAGGCCGCTACAAAATGTGTCGACTTTAATTATGATTTTATTGGCACTTAGTGCATGCTTATGAAATAGAGCAAACACTAATTTCGCACGGGATTCAAATGCACCGCCATTTCCTAGTAAAGATTGATTTTGTGCAGGTTTTAAGTTTGTCAACATTTGCCGTAAAAAAGTTGATTTCTCCTAAAAGGCTATTCTCTCCAAAAAGAGCCAATTTCAGTAAATTCCCAAGACCACCACCAACATAGTCTCCATATTCAACTTAGGGTTGGTAAGGTCCAAGTTTCTTCCTTGCGCAGTAAATGTAAAATTATGGATAGACATGGTCAAGTTAGAACCTGACTGGCAGTTCTAACCGGAACCGAACCAGGCTAAGAACTGTCTAGAACCAAAACTGGTCATACCTTCCTCGGAAGGAGACACAAAACTGGGGGCCACCTGGTTCACTTCCAGTTCCATAACCAGAGGTTTCAAACCGTTGGCTCCAATTCCTTTTGAAATTTTCTTGTTTAAATTTAAAAACCTTTAATAAATCTTTTAGATTTAGGGTGGTTTATAACTAAAACCAGAACCATAATCGGACAATCCTGATTTGATTATGGTTCCTAGCTCTAAGAACACCAGAACCGGCCATTTAGTGAAGACATGGTGCCCAATTGCATCAAATGACCTACCTTAGCATGCAAATGCATAGTTAAATCAATATGAGCAAACCAAGTTTTCGCTGAGCACATTCTGGACGCCACTAGTCATCGAAAGGCCTACGAGAGTGCGACGAAAAACCTGAACCACCAGCAAGGATTTCAAGCCTGCAACAACGATGACTTTTGAGAGGATTTTGAAGGTCAACATAGACTTTCTTTGAGCTAAGAACACTAGATATTAACTAATAACCACATATAATATGAGAAATTTTTTGAAATAATGCAATGTTTTATGAAGGGGTGATAAAATTGGGTTAGCGTCTGTTGGTGAAGAGTTCTTATATAGCTCAAAGGCTATGGTTATCTCATGATGTGTGATGATACCATGAATGGACATGCAAACACAAATGCAAAGAGTCTTTAATGCAAGTTATTATGACTTAAGAAGCCATGCCTTTATAAATACTAATTGGCTGGAACCATTCAGAAAGGATGATATTTCTTTACGGCATGTCTTTTGGCATAAACTAGATTCAAAAACTTATAAATAATGATCTTCCAATAGTGCACATATCTATATAAATATGAAGAATATCTAGAAATGTGATGCGAACATTTGATGTTGCATATAGACATCCTTGCAATCTCCTCACCAATATTGTTTTATCGATTCTTTCTTCATATGCTTATTTCTTTAACCAATTTTTTTCAAGTAACTTATTCCAATTCCTTAAGCGTGCAAAGATGTTCTACTAACAATCTTGGTGTATCGATATTGTCAATGGCTTGACTACTCGTATGTAAGTATAGTTGAGGGCCCTTCATTCTATCCTATAGGCGATTGTTGGGGTCTTCTCCATATGAAAAGTTAAATCAAAGGACAATGAAAAAACCTAAAGGTCGGTGCTCAAGCATACCTTGAGGGAGTCATGCCTAAACCCCTTTTTTGCATGTCTTCGATTAGTAAAGGATTTTGGTTTGTTGATACTTTGAAGTAAATGTTGATTTCGAGCTGCATATTCAAATTTGTTGATGTACCACAAAGATGTCGATCTCATGCAAATTCAAGTTTGTCGATATCTTTCAATAAAAGTCCAATTTTATGCAGGCTAAGGTTATCGATATTTATAAGCAGAAAAGCTGATTTCTTCCAGAAAGAAAACAATCTCTTTCAAAGGTGTTGATTTTCATTAAAGCCCCAACATAATACCAACAGATAATGAAGGTAAACTCATGGCAACAAAAGGTAAAGAGGTCAAATAATACCAACAACCCTACATAGAGGAGAACTATGGGCGATAATGTTACAATGAAATGGTCATTCTCGGCTCGGGTAACGGCTGGACTGGCCATCCAGTCGTTACTTGAGGAGAGGTCGGATATGTAACGGACAGCTGTTATCGGAAAATCCGGTAACGGCCATCCGTTACCACTCCCAGACGAGGGAAGCCACGAGAGGAGAAAGCCAGACGACGAGGAAGCGGGTGCCTATAAAAAGGCAACCACTTATAAGGTGAAACACAGTTTTTTAACAGATCAAGAGATACACACACGGATTCACAGTCGTCTGAGAAAACCCTCTTGTGAAAACCTCGCGACATCAACATCCGCTGCGCTCACTGAAACTCCGACGACCCAGAAAACAGAAAGGTAAGAGCCGGAAATCTCCTACAGATAAAAGAATGGCTTCAGTTCGCTACCAAAATTGGAGGTCGAAATATTTTCCTCGAGACATACTCCACGCTAGCAGCACAGGTGATCGAGGAGAAATTGGCACTACAGTACATCCATCTACTAATGGCTAGCAATTTTGAAAGATTTAACCATAGCTGTGCCTCGTGCCAATATAATAGAGCGGCAGATGAGTTAGGTAAGTATGCTGTATGGAAGTTGGAACTGGATCGGCGAGGAACCATGATTTTGTATCCTCAGTCCTTATTTCTGATTTGAATGATTAATGAAAGTCGCTCTTTCCATAAAAAAGAAACAAACATACAGTTGTCGGTTATTGACTGAAAAAGAAGATGACACTCGAACTGATATGAAGTGCAAAACAAGAGCAAACAACGCTTCCTGCGATGGACACTTGGAATGATCAACATGTGCAAAGAATATCAGTAGGCCAAGTGAAGAAATTGAGTTGGATGTGGGGCATATTTAGCTAGGACCGCGTACGACTTGGTGAGGAGTGACAAGTTATATGGTGATCACCTTGAAAGAGCAAAGTTTTGAGAAAACCGATCAAACAAGATCTACTATTTTAGTTATTTACGTGTCACATGATCGAGCACAACGAAAATTAGGAATCAATGTAGTCATTAGTTTGGATATTAGAGTTACAACGGAAGCAAGGAGTTTATAATATTAGGACAAATATATGATTATATGTCTTATAATATATTCAATTAACACACGGACACACACACACACAATTCGTACTTTGCAATATTCGCCGTCTTCTGCGTCTTCAACTGCATCCGTCATACTTAGTACCATTCACTTCCTCCTCTTCTTACCTACACCAATGATAGCCAAAAAAGTGGTCGCCACCCACCACCATCTTTATATATATATATATATATATATATATATATATACATATATATATATATATAATATATATATATAAATATAATAAATATAAATAATAATATATATATATATATATATATATATAACATTAAGTAAGAGGAAGCAGTTTTGACAACTGGTGTGAAAATGAGTGTAAGGGTGGAGAAAGGTGGCAGGGAGAGCAGCAAATGGAAGCGAACAGGGGACTGCGCATAATCCACATTCTCTCTCTCTCTCTCTCTATATATATATATGACAGAGAGAATCACACACACCAAGTGCTGGGCAACGGGGTTATTTTTTCAAAGAGAGAGAGGGAGAGAGTTCCCGGAATAGCTCTCGTCTTTTGACTAAAGAATATTAAAAGTCTTGGAGAGAGAGTCGTCCTCTAATAACTCATGTTTTTTAATAAAAAAATGTTCAAAAATTTGAAGGACAAGTCTGTGACAACCTTCAGCGTCCATAATAATTCATTTTTTGGGCCAAACCCGCAAAACTAACACTTGACGGACGACTCGGTGATAACCGTTCCAAACGAGAGCGAAGCACATCCTTTCATGGATTCATATCCCATGGGGCCCTTTGTCAATGCTCCTTATAAACTAAATGCCAAGAGTTCTATATTATCCTCTAAGAATTCAACATCGCTACTCTCTATCAATTCATGAATCTTTTGATAAAAGCGATATCCTTTTCAACTTTTAGAATATCCGATGAATGTGTATGTCAATGACTTCTTTCTAGCTTATCTTTATAGTGACCAATGATTTTTACATAAACAATAGATCCCCACCTCCTAAGATGACCTAGGTTGTATTTTCTTTCAAACTACATCTCATATGGTGTAGTGAATACAATTTTACATTATACTCTATTGAGTATGTATACAATTGTGTTTATTGCTTCTCTCCAAAATATTCTTAGTAAAGAGACATCTATTAACATTGACCTTGTCTTGTTTAGTAAGGTCTATTATATCTTTCAACTACATAATTTTGCTGAGGTATCTTGGGCATTGTATTTTACTTCGAAATACCAAAGTCTTTATAAAATTCTTAAATTTTTGTAGAGGTTTACTCACTATCTCTATCTGATCTCAAGACTTTGATTGTATGCTCTATTTGATTTTCAACTTCCTGCTTGTATTCTTTGAATACTTTAAGTGTCTCATATTTATGTGATAACATGTATATGCATATATATCTCGAGTAATCATTTATAAATGTTATGAAATAGACCTTTCCTCGATGTGATATTACTCTAAAAGATTCACATAAATCAATGTAAATAACTTCCAACAAGGTTATTGCCCTTATTGTTTCTTTGAAAAAAAAAATCGTCATTTTTTCTTATATACAACTTCACACTTATCAAAAGTGTTTTCCTTAAATTTTGCCAATAGTTTAAAATTGGATAATTTCCTCAACTTTTTTAGACTTATATGTCATAGGCATTTATACCATATATTCACATCAACAATATAAGCATAAGAGCTTTCATTTTCATTGATATTTAATTTGAATAATCCATGTTCTATATAAAATTTCTCGAAGAAAAATACTCTCTCATGCTTCGTCATAATGACTTTGCTAGGAATAAACCTGACTATAAAATCCTTATTAACTAAGGCAGTGACTCAAACCAGATTGCGCCTTATAGTTAGCACAATCAATACATTAGTCAGTACAATTGTTATACCTTGTACATAAATTTTAAAGGACCCAATCCCAAGAACATCTGAGAAAGTGTTATTTCTTACATATACCCAATGTTCTCATGGTTTTTATTCCTTTAGATCCATTGCTCCTTTCTTACTCTTTCAAATGTGTCTCGGCGCTCTTGAGTCAATCCACCAAACAGTCATCGGGCGGTCTATGTACAAGCATTCTAATGTTCTCATGGTTTTTATTTCTTTAGATCCATTGCTCCTTTCTTACTCTTTCAAATGTGTCTCGGTGCTCTTGAGTCAATCCACCAAACAGTCATCGGGCGGTCTATGTACAAGCATTCTAATATAATACAGATTATATCCTACTTCTCTAATTGTTCATGTTGTTGGTTGTTTTACCATTTTTCTTATTGCGACAATCCCTCTAATAGTGTCCCATTTTTCTACAACTGAAACACTTAATCCTAGGAGCTAGAGTCTATCTCGTCTTGTACTACTAGTAATTTTTCCTTTTTATTTTTGTTCATATGTATTGTTCAATTGCTAGTTTGAGGGGCAATTCAAAATGGTTTGATTCAGCTGTAATGTAAGGATACTAGTGACTATGTTCTAAGACGGAGGAAGACTATTCAGTATTGTTGATATTTGCTTCGGTTATAGGATGACTGATTTTACTACAACTAAATCTCTGCCATTACCAACCTATAGTTCACATATTCTATTATGTTTTCTCCTTTTTTTTTATCTTATAGAAGTTATACAATTATAGTAATAATTAAACATGTAGTTTAACTGTAGTGTCATATTTGACTGTTATTAAATCAAACAACTCTTTTGCGATCTCATATTCTTCAAAAACCTAATTAGATCATCTTTTATGTATGTTAACATAATAGTTCTTCATACGTATCATCTCTTATGAATGTTTTATATATTTTCTTTTATTGCTATGTGGTGTCAAAGGGTGGAGGACATACAGTTTCCCTTAATACATACTCTATACCTTCTAGTGTAAGAGCCAACGAGATTCTTCTCTTTCATGTTTGAAAAGTTGCACTGTTTAATTTTTCTATTTTTGCTAGTTTATATACATATTCTTGAATTCATTTTTATGCGTTTGACAAAATAAACAATCACACGATCCAAAAAGAAAACATTTATCAAGCAACAAACAACATATAGCAAATATTTAATTGTTAAAATACATAATATCACCTACTGAATTGAAAATGACTCATGGTACTTAAAACCAATTTCAAACATATTTTAAGTACCATTATTGAGTTTTTAATAACTTGATTCTGTTATAGAATCAAATTGGGAACAAATCTGTAAATTTTTTCTAAAACATTTCTACCACCGATAATTTTCCAAACTTATGGGTAAACCAATAATTTTATTTGTTTGTCCGGTTTTATAACTTTTTAAAAAGACTAGGGGTAAAATAGTAAGCTTGGTATATGATTTTTCTATAAAATTCATCACTAATCGAGGGTAAACACATAAGTTTACACCTCAGTTCGAAATTATAAATTTTCAATAACACAAGGGCAACCTTGTAACACAATGACAAAATTGTGAACATTTTATTGGGTAAGGGTAGGAAGGTAATTCAACCTCTAAGTATTTCGTAATTTTTATATACAGCTAGAGGGCAAAACTGATCTTTCACCCATTTGAGGGTAAAATTAACTTGTTTCATGAAAATATTTAGATATTTTGGTAATTTTACCATAACATGGACTTTTCAAAACTGGAAATTGCCGGTGATTTTCTAAAACTGGGGGCAGTTTTAAAAAACGGTTGATTTCCACCCATGATTTTCTGAAACCATTGGGCGGTTTCCCAAGAGTATAAAAGGGGAAGAGAAAGAGAGAGAGGAGTTGCCCCCTGCCTCTCTGTCATCTGCGTCCTGTCGACGACTATCGGCTATTGGCTGGGCTCCCTTTGGCTCTTGTTTTCGGTCGATGGCTACCAACTGTTAGCTTCCTACTTCCACTCTTTTTCTACCCTTTGGTAAAGCTTGGCCAATCTCTTGCTGCAGCTATATGACCTTTTGCAGAACTTGACCAATCTCTTGCTGCAACCGTCTAGCCTTTGATAAATCTTGGTTGATCTCCTACTGCAGTCGTCTGGCCTTTGGCAGATCTTGACCGATCTGATCCTTTGGCCGATTCTAGCCAATCTTGTCTTGTCGTCTGTCTTAGGCTATAGATTGTGGTTTCTGATGGTCGACCTTCTTTTTTTAAGAAGAAAAATGTATTCTCCCTCTCCTCTTTTCTCTTTTCTTTTACTGAAAAAACGTAACTGCATACCTTTTGTTTATAGATAATGAGACCCTGATACCAATGTTGGAATCTCGACAATTGCTTCACCGAAGATTTGCCATGCAGCGCCTGTCCTCTGGATTGAAGACGAAGAACAAAAGACGTCGAATGAGGTATGTGATTTTTCTGGTTTCCCACATCCGGCTTTTTAAGGGAGGTTTCTATTGATTTTTCACTATTTCACTATTTCAGTGTTTCACAGTATTTGCTTCTATGCACTGCTCTGTATTTATAGAGCAGCGCCTGGCTCCTCCTCCCGGATGGGTGAAACTTCTAAGAATGACCAGTTTCTCAGCTTACCAGTAAAATGCATATAATCAAATGCATGACTCTTTTTACTAGTAAAATGACCGTGCTGATATAGGGTCACATTTGGCTATATATAAAGTTACACTATTGTAGATGCCACTCGCGCACGTGCACACACACATATATATATAAAATCATGATGTCCTCAATGATGTAAACTTTGTATAGTATGTGACTGAACAAACTATGGATGTTAATTGAATGATTGTGTGCAAATCGGTTGGCTCCTGACGGCGTTTCGGGAAATTATGACGTTTGCAATGATGCAATCTTTGAATGATATAAGACTGAACCAGGTGAACCTTAATTAAACGATTGTCTGCTGATCGGTAGGCTCATCCTGAAAGTATTGTTTCTTCTTCTATCACATCTGTTAGTTAGACGTAGGCATCATGATATAGAATTAAACGGGCTAGTATTTAATCAAATTGAATGAGTTGGCGAGGGTGACAATGAAGGTAAAGAGTTTCAGCCATAAGTTTTAATAAACCTTCCAAGTTCAACGGGTTTCTGAGAAACTGAACTTTTTTTCTCATCACAATTATGTTTGCCCACTCAATTTATGAATATTTTACAGTTAACTTCTTTGAATGCATGACCTATATGTATATATATTCCTAAAATGATAAGGCAAACAAGGCATTTCTCACTGCCAAAGCAAAAATCAAAATAACATTTGGTTGGAGGAAAGAGCATTCTTACATAAGTAAGCAGCTACTATAAACGAAGGCAAAATACATTTAACCACCGCTTTGTCAAAGTATACACCAAAGAAGATCGCTGTGGGTTAACTAGACCGAAGAAATGTATAGCCTACTGGTGAATACATGGGATGCCTTGCATAGTTCAACCCAACTTAAATACTTTGTAGTCCTCGGTTGAGAACGTGGGCTTAAAAGGCGGCCTATTCACCCAACCGTAACAGATTTTCTAAACCCGCAATTGATCCAAGTGTAGAACAGAGCACGCAAATGAAAGGGGTGGTCTCACGATAAAGCAAGTCTTCTCCCAAACTGCTTCAAGTTACTGTTGGCATACTATTAGTGCAGGAGAAAATTGTGTGATCCGATAAGTGATGGGTCATTGCCTTAGGACCACCAATATCATTGAGTATACACTAGAAATATTAGGCATTCATCTGTACATAACAGATTAGTTGGAAGACTTCTTGCAAATCTCTACTGTTTTCCTTGACTATCTAAAATATTGCTTTGCTTTTCTGGTATGATGGGGAGACGAAGCAAGACACGCGGCTATGGTTTTGAACTCATGACCTTTAAGAATCTATGAGATCTTAAATGTTATCTTTTCCATTTTTCTCTTTAATATCTAGAAGTAAATACAAATCCACTTGTGTAGCTTTTGTTTCGATGACATTAATGCGAAGTTCGGCGCCGAGAAATCCTAGTGGGATTATTCCTCAATTGGTTCCATCACTAGTATAATTTGTAAATAGCTTTCTTTTAGTAATTTAACCAGTAAGGGTCTGTCTGGCCTAAGCTACCATAGAATTTCTTTAGAGGTCTAAACTATGAGGAATTCCCCAATAGAAATGAATTGTAGATTTAATTCCACTAGTAGTTGCAGCCTCTGCCTAATCCATTTTGAATTAAAAAGAAAAAGATGACGTAAAAGGAAGACTTTACATTCTCATTGGTCCCAACTCGGATCCTCCAGCTTGTCCATGACGGTGCTCGCAATCTGCATCTGCTGTTTGGCAGTGTTCATTCAAACACATATTGCTTTCTATTTTTTATTATATCAATTCAATTATTGATTATTTATTTATTCAAACGTTTACTTGAAACCCTAGTTAATCTACGCAAAGTTGATCTGGGCGTTCGCCCACTCCGAGCTAGTAGGGTTTGAAAAATATATAGTGCACCGTTGAATCTGCGAATTATTGGTGGAATAGAAGATGTAGCTCACTAGTAGGGCCTCTTTGACGCTCACTTGAAGGTGATGAATTCAATTCCTAAGGGGATGCGTGAGTGTCTTTGTGGGTTATGCCTCTCACTGTAGCTAAAAAGAGAAAAAAGAGAAAGTAGCTCACTTTTTGCATCTGTCAAGCTAAATATGAAGCCCACTGTATAACCATTGCCTCTAACACAAGGGTTATGGGTATCTTTGACACAAGGTTTCAGAGGAATTGGACCTTGATTTTTTTGATACTCACAGTTTTAAGTTTTGTTATATAGCGAAAAAAATCAGTTAGTGGTGTGAAATTGTGGTTCCATAAGTTCAATTTGAGCGAAAAAATGTAGTACTGAAGAAGAGGTGTGTCACAGGAATTGAATCGAAAGGCTTTTCATGAAAAAGTAAGCATCTAATTTTTCATCATGTCTATCTTACACAAAAACCCAAGCATCAGAATCGCTAGCGAATCAAACACGAGAGCACGATTATAAACCCTTGTGGATCTAAGCCTACACTTGTAATACTACGGGCCTGGCACCATTTATCAAATACACACGGCTCGGAATCTCAGCACTGGAAGCCATTTGAACATGAAACCCAAGCTACCCCATACCTGCAGCGAATTCTATGCATATAATTCAACAAAAATATTGTTTCCATCTAAATTCTTGACCTCCCACAATCAAACTAGATCGTTCCCAATGGACTTACAGCAGAATGATTGAGTTCATGCATGGAGTTCCATTTGGCATCTGTGGCACAAACAACCACACCATCTAGCAATGATATATATAAAACACTTTTCTGGCTAACTACTAAACCTTTACAAGCTGCCCAGGTTGTTTTCTATAACCGGTGGACTCGGAACCAGTGAGAGCGGAATCGGAACCAGGTCCCACCCACAAATCAAAAGTGGATCCAAACTGAAAAACATCGATTTCGGTATTTTTAATTTTAAAAAAATATTTTTTTATAAAATTATCGGTTCCAAACTCAAATCGAAACCAACCTAAACCAGCAGTTACGGTTTAAGGTTCTGGGCGAACAGGAACTGATGCTTTGAAACTGCCAGTTCCAATTTACCCCAAATGGAACGCGTCGTAGATCCTTGTTGGGGAACAAAGCTATGCATCATTGGCGTACATTTATTTTCATAATTATTCTTAAAAGAAAAGAACAGTGATCAAGAGTAAAGCGAAGAGCCAAGTGGAAGGCGCGGAAAACATGACTTTTACCATCACGGGGACTTTGGAGAACAATAGGCCAATTAAGTCTGTATACAAATAACAATTGTTTGGAAGCTTGCCCTGACAATGGGCTGTATATATATATATACGTGTGTGGCTGTGGCCCATTGTCAGGGCAAGCTTCCAAACAATTATTATATATATATATATATGCTCACACAAAAATACCTGTTCATGCGTGTATGCCCGCCCACAAGGGGCAGAGAACAGCGGGTGCGCATTGAACCCTACAGATTCTTGAATTTGCTTAAAACAGCTCATATCATTGTGAAACAAAGAGAGATTACATATACTAAACATTTCACGTAAATTTCCTAGAATCTCTCAAATATCATTGAAAAAGTGACAGGTAACTCACTTTCTTTATGCGTAAACTTAAGTTTTCCCTTTTATGGTATTTTGTCTTCATGTATATATATATATATATATATCCAATAATCGAGTACTAGACCCAATCTAAAAGGGAGAAAAAAAGGAATTTGAAAAACAAAATGTTAGATATGCAAGAATATTCAATTTTCGCACTTGTTTAGTATGTTAGTTTGATGTAAAATGTGACTCTTTTTTAAAGATTACTAGTATAACCGGATCATGAATTCATGAAAAAAATGTGCATTCATAATAGTTGGACAATAATGACATAAAGCTGCCGACGTGAAATAAATGATGATAAAATTAGAGATGGCAAAATTGGTCCAACATAGTTTGGATAGTAGACTATTCGACCAGAAGGAAGAAGGCATTATTTTGCTTGACTGGTTGGGATAACAAGTAGAATCCATGGTAAATAAGGACAACAAAGTTTTTTGTTGGCTATCAGAAGCCTAACACAACCCTCCTTTTTATTTGGGCTTGAGACCGGCCATGTGTAAACACCCCAAAATAAAACGAATTTCAAAATCAAACACTTGGTTTTAAAATTCATTTCAAAGCCGAAATCTGGAGTTTTCGAAAACCCAAGGGTTGTAAGAGC
The DNA here is from genome assembly GCA_036023115.1 of Brasenia schreberi. Taxonomy (NCBI): domain Eukaryota; kingdom Viridiplantae; phylum Streptophyta; class Magnoliopsida; order Nymphaeales; family Cabombaceae; genus Brasenia; species Brasenia schreberi. Next base: position 12,721,989 of record JAYKKT010000078.1, on the reverse strand, counting down.
TTCAAAATTTTGCCTAAACCCCGATCAAAATGTGGATTTCGTAAACTCGAGCAAAGTCCCAATTTCATAAAGAGCCAAATGAAACAGGTGAAGCATGAAGGACGACACCTGATCAAGAAGCAGCCTAGCAAGCAGCTCTAAAAACCTGAATGCCAAAGCAGCATCAAAAATAGGTTCAGAAGCTCGAAGACAGCACCCTGACCCGATAAAAGCCAGGGTCAAAAGGCAAAAGGAAGGCTCAGGCCCGAAGCAGACTGCAAGCCTGGAGCACCCAAAAGCCAAGTCAAGTACATCCACCAAAGCAGTAGAAATATGAGCCAGAAACGGTAAAATTGAGTAGAAACGAAGTCCAAAAAGGTGAGAAGGAATTCAGACGACAAAGTTGGGGAAGACCCAACGTCAAACGGTGCACTGATGAAGCTAGGGCCTACACAAACCGTCCATCTCGAAACACCAAGAAGGACTATTCAGAGAAAATTTGGATCAGATCTGGACCATATATATATCCAGATCCATATCCAGATAGTGTTTGGATTTGGATCGATCCAAATAGTGTTTGGATTTAGATTGGATCCAAATAGTGTTTGGATTGGATTGGATCTAGATAAAAATATCTAGATCCATATCCATATAAATGTTTGGATTTGGATCGGATCTGGTCATAAATATCTAGATCAAGATCTAAATAGTATTTGGATTTGGATCCAGATCTTGAACCTATATCCAAACCCAAGACCCACCTCACTTGCCTATAAATAAAGGTGAGGGGGTCTCCAAAATGGATTCACGTGAACTTGCTTGGGAGGAGAGAGAGTGAGAGAGGTAAACCTAGCCATGTTGGCTCAAGGGTGAAGTGGGTTCAAGCCTTGTTGGCTAAGTGGGCTGCAATCAAGGTGGACTCGATCAAGGAAGGCTGCAACCATGGCTTGGAAGTGGCTCAACCAAGAAGAACCGGCTCCAAGAGGTACGCCTCCTAATCCTAGCCTAATCCCCCTAATCCTAGCCTAATCTCCTAACCCACTTCACTAAACCTCACCCTAACTAGACTAAACCTAGCCAAACCGACTCAACCTAATTTAAACTAAACCCCAAAAGACACCCTCACAAACTCGGCCCAGCCTAGCGCCCTTCTCGCCCCTGCCGCGCCAATCGCGCCCCTATGCCCCCTGACGCTTCCCGCGCCCCCAGTGCGCCCTGCCTAGCGACCTGCTACGCGCACCAACTTGCTGCGCGCCCCGCGCCCTAGCGCCAGACGCCGACTTGCTGCGCGCCCTGTGCCCTAGCACCAGATGCTGACCTGTTGCACGCACCGATCGGCTGCGCGCCCTACGTCTCGGCCACCTGCAATACCAACCTGCCACACCGCACCCTTAGGCCGTGCCTTACCTTAGGACCAGCTTCCCCTTTAGCCCAGCTGCACCCCTAGCCAGCCACACCTTAGGAGTACCTAAGCCTTCCCCTTAGGCCGATAGAGCTAATCCACACTTACGCCCCACCTTTTGTCGTGAAGATCCAAGCACCCGCGCCTCTTCAAAGCCCAAGCACCCACCTATGGAGACCCCTCTTGGCTGCCCAAGGTGGAACACAAGCCCAAGCACAAGCAAGGAAAAGAAAGCCGAATCACTTGTAAGTGTTTAAAATTCGGTATTTACATTACTCCTTTCATACTTAATTCAATTTTGATACGGGGTTATAATAATGGAGCGTGGTCTCCCCTCGAGATGTCATATTGGTGCTTGACACACGAGACACATACGTGCACTTGAGCCTTAGCTCTTATCTCGTACACGAGACACACACGTGCACTTGAGCCTTAGCTCTTATCTCGTACACAAGACACCCACGTACACTTGAGCTTTAGCTCTTAATCGTACATGATTCGCACACACACACCATTGAGCTTTCGCTCTTACTCCAAAGACTCTAGTAAGAGCCATGTGAGTTGCAATTTCATTCGGGTTGTTACTTTCAGTTGTGTGCGTTGTCATTTCAATTCCACACTTGTACACAAAGGGCACCCGAGCACTTGCTCAACACTCTCACGCACATTTTGGCCTTCGCAGCCCCTAAGATATAGAGTATCTATATACTTTCAGTTGCGTGAGTTTTATGTTCAGCTGTGTACGCCTTTACATTTTGGGTGGTTCAATTTCAGTTGTGTGAGTTGTCTTTTCATTTACACACCAAAAGCACTCACTCACAGTGAGCCTTTCCCCTCTTATATCTATATTTCTCTTTCGGCAAAGTTCAATTTAAGTCGTGTGTGAGTTGTCTTTCCATTTATACACAACACACACGAACACGTTGAGCCTTACCGCTCATATATATATATATATATATATTTCCCTTTTGACAAAGTTCAATTCAAGTCGTGTGTGTGAGTTGTCTTTCCATTTACACACAACACACACGAACACGTTGAGCCTTACCGCTCATATATATACTTATATTTCAATTTCGGCAAGTTCAATTCAAGTCGTGTGAGTTTGTCATTTCAATTCTACACTCACACACGCGTGCATTGAGCCTTTCCGCTCTTAATATAAGTATATCTCCCTTCCGCAATTTACATTCAAGTTGTGTGAGTTGCTTTTAAGGTTCGGGTATTTTTCCTTCAGCTACGTGAGTTGTACTTACGTTTTGGGTATTTACTTTAAGCTAGGTGTGTGAGTTGCTTTCAATTCGAGCCTAGCTCACATCATATTCAACCCGTGAGAGTTCGTGCATCCTTGTATTTTGCGCATTGTCAAAGAGGAAACCCCAAACTATGCTCAAACTTCGCTAAATCTAGGCCACTTGCAACACACACATCCGGCCTAATTAGCTTAAACAGCTCCAAGACTTGGATACGGATAACCCCGTAAATAAAACCTACAACTTAGACAAACAATCCTCATACTCGCTTTTCTTTTCAAAAGATAAGGTTTGTTTAAAAGATCGAAGTTTTCTAAGCGTTGGAACTGACCCTTGAGTACCGGTTCAAGAAGGTTTCAAGTGAAAAGATCCCGCTTGTCCACGATTGTCTTTCAAAAGTCAGATATATTTCAAAATCTTCGCTAGTTTAAGTAAGCTAGCTGGCATGCCCTCAAAAGCAATGTCAACTCGAAAAAGACTCGTTTCATGTCTTGTAAACTAGGGGAAAGAGAATTTTCGTGCTTACACCATGCAAGGGTGATCCCTTACATAAAGTCAAAGAGGCTCTTAATTATATGAATGTTGGTAAATCTGTAGGACCAGATAATATTCCTATAGAAATATGAAAAATTCTAGGAGAGATAGGCTCACTTAGCTCATTAGACTATTAATGAAATATAGAGTACCCAAAAGATGCTCGAAGAATGGAGAGTGAGTACACTTATACCCATATATAAGAACAAGGGAGACATTCAAAATTGTGAAAATTATCGAGATATCAAGTTAATGAGCCATATTATAAAATTATGAGAAAAAATTATCAAACATAGGCTAAAACAAGTATCGAGTACAATAAAAAATCAATTCAGATTCATTCCCGATAGATCTACTATTGAAATATCTTATAAAATATTTTAGAGCAAAAAAGAAGAACCTTCACTTGATATTTATTTATCTAGAAAAAGCTTATGATAGGGTACCAGGAAATGCTCTTTGGAGAACCTTCGAAAAGAGAGGTATCCCATTGATATACATAAATCTTATAAGAGACATATATGATGGTGCAAAAATATGTGTGAGGATTCTTAAAGGAATGACAAACTCCTTTGAAGTTAAGATTGGATTACATCAGGGATCAACTTTAAGTCCATATTTATTTAGATTTGTCATTTATGAATTAACAAAATATATTCAAGATGAAGTACCTTGGTGTATGTTATTTGCAGATGACATTGTGTTAGTGAATGAGTCTAAGGAAAAAGTTAATAAGAAATTGGAACTTAGAGATAAATGTTGTAAAGTAAAGGCTTCCGACTTAGTAGAACAAAGACAAAATACATAGAATGTAATTTTGATCATTTGGGTACTTTAGAGGACATATAAATTAAGATTGACACACATTACATCCCTCACATGGAAAATTTTAAATACTTATGATAAATTTTTCAATATGATGAAAAAATTGATGGAGATGTTTCACATAAAATTAGTGTTGATTGGTTAAAATGGAGAGAGGCATCAGATATTCTATGCGATAAGAAGATACTATTAAAGTTGAAAGATTAATATTATAAAACAACAATTAGACCTACTATGTTTTATGGTTTTGAGTGTTGTTCAATTAATCATCAATATGTAGAAAAGATGTTTGTAGCATAAATGAAGATGTTGAGATGGATGAGCAGTCATACAAGGAAAGCCCTATACATAATTAGGTTATTAAAAACAAATTAGGGTAGCATCAATAGTGAATAAAATGAGAGAAAATCGTATAAAATGATTTGGATAATCTGAAATACGACGTAAGGACACTCCTGTAAGAGGATATGAAAAACTAGATTGTGAAAATGTTAAAAGAGGAAGAGGACAACCACAAAAGTGTTGGAAAAAATAATAAAGAATGATAGAATGATATGGTTTATATTGAGTTAACTACTAGCATGACACATAATAGGGCTATCTGGAAACAAAGAATACATGTAGCTGACCCATATAGTATAGGAAAAATGCTTAGTTGTTGTTGTTGATGATGGTTTGGATAACAAGTACCCAAACCCATATTCAACTCTCTCTCTCTCTCAACAACCTAACCTTAGAATTGGTGAATTTTTTGGGTTTAATTTATAAATGATTGGATTTCCATGAACCCAAAAAAATTAAAGGAAGCAACTAATATAACGATCCCTACGGGTAATGAGATGGTAAAAGGCACAAATTGAGGTTGGATACTGGCGTGGAATTCAGTGTGAATCCATCCCTCTAGTGGCCCCATTCCCTAGATAAAATGCAATTCAAAATTTATACTTTTTGGATGTAAATCGACGTGTTCCCTAGATAATACACCACAAAAACATGAGTCTTCTGTTCCTAATTTGATAAAAGGGCTTTATAACATAGTACGGTGTTCTATTTTTATTTTTTGTTTTCCATTTAATTGGATTAAACTTGTTGCTGAGCTACCATTTTGCTGAAATTGCTATATTGGCCGACCCTCAAATTTCCGGACCAACCCAGTCATTGATGAAGGAGATTTGATTAAAGGCATGCTTGATTTCTCTAGCGAATAAACTATGTTCAATGCATCTATAATAACTACAGATGTGGCCTTCAAAGTTGCGTGTCCACATAGTTCATACCGCGTCAAAACTTCAATCACAATTATGAAAAGTCCCTCTTTCTCCCTATCTCTCACACACAAGCACGTACACCAGTTTATGAAGAAAATGACCCCTAGAGCTTACTAATGGCCTTTTAAAGAGAGATCCGCCAGTGGTTAGGGTTGCCTTTTAAAGATTTTGTTGGTAGTTGGCGACCAACATTTCCAACTACAGCTAAAGTTAGAAAGTCTCTCTCTCTCTCTCTCTCACGCACACACACGTACACCAGTTTATGAAGAAAATGACCCCTAGAGCTTACTAATTGCCTTTTAAAAAGAGATCCGCCAGGGTTGCCTTTTAAAGATTTTGTTGGTAGTTGTCGACCAACGTTTCCAACTACAGCTAAAGTTACATTTTTTGGGTGAGAATAGCGCCAGAACAATTGACATCACACGAAGATTCTGCTGTACTCGATGTGATCATCATAGTGCATTTATAGTCTTATAACAAGGAATAGTGTTTCATCTCTGAAAATGTTCTGCCACAATCATGATCGAGCCTCTCCCTCTTCGAGTTCGCACCGCTGTCAAAATGAAAACCTACATTTTCTCACTATTTTTGCTATAAAACTTTTGCAGCAATAGCAAGCATTACACCTATCACTTACTTCTAAAACATTCTTCAGTAGACCAATAAAAATGTTCTTTAACTAGCATGATGGTTCTATGCCTTGTAAAATGTTCGAAGAAACCTCCACCGTGGGCTTCTCCAATAATGGTTAAATAACAAACTAATAAGTAAAGATGATTATTAAGGAAAATGAAACCTTGGCATAAAGAATAACTTCAAGAAGTTCCTTCGAAAATTTAAGCATCACTTCAAAAGAAGGGCATTCTTAATAAAGCATTATCATAAATAAATTATGGTACTAAAGAAAGTAGGTTGGAGAAAAAGTAAAGGAGAATGAGCATACATGTTTTAAATTATGGTACTCAGGAAAGGAAAAAGCTCAAAACATAGTGGTATTATCATAAATAAAACTTTAAAGGATAGTACAATAGACATACAATGATATGGTGACCGAATCATGACATTGAAATTAGTGTAAGGAGCAAAGGTTTTGAATATAGTTTATGCTTATGTACTCCAAGTAAGACTAAAAGATAGTATAAATACAGCTTTTTTGGGAAGAGTTAGATAAGATGATTCAAAGAATTCCCCAAAAAAGACATGATTTGTTTAGGAGGAGACTTAAATGGATATGTCGGTAAAGAGGCATTAGGATATCGAGGTATTAATGAAAACTATGGTTTTAGAGATATAAATGAAGAATATAGAGATTTTAAATTTTGCTATGGCATTTGATCTCTTTATAGTCAATACAATATTCAAAAAACAAGATGAATAGTTAATTACTTATAAGAGTGGCTTATGACAAACACAAATTGATTATTTTGTTTGTAGGGAAAAAGATAGATCATGCTGTAAAGATTACAAGGTAATTATAGGAGAAATCTTAACTACCTAACATCAACTTTTAGTTATTGATTTATAGGTAAAAAAGTGGACAAAGAAGAAAAGAGTGCATCGAGCTATTTAGACTAAATAGTAAAACCTCAAAAGCGAGAAGGAATGTATATTTAATGAGAAAGTCCTTCAAAGAGATGCTTGAAATTATGTTGGTACACCTTGTGATATGTGGAACAATGTGGTTATACATACTAGAAAAGTGACAAAAGATAGGTGAATCTAAGGGAGGTCTACTAGTACAAAAGGAAGTTTGGTGGTGGATTGAAGTGGTGCAAGATAAAATCAAGGCAAAAATGGCATGTTATAAATTACATTATGCTAAGAAGAGTAGTCAAAGTTTAGAGACTTATAAAAAACCAAAGAAAGAAGCGAGAAAAGCTATCAGTGAAACAAAAGCTAAAATTTAGGAGGATTTATATAAAAAGCTCAACTCAAAAGATGGTGAAAGAGGTATTTTTTAGAATAGCTAGGATTAGAGATAAGAAAACTAAGGATCTTAATTTTGTTAGGTGCATAAAAAACAAGGATGAAAAAATTCTAGTGGCAAATGATGATAGAAAAAATAGATAGAAAAATTATTTTTATAAGCATTTTAATGAAAATAAAGATATTATTATTAGCTTAGAGAGTTATCTAAATCAGAAAAGAATATAAACCACAATTTCTACCGATGTGTTCAAAAGAATGAAGTCAAAAAGGATCTTAAACATATGAAGGTTGGTAAATTTATAGGACCAAAAAATATTCCTATAGAAGTTTGGAAAAAAACTAAGAGAGATAGGAATCACTTGGCTTACAAGACTATTTAATGAAATATGAAGAAACAAAAAAATGCCTGAGAAATGGAGAGCAAGTACATTTATACCCATATTCAAGAATAAGCAAGACATTCAGAATTATGTGAATTATCAGGGTATCTAGTTAATGAGCAATACTATGAAATTATATGAAAGAATTATCAAATGTAAGTTAAGACAAGTATCGAGTACAATAGAGAACCAATTTGGATTCATGCCAGACATATCTACTATTGAAGTAATTCACCTTTTGAGATATCTTATAAAACATTTTAGAGGAAAAAAGAAAGAACTTTACATGATATTTATTGATTTAGAAAAAGCTTATTATAAGGTACTAAGGGATGTACTTTAGAGAATTTAAAAAAATAGAGGTATCCCATTGGCATACATAAACCTTATAAGAGACATGTATGATGACACAAAAACATGTGTGAGGACTTATGAAGGAATGACAAACTTGTTTGAAGTGAATATTGGGTTACATCAAGGATCAACTTTAAGTCTATACTTATTTATAATGGTGATTGATAAGTTAACAAAATATATTGAAGATGAAGTACCTTGGTGTATGTTATTTGCATATGTCATTGTATTAGTGGAGGAGTCTAAGGAAAAAGAATAGAAAATTGAAATTATTGAGAGAAATACTAAAAAGTAAAGGCTTCCGACTTAATAGAATAAAAATAGAATATATGGAATGTAAATTTGATCATTTGGTTACTTTAGAGGTCATAAAAATTGAAATTGAAACACATTGCATCCCTCAAAAGAAAAGTTTTAAATACCTAGGGTCAATTTTCATATTGATGAAAGAATTGATTGAGATGTTACGCATAGAATTAATGCAGGTTGATTAAAATGGAGAGGACAATCAAATATTCATTATGGCAAGAAGATACTATTAAAGCTAAGAGTTAAATATTATAGAAAAATAATTAGACCTGCCATGTTTTATAGTTCTGAGTGTTGGGTGGTTAATCATCATGTACAAAAGATGTTAGTGGCAGAAATGAAGATGTTGAGATAGATGAATGGTCATATAAGCAAAAGCCCTACACATAATGAGGTTATTAGAAAGAAATAAAGAGTGACACCAATAGAGGATAAAATGAGAGAATATTGTTTAAGATGGTTTGGACATATAGAAAGAAGATCAAAAGAAGCATGTGTAAGAAGGTACGAAAAACTAGATTTTGAAAGTATTAAAAGAGGTAGAGGACAACTACAAAAGTATTGAAAAGAAACTTTAAAAAATGATCTAGTTTATGTTGAGTTAACTGCTAACATGATACATGGTAGGGCTCTATGGAAACAAAGAATCTATATAGCCGACCCCATCTAGTATGGGAAAAGGCTTAGTTATTGTTGTTATCTTCATAAAGCATCATTCTCAGTTATTAAAATCACAAGTAATAATCATAAGCAATTTATAATCTGTAGAAAACTATACCTAGCATGTCAATATAAAGAGTCGACACCTACATACTTCAAATCACTCCAAAATCTAAGTCTTATCCCTTGGTTCCAATATCTAAGTAGGGTACTATTGAAAGATAACTCCAAGATCTATAATTTGAAATTCAGAATATCTACCATGACATCGTATCTTCTTTGCATGGGCTAGCACCTTGATATGGTACTCTAAGTTCCTCATCACTACTCTTAATCAACATTTTCTCATCTATGGAAGGGATTTTGAAACTCTTCATGAACCAATCCAAAACTATAAGCAGCCTTATCTTCTTCCTTTTGCTGGAGCATTTGTTGAAATTATTTTATTTGAGCTTGCAGTGCCTCAACAACTGTCTTCAAGTCTTATATGATAGTTTTAGACTCCCCATCATTTTATCTACGACCTCAAACTTGGTTTCCCCGTAACCATTCTTAGCTTTGATACCAAATTTAATACGAGTTAATTAAGAGAGCCTAAAAGTCACTACGTAGCAAACTAAGTACAAAGTACATGGCTAATGAATGACTAACTGAGCCACACTAATGAACTACTACTTACCCCATACAAGGACTAAGATAAAATCTCTACTCACTCACCATACACTCAAGAGAAAAAGGAACGAGAATAGAAAAAGTAACTTTCATTTATCAACTCAAAAACAAGATGCTCAACTTCCATGGAGCTACAAGCTTATGTAGAGGTTTACATTAAACCTTGCACTAATAACGTTAAAAATAACCGACGAGACAAAAAGGTTGCCTTCCAAAATGATCAATAAATGAAATGGAGATCAATAAGTGAAATGGAGCTTTCTCCACAAAAAGAACCTAATTCATGCAAATTCCTGGGCCAGTTAAGATAGAAAATTCTTATTCAAAAGGAGCTACTAAATAAAGACTTCACTAGTTCCAAGAGGTTGATTTTGTTACATTTAAATCCATTTAAATGAACGCAAATGGAACACTAGTTTAGATCAAATCTATTACGTGATTTGACCTAAATCCAAGAGACTCATGTCAATACTCGGATTTGGCCTTCCATGTAGAACAAAAGAACAAAAGTTTACCTTTTAATTAAAATAAAAATTTGAGATTGCTATTTCAGTACTTTACACCTTGAGGCAATACTTTTGTTCCGGCTCGTGTAAATTTTATATAGATTTACTTTGAGGAAACAAAAGTTTCTCATTTATTCCTTACATAGAAGATATCTTATCCTCTTGCAAATTTTGATGATGATTCCATATCAAAACCTCTATGACTTGGTGACTTCTTATGAGAAAAGCCTACTTGATGAACAAAGTGAATCAATTTCAGCAAATTTTATCGTTAAATTGATTTGTTCATGTGTGTGTGTGTGAGAGAGAGAGAGAGGAAGGAGTTTTGAGCTGACATGATTTAAGATCTAATAGAAGTTCCATGTATAAACACTGAGAAGGTTTTCCTCTGGAATATACTTTAGATATAGTATGCAGATACAGTTTCCTCCATGACTTAGGGTGTGTGGCATGGGCCGATGCATCATGCCCATGAGGTGCATCGTTTGGACCCTCACATTAACATATTAAAACGCCATGTGAGTTCACACTGGTCCGCATTTATGTTGAGAAGGGAACTTGCCCGCGTGGTGTCTTGTTGCGAGTCTGCTATAGGCAGCATTAAGACAACACCTTAAGGGGAACTTTGTCCTTATTTTCTCTTAATTGTATCACTATTTAAATAAGTAATTGAGGCCCACCAAGTAGGTTTGGCCAACCAACGTAGTAGGATTCACTCGTCTATAAGGAAGCCTTTGACAGGCCATAATTGAGCCACGCGCTAGTAGAATGGAGAAACCTTCCACAAGTATCACTTCCCGTTCTCATTATTGTTCCACTACTGTAATTCCTCTCTTCTTCCTTCTGTGCCGTCTCCTGTCAAGCTCTGTTGTGGCGACGCAGACTAATCAAAACTATTCCTGTCCTGCCATCTTCGTCTTCGGTGATTCAACCGTAGACCCCGGCAACAATAACTACTGGCCTACGCCTTTCAAGGCGAATTTCCCACCTTATGGGTTGAGTTTCATCAATCATATCCCAAGTGGAAGGTTCTCTGATGGAAAGCTTGTTACAGACTACATTGGTATGTACATCTCTCTCTCTCTTTTTGTGTATTTGTGTAGCGGATTTAGGCAAGTTTTTCTTAGGAAGAATGTATAGCTTGATGAGCCATGATCAATGCAGCCTGTTAATTGGTACCGAGCGTCTAAAGGAATTGGTTATTGAGATTTGGTGTGCATGCATGCAGCTTCATACTTGAGGATCAAAGAGCTGGTGCCTCCTTACTTGGATTACTCTCTTGATGATCATGAGCTGCATACTGGAGTTAGCTTTGCGTTTGCTGGTTCTGGATACGACACATTGACGGCTCATACCACTGTAATCTCTCCCTCTCCCTCTCTCTCTCTTCAAGGAGTAACATAAAACGAGTGAGAGAATTAGTTCCTTTTATTGTAAAGGAGTAATATAAAACGCGTTAGAGAATTAGTCGTTTTTCTTTCGGAACGAGGGAATGAGATGAATCGATATCTTAGCTAGCTTGATATTTTGAGGGTTGCATCGTCAAACGAAGATGAGAATGCTCTGGAAAGGGCACTAAACGTCAAGGACGGATCTGGCAGGTTTTGTCCGTTTCATGCAAGTAGTAAACGTCTCACAGAAGGATCTCAACGCTCTCTTGAGAAAGCTTACATGCATAAAAAAGCTGACAGCAATGCACATTGAAATGGTATTCTAGATGGGCCAATACAATCTGTATGCATTCGAACCCGATAATATATAATCTGTATCCATACGAACCATAACTTTTTCTTATTAAAAAAATACATATTATGTATTGATGGGAATTCTATGTATTATTCTATCACCAATCATGATCTATACCATATGGATTGATACTTATCGTATTAACCAGTCAGGCTATGCAAGTTAACGCGGGCCCAAAGAGTTCCTATCATTGAAGTTTTACCATGGGTGCCATACAAAAACGCTAACACTTTGTTGTTGGTTCGAGAAACAGAGCACCTAGATTGTGTGTGGGCCTAATTAATGGCTAATCAATTTACTTGCACTTTAAATGACTGTCGAAGTGGGCGAGGGCACATAAGAATGGACCCCTGATAAAGATGCAAACAGATCTTTATGTGTTCTTTGACTCGTGAAAAATTTGGAATTCCATAACCAGGAACCTCATTTGGTGATATTCTAAAAGCATCACACTTCGTAAGTAAAATAATTTACTCGTTGCAAATGCTACGACAAAACTGTGATCTTTGTTCATGTTCAAATTTTCTAAGTACGTCACTTTCTTATATGTAGTCCGTGAGATATCTCTGTACGAGTTTTTTATCGTCCAATTGTATGAACTGGGACACTGAACCATGTGGACCCGGTGAATTCATTATTTTCCTAACAGAAAGTAGATTGATTGGCGTTAGTGAGCCCCTAGATAATTCAGGCACTAGCCTGGAACCAAGAAAATCTTTTGGGGGTGGGACTAGACATGAGTGGTCTGGAATTGGCTTGGCAGTTTCAACCGGAGCTAGGAACCGGTGAAAATAGACCCGGAACTTGATTCAGAACTTAGGACCACCCGGTTCGATTCTGGTTTTGGAAGTTTTTTTTATCTTTTTGTTTAAAATTCTAAACTTAATTCTTTCGGCTGGTTCCAGAGTAACCGGCCATGCCTAGATGAGACCATCCTTCCAGTCTTCCTATTATTAGTTCCTAATCCTAAACCGAATCGTGATCAACTTCTTCATCGGAGTATTTTTTTTTGGGTGAGGTAGACCTAAACATAAGATTCAGGTTGTAGCTTATAACTCAACCGTGAGGTAGCATCCGCTTTTTATGTGTTTATACCTGATCACCCTGTATTTGAAGGTACTTTCAATTTCTAATAATTTCTTGAAAAAGAATGTTTGTGTGAAGTTCTTTTTTTCACCAGAAAATTCAGCAAATAATTTGACAAAATCAATCCCATGATTAGCCATCTGTTTTATTTGGTTGCATTTGAATGAAGTACTGATATCAGCATGAGTTTTGGAAAATGATTTAGAGATTAATGGAGCTGAATCAATGGCTTTAATCGCTTTTAGCATTCCTTTGTTGATCTGGAATTCCACCCATATGCAATAAATTCTCCATGGCGAATTAGTTTTGGGAGAATTTTGTCACTTTTTTGGCGAGTTTCACAGCCTGTGTGGTGTTGAACTACAAATATTAGTATAAAACAAACAGAAATATGAAATTCACAAGAATAATTAAAAAAGCAGTAAAAACTTGGGTGATGATTTTTTATGTTTGTGCCCTTTTTATTATGTTCTCAATCAGCAATTCGTAAAAGTTCTCAGAACAAAAAGATTGGTAAAAGCAGTGGTAGATCCACCTGAAACAAGTTTTTGGATCCGCTGCTGGCTAGAAGAGACAATTTATGTACTTTACAATTAAATGAAGTAATCTTGCTCATTCCTCAAATTTTCAATAGTGAAGGAACGAGAAATAACCATCTTCATTTTAGTAATAATGTGTTCAAAAAACAGTAGTTGTTCATAATATGTCCAAGAAAAAGGATATGAAATGCATGTCGTTCATCTCATTTTGGCTAGTTCGCATAGGCTCATTTTCATGACTATTGTCACGGATTCAACTGACGGCTGAAAACCTTTCTAGGTTGGCGAACTATGTAGTATCGCCAACACATGGAACCGTTGCCTATATATATATAACACTCATTTACTGGTTGACTTGTGTTCCAGACCATACTAGCTTGTTTCTTTCATTTGGACCACACGCATTGCATAGCTAAAACAAAACTTAGTCTGTTTGAATAACTCAAATGGTAGTCTTCTTCGAGCTTAACCCAGGTGTAAACAGAAGTGCTATGCCATAGACGCACCGGCTAAAGCCATGGATCCAGTGGAGTCTGAACTCAGCGTATCGTTTCCAATTCCTCTGTTGGGGCCAATCACCACAGCAATGTGCACCTCCATAAAAAGACATGCATGTTACCAACGTTTTGTTGGTTCAAGTGGTTCGCCACTTGTTGCCCTTGAGCAAGGTCTCGAGTTCAAGTTTTGTGAATGTAGAAAATCAGTTCCTCGGGAAGATCTGATCCAACTCCATACTGCGCTGACCAGGATTGGGCCGACTGGACTAGTCCATCAGGGTCCTTGTTGGTTCCGGATACTGGTGGTTTAATTGAAAGAAAAATAAAAGAGATGCATGCTTGTCATATGTAAAGATGCATTATATATGCATTTTTTGTTTGACAGCTTGGTATATGCATACATTTCTTTGATTTTTACGTATTTGAGGTTAATGTGTGGTGTAGGTCGTCGTTCCAGTGTACCAGCAGCTACAGTACATGCAGGAATGGGTGGCTAGAACGGAGAACGTTGTCGGCAAAGAAAATACTGCCAAGATCGTAGAAGACTCCATATTTGTAGTGAGTGCAGGAACTAATGATCTTATCATCAGCTATCCTTCCAGGAAGCAAGACTTCAATGTGGAGGGATATATACTGTTCATACTTGATCAACTTCATGCCTTCCTTGAGGTAACTGGCATTTAATTATTTCTTGCAGTGAGCCTGTTGTGGCTTACTTTTTTTGTTGTTGTTTTAAATCTATTATATGTACAATGCTTATAAACTACTACCCATAATAAAACTGCTGGGTTAGGACCCTTTCCCCCAGGGTGTTTATTCTATTTTGCCACGCCAGTGGAATTAAAGGGATTCCGTGTGGTTTTTCTACTCTTACGATCCGCTCAAAACTGGTCTCGACTGTCCGGGTGTGTTTCATATAGTAAAATTTCAATGTGTTGCATACAATTATGAACCACACCCAGATTGTATGGTGTGTGGTTAACAAAAGGAGTCGCCAATGTATTTTAGTCACACCCCTTTCGCCAAAAGTGGATCATTCAAAGGCTTGTTCACACAAATTACCTGTAAAGTTATTAAGCGTATTCTTATAAAATTGATATTCAGATAACAGGGACGCAAAGCTTTTTGCTCTCGAAGCCCACAGGTATGTATTTTAGCCATCCCCACCCTCCCTTTTTTGAAGATGTATTTAGACATATTAACTCGTTTTCTACTTTGCATGAAATGTTCTTTTATGTAAATCTTCATACTTTATTTATGAGGTTATATGAAAGATGTATACTGCAAACCCTATGCAGGGACTATATGAGATTGGAGCAAGGAGAATTCTTATTGCTGGAGTCCCTCCCTTGGGCTGCTTGCCAGTGGTGATGACCACTAATTTTGAAGATGTATTGATCAGAGAATGCATCGAAAGTCTGAACTCGGTGGCCTTGAGTTACAACTTGAAGCTGCAGAGTTTGGTGAAGAGGATCAAGGAAGAGGAGCTCCATGATGCAAAGATTGTCTACGCAGATATTTATGAACCCCTCTTGGATGAGATAAAGAATCCGAACAAATACGGTGAGCTTCTTCCTTTCTTGGAAGCACAAATAAGTATGGTAGCTGAAGGCATCTTAAAGGCATTCCCAATGCCATTTGAAATAAAGAATCAGAAAGCACAAGGGCAAGGGTCCTGTCTCTGAAGTTTGCGGTTATATAAATATAAAAGGATAAGTTGGCAGAGATTTAAGGATCTTGTTGCTCAATTCATTCTAACTTGCAGCTTTTTGCATGTCAAAATCAGGTTTGGAAGAGACCAAGAGAGGGTGCTGTGGGACGGGTTTGCTGGAAATGAGTTTCTTGTGCAATCCAAATACATTAGTCTGCCGTGATGCGTCATCGTTTGTGTTTTGGGATGCCATTCACCCTACACAGAGGACTTATCAATTGATTGCCGACACGGTGAATCGAAATGTAGTTCCTTTGCTCTTTTAGGCTCAACAATTTGATTGATTTTTTCAATAATGCTCTATGTCTATCTTCTATCTAAAGAAAAGAATACTTAATATTAAGAAAAATCAGTTCGATGGGAGTTTGATCTGGACATCTTTGTTTATAAATGCAATGGAAACGGATGAGTTGACGGCAGAAAGCTTGAGAAGTTCAATAAATTGTTTGGTTAATCTCGTTTGGTAAAACTCACCTAAGATGCACTCAGAAACGTTAGCTCACCTGGCAGGGCTCGACTCACAATATGATGGTCATGAATTCGATGCCCGGGACCTGCGTACCTGGCGTCGGCCTCCCATTGTAACAAAAAGAAAAATAATCATCTTACGATAATCCTTTTAAGACTCACTACGCGAGCTATGGTTTGAATAGGTTTTGTTTAGTTTGGCAATGGCTCCTTTTGTTTAAGATCGAGAACCACAATCCATGGCCTTCAATGCCGTAAAATGATAGTACTTGGTGTGATTAAGCTACAAACATTGGAAGCTTAATTGATGGAAAACAATATTTTAGATTGTGGAAATAGAGTGGCACCACATTGGGATAAGTGGACTTGTAGGGCTCTAGCTGCTGCATCGACATTCATGGGTTCAAAACCCTTAAGGATCACCGTCTTTTAACAAACCTACAGTTCTATTCTTATTACATGCAGCTTCTTGTGACTATAGATCCTGGAGGCAAGGGTCCTAGTCTTAAGAACGCTTTCTGTGGGGCTAGGGCAGCCATTCACGATGGATTCTTCAACGCAGCGGCAAAACGGGGAAGACCAGAGGAAAAGAGGGACAGAATGTTACAGATAAGGATAGTCATTCTCGGCAACCCTATCTGGTAACGGTTGGACTGACCATCCAATCCGTTACCAGAGATAGGGGTTACAAGATAAGAGCCAAGAGTAACCGTCGGATGGTTACCAGATTTTACGGTAACCGACCGGATTTATCTGCTTAAAAGAGGAAAACCCAACGTGAAAAGTCAGGAGACAGTGAGCAGGCACTGCTCTATTTATAGAGTAGTGCATAATACAGAAAACACATACAAAAATAGATACAAAGAAAATGTCTCCCTAGAAAAACCGTTGTGAGGAAACCTCGAAATACAGAAACCTCTATTTCCGTTGCTGAAAAGAATTGGAAGACATTTGACATAGAGACGTAGAGCTTTCTGACAACCGAAAGCAACAAGAGTGCATTAGTCGACTCCAATTCATCACAGAAGAGAGGGGAGAGGAAAGAGAAAAGAGGAGGCTGGTTGGGCGGCGATGAAGAGGAGGTGGTTGGGCAGCGCTTACGGTGAGGATGGCTGGATTCTAACAAGTCAGTGGTTTGCGAAAGCATGCTCTCGACGAGAGAGAGAGAGAGAGAGAGAGAGAGAGAGAGAGAGAGAGAGAGAGAGAGAGAGAGAGAGAGAGAGAGAGATTGGTTCTACGGTATGCAAAGAGATTGGTTTTGCGGTATGAAAAGACATGGAGATTGGTTTTGCGGTATGCAGAGGAATATCTTCTTCTACTTTGAAGCAATCGATAAAAGGAGCAAAGACGACACCTCTCCAAATAAGGGCAAAATGCTCGATGAGAAGAGAGGTGCAGTAATATTCTAGAAAAGGGGATGCACACAAAAAAAGGATGCACATTGAGAATGGCAAGATCAATCAATCTTTACAATAGAGTTAGAGTTTACAGTACTGTATTCTTCGATTGTAACGAGACTTTAAAGTGAATAACATTGTAATTTTGTTTCTTGATCATTAACTAGTCTTGTTTAATTTATAATTTTCAAGAATTAAAACGTTTAAGACCAAGTGAGTGGATCCTAGTCATGGAGAAAAAAATAATAAAGACAAATACTAAAATGCAAGATACACCAAACATGCAATGCGAATATGATGTCATGTACGAGTGTGAATGGAGAGATGCAATGAATGTGATGGAATTTGTCTCGAATAGAGAGAAACTATAGTGGACACAAAGAAACCTCCTTGAATCAAAAGACTAATAAAGGAAAACATCTTGGTCATGGTAAGAGGAAATTGAAACTCTAATGCCAAAGAGACTTACTTGACTTCTAAAGAAAAGAAAAATGCCCCAACTTGTAAAAAAATGCATCTATGTCATGAAATGCATCATAGACATGACTTGAGGTATGCATAATATGCAATATGACTTGTGATTCTAGTTCCTAGTGAGACAGATGGTGTCCCTGCCAAAATATCATGATCAAGGATATGCATTTTAATACAAGCTAAAGAAAAGAAAATGAAATGACACATCTAGACACTAGAATAAGAATGAATATACAAGAAATTCTTTGTAGGTGATCATGAATCAAATGCTGATTTTTGAAAATCATAAAGATGTTTTAAAAAAGCAAACTCATTTTGTATAGACAACTTTAAATGAAATCTAACTGAACAAAGCATTTCTACTTAAATTTTCTATCTCAAAGTACTAATGAAGAAAATAGACAATGTTAATCTTAGCAATTCTAATCTCAATCTTTAAAACACAAGAGACGACTATCTAGTGATCCATAAAATAAATGAATATATTAGAACTTCCTACTTCCCAATGGAGCATGAATCCTTTCTCTAATATGATAGACTCTCCATACTAACCTCATGACATAAAGAAAAGATGTACAACTAGAACTCAATTGATCCCTTCTGAAGCATCTCGAGCACCCAAACAAACAAGAACTCAAACGAGATAAATCTTTGCTTTACATTTTCTTTTTCACATTTTCTTTTCCTTTTCTTGTATATAGCCTTTTAGCTTTTATTTTCTAGAATATGACCTTTTAGCACATTAGAAGAGATTCTTTGAATGTATCATTAAAGCACCAATACAAGAAAAGCTTGAAAAATCTATCACATCAAGTATAGACACCATAATACACAATGAGAAATCAACGAGATACTAGCCAATTTACAAGCTAAGATATCCCAAACATAAATCATTTTAGTATTTTAAAAACCAAGATAATGTCACCAAAATACAAGTATTGACGACTATCTAAACTTTTCATTGATTGAAAATCAAGTGAAGACAATTTGTTCAAAAGAGTCTTATTTGAACTGGTCTGAAACTAGGTGAGGCCAAAATTTTGGCAACCAAATCAAAATGCATAAATAAATAAAAATAATATAAGTGTTCAAAATATCAAAATTGAAATCTAAAAGTAGTACTCCCAACCATGAAGGCAATGGCTTGAAAGATCAAGTCATGCATGTGCAACACAAAGAGTATCACTCGTATCCTTGCCTTCATATCATTTTTAAGGAATCTTCTCTTTTCATCTACACAAAATCAGCTATAAAATGTGTCAAGATCTAACGAGCATCAAAGATAATATTTCTTGTAGGAATTATCAGAGGTAACTCTTTTTACAACATAAGGTCCCTTCTAGTTGTGATGCCATTTCCATCGAGGATGAGGACTTCTTTGATTGACTAATTTAAGAATGAGAACACTTATTCAAAATTTTTGTATATGAAGGTGCTTCACATAGTGCCTAGTGACTCGATGCCTATATGATTGTGTGTGCCCAGTAGTAAGTAGCTGCTAAGTATAAAAAAGATTTAATTCAACCAATCGGGCCTCATGTAGGATCTCAAATGGCATCTCAAGAAGTGCAATCATACAAAAGGAAGGCAATTGAACCTAGATGGATGATATGACTTCCGTATCATACACTATATGCCCAAAGTGCATCGTGGAATTTCTCATTGTAAGTTCTACTTTGACTAATGTTTTTATATAATACCAATGAGGGTCTTGTTAGTTGCTTCTGCCTGTTCATTCTCTTAGTGATAGTAAGGTAAGGAAAAATATTAACATAAAGAGAACGACACATCCTATCGACACACTTATTCTTGAAATGAGTCCCATTGTCACAAATGATGCCTCGAGGACACTAAAACAATACACAATGCTTTTCCTAATGACGAAGCCACATGTTGACCTAGAACTCTAGATAAGGATACTGTAGACAGGTGAAAATTTTCACTTTGGGTTCTTAGGCCTGAAGTGAACCTTTTTGTATGTACGTCGCTTTAGGGCGTGCTAGCTAGCTTACTCAAACTAGCGAAGTATTTTTGAAATATCTGACTTATGGGGCGACTGTGGACAAGTGGGATCTTTTTGTTGTAAACCTTCTTGAACCGGTGCTCAAGGGTCGGTTTAAACGCTTAGAAAATATCGACTTTGAACAAGCATGGACTTTTGAAAAGAATATGAAAGTATTTGATCGATTTGTATGCCTATTTGCAGATTTTATTTATGTGAGGTTGCACGTATCAAAGTCTTTAAGTTTTATCTACTTAGGCGGGATGTGTGTGCATCAAGTGACCTAAAATTGGCGTGTTTGCAGGGGTATTCGGGGCTTCTTTGAATGCAAGTATGCGCAATATCTCGAGCTTAGTGGATATGCTATGCAACTCACACAACTTGATATAAAACCCGAAATTGAAAGACATAGCTGAAGGGAAATACCCAAATTGAATGCAACTCACACGACTTAAATGTAAATTGCGAAAGGGAAATTGAGGAAGGGAGATATAGATATAAGAGCGAAAAGGCTCAATGTGTGCGTGTGTGTTTGTGTATAAATGTAAAGACAACTCACACGACTTTGAAATGTAAAACCCAGCCGAAAGGGATATATATATATATATATATATATATATATATATATATATATATATATATATATATATATATATATATGAGCGGTAAGGCTCAACGTGTGCGTGTGTGTTGTGTATAAATTGAAAGACAACTCATACGACTGAAAATTAACAACCCGGAATGTAAAGACATACACAGCTAAACCGGGAAAACTCACGCAGCTGAAAGTATGTAGATAGGACTATATCTTAGTGGTTGCCGAGGCCAAAAAGTGGGTGAATGTGTTTGAGCAAGAGCTCGGGTGTCTTTGGGTGTGAGTGTGGAATCTTAAATGACAACTCACACAACTTTAAAGGAACAACCCAGCTGAACGGGAGATATAAATATATGATAAGAGCTGAAGCTAAATGCACACGTGGGTGTTGTGTGTAAATTGAAAGACAACTCACGCAGCTCTTACTAGAGTCTTTGGAGTAAGAGTGAAGGCTCAATTGTGTACGTGGGTGCTTGGTGTACGAGATAAGAGCTAAGGCTCAAGTGCACGTATGTGTCTCGTGTGTCAAGCATCAATATTACATTCCGGGGGGAGACCACGCTCCAGTAATACAACCCCATATCTGAATTGAATTGAATTTAAGAGAAGTAATGTAAATACCGAATTTTAAACACTTACAAGTGATTCGGGCTTTTCTTCTCCAATCTACAAGGGCTTTGGTTCACTTTGGCCGCCACGAAAGTGTCTTCTTTGAGGCTTGAGACGTGAAGTGGCTGGCCGAGCTTGTGCTGGGAGGGTGATGAGTCACGTGGGCTTAAGGGAGTTCACGGCAAGGTGGGTTGGGGGGGGGGGGGGTTGTTTGGGGTAGGCAAAGGAACTAACGGCAAGGTGGCTAAGGTGGTATGTGGGGGGGGGCGGTGCTAGGCTTGGATGGGGTACTGTATGGTATGGTAGGATGTTAGGTCGGTGGGAAAGGAGGGAGTCGACTGGCAGGCACGTGGCGCTAAGGACAGACGGGACGCGGGACGGCAAAAGGGCGCGCGCAGTTGACGCGCACTGTAGATGGCGTTAGAGCGTCAGGGAGCAGGTGGCACGCAGATGCGCGCAGGAGCGCGGGCAGCGCGCAGGGTGCGCGGGAGTGTTCGGGTGGTGGAAAGGGGAGCCGGGTAGTGGCAGTTTAGGTCGGGGGGTATGGCGGTGGAGCTTGAGGCGGTTTGGCTGGGTTGGGGAGTGAAGTAGGGCGGTGATATTAGGTGGTTGCTGGGATTGATTATGGTGGTTTAGAGGGTTAAGAATAGACGGGTTTAGGGGGGATTAAGGCTTACCAAAGAGGGGTGTCCGACTAGGATTTGCTCAAACCATGGTCCAGCCACTTCAAGCCTTCCTTGCGTAGGTAGGTTCAGCCCATGTCATGTTGGTGCAGCCCTTGTTAACCCTTGTTTAGCCCACATGCTTAACCCACTAAAAGAAATTAAGTACAAAGCACTAATCACTCACCTTAATCCTCTCTCTCTCCTCCAAGCTCCTCCAAGGCTTTCACGTGAACCCCTTCTTGGAGACCCCCTCACCTCTATTTATAGGCAAGTGAGGTGGGTCTTGGGTTTGGATATGGGTATGAGATCTAGATCCAAATCCAAATCCAAATACTATTTGGATCTGGATCTGGATATTTATGACTAGATCTGATTCAAATCCAAACATTTATATGGATATGGATCTGGATATTTTTGTCCAGATCCAATCCAATCCAAACACTATTTGGATCCAATCTAAATCCAAACACTATTTGGATTTATCCAAATCCAAACACTATTTGGATATGGATCTGGATATATATGGTCCAAATCCAATCCAAATTTTCTCTGAATGGTCCTTCTTGGCTTTTCGAGACGGACGTTTTATGCGGGCCCTGGCTTCATCAGCACTCCGTCTGGTGCTGGGTTTTCCCCAACTTTGTCGTCCGGACTCCTTCTCGTCTTTCTAGACTCCGTTTCTGCTTATTTTCGTCTTTTCTGGTTCAGATTTCTGTTGCTTAGATGGGGGTGCTTGATTTGGCTTTTAGGTGCTCTGGGCTTGCGGTCTGCTTTGGACTTGGGCCTTCCTTTCACCTTTTGAACCTGGTTTTTATCAAGCCAAGGTGCTTCCTTTGGGCTTCAGAATCTGCTTCTGAGGCTGCTTTCGATTTAGCCCTTTTGAGCTGCTTTCTGGGCTGCTTCTTGATCAGGCGTCGTCTTCCCTACTTCACCTGTTTCATTTTGGTTCTTTTATAGAATTGGGACTTTGCCCGAGTTTAAGAAATCCACATTTAACCGGGGTTTCAAAACAAAATTTACAAGCTTTTGGAAGCTCTTGGGTTTTCGAAAACTCACTATGGGTTTTTGAAATGGGCTTTCAAAACCAGGTATTGGTTTTATGAAATGATTTTATTTTGGGGTGTTTACAGATACAACTTTGACCCATCTGGTAAAGTACTTTGTAGTGACTAAGATGAACCTATGACCATTAGATGCATGAGAAAATATGAGACCAATCACATAGAATGCCCACATGAAAAAAGGTCAGTGGCTAACTACTGAATGCAATTCACATGTAGGTACATATGTGGCATGACCATGAATTTGACAATCGTGGCAATGTCTAACATGCAAGTGACAATCATGACTTAATGTAGACCAATAATAACCTACCTTAGGATCTTCTTAGCCATGATCTGGGCACCAACATGATCACTATAATCTCCCTCCTAACACTCTTATATAATGACCTCAGCCTCAACTCGATTAACACATTAGAGTAGGACAGTGGAGAACCCATTCTTATAGAAAAGGTCTCCAAGAAGATGGTACTAGGTGAATATTTTTGTAGTGGTCTTTCGATTTTTATTGGTGTTTAAAGGAAACTCTCCTCTCAAGGAAGATATGTCATGAAACCAAAGTACACCATCGTCAATAGGTAGACTCGATGGAAAGAGGGTCATAAATTGGTTGTGCAAGCTTTTGAACCTCAATAGATCTAGCATAGAGCTTGGTCCTAACACAAGGGATGAGGCAAGGGAGGATAAACTGTCAACGAATGAGTTGTCCTCTTATCCTATGTGTGTGAAGGAGTAATTGTCAAACTAATGAACTAGGCTTTGTGCGACATGGTGAAAAAAGACTAAACGATCATGTTTTACCTACCAAACTCTCTTAACTCGGTTTATGACTAAGAGGAAATCACCAAACACATCAACATGGGTAGCTCCTATACTTAAGAGGATCTTTAGGCCTTATATAACAACCTCATATTCGGTAGCATTATTGGAACACTCAAAATATAATCGAAGACATAGGTATCTTAGATCCCTTAGGACAAACTAAGACAATCCCGATGGCAGTTCCGACTCGGGTCCTAGAACAATCTAAATGCATTTTCTAAGTAAGGCTAACTTTCTATAATTTGAGAGAACGTGGTGCTTCTAAAGTTCAGTTGTCAAAAAGATATGTTCGTCAGGAAAAACAGGTATTGGGACTTGATTCTCTAGGGGTAGACTTGCTAGATCATCGGCAAGGGCATGACACTTGATGGATTTTTGAGACTGGTATATAAGATCATACTCCATAAGTAGTAACTGCCATTTATCCAACATATCGGTTTGGATAGGATTATCGAAAAAGTGCCTAATGTGGTCTATGTTAGAGACAACTCTAACGTTGCAAATCAATATGTAGTGGCAGAATTTTTGAGTTGCTCACATTAACACTAGACATATTTGTTCTAATTGGTTGTACTTTTTCTTTTATGTAACCAAGGTTTTGGAGATGTAGTATATGGACAATTCAGTTTTTTTATTATCCTCATATTGTGTGAGGAGGACTCCTAAGACTGACTCACAAATGGATAGATATAGGAGTGGGAGTCATCCAAAAACAGGAATTGAATGATAGAGAAACTCAACAAGTACTCTTTTAAACAATCTAAAGATCTCTAACATTCATGGTCTCACTCAAAGTGAATGTTCTTGTGAAGTAATTGATTGAGTAATTTACATTTTGTGACTAAGAGATAAATCTTCGTATGACCTATAATCTATCTTGAAAGCTCCTAAGTTGCGATACATTGGAGGGTGGCAACATGTTGATGATGGCTAGGATCTTAGAAGGGTCAACCTGTATGTCCCTTTGACTAACAATGAAACCCAGGTTTCTTGATTTGATACTAAAGAGACACTTTAGGGGTTCAATTTCAGATTGTATTAACATAGACGACCAAACATTTGAGACAATGACTCTAAGTAGTAAGTGTAAACACCCCAAAATCAAATGATTTCCAAAACAAACACCTGGTTTGCAAAACCATTTCAAAACCAATTTTGAACTTTCGAAAACCCAGGAGTTCCAAAGTTTTAAACTTTTGTCAAAAACTCTTTCAAATATAGGTTTCTTAAACACGGGCCATGTCCAAATCTTGTAAAGCAGACAAAGCACGCAAGTGAAGTCTGATCGAAAAGTAACTCCAAAAGCAGGTCAAAAGCCTAGAATTCAGCCCAGCCTGATGAAAGCAAGACCAAAAAGCAAAAGAAGAACCTCGGCCAGAAGCAGACTTCAGCCTTGGAATATGAAATGCAAAGCCGAAAGCACCGACAAAGCCATCAGAAATCCAAGCCCAAGCATGAAATTCCAGAAATCAGATGAAACGAAGTCCAGAAGGTGAGAAGACGATCGGACAAGAAGGTTGGGAAAAACCTAGCCCAAGATGGAGCACTGATGAAGCCAGGTCCCATGAAAACCACCCGTCTCAAAACGCCAAGAAGGACTGAAGAAACAAAAATTTGGATTGGATCTAGACATAAATATCCAAATCCAAATCCAAATAGTGTTTGGATTGAATTTGGATCATAAAAACCAAATCCAAGATCCAAACCCAAGACCCACCCCCTTGCCTATAAATAGAGGTGAGGGGGGGTGCAAGTTGACGTGAATTTGAAGAGAGAGGCTTGGGAGAGTGCATAAAGTAAGAGAGAGAAAATTGGTAGGCTTGACTTTGTCAAGTGGGCTAGCCATGTGGGCTTGATCAAGGGTGTGGGTTCGAACCTTGTGTGGACCTAGACCTAACCAAGGGTTGCACTAACATGAAGAATGGCGTGGATCAAGGGCTGCAAAAGGATGGACAAGGCTCCAAGAGGTAGGTCTCTAAACCTAACCCTAACTTAGCCCTAACCGACCCACCTAACCTAGCCCACTTCACCCAACCGACTACATTTAACCCCCTAGCTGGACCACTCTCAAACCAAACCGACCTAAATTAAACCTAGCCTAGACCAAACTGACCTAAACTAAACCTAGCCTAAACTCCCTAACCGAGTGCACCTTGCACTTAGTTTTTGCCTAGATCATACCCTTAGCCCCACCGCCTCACTTCCCTCAAACCTACCCACTTACCTGCCCCAACCAGCACCCTACTGTCACCTGCCCCCAGCCAGCATCTGGCTGTCACCTGCCCCCAGCCAACACCCAGCTCCCGTGTTGTGCGTATCACCAGCACCCTCCCGCCGCACTGCACCCCTACCACACTATGCGCATCACCCACAGCGCGTACCCTTGGCCTGCGCACCGCAGTGCCTCACACCCACCAGCCACCTTCCCACGCTAGCACCCTGTCCCGGCCAGTACCCTGCCATAGCACCTCACCTGCCCCCGTTGCACTCCAGCAGCGCCTCCTCACCAGCCAGCACCTCACCTACCCACTCACCTGCCCCCAGCCTTGCCGCACCATCCACATCGCCATAACACACCCTGCCACCTTCACCCACATCCCAGCTACACCCCTTTTGCCGTGACCCACCTAGCTCCTATCCAACTTGACTAACCACACTCCCACAACCCAGCCAACACCTCACCTAGCTAGGACTTACCTAACCTAAGACCTTGGCCGAACCCAGCCCATCCTAAGCCATAAAACACTTGGCTGCCCCCAAGTGAACCCAAACTCAAATTCTCACCTCGGAGCCCACCTAAAGAGGCCTATCTCGTGGCTGCCAAGGAGGACGGACCCGAGCGACTCGAGAGGCAAAACCGACCACTTGTAAGTGTTTATTTACATTCGATTTTACATTACTCGCTTAAGATAAATTCAATTCAATACGGGGTTGTAATAATGGAGTGAAGTCTCCCCCCGAAATGTAATATTCGTGCTTGATACACATCCACACACGTGCGCTTGAGCCTTCTCGCTCTTAATTGCACACAAAGGACACCCACGTGCACTTGAGCCTTTCCGCTCTTATATTACACACGATTGCACACACATTGAGCCTTTCCGCTCTTAAGCTAAAGTATATATTTCCATTCGAGTATTTACTTTAGTGAAAGCTATGTGAGTTGCAATTCAATTCGGATATTTACATTCAAGTCGTGTGAGTTGTCATTTAAATTTCACACTTACACACACACATATTGAGCCTTTCCGCTCTTAAGCTAAAGTATATATTTCCCTTTGGGTATTTACTTTAGTGAAAGTCATGTGAGTTGTCATTTAAATTTCACACTTACACACACGTGCATTGAGCCTTTCCGCTCTTAAGCTAAGGTATATATTTTAATTCGGGTATTTACTTTAGTGAAAGTTATGTGAGTTGTCATTTCAATTTCACATGAGAAGCACACAAAAGCACTCGAGCCTTTCCGCTCTCCACTCTCATATACATTGAACCTTGTCGCTCTAAGGATATAACATATTTATATATTTTCAAGTTGTGTGAGTTTACTTCACGTCGAGTTGCATTTCTCTTTGTGTGGATTTACATGAAGGAGATGAGGATAATATTGATTGTTATAATATACTAATTAATCATAATACTTCCACATTGACATACTTTACATGTGTTTTTCAATGTTAGATATAACTGGAAGCTTAATATAACCATAAACTAATTGGTAGGACTGATTGAAAAGTGTATTTGCTTAGTTAAGAAACTTTTGTCATGATAATGTATTCTTCATACGTGTTATAAGTTGAAATTCACTTGATTTACTAGGAAGAGCTTGAAAATTAGATTATTGATTTTATGTTATGGCTGCTCATTAAATAGATGTCTAGATTTTTCTTTCAATGAGGTTGAAAATTAGAAAGTTATTTTGGATACTTAGGTTGAAGATTTATGGCCTTAAATTGTACATTTATAATTTAAGTATTGCATATCATACTTAGCAATGGTAGGTGCAATTATATAAATGTGTGAGTATGTTGTTGCATGTATTTAACACATATATGTTTATAAGTATATTGAGAAGTGTGAAAAGAGATTTATATAAGTTTGAACTTTAATATATGGATATAATAGAGTGCATTAGGTGACTTACATGCACAGACATATATATATATATATTGGTTGTGCATAAATAGAATATAATCTAAACTAATAAAAGAGTGGTGTGGAACATATATGAGTTGTTATAGATATATCACCACATGGATGCAAAGATGTGTGTGGCTTGCTTGTGTAGATATAAGTATATTGAACAGTTAATGAAAAGCAACAGATAAAGTAAACCTAATTGTAAATTATGAATGTTGAATTTTAGTTGATTGTGTTCGAGTCTAAGTATCATATTCGTGTATAAACATTTGTTACAAAGAGAATATAAGTGTCAATACATAGTTTTTTTGCATGAATACCTATCTATCCATAGACAAAATTCCACCCTAGTGAAATTATCTGAGTCAATTCTCCATGACAAATCATACTCCTAACAAATACCAAATAAATGAATGATGTGAAAGTTTGTAGGATTATATAAGCAACTACCTATGTGCATATATATATACAACCAAGAGTTCCAACTATAATGCCTCCCAAAACAAATTTCCTAATAAAGAATGAAGGCATGTTAGAATGTTTAACGTAAAATGAAGCCAACTTCAGTAAGCATTTCAAAAGAACAAAACTAGAACTACAGGTAAGTTGAGAAGATAGTTCTGCCAAAGGGAAGAAAATATTTGGTTGTAAATGGGTATTGAAAAAAGAATACAAAGTTGATGGTTTATTAGAAAATGTTAAAGTGAGATTGGTTACAAAATGCTTTTCATTAAAAGATAGAATAGATTATGTTGATACATATTATCTTGTCGTGAAATTTACATTCATAAGGATAATTTTAATAATTACAACCTTTTATAATTTGGATTTACATCTATTAGATGGAAAGGTTTCTTTTTCAATAGTGATCTTAGTGAGATAATTTAAATGAAACAACCAAAAAGCTATGTAATTAATGGTCATGGTATATAGATTGAAGAAATCTATATATAGCCTAAAGCAATCATCTCGTCAATGATATTTGATTTTTCAAAATATTATTGTATAACTTAAATTTGTGGATAATCAACATTTGAAACAATAGAAGCCACTTTATCATCCTATCACTATATGTAGATTACATTTTATTGACTGGTAATGATAATTATATGATTATCAAGACTAAGTCATAACTAAGTTTTAAGTTCAAAATAAAATACATAGGAGAGGCATCCTATATCTTCATTATAAAGATTACCTATGATAAAGCGTCTAGACTATTATGTCTAAGTCAAGAGAAGTATATTGTTTTATCCTTAAAAAGTTTAGCATGAGTGACTACAAGTCTGCAAGCATACCCATTGTAGAAGGGATCAAACTTAGTAAAATTGATTGTATAAGTGATGGATAAGAAAAATCAAATATTTCTTATGCTTAAGCTATTGGTAGCTTCATGTATGATATATTGGGTATGAGACTTGATATTATCTTTGTTGTTAGTCTCGAAAGTAGATATCAAAGTAATTATGTTTGGCAACATTGGGTTGTCGTAAAAAGTATCTTGAGATATCTAAAAAAATGAGAGATTTGAAATTATGCTATTAAGCATATGAATTAAAAATATTTGGATACTCACATGATGACTTTGCTAAGAGCAAAGAGGATAACAAATCAACCTCCAATTAAGTTTTCTTGTTTGTTGGTGGTGGTGTTTATTGGTTATGTAAGAAATAGAGTTGTATAACATTGCATCCACAAGAGGTTGAGTATACTGCTTATAGTATATTGTAATGAGTATCGTTTGAATAAGTTCCTTCATTCAAGATTTAAAGGTGAACACAACCAACTAGCCGGTTGCCATTTATTATGATAATAGTGCAGCCATAACTCTTATAAAGAGGAGAGCAAATAGTTCAAGCATATAATAGTAAAATATCATTATATACATGATATGGTACAAAAGAATGAAATATTTGTATGTTATATCTCCTATAAAAGATATGATAGTAGACCACTTGACAAAAGGTATATCCAAAGATTTGTTTGCTAAACATGTTACTAGTATGGGGTTAAGAATGTTTAGATTTTTATAGTTACATAGAAACACTTACATGAGTTATTATGTTGGAAAAGCATATTGATTATGAAAACCACATAATAGTGATACAATTGGGAAAGTCCCTAAATAATGGAAGGAAACTGTTGTATCTTGATTCAGTGGGATATAATAACTCTAGTTATTGATGACCATAAGGCCTCTTCAACAATGGTGATGGAATTCAGAAGGAGGGCCCCTTCCATATTCCATGAACCTGTTACTTATTCAAATAAAAACCAATTGGTGTGCATCGGTCACGGAACAGTATTAACTGAAAACTGAAATCTTTGTGAATTTGAAAACCAAAATCAAACAGAATTGAATTGCTAACTGAACCGATTTATTTTGATTGTTTCAGTTTGTATTCTAGTTGAGATCAATCGCTGAATTTTTTGTTTTAGGACATGATTTGGAGACAATACATATATATACAGAAAGATAAGAGAGTATGATATACGCTAACAACATTATATGGCATATCTAAACAAATAACATATAAATTTTATTATATTTAAAAGATGAATGATTAGAATTTGATTTAAAACCAAAAGTTGCTTTTTAAATAAAATACATATGCAAGAGTATAATTGTACCTTTTGAATTTTAAATTCAAATATCAATAATTTATTTTTTGAATTGGATGGTTGAGATATATTTACATATACTACGTACAATGTTGTTAACACACACACACACACACACACACACACACACACACATATATATATATATATATATATATATATATATATATATATATATATATATATATATATATATATATACACACACACACGTTGGTTCATTTACTTTCTTTTGTTTTAAGTTTCAAAAACTGAATCGAACCGAAATAATGGGGAATACTTCGGCTCATTTGGTTAGGTTGACCGATTTTATCCGTTTTGATCAACACCTATTTTTGCATTAATTGCTGACTGAAATGTGATATCAAATATTCTTTTCTGGTTTACAGCGGGAGGCTGTAGCCTCACATATACAGCAGCTCGCGCATGCCCAATCAGATAAGCTAATGCTCCGCATGAAGATGTGTCAACAGCGATTTGTCCCCAGCAATTTTGCTCCTTAATTCGTGACAGCCGTGTTGGACAATAGCTTTTCTTAGATCCGCAAAGAATGTAGTTTGGTTCAACGCACAGAGATCTGGATTTAGAGTCGAATCGTTTCTTAAGGTAAAAGAATGAAGACAGACTTGTCTTTCAGTAGCAGCTATGCATGCCTTTATCGGTGCATATGATATGGTGCGCAGTACACCAGGTGTATGCATACTGTCTTTTGAGTATATGCACTACACAGTAACCCTGATATGAATGTGTATCATGATGCATATGATGCACATATCAATAAATATGGAATTGAGTGGATGTGATGCTGGGGGATCATGGTTATCATTCATGACTGCATATTAAATGCCACCCCCTTATGACTACTGTCTTGATCATTTCCAAATCAAAAGCATTACTGACCATTTTGCTTAAAATAGTTACCCCCTAGACTTGAGTAAGTTGCAGGACCATCTTTCTTTTGATTGACAAGTTGTTCTGCCTGATTGTTGGAATTATAGCCCGCATGTGCCTTGATCTCATCTAACTTAGGTAACTTGAATTTGAAGGCTTGAGAATTTATCTTTGATAAAAACTCTTGAGGAAGGTCTTTGATTTGATCTTCACATTGTTGATTTATTTTGCAGTGGAGCAGTGCCATAGGGCTCTAATCACCTGACACGGCTTCTTCAAGGTGGTTTCGCATTGGAGAAAGAAAGGAGAACAGAGAGAGCACCAAGAGGACTTCCAAAAATTGTTGTTTTGTAATAGCACTTCTTTCCCTTTTTATTCTTGTACAACTTTTCCTTTGGATATCCATTATAGTCTGACGTATGTCTCTACCCAAATTTTGTTAATAGAAAAGTATGTACTTTGGGTAAACCCTAGAATTCCAGTGGAATCCGTAAGCATGGTTATTCGCCTCATCCTAAAAGGATTTGTAGATCCACGACAGCAGACGAAGGGAACCCATAAATCACCCGTAGGGGCGGTATCTGAAACCCCTATCACAAGAGTTTCCATGATGAACGAATAAAAATAGCCACAGCCTCGGCTTGTCGCAATGGGTCATTAAACCATTGAACCTGAGTGTTAGTTCAATCGGCAAAGCTGTCTGATTCCCATTATGCAGGGGCGCATTCTATCCCTGGGGCGTGCATGCCTGTGTAAGGCTTCAGCCTCCCCTTTAACCCAAAAAAAAATTGATATAGTTAAGCTTAATTTCCATTTCTCAAATCCCCATCAAGGTTAAATGTATTATGACATCTCATTTGTAACTGGGTTAGCCTTGTTTAAAGTGAACGTGATATTATAATTAGCATTTAATAAATTTCTGAAAAGGTTAATTTTGTTCGGAGATGTATCTGTTCTCTGAACATTTTCGAACAAAGTGGCTAGCTCGACTCGGTCAGCTTTGCGGTTAGTCTTAGTCCGTTCGATTGAACTCGTTTACCAACAAAGCGTCGAAAGCAATTCTGCTCATGATCTTTGAGTGTTGACCTGAATCTGAAAACGACGGAGGATGAGAATATAACAAAAGAGTGGGGAAAGAGGATATCGATAATCCTGCCGAGGGAAGAAAGCAAACCCCAATCGAACACGGGAACAAGATGAGAAAATGTTCATCACCCGAAAGCCGTTAAGACGAGAAAGAATTGTCATTTCGTTACACACATAGGAAAACAAATCATCCCTTCTCTACCGAACACAATCAAAATGCGACGCCCCAAACGAGACGAACGGAAGAGTGCGTCCTGTTTGCGTTATTCTTCAGAAGAGCCTGTAGGGGGAGGAAGCGTCGAGAGGATGAATGAGATACGTGAGAACCAGAGCAACCAGCATCAACACGTACGCGATTCCTTGGTCGATCGACGTCCCTGCAAGAATTTCCACCAACAAACGAAATGTTAACATCATTTACCATGAAAGAGGATTATCTTTTGAACAAACCAAAAGAAATCGAGAGATGATCGAACAGGTTTTCATAAAGAATGGGAGATTAAAGCATCATTATCTTTGAAGGATTCGTCCTTTCAAGTGCACGAGATGAAGTCCAGAAACAGATTAAGCGGTGACTTGATTTTAGATGAAATCCTATGGAAGCGCATAGTTACAATCTAATTGAAGGGGTGGATCTCAAAGGAGATCCAAAAATAAGGACTAAGCATGAAGAAGAAGGTAAGCATGAGAGAGAGAGAACCCAAAAACCAAAAGACAGAAAGCATCTCTCTAAATTGTTCAGAAGAGAACACAAGGACTAAGCATTGAGAGAAAGAGAGGAAAACCATCGCTAGTGGGGCCGGGAGCCGGGGCGGCGATGGAGCTAGACGGATCGGTGACCGGAGAGGTCACGGGGGCTTGTGTCTTCCCCTGGACGAGGGGAAGGGACATCGCGATTACGACCACCATCATCACCAAAAGAGCTTTCCCGATCGGCGCCATCTTTCTTTCTTTCTTTCTTATCTCTTCTCAAAAGCAATACAAACAAAAGCTCATTAAACTCTCTCTGAGAACCCTGAAGAAAGGCACCGCTCTCTCCTCGGAGGCTTCAAGAGAGCAGTAAATCAAACGCTCTTTCTCCCCCCCTCTCCCTCTCTGTCTCTCCCCTGTGATTTTGCTTTTGTACGAGAGAGAAGAGAAGCGAGCGCTAAGGAAGGGTGCCCTATACCTGGTATTCCAGAGAATGGGGAGAGAGAAACGCTCCCTTTATTTATAGGGAACCGTCCTTTCCGGCAACGAATGAGGCGGGGGGCCCGCCATCTTCGCTGGTCCCTGTGACTCTCTCTCTGATAGGGTTCCGATTAATCCTGCAACGACGAGCTAAAAGCATTTGGGAGTTGTTGTCAAAAGCTTTTTCCAGTCCTTACCCTTCCTTTTCAGCAATGATCATGTTGTCCTTTCTTGTTGAAGATCCGGACATACGGACGACAACATTTCCTCGACTGGATTAGATTCATCCTAACCTGAATGATGCGTGTCTTACCTGGTTTAATTAAGTTTTGGTTCAGGGTAAAAGAAAACCCGAATAGGTCAGGGATCAGAATAATATATATATATATATATATATATATATATATATATATGAAAACAAGTTCTATCCAAGCTCTAGTATGTCACAAATGTCTCGTCATTACTTTTAATGGTATGAATATAATTTTAAAACATTTAAGAATTCTAGAAAAAAGATTAATGTTCACACATATCTTTGAAAGGAATTCTAAAACATGAGTGAAGTGTCAATGGTAGTATCAATAGTCAACAAGATCCAATTACTCTCTCTCTCTCTCTCTCTCTCTCTCTCTATATATATATATATATATATATATATATATATATATATATATATATATATATATATATATATATATATATATATATTCGGTCAGAGTACCCGAATGATGCATGTGTTACCTGGTTTAATTAGGTTTTGGTTCAATGTTAAAAGTGGACCTGATTACCTTCGACGAGGGACCAAAGTACTATAAATGCGCCTATGCATGCGTGTCATTCACACAGGCATATATAATATATGTATTGCATGTCACATGTACTAGAGTCATCCATACGATAGTGCTGGTTAGATAATAAGGAATATCATGTATTGGCACACATAAAACCATCATGTGTTAAATAAAGGAGAAATAAGTGAAGGAATATAATGATCTTGCTCATCCAAAAAAAAGTGAGTTACCCTTATTTGATAGTTTCTACCATATGTATATATAGAATGAATAGATTCAACATTCTTACTAAATGCGTATTTTATTCCTTACTCCAATATCCCTTTTTCTAATTACACTCCCTCTCTCCTTTTCCCTCTCTCTAATTGCACCACTCTTGCTTTTATCTTAGTCGAAGCAAAGTTTTAATTTATTACTCTATATATACAAGTTTCACACCTACGAGAGAAATGCCCAAGACAAGAATCATGATCATACCACACAGACATAAATGACATACGCAACGAACATAACCATCCAACTCAAAATATAAAATAAAACTGAAAATATAAAGAAGGTCCAAACAAAGTGCTAAATACAATGCGAGGTCCATCGACAAGTCATCGAGAAAGACCTATCAAAGTCGAAGGCTAATGCTATCACTTGATCAGCCCTTACCATCTCAATGCATGATTTCCAGAAAAAAAGTCACTTAGTACCGTGCACCCTCAAAGTGTTAGCCTTAAGATAAAATATAAAATAAAGGGTCAGAACTTGAAAATTTTTCATTCCCTAGATCAAGTGCACGACTTATTGGATTAAAATTGTCTTTAAAGTGAATTTTGGAAATACACACCCTGCTCAAATTGATCCTCAAAGCGTCTAGGCTGACCCTTGAGCATCAGTTCAAGAAGGCCTAAGATGAAAAGATCTCACTTCTCTACAATCGCTTCATGAAGTCAGAAATATAACTTTACTAGTTTAAGTGAAACTAGCTGGCACGCTTGCGCAAACGAAGTAGGTTGAAAATTTATTTCAAGTCTCTACATAGGCTTTGGAGTAAAATTTTCAAATCTACAACCATTACCAGCGTTTGGTTAACATATTCAACTACGTTGTCACCTTCTTTCATTCTATAAGAATTATACTTTTGAAGGAGTAGTTGTATATGCAGCTTGTCATATTTAGTGGTTAGGGAATCAAATAGTTCTTTGGCTGTTTCAAATTTCTCAAAGACCATAATTAAGTTGTCTTCTATGTATGTCAACATAATGGTCCTATATATTGTGTCATCCTTCTGAAATGTCTTATACCTTTCTTTTTCCTCATCTGTTTCTATTAGAGTAGGAGGTAAAACAATTTTCTTTAGTACATAATCAACTCCTTCTAAAGTTAAGACTAGTGGTATTTTTCTTTTCCAAGTTTGGAAATTTAGATCATTTAACTTTTCTGTCTTTGCCAATTCATATACGCAAATTCTTGAAGTCATTTTTCTTTTTAAACTTTGGCAGAGATAATAAGAAAAGAGTTTGTACATTTTAAGACAAAAAACATAAAAAAAACATGCATCAGATGGATTTACATAAGACATTTCATAAAGAACCATAAAATTTAATCAGGCACCTAAATGTAATATCCACAAGTTTTAAGTACTAAATAGTAAATATAATATGAGTCTATATTGCAGTTTATTTAATCTACAAGTACCATTCTAAAAATATAGTAAAAACCAGAGAGTTCATATTTTCAGGTACCATTCTGCAGTTTATTTAACCTATAGGTACTATTTTGAAAAAACTATAAAAACCAGGACTGAATGTGAAAAAATATTGTTCAAGCATTTCACAAAAAGTGCAAGGGCATTTTTGTACTTTCCAAGGTGGTATAATGGACACTTTATAAGATAGCTAGGAATATATTCATAAAATCACCAAAAACTGGGTTCTATAATATTTTGAAATGTCTAGGGGTAAAACAATAAAACTACACCTTGGTATTTTGTAGTTTCACCGACTGTCAAGGAGTTGAAAAGACTTTTTACAATGACAAGGGTACAATTATCTTTTTACCCCAAAATATTTGGATATTTTAGTAATTTTACCCTTTAGTATTCCATAAAATCCATTTCCGTGAAGGCCAAAATGGTCATTTCATACTTCAAAACCACTTCCCTAGGAGGTTTCTCGCTCGCGGTTTTGCAAAATTGACTGTTTCGCCACCCATGGTTTTGTAAAATCACGATTTTTGCGGTTTAAATACAAAGCGAGAGAGAGACATAGAGAGACCGAGAGGGAGAAAGGGGCTATCGGTGGTGGAGGGCGGCCCCTGCCGCTGCCCGATTTTGGTCGTCGCCCTCCCTATCCATTTCTTCTCTAGCCTTCTCTACCTCGGGCCCTTTTCGCCTCTGGCATTTTTCCGCCTTGGCTTGGCCTTGCCACGGGCCGCCTCAGCTTGGCCTCGTGCTGCCTTAGTCTCGCCTCGGGCCACCTTTGTCTGGCCTTTAGCTGCCTTGGCTTGGCTTATAGCCACCTTGGTCTGGCCTCTGACCGCCTTGTTCTTGGCCTCTGGCTACCTTGGCTTGCCTTAGGCCACTTTCATTTCTGGAAATATAGTAAAAATCGGAGAGTTAATATTTTCAGGTACCATTCTGCAGTTTATTTAACCTATAGATACTATTTTGAAAAAACTATAAAAACCATGACTAAATGTGAAAAAGTATTGTTCAGGCATTTCACAAAAAGTGCAAGGGCATTTTTGTACTTTCCAAGGTGGTATAATGGACACTTTATAAGATAGCAAGGAATATATCCGTAAAATCACCAAAAACTGGGTTCTATAATATTTTGAAATGTTTAGGGGTAAAACAATAAAACTACACCTTGGTATTTTGTAGTTTCACCGACTGTCAAGGAGTAGAAAAGACTTTTTACAATGACAAGGGTATAATTATCTTTTTACCCCAAAATATTTGGACATTTTAGTAATTTTACCCTTTAATATTCCATAAAATTCATTTCCATGAAGGCCAAAATGGTCATTTCCTACTTCAAAACCACTACCCTAGGCAGTTTCTCGCTCGCGGTTTTGCAAAACCGATTGTTTCGCCACCCATGGTTTTGTAAAATCATGGTTTTCGCAGTTTAAATATAGAGAGAGACCAAGAGGGAGAGAGGGGTTGTCGGTGGTGGAGGGCATCCCCTGCCATGCCCGACTGTGGTTGTCGCCCTTCCCTATCCATTTCTTCTCCAGCCTTCTCTACCTTGGGCCCTTTTCGCCTCTAGTATTTTTTTGCCTTGGCTTGGCCTTGCCTCGGGCTGCCTCGGCTTGGCCTCATGCTACCTTAGTCTCGCCTCGGGCCGCCTTTGTCTGCCCTCTAGCCGCCTTATTCTTGGCCTTTGGCTGCCTTAGCTTGCCTTAGGCTACTTTCATCGGGTGACTTTCGGTTGTCTGCATGCGGCCTTTATCTCTTTCCCTCTACTTTCTATTTGAAAAGAAACTTATTTACTCCAGAATTTTTTTTTAGCTTCTCTCTAACAAATTTTCTTTTTTGAATACAGAACCGTGTACCTGTTTGAGGTTGTCACAGAGCTCCAACATGCTTTGATACCAGATATTGGGGCAGTCGATGATCTCCGAAGTCGTATGTCTTTGTTAGGTTCGGTTGTGCATAGCGGATGCCGACTGCCTGCTTTGGTTTTTTCTTTCTGCTTTGTTTCCTTCTCTGTGTTTCCTATGGAATGGAATAGTAATGTATATATATGTAGTTTTAGGGTTAACCGTAGAGGGTTTTCTCAATAGACATAAATCAAATTATCATTCTATCTATTCTGAGTTATGTAAACTTTGTATTTATACATGGTTTTCCCTTTTAATAGCCATATCTTTCTTTTATCCAAGAGATGTGTGAGTTTTATTTTTGGAAAACAGAAATCGTTTTTATAAACGTTTAACTTTCGAAAATACGATCTCATGAAAT
Source organism: Brasenia schreberi (assembly GCA_036023115.1). NCBI lineage: Eukaryota > Viridiplantae > Streptophyta > Magnoliopsida > Nymphaeales > Cabombaceae > Brasenia > Brasenia schreberi. Next base: position 12,683,591 of record JAYKKT010000078.1, on the reverse strand, counting down.
CCGAGAAGAGGGCTTTTCTTCCCACATTTCATGGTCGATGTTAGCAATGGGGCTGAAAGTGGCCATCTACTACTTACAAAAAATACTTCTTTGCAGTCAAGAGTAAAGTGGGACTTGAAGAAGTTTTGCACGAACAAAAAATCCCAAATGTGATTGATAACATTATAATGAAATGTGTTAAAATAGTTAATGCATGCATTCTAAGGAATTAGAACCCTTCCTTCTCAAGGGATGAGAGAAGGGGACCTGCTTACCTATTTGTCTTGGGTATGGAGAAACTACCCCATTTAATCAAGGATGCCTTGGCTGAGAACAGATGGAGTGCTATTAAAATGGGTTGTGGAGGTACCCAATTCAACCACCTAATGTTCGGCAATGATGTGGTTCTATTTGGTGAGACCTCATTAGCTCAAAGGGAATGCACTCTATAAACCTTGAATAAATTTTGTTCTTGGCTGGGACATACCGTGAACAAGGCTAAATCTAACATCATATTTTCGAGAAACACTATTAAGTATTAATGATTTTAACTCCACTTAAGGGATCACCCTTGGCTTTGGTCGCAAGCCTAGAGAAAGGACAAGGGTCGCGGTAGGCTTCTGATAGCAAGCAATATTTTGTGAGATTTATCTACCATGATTCTAGATATTATGAACATTTCATTAGAGTATTCCCTCTTATTGACCCACCGTATAACTCAAATGTAGTGAAAAGTGAATAATGGTTCTTATATCTTTGCACGAATATAGTGAATCAATTACAAATAGTATTTTTACGTCATAGATGTGTGTGGATAAAGAAGTGGATTGTATTAATAATATAATATTGAAACATTAACTAGTAAGTTAATGGAAGTTATAGATATTTTAATAGTATTGATACTTATAAGATTTACAAATAGGTAAGTTAATGGAAGTTATAGATACTATAATTAAGAGAAATATTTACATTCTATGTTTACAAGAGACAAAGTGGATTGTAGAAAAAATAAAAGATATTGAGACCACAGGTTTAAATTATGGTACTCGAGAAAGAAAAATGCTTGAAATTGAGTTATTATTATTATGAATAAAGATTTAAAGAATAGTATAGCATACAAATAACAACATGATATTTTAATTATGATGGTGAAATTAGTGTTTAAGAGTAGAGGCTTTGAATAAAATTTGTACTTATGCATCTCAAGTAGTACTAAAAGATAGCATAAAGAAGGCATTTTGAGAGTACTTGAATAAAGTAATTTAAAGAATTTTATAAAAAGAAATAATTTATTTAGGAGGAGATTTAAATAGATATATGGGTAAAGAAAGAGGTATTAGGATGTTAAGGTATTTATGGAAACTATGATTTCAGAGATCTAAATAAGGAAGGTGAGAAAATTTTAAATTTTGTTATCACATATTATCTCTTTATAGCTAATACAATTTTCAAAAAGTAATATCAATATTTAATTACTTATATGAATAGTTTCTCACAAATGCAAATTGATTATTTTATTTATAAGAGAAAAGATAAATCATGTTATAAGGATTACAAGATAGTTCTAAGAGAAAATTTAACTATATGATATCTATTTGAGTTATGGCTTTCTAAGCAAAAAGTAGATAAAGATAAAAGAGTACATACAACTACTATGACTAAATAGTGGAACCTCAAAAAAGAAAAAGAAGATATATTCAAAAAAAGTTCTTCAAGAGAATGCTTCAAATTATAAAGGCATGCATTCTAATACATAGAACAATATGGTCAAGCATATTTGGAAAGTAGTAAAAAATATGTTAAGTAAATCTGAGGGAGGCATACCATTAAAAAAGAAAGCTTGGTGGTAGAGTGAAGTGGTGAAAAATAAAATTATGGCAAAGAAGACATTGTTATGAATTATATTATGTCAATAAGACTAAAACACTTGAGAAGCATATAAGAAAGTAAAGAAATAAGCAAAAAAACTTATTATTTAAATAAAAGTCAAAATTTGAGAAGATTTTCTATAAAAAGTTTATCTCAAAAAAGGGAAAAGAGATATTTTTAAGATAACTAAGACTATATATAAGAAAACTAAGAATCTTACTTTTGTTAGATATATCAAAGATGAGTATGAGAAGATTCTTGTAACAAGTGAGGATATATCAAAAATAGATTAAAAAACTTTTCATAAGCTTTTTAACAAAAATATATGTGCTAATATTAGCTTAGGAGAATTAACCAAATCAAAAAAGCATATAAACTATAATTTCTATTGATATATTTAAAGAAATGAAGTGAAAAAGGATCTTAAACATACAAAGGTTGGAAAATCTGTATGACCAAATAATATTCCTAGACAATATGAAAAATCTTAAGAGAGATGGGTATCAATCAGTTTACAAGATGATTTAGTGAAATATAAAAAAACAAAAGATGTATGTGGAATGGAGGATGAGTACAATTATACTCATGTACAAAAATAAGGGAGACATACAAAATTATGTCAATTATTAGGTTATGAAGTTGATGAGTCATATTATAAAATTATATTTTATAGTTCTAAGTATTGTATAGTTAATTATTAATATGTGCAAAAGATATCAACAACAGAAATGAAGATGATTAGATGGATTAGTGATCATAACGAAGTTATTAGAAACAAATTGAAAGTGAGACCCGTAAATGTAAATTTTTGTTCTGAACCCTATGTAGATACTTGAAACTAAATTCGTAAACTATAAGTGCGCAAGCATGCTAGCTAGTTTGCTCAAACTAGCAAAGATGATTTTGTGACTTCCTTAGTAATTGTGAGTAAGTGAATTCTTTTCAACGTAGCCCTTCTTGAACCAATGCTTAAGGGTCAGCCTACATGCTTTGAAGATGGAGTCATAAGCTCCTTAATTATAACCACATTGAATTGAATGAAAGAAGAGAAGAAAGCATGTGAAAAGAGAAGGAAAGAAAGGACCTTTACCGTGGAAGATCGTCTAGTGGCCGACAGCTTGGTTGCATTGGCTTTGGGGCGGCACCTCTTCTTCCTCCTTCTCCTTTCTCTCTCTCTCTCTTTTTCTCCCTCTATTGCTGTAGGATTTTCCCTCTCTCTCGAATGCCTCAAACCAGCCCCCAAGGCCCCCTTTTATAGATTTCAAGGGGGCCTTTAGGGCCTTCTATGGGTTTGGGTCTTGGCTTGATATTCAATGTGGTTTTGATTTGATCCAAGAAAGTCTGGTCCATAGCTGCACATGGGTGCATGTGGGCTGAGTAGTGGTCCCCTTTTTAGTCCACGTGGGTTGGTATGAGTCTTGGGGCAGCCATGTGGGCTAGCCCACTCTTGATCAAGCCACCCACCTAGGTGCGGTCTTCACTTGGTTCATGACATAGCCCGCCCTCATGGCTTGGTTCAAGGGGGCGGTTCTTACTTGGTCTAGCTCGTGGCTAGGCATGGTCCATCTTTGCTTAGTGTAGGGCTGAATTAATTCGTCCTTGGCTTGACTTAATTCGGGCTTGTCTTAATTTGAACCAAAATGTCTTGTTGAATCATTTTCACCCAACCGTGTGCCTTAGCCATGGCTTTGCTTTGATGCCTTCCTTGGTCTTGAGGCTTGAATGGACTCTAATCTTGACTTGAATTGACTCAATCTTGTATATCTTATCATCACCAACTCCCTTGGGATGGACCATCTTGTATGATTTGAATCATATTAGAGTCCTTGTTTGATTTTGATGTGGGGCCGAGTCTCACCTTGAGTGTTGGATCGGATCGAGCTTAGCTTGGGTTGAGCCCTGCTTGGCTTCAATACTTGATTGGGGCTTTACATTTGATCATGCCTTGACCCATTCCTTTCTTCGATTTAGGTTGGCATCTTGATTTGTTTGAAGTGGGTCGAGCCTTGGTTTGGCCCTGAGTCAACTTCTTACTTTGGATGGGCTTACCTTTGTGGATTCATCTTTATCTTCTCTCGAAAATTCTGTCTCATATTGATTTGGGCCTTGCTCTATCTTTGGGCAAATCAACATCTTTTAGATTTTAATTACAAAACTTGATTCTGTAATTTCGAGGTTCAAAATATTTTTATTTCAAAATGATGTTTTGAAATTTTATAAAATTCGTACAATGTATTCAAATCGTGAATTTTAAAATATTCCCCAATTTATTTTGGAAAACATTTTTAGGGTTTTTACAGATGTCCTTCTTTGGCATTAATCCAAATTTATTAGGATAATGGCAAAGAAGAAAACACCTCTTTCATTTTCTTCACAAATTTATCTTGTGAGTATGAATTTTCTCCTCATTCCATAGCATTTATTTCCTTGGATTTGTTTTGTGAAGGAGGAGATCTTAGTCAAAGAAGACTTTGTAAACACCCCAAAAACTTTCCATTTTTCAAAACTCCCAAAACTTCAAAAGCCATCTAAAGGCCAAAGCAAGAGAAAGAAGAAAAATTCAAGCCCGTTTGGAGAAAAGCCTGACAGAAGGCCAAAATCATAATTTGGGTCAAAAAGCAAAAGCAACTCCAAAGTACATAAAGAGGCCAAAAACCTGATGAAGTCGACAGAAGTCCAAGATATGGCCCGTCAGAATGAAGAACGGAGTTCGTGGGGAAATCTGAGATTGATATCACCAGAAACCGGCCAAAAACAGAAAAAGGCAGATCAAAACAGACGCTAGAATGTCCTGAGAAGCAGAACATTAGTCGGAAAAAGAACTTGGAGAAAACCCAGACCGAAATTGGGTCGCCGAGGAACCGAAGCCCGCTCAAAACCGACTATGGAAAGTGCCAGAAATGACTCAAAGAAAGGAGCATACAAATTTGGATTTGATCTAGACTAAAATATCCAGATCCAAACCCAAATAAAATTTGAATCGGATCTGAATCCCAATATCCAGATCTGAGATACATATCCAAACCCAAATAATATTTGGATCGGATCTAGATCCCAAGATCCAGATCCAAGACCCACTCCTTGGCCTATAAATAGGACCAAGGGGGAGAGAGATGGGGGTTCACGGATTTTTGCTTGGGAGGAGAGAGAGAGATGGGGATCCAAAACCCACCCCTTGGCCTATAAATAGGATCAAGCGTGGCACATCACCAAGGCATGCCACTTGAAGGGACTTACCCCTTTGGTGCAACATGAAGCTGCCTTGACCCGGGCTCAACACAAAGAAGGTGGACACGACCTAGCAAGAATCCCGAATTCAAGTTAGGAAAAGTGTAAGTCTTCCAAAATATATATCAAATTGCTTTTCCTATTCAATTCAATTTAATACGAGGTTGTAGTAATGGAGCGGAGTCTCCTCCCGAAATGTAATATTTGTGAATGAACACAACCACACACGTTCACTTGAGCTGTTTCGCTCTTATATTGCACACATACACACACGGGCATTGAGCCTTTCCGCTCTTAAGCTAAACGTATATACTTTAATTTGGGAATTTACTTTAGTAAACATCGTGTGAGTTTGTCATTTAAATTTCATACACTCACACACATTGAGCCTTTCCGCTCTTAAGCTAAACGTATATACTTCAATTTGGGTATTTACTTTAAGCTGTGTGAGTTTGCAATTCAATTTCGGGTGGATTAAATTCAAGTCGTGTGAGTTGTCATTTCCATTTACACACAAAGAACACACACTCACATTGAGCCTTTCCGCTCTTAGGATATATGTATATATTTCAATTCATGTTGATTTACATTCAAGTCGCGTGAGTTGCAATTCAATTTTGGGTGGGTTTTACATTCAAGTCGTGTGAGTTGTCATTTCCATTTACATACCAAGAGCACTCACTCACAATTGAGCCTTTCCGCTCTTAAGATATACATATATTTCAATTTCTGCAATTTACATTTAAGTCGTGTGAGTTGCAAGTTCAATTAGCTTGGGTTTTACATTCAAGCTGCGTGAGTTGCATTTCAATTTCGGGTATTTACGTTAAGTCGTGTGAGTTGTGCTTTCAATTCGAGCCTAGCTCACATCATTACTCTCAAAACTTGAAAAGATTTTGCATCCTTGCATTCGTACGCTTCCAAAGAAGCCCTGAATCCTCGCACAAACCACGTTGAAAATAGGCCACATATTCACACACATATCAGGCCTAAATAGCTAAAAACTCAAAGACTTAGGGTCGTTCAGCCTCCGTAAGTTAAAAATCGCCAAAGTGCACGAAACCAAATCCTTTCAAAAACACTTACTACTCAAATAAGTTTTTGAAGTTGAAATTGTTCGAATTGAAGTTTCTAAGCGTTTAAACCGACCCTTGAGCATCGGTTCAAGAAGGTTTAAGCGAAAAGATCCTGCTTTTCCACGATCGCCCAAAAGTCAGATATTTTCAAAAGAAAAACTTGTTAGTTTGAGTAAGCTAGCTGGCATGCCCTAAAAGCGACGTAGGCACGAAAAGGTTCATTTCTAGTCTCATAAATCGGGAGTGAGAATTTTCGTTGTTTACAAACTTGACAAGAAAACACCTAATCCTAGAATGATGTTTCATGGACAACTTGCATGGAATGTGAGTGAAGTTGTGTTTAGAGACCCATACATGTGATTCGTGAGCTTGAGAAGAAGTCTATGAAGGTCGGCTGCCCCAAGCAAGATGGTTCTTATATTATTTCCTTTGACGTTTCGGGTTTTCAAAATTTTCTTTTTAAAAGAGAATTCCTTTTGGTTTCTATCAAGACAGAATTCTAATTTCTTACGTTTCCCCTCACTCGGGTTTTAATACCCATTACTTAGCAGAGGTTTTGTAGAAAATTTTGAATAGCATTTCAAAATTCAATTTCTCATACAACAAGGTCTAATTCTCAAACAAAATGAAATCCAAATAAGTAGGTCTTATTCCTACTTTTGGATTTTAACGGTAAACTTTTGTCCATTGGGATAAGCTGTACGGATTTTAGGAAGGAGATTCCCGTGGTCCCTTTTAAAGCATCCCGTGATATAAGGTGAAAAAATTTTTGATAGAAAATTGCTCTTTTGATCTTTGGATTTTATTTTTCTTTCTTCTTTCTTCCTTCTTTTTGTTTTTCCTTTTTTTTTGGTTTCATATTAAATCTTTCTGAATTTATTCTTTTCACATTTCTCTTCTTCTTTTTCATTTCGCTTTCTTTTTTTTCTATCTTGACAATCTACTCATTTGTATCATCCTTTTTAGGTAATTTCATCCAAACATCTTGCACATTGCACATCGAAAGTACACAATTTCAGTTCACAAAAGGGTAATGAAGGGATCAAAAAGCCTCCAATGAAAATTTAACCAATGCTAGAGAAAATGGTCTAAGGTTCAGGTCCAAAACATGATTGTTCACATTCGTTAAGTGCACAAAATAAGCTAGACAAAGAAGATAACGCGACGAGAAGTCACAAGTTAAACAAGTAGTTGATGCCTGAGAAGGATTCTTTTTCAGCCTTTTAATCTTTTGAGCACGTCTTTCAACTCATGTTCAAGACTTGCGACGCCAGCCTCATTGATACATGTAGCCTCAAACCGAGAATCACAAGTAATCAGAGGCTCAACGGGATCCAAATATAAGGAAACACTTTAAAGAAACGAAGCGATTAAGAAAAGACAACGCGGATGAAAATGAAAGTGAAACAAATATGCATTATTTGTGGTTGCCCCTTGTTGATTCTTTACCCTATCAAAGTATAATTTTCATACTTGATCTTCATTACAATAATTTGATAAAAAATTGGTTTTCTAATTCGTATGCAAGGATGCCTTCATCGGGCATTTCATCAAGTATGGGATATGTATCTTCAAGTGGTAACTCAGCCACATGATCGACTAGGGCTTGTCCCTTAATGGAGTTTTGGTGATGGAATTTCAAATCACACTCTATTAGGAGGAGTTGCCATTTACCTAGCCTACCTGTTAGGATAAGTTTTTCAAAAAGGTGCTTGATAGGGTCAAGTTTAGACACTATCCAAATTTCATGATCTAGAAAATAATGTCTAAACTTTTGGCAAGCCCATACCAAGGTTAAGCACGTTTTCTTTATGGCTTGAAAATTTCTTTCATATGCCAATAGAGTTTTCAAAATATAGTAAATAGCATAATCCTTAAGACTATCATCCTCATATTGAGCAAGTACAGCACCAAATGCATTCGTATGAATGGAAATATAAAGCAATAAAGGTTTTCCTGGCTTTGGAGGATTTACTAAATAAGTTTTTAATCTTTTGAAAGCTTTTCGGCAATCGGAATCCCAATCAAATTTAACCCCTTTTCTCAAAAGCCTATTGAAAGGTTCATATCTTGTTGCTAAGTTCGAGATGAATCTCCTAATTGCTTGGAGTCGACCTTGGAGGCTTCAGATTTGGGTCAAGTTGGAAGATGGAGGCATATCTATGATGGCTTGATACTTAGTGGGGGCGACCTCTATAACCCTTTGGCTAACCATGAACCCTAAGAGTTTTCCCGATTCTACTTCAAAAACACATTTTTGAGGGTTTAGTTTCATTTTATTAAGCTTAAGTCTTTCGAAAACCTTTTACAAAGATTCTATGTGTGTGCATCGGATTTTTTTATTTTACCAAAAGAATATCCGCATATACTTCCAATAGCTCATGGATTTGATCATGGAAAATAGTAGTCATGGCTCTTTGATATGTGACACCGGCATTTTTCAAACCAAAAGGCATAATAGTATAATAGTATGTGCCCCAAGGTGTAGTAAAAGCAGTTTTAGCCGATCTTTTGGTGCTAACTTGATTTGGTTATAACTCAAGTAGCAATCCATGAAAGAAAATATTTCATGATTTGCAGTGCTATCTACTATCAAATCAATATTTGGAAGTGAAAAATTATCTTTTGGAGTGGCTTTGTTCAAATTTCTAAAATTGATGCAAATACGATTTTTTTCATTTGATTTTCGAACTACAACAATATTTGAAAGCCATTCAAAATAATCAATGGGTTTTATAAATCTGGCTTTTACAAGATCTTATAAACCCTCTTTTATTTAGGAGTGAACAACGGGATGAATTTTCCTAAGCTTTTGTTTCATAGGTTTTGCATTTGGTTCTAGAGGTAAATGATGCTCTACAATCCTAGGGTCTAAACCAGGCATGTCTTCATAGGTCCATGCAAACACATCTATGTACAATTTCAAAAATGCAATGAATGATGCCTTTTCTTAAACAAAGACCTTTTTTGACACACTTTGGATTAGACTCACTCCTTAAATTGATTTCTAGGAAATCTCTCTTACGGAATTTGAAGGTTTTTCCAAGTCAAGAATTCTATGAAATTCGAGAAGCTCGGAGGCTTGATCATCCTCATGGATGAGGGGATCTTTCTCCTTGCTTTGATCACTCTCATGTACTTTGATTTCTAGAGAAGTATCATGTCCAAGAGAAGTGTTATGCATAAGAGGATTATTTACAATGACATGAGACAATTTGGGTTTGAGAATATACATAGGTTTTGTTAAAACCAATTTTTAAGTTTTTACCCGGTTTTGAAAATCAAAAAATTTAAGATTTTCAAATTTTTCAAGTTTTTTGGATTTTTCCAAACAAATGCTACAATGATGAACATAAAAGACTTTCTTTTTGGAATTTTCAGATTTTTCAAATGTTTTTGGGTTTTGGGAGTTTTCTAATTTTTTTGGTTTTCCCAAATATATACTTTTTTGGGATTTTTTCCAAGTAAGGGGTATTCCATTAAGCCTATAAAGAAAACACTAACAAGAGGTCTAGGCCATAAGTTTCGGTTTTAGTTGGTTCTAAGGCACCCATTGACCCAATTGGTCTTAGGTGTGGCTGAGGGGGTATGGATGGGTTGTACCCTAAGCCATGTCGACCTAGGTTAGGAAGAGGTAAGATGGGTTCTAATCTACCTTGATTCTTGGCTCTTAGACCCTGGTATGGTGCATACCCAATGTTCAATAACATATTTGAAGGCTTTTTAAGTTTTGAAATTTTTTGATAAAGAGGATGACCTTGGAACAGTGTATCGTCCATGGTATGGTTATACACTTGAGTTTTCTAAGATATGCCTAGGAAGTGTATGGCTTTAGAGGTGAAAGGATTTGACTCCCTAGGATGCACGTAACCCTAGAGGGTTTGGGGTGGATCCTAAGTGCAACCCAATATGCACCTAGGGGTGGACAGTTTGAGTTTATATGGATGCTAAGGGAGAGCATGTTTGATCCCTAGCCAAATGGAGAGAAATGGATTCCAAGGAAAACCATAGTTGGTCCCTTGGTTGGTTTATGGATGTTCGGATAAGTCATGGCCATAGGCTTGGTGAGTTTATGATACAAATATAGGCTCAAAGAGATTTGTTTATATATGGTGAATTTCATAAAATTCTTAACTTGAAAAAACCTTTAAATTCCGTAGGAGGGATTTCCTAGAAGTCAATTTAGGGAGTGAACCTAACCCAAAATACATCAAAGACTAGGATCATATCATGCAATGCCAAGAATTATGATTGTGCATGTTCTTCATGCATCATATTGAAAATCATTCATGCCACATTAGGGACTGGCCATAGTACATGAATGCTCATGTCATCTCCTCCAAACTAGGGGCATTCCCTAAAAACCTTTCATGGAGATTGAATATATTTATCATTTCATAAAGCATGTATCTCTACCATATCATATGGAATATATTTTGTATGTCATTTACATCATTCACCCATAAGAGGCCCACATCATATTGGAAAGTGGCGGTCCAAGTGGGATGGTCCTTATGTTGTAAGAAGAACACCACCAATAATGCATATTGGTTGCTTGATGTTGAGGGAAGAAATTTAACAGACCCTATAAATACCCAATACTTAAAAAAAATTATTATATATAGGGTATGCTTTAAATTCTTTTAAAAAGATTTTAAAAATGGACCTCCTTTGAATTTCTTGAAAGAATGACCAAAATGGATTATGTGACCCTAAATTAGAGAATTGATGCTTTATAAAAAATAGAGTTTTCAAAATCATTTGGCAACATTTCAAAAATCTTTGGCTTACAAAATAAGGCCTAGTTCAAAATAGAAAAATATTTTCAAATAATAGGTGCTATTAGGGAATAGGATGTTCTTGGTTGAATTGAGTATATAAAGGGATGAGTTTTCCCTACTTCATTTCTCTCTAAAAAAGAAAAAGCGATGTAAATCGGAGAAGAAAAGAAAAGAAAGATTCTAAGCTTTACGATTAGGGAACTTGAAAAAAAACAAAGAAAGTTGTTCTCGAATACAACAAGAAAGAAATATGAAGAAAAGGAAGTGATAAAGCAAGAAGGTAAAAATAAAACAAAGTAAAGGAAAAGAAAAGTAAAACCTCAAAAGAGTAATTTTACATCAAAAATTTATTTGTTTTATATCTCGGAACACTTCAGAAGGGATCATGGGTAACTCTTTTCCCAAAATCCCCATAGTTCATCCCAATGGAGAAAAGTTTACCATTAAAATCCTATAGTAGGAATAGGACCTACTTATTTGGATTTCATTTTGTTTAAGAATTAGACTTTGTTGTGTAAGAAATTGAACTTTGAAATGTTATTCAAAATCTTCTATAAAACCTCTGCTAATTAGTGGGTATTAAAACCCAAGTGAGGGGAAATATAAGAAATTGGAAATCATTTTTTATAGAAACAAAATGGAGTTCTCTTTTTTAAAAGAAATTTTGAAAACCCTAAAAATCAAAGGAAACAATATGGGAATCATCTTACTTGGGGAGTTCACAAACTACAGGTATGGGTCTCTAAACATCAATTTCATTCACCTAATATTCTATGCATTCATAAAGGGTTTGTCCATGCATGAAAATACTAGTACCAGGTGTTTTTCTTGTCAAAGTCCCCTTTGTTTAAGATCCTTTCTTTCAAAAATAAAAGGTTTCAAATCCAAGCAAATAGATTGTTATGGAATGAAGGAAAATTTCATATTCTTAAGATAAATCTGAGAAGAAAATCAAAAGGGTGTTTTATTCTTTGCCATTATCCAAATAAATTTGGATTAATGCTAAAGAAGGGCATGTGTAAACATCCAAAATAAAATTCAAAATAAAAAAAAAATCATCTTTTAAAAATTTTGCTTTTTTTTTTACAGCTTTGGGTTTTTAAATAAAAGTACATCAAATGAACTCATTTTGGCATCATAATTTTATAGCAACCTCAAAATGATCATATATTGCATCCCTTTCAAAAAAAATAAAATGTCGATAAAATTTTATAAAATGACTATTTTACCTTGAGGACCAAATTGACAGGATTCTGCCTTTTTAAATGATTGTCGAAAGAATGATTTCAAACAATTCTTTTTATATAAACAAATGAAAAATGAAAAAGAGAACATTGGGAATCAAACCAAAAAATGTTTGTAAATTTATAAATTTATGAAATTCCAAATTTCCTAATATTCAAAAATAAATTAAATTCAAATCATACCTCAGAAATTCCTACGTCGAGAATAGTCTCATTTCAAGACCTGATACCCAAGGTTAAAGTAGTTTGATACCTTACACCCGTTTAAAGTGGTTAAATGGTCAAGGTGGTTATAGACCGACTCACAGAGCAAAAGTAGGTCACCCTTGCAAACAAAACTAGGAATGAAACCCAGTATTTTTTTTAAATAATATTTGAAGATTTCATTAAATTTCATGTTTTCAAATATAGAAATAATTTTAAAGAAAGTATTTGAAACCATACCTGTCATATATAAAATTCGGATCGAAAGGAGGCAAATTCCCCGAAAACAGGAGATGGCATATACCAAAAAGGCAACGACCAAGCATCTGCCAATTTCGGTGTTGTTGGGCAAGGTAACCTGTCATTTTTAGTTTCAAGTATTAGAAAGAAAAGTCGACGTTCAAGAAGGAAAGTCGGCGACCAGAAAGGAAGGTCGGCGTCAAAAAAGGAAAGTTGATGTTTAAGAAGGATAGACGGTGCCCAAAAAAAAAGTCAGTACCGAGAAAGGAAAGTGATGCTCGATTTGGCAAGTTATAATGATCAATTTGGCAAGTTGTGATGCTCGATTTAGCAAGCCACCAAGAAGAAACCTTACTAATTTCAACGTGAGTGAATTATGTGATTTGCCATTAGTCACCAAGCCAACTGACCATATTCATTGGTTGGCCGGTCCCAACAATGTTGAAGAAAGTAACTTATCAAGCCTAGTCAACAACAAGGTTTAGTTGATATCAGCTACTTACTAAGTCCAGCCTTGGCCAAATCCAGAAAAGCCACTTACCTTTCCCGACTTGAGCAGAATTCTGCATCATCATAAGGCAACACATTGAACCAAATTTGGTAAGTCTTCCAAGTCCTAGCCGGTTTTAGCCAAGCTTGCCATTAAATTTTATGCTTTCATAATTATCTCCTTTTTCATTAAACTTTATGGGGTTGTAACTAAGGAGTTCAGGTCTCCATGATGATGTATTAATCAAGGTTTATAGGTTGCCCCATCCTTTCATTCACATGTTATTCATTATATATTTTAATTTTGATTCTTTCCACTCTATAACATAACATAAGATTATAGACCTCTTAATCTCCCTATGCTCATGTGACAATTAGGATTTTTGTTTATTGTTTTATAGCTGTAGATTCAATTGTAATTCGGACGAAAACACAAGCACAAATCTGAAAATCTGAAAAACATGTTTTTCTACACTCTACATACATTTGGTAAATGATTTATCCATCGTTATCCTCTGCTCCAAATATTTCAAAATTTTGCATGTCTACTATATACATATAGACACACTTTTGATAAACTTTTCAAGAATTTTAGGCTTGTGAAACATCACCAATAAAATCAGAGAAGTTTTATTAAAATCAAAACAGATTCTGAAAAACTAGAAGTTCCTATAACATAGGTTGGGCTATTCCTAAATATATTTGTTTACAGTAAACTAATTTGATTAAAAATGGTATCATTGAAAATATGAAATCTATAGATTTCCAACAAGACTAATTTCATAGAAATCAGAGGTCTGAGCATAAAAATATAATAGTTTTTCTAAACCTCTTACTTTCTGGCAAAGGTCTGTCTCAAATATCTAAGTGAGGTCTATTTTTGGATTTAATTACATGAATTTATAGTATATAAAATAAAAATAAAAATATTCTATGAATTGATACATGAAAATATGTTCTTTATAAAATTTTCAGAATTTTTGGAAACTCAAAACTATTTCAAAAAAAATCAGAAACAAGCCTCTGAAAACATAATCAATTTATATTTTTCAAGACTTGAAATATTTTTAAGTTAGGAACCAAAATCACGATTTTGTAAAGCATTTGAAATTGAAATTTTGTTTTAAAAACTTACCGGATCTCGAGCGATTTTCAAACCGTCTAGGCTGACCCTTGAGCATCGGTTGAAGAAGGCCTATGTCGACAAAAGTTTACTTATCAATAATCGCTAAATGAAGTCGGAAAATCAATCTTTATTAGTTTGAGCAAACTAACTAGCATGCTCACACACATGACGTAGTTCGGGAATTTCATTTTGAATCTCTACATAGGCTTTGAAATAAAAATTCACGTCTACTAGAGTGCACCCTTAACCAAAAACGAAGCTAATCTTATTGAAGTGGATATGATCATCTATGGGATGTCACATTTCTATACTCCCAAAAGATGTTATCCATGTGCTACCAGACTGCTCCGCAACAATCCAAATATGGAGAAGGTTAATTCCACAGAGAAGTGAATTCAGTTCCTGTTGTGGAAATATGGAATAGTTTATTAACAATTTAAAGGTGACAACCTTGGTGCAAGTGGTCGAATGGAGAATAACTTTTCGGAGTTACGTTTTCAGGAAGTATTTAACCAACAATCGTAGTGTCTAAAAGATATTCAATCAAAAGAATGAAATCTCTCTCAAAGGTGATAATTGGTGCAATAAAAAAAAGAAAGAACATAGGAGACAGACGAACAAAAATGAAATAATACTAGCTGGAAACCACTACACGAGGGATGGATAGAATTAAACTGTGATGGCACAAACTGAGGAGATCTGGGTGAAGTAGGATGCAGAGGGGTCCCGAGAGATGCAACAGGAGCTAGGAGAGGAGGATTTATGTGGGCAACAGGCTCCAACAGGCATGATGTAAAGGCTTCAGGTAGATAATATTGGAACTACAGATCATACAATGGATTAGTAATCGGACAGAGAAAGTCACATTGACAAGGTTACTATTTTGAAGTACCTGAACTAGACGAATGAAGGCTGTGTGCATGTCAATAGAGAGGCAAATCTGCTAGCTGATAGATAGTCTAGCTAAAGAGAGCTTAAAGAATGCACGAAGGAATACACGTCTAGGAGGAACTTTCGTCACAGTTTTATCTCAAGGATAGAGGAGTCTCTAAACTTTCTCGAGAATAGATAAGCTTGTTCTGTTCCTGGGTTCTTGAACCCCATTTTTTTACTAAAAAGAGAAAAATAAACAAGAGTATATAGAGCATACGCCATTGCTAAAGCCTTTTCTGGACATACCTTTCTTTTACAAACATGTTATTAGAAACTACGTGATATTTTAAAAAAAAAATTTACTCCGAAAGGAAGTATTGTGTTCAAAATATTGACCAGCTTCTTAATATATTAATGAGGGAATTCGTAGAAAGGGCAAGGTCAAAAATTTGTTCCTTCATATAATATTCAGCCCAGTATCAGAATATGTTCTTGATTTGAAACTGTGACACGAATTTGAACCTTTCCACAACCAAGCCATGCAAGTGTGACGAATATGTTCTTGATTCAAAACTGTGACACGAATATGTTAAAATGAAATTGAAGTATGTTTTTGGTGAAAGAATATTTATATCCAAATATATCTAAAAAATATAAAGTGTGTCATGTGTTACCCGGAGCCCGGTCATAGTAAGCTAGGGTAACACAAAAAATGGTAGGCCAATATTGGGAGACCACATGAGATGATTGAAGCTGTATCTTATTCTTTTAAAATGCCATCACGAATTCTCCTGTTAGAGTACATATAGTAGTGTACGATATGCCTTTTAAAAAGTATACTGCATATGATATCTATAGCCTGAATCTTGTTCACAAGTGTCAAGAACCTGGTAGTTCAAGGTTTCTAAAGAAATAATAGACTAGGAAAAGACCAAGGCATGCAGGCACGTGCACACACACGTGGTTGGATGATACATAATTTCTGATAGGAATCATATCCAATTAGACTGGACTAAACATGCAATTCGTTCTCTGATTGTTTCCAGCTTAGTGTTCCACCATATCTACACTACTCACTTCTATGAAAAGTAACAAGTATGGCCTTTCTCATGTAGTATCCTTTCAATCTCTCGCTTTAGGTTGGTGTGTTGGAGGCTGACCAAAAGGTTCTCCTTTCATGTGTCCTCGCTTCCCTGTGTGTGTATGGAGAGAGAGAGAGAGAGAAGAAACTTTTATATTATTTCTTAAGCTTGCCTTAAATTACATGGTTACTTTTATCATTGATTAATAAATTAAATGTTTTATTATTATAATTAATTTGGTAGCTATTTTCTTAACCCAAGAAATGGTAGGTAAGAAGATTCGTTATATTTGAATTAGACAGAAGCCTTTGGTCTGTTATCTGAAAATTACACTTATTTTTGCGACCCATGATGTCCAATTTTTTTAGTTCAGATCACCACACTTTCGATGATATGCTGCAAGTAGACCATGCCATAAAAAGGGGCGACAACGCCATAAATTATAGAATATTTTGTAAAAAAGTATATCCTCTATAGCTGCCAATCACAAGATCAGTATCCTATTACATTCACAAAATATCAAAGAAAAACATTATGTTTGATTAGGACGTTGCAATAAAAATGACAACTAAGCTGATACGTCTATCATTTTAGAACGATTATGGTAAGAGGACTAATGTGATCTAAGTAGACCCCAGCAAGGGACTTTTTTCTTAGCAGAATCGGGAGGCCGAAGCCAGATGCAGGCCCCAAGCATTGCACTCATGATCTTTAACTTGTGAATGGACCACTTAGCCAATGCCTTGGTAAAGGAATTTCATAACATGCAAGGGATACCCACCAAGCAAGCCACCAACATACAAGGGTACCGTTTACTATGACGCAATCTGTGTCACAATTTTTGCTGCATTGGCCTCTAATAAATTTTGCCGGTTCCTAATTGGCCTGGCAGTTCCAACTGGATTCGAACCGGGTCAGGAACTGGCCAAACCCGAACCATTGAAACCAGAATGTAAACCAGACCCAGAAACAAGGACCACTGAATTCAGTTCCGGTTTCACCTTTTATAAATCCAGAACCACCAGTTCCACCAATTCTGATATTTTTTAAAAAAAATTCTTGTAATTTTTAAATCTTTTTAATAAAAACTACCGATTCCAGACTCAACCAGAACCGTGCCAAAATCATAACTGGATACGGTTGTCTAGCCTGTTGAACGATCATACATGGTGTAGATATAGTTTCACGTGCATGACCATTATGATTTCCAACGGTTAACGAATAATGCTGTCAACTTCCAGCTTGTCAAGCTCACAAAGCTCTTAAAACTAACATTTCAGCATGACGTCTCTATTGTAGAAATTTGACCTATTAAAGATGAAAACACGTCTAACTGAAGTAGGAACTATTTTGAGCGGAAAGCTGGAGTTGAAATGTTATTCCATCGTGCACGCATACACGTGTTTGCGTGTAAAATACGCATATCTACAAGAGCCTATAGGGCCTGAGCTGCAAAGCTCAACCTGTATGTGTTGCTGACTTATAAACAAGCAAAAGCTAAGATCGTGTTGTTCAGGTTCCCAAGCCAAACCAAAACATGCCCCACAAACCAAGATGATCCGATCCAAACAGTGAGAAGCCCTTCTAAGTGTGACACATGGGCATGAATTCATTTCGTCCTAAGCTTGAAAAAGAATCAAGGTTGTGGGTCAAGATTTGGGATGTATGCAGGATTGGCGATTCCTTTTATTGATATTCATCACTGACAACCGACATTGTAGAGGGAAAAGGAAACCTTAAAACTACCTTTTGGATCTGCTAATCACCAGTAACAATACACACTAAAAAAAACATGTCATTATACTCTTTTTACATAGCTAACTTCGAGTCCTCCAACCCTGACCCACTGCCTTCTACACTAAGAGCTCGATCAGGATCCTGCATGAGAATTTAACCATAATTAGGAGAAGCATGAAGCCATTTCAAGGAAACAAGTATGATATGTTATGTACATGGTACTTCCCCTCCCCACTTGATGTAGTCAGGTGATTCACATGCTTTATATTCATCTACCAAAGTCGCTATGATCTCACGCGATTCATCAAACTCAGAGAGATCGTTATCCTTAAAGGACAACAACCAGTATCAAATGCAGCAGGTGACGAAAGGAACAAAAAACATATACAGGTAATGACCGTAAGAAACCCTTGTTTGACGAAAGTATCAAAAAACATTAGATCATCAAGATAAGGGTAGCAAAGCAAAACCCTTGCAGGAAAGGGAATTAAAGAAAGAAAACCTAATATGGAAAAGTTTAGAAAGCTAACATGATTAAGAAACCAAGTTTGATGTATTAATAGGTTGTGGAAACAAGATGACCGTAAGAAACTGTCTTACCAAGCAAGATGGAGAAAATCTTTCCAAAAATTCACAATGAGAACTTCCACCCAGCAAGATGTTCTCAACGTTAATTAGCTTGCCTTTTGAACTACTGTAAACATGAATGTAACTTGAACGGAGAAACTATGGGAGAACATGGTTAAAAAGAAAATTGAACATGATAACTAAGTTCCAAAAACAAAAAGGGCCTAGGATGATATTAAGCAGAGAGATTTATCGTAGAATCTTCCAGTATATGTGATCAGAGACATGCAAAACGAACTTGCGTGCAAGACTTGGAAGGGATTGCATTAATTTATACATCTGTAGGAATTGAAATGGGAAGACCTATGCTGCGACCAAAAGATGTTTGTTCAGCCTAAAGCTTCTCATGCCGAAGCTTCTCATACTGACTCAAACTCTTGCTGAACAGATGCCTTATACTAGTGTGGCTTGCAAGCATCAGACCGCTAACCTGATCAAAATAATCGGAAAAATTATCCCCACTAAGATTCAGAAGAAAGACCCTGTAATGAACATAGAAATTGGAAAAATGCACTTAATGTACTAGGAAATGAATGACCAAAACGTGGTTGGATAAGTATAGCTAACGCTTACCCTGTGTGCAGTTTGCACATATGGGGACTTCCTAGACAAAGCTACCTGCAAAAAAAAAAAGAGATGGTCGGTAGATCCATCTAAACCGGGGAAGAAACTTCGCAACAACTGCAACGGGAAAAGCACCTGTATGCTTGCAGGTCCCCACTCAATAAAATTGACAGCTTCCTTTCACGTATTCTTTGTAAGCTTTTGTGCACCTATTCCAGAAGAAATTTAAGTATCACCCTTGGACATGGTAAGCCAAGAAGTAAACCACCTAAAAATAAGTACCCTACCCGCAAATCTCTCAAACACTATGGTAACACTTGTTAGTATGACTCTAAACCAAATTATGATTGTTAAATGTAAACGATTTGTGGCAAGAAACTCAAAAGTTTCTTAACCTTTTAGACTCTATAGATGTTCATGAGTTTCCTAAAAAAGCAATTACAATACACAGAAAATTAAAAAGGACATGACATCTTTTTCAGATATGTGAAACACAATCATACACTAAAGTAGGAGATAGACTTCCACTAGCATATGCATGCAGAACGGATAGGAAACTTTAGTAGAGAAAATACCTGTGTAGGTCAACCTCTCCTTGAATGATATTCAATATGGATATGTATTTAGCTCGACAAGCTTCTTTAGTCCGTGCATAAGATCAGACCATGATATTCTTTGTCTAAGCATATAAAAACCAAATGAAAAAACTCTATGAGAACAAGAGCAGTTGAGAAGCAAACCAGAACCAATCATATTATTGTGAAAAATGCTCTTTAGTGATTAACAGAACTCCTGTATCAAGTGTTAATTTATGATACCATGATATACAACAACCAAGCCTTTTCCCACACTAGTCAGGGTCAGCTGCATGGATTTTTGTATGCGATACCACATAATCTTGTAGCATATCAGTAGTTATCTCCATTAAAAGTCACATCATGTTCAATAGTTTCTTTCCAACACTTCTGTTGTCTTGCTCTCCATCTTTTAAAATGTTCACTGTCTAGTGGAGCTTCCTTTCTCTGTATATATCCATACCATCTTAAGTGTGTTTCTCTCTTTTTATCTTTTATTGCTGCTACCCTAACTTTTGTCCAATAACCTCATTATGAATATGGTCTTTTCACCTCAATGTTTTAATTTTGGCCATAGATATATGTTGCACATGTTGATGATTGACTACCCAACACTCAACACCATATAGCATTGACGGTCCAACTGTTAGTGTATAATATTTGGCTATGTCAGCGTGATATAGCCAAATAAGAACAAAAAATTCTAAAGTTTTATCCATTCAAAACACAAAAGAATGAAGAGAACTCCAACAATGATGTTCTCATAGAATAAGTGGTAAAATTAATTTCCAGAAAGAGTGTAAATGAATAGATGGACTTTCTTTTCAAATTAATCAAAAATAGTGAAATGCATGAACCATACTTGTAGAAGTCTTCTCGTGACGTCCAGAACAGTAGTCTTTCGAATTGCATTAGCCTGCAAAACATGGACAAACTAACGTCAGGAAGCAAGGAAAGTATCTCTTAGATTATGTTGTTTTCCAGTTTCTTATGGTACACATCTTTTTCAAAAGCATACTCCAACTCCATTAAGTAAAAAGCAAGAAGAGAATGTCTATTCTACTCTTGGGCCCACAAGTTGCAGAAACATCAAAGCTAATAGTCCTTGTCACTCTGGACAAGATTAATTTTATGATGGTGCAAACACATCATGGGCATAGACTCTTTCTTGGCAATAAACTAGCAACTTCTCTGCAAGTAGAATGAAGTTTTTGCATAAAATGGGGTGGCAAAGAACCACCAAGTGCATCAATAAGCATGGAAGGACCATTTCCTGGAAAATTAACTTAGAGAGGTTCAAGTTGGAATGCTCTTTTCCTCTTGCTCACAGATCAACACACTGTTCAATTCAAGCCACTGTACATGCTTCCTTGTTGTTACTGTAGACAGATTTCTCTGAATGAATTATTATGTTAACATCATAGGTTTAACAATTTCATCAAATAAGAGTAAACATATTCAAGACATGAAGTTAAACAATCATACATGGAAAGGAGCACTAAGTATTGCTCAAAATGAATGAAAGAATTGACCTGACGTTCCACTGTGAGTGGAGTATATCCAGTCATCAGAAAGTGGCACCTAGGAGTGGAAATTAAGGAAGCAAGTAGGCCAACCAAATCATTATTCATATATCCAGGATAATGCAGAGTGGTGGTACTTGCTGACATCACTGTTGAAACCAGGGAATTAGTTTGTGCAAAGCTAGGGTTTTGAATATGAAGACGCTCTACAGCGATCCGGTTCATGGCAGTATTGTCAAGAACAACGACACAATCTGCATTCAACGTTAGCCTCTTGAGAGTCAAGAGAGAATTGTATGGCTGAACGACCACATCACTTGTTTCCATTTGATTGGGGAAAACACTGTATGTCTGAACAAGCTTCTTGCCATAGCGATCATTCAAAGTCTCTGAGCCCATTCCTGTCATCAAGCAAGAGAATGATAAAGTAACACAAGTTTGTTTAGACATACAGACGATGATAAAAGCTTGTGAAATTCTTAGCGTGATGAAGTATCAAAACTTTTAATCTGAAATTAGCATAACAAATAAAGATGAGCATTTAAAATAGCTAGAGTATCGTATTAATACAATAGGTTCATGCAAGATAAATTTCATAGAATTTCATTTCATAGTTAGTTTATATATATAGATTATGTTGAACTATAACTGGAATCGTCAAAGTGACCCTTCCATTAGACTTAACTGAGTCTTTTTTTCCCACACTAGGTGGGACAGATAGAGGTTCCGACGCAGACTTCTTATAAGATTACTCATCCTCATTATTCTCACCTAAGAATGCTTAGTATAGTGTAGCGTACTTTAATATTAAAAAATCAGAAAAAATTTAAAAAAAATCCAGAAAAAAATCAGCAAAAACATGATAATTGCAAAGAATTCATATAATGCAAAGTTTCGTACATATTGATCATTTGCCATTGAACAATTTTAAAAAATTACATATTTTGAAGCAAAAAATAAAATACATTTATATTTACATATTGTAATCAGGATCATCAACTAAATAATCTTATCTTCTCCTTGCTCAAGATTCTCACCACCTTCTCTTCAAAATCAAAATTTCCATCTCCTTGATGATGTTGTTGCGCTTCTTCCAAATTAATCCATGCAATGTCTTCTTCGGTTAGGAGTGCATTTTCTTCATTATCTTTCATAATCTACTCCTCTAATATAAAAATTAACAAACTGCTATCTTTGTACATGTAGTTGGCACATTTGCTCATTTTCATATGTGAGCAAAACGATGAGTTCTATTTCTTTGATTATTGAGTCTATGGCACTCCAGTGATGTGATATTATTACTTGATGATATATACTTTTTCTCTTACTGGAGACTAGCTTTTTAACTAATGCTTGAAGTGGTTTGAAACAGAAATATGATGGATGGATGTTGTCAGTAGTCATCTGATTACTTCTGATCTCACTTTACAGGTTGAGCTAAGCCTCACACATGCTGGTCATGTTCAACTCAATGGAAGTCGTGTAAGGTGAACCCTAAAATAGTGAAGCTGTGAAATGCCCACTCAATTGACTGAGACAACCAAATTGTTCTTCATTGTTTGCGAATTCATGTAATTAGAAACTAGTAGCAAAAATATACCTAAAAGTTGGCAACAGAAACGGAAATGATTGTCACAATTGTTATTTGTTCATAAATTATTCTTATTCAATAAATTCTTATAAACTAACCCAAATTTACATGTTACATACACGCAACTTGTAATCCCAAACGAGCATACTAGAGGATGCCTGAGGGAGAAGTGAAGAGAGGCGAACAAAGGCCAGAAACTCGCCAAAAAATGAAAAAGAAAATTGAAAAAAATAATTGGTTGTATCGCCCGTATTGTACGATACGATATCGTGGCTTCTCACGATACGGATAACACTGGTTGAGAACAACGTGTGGTTGTGTGAGGTTCCAAGATCAAAGTTGTAATTCTCTATTTTTTGTTACTTCTGCGTGTGAATATAATTTATTTTAACATGGTATTGAAGCCTCGTGACATTTTTCTACACATATCCCAAGGTAACCTAATTTCTATTGAATATGAAAATATTGATCCCGAGGAAGAGAATCACAAATTTAGTAATTGAAATCTACAGTGAATACATGCAACCCAAGGTAGTTGTGCACGTATCTCAAGGTGGTCCCTTAAAAAAAATCAAGATCTTTGTTCTGAGAGGGAGAATCCTTGTTTCTAGATTGAAATCGGCATGAGTAACAACCAGTGGTCATGGAGAACAGTGTAGATAATATTTTTGGGAAAAAAGCAAGAGAACATTGAAAATCTTAAAATTACAAATATTCGATTTAATGGAACAAATTATCAACTATGGATCAAATATGTGGAACTAGCCTTAGAAGACCGTGGAAAATGAGAATGTGTGACTTGGTGAATGCCCTAGATGTGTTGAGACATTCCCTATACTATCCAAATGGTGCAGAGAGAATGCATTGGTATCTTCCTGGATTCTTCAATATATGATTCTTTCTATTAGTCACTCACTTATGTGTTTAGATTTTGCTCATAAAATTTGGAAAGCTATTAAGAATACATGGAATTGCACATCACAAAAAAAATATGAAATTGCATATAGAATTAAAAAGTGTGGACAGGGAGATCGTATTGTGAGTGAATATTATAAGGAATTATGTGTCTAATGAGAAGAATTAGAGTATTATTCACCAGCTCAATGTGAGACATGTGCTAAAGTGAAGATTAGAAGCAGAAGAGAGATAAATATTTGACTTATTATGGGGTATATCATCATATTTTGAATTAATAAAGATGGCTGAGGCCGTGGAATTATGACATCTGTTGATAAGGATAAATTACAATACTCTCATTGTGGTAAGACCAGACACACTAGAACACAGTGCTGGGATTTAATTGGTAAGCCTCCATTTATAAAGAAGAAAGCATTCCAAGTGAGTGAAACAACAACTAACAATGAAGTTGCAAATGCAAATATTATAAATCAACTGTTAAAAAGAATGGCAGACTTTGAAGCAAGACTTGTGAACAAGCTTCATCCTCAGGACCATCAACTACCATGGCACACACCCTATGTTGCACGGGTACGCCAGTTTTGGTATCGTACCTGTATCCGGTACGTATTGGGTAATGGTACGCGTATGGGTACGTCTTCTACGTACCCATACACCGACTGGCATACCGTTACCTTTTTTTTATACCGGTACACATACCCAGATTTGGGTATGTCACGTACCGGTACCAGATACGTGAATGGATTGGGTTGACCCATACAGATATGGGTCAACCCGATTCAAAACCAAATGTATAAATACTCGGCTTAAAAACCCTAATCCCCAAATCGCATCTCTATGTCTCTCTCGATCCTACGTGTGTCTCTATGTCTCTCTTGTTCTTAGCAACCTCTTGGATTTCCGGCGACTGCGAGGATCGGATTCCGACGAGAAAAAGTTGGCACTCGGCAGCTTCTTCAAGGTTGGCGGCATTCTTGGATTTTCGATGAGTTTTACTAACATTCAAGGTCGGGGCTAAAAAACTGGAATACTAGTTCCAGCAGGGGGTAGGCTGTTGACGTGCACGTTGTAGTTTTTTAGTCGTTTGATTGCAATGAGAACTGAAAGTCTGAAACTGATGCATATAGAACGGTTGTTACAAGTTACAGCTTGTCTTGAAATACGGCTTGTCTTACCAGTTGATTTCCCCAAATGCAAGAGAATGTTGATTCTCATTGATAGATAGACCATTAAGCATGTATTCTTAATTTTCTCGCTTTTGTTGAAAAACGGCTTGTCTTACTAGCTGATAAAATGGATGTTACAGTCAAACCATTAAGCATGTATTCTTAATTTCCATTGAAACGAATTGTCTGCCGGCCATTGCCCATTTCATTACCTGTTCGATTACAATCTTCATGAAGGCCATTTGTTTTTAATTTTATGCATCAATGCTCCATTGCTCCTTAATGTGATTGTTATCGGCTTACATAGAGTTTGCAATTACATATATAAGACCATCAATTACAGCCAAAAGCAAAATCATCAATGGATGATGGAGACTGCGTTGAGACTGGTTGCTTTCTCATATGTTAGACTATTACAAAGTCTTTCTCTTTAATTTTCTTTTCTTGTTAGTTGTTTCTATTGTTAGCCTGTTACCATCCACTTGGGCCTTCTTTGGTAATGTTTGTAAAATTGTAATATTTGTTTGCTTGTTTCTGTTATTCGCCTGTTACCATCCAATTGTGAAATTTTAATCTTTAATTGTATTTCGTTATAGTATGATCGATATTATGAAGGAAGTCATTTAGTGAGTGATTCATGCGTGCTAAATTGTTGTTACCATCGACATGTTTTTAATACCAAAAGTAATGTTGTTGCTTTGTGGTACTCGTATTGCTAAAAGACTAAAAGTAGAGATATCACAATAATGACATCCTCATTTTGTTTATTTTCAAATGTCTAATATGTCTGCTACTAATAGCAGTGTTATCCGTATCGTGGGCAACCATGATACAATACACTATCTCGTATTGTAAAACGGTGAGTATCGCACCGTATCGTACGATACGGCCCCAAAAAAAAATTCAAAAAAAATCAATTTTTTTTTGGTTAATCGGGCAGCGGCAGAAGAGGGGAACTCCGACACCTTTGTGTTTGTGTTTTTCATTTATTTTATTTACATATAGAGCTTTTTACCTATGACTTGTGGGGTTTTTCAAATTATGTTTTTTATAAGGTTTTTTACCTGCACAACAATTATCTTTTAAATATATTTTAAATTCATATTTGTATCTACCAATATATCATGAGTTAACATATACGAGATGATATTTTCTTTCTCATAACTATATAATGAACATAGTGATATTTAACAAGATTGTTTTTTTTAATTATCAACCCTACTCCAAAGCTTGATTTCTCATTGAAGAAATCAAAGTTGGTCAACGCGAGACCTTATGGGCATGCCGCAACCCGAATCTATGAATCTACTCGAGTCACTTCCCGTGCTCAGATTGGTGCAACCCTACCTAGTAAATACTCAACAAGGTTTGCCACGAACCAAGTTCAAGATGTTAGATTCCAAATCAGAACCAATATCGAGCATATAGGATAGTACTCAATAGTCAATAGACTCAATACCATAGAAAGCAAGATCATGTTATTCGAGCAGATTCACAGATTCGGTGTTTGTGAAGAGGGGCGAAGAGAGAAGTGAAGAGAGGGTAGAAAGCAGAAACCTTAAAAAAAAATTGAATTTTTTTTTCAAAAAAAAAAGGGTGTATCGCCCGTATCGTGGAGCCTAGCGATACCCGATACGATACGCGTTAGAAAACACTGATTGATAGTACTTCGTTTGCTTCAATCACTAGTAAATTTGCATTTGGAAAACTCAAAAAAGGTTGCCCGCTTTGGGCATATATATCCTTGTTAAAAGTCAAAAAGACAAGAGGTGGAAATGCAAGTTGATGGTGTAACTACTGTGGTTTAACTTCCAAAGGTTCTTATTTTAGAGTGAAGTATCCCCTATTAAAGGAAAAAGGATATGGCATAGTTGTTTGTTCCGGTGTTACTGATCAATATCTTTCAGAGATTGGACAAATTGAGAGAGAAGCTTTTCACATGAAAAGGTTAAACAATTGCAAGTTTCCTTACCTACTGGAACTACAAGTTTGAATCCACCTACATTTGAATCGTTTGATAGAAGTAAGAGAAAAAGAGTAGGTGAAAGCTAATTGACAAAAACATTTAACAATGAAGCAAGGATCACTTGACATGTGAAATAGCAAGATTATTTTACTCTACAGGTTTGCCTTTTAATGTAGCTAAAAACCCTTACTATGTTAGTGCATTCAAATATGCTTCTTAACACCTCAATTTCAGGTTTTACTCCACCTATGAGATTACTTCAACCCATCAAAGACACTTGGCGAGAAAAAGGTGTGAGTATAGTGAGTGATGGTTGGGTGATGCCTGAGAAGACCATTGATTAACTTCATGTTGCATCGGATTCGGGACCTATGTTCTTGAAGGCGGTTGATGGCTCTGGTGAGTTTAAGGACAAACATTACATTGCTAATTTGATTTTGTCCACCATTGATGAGGTTGGATCACAAAATGTGGTGCAAATCATTACGATAATGCACCTGTTTGCAAAGGCTGCTAGGAGCAATTGTTGAATCCATCCATCCTCATATCTTTTGGTCACTTGTGTGTGGTGCACACCTTGAACCTTGCTTTGAAAAATATTTGTGCTCCTAAAAATAATCCAAATAATGAGAGTGTTTATGTTGAGTGTCATTGGATTATTTGATTCTTGATGATGCCTTTTTCATTAAGAATTTTATCATGAATCATTCCATGAGGCTAGCCATGTATAATCAATTTGTGCATCTGAAGCTACTTTCTATTCTTGAGACTAGATTTGCCTCTCGTCATTGTAATGCTTAAAAGGTTTAGAACTATTAAGCATGGTCTCCAATCTATGGTCATTAGTGAAGAATGGTCTCACTATAGAAGATGATGTTCAAAAGGCTTCCCTTGTATGAAAGAAACAATTTTGAATGACCTTTGGTGGGATAAAGTTGATTATATTCTAAGCTTTACAAAGCCCATCTATGAAATGCTTCGTTCTTGTGACACCGATAAGCCAAACCTTCATTTGATTTATGAGAAATGAGATTTTTCATCTAAGAGATGTACTTTGGTTTTTGTATTATAGTAATCACAATTTATATTTTGTATAATAGGTATTATTGTAGACAATGGCTTGAGGAAGCTCCAAAACGAGTCCCCCTCATAAGGACAATGAGATTTGTATGGGAGAGGAACAAATGCCTTAAGGATTACTTTCCTGGATTCTCAATGATAGAAAGGCGAGTCACTTGAGTTTGTTAAATTCTCAAGTGGTGAAGAAGAGCTTAGCCAATTTGATTGCTTGCAAGATAGGTGGGACTTGACACCAAAGGAATGGTGGGTCATGTATGGGCTTCATCCCCAACTTCAAACCATTGCCTTGAAGCTCCTTTCCAACCTTCCTCTTCCTCTTGTTGTGAAAGAAATGGAGCACATATTCCTTTATCCACTCCATGAAAAGGAATAGGCTAAATCCCGAGAGAGTGAAGATTTAGTTTTTGTCCACACAAATCTTCGTCTCCTCTCAAGGAAGAATAAGAATATAATGAGGGTGAGACTAAAATGTGGGATATTGGTGGAGATGAATGGGATCCATTTGAAGGGGATTCTTGAAGTTGCTAGTCTCTCTTGATGAACCATAGCGTTATCACAGTAACTATTACAAATATGATGACCAACTGTAGACGAAACACTAACACCATATTTACATAACTACGCAAATCACTGCTCACAAAAATCATATCGATCATAGAAAAAGCATGATAGAAGCTAGTTTAACGTCAAACACATCGCCTACATATCGAACGAACGTTTCAAAGTTTACACTGAAGGAGTGAGATTCGGGTCTTACCTTTCCGGTACTCTGATCGTCGGAGGTTTCCAGTGGACGCAGTGGATGTTGATGACGTCGCGAGGTTTCCTCACGAGGGTTTTCTCAGACGACTGTATTCTGTATATCACTTCTGTAAGAAGCTTTCTGTATCATATATTTTCTCTGTGAATGGATGCCCTTTTATAGGCATCCGCTCCCCTGTCGTATGGCATTCTCCTCTCGTGGCTTCCCTCGTCTGGGAGAGGTAACGGATGGCCATTACCGGATTTTCCAGTAACGACTGTCCGTTACTTATCAGGCCTCTCCTCTGGTAACGGCTAGATGGCAAGTCCAGTCGTTACCAGAGCCGAGAATAGCCATTACATTGTATCATCTCCCACTTGGCCATTCGAGCCAAGTGTATCGACATACTGGTTTTTCCTCCCACTTTCTCAGGGTTTTCCCTAGTTATGTTGATTCCTGATTACTATTGCAATCAGAACCTGTTGTGTGGTTATTTTCCTACACAACAAATCATCCGTTGTATGATTATTTACCTATACAACAACATATCTCAAACCTATGTTTCTAACATGTTTTGAGAAGAGTTCTTTCGTTATGCCTTTGGTTAAGGGGTCTGCCAACATATCTTCTGTTGGCATGTATGAGATGGATATTTCCTTTCTCATAACCATATCATGAACATAGTGGTATTTTACCATTATATGCTTGCTCTTTGAGCATTCCAGCTTCACATCACGTATGAAGCGGCTTATCCAGACAACACTTATTGCAGCCATACAACAAGCAATATACTCAGCTTCCTGTGTATGCAAAGCTACACAACCCTGTTTCTTACATTCCCAAGAAACAGCACCACCTCCAAATAAGAATATTTGTCCTGAGGTTGATTTGCTGTCATCTTTGCTCCCAGCAAAGTCAGCGTCTGAGTATCCTACCACTTCTAATTCATTTGCTTGAAAACATAGTTTCAAGTCCTTTGTTCCTTTCAGATACCTTAGAATCCTTTTTACAACCATCCAATGCTGTCAACTTTGATTACTTTGATATCTACTGACAAGACCAACAGCAAAGCTGATATCAGGTCTTGTACACAACATAGCATACATCAAGCTGCCAACAGCTTGAGCATAAGGAACATTAGGCTTATTGTCTCCTTCACCGGGACAATCAGCCTTACTTAGTTTCACCCCTTTTGCAACAGGTGTATCTGCAGACTTACATTCACCCATTTTGAATTTCTTGAGGATATAGTCTATATATCTCTCTTGACTGAGGCATAAGAGTCTAGATCCTCTATCTCGAGAGATCTTTATACCCAGGATATAGGATGCTTCTCCCATATCTTTCATTTCGAACTTGGAGTTTAACCATGACTTGGTTTTGACAATCATTTCATTGTCATTTCCAGTCAACAATATGTCATCGATATACAAAGATAAGATGACAAAGTGGCTCCCACTATTCCAAACATAAACACAGTGATCAAGTTTGTTAGCCACAAACCCAAGTTCTATAATGGCATTTTGAAAAGTCAAATACCATTGGCGAGGTGACTGTTTTAGGCCATATAGGGATTTTTTCAACCTATACACTTTATCTTCTTGGCCTTCAATCACAAATCCTTCGCGCTGCTGCATGTATATGATTTCTTCTAGATCGTCATTTAGAAAGGCGGTATTCACATCTAACTGATGTAAATTCAAATCATAATATGCAGATATTGCTAGGATTATACGTATGGATGCAAATTTCGCAACTAGGGAATATGTCTCAACATAGTCTATCCCTTCCTTTTGCGAAAAACCCTTTGCAACCAACCTCGCTTTAAACTTGTCGATTGTACCATTGACATTGTATTTCTTTTTCATAACTCATTTATAGTCTATAGCTTTCCTTCCTTTTGGCAAATGAGCCAATTCTCGTACTTGGTTTTTCTCAATGGATTCAATTTCCTCATCCATGGCTTTCAACCAGTCTGTTACTTCCGATGAATTCATTGCTTGCTGATAAGTCAAGTTATTAGTCAATTCATCTAAATCTACCGAATTACACACTTCTTCTGAAAGGTAAGTGTGATAATCCTTTAAATAGGATGGAATGGCTCTTGGCCTCTTATGTCCAATTAAGGTATCGGTAGTTTCAAGAAGTTCTTCTATGGGCTCAAAAGATGATTGGTCAAAATCTACCAAATCATCAACATACTCTTCATTGTTTTCTAGGATGTCATTCTTAAAATCTTCTAAGAATTCAACATCTCTGCTTTCAAAAGTCCTTGGTCCTTATGATAGAACCGATATCCTTTTGAACCTTTTGGATATCCAATAAATATACACCTCAAGGACCTACTGTCTAGTTTATCTATAGACTAATCAAGGATCTTGACATGTGCAATTGATCCCCATCTCCTGAGATGACCTAGGTTGGGTTTTCTCCTAAACCACATCTCATATGGTGTAGTGAACACAGCTTTACATGGTACTCTGTTGAGCATGTAAACAACTGTGCTTACCGCTTCTCCCTAAAATACCTTTGATAGAGAGGCATCAATAATCATAGACCTTGTCATATTCAATAAGGTTCTATTGTACCTTTCAGCTACACCATTTTGTTGAGGTGTTCTAGGCATTGTATTTTGTTTAGTAATACCAAAGTCTTTACGGAATTCTAAAAATTCTGCTGAGGTATACTCACCTCCTCTGTCTGATCTCAAGACTTTGATAGTATGCCCCAATCGATTTTCCACTTCTTGTTTATATTCTTTAAATGCTTCAAATGCCTCTGATTTATGTGCTAAAAGATATATATACATATATCTAGAGTAGTCATCAATAAAGGTTATAAAGTAACCCTTTCCTCGATGTGTCTTTACTCTAAAAGGTCCACATAAATCCTTTTTGTTTCCTTGGGAAAGACTTTTCTTGTCATTTTTCTTTGTATAAAAGCTTCACATTTGTTGAAAGTCTTTTCCTCAAATTCGGGTAATAAGTCAAAGTTGGATAATTTCCTCAACTTTTCCAGACTTATATGCCCTAGGCGTTTATGCCACATATTTACATCAACAGAAAAGACACTTTCAATATAAATAGAAGATTGATGATTTTCATTATCAGATAACTTGAACAGTCCATGTTCTACATCAAATTCTTCCGAGAACAAGATTTTCCCATGTTTTCCTACAGTCACCTTGTTAGGTACAAACCTTACTTCAAAACCTTTCTTTACTAAGGTAGGGACCGAGACCAGATTGTGCCTTATAGATGGCACAATTAACACATCGGTCAGTACAATTGGTTTGCCTTGTATAAATATCATAAAGGATCCAATACCCATAACATCTGAGAAAGTACTGTTTCTCATGTACACACGATATTGTCGGGGTTGATATTCCTTTAGATCAATTGCCCCTTCTTTGGTTTTTGAGATGTGTCTCGTAGCTCCTGAGTCGATCCACCAACCTGTAATTGGGCGATTCAAGTATAGGCATTCTGAAATAACACAGATTATGTTCTGCTTCTCCGATTGTCCGCGTTATGGGTTGTTTGCTCCACCTTTCTTGTTACGGTAATCTCTCTTTTAGTGCCCCATCTTTCCACAGTTGAAGCACTTGATTCGGGAAGCGGTTTCCTGTGATTTCTTAAAAGCTTGACCGCCTTTCTTGTTATTCTTGCCAAACTTTTTATTTGGTTTCTTTTTCTGGTTGGATTTGGAGCTAGATGCCAACTCATCCTGGACTACTAGCAGTTTTTCCCTTTTGTTTTTTAGCATGTGTTCTTGCTCAATTGCTAGCTTTAGGGGCAATTCTGAAAGGTTGATTTCAGGCCCTAACCTTAAGGCAGTGGTGACCATATTCCATGATGGAGGTAGACTATTCAGTATAGTTGATATCTGCATTGGTTCGGGGATGACTGATTTTGCTACAGCTAAATCCTTAGCCATTACCAGCATATGATTTATATGTTCTACTACATTTTCCCCTTCTTTCATTCTAAAGGAGTTGTATTTTTGTAGTAGCAACTGCACATGCAACTTTGCAGTTGTATCATACTTAGCTGTTAAAGAGTCAAACAGCTCTTTTGCAGTCTCATATTCCTCAAAGACCCTAATCAGGTCATCCTCCATATAAGTTAACGTTATAGTTCTTACTATGGTATCATATTTTAGAAATGTTTTATACATTTCTAACTATTGTTGACTTGCGTCTGATGATGGAGGACGCATTGTTTCCTTTAACACATACTTTACACCTTCCAGTGTTACAGCTAACGGGATTCTTCTCTTCCATGTCTGGAAGTTCAGACCGTTTAATTTTTCTGTTTTTGCCAGTTCGGATACACATATCCTAGAACTCATTTTTGTTTGGCAAAAATATCAAGCAAGCGGTCTTATTCTTTCTAAAGGAAATAAAGAAAAACACAAAGCAAGAAACACGTTAACTTGATGCAGAAAATCTAATAATTTTAAGGGTTTTTCTGCCTCTAAACCAATACCAAAGGATAAATCTGTAATTTTATTTATTTGTCTATTTTTTTTTTTTGAAAAATTATAAGGACAAACTCGTAAAATCACTATTTGGTATTCTTGTAAAGTTCGCAACTAATCGGGGTTAAAATCGTAATTTTAACTCTTAGGGCGAATCTGTATTTTTTCAAAAGGAACAGGGGTAAACTTGTCTTTTGACTGAATGACAGAACTGATATTTTCCAAACCG
This sequence comes from Brasenia schreberi, assembly GCA_036023115.1. NCBI lineage: Eukaryota > Viridiplantae > Streptophyta > Magnoliopsida > Nymphaeales > Cabombaceae > Brasenia > Brasenia schreberi. Next base: position 12,650,203 of record JAYKKT010000078.1, on the reverse strand, counting down.
GGTTGGATAATACCGTAAATCAGCAAGGTATTTTGTAATTTTCAAAAACGGCCAAGGGGTAAACCTGTCCTTTAGCAATTTTGAAATAATCAGAAAACGACGGGGGCAATTTTGTCTTTCTTTCTCAATACCCGAGGCAGTTTTCTGAAACCTTTCAGAAAACCGTTGTTGGTTTTCGGGAAACATACAGGTATCTGGATTTTTTCAGAAAGAGAGAGAGGGAGGGAGAGGTTTCGGCCGTCGGCGTTCGGCCGTCGGCGTCGACGGTTTTTCTACTTCTAGGCGCTTCAGCCGGCTGCTTTGTTTTTCTTTTCTGTCTCGCCTTCGGGCGTTTTTCGGCTTGCCATTGTTTTGCCTTTTGAGGTTTGCCTCTGATTTGCTTTTAGGGTTTTTCCGTCGACTTGCTTCTTGTTTGCCTTTGGGGCTTTTCCGCCGGCTTACCTCTAGTTTGTCTTTGGAGTTTTTTCCTCCGACTTGCCTCTGGTGTGCTTTTGGAGCTTCCCGCCAGCTTGCCTCTGCTTCCCTGTCCGACTGTTGATCGCCGACTGTTCTCTTCTTTTTCTTTTATTAAAAAAAAAATTTAACCCTCTTCTCTCTGTTTTTTTTTAAGAAACTAGGCTCTGATACCACTGAAGGAGTAAGATTCAGGTCTTGCCTTTCCAGTACTCTGATCGCCAGAGGTTTCCAGTAGACGCAGCGGATGTTGATGATGTCGCGAGGTTTTCTCATGAGGGTTTTCTCACACGACTGTATTCCGTATATCACTTCTGGAAAAAACTTTCTGTATCATATCTTTTCTCTGTAAACGGATGCCCTTTTATAGGCATCCGCTCCCCTGTCGTCTGGTATTCTCCTCTCGTGCCTTCTTTCGTCTGGGAGAGGTAACGGAGAGCCATTACCGGATTTTCTGGTAACGAATGTCCGTTACTTATCAGGCCTCTCTTCTAGTAACGGCTGGATGGCAGAGCCGAGAATGGTCATTACATTGTATCATACACCAACAGCCCGTTTCTATTAGAAATGCTTCCTCAAAATCCCGCTATTAGTTGGCAGAGGGCCAGACGAAAGCACCGATGAAGAACTTCCTCTTATGGGCAGCATCTCCGTTCACGGGCAGCCCGTGCTCCCGGAGCAGGCAGTCGAGCTTCCACTCGGGCATCGTCTCATAGTCAGCCCGCGAGAACCTCGGGTAGTGCAGAGGCATCTAGAAGTAACGGGCACACTCTTTCCCCTGCCGCCCGTCTCCGCTGACGTGCCCGTTGGGCAGCAGCCTGCTCACTGATTCCATGGTGTTCATCTCTCTCTCTCTCTAATACCGTGGGTGTGGTGACTTGAGTCTGTGGGGGGCTATTTATAAGAGAGACTAGAGCGAGAATCTACTCTTTACAGAAAGAGGGTCGGGACTCTCTCTGGAATATTGTGTGCGTTTAGGGTGTCGACGGTCGACTGTCGAAACCTGACTTAGTATCGAACACAATATGTTTGGTTGCGATTGACTAGATATTTTAAGTTTCCGTGTCGAATTTGAAAGACCTGAATCATACAGGGAACAAGTGTGTACACGAAAGTTTATAGTAAACCCAGATTAGACACGTGTAAATTAAGATCAATTTCGAAACCCGAAGTTGTCTAGAGTTATCAAGAGACTTCTTTTTTAGGTATGATTTGGGTGTGATTTAAGTTTCTGTTGAAGAATCTGGTTCCCGCTAGATTCAAAATTCTCTGACGTACAAAAATGGTACCCAGAATTAGAATTGCTTAGATCTATGTGTAAGAAGTTGGATCCCATCCATTACACCTGTACTATATACTATTTTCAGTCCCTTTGCAGTATACACGAAATTTATGTTACACGAAAACTTTATTAACACGGTGTCACACTCATGTCAAACACTCTTAACACCCAACTCTATTTCTCTGGTGCCCGACTTGGCATTATAAATTTCAAATATTCCTTTACTTTATATCAGTTCAGAGACGGCTTAGTGTACAATTTATAGAGTTGTAGTTTGCAAGTGTTCGTCTCAAAATGTTTTTCAATGTTGCAGTGTTGCCTTCAAGAGTCCGTTCAACCTTACCCGCACATAAACCCATCACATGTGACGGATATTTTGAGAAACTACAGAATAGGGAGGGATTTCTCAGAATATCTGGAAACTTATTTGCTTCTCCCCCTTTTTAATTGGTATGAAAGATCGACAGAGGTGGCAATCTCTACCCGCCCCGCCCCTACATGGGGCTGGTTCTCAAGAGAAAAAACAGGGGCGAAAATCCACAAGCAGGGTAAGTTAGGGTTTAAGGGTAAACCTGCCTCAACCCACTCCTGTGTATATATATGTGTATGTTTGTGCGTGTATGTATTTATATAAAATATATACGTATCATGGGTGTGTTTATATATATATACATACACACTCAATATATCTTTTAGTTGAATATGTGGTTTGTTTAAATATAAATGTGCATATATACATATGATCATTTCTAATTAATAATATAGAATACAATGAGTAGATTTTATGTAAAATATATGATACAAACTAATTTTGTTCTTTTAAATATATTTTTATAGGTTGATGTGGGGCAGGTGTAGGGTTTGATTCCCAAGACCTGTGCCGCAGGGTTTAATAGCAAGTTTCCACTGGGTGGGTGCGGGTGGGGTAAAAGCCCGCCCAGTTCCCATCCTTCGCCAGATGCACGTGTTCATGATAGTTATTGAACTCACGACTTTTAACTTATGAGCCGAACCCCAAGTCAGGTGAGCTATTGGTAGTTGTCCTGCTTGCTTCAAAACGATTCAAGTGTCTTTACGAAAAGGAAACGTTAAGGTTTTGTTTTTGATCTTACTGCAAATGAAGAGATTCACTTATATATATTACACACACACACACACACACACACACATATATATATATATATATATATATCTGTGTGTATGTATAATATATGTTATATACATACACACTCTCCCACACGCAAACCCAAATTTCATAAAGAGAACTATAATAGGAAGAAGTTTCTCAAAATGTCTGGAAATCCTTTACTTTTTTTTTCCAAATAACCCTTATCGGACGGAAAGTTTCAGCTCCAATAGCTGCTCGAGGGACGCGTCACTCAACTAAACATGACTAGTTATTTGATGTGCTGGGCCGCCGTATGTGATTGTGAGGGGAGGAATCATCTCCCCGTCGCACTCATTTGCTCTGTGGAGATGCACTCGGTCATTGAATTGATGAATACGACCGAATAGGTGAGTGAATGTGAAGGATAAGACTTACGGCGTCCTTTTCTTTGCCTGCCACCCCACTTGAACATGGCATTGCTTTTACTACTACCTCATATTGAAAGTAAGAAGCGTAACCTTAGCTCAGTAAAATTTAGATGATCTTGCTATGACAATCAATTGGTCACCGGAGATGGACGAAATACCGGACTTGATGCTCCATAAGCAGGATGGCAGAGCACTGATAGGGTTCGTGGCTCGACTGTTGGTCTCGGTTCGAATTCGAGCGTTGGTTGTAATTGATCAAGCCCAGCTTTACAAAAAAGAAAATAAAAAGAGGGGCTGCACAACCGAATTGCAAAAGATTGGAAGTATAATAATATACGGTTGAATCTATGGCCTAAACTTTTAACCTTGTAGCATTGTAAAAGCTTGGGTTATCCGCGTATAGCATAGGGTGGGGCATACGTTTTGTAGTTTTGTAGAGGGCTGTCGATTTATGTACATTCCTCTGAACAATAAATCCGGTAAGGGTCAAGATAAACCCCAACTTGTTCTATGACAAACAACATTTTTGGACCATCTAGCCCGTATATTGTACAACTTGTCCAGTCTGTTTGGGGTCATTGGCTCACTATTTTCCAAACCTACACATACGTGCATATACACATATATATGTATGTATGTATATATACATACATATACACAACTCTGTGAGAGATTGATAGATTCCCTTACATACTCGCCTTTTTTATTTTAGGAAGCCGAAAAAATGAGATGCTAATTTATTGTAGTTACACATTTTAACAGTGGGACTTCATCTAACGCTTGAAGACTATTGCGTGGAGGCTCTAGTGTCTAGAGGGTGGTAGGCAGATCGGCGATTGAAGTCATTTTAGAAAACGAGAACATTTTCAAATTACTCCATGCTTCACCAAAATTCTCACACTTCCTAAATATCTGCCGAACATTTATTAGAGCTGAAAAAAATATCTTCGCACGGTCGCGTAGTTAGAGTTTCTGAAAAAAAGTGAGAAAACAATTAGTATTTTTCTTTAATTATCAAATAAGATCCTTTTGAGGAGAGGACCTCAGCCCCAAGGGCCTATGCTCGGAGAAACCAGTGTAAAAGTCTGGCCAGAGTCTATCAATGCTCGCTATCAACATTTATACGAAATAATGCTTGTTATAATTGAATCTTACTATTCATCTAATAACGAAAGCCCTTTCATGAGGCTAAATCCCCTTAATACATTTAGGGATAGCATACTTGCTTAACTGTAAGAGAACTTTAAAGAGCCCGAGAGGGTTATTACAATGAAAGGGCATTAGCTACTGAAAGGGTAGTCAAGGTTCGACCCTGGCTGGTGCTACTCGTGCAAAAACCTAACCGTTATGTCGTGGGATAGACTTCTAATTAATTGCTGGAAGCAAAGAATAAAGACAAGAACGATCGAATCCATCACACAAAGCAGAAAGGAGAGAGATATATGCTTTGAAGCGAGGGATTTCTTGATGGCGCCATGATGAATCAAGATTCCAAGAAGGGAGCTACTTTATATATATATCTATATATATATATATATATATGTATATATATATGTATGTATATATATATATATATGTATGTATATATATATATATATGTATGTATATATATATATATGTATGTATATATGTATGTATATATATATATATGTATATATATATATATATGTATATATATATATATATGTATGTATATATATATATATGTATGTATATATATATGTATGTATCTATATATATGTATGTATGTATATATATGTATGTATGTATATATATATATATATATATATATATATATATATGTATGTATGTAATATGAGTGCATGCTAGTATATCAAAAAAATCTTAACCATCCATTTTAAGATATGAATGATTGATATTTGAAATCATAAAATAAAAAGTATATACGTGAAAAAATATACATTTGCTTTTTGAATTAAAAAACTATCAATCTTCCATAATGAATGGAGATATGTTTACATACATTAGCAGGATGCTAGCATATACCAAGTTCTCTCTCTATATATAAAGAGAAAATCTCGTATAGTTAGCATACTAAGGTGCTAATATATTAAATAAATCTCAACTATCTATTTTTTATAAAGGATGGCTGAAACTTGAATTCTATACTTTTATTAGTGTACTTTATTCATATGTAAACCTTTTACTTTTTCAATTGAAATTTCAACCATGTATCAACAACACATGATTAAAAATTATTTGCATATGGTAGCACTTAAGCCTACTAGAATATATCAAGTTGACTCTCTCTCTATATGTGTGTGTGAATATACAAGTATTTTGGGTGGTTTTTCTGCATCTTAGAGGCATTCTTTTTTCTAATAAATGAATTTTAAAAGTTAGTTCATTCGAGAAGTGTATAGTGATATTATAAACATTAATTGCAAACTAAATGTTTGATAGGCACTCTTACGTTACTCTTAAGAAGTTTAGCAAAGGCGTTATCAAAATCAGAATATGATGCGACCATGAATACACGCTAGAGGTGACACTTGTTAATGCCATTTGAGAAGAAGAAGCAAGCCGCGTCTGCTTTGTTTCTTCCATAGAAATCTTCTAAACAAATCGCTCTATTAATCCCCGCCGAGGCAGATCTAGAATCTCAATTTCGTTATTATACTCAACAAGATGAGTATAACTTTGATAGAGTCCTTCCATAGAAGCTGAGGAAGTACAAAGAACCATGGCTCTCCTAGCTAACTAAAAGGTCAACTTTTTAAAACTTTGGGGTATGATCTGATACTAGGTTTCAGCAAAGATGGACTTTTATTTTGGTGCGCGTAGTTTCGAAAGTTCTATTTGAATCAAACGCAGACTCATTGTTGGCATGCAACTATACTTTTATAGGCTCAATTTGAGTTGAAAACTTGATTGTAGAAGGGAGGTGGGCCATAAGATAGATCCAAGTGCTTCGTGCAAAAACCCAAATACCTTCAGGTTTTCTCTCATTTCTCTCATGTTGTAACTCTGCCTCACACAAAAACTCAAGGATCAATAGAGAGAGAGCAATACAATTGCAAAGGCTACTCAATCAACATCTGTAGAGGGGGACCTTGCTTCCAACTTTCTCTATAAGGTCCATCTTGAGCATCATCTACGTGCATGCAGCTACTACACGAAGGCACATTTTAGTGACGAATACGTGAGTCACTCCTTCCTGTGAATTTACGTGTAGCTTTGGGAAGTCAAGAAAAGCTCTTCACTTTGCAAGCACTCCAAACGAGATGCCTTTTCAATAATTTCTAATGCTACTTGTTCGTTAGAATTCAAAATATTCACAAAGATCCATTCGTAAGTGTTCACACTTGCATTAGTGTGTCCGGTGGAATTCAGAAAGAACAGAAAATGGATAGCGGATAGTGGTTTGTGCTCAAACCGATCTGTGTTTAAATTTACTCAAACATCTCTATTATTCAATCGGGATAATAAGTGATAGAGATTTGAACTTAAAAAGTAAAATATATTATTGTTCATTAAATGCGAAGTATAAAAAGTATAATAGTATATATATAAGAAATTATGCATCTTTTCTCTCTAATCCAACCAGTTATCACCATATATACTAATCATGCGAGCTACATTAGCCGTTTCTATCATCCACACCATAGCTGAATACTCATAAACTATATTCCAACACTTGATATACCACATGGGGCAAGTTATCATTCTCGCCCTCTCTCTCATCATATATACACATAGGAGAGAGTGGTATATGCTCAAACCCATCTATGCTCAAATCTACTCAAACTTCTCTATTGTATATCTTTATTATTGGGATAGGTGCAAAACAACTATAATTAGTAATAATAGATACAAGGAGATTTTGAAGTAGAAAAGATTAAGATATAAGTCGTATTGATGAAGATGCCATTGCATGCTAATTTGCAGCAAGCACTTTCATTTTCATATCCATGTAAGGAAACATGAAGATTTTGTTGGGATCTTGGGGTTTTGGATGAAACAACTTTTTTATGGAGAAATTTGCTTTTGTATGAGAATATTAGAAAACTTGAATCTTAATAAAATCAGCTTTTTACTTTAGAATATGAACAAACATGAACCTTACATGATATTGGTCTTTTACTTGAGAATAACTTGAATCTTATACTTGTGGAAACCAAACACAACAAATTTTGTGTAATGACTTGTACAAATTCTTAAAGATATGTGAAGGGTTAGTGCTTGACTCTCTTTAAGGTGTGCTTGAACCCTAACATTTAGGTTTATTTCTTGCTCTTAGATTCAACTTTCTAGATGCAAAGGACCGTGATGATTGCCTACAGGATACAATAAAGAGTTCTTTGACTTCATCTTGCACAACCATAGTTATCATCAACAACATTGACATAACAAGATTGTTTGCATTACAACTCCTTTGTGCATTTGGGGAATTGCACTAAACTACTTGAAGAAGTTAAGCATGAAAAAGACTCAGTTAATGGAACAAAAATATATAAACAAAATCATTGAAAAGATTATGAGGATGTGAACGAATAACATTCCAATCCTATCCTCTACACTTGGATTAAGATTATTTGTTTATAATAATCTGAATAATATTTGTTTCTATTAAAATATATGACTCTTGAGAAAGACCACCATTTTCGAAGTATTAGAGCCAGTCGACATTTGTGAGAGGCATGGCTTTTCAAGGCCTACTAATGTTAAATACTTCTTGTATTTGAAATGTTATGCCCATTGAATGAGCATGACATCATCATAGATAATGAGATAGCCATAACCTTTGGCCTATATATGTAACGGCCTCTTCACCAAGGACTCTAACTCATTGCTAGCATTCCATCAAGAGCATCTACTTGAGGCTTTCAACTGCTCTTCTCTTGGGTATTACATGAAGCATTGCATTCTTCTCACAACTATTTGTAGTTTACTTGAGTAATTTTTCTATGAAAGGTATAAAATAAAAGTCTTTTATTTAAAGTAAAGTATATCAAAGAAACTTTGCTTACCTAGAGTTTCAAAACTCTAGAGTAAGGCATAGAAGTTCTCCGTATCAAAGAGAGTAATTCTCTTATGGGCATCTTTGGAAGGTAGGGAGTCTAACAACATATATGTTTTGACTTGAAATGGCCATTTCATGGCTCACTTTGCCAAAAGGCCTTATATATCTATAAGCCTCAGTTGAGAGGTATCCACTCTTGTAGTGGGAATCTCCTCTTTGCCATGTCTTGTACATGCTTATTTTCCTTATGCAATCTTATGCAAAGGTAACTCCCATGAATTACTTTGTAAATCAACGTCTCATAATTAATTCTTGTAGCTGAATTAAGTTAATAACTCTATAAAACCAATCATTATATCAATGCTCAGTCCCCACTACCAAAAAGGCTTGGATTTAAAGTAAAAGTAAAAGAAGAGTATGTAGTTGAGATGGGAACTAATAAAGGTGCTCAACATTGACGAACTACGGAACAATCATTTAAGGTGTAGAAATGAGTTGCCATTACATATGCTTTAAAAAGGCACACCTTTTTGGTGGAACTACTGAACCACAAGAGAGTTAGGTTCTAATATGAGATTAATCTAAGAAGAGGCATGAAAAATGTGAGAAGGAAAAATTATCGAGTTTGTGCATGATTAAGTTTTCACAAGTATTATATACATGATTAAGTTTTCACAAGTATTATATGGATGTCACACCCACGAGTCACGTCTATGACGTGACCCACGGTGATACCATGTGGATGCTCCTCACATAGGTATCAGTATAAACGGTTTTCACAACCAAGTATAGCCAAACAAATCGAAACAATTCATCTAACTCAAATGTTTCTACAATTTAAACAAGTGCAAATATGGTGTGAGATCCATAAAAAAGGTCTCTTAAATAACACTTAAGGAAAAGCTAAGACTAGATACTTAAGACTCATCTATCCATATCACATATATATTCAAATTCCAAGCAACTATTTCGTACCACATGCCTGGGAAGTAATGGCCTCAAATAATAGGGTGGGCCCCAACCTATTGCTCTATAATAAAGTTATACATCCCTTAATAGAAGTCTAACTAAAAGCATGCAGGTTTTTAAAACATTTCATAGCAAAACAATATTTACATTTCAATTCATGCTTTCAAACCAACTCATATACACATGCATATATACATAATGAGTTACATTATTTATATCACATACTGAGTCCAAACCAAGTCACATGAGTCATCTAACCCTTTCTTACATGACCTTGGTCACCTTGTTTATAACGGTTAAACCATGCTGACTACCATAGTAGAAAGCTCAAGAAAATATTCTATAATGCAACCCAAACCGACATGCATGAGAGGCTTGTAACTCTTTGGAGGCCTCACACGAATCATATAAGTATTACTCACATATTCACAAGGCACATTAATATCAAATCACACCTTTCCATTAGCCACATGCATATCAAATCATGCTCATTATCAATCAAGTTACAAAAGAAATTATTTTAAATATAAAACAAATATCACATAATTGAGTATCATTCTGGAAGCACCAATAAGACAATTATGAATTATGCACATTCAAACTATTTAAATCATATAAAATCACTTTTAGCATTGTTCAATTAAGAAATGCTTAACCTTTATCTGAAGGGAGTACTAAGATCCAATCCCTAAACTATTAAGTTGTATTTATCAACTCCAAACCTATTTACTTTAATCTCTAAACATTTTCAGAGTAATAACAATACTAAAGGTTATTCAATTATAAGTATGATGCAACAAACTAGATCAAATTTGAACATTAAAGACCTTGAAACGATCCGAAAACCTAACTTAGATACAAACAGATTGTCCTAAATCCAAACTATTACCTAGATTCATGCTGATCCAAAATGTGCATTGTGGCAAGTATTGTGTGTTCCTATGTTAATACGGTACTTGCTCTACCTAGGACAAACAAGTTTATGTTCAGTTTTGTCCATGACCTAAAAACTTGTTTTAGACCCAACCTAAACCCAAACTACTCTTAAGCATAGAATAGAGTAAAACCCATATTTGATACAGGATTTCATGCACAACATCAGTATACCATAACATAACTATATTATTTTGATATGGCATGCCATGTTGGACAAGACATGACACGTGAAGAACATGTCATGTTGGAAATCATATTCCATGGAATTTCCAACTTGCAATTTCATTGCTTTCTGTTGTTGATAGGGCTAGCAATAGTACCCCATCGTCCACCCAATCTCGCGCCACCCTCCTTAACCCAAACCACTCGTCAGTTGTTGGGTTTTGCCAGAAAAAAGAGAACAATTTTTCAAGTATAACTAAGACAAGAATTGACCCAACTATCAAGGGTGATAAAACCCTTTTGACCCAAACTACATTCAACACCCAATGACATTGATTTTCAATAGAACATGCAAAGCATATATTGGTTTCATGTTTATGGAAATACGACGAACCTTCGCTGATTTGTGGTCAATTCAAGACTGACGGCTCATCTCAATGCCTTGTGTAGTTTCAACACCCAACTTAAGCTCAAACCAACATATAATGATGATTCTTTTGCTGGAAAAATTAAGTCAAACTACAAAATAAAAAGGTGTACAAAACATCTTGTTATTAAGTTTTTCCCGAGGTTGAAAATCCCCAAGGGCTTTATGGGGACTCTCTTGGTACATAATTCACTCTTAAAAACATAGAAGAAATGGTAGTGGGTGGCAGTTTTGTCACCCCTCCATTTGCGGTAACACTTTAGGAATATTACTTGTGACACCTGGGTTAAATAAGGCCACATTAGGTGGATCCAGACTCGAGATCCACATGAGAACCGATCTATAGGCCCTTTACCCGACGGCCATGAAGCCCTCTTTGTGTTTGTCTCAGGCAAGACAAAAGGAATGATGAAAGAGTGTTGAGAAGGAGATGCCTTATTGAGTGTTGGGCATCGGAAAAGGGAAGAAAGAAGTAGGAAACATGCTTGTCTTTAGTGTACATATAATTAGGGAGAGATTACATCCACTTACGAGCATAATTATTGGTTTTCATATTTTATCTAATACTTTCACAAGTTCTAGTCAGTAGAGGTAGAGAGGTGGTTGAGCAGGCAATAACATGGTATTTAGTTAGATTGTAAATGGTTGTATAGTTTATAATTATACTGCCACATGTGATTAAACTCTAAAGGTAAATAAATAAACGAATGTTGGCTAAATCTTAATATTATTGGGTTATACCACCATTGAATTATTAACTGTCAATAGAATTCATCCATGTGGCATAGAAGAGTCGTATCCTATATCATATGGGTTTTATGGAGTATGGCATTACTGTAAACGCCCTAAATAATTTTTTTTAAAACACTCTCAATTTCAAAAACTAGCTTGTTTTTAAAACCTTTGCTTTAAAGCAAAACTTTTAAATCTTTAAAATAAAGATTTTAAAGATAAAGATGTTTAAATTAAAGCTGAAGGGATAAGGCCCAGAGGATATAATCAAATCAGGTGAAGATCAAGGCGACGGTTGTGCAAAGCCTGCTTCGAGTCGGGATCAAGTTCGCGAAAGTCAAGCCAGGGAGCAAAGAAGTGGATCAAACCGAGTTAAGGTACATCTTCATCGAGTCAAGTGGATAGCCTCACCAACCTAAACCTAGTTGAACTTGACTAAAACCTAGACTTGATTCACCTAGGCTAAACATGATTGATGGCCTAGCTCCAATCAGGTGACCATAACTCGACCAAATTAGACTTATCCTAGCCATGAACACCCTACATCCTTTGGCTAAACTACAATTGAAACCTCATTACCCAACCTTGGTCAAATGGGATGAGCCACAAAGGAAGTAAACACCAAGTTGAAGGCAACCATTTATACTTGGAGGCACCTAGGCTCAATCGGCCATGCCTAGATGCACATGGCTTGAACCAAGAACCAGCCCACATGAGGTTGGTCCAGCTCTGATCGAAGGAGACCACATGGCCACGTGAAGGATCAGACATTGGGGCTGGGTTTGAGTCATGGAGTACCCTCCCCAAGGAAGGGCCTACAAGAGGCCTATAAATAGAGGCCAAGGGGGAGGACAGTTGGGCATCTTGCATTGAAGTTCATCTTGGGCATTGGAGATATGCACCTTGAGATTGGGAATTCGTGAGTTTCCTCTAGGGAAAGAGTGGAGAGAGGGAAAGAGAGTGTAGAAAATAGGCAAAGTGTTGCAAGTTAGAGTGTAAGAGTGAGAAGAATAGAGAGGAAAAAGAGCGGAAGGTGAGAGTTGTGAGTCTTTGTTGGAGCCGATCCTTAAAGGAATTCCTTCCCATTTGTTTCTCTCCATTCTCTTCTTGTTATTCAATTCAAAAGGGGTTGTATTAATGGAGCTTTGTCTCTCCCCATGATGTAATAAGAAGTAGATGTGCTGCAAATTTTTAATTCTTGCTTATGCACTCTAATTGTTTATGATCTTGATTCTACCTCTCTATATGCTATAAAAATCCTATAACTCCTAATCCCCTCTATGCTTACGCTAATTTATATATTTCTATTCTTTTCCCTTCAGTAATTTACTTTGGGATGTTGTGTTGTTGCAATATAAATTCGGGTGAGTTTGCATCATGTATGTTGTAGAAAGTCAGAAAATCTGATTTTAGTATTCTCATATATGTTGATTGTTTTATTTTTCATTGCTAAACTACTACTCCGATCGACTTGAAATTTGGCACATTGTATCTTCACACACAAGCCCACTTGTAATAAATTGTCAAGAATTTTAGAGCTGAAAAACCATGAATTAAAAGGTGTGTAAGATCAGAAAAAATTCAAAAATGTTATGTCAAAATTATTTTCCTACAATAGAGCCTCGATAATCATCCCATAACTCAGTATGTAGTTGTCCAAATTCGGTGAAATTGGTTCACTGGAAAGCTGATATCCATAACTTTCCAACAAGACTAAGTGCACTAAAATCGGAACTCTGAGCACCGAGATACAAACCTATCTTTGGGTCTCTATATTTCTGTGATAGAACCGTTCTAAGTGTTTGAGCAGAGACACTTTCCCGATTTACTTTTATATCACTACAGTCTCAAAATTCAAAACAAAAAGTGGCTTATCACATTCCATGTTGTGTCCTGTAAAATTTTCAGGAATTTTGGGGATTCCTAGGTCAGTAAAAAAATTTCGAGAACAAGCTCTAAAAACAGAATCAGTTTTTGTTTTTCAGAACTTGCTGATTTTCAAACTTGAAACCAAAGTGCACGACTTTGTTCTTGACAACACCTCATTTTCAACTTGGATTTGGAACTTCACCTATACATTTGAAATCCTCAAAGCGCTTAGGCTGACCCTTGAGCATCGGTTCAAGAAGGCCTAAAGCGAAAAGATCTCGCTTAGCCACAATCACCAAACAAGTCAAATTCATAAACTTTGCTAGTTTTTGGGAAACTAGTTGGCACGCTCTTGCAATAAGTAGTTTGAAAAGTTTACTTTAAGTCTCTACATAGGCTTGAAGTAAAATTTTCACATCTACAATTACATAAAATGGGTGCTACCTCATTGAGTTGAGTTTAGGTCTCAATCCATCCGACCTAAATTATTACATTGTACTTTTCTTAAAGAAATGTTGTCCTCAAAATTTAGATAATACTTGAAAGATATAAATTCTTCTCTCTCATCTCATCCTCGAGCTCCCAAGTAGCCTCGCTTGGTGAACCATGGCTCTATTTCACCTTTATAGTCATGAGAAATCGTTGTTGTGAGACTTGCTACCTTTTGTCTAAGATTGTGATTGATTGCTCCTCATAAGATATATCTTCATGTATCTTCAGTGACTTAACATTAATTACATGCAAAGGGTCACAGATGTACTAGTACAACATTGACATTCATAAAATACATTATGCATTCCAATCAATGATAGTAGTATCCCTAATTGGCATGTTACCCTGCTATAATTTGTTGAACTCTCACATTAATCGCAACTCCTAATCATCTAAAAATAAATAATCACAGAACACCTTCTAGAAGGCTTTCTATATCCAAGGGATATTTCATGTTCTTTTTCTCTAGCTTTCACCATTGCTTGACATCAACTTGAGGAAGGATGGTTATTAACTCACCTTTCATTACTTACACGCCAATACCTCAAAGGTGCTTTCCTGCTAATTGATTCACTCATTTGACTCTACTAGATCCTCTACTACTCCCTTAAACTCCTTGTAGTCATTCTTTGTTAAATCCTCAAATATGATTGGTTGTCCAAGGAATGTTGTATATGAAGCTCATCATCATCTAGATAAAGATGTTTGCAGCTTTATGGCCAACTTATGCAATCGACTCCTCAGGTTGTACTATTGATGCTTGAGGTAACATACCTGATACCTCAACTTGTGCACTGATATGTGTGATTTTGCCACTTCATCTATGCCTCCCATAGCGCTAAGACCCAAGTTTAAATAAAACCTCTAAGAATTATACACAAAAGAATAATCACTTTTTGATAAAACTAATTAGTGACTATGTTTTAACTAACTAATAATATGATGCCAATTTTTGAGACCCGCACGAGTCATGGCCATAACATGACCTGAGGTGATGTCACATAGATGCTTCTTGTAAGGGTATGAGCATAAATAGTATCCACAAACAAGCATAACCAAACAATTTGAAATAATTCATCTAACTCAAATGTTTTTACAATCTAAACCGTGCAAATATGGTGTGGGGTCCACAAAAAAGTTTTTGAAATAACAACTAAGAAAAAGCTAAGAGACTAGAGACTTAAGACTCGTCCATCAATACCATATCAATGCTTGAACTCCAAGTAGCTACTCGGCATCATACACTTAGCAAGTTCTTGCCTCAAGATACATTGTAAATAATAAGGTGAGCATGAACCCATTGCTTTGTAGGAAAGTTATACACTTTTTAATATAAGTTAAATTAAAAATATGCATATTACAAAAACATTTCATAGCAAAACAATATTTACATTTCAATTCATACTTTCATGCCAACTCACACTTACACGTACATATACAAAGTCACTTGTGATATTTATAGCTTATAATATGTCTAAACCAAGTTGGACGAGTAGCTTGGCTCTCCCTTTTATGATCTTGGTCATCCATCAACAAAGGTCAAATTAACCATGCCGATTTTCATGATAGAGTGCCTGGGAATACACTCTTTAATCCGCTCCAAGCCAAAAAAAAACCCGAGGGCCTACAAGTCTCTAGAGACCCAAACAAACACCACAAGTACAGTTCATGGATTCGCATGGCTAAATGTACCCCCACTGTCAGCCCGATGTCGTGCCACCCTCCAGGACCCAAACCACCTGCAGGCAGCAGCGTTTTGCGAATGTTTGCAGAATTTTCAAAATAGGGTTCTAAGTCACTGTAAAACATCTTCATTAGGGAGAAGAAAGCTTGTGCTTTTTCAAATCCAAATTAGACATATTCATTTCTCAACACGTAATTTTAGTAGAAAGATTGGTCTCAGCGACGGTTTCTAGAAACTTCCATTCAGAATTAGAACAAAGTTGCACCACCAAATTCCATTCCAGAATAGTGCTGTATACCGTTCCTATTCTCAACAGAGACATACCCCACGGTTTTTCTGTTCATCACTCGGTAAAAAAAGTGTCACAAAAATAATCTCGTCAAACTCGAAAGATCTCTTTCACAGTCATATGGGACAAACATGCAAAGGGTACGATCTCAATATAGCATCACTGGATCACATGAAACATGGAATATAATCATCTTTCAACCATTACTTATTTGAGACCTAAGAAGGATTTTTGTTCATACATGGAAAGAAGCTTGCATTAAGCTAAAGTCAATTAGTCTCTGTACTTGCAAAAGCCTAAACTTTGATAAAAAAGCCCCAAGAATACGAGTTATGTGCTGTATCTTTCAAATCTTGACTTGTCGTTCTCCCTTGCGAACCAACAAAAAGATAAAATGGATGTAGTTGTTTCGGTTCGAACCTAAGATGGAACGAACAAGGTTAAGAGATAAAGTAAAAGGTTGAGAGAATGGGAGAAAGAGTTAAGAAGTAGAGGAAAGAATAGGAGTGAGTTTAGTTGAATAGAAGCCCTTTAATTTAATGCGGAGGAAAAAACTTCGGAGGGAAACAAGTCTTGAGTTATAATTTTGGGAAACAATCAGGTTAGAGATGGCCCGTCACAAGGCGGTTCAAATGGGAACTGAACCAGGCCAAGAAATGGCTCGAACCAAAATCGGTGAAACCGGAGCCTGAACCGGGCCAAGACCGTGGAACACCCAGTTCGGTTTCAGTTCCACCTTTCATGGACGGGAACCAGTCGGAAACCAAAACTGGCTGTTTCAAACCGTTAGTTTCAGAATCTTTTTAATATTTTAATTTTTAAATGCTTTTTGCTGGTTTCGGATGATTTATGACTCAAATAGGAATGGCCTTGGAACCAGCAGTTACAGGGCCATAACGAGAACCAGCCCTGACGGGTTTGATTTACCGGAATCGGCCATGCCTAAATCCAATCATAATTTAATAGTTGAGAAAGGTCCCATTTAACAAAATACCAAGTTCACAGAGAAGGCAGATGTCTCGAGTTATATGAGGGTTACTTCCAGAGAGAGAGAGAGAGAATAACTCGGAACTTGAAACAAAGAGCTTCCGAGTCAGGAAGTGAGGAGACATCATCCTTCCAGATGAGAATAATTTTGCCAAGGGTCCATTTTCCACAGTTAAGTTTCTCTATCTCTTCTTCCGTTTCAGATAACGGTAAGATCAAGCAATCCAGGAAGATATCAGGAGACTCAAAATCCTGAAAATCTTCAGGTAACTCCCTTTTGCGAGCCATCCTTGTATCCATACAGTAGAAAACTGGTCTCTTTCTTTCGCTTCAATGGCACTGAAGTTTTCTGGATTAAATTGCTCCGTTTCTTTATCTATGTTTGTCTTGATCGAAGAAATGCAGTGGCAAAATTTTGTTGATCACAACGCGTCTATATGGTGAAAACTAGAAAGGATCACGTTGCCTAGTCTTTCTCGTGCATACCAGTCATTTCTCAAACCATGATCCTGATTCCGAAAACTTTGTTTTGCATACAACTTAATGAAGGACCAATGATACTCCATCCGTGATGATAACGCTTAAACCTCATCCATGCTCAAAAAAACATTTATGAAATCCATCGTTTCATCTTTTTGATGAACTGAAAAACATTTAATAAAGTAGAAAAATATTATAATACTTTTTCAATTCAAATCTCCGTCAAATAGTGAAGATACAAGATTATGCACTGAACATCATGCGAAAGTTATGCTATGCATGTTACTCGAGATTGGGCCCCACTACAATAAATACAATAAAGTGGACTATATTGTATTTATTATAGATATTAATTGAGTACCATATGAATATATATATATATATATATATAAAATTTTGGCCTTATATTCGGCCATCTTGGCACACCTGCGGTTCTACTTCACTTTGACACAGGACAACAAAACAAGGTATGAACATGAAGACGGCCACAGTTTACTTGCAGCCGCAGCTCGAGGGTGAACTCAGAAAGCCAGTTGCATCCGTTGTGATGAGCCCAAACAGGCGGTGAAGATCCTGACATGTCTGATTCAGAGATTGCTTGATGATATACATGTAGGTAAACCGTCATATCTTCCCCCTTTGCCAAGTTAAACAAGTCATGCAAAAAATTTTAAAAACAAGTGATGTTATGAAAAAGTTTCTAGTCTCACTGCAAATTTCCAGACTCCTTTGATTCATGTTACTAAGCCTTCGGTACTGAAACTACAGTTCTAAGCCTATATGAGATGGAAACAATGGTACCAATGGACCACGCTTGGAACTAACACTCGGTACCACATTTTTGTGTTTGATTTGCTCATGAAATTGGTACTCCAGTTCTGACTTCCCCATAGTTCCATGTTTGATTTTTATGAAATTGGGTCTGTTTTTAGCCATACTTTTTTCAACATTATATTTACTTGAACACTTCTTTTTATGAGTTTTTTATGGTGTTTTCATACTTTTATGGAGCGAGTTGTTCATTGGCAGGTCCAAGCTCGACTAGTAAGCATCTCAAGCAATTAAACAAGCAATATCATCATGAGGTTTGCTTGTGCTGTCGTATATGGTGGATATACAATAATACACAATAACAAGCAATTTGCTTGTGCTTTTGTATTTTGGAAAAATTTCGTTAGTATCTCCTTGCCCCAAGGCAATTCCAATAACTATAGCCAATTGAATACTAGCAATGATAAACATATCAATCATAACTAAAGAAATTATTATTATTGTGAACCAATCATTATCAATCGATAAGTACATCAACAACTATAACTTTACATCTATTATAAAATTAAAACCAACTTCAAGTTCGTAACAAGTACTACTTCAAATCCAAAATAAATTCCTTCCAAACATGATGAACCATTGTATCATACCAAGCGTCATTGATTTGCTTCCAGTATGAAACCATTCAATAAGAAAATTAGTAATAAAGAAGAAAAAGTCACAATAATATCAAAGTGTATGAAAGTAACATGCATAGAGATGTAACTTAATTAAACTTTATGTACATCAATACAATAAATTATCTCTATATCATATTATCATAACTAACTGCATCATGATCTGGATGGTCCTTGCAAACAATTTGAGTTATCAAAGTTAGTTCAACAATATAAGTAAAAAATGCAAATGCTAATAATTAAATTTGCAACTATTTCAAGAAACTTATTATTTTGATAAGTTTTCTCACATCATATTTGTTAATAAGTCTATGAGTTTTCTATTACTTCTGGATGGTCCTTGCAAACAATTTGAGTTATCAAAGTTAGTTCAACAATATAAAAAAAATGCAAATGCTAATATTGAAATTCATAACTATTTCAAGAAACTTACTATTTTGATAAGTTTTCTCACATCATATTTGTTAATAAGTCTATGAGTTGCCTATTATTACCGCATTGTGCATGCAACTAACCGTAAGTAACTTCATTGTGGGGTTCTCGTAGATTATACATGTCAAAAGGTGAAGGAGTGTGGCACTATATAAAATGCAATGAATACTCATAACAATTGCAACCAATTAATTATCTTGGTGAAGGGTTTTGAATAATAACTACAATAAGCTATAATGCTCATATCAAGCAAGCTAAAAAGAGAAAAGAATTTTCTCATAAATCCTTTCTAATTGAAGCATGCAATTCAAAAAATACAACCATAAACGACAAAAAATATTAAGCTTGAAGACAATCTCCTGTACTCATATAGGGGAGATAACATTATTAACCAAGTAAAGAATGCAACACATAGACATGTTGAAGGCAAGCTTAGCAGCAAGGTTTTATATAGACATAGTTACTTAAAAGCTATACCTAAAGCTAATAGTCTGTGTACCTAAATCTAATAGTCTGAGTGCAAGCTGAGAAATTGAAGCATAAAGAAGCAGCCTGTAAAATTGCTCGAGATGCAGCCCGTAAAATTGCTTGAGATCATTGGAGCTTATTCAAGATGAATGCTTATAACTTTTGGAGTTAGCTGCATCCAGCAGAGGACTTCCTTCTATAATTTCTTTGGATTCTAACATGCTACACAACCTTGAGTTGTTCAGAGGTACTTCACCTTATAATCCTTTGAGTCGGTTTCACATGAAGCATCTATATCTCATCTTGCTTATTTCTTTGTTATCCGCTTTATTTGACATCTACTGCACATATTGTGGTTCGGTGCATGCTAACTATTCTTATTTATCTTTATTTCATTGGAAGAAGTTTTTGTTGAAATTCTTCGATAATGCAGTAGAACAAATATGAAAAAGATAATAAACATCGAAGAGCAAACAATGGAGATTTGAAGGAGGAGGCAGGCCCTCCAATAAAGGCCGCTCCTCCTCTTTCTCACTCTCTAAACAAAAAATTACCAAAATACTCTTAGTACTCCGAGCAATTACAATAATACCCAACTATTAGAAATTACAGAAATAACACTTAAAACACAATAGATACATATATTCTCAACACCCCTCAAGTTGGGAGTGAGATACTTCGAACTCCAAACTTGTCAAAAAACTAGTTCTTTCTTCACCACACGTGCACTAACGATCTCTTCGAGGCTTCTTTAAAATTAACTTAAACAATCAAGAATACTTGGGTAATACACAACCCTTCTATTGGTGTCGGTTGCTCCCTCTCTCTTTATTCTTCTCCATGAAGTGACTAGGCAATTACACTTCAAAAGTCATGGTTTTCTACTTCTTGAGAAAGTTGATCTTTTGTGATGGGAGGTACTACTCCACCATACACACTTCACATGGCTTTTCTTGCACCCTTTCACACGGTGGCTTCTGTCGGTGTGTTGGTTGGGTGCCCTCTTTCTACCACTCAAATAGCAGAATACACACTTCTGTTCATACTAGTTGGTCTGCACCCCTTCACATGGTGACTACAGCCGCTTTTCCAACCCTACTAGCTATTTACTTCAGCAATTCAAGGTTTTAATTTTCATGCTTCTTGGTGATACTGCCACATTCTATACCAACAAATTCTTGTGGCCTCTTCTATGATTTGATTTGTCATGCAAGTGTAGTGAAAAGTAAACTGATTTTTTGCACTCTGTCTTTTTTTTCTATTTGTATTTCTGCTGTTTGACCAAATAAGAAAACACTCACTATGTACGACTTCATATTTTCTACTTTTTTTTCTTCTGATTTTTCCAGCTCCCCTTGGCTGTCCATTTTCAAGCAAGCATCCTTGCTGCAATATTTTTCAGCAACCTTCATGGTTGTAATATTCTTCAACTTAGCCTTTCTGGCTTTTCATCTTCAGCAGCTTCATGGCTGCAATAATTTTTAGCAGTTTCTTGATTGCAACAACTCTTCAATTTAGTCTTCATGACTATCTTTTTCAGCAGCTTTCATAACTGCAAATTTCTGCAACCTCACTGGCGGCAAATACAATCATTTCTACAATCCTCATAACTGTGATTTCGGCATCTTTAGTAACTCTTTTATGTAAACTTGCAAGAATCGTTAGATTGAAGACATTCCATCCAATCTACCCACAATTGAACTTCGGTGCCCCTACACAACTGCCTTCTCTCTTCTGCTTTCTTCATTAGCTTAACTTCTAATGGAGATTTTATCCATCAGATTTCATGTATACACTTTGCAATATCTTTGACCTTCCCAACGTCATTTGCCACACGGAGAGTTTCCAAATTCAGACAGTTTGGTAACAGTATCGCAACATTAAGAAACAATTTTGATGCCTTTTTGATTATATCTAGAAGAATCTCATGCACTTTATCAATGCTCTTTCAGCCTTAAAAATGTCTAAGGCTGCATCAACACCTGCAACTTGTCCCTGCCAATATGAAATAACAAATCCCCTAAATTTGAGGTGGTTTTTGAGGTAATCAGTCACTAAGTTGTGATTTGCATGCATTCTCTTTTCATTCCAACTTGAGTAAGATACCATCACAGTGGATACACCTTTGTGAATAGCATCATAATATGGCGCCATGTGGCGTTTAAGCAAGTCATGGCGGTTGTGAATTGTGTTGTTCTCATTGATTCCATCATGAGTACGACCATCACCCACAAAGTGCTTCGCACAGGCGGCTACATGGCGTTTTCCATCAACAAAAGGAATGTCTATGCTTGAATTTGACGGTAGAGCTCCCTGTAAACCAGGAATAATTTCTGTCATCGATTTAACAAGTTCAGGGACCTCGCCATAGCTCTCATAGCAGCGGCCCCATCTGGGGTCCCTGCATACCGCGACACACGGTGCAAAAACATAAGAAATTTTGGTGGCTCTGACTTCCAAAGCAGTAGCCTCACCAATCCTCTTGACAAGATCCGGATCCCTGGTAGCTCCAAGGCCAATATTATAAGGGAATATGGTAGCCTTGTAAACATTGTTATGCCCGTGAACAGCATCAATTCCATAAATCATTGGGATTTGGAGTCGGGTTGACATAGCTCCTTTTTGAAGCTTGTTCACTGTATCAACCCAGTCTTTTGGGGTAGCTTGTGTGCGAGGTACAACCCCACCTCCACTCAAAACACTGCCTATAAAATTCTTCTGAATTACATCTGCAGATGTGTTTGCTCATTAGATTTTTCCACACGGATGAAACAACTGGCAAGAGCCACTGCTTGATGCTGATCGAGATCATTGAATGTGCCATTGAACATCAATTCAGTGACTAGGAGCTCATCGTCAGTGTCTATTAGGCAGGCAGCACATCCTTTCAATTGGACAACACCATTAGCATCAATGTGACCAAGCCTCCTTAAAACTCGAGAACGATTTCTCAACTCATCCCTAAATTTTTGAAGTTGTGAGTCACGCATATTTGATTTGAGTTGTTGAATTACATGGTTAATCTCTGCCTTTCTTTGGAAGCATTTGAACTGCTCCTCATTTTGAATGGACTTATGCAGAGGATGTGCAAACAATTTCTTATCCAGTTCTTCACTTCTTTTATTAAAGCAACAAACTCTAGGTCTTCAATGCCCATGTCCTGATTCAAAAATTCATCAAGCCTTCTAGCCGCTCTTATGATGCTTCCTTCGAAAATATCGGTCATTCCAATCACCTCGGAAAAACTAGCACCCTTAGACCAACAATAGATAACATCCATCAGAAAAGGACTTGCAGTAGATTCAACGTATTCATCCACATTGATCTCCAACTTGCATTCATGTTGAATCTCTGAGATTCTTCTTGCACTTTCCTTTTTTAGCACAACATATAAAATCTGGGATAGACTATATTTTCTATCATTTCTTTTTCTGTAACAACTTTCTTTATCCAGATGATGGGCAGCATTTGATTATTTTCTTTCCTAAAATCATGGGATAATCCTTCCATTTTTTATCTTATCCTTTCCACCAAATCAGGAAATTAAGTTTCCATAACTATCTTTCTGGTTTAGTTTTCCATACAATCAGGAAAGAAAGTTTTCATAACTACTTTCTGGTTTGCTTTCCCACAAAATTAGGCAAGTAATTTGGAACTTTACTTTTTCAGCATTTGATTATTTAAAATTTGAAATTATCTTTATCAAAGGATTCAAATCTTCCTTTCCAAGATTTTGTATAACCTCTTTTTTAAAAATCTGGAAAGAATGGATCAGCCACCTTCCTTTTTATCTTCTTCTTCTTCTTCCTTGAGAACCTTATTTTTCAACTTTTCAAAAAATCATCATCAACAGATGCACTCTCTAATAAAGCAAACTTTCCTACAAGGTCGTCAATGGACAATTGATTAAGAGACTCTGCCTGTGATTCCATTGCCAATGACCTTGTCGAGATGAAGCTTGATCGCTCGATCCATGTTTAGGATGGTATTCGTGAAGAATGAGACGAATTCATAAGAGAAATTTTCAGGCATCCTGAAACTATGTTCAAATCTTCCTTACCTTGGTTTATCATAATCATATTCTTTTCCAATCTCTCTAATGTCCAATTCAGAGTCACCTGATCCTTCTCCATGAAAAGGGTCCTCGAGAGCATCCAAATGATTTTCATTCAAGATTTCACTAACACTGCTTTCTTCGTCCTGCTCGTTGTGCCCATGCTGGATTCCATGATGCAAGTTTTAAATACTCCACATCATCATCATCCTTAATTACCTTGAAGTTTTCTGGAAAGACTATGAATCCAAATCTTTCTGAAATCATTAGGGAGGCCCAAATCCCTTCGAAAGTGTGTGATCTTATCAACGGGAAGCCACTTATCGACTGCCATCATAAAAAAACTGCAGACGTACTCAACTAATCTGTCATTCTGCTCTTTTTGAAGCTTTTCCTCTTCTTCAAGAAGTTCCTCAGATTTCTGAGTGAGTCCACACCAGATTACACCCCTTTGATCCCTGTACAGTTCAAAAAATCTGGGTGATTTTTGCAGGAAATCAGATACGTTATGCATTTCTTTACGTTATCCCATTGAAGAAGGAGGTCCTCTATTGATTACAACATCAACGATCACTTGAATTGGGTTTTGGTCAGTCAGCAAATGAATGATCTCCATTGCATGCTTCCCTGGAGTAACAACTATGTAATCTCCCAGTGAAATATCACCAACCTCCACTTCCTCAAAGGACCATCGATTGAAGAACTTCACTTCGGGCTGAGCGGTAACCTCCATGGCAATGGCATGCGCTCTCTCAACATGATCTTTCTTTTAAAAAATTCGATCTAACAGCCTTATAGGCTCTAATACCATGTAGAAATTCTTCGATAATGCAGTAGAAGAACAAATATGAAAAAGATAATAAACATTGAAGAGTAAACAATAGAGATTTGAAGGAAGGGGCACACCCTCCAATGGAGGCCGCCCCTCTCTCTTTCTCACTCTCTATTAATCAGACTCTTAACCCTAATACAAACTTCAAGCCCTTATATAATGGGTTGTAAAACAGAAATTTATCAAAATGCCCTTAGTACTCAGGGCAATTACAATAATACCCAACTATTAGAAATTACAGAAATAACACTTAAAACACAGGAGATACATATATTCTCAACAGTTTCATCTTGTGAAAGTGATAAGGATATATCTCAAATTTGGTGCACATGAATAAAATCTTCAAGCTTTCTTGTGCATCTCAATTGTTTGCATTTTTTTGATGCATAAACTTAATTTGTACAAAGGGAAGCTCTTTTATAATTGCAGGCACCATACAAAAGCCTAACAAAAACTATCCCAAATGTTTTATCGAACATGTAAATTGCACAAAATAAAACACATAGAAAGCATTCAAGTCGAAACTATAAACAATAACAAAAATAACTGCAAAAAAGAAAACAAAAAAAAAGGAGAAAAAGGAAAGGAAAGGAAAGGAAAGAACAAAGAAGAACGAAACCTGAAGGAGGTCAAGTGACACCCTCTCTTACTGCAGTTGAAGAAGAAAAAAAGAAAAAAAAGAGGAGAAAGAAAAAGGAAAGAAGAAAAAATGAAGGGAAGCCTGATGCACGAATGATGGAGGAAACGGCAAAAAGAGCAACACCGATCGAAGATGAGAACAATGAGTTATCCTTTGGGATGAGAGCGTTGAGAGAGAGCAGTTCCAAGTTCCAACATTTGTAACCCACCCCCTGACTTAGAGCAAATATTTTTATTCGAAATCAAGCTCATAGAACAACAATTTCATAACCCTCACACGTTTTTTGTTTGATTTGTGACATAAACCTACGGCCATAATACTTAAAATTATGAGTCCAGTCCATATGATACCATGAGTCAAACACTCCCTTAAGGTGGCAAACTTGAAAGCACGTGTTGTCACCATACCCAAATCAGTACTCTCTCTATATATATATATATAAAGGTAGGTAGATGAATAAATAGATACAGAACTTGTGGCTGTCGTGTGTGAGAGAAGAAGATTGGTCAATACAGATCTGTATTAATGTAATCTGTGGGTATCATTCAAGCAATAGCAGCACAAAGTGAAAAATCTGAAAAGTATTTTGTTAATTGGATATTCTGTGACAGATTTTCGAGAGTCAACATAAAACTTTATCGAACTTATTTATCATGAATTCTACAAATGATGATAGGACTTAAATAAAATAATGATAAGACTATGTGAAAACAAAGAATCCATGTAGCTGACCTCATCTAGTATGAAAATAAAGCTTAATTGTTGTTGTAATATTTAGTATAAAATTTTGCAACTTACAACTATCAAACTACAAAAACTCTTAACTTGTGTTGTTATTTGAGATTAATAAAGTGCCAAAGATCTTGTCCAGTAGCTTCAAGCTGCTATGGGTTGAAGCAATTTCCATCGACAGCATGCAACACAAACTAATGATGTTCTCATCTTAGTTGACAACCTTGAAATGCAGCTCACTACCTCATCTTGCATCTTCCAAACTAGGACCATATTGTAAGGCATGTACTAAATGCAAACCCACGGCAATTCAAGATACAGAAGTTCATATATAAAGCTACAAATCTGGCAGGCCTGGGACCGTGTCACGTTCTAAAAAATCCAGTCGCATGTGATCTACGAGCACCTCACCCTCAGCAAAGTCCTGCCTACAACTCGTGCATATATACATATTATGCCTTCTCTCCAGCAACCCCAGCATATGTTTCCACAAATTCATGAATGAAATATGTACAATAAGAAATCACATATACAACAGCATTTCAAGGATGTGCACCATCATATTGGAGACCTAAAGAACCCATCCGAGTTGGTTAGATCTGCTTTACTGAGGAGGTCGATCGAACATGAACGAGGAAAGACAATGGTTAACTAGCAAAGAACAGTTCTCGTAGGGAAATGGGACCAAGCAATGCGATGAGCCAAAAGAGTCGGTCTAATAACGAACATGAACGTCTCCATGTCTATCTCCTTTCCTGAATACTTAGCTCTTCCATTATGTCCAGCTTCAGTTTCAGCTTAGCTATTCGTCATTTATCATTTGCCAAATAACCAAAGCGCAGGAGGTTTCTGATGCAAAGCAAACCAGCGCTTTACACCCTTGTAGAGATGGGCATGAATTCTTTTCTTTTTTGGTTACAGTGGGGAGGCAAAAGCCATGTATGCATGCAGAGTATCGAACTCACCATCTGCAACATGTGAGTCGAGTCTCCTGGCCACGAGAGTTGTCGCTCTGAGTGCAGAGATGGGCATCAAATTTAGCTGTCCGACAACTGTGGTATCCAAACCGAACGCCTGTGGTGATCCTTTTTGGTAATTCATCGATTGCAAATTTATTTCTGGAATCCAATAACTTCCAACGCAATGAACCCTTCTCAGTATAAACGTGTCCATATTACACCAACTGCAGCAGCTTAATATTTCCATTCGAGTTTGCAGCAACAACCATGTTTGACTTTCCCCTCCAACAAACGCTAGAAACAAACAGCCCGTTGTCGTCACATGCATCTTGTCCAGACACGGGATCAATGGAGCCAAATTTGTGAGAAGTCATTGGCATAGGAAGAGACCTATAGTAAGCATAAACCTGGGAGAAAGTAGTATGAGTAAGCAGTGAGCTAAAACTATTTTTAAGAACTTAATGGGTTTACTGCTGAAGTTTGACTGACGAAATATAAAAGTAAAATTTGTAATCCGCTTTCAGATCCATTTGAAAACTAAGTTTGCACTACACAGATGACATTGATGTAGCAGGAAAGAGCTACCAAGCAGCAAGAGTATAATTCAAAATGCCTGGAAGAGCAAACTTATGGTGGATATCAGCTGAGAATAGGGAACCAAGTTTTACACAAGTACCTCATTAGTTTCAGAGCCGCATGCAATATATCCATCAGAAACGGACAAGCCCACAAAGTTCTGAAAAATAGACGTGGGATATCTTTATCAGCAAATGATGAATAACTGCTTAAGTTTGAAATTTTATCTAGTCAATTAAGGACAAACCTTTTCGTTGGTATGACCGCTCAAGGTCAAGCGGCAAGCATTGCTAGACAGACCGCAATAATTGGTTTTACTGAGATCCCAGATCTTGAGTGTATTGTCCGTTGATGCTGAAATAACAGTGCTTGAATCCAAGAATTTCACATAGCTGACAGCTTTTCCATGTCCAGCCAACGTACACCATGGCACCCTTATATTTCTAAGATCATAGCAGAAGACCTTGTAATCGGCAGATCCAAATGCTAATAAATGTGTAGAATGTGGTGAGAATTGGACACAACAGACATTGGCATGGTTTCTGATTGTCCCAACACAATTTTTCTGTAAAAGTAAACAAGAATTAATGTGAACTGCAAATTTCATACAAGAGAATGATCACATTATCCAGTACCTTTGTCAACCAGTTTTTTCAAGACAATGAGTTTCCATATATCGTATCTACCAATTGTTCCCAAGCCCGGATAAAGGAGGAGGGTTGTGTTAGGTTTCCGACAGCCAGCATAAAACTTTGTTGGACTTATCTACCATGGATTCTACAAATGATTGGGCTCTGTGGAAACAAAGAATCCATGTAGCCGACCTCATCTAGTGTGAGAAAAGGCTTAGTTGTTGTAGGCAATTATGAGGGAAAATTTGTACAGTCAACCAAGAAGTTCAGGACTTGTTTCAATCTATTAGAAAAACTATATAATTTCTTATAACTTGCTGATTAACGTAAATGTCTATGAACTACTGCAAAAACATAGTAGAATAAAGGCACTTGCCTCATTTATGCTCCAAAGTTTAACAGAACAATCATCACTTCCACTGGCCAGTTTTGTTGGGTCAGTTGATGAAAAATCCACAGACCATGCTCTCTTTTGGTGCTCACCATACTGCATAAATCCCTGCCCAGTGCTTGCATCCCATAACTGAAACCAGCAAAGTAGAACACAGAAATGCAGCAAGTCATTTTTTTATCAACAAATAATGAGACAGACAAATGCTTCCAATAAACAAAAGATTACAGGTTAAGCCGTAATAATCAACAAGAGATTCAGGTTCCCATTTCTACTGGCTTGAATAGCAGGCACTATTTAGATCCTCCAACAATAAGTTAAGCATCTGAAAATTCTTAGCAACCATGTGAGCATTTTTTCTATCTTTGTCATTTTAGTCATTGTTTTACCACAAATAAGCTGCATCTTTTGTAAAAACAAAAGGTTGGACCTTTATTCAGCATCATGCAGTTTCACATATAAAAATAAGAGTTTTATGTTTTAATATAGTTTTATCCTTTTTTCCCAAGGACAGCATTATTATCAAAACTATTTTCACATTGCAAATCAGCAATCGATCATTGTTTCTATTCCCTAGGTCGCTGCATCTTTTGTTTCATATATAACTTTATCCTCCTCTTCACTGGAAACTTGAATTCAACTCATACATTAATCACTCCCGTACAGCATGATTGCCAAACAGCGACTCGTTCTTCAATTAAGCTAATAGACTCAAGTATTTATGTCTTGCAGCACTCTCGTTGATCATCTGAATAAACACACTGAAAAAGCTCCTGTGATCTTCACAATATTGCCAGTGATAATGCAGCATTACTATAAAACTCAAAATGCCCTTTGACCACCTTATAAATACATTATCACAACCTATAAATAAATGAAGAAGGGACCATTTGATTATGGACAATGACTAGCAGAAGAACCAGCACCCAGCAACATCAGAAGCAGTGAGAACAAGTAGTTAATTCACCCTGCCTGTATAACAGTATGACGATGCATGAAAAATTGCAACAAATGCCCATAACACAAATACACATGCAGTGATGGATCTAGAAAACTTTTTAGTGTGCACTGTGTATTATAGCCAAGGTTTTTAACCGCGGACTGTACTCTCTTTTTTTCAACTTCAGGTGGTCAAATTTTGTTGAGTGAGGCAAATAGCATATCCTACAGTTTCAACTGTGGCTCGTACCTTTTCATTTTCCAAATGTTGGTTGCCACAAACGTCCCAACCAGGCCTTAACATGGATCCTCCACAATAAGCATGCATTGTTAGATACATACACATGCATATACATGCATATGTAGAGTATTGCTCACTATAGGTTCTGTCCATGATAAACCCCACAAGAGTGCATGTGTGCATGCATGAGCGAGCATAGTGTACCTAAGTGAATGCCTGCTTAAAGAAAGCAGACAGTTTTTTACCTTTTTTTGTCTAATTAGTTTGTTCATGTTCAGTTCACAAACCTGAAGTACTAAATGGTGATTCACTCATATACCAGCCTGACGTTCAACCAGGGGATGATCTGGATGAAGCGGAAAGCGTTGCAATCTTCTTTTTGCACAAACGGATGTCCTTTTCATTTGTTTTAACAAGCCTTAATGTTGTTTGAAAGTTATTGCATATTTTCTCCTAAGTTCGTAAGGAAAGAACTTCCTATTTTGGTTCTCACTTTTTCCATCTCCAACCATATCATTGATGTATTTATTATCATGACATGTTCTGAAAAATCAACTGCTTTTAGCTTCTCATAGAACATTCATAAGAGTCCTCATTTTCATAACAGGATCCTTTAAATATATTTTAGGAAAACGAGTTTGCATCTTGGTTTTTTTGACCAGATATGCCAGAAGAACAACCTCAACACTGTTGATGAAAGACAATGGCCTATTAAGAACTTCTGAAAATATGGGCAGACACACGTGCATATGTGCATGTTCACGAAGGCAAGTATCCTACTCTCAGCTACACACTGGCCATGTCGCTTTGAACAGCTTGTATCTCTGTTTTCAAAGAGAAGAAAAGTGATGGAAGCATGTAGAGCCTTTCAAATGGAAGTGCCACTCATTAGATGCACATGAAAGCAAGCAGCCAAGAATGGAGCACCAGTGGCAAACAACAGCTAGAACATACACACTATTTTTCAAGATAAAAACTCCATACGAACCTGAACTACACCATCATAGTCGGTTGATGCTAAGTAGTTTTTAATATAGCTGTTCCAGCACACACAACTGATCTTAGATCTGCTTGACATCTCTATTGCAGGGTAGTGAATATCAACCATGTCATTCAACAGAGATTGAAACTCAAAGATCTTGATCTTTTTTGACACACCAGCAGCGGCAAAATACTCTTCATCACGGTCAAAACTCAAAGAACAAATAACATTTGCAGAATTTAGTAAATCACCGTTTCTCAGAGTACCCCGTACTTCAAACCTACTATACCGAGCATATTTGCAAAAACCATCAAAAAAGGCTCCACGATCATCTTTTCCAGAATTCTTACAGACCTCAGCATTATCCCTTGACACTAGTAAGCATCTATCTTGGTTCCTCAGCACTTCTCTGTCCTCACTTGCTGCACTCCCACTTTCAGAAAGCTTAAGTTTTGAGCGCATGGAAAAATATGCATCTTCTAGCTGCTTAATGTTTTTCAATATTCTGGCTTTATTAGAACATGCTGTCTGTGACCAAGAGGCAGTTTCCAGATCTGTTCGCAAATGTTCTTTCTTTTCACCTGCCAACCTTAGTCTTTCAGTGAAATTCTCATCTTGAATTGACAATCCACAGTGTATCTCATCTTCCTTGCATACTTTATGAAAAATGTCATTTATTTGCATCAATGATTGCCTGCTTTCAACTTCTTGAATGTCTGCTTCTAAACATCCAATATCATCAACCAGCTTAGAGGCCTCGATGCACTTCTGCTCTTTCAAGGTTACAAGGAAGTGCTGTAGCAAATCTGATTCAAAATCTTCTTCATCAAGAGACAGAACTGAATGCTTTTCCATGGAGAAGTCCTGTGATTCAAGTAACAAGTCTGATTGTAAAACTTCCCTGCCATTTTACCAAACAAACAATGATCAGAAATGCTTTAAGTAGATCTTCTAAAGTGAGGCAAAAAGCAAATTGTAAGGTCAACAATAAAAATTATCAGCACCAGAGACCACTCATGATAACATTAACTACCACAACAAACACATCATGAAAAACTTGATGAACCTATAATGCTGAACAAGTAGAACGGGCCCATCAACATGCATGACTGATAGCATTGCTATCAACAAGATCACCAAATTCACCAATTCTTGAATCCTAAAGAATGTCTAAGTTTCAATGCAATTGTTCTGTATAACAGTTTATCATACACACACAATTGATGGTGCTATCAAATAAAAACCACTATAGTTATTAACCAAAACAGGTAATTTAATAAAGTTAAAAAGTTGGGGCATGCAAATAGGCACAAAAACACTGGCACATTTTACTAGTAATACACATACCTCTCATCTAATCTAGCATCTAGTTCATGTAAACTTTTCTTCTTTGAGGGAAAAAAAAGTATATGTAATCATCGTAGAAGCAGATTTGGTTCATGTAAAACAGCTATCTCTTTCATGAACTTATTACTGTAGGGGCACATAAGTCATATCAACTCACTGGAGAAATAATAGGCAGAAATATCAGTAGAAAAGTTCCTTAAAAACTACTTATGGCATACGCCAAGGTACCCAATTAGTGGTAGGTAGCTCCACAGGGAGACCATTGGTTTGCGACATGAGGAACCATCCACTATGGTCAGCACATGTACAAATTTCATATAATATATGACACAGATGCAAAGGTCAAAAATTAGAATAAGTTTCACATTAGATAATTTTAAATACTTAGGGTTTATGGATCAATTTGAGAAAGAGACCACACATAGAATCAATGCAAGTTGGAGAAAATGGACATCAAGTATTCCGTATACAGGAAGATATAACTCCAATTCAGAAACAAATATGAAGTAGAAGTAACAAGCAAGACTGGCGAAGTAATATACTGAAATTGTTTGATGATCAGTCATCAACATGATAAGAAAAGTTTCTAGTAAAAATTGAAGAGGTTGAGAATGATATGTGGTCGGGGAGCCCTTTGCAACATGGTTCCAATTTGGAGCACCAAATGGATCAAACCAACCGAATACAGGTGACATCAATACCAGCCATTGTTGAGGAATTTGAATTTAAAATTGCTGAAGAAATCTCACAAACATGTTATTAAGGTAGCTATTCATCACCAATTTGTGGGTTAATTATCGATTGAGAGGATATACCTCACTTAGAGCGAAGTTCAAATTCTTATGAAACAGATCCTTCACACTTTGTCAAGGCTGTTAGCCAATAGAATAAAATCTGAAATTGTGTCCCTCCAAGTCTCAATTGTTCTGTACATTCTGAACCTAGCTGTTCTTCCTTTCTCCTTTCTATTCTTCTTCCGCAAGAAGGCTGTGTAAACCACTTCTGTCTCTAATCTCTCTTAGCTCTGGCTATGTTCTCATTCTTTCTGTTATGCGTATTGAAGAAGCTTTTGGTCGTGCTCTATTTCCTCAAGAAGGCACTTCACTTCTTCAGGACAAGAGGCCTTGATGGATTGAAGCAAATAGACCATTTGGCTTAGGGACTAGCTTCCTAGCACCTTATGATTGCTTTTGTGGAATGATTTGAAGATCATGTCTAACACAGTCACACAATGTGGCACTAAATATAAGAGAAAATTAAAGAGGCAGGACAAGGTGAAAGACAGTGGTACAAATCTCCAGGTTGAAAATGCCAGAAGTTGGAAGAACACCAAAAAAATGGGTTGAGGAAGGGTCAAAGGTGTAAGAAGGAAACTATAGACTATGATCTTGTACTTCTGAATTTTTTTTTGACAAAAAAATCATGCTTAGTTGAATACGAAGCATCGCTATAGATATATCAGAACAGTGACTAAGAACTCATCTTGCTTATCCGCCTAGTGTGGGAAAGGGATGGGCTCTCCTTGCTTTTGGCACATACGTATTTCCACATGACAAGGCCAACATCCAAACGTATAGTTTTTTACATTAAGTTCTTCCACAGCCACTCAAGGAGATGCCACATCATGCCTTTAAGGATGCCATGCTTCTCCACAGGAGGGATGAAAATAAGAGGTTATGGTGCACAAAAAGAGAATTCAAAGGCAAAAAATGCAAGAACCTGAGCCTGACACTGACCAGAAATCGTTAAGCACATTTCCAGGTGATTAGGGAGAATTTGACCTCTTGCATCATTTGATCCCTCATCTTCCCTTTCCAGTACATTAAGACTCACAATTTATAACAAGCAGCTTATTAATGCAAACTAGTGCAGCTTGGAAATTATTGTTGCAGGCAACTTTCACTTTCAAACTTCATGGTTCAAAGAAGTTAGTGTTTAAACTTTAAAATATAATTCTTTCCTTCTAGAGATAGGACCAAACCAGAACAAGATAACAAATGCAAAATTTTGTACAAAAATAGACGATAAAACTCTATTAACAAGGTTCTGCATCAAATTTTAAAGTGTTATTAAATTTTGGCTTAACAAGTTTCTAAAATGCTCATATTCAAGGATCTCCAACAAGAATAAAGAACTCTTATAAAACTCTACCATGCTTTAGGCCGAGATGAAGGTTCAGGATGGAGCAGCCAAAGACAGAAGCCAGCCTCCTTTGGATTCTCAGCCAAGAAATTAGGTGGGAGGATACGATGCCTTAAATCTGACATTGATGCTGTATGCACTTCCCATGATTCAGAACAGCAAAACAACTGAGACAGAAAGATTTTTCATTAGGTTAACAGCTATAGCTTATGATTTGTCAAAAACAGAAGTTGAAAAACATGCAAGTTCAAAAGCCAAAACCTAAACCTCAAGTGTCATTTTATCTTGGGTTTGCAGAATACCATGTTCACACACACACAGACATGCCAGCACACATGCATGCATGTGCACAAACACACACGCATGCTAGACTTCCATTTATGCAAGACCATCCATGTCAATCCGCACTTTCGGGCTGGAAAGGTGGATGGTCTAAATCAAAAAAACAAATTTTGAAAGAGCAACAAAAAATACAAAGTAAATCAGTACTTATGCATTTTTTACTTTTTTGATCTAGACCGTCCATCTCTCCAATCCGACAGGGTCTAACATGTAGGAGAGTCTAGCAACTCCCTCTATATATATATATATATATATATATATATATATATATATATATATATATATATATATATATATATATATATATATATACTCACACACACATAACAAATGTAGAACTTGCAGACAAGTGTCTCAAATATGCTGGTACCTCAAAGAGAAGAACGCCAAGACTGTATGTGTTGGATGATGAGGAACATGACTTGCCACTGATGTTCTCTGGACTAGCATACCACGTCTCCTCCAACTGCTTATCACTAAGAATAATCGGTTGCCGAGGTTGATCAGGCAACTCCGTGTGAGTGAACCTTGTAAAAGCATCATGGTCTTCATAGCCATTCTCACGTAGCCTCATTCCACATCGAGAATGTGTTGCTAAACTACTATTTGAGGTCCCATCGGCTACTGATTCAGGTTTGGTGCACGATTGTGAAGACAATATATGATGCCGATTAGACAACCTTAACCCATTGTTCAACTTAAGATGTTTCAAGGTCGGTGTACCATAGCTGCGTAGTAGACCCACTGACATGCTTTCATGTTTCATATCACTTTGATTAGAAGAGAGAAGTTGTTGCTGCTGTTTCCTTTCCACTGAACCATCAGTAGAAGAGTTCACGGAACGATTGTTACGAGCTGAACAAAGTGGTGAGATATGAAATGTGGATGGGCCTATATACTTGATTTGGTTATCTGATGAGACGGTGAAACTTGACGGCTGTAACTCTTTTATAAAAACTCCTTGGGAGTGAGCAATATTGACTAGCTCTACAATTTGCCTAAATATAAGCAATCTCTTTCGTTTATCTAATTTGTGGCTCCCAGGACCAAGCCACTGTCTTAAGTTAATGCCATCCTCAAGTGAATCATGATCAACACAGTGACCAAAACGCAAAGATGAACCCCCAGCAAAAGCAGCGGAGGACTGGGACATATCTGCTGGAATATTCGCTTCACAAGAAGTCTTTTCTGAGTTTCTAGGTTTTACAGCAGTATTAGAGTTCTTAACAGGGTCTACATCCGTAATCGTGATCCCCTTCTCCTTCCAGGCGTTCTTCGCGAAGAACTCAGGAAAACCCGAAGATGGTAATGGAACCCTGGTATGGGGTTCCCGGCCTAGCATTTGTGTGGGTGATGTACTGCTTAAATGATGATACCTATCTCCATCGACCATGTTTTGAGTAGCCAGTTCACGTTCTTGTTCTGGATGCTGTGCTGAAACTGCCGTTCGATCCCAAGTTTCACATAATCGAACATATCCCAGCTTCTCTTTCTCATCATCATCATAGATTTGTCTAGAGGAAAGGTTCACGTTATGTTCAACTGCAGCTCGTTCCTCACAGATGAATTGAGCATGTAAATTCATGTTCCCTTTACCAACCATTTGATAAGGGTGCTGCCAGGGGACTCTTTTGCTCTGAACCTGCCCCACACTGAAAGCTCCAACAGCTGCAGCACTCAGACACCTGTCAACTGAGGCATCCTTATTGCCTTTATAGTTTGTGAGAGTCAATTCTTCGACCATCATCTCCGTATTGCTGAGAGAGCAATCACGCCCTAAAGTAGACCAAGAATTTGATGGGGTTTCATCCTTGGATGTATCAAAAATCTGTCGCTTGGTTTCTAAAGCCCCTCCAAAACTAACTGGTGAACCCAGGAAAAGCCCCATTGTGTTTTGCCCCAAAATTGACCTCAGTGATGAAAGTTCTTCTGGCCACTCATGCTCCGAAGATGCAATTTCGGCTTGGGATTCTAAAGTGTTGCACCTATCGATCAGTAAACCACGATTGGTTTCTGTTACCTTTGTGGGTGGACCCTCCGTCAAGTGCTTCTCCCTTTCACTCTCTGTGCCATCTTCCATGGAACCTCTTAATGTATCCAAACCAATTGCATCATCCACCGCGTTCACACCATGAATTGCTTACCAAAAATTCACCGCAAAATCCATTGATAGCTCAGACACGAGCAAACATTCAAGAACGCACTATGATCATGCAAATCTCGTGCTAACTACATCATAATCACTGGATTTCTTACTCACGAGACTCAAGTTTAGCTGTTCACTCATCCAATAATTAAATTGGTTGCCAAAACAGATCAAAATCAATGGAATGACCGAATCCCCAGAACTGAACCAACAAAAAAACAAACGGGTAAGGGAAGCCTGCAGTATCGACATGCAATCAACATCACAGACGAAAACACAGAATAAGAAACACACTCGAATAATACGGAAATTAAAAGAAACCCAAACCCAAGAGGAGATGCATCAATGAAAACGAACATTGGATCATCACAGGAAATAGTAACACCACCGAAACAGAACAGCTGAACACTTGCCTTGCAAAGGAAATTCCTGAATTAATTCGGTCCGTCCTTTCTCTAATCCTAAGTTCCTAACTACGAAACCATAATTTACGAGAGAGCAGAGAAACACCAAAAAATTATCACCACAAATAATCAAACAAATAAAGAAGAAATGAAAACAGAACCGTTGCGCCAACAGATTTGTGGCTCAAAGTTTTCTTTTCTTTATTTTCCACAGTCGAAGACGAGGATAATAGACCGCGAAAGTGCAATAAAAAAAAATTAATAGTACAAACAAAAAGGAGCAATTTAGGAATCTCCAGATCCCTATTTCTGCTACTTACCTCTCCAAATCGGGTCTTTTATCATCATCGTCGTCGTCGGAAAAGGAGAAGAACCAAGGCGGAAATACCCCACAGTCACTGGGACGTTGGCGGATTTTTCACCCCAAGAGGCGTTGCAGAATTTCTCCTTTTTCGGAATTTTACTACATCGCTGCTTCCTGCGTTTCTAGTTCTCGTCAAACAGGGCTGTATTTCAACTGTATTACGTTTGTGCCACCATCGGCATTCCGTCCGATATGGCACGGCACGGCTGGGCTCCAGCGTAGGTGTGGTTTTGGGCGAGCAGACGATGCTGGTAAACCAAATCACTAAAACAGTCTCTGGGTTGACTTGAAATGTCGATGCAGTATCTTCGTGTACGACCTGACAACCGAAACCCATTTAGTCAGGTTTTCTAATTAAACCCAAGACCCATTAAAAGAAACGTTTTGCTTGACTGGAAATGGAGAGAGCATCCGAACTGTTGTCTCAGCATTCCAAATTGAACCCCTCTGGAGGAGATGTGATTCAACTGAGGTTCTAGAAAGAGTGGCTCAACACAAGCTGAGGCCTAAAGAGAAAATTGATACTATACACAAGACATAAAAGTTAGAAACCTACGAATTTGATGTCAATAAAAGTTAGACACAAGACATGAGAGAGTAGGAATTGTTAGACAACCTCTCATGCTAAACATTAATTGATCATCACCATTGTATGTGTTCAATAGAATCACATTTAACTCAGACATGTATATTAAATGGTATCGATCTTTGTCTCGATGTTGATGGATAGCTCGATTTCTGTCGTCCATACGATCGCATAAATGATGTAGATCATCTATTAGAGTCAAACATAAGAAAATGTTTACCAACTCTTAGTTTTTCTTTGATACTATAACGAGTTTAACTTTGAGGAACCTAAGCAGTTGCCTTGATGACCTCACACAAAAGCCCTGGCAACGGAGGTTAGCCTCGAAGTCACAGTGGTTTGTGGGGAGAAAGTAAAGAGAAAAGTACTCATGCATATAGGGGAGGCCTCTTTTACTAGAAAACAGGTTGAAATCTAGTCGAAAAGCATGGACATTTTGCAACTTGGGTCGTGGCACAGAATAAGTGCAGTGAAGAGAGTACAAACCTGGCCTACAAAGAGCAAGAAGAGGAGGGTTTTGTTTCGGGTTTCCAAGGAGAAACCCTAATAAATAAAACTTAGGTAGATCCGATCTACTTATAAATTATGAGAGAATTAGTTATTCAAGTTGGATCCTATATCCAGAACTGCCACCTAAACCTAATTGTGTAGAATCTTATCATGTCAGATACAGTCAACGGTCAATATTCCACTAAAAAGTACCCAAGCCGGCAAATAGTACAGGAGCACCTTGTTTTGCGGCAAGCTTCACAAGCCAATTTGAGCCGAAGACACACCAAAGATCACAAAACCAACATGAATGAAATCTGACCAAGCCAATCTATGAGCAACTCAGTTCATATAAATAAACTCACCCTATTCCATATTCTCAAATACACTACTAGCTTGACTCAAGCTAAGGTGTGAACAACGTGACTTGCTTACATGAGCTGGGTCAATTCTCCTCGTGTTTGAATCGTGGAACAGTCGGACGCAAACGCCGGATAGTATTTGTCGGCTTCTAGAACGAAGTACACACCTCATATAAAAAAAGCAGAAACACAAGCAGGGAAAGAACATTTGTGTTCCTTCCATCTGTTCGGCAATCCAAACACTCGTGGATTACGTAGATGAGCAATTGATGGAGGGTCATATTGATTAGGTGGTGACTGAATCACAAGACGGTTGGGGTACAAAACCGTAAATAATAAGGATTACCTGAGCTGTTTCATAAGTTAGGGGAGAGGCTTGTAGGTCGGATGACTCCACATTGTCACATCATTTGGAGGTCAGGGTAGGATTACGTGGCGCGCGAGTCGCCACGTAATAGGAGGCGAAGAAGAGTTTAATCGTATTTGAGATTTGGCGCTCAGGGCTTGTTACGGTGGGCCCCGCTATCTCTATGGCCCACGTGGATCGAGGATCTCCCCTCGCAGAGGCACCACCATGTCCTACGTTTGGACCCTTCCTTGCCAGCTCAGCAAAAGTGCGGCCAACGCTTGGGCCCACGAGCCCTCTTTTCGGTTCTCTTGGGCTCGATCGACGTGCTTCTACGTGGAGCTTCCACATCGGGAGGATCCGCGGTTCCTTGTACGTACACTACCAAGGGCATTACAATTCCATCCTCAAGTTGAGCTGGTTTAGTGTAGGTATTGCAAAATTTTGGTTCAACCCTAATTAAGAGTTAGCTCCTAATGGATCTTCCACATTGGCTTCAATAGAAATAAATATTCATATAACTACTAAGGTAAGCCCCCTTCCTAATTATGTAAATTATATTTATTGATTAAGTTATAACAGTTTTTTGAAAAGCTTTTACCAACTTGGTTTTAGGTGAGAGGATTAAACCGGAATCCAATGAGACAGTCATTTTTCATAGTGTAACGGACACTTAGGATGAAAAAAGTTAATATAAATCAACAAGGTATTAGTTTAAGATACTATTATGTGAGATCATTTTAAATCTTCAAACATTTGAGATTCGTATGAGAGAAGACCTTCTTGAAGAAACAATCATAGATATTTGAAAGCTTAATCATGATGCTCATTAATTATGCCTTGTGAACTTGTTATGAGTCGAGCTCCGGCAAACTCGAGAATTGCACGTGTCGTCGACTTGATTCATGATGGTATTGCTCAACTATAAGTCAAATAATCAGCCTAAAAACATTCATTAACATGCAACAACCAAGTCATGATTGGTTCTCTTAATCTCAATGAAACTAGGAAAAGATAAAAAATATGGATTATGACATAATTTCGTCTACAATAAAGATCAACCTCTTTATATGGCATAGGGGCTAAAATTTGAATAAGACCTAATCATATAATCATACGAGCACTATAACACGATACAAATGAAAAAAATATACACTTAACATGAATACAACAAATGTAACACCATGATGCTAATGTGA
This sequence comes from Brasenia schreberi, assembly GCA_036023115.1. NCBI lineage: Eukaryota > Viridiplantae > Streptophyta > Magnoliopsida > Nymphaeales > Cabombaceae > Brasenia > Brasenia schreberi. The sequence continues at coordinate 12,609,868 of JAYKKT010000078.1, read as the reverse complement.
ATCTCAACTAATCTAGATCTAAATCCAAATCCGCTATCTAAACTATCATCAAATGAATAGAACAAATCAAATCTAAATCAAGTATGGGGCTTCCAAGTCTGAGTCCACTCGCTATATGAACCACATGCCGGTACTATTGGTACCCGGTCGACATCCTATGATGATTCTCCCTTGTGAAAGCTTGATGTCATCCATGAGGTTGCATAATGTTGTCTAGGTGCTTCACACTCTAAATCTACAACTTCATGCCCACGCGACATCCTACATCAACAAGCTCTCTCCAGCAATGCTCATGTCTCAACTTTGCACTAGGATTTGACATCTCACCTTGTTATAAACCATAGGACAACTCCTCTCTCATTCCCTAGGGGCCATGTCGAAGGACACAACTATCATCTGCATCTCAGTCACATCCTCATACAACACAACTAATCTATAATACTCTTGGGTATCACTGACTCCTTGACACCACATGAACACTTTGTGTCAGGTACTTTAGCCTGACTACCTCCTCTACAAGGTTGTCCTCAGTCGGTCCAACTTCCAACTCAAAGGGTGACAAGTATAATGTAGTCACTTTCTCTTGAGTTCTCCTTGGTCTCTCTGCAGCCTTATCGAGGTCACAACCTACTAATTACCCAAGATAGGCTTTGTTAGTAATCATCATACCTCTAAGATGTGATGTTACTATGACACATGTTTACTTTAGGAAATTACACTTGAGGTGCATGTTATAGTCATTCAAGCTAGTCATCATGAAATCAAGGGTGTTGCACCAACATCCAATACACATCTAAATGGACTTGGCAACTCTTGTTATCCTCTATGCTTGGGCATTCTCCATCTTTAGTTTTTTCTTAGAAGCGGTGAGTCATAGGCCTAGTGTCCTCACATAAGTCATCAACATAATCGAGTGTAAGGCATCTCTACCCACCAAAGTACGTAACACATAATCTCCCATGCACAAATATCGAATGTGACATCGTAGCTTGTAATACATTCAACAACTGAAAGGACGCAACTCCCACAAGGTCCTCTTTAATACTCGATCTAGCCTCATTTTGAATACTTTGGTCATGATCGATCTCTTATCAGTAGGGTATTAAGCTTGTCACACTTCAAAAAGTCCCTCATTTCGTGCAACCCACCACAAATGTAGCTACCAACTCTAGGTACCTCCTATTGAGTCTATGCATGCTTCCTCCAGTTAGTCGCACAAGTTTCTTGTTGGAGTGCAGGAGTTGAATCCAATCAAGCACTACCATGTGGTGAGGTATGTCGGCGTCTACCACCTATTTTGATATCGACTTGTGTATTGTCCTTACCTTTTTCCTCACTCCATGACCAAGAAGAACCGTTGAAGTTTTGTATCCTATGAAAGTCTATGAATGACTCATCGATCATCATGGCGTGATGTACATCTATCAATTGATGCCTACACATCTCTATTTGTGCCTAAGGTTGCAACTTGTGTATGAACTTAAATAGCTCATCCTTCACATATCACTGATATCTAGTATGGTCATGCTTAAACAATGAATACAACAATAACTAGGCCTTTTCTCATACTAGGCGGGATCGGCTACATGGATTCTCTGTTTTCCATCTATTTCTGATCTTTAGTTTTCTTATCTCTATCCCTAGCTATCCTAAAAATATCTCTTTCACCATCTTTTGAGTTGAGTTTTTTATATAAATCCTCTCAAATTTTAGCTTTTGCTTCGTATTTTTTTCACTTCTTTCTTTGCTTTCTTATAAGCCTCTAAAGTTTCGCTGGTTTCCTTAACATAATGTAATTTGTAACATGCCCTCTTTGCCTTGATTTTATTTTGCACTACTTCACTCCACCACCAAGCTTTTTTTTGTGTCGGTACACCTCCCTTAGATTCACCTAACACATCTTTCGTCACTTTCCTAATATGTATAGTCATATTGTTCCACATATCACAAGATGTACCAATATAATTATAAGCATCTCGTTGAAGGACTTCTTGTTTAAATATATCTTCTTTCTCGCTTTTGAGGTTCCACCATTTAGTCTGAATAGCTCAATGCACTCTTTTCTTCTTTGCTCATTTTTTACGTAAATCCAATATTTAGGTATTTTGTAAGCTGTAAAAGGGACGATCTGATTAATCAAGATATCATTGATTACATACATAGATTGGTCCCTAATAAGAGTAGAGCAAATGTTATACATCGAGAGATTAAAATCTACGATAATGTCCTTCACTTGATGGGTTTTCCTGTAGCTATTTATAACCGTACTAATATGCGCCCAAATAAATTGTTTATCTTAATATTTAAGTTTCTTAAATCTTATATTTATTGTAAAATAAATCTTTATGTTTGTCTTTTTCTATTAGATGTTTGGTGGAATAAGTTTGGAAGTGATTACCCAAACTTTGAGAGATTTTGAAATAAGAGTTATGAGCCAAACATTGAGTGCAATTGGTTGTGAGGAATTTGAGTATCTTTGAACATATCCACACAAAAAGCGTAATAGATTGGAATATAAGCAACTCAATGACCTAGTTTTCATCCGTTGCAACATGCATCTTCAACAAAGATAATAAATGATTAGTTATTAATTAAATATTTTATTAAATATTTTATTATATTTAATTATTAATGTTATTTACTTATCTTTCTTGCAAGCAATTAAAAAGTTAAATACGAAGAATAACCAATTTGATTCAATAAGTTTGGATAATTTTGATATATTAGAAGAGTGAATTATGAAAGATAATGAAGCAAATACATTCCTAGCTGAAGAAGACATTTAATAGATTAATTTGGAAGGAGTGCAACAATATCATCAAGGGGATGATGATTTTGATTTTAAAGTTGAAGGTGATGATGATCTTGAATAAGGAGGAGAAGATGAAGATTATTTAGTTGATTCTGATTACAATATGAAATTCATTTTTTCAATTATGAAAGTGTAATTTTGTTAAGGATGTATTGCTTAAATGCTTTATACATTAAAATTGAATGGTGATTGATGAATATTTATAAATTATATAAATTATTTTAAATTATCATGTTTTTTTCTAAATTTGTATGATTCTTTTTTATTTTTTAAATATCTCCATAATTAGATGATACATGTGGTATAACTTTATGGGAAATTGGATTAGACATGACTTGAAATTACTTTGGCCCCTAATCTTTATGTGGGTTATGTGCGAATGCATAAGTTTTCTATACTTGTGGTATAAAAGTGAGACTCTATTAGTATGCATAGAATCATTGATGTGGTAAGGCTTGGTTACTTGAATAAAGAAGTCAGCATAACCAATGTTGTAAATATCGTATCGGGTCCTGTATCAGAAGGGGCATTACAACAACAACAACAACAACTAAGCCTTTTCCCATACTAGACGGGGTCGGCTACATGGATTCTTTGTTTCCACAGATCTCTATCGTGTGCCATGTTAGCAGTTAACTCCCAATAAGCTAGATCATTCTTTATTGTTTCTTTCCAACACTTTTGTGGTCGTCCTCTACCTCTTTTAATACTTTCCAAATTTAGGTTTTCTAACCTTCTTACAGGTTCTTCTTTTGATCTTCTTTCTATATGTCCAAACCATCTTAAACGATGTTCTCTCATTTTATCCTCTATTGGTGCCACTCCTAATTTGTTTCTAATAACCTCATTATGTATACGGTCTTTTCTTGTATGACCACTCATCCATCTCAACATCTTCATTTCTGTCACAGACATCTTTTGTACATGTTGATGATTAACTGCCCAACACTCAGAACCATAAAACATGGCAGGCCTAACTGCTGCTCTATAATATTTACCTTTTAATTTTAATGGTATCTTCTTGTCACAAAGAATACCTGATGCTCCTCTCCATTTTAACCAACCAGCATTAATTCTATGTGTAACATCTCCATCAATTCTTCCATCACTTTGAAAAATTGACCCTAGGTATTTAAAACTTTCCTTTTGGGGAATGCAATGCGTGCCAATTTTAATTTCTATGTCCTCTGAAGTAGCCAAATGATCAAACTTACATTCCATATATTCTGTCTTTGTTCTACTAAGTCGGAGGCCTTTGTTTTCTAATGTTTCTCTCCATAGTTCCAATTTTCTATTAACTTTTTCCTTAGACTCCTCCACTAATACAATGTCATCTGCAAATAACATACACCAAGGTACTTCATCTTGAATATGTTTTGTTAATTCATCCATCACCATTATAAATAAGTATGGACTTAAAGTTGATCCTTGATGTAACCCAATATTAACTTCAAAGAAGTCTGTCGTTCCTTCATGAGTCCTCACACATGTTTTTGCACCATCATACATGTCTCTTATAAGGTTAATATATGTCAATGGGATACCTCTTTTTTCCAAAGTTCTCCAAAGAACCTCCCTCGGTACCCTATCATAAGCTTTTTCTAGATCAATAAATATCATGTGAAGGTCTTTCTTTTTTGCTCTAAAATGTTCCATAAGACGTCTCAAAAGGTGAATCGCTTCAATAGTAGATCTACCAGGCATAAATCCAAATTGGTTCTCTGTTGTACTTGATACTTGTCTTAACCTACGTTCAATAATTCTTTCCCATAATTTCATAGTATGACTCATTAACTTGATACCTCGATAATCCTACAGTATCCTTATTGCTCTATATTGTGTGATACGAGAGCATATGATACGTGCAATATGCCCTTATTATAAAGAAACCCAAGATACCAAGAATCAACAATTTTCAAAAAGTCTGAAGCAAAAGAGTTACAAATCATAATAAATCTCAATTAAGATTTGAGATTTTCTAAGTAAACAATTAATATTTATAGAGTTTCAATGGTAGGAGTTATTAACGGTTAGAGTTTCAAGCACACAAGAATTATTAACTATTAGAGTTTTAAGCATAAATTTATTAATTGTTAGAATTCTATGAATAAGAGTTATCTCCTATTAGAGTCTCAAGTGCAGTGTAGATTTATTGACATTGGAGTTTCAAGTTTGAGTTATTAAGAACACACATTCTCCAACCAGTTAATTATTGTCAATATAGATGTATGATACCTTATTAAATAATTTAAATAAGTCATGTACTATTTTTTATACAATTTTTGAACTAATCCTTATTTATGTTGATTCATAATAATTATTTAAAATTTTTATTTGGTTTTTATTTTTAAACTATTTTTTAGTTAAAAATGTATGATACGATATGATCTATGTTGCATGAATACGGGTACAGTACCGGTATGGGTATGGGTATGCCATTATTAAAAACATAATAAAAAGATAAATTTAAATAAATATATCTTGATTTTACAGATGGCATTGTGATACTTCACAGATCGTGATTGACATACTCAGTATTTCCTTTTTTTAACAGACACGCCCTTTCCTTTTTTTTTTTTGACGAACACCCTTTCAAATACTTAAAAGTCAGAAAGCCTAAATGCTCCATAAATAGGCTCGGATAATTCTTTTTGCCAAAAAAGACTCGGATATTTCTATGTCTCTTTAGCTTTTGCGTCACTCATTATCCAACACAACAACCCGATCATCGAGTCTTGGCTTCAAGAACCAAACCCAAATCAACATCATATGCGATAATCATTTGCAGTGGAGAGAGAGAGAGAGAGAGAGAGAGAGAGAGAGAGAGAGAGAGAGAGAGAGAGAGAGAGGAAAACATTACCTTGCAAGACATAGAGGAATCATGGAAGGTGGGAGGGAGCAAACATGGCCTCTTTTGCCTGAGCACCAGGAACTGGCACAACTGAGCCACCAAAGATGCCTTTCTCACTACAGCAACAACATCCACCTCAACACCAGCCTATGGTCCAAGCTCAGCTTCATGGTGGGCGACCTCGGCACCTTCATCCCCATTGTCATCGCCCTCACCCTCATCAACGGCCTCAACCTCATCGTCATAGGCCTCATTCCCCTCCCAGTCGTCTGTGATATCCAGCTCTCTCAGGGGCTCTCCTTCGCCTTCTCCGTCGTCAAGTACATCCGCTTCACCCAGAACCTCTCTGTAAACACCCAAAATTTTAAAATGTTTTCAAAAACTCTTAAATTTCGAAAACCAATTTAAAGCCTTTATGAACCTTTAAATTCAAAAACCCCAAATTTCAAAGTTTAAATCTTTTGGGAAATATTTTAAAATAAAGGTTTTAAATTTGAGTTAAATAGTCCATGAGTTTCGAAACAGGTGAAGACCCAATTCGAGCCTCGATCTCTGAAAAGAAGATAAAGTTGAAAGTATCAATCAAGATACGGGATCAAGCTCAAGTCCAATCAAATTCAAATTTCATCAAGACCAAGTCTAATTCCATAGGAAGTCAAGGAGAAAATCGAGCTTCCCCAAGACCAAACCAAGCTCATCAATTCAAGCAAAAGATCTAACCAGAGTTAGACTTGAGGCCGTGATCATCAAGAAAAAAACCAAAACCATGGTGAACCCGAGACCGTGGTGACAAGTTCAATTCAAAGACATTTCAAGTTGGACTCAACATCAAAGAGGAGCTGAATCAAATAAAAAATCAAATTGTGATAGAATGCAAGCTATGCCCGACCAAGAATGATTGAATCAAGTTGTAAAGTTTGGCAAGATGAGTTAGGGCCGGTTACATCAAGTTGAAAGGATTTCACCAACTCCAGTCGGCTGCACCAAAGGCCTAATGGGCTACATTCAAAGCTCCAGTCATGGCCTCCCAAGTCCAAGAAAGAAGCAAGTTTCATCAAAGAAGATCGAGCTCAATCAAGTCCCCTAGCTGGTTGAAGAAGAACCAAGGTCTTGAGCCTTGGTCAAGGCCGATCATACTCAAGACCAACCCACATGGGGCTGGTCCAACTCACCACCAAAGGGACCACTTAGGGCTAGATCGAAGTGGATCAAAAACCAACCAAGGGGCTGGCCCAACCCGCCCCAAAGAAGGGCCTAGAAGCCAGCCTACTTGGCCTATAAAAAGGGCCCTATCTTGGACAATGCTTGGAGTCTCTAAAATTTTGGGAAAGGCTTGGGGGAAATTGGGGCTAAGATAGAGTTTTAGGTGAGAGGTTTTCCAGCAAAAGAGGGTCATGACTTGTATGGAGAAGAAAAGCAAGGTGAGTGCAAGAGAGTTGGAAGGAAGGAGGAGTGGTAGTCGGATTCACTCTTGAATCCCAGCCCCTCTTGTCAAAATCGTGTAAGTGTTTCTTAAATTCAATCTAAATTCTATATTCTTTCTTTCAATTCATTAATATGGGATTGTATTAATGGAGCTTAGTCTCTCCCGAAGTTGTAATAATCTTTAGAGTTGTTGCAATTTCATTTCATGGATGAATCGACACTCACACACACATGCACTTTAATTGTTCGATTATGATTCTACCCCAATATATGTTATAAACACTATACTTCTTACCCCCTTTATGCTTAAGCTAATATGTATATTTCCCTTCGTGAGTTTAATTCGGGATGTAGAGTTGTTGCTTTTTCCCTTCGTGTGAGTTTAATTTGGGATGTAGAGTGGTTGCAATTTCAATTTCGTGTGAGTTTGTATCATTAGATTCTTAAAATCCGAAATCTGTATTTCCTGCATCTCTGCATTTGATGTTTGCTCTAATTTTAATTCTCGGATGCTTACTCCAAATAATCTAAAATTTTGCCTACTTATCCTATACAGAATAGCCCACTTTAAATAAATTTTTCAAGAATTTTAGGGTCGTCCAATTATGTAAGTAAAATTGGACAAAATCGAACCAAAATCTGCTCACTGTCTCCACAGTCTTTTTCCTTTAACAGAGTCTGGGTTTTTATCCCATAACTCTGCCTACAAAAGTCTAAATCGATTGATTCTTGATGCATTGGAAAGCTGACATCTATAGCTTTCCAAAAACATCAAAATCATTAAATTTAAAACTCAGGTCACTGAGATACAGGCTCATCTTTGAGCCTCTATATTTCTGTGACAAGACAGTTCTGGGTACTTGAGTAAGCCTCATTCATTGATTTAATTTTGATTTAATACAACTCCAATTTCAGATGTGTAAAAGGATATAGGTCCTCCACACCACAGACTTGGTCTGATAAATTTTTGGTGATTTTTGGAGGCCTGTAGAATGTCCATATCTATTTTGGAAAAAGCCCTGAAAACAAAATATTCTATTTTTCAAGACTTGTTCATTTCAGGTTTTGAATCAAAGTGCACGTTCAAATTCTTTCAATAGCACTAATTATTCACGTGAATTGGAGTTCATATTTATTTTAAACTTGAAGTTCCTAAGCGCTTAAACCGACTCTTGAGCATCGATTAAAGAAGGTTTAAGTGAAAAGAGTCTGCTTGCTTACAATTGTTGAAGAAGTCAAAATTTTCAAAATCTTTGCTAGTTTTGCAAACTAGCTGGCACGCTCGCGCATGCAAGTAGATAGAAAAGTTTTGCTTCGAGTTTTTCATAAACTCCGGAGTGAAAATTTTCGTGTCTATAGAATTGACACGCCTAGTGGGACTCTGGTCTTAAGGAACTTCATTTCAAAAGGTGAAAGTCCAAAAATTTTACAAACTCGTGGTGTTTTTCAAACTTGTGCACAAATTTTGAAAACAATGGATGAAAGCAAGCTGTAGAAATCCTCATCGAACGCTTGAAAGTGGTTTTCCAAATCCTCTGAAGCCTGAGAAGAGATGGCTGCTATAAAGGAAATCTTTAGAAAGATCGATGCTCTAAGCAATGAGGCCAAGGCGCATCGATCACATGAAAGCTCATCTCGGACAAATAGAGAGAAAGATCATGAAAGGAAAATCAAATCAAATCCAAAATTCGATGAAGGATATGAGGTTGGAGATGAAGCCAGAGTGCGGATCAAGTCATCCAAACTTTCCAAGCAGCCAAGCAAAAACCAAAAAAAGTTTTTATAATTCAAAAAGCCAAAAAAATCTCGAAAATTTTCAAAAACCAAAAGAAGTTGAAAAACAAAGAGTTGAAATTTCGAAAGTTGGGAATGAAGTCCACGTTCCTAAACACACACAGAGTGGAGCATGAGATCCACAACACTCCACACACCTCACGAGAGGATGAGAGTCGCGTATACAAAGGATTGGAAAAGGAACACCTCGAAAAGCAATGGGAGCTCGAAGCAGAGTCACCCGAGGACAAGGCTTGCTCTCACCATGAAAAGGTAGACGAGTCGGAAAGAGGTATGTCTAAAACTCATCCCCCTTTGAACTCCCTCTCGATCCTCCTTTTCTTAGTATAGGGTCGACCATTCATATATCAGATGCATCAAATCACACTCATGCACCCACATACCTACAGAACATGCCCAAAAATGAGGATTTTCAAGGTGCGCCGAATGTCCCGCACTAAGAAATAGAATTTCAAAATAAAAAACAAAATAAAGTTCAAAATATGGTAGATATGGTCACTCCTAAGGCATGCATCGACATCCTAGGAAAACCTAACCCTACTATGCATGAACCAATCTCCTTAAGTCTAGTCTTGTATCATAAACCCGAATCTAAGCCTAAGTCAAACCCTCCTAAAACCATCAAGGGACCGATCATAGCTTCCCTTGGAATCCATACATCCCAACTCCTACCCAAAATAAATCGTGTGTATATCGATGATATTGATGACACTCGATTCCAAGGACATGCACTTTATAAAATATTTTCAAAAATCAAAAAGTCTTGGAATATGATCTTAAACATGGGGTATACACCATATCAGGGCCTAGGAGCTAAAACCAAGGTAGGCTAGAGCCCATCCTACCTAGATCAAACCAAAGTCTATATGGAATGGGATATATCCCATTCATACCCCCTGAGCCACCACCTAAGACCACTTGGGTCAAGGGTGCCCCTAGAACCCACTAAAACCGAGACACATGGCTTAGACCTATTGTTTGAGTCTAATTCATGGAGTTTTCTTTGTAGGTTTGATGGAAGATCCCTCTTTTAGACAAAAATCCAAAAAAATCATATATTTGGAAAAACCAAAAAAATTGGAAAACTTTCAAAACCCAAAAACATTTGAAAAATCCAAAAATCTCAAAAAGAAAATTGTTTAATTTATTCTCCTATTTTTTATTTGAAAAAGCCTCAAAAAGAAAGTCTCTTATATTGATCTTTGAAATTGAGTTTTGAAAAAGACAAAAAAATCGAAAAACTCGAAAATTCCAAAAACAATGGTCATGTACAAAGCCAATTTCAAAACCTTTTCAAAGGTTGTATATAATCCCAAGCCAAAATCATCCAAGCTTGTCATGCAACCCTCTCTCTTGCTTAACACTTCTTTAGAATTTAAATGCTTGAGAATCATTAAAGCAAGGAGGAAGATCACCTCATCCATGAGGAAGATCATGCCTCCAAGCTTCTCGAATTTCGTAAAATCCTTGACTTGGAAAAATTGGGAATTTTTAAAACGAGTCTAACCCATAGTATGTGCATGTTTGCATGAGCATCATTCATTGCATTTTGAAATCCTATATTTGCATGAACTATGCCGGGTCTAGACATCATGAGATCGTCCACTCTTAGAGCCCAAGTCTAGGAAAAGGGTTTGTGTTAAGCCAAAGGGGCATAGGAGTCGACCCTCTAAGTGTCGAGTCATCATAGACATGTCTCCATCCTACAATTTGAGTTAAAATTTGAAGCCTTCAAGGTTGATCCCAATCTAGCAAAAAGATGCGAACCTCTTAAATAGATTTTGAGAAAAAGGGTTAAAATTTGAATGATGATTTTCAAAAAGTTTTTGAAAAATTTATGGTAAATCCTTCAATTTTAAAACCTCCAAAGCAAGCTTTACAATTCATGTGAATGCATTGGATGCTTTACTTGATCAATATGAAGATGATATCCATAGAAAGTGTGCAATTTATTACATTTCGAAAACTCTATTAGCATATGAAAGAAATTGTCAAGCCATAGAGAAATCGTGCTTGGCCTTCCAAAGTTGAGACATTATTCCCCATATCATGAAATAGGGATAATGTCTAAGCTTGATCAAATCAAGCACTTGTTTAAAAAACCTATGCTAATAGGTAGGCTAGATAAATGGCAACTCCTCTTAATGGAGTGTGATTTAAAATTTTATTATCAAACCTCCACTAAGGGACAAGCCCTAACCGATCATGTAAATGAATTTTATCTTCAAGATAAGTATTCCATGCTTGATAAAATACCCGATGAAGGCATATTTGCAAATGAATTTCAAAACCATACTTTAACAAATTGTTTAAGGAAAATCAAGCATGGAAAACATATTTTGATGAGGCAAAGAATCAGGGGCAGGTATAGGAATCATCCTCATATCTCCCGAGACAAGGAAAATCTCAAATGATATTTGAGTAGATTTTGCATGTTCAAATGATGTTGCCAAGAATGAATCACTGATACAAGGCCTAAAAATTTTGAAAATTTAGGGTCTCATGTATTGAAATCTTTGGAGATTCTATAAACAACTTTCAAAAATTTGGCAAGTCAAGAATGAAAATTCATGTCATATCAAGAATTGGCCATTAGAGTGGTTGGTTCTTTCAAAACATGCACAATTGGCACTCATGATTTGGATGGCTTGCCAAAATGACCAAAATTGTATTGAAATACCTTGGTTTCAAGACATGAAAACTTTTAGAAAAGGGAGGATTTCCCAAATTTGCTTCTTTCAAAGATTCAAAAATTTTCAACCCTATATGTTGAGTTTTGGAGGGATGCTTTATAAACAGATTTTCGACATCTTCTTTATATGAAGACCTTGATGAGGTTAGGATATAACAAATGAATTCCACGATGGAGAATGAGGAGGTCATATGATGGCCATGAAGATACTTAGGGTTGGTTGTTGTTAGTCCATCCTTAAGCAAAAATTGTCATGATCATGTTAGAAATGTCATAAATACAAGTGCAAGAATCATTCATATCCCATCTTGTATGTCATAGAAAACCCATGATACTTCACCATGTGGCCATGTGATATCATTCATCTCCACCAAACTAGGGGCATTAAAAATGCATCCCCTACACACCTTTCATGGAGACTCAATTTCATAGAACATGTATCTCCATCATATCATATGGAATACATTTTATATTGTCATCATTTCATAAAGCATGTATTTCCATTATATCACATGGAGCACATTTTTACATGTCATGCATCACATACATATCATTCACCCAAAAAAGTGGCATCCCAAGTAGGAATGTCCCCATGTCATGAAAAGGGCAACAAAAATCGATAATACATGTTGATTGATTGATGTTGTGGGTAGAAATTTAGTAGACCCCGAAAATCCCAATACTTGAAAAAAATTATGTATGCGGTCTATGTTAAATTCTTTCGAAAAGGTTTTTAAAATGGATCTCCTTTGAAACTTCTTGAAAGAATGATCAATGTTGATTGTATGACCCTAAATGAAGGAATTGATGCTTACGAAAAGTAGAGTTTTCAAAAATAAATTGGTAACATTTCAAAAATCCTTGGCTTACAAAATAAAGCTTTGTTCAAAATAGCAAAATATTTTCAAATGGTAGATTTTATTAGGAAATGGGATGATCTTGGTTAAATTGAGTAACCAAAGGGATACGTTTTCCCTCCATTTTACTTCTCTCTCCAAAAGGGAAAATTGACAATATTCAAAAGAAAAAGAAAAGAAAAGAGAATACAAAAACTCCTCTGAGAAGAAGTCTTCCCCTAATAAACAAGAGGGAATACAAAACTTCTTCGAAAGAGGTCTTCTCTTTGAAAAAAAAAGAAAAGAAAATAGAATATAAAAACTCCTCTGAGAAGAAATCTTCCCCGAATAGACAGAGAGAATACAAAAACTTCTTCAAAAGATTCTCTTGAAAAATGAGAAAAAGAGAAAAAAAAAGAAGAAAGAAAAAGGAAAAGCCAAAGCTCAAAAGAGCAAATTTTCTGTCTCTTTGCCTTAAACCACGGGACGCTTCAGAAGGGACCGTGGTAACTCTTTCCCATATCCCTACAGCTTATCCCAATGGAAAAAGGTTCATCCATGAAAATCCTAAAGTAAGAATAGAATCTACTTATTTGGATTTCATTTTGTTTGAGAATTAGACTTTGTTGTATGAGAAATGAAATTTTGAAATATTTTCCAAAATTTCCTACAAAAACCTCTACCAAGTAGTAGGTATTGAAACCCGAATGAAGGGAAGTATGAAAAATTGGAAGTCCTTTTGATGGAAGATAAAATGAATTCCTTTTGAAAAAAATTCAAAAATCCAAAATGTCAAAAAAAGACGTGAGATCATTCTGCTTGCGGCAGCCAGCTTTTAAAGGCTCTCCCCAAGCTCATAAACCCCTCAATTAACTCTCCAAAAACTCACCTCACATCATTCATGCATGCATACATTCCAAAGTCATTCGTGCATGATCATGCCTAGGGTAAGAACCCCATGTAAGTCAAGTCCCTTTTTGGCAGAAATCCCTCTCCTATGATCCAATAAAAGGAGTTTATGAAACGAAGGATGATTTATATTCTCAAAGAAATTTGAGAAGTAAATTCATAAAGGGTGTTTTCTTCTTTGTCATTATCCAAATAAATTTGGATTAATGTCAAAGAAGGGCATCTATAAACACCCAAATTTTAAAATGTTTCCAAAAACTCCTGAATTTCAAAAACCAATTTAAAGCCTTTATGAACCTTTAAATTCAAAAACCCCAAATTTCAAAGTTTAAATCTTTTGGGAAATATTTTAAAATAAAGGTTTTAAATGTGAGTTAAACAGTCCATGAGTTTCGAAACAGGTGAAGACCCAATTCGAGCCTAGATCTCCGAAAAGAAGATAAAGTTGAAAGCATCAATCAAGATACGGGATCAAGCTCAAGTCCAATCAAATTCAAATTTCATTAAGACTAAGTCTAATTCCATAGGAAGTCAAGGAGAAAATCGAGCTTGCCCAAGACCAAACCAAGCTCATCAATTCAAGCAAAAGATCTAACCAGAGTTAGACTTGAGGCCGTGATCATCAAGAAAAAAACCAAAACCATGGTGAACCCGAGACCGTGGTGACAAGTTCAATTCAAAGACATTTCAAGTTGGACTCAACATCAAAGAGGAGTTGAATCAAATAAAAAATCAAAATGTGATTGAATGCAAGCTATGCCCGGCTAAGAATGATTGAATCAAGTTGTAAAGTTTGGCAAGATGAGTTAGGGCTGGTTACATCAAGTTAAAAGGGCTTCACCAACTCCAGTCGGCTGCACCAAAGGCCTAATGGGCCACATTCAAAGCTCCAGTCGTGGCCTCCCAAGTCCAAGAAAGAAGCAAGTTTCATCAAAGAAGATCGAGCTCAATCAAGTCCCCTAGCCAGTTGAAGAAGAACCAAGGTCTTGAGCCTTGGTCAAGGCCGATCATACTCAAGACCAACCCACATGGGGCTGGTCCAACTCACCACCAAAAGGACCGCTTAGGGCTGGATCTAAGTGGATCAAAAACCAACCAAGGGGCTGGCCCAACCTGCCCCAAAGAAGGGCCTAGAAGCCAGCCCCCTTGGCCTTTAAAAAGGGCCAAGGGGTGGGGCGGGTTCCCTATCTTTGACAATGCTTGGAGTCTCTAAAATTTTGAGAAAGGCTTGGGGGAAATTGGGGCTGAGAGGTTTTCCAACAAAAGAGGGTCGTGACTTGTATGGGGAAGAAAAGCAAGGTGAGTGCAAGAGAGTTGGAAGGAAGGAGGAGTGGTAGTCAGATTCACTCTTGAATCCCGACCCCTCTTGTCAAAATCGTGTAAGTGTTTCTTAAATTCAATCTAAATTCTATATTCTTTCTTTCAATTCATTAATATGGGATTGTATTAATGGAGCTTAGTCTCTCCCGAAGTTGTAATAATCTTTAGAGTTGTTGCAATTTCATTTCATGGATGAATCGATACTCACACACACATGCACTTTAATTGTTCGATTATGATTCTACCCTAATATATGTTATAAACACTATACTTCTTACCCCCTTTATGCTTAAGCTAATATGTATATTTTCCTTCGTGAGTTTAATTCGGGATGTAGAGTTGTTGCAATTTCCCTTCGTGTGAGTTTAATTTGGGATGTAGAGTGGTTGCAATTTCAATTTCGTGTGAGTTTGAATCATTAGATTCTTAAAGACCGAAATTTGTATTTCCAGCATTTTTGCATTTGATGTTTGCTGTAGTTCTAATTCCCGGATGCTTAATCCAAATGATCTGAAATTTTGTCCACTTATCCTACACACACTAGTCCATATTAAATAAAATTTTCAAGAATTTTAGGGCAGTCCAATCACGTAAGTAAAATTGGACAAAACCGAACCAAAATCTACTCACTGTCTCCACAATCATTTTTCTTATAACGGAGTCTGGGTTTTTATCCCATAACTCTGTCTATAGAAGTCTAAATCGATTGTTTCTTGATGCATTCGAAAGCTTTCCAAAAACATCAAAATCATTAAATTCAGAACTCAGTTCACTGAGATACAGGCTCATCTTTGAGCCTCTGTATTTCTGTGACAGGATAGTTTCGGGCACTTGAGTAAGCCTCATTTATTGATTTAATTTTGATTCAATACAACTCCAATTTCAGATCTGTAAAAGGCTACAGGTCCTCCACACCACAGACTGGTCTGATAAATTTTTGGTGATTTTTGGAGGCCTGTAGAACGTCCAGATCTATTTTGAAAACAAGCCCTGAAAACAGAACATTATGTTTTTTAGGACTTTTGAATCAAAGTGCACATTCAAATTCTTTCAAAAGCGTCAGTTATTCACGTGAATTGGAGTTCATATTTGTTTTAAACTTGAAGTTCGTATACACTTAAATTGACCCTTGAGCATCGGTTCAAGAAGGTTTAAGTGAAAAGAGTCTGCTTGCCTACAATCGCCGAATAAGTCAAAAATTTTAAAATCTTTGCTAGTTTTGCAAACTAACTGGCACGCTCGTGCAAGCAAGTAGATAGAAAAGCTTTGCTTCGAGTTTTTCATAAACTCTGGAGTGAAAATTTTCGTGTCTACACTCTCCAACGGAAAATCAACGTGCCCCCGTCATTCTTTGGGCTCGATGGCATCGTCCTCACTTTGTCTGCCTTCTGCTTCATCATTCTCGTAATAGGTTTCGGATCGATGACATAAACTAAGTATGGGTACCCATACTAGCACACATTTACGCATACTTGACATTGTTTGTGGTATCGGTATGTACTACATGTACCAATATGCGTACCCGGTATGTACCGGATATATGCAACATAGGATAACAACACTAATACACCCTACCTAACTTGTCCTTGTATGGTAGGTACAACAGACCTAAAAGACCAGACTAAATATAATGGCAATGCTCTGTAGTACTTATAGTCGCCTGGTATATTAAATGTAGCAGAAATGTTCATATTATTTAAAAATATCATATGATACGGATATGATACATTGCATATTGCAGCGATGATACGCATGATAACCTCAATGATACAAATACTTGACTGTATCAATCCAAATATCGATATATGATATTGTATCGTATAATACGGAACAAGAAACCTGTACTTGTGCTTCAAATGCATGTGGCATCCCTTTCGTGTTGTTTCTATTTGATGCTTGTCCAGCTATTCATGCCCCTATTAAGTCTATGCGGAGTAATCATAGAAATATGGATAACACCCGCTGCCTTTCCAAGGCTCAGCGGGTGGCTAAAAGAACCTTTTCCACTTCCTCGTGATTGATGATGTGATGAATATGACCAACCTCCTCACGAACCGAGGAGGCTTCCTCTGCATCTAGAAGCTTAACGATCTAATAACCTTCTTTCAACAAGTGGGACCTTCGAATGTACTATCATCATGTGTCTATTTTCATGTTGTCAATAGCTGCACTGACTTCGTAAGTGCTTCTGTTGCTTAATCAGATTTAGCAGTATACTAACATTAAAACAAAATTATAACAGTTGATTATTAACTCTGATGAAAAGAACATCAATCCAACAAAGTGATGAGCGTAAACATAATAGGTAACAAGCATAACTATGCTAAAACATTAATTTGTAATTATTAATTCTAAATATTTGTGTCCATAAGGACGTGTTCTATGATTCAAACCAACAAATTATATAGTTCATTTTCATGAATATGTTGAGGATAGTGACGAATCATGTATCCAATTTCACAAGCCAAAATGAGCTTTATTAAACAAAGTATCTCATGATCAGTGCAGATAAGTAGATCCAAAACAGAAAAAGGAAATTTGCCATTTTGTAGTGGGAAATCAGCCACAAGAAGCTTCAGTCCTTTATTCATAAGCTTCTCACATCAATAGAGTTCTAAAGCACAAATAACAGCAAGTTTTTGCCATACAAATAAGAGTATCCTGCACTGAAGTGGTAAGCGCATCTCTTTTCAAGTGTTAAGGCCAAACATAGTACGATGAATATACAAAAACAGTATCTTACACTAAAGTGATAGAAAAGATAACAAGAAGTCCATTCACACTGTTTGGGCCATTAAGTACTAAGAACTTGAGCACCTGCAGTTTCAAGATTCCCAATCAAAAAGGATAAAGGGAATCAGCTTATGGAAATAAATAAAAAAGTGTTAGCGTGTATTGTGGGTTTGCCTCTAAACCACAAGTTGTAAAAAGAAAGAGCAAAACAAGAAAAGAAAAGAGGAATTTATAGAGGATGAATGAAGAGGAGGTGAAAGGAGGAACTCTGTCATGCATTTGGTCAATATCGCTTCATTATTTACTATTTATGGTTTCCTATTCCCTTCATCTGTATCAAGTTGCTTCTAGTCGTTATTCTCAGGAATGTTTCAAGTTAACGTGACAGACCTTCTGTCTCAGCAAGGATTTCAAAAATTTTCTTATGTGGAACTAGTAGTCCTCTGTGAAAGACTGAAACTGAATTTACTGTTCAAATCATTCTAAAAAACCCTAAATAGCTGGTAAAATGTAATTCCTTTTACTCTGCTTATTCACTAATTTACAGTAAATATAGAATGAGTTTAAATAAGGTTTTGAAAATTAGTTGTCCATGGTATGGATTCAGCTGCATGTCATCAAGCAGGGTAGACATAGGCTTTGCTTTCATATAGAGCTTTTGTGTTGCTCTATAAGGCAAGAGTACCCATTGCCTAAGCCAAGTGTCTCACCTGCCAATAAACGAGTCTGGGTTTGAACCAGATTTAACCTATACCAATCCCATTATATTAGAGTTTTTAAGGTGAGGTGAATGGCGTATAATTTTACTGTAGGGAGTGTACTATTGGCTGCAGTTCTAGCATTATTGACCAAGGCTAAATGTGTGGGCTACGTATTCCAAGTGAAATCTTTGGCCAAAATAGTTAAACCGTGGATTATGCATGCTTCTTCCCCATGACTTCAACCTTTTTTTTTTGTTTTTTTTTTTCAAAATTTGGGTGAGGCGGTCCACCATGCATCATCTTAATGCAGATTTGGCACCGTTAGAGTTACACAGACATTGGTTATCAAGATCAGGTCCTCAAGACAGAAATTGTACATAAACTTGTGCATCGTTTCAAATATTCGAGCATCCCTTTCTTTTCTTTTTTCTTTTATTATGGGAGGCCAAAGCCTAACCAACACACACACCTCCTGCGCGTCAGAAAGCCCTACCAGCTAGCTGGGTGGAAATATTTTACACTCATTTTCTTTAGCAGTATGAGGCTTGGGTTCCTTAAAGGCCTTCCTCAGATGAGATTCCAAACTGAATTTATGCTTCAAAGGATTGTGGACACCCTGAATAGTGCAACTTCTTTTTCACTTTGCTTAATGAACCACTAATTTACAGTAATGCGAAAATATTAAATGAGTTCAAAGTCATCTGAATCACTTGTGTATAACATGGAGTCCGTCAGCTGCATGTTATGTCTGATGATTTATGCTCCATGCTCGCTAACCATGAACTTCCTCCTTGGATCATGTGTGTATGAGCTATCTTCGCTTTTCAGATCTGATAGGTCTGGCACCAACTTCATAGGTCTTGCAACAAATGATATATTGCATGAAAGTATCTTGCATTTCTCAGCTGAAAATAATCAAGTTTGAGAGACGGACCATGCTTTAAGGCTCAAATAATAGGTTCAAGTTTATGCATCATGGTTTTCTATTTTGGCCTGGATTATGGGAAAGAAGTTGGTGATCGACCTTCAGTAAACTGCAAATTGCGTCAGGTTCCATTTTGTCTGTTTATAGCGTACAAAAATCTTTTAGAAGTGAGTCCCTTAGAAGTAGTGGAGACCTAAATTGCCCAATCTGTCGGCATTTAGAACATTTCCTTTGGAAATTGTGTTGTGCTTCAGTTTGTGATTTACATGTCATGTTTGTGATTCATGTCCTATCTTTTGCACTCTTACACTTATAAGCACACATACTGTTTGACGATGTCATGAAAACAAGCTCGCGTTGCTGACAGTTTTAAATTGTGCAGTCTTCAACTTTAGATTTGATCACGTTGCTGTGCTGTACATTTTTTGCAGAATGTGAAGAAGTTTTCCCTTTCTGCTCCTAATCCATCATCCTCAACCCCAGCACAAAAGAGTTACTCTTGTGAATTCTGTTTTTGGATGTCCTGTTGGAAGGACGACTCAATTTTGGCATATCTTGAATTCTGAACTTCAAAGGGAAGTGTTCATTTGTGTTCAAGCATTATGTAATGACACGACATTTTCTTAGTTTCTTCCTCACCAACAATGTGTCAAATTAACTAACCCGAGAATTGTTAAGATATGTCAGAAACCTGATTTGAAGATATTCAATAGCTTCATGCAAAAAACATGTAAATGGAATTCGATACTGGTTTTAGCAATACTGGAATGGCACAAGATCGAGCTCATTGGCAACTAAGAATCCTTGTGGTGAGCCCCATGGTATGGGAAAAACTCAGTTCTGGTTTTGGTTTACCCATAAGTGGAAATGTGTGTGTATTTACATGCGTACATGCGTATGCTTCTGTTAAGTTCGGGCCATGAACTTCTAGTGGCTTCCATCTGTTCCAAAAATGAACAGAAAAAAGGTTTGCTTTTCTTACCACTCCCTTGAGATCAATTGATGTGCACATGCGTTTGGGTTGGGTTGAGTCCGATGGGAAAGAGAGTGCTTAATCCTTGCTGCAGTAGGTTTTTTAGTTCATGGAGGTTGAAGAATTTCCAATCTCTGAAAATCACAGGTTTTGGGATCTCTTCAAAACTTCAGAATTGGAAAAGTTTGTCCTTGTGCTCCTTAAACTTCTTTGTGTTGTTGCAACCTGATTGGAGCTCAACTGGAGGCGGAGCTGCGCTGGGTTTTAGCTTGGTTTGGGCGACTTCCATTCGTCAAATCCTAAATTGAATCCTTCTCTAAACCTTTCATGCATTTCTCTCGGGGTTTTTGACTCTATGCTCTTTCTTTTGGGTTAAAAACACTCATTATCCTGTCTCTTGTTTAATTGTCTTCTACGAAAATGAATTTGAATTACAAAATTCCATGAAACATCGTAGCGTTCTTAGCTTCAAAAGTTTGGGGTAATACTACATTATTCTGAGAAAGTTTACTTGAATGGTGAATGTGAACCTGATCTCTTCTTTCCCAAAAGGGGAGTATCTTAGTGGCTAGGGAGATGTCCCTCTCACTAAAGGTCAAGAGCTCAATACCCTAGTGAGCATCTGTTTGGTGTCTGCCTAGCCCAGCTTGCCTATCAAAAGAACCTTATTTCTGGGGATGATACTTATGATAATGGTCATAAATATTGATATTCTACTATTACAAACATATATTTCTTGTCGTGCTTTCTATAACAATTGCATGCCCAATGATTCGTTTTATATTTAAGATGATGTTCTGGTGGCATTGGTGATCACCGGCATATGAAGCCGTTGCCACCTACTCAAACGAGAGAGAGAGAGAGGCCCAATTCCCGATCAACAGCAATTCCTAGTCAAGGTTATAAGAGTTGAATTGAATCAGGTCCATCTTATATGAGCTCAGTGCAGTTTCTATATCGGCCTACCTTTTAAATGGAACTTGACCCTGTTTTCTTTTAGGCGGTTTTAAGGATAGATATAAGTGAGCGGAGCCCAGGCTGGCTCGAGGCATTCCACACGCATAAAGTGGAGCAACTTTGAACCTTGAACTTAATCTCACTTTCATCTTTTATTAGGAAGGAGTTTGTTCCGCAGAAACATATTCCTATCGTAGTGATCTCACCTCATCCAAGTTGGAAGCAGAGATGGACAAAAAAATTTGCTCTTAGCAACCAATAATATAAAAGCTAACACTAATATTATTTTGCCCAAAAAGGTTAAAAAACTTGACCAAAATCTGATTATTGTTTATGAGTCTAGAACACTGCTCTTAAATTGGCATTTAATGGAAAATATGAATTTCATATGATCATTTGATAATTCAAATGAAAGGATAGTGTTACTTATGCCTTTACCACGCATACACACACCTAGTGTCTTCCTTGATTATATACTCCCAAATCTTGACTATTCAATAAAAAAAAGAATGGTTTAGAATATGATCATTCTTCTCTTATTGTATAATGACCAAATACTTGGGAGTATGCATACATATATAGTTTAATGTGCATATAATGTCTATATTATACATATTGAAGTCAAAGTCAGGTTAACTTGAAGCTGACCATGGTTAAAGAAAATGACCTGAAAGGCGAAACAGGTTGTCTCAGAATTGACTGACGTACAGAACCGCAATACTTATGCCAAGCAAGTTATCCTTAAAAATGAAAGAATTTCCCTTCAACCTGTTACCCGTGAAACTTCACCAGTTTATTTGATCAATGATCTCATCTCCGTCTCATAAATTTGCCCTTTCTATAGAGGGGGAAGCTCTTCAAGTAAAATGGATGACCAAATTGTTGCAAACTAAGTGCCGCATATGAATATTGACATTAGCTCATGGATTTCACGAATATAAAATCCGTTTTGTGATCTACGAAACATTCCTGTGGCTTGGACATCTCAACTCACATGTGAGCAAGCGATTGAATCGAAAAAAGCGTCTATCTAATTGAGATGTTATTGGAGAAAATGAAGGTCTATAAACAAATGTAATGTATTTCAAAAGCTGTTAACGGTAGGGCACTCTAGAGCCGTTGCTGTTGGTGGGGAGTTCAACTCCTAGCGGATGCATGTGTGAGTGCGGGTGAGAAGAGAGTGAGAGAAGGGCACGGCACCCTCCCACAGTGTGAGAGGTACCCTAAGGGCAAGCCTTTCGAGCCACCGCCTGCCTACTACCCACAGAACAGTAGCGGAAGGGCTAAGGATCTACCAATACCTTACTACTACCACAAAGTGGGTAGTACCTTCATTGAAGACTGAAATCGACTGAGGGACTCTCACGAGGCGATAGCCTTACTGCCTTATAGTAGGGTGCTTCTGCGGAGCAAGCCAAGTTCTCCCACGTGGCCCCTTTAAAAGGTTAATTAATACCTTACCATCACCTTTCAGGGAGGGAGCAGAACAAGAGACCATCGCAGAGTGGGCTTACGTTAGGCTTCGGCCTCCTCTTGTAACAAACAAAACAAAAAGACAATTCAATATCTATCGCAAAGGATAAAAGGAAGCTAACATATAGGGCAAGGAGCTTGAAGGTAATCAGGATTGATCTCAAAGCTCTAGGAAGAATTTGAGATGCATGCAAATTCCTTGTAAACTTTAATAAACTTTTAAAGGCTTGTTAGATATGTGGGCCTCTCAAAATTTTATAATTGATTCTTTAATTGTATAATTAACTACATCATTTTCTAGAGTACTTGTCCTTTCAATTACGTAAGCATATAACATGATTGTGTGCAAAACAGTATGTTGTATTTTGTCACTTTATGCCATTTTTGTGGCATTAGGAATATAGTCAATTGGGTTCGGTCTAGCCACTTCAACCATGTAATAAAGTAATCGAAAACATAATATTTTATTAGTTTTAAAACAAATTAGCTCATAGATATTGCTCCTATAATCTAACTGGGTTGGATCTGGTGGTTCCACTTGGAATTGAAACCACTGTTCTCTGCTTTAAATTAAACTTTTAGGATATTCTTTGTTAGTGCTAAAACAAATTAACTCGTACTTGATATTCTTTTGTTCATAGCATCCAACTGGTATTGGCTTTTGTTTTTTCAATCAGTACTCGAACCAAAACATAACTCAAACCAAACTGAAATTGGGACCTGTCACTAAATTGAAACTGAAACCGATCCTGCGACCAACTCATGAAGAATTTCTATGTTCACAGAAGTTTGCATGATTTTGTCATACGACGCTGAGTGTTGATAGCGCATGCACGTGATTTAGATTTGATTTATTCCAGAGTCATTTGGATTGTAGTTTAGATAGTGAATTTGTATTTAGATTCATATTAGCTGGGATCCACATTAATGTTATAGTATCACATTGTTTTGTATCAATGTTAAGTGTCTCCTTTTCATTAGTATTATGTCATAGTATCTGAGTGATTAGGTCATACTCACATTTTAGCCCATAAACTATATAATGGTGCTCATCTTTATTGTAGAGGAGATTTTGCTATAATCTATATTTAGTTTCTCTATTTTTCATTAATTTTGAGATAACCAGCTGTGAGAGAGATGAGTGCAGCTGTTGCATGCATGTGAATGTTTTCGGGCTATTTGTTTGACACGTGATGGAGCAATGCCATCATAGATAAAGTTGGCAATGTATCTATGCAATTTTTGAGTTTGCCAGAGCCCGATTCGTGATAACTGGTACCAAAGTAAGATTTCACATATTTACCATGGATTTGATCAGGTTTCGATAGCTAGAGAGTGGCCAGAAAGTGGTGGGACTGATTGTCACTCGTTTAATGTTAAAAAAATGTAACCATTGTTGCTATTTCCAGCAAGAGGGGACGAACGGTAATTCTGTTACCAATGTGGTTGAGGTAAATAGGATTCATCGTTTTAGGTCCGTGCATGATCGCGGTGAGTGGCTTCGAGTCTATAGAGATCACCCACAGAGAATCTATCATTGTGACCATGATTTGCAAAGGAATAGAGGCTTGTTAGTGCGGAAATGTTTGGCTGCTCGGATTTTTTGGCATTGGAGGTGTGAGCGACATTGTTCAATGTCATTTTTCTCATCGCCTAAGATCATAGAATCCCTCTAACCATGCACAGATCAAACCAGAGAACAACACAATTTTGGTGATTCAATTAGCTTCCGGTTGACTGCCGATCATGCAAGAAGATGATGTCTGAAGAATTTTGTTTACATGGGTAGATCCTTCTCTTTTCTTTTCTCCATCATTGTTGGTCATCCAATGCCTAATAGCCTTGGAGCCGCCATAAGTAGTCTACTTGCGACAGTTGCTCCCTACCATTGGTCTTTTCTACCTTCTTTTGTTTCATCATGTTTTGTTATTGTATTTGGTTATTTTAGAGGACATAGAAATTAAAATTGGCACACATTGCATCCCCCAAAAGGAAAGTTTTAAATACCTAGGGTCAATTTTTCAGAGTGATGGAAGAATTGATGGAGATGTTACGCATAGAATTAATGTTGGTTGGTTAAAATGGAGAGTAACATCAGGTATTCTTTGTGATAAAAAGATACTATTAAAGTCAAAAGGTAAATATTATAGACTAACAACTAGACCTGTCATGTTTCATGGTTCTGAGTGTTGGGTAGTTAACCATCAAGATGTACAAAAGATATCTGTAACAGAAATGAAGATGTTGAGATGGATGAGTAGTCATAAAAGAAAAGACCGCATACATAATGAGGTTATTAGAAACAAATTAGGAGTGACACCAATAGAGGATAAAATGAGAGAATATCGTTTAAAATTGTTTGGATATATAAAAAGAAGATCAAAAGAAGAATTTGTAAAAAAGTATGAAAAACTAGATTTTGAAAGTATTAAAAGAGGTAGAAGACGACCAAAAAAGTATTGGATAGAAACAATAAAGAATGATCTAGCTTATTATGAGTTAACTGCTAACATGGCATATGATAGGGCTTTGTGAAAACAAAGAATCCATGTAATCGACCCCGTCTAGTATGGAAAAAGGCTTAGTTGTTGTTATTGCATGAATAGGCTAATGCAACTGTTTATTTCATCTATTATCCATAATATTTCACATAGGCATATAATCTCTCTTTCTTTCATTAATGTTGCTTCTAATAGTTTTTTTAGTCATCTACAGTCTACATGACTTCATAAAGATAACCCATAGATAATTTTTCCTTGCTATCAACCAATCTCAAAACTTTGATTAAAGAACATGTGATTCTTAATAGTCTAAATACAAGGGTTCCAAAATATACTCCTAAAGACTGTCTTTGAACTCTCGTTTAATTTTCTATTCCTTATACTTTTAGGCAATCCTTATACTTAGGAAACTCTTAAAACTGTTGCCACTAATCTGAGAAAAACATTCCCTTCAAGATTTGCTTTTGTTGTTTTGTACTCATAAAAAATTAGTTGCAAACTTAGTAGTAAATGTACGAGAAGGAGCTTTGCACCATCTGTATATCTCCTCATCGTACATAATACAAAAGCATAATTATAGATAAATTTTGTGATATCTTTACAACACTTAGTTGTTGCTTTTATCTCATTCATCTCTCTAATATCCTCAAGAATGAGATCTAGACAATCATTGCACATGGTGTCCAATAAAAAGTCTCATAACTATCAGCTAACTTCTTTCTAGCTGCTTTTAATCAGTTGCATTATCTATAATTAATTGGACTACATTCTCAATCCCAACCTCTAATATTAACTTATTAAATTCTTGTCTTAGAACCTCTGCATTATACCCGATCCTCTAACATGTCTAGTGATCTCAAAAACATAAGTTTTTTAAGAAAATAGACAAGGTAGTTTAACAAAGTAATATTGTAAAAAGCGTATCGGTGCTCTATTGCACTCGACACCAATACACCTGTATCGTACGATACATATAATTTTTTACTTCTTGATAAAAAATAAAATAAAAAATAATTATTATTTTTTAAATACAAGAATTGAAATTAATGAAAAAAAAACATATATAACACAATCAACATTAAACAAATTAAATCCAAAAGTTTGTTTTGAAACAAAAAATTCTTAATAAATCACTATGGCTATAAAAATATTTAGAGAGATTGTGAGAATAGAATAACAAAGTTAAATAACATCTCATAATGAACAAACATCCATACCATAATGTGAATATTGAATACCTTTAATTAATAAAGAAAAAAGTTGAAAAGTTACAACTTACAATCATCCATACCACCAAAATGTTACAAAGTTACAATTACATTTAAAAGTTAAAACAATCATCCACAACATGGGTCATAATCAACAAAAGCATTGTAATCGACATAGTCACGATCACCATCACCATCATCGTTATCTTCTCTCACTTCCTCCTCTACAATTGGATCTGCCCATCCAACACCTTCATCATCCTCTCCAACTCCAAGTTCTACTTCGGCTTTGAGTGCCCTCTTGTTTTCATCCTCTAAATTGATTAGGGCTTCTCCTCTTCGACCCAATCATCAAGAATATCAATATTTTTGTAACTCGATGAGTTATATGGTACATTTCTTGCCCTTCTTGCGCCTTTTTGCATTTGTTTGTAAAGAAAAAATATCTAAATTATAAAGAACTTCCTCAAAAATACCTTTATCCTCTATAATTTTATCAATATAGAAAAGTCATATGATTTCAAAAACAATGTCCCCTTGGGATAATAGATCAGGAAGTTCACCAAAGACCTGCACTGACCATTTGTCCAATCATCAGCCATAATAGAACATCCTATGTCCTTCCACAATTCCCTAAATTTTGAACTCCGTACATTAACAATATCAACTCATTTCTACAGTAATGTACCCCTCAAAGCATGATAAGTAGGGACTCTACAACCCAACTCCACACTAACAATAACATTCGCCATACTTTGAAATAAAAATGAGTTTGTAATATTAAAAAGGAGACAATTTTCATACAAAACGTTGGCACACTTCAAATCTATGTTCTCAATTACCTCATTTGAAGCAATAATTGATCTAATGCCTTACTGAGATCTAGGAGTCGTATGTGAGAAAAAAAATGAAGGCATCCCACTACCTCTAGCTCTTACTCCTCTTGTAGTACCCCTCATAGGCATCGAGCTAATAGGACCTCTTGCAGTAGAAAAAGAGTCAACTCCACTACTACTACCACTAGAACTTACACTCTTTCTCTTCTCTCACCTCCTCTTCCCCTCTTCAACTGTCTCTTTTTTCATCCTTAGTTGCACCAAGAAATTCATAATCATGCATCCCTTTGTAAGCACCTTCAAATAGTTGAGACATATTTCTAACCACCTATTTTTGCCCTCTCTCATCCTTAATCTTCTTTTCTCCTTCAAAGCCTCAAATACCTATTTAATATCGTACTTCAATGCTTCGAGAACCCGAGGACAAGCACTAACATCCTTCTTTGTTCTCGCAAGATGGTGTTTCATACGAGAAATATCATCATATTTTACTGCATTGCAAAACATGCACTTGTTCACAAGCCTATTGGTTTCGTACACCAAGGTGCAATATTTTCATACCGGGTCGACTTGATTGGAAGCCATTAAGACGAGAATGGACAATCAACAAGAAGAAAAAGGCTTTTTAGAGGTTAAGAATCACGAAATCTGTAAAAACCCTAAAATTTTCAAGTAAAAAATCAGGTAGAATGCAAAAAAAAAAGGAGTACATCACGGATTTAATAAAAACCCTAGAGGTGGAGAGTTCGATTGGGTGAAATACTTGAGAATCTTATGAATAAACCACAAAATCAACAAGGGTTAGAAAAGAATTGAGGAGCAAGGAAATGACGTGAAAAAGGGTTTGGAAAGAAGCAAAAATGATTTCCGCAACTTCGGATTATCGAAATTTATACCAAAAAAATCACCATTGACTCATATGATATGGGTTGTGATACGATACAACATGATAAATCGCTTATTGCGATATGTCTGCCAATATCGTACCGTATTCTATCTCCTTCCATGACTCTCTCAAAGTCGAACCATCCTCTTGGCCTTCAAGAACAATCTTTAACCAATAGTTTCTCTAACTTTTGATAAGATGACATCTTATACCCTAGACTAATATTAGCAATAACAACTTTGAAAATGAAAAGAATTTGCAGCATTAAATAGAATCCATGCATCATAAACCCATCTCCCAACTGCAAAGTCTACCCTTTAATGCAATTGCTCTAAAGCCATTGCAATATGAATTTCATGTTGAGCATCAGGTATATGTCAAAATAAGATCTTCCTCTACCACTTTCAATCTCTTCAACAACCCTCTTTTCTCTTGTAGGTGGTCGAGAATTACTATTACCAACCTCTATCCTAGCATCAGAAGGGGTGTTATCACCAAATCCAACAACATCATCCTCTTTCTAAGACATCTCTATATCTTCCTTTTGTCTCTTCTTAAGTATACTCTCACTCATCTATACACATTGTCATTTAATAGCTTCTAGCACTT
Organism: Brasenia schreberi; assembly: GCA_036023115.1. Classification (NCBI taxonomy): domain Eukaryota; kingdom Viridiplantae; phylum Streptophyta; class Magnoliopsida; order Nymphaeales; family Cabombaceae; genus Brasenia; species Brasenia schreberi. The sequence continues at coordinate 12,581,427 of JAYKKT010000078.1, read as the reverse complement.
TCCTAACTTTGCTCGTGCAAAGAGCAACCTCTTTTCTAGTTATTGCTAGGTGACGCTTCAAACGAAAAATTTCACCACTAATCACTTTCTCATAAAAAACACATGATTTTCAATCTATTTCCCTCAATTGCAATACCCCACTACCATGCAAGATCATCATATTGAGATTGAGAGTCCCTAACATCCCTTCCTATTATCTTAATTTAACACTTTAATTTTAATAAACCTGAAAAAAAACACTTCATAAATCCCCATCTTCACTTTATAAACCACCAAAACACTCAAATAAAGTGTCCTCCACTTCACAAATACAACGAAAGGATATTCACGCACTTCATAAGTTCATATTTTGTCATTCAAAAAACAAAAAAACAAATAACACAAGAAAATACCAAATATAAAGAGAAAAAGTGAAAAAACCTACACTACAATCACCAGATTGTTTGGTGTTGTCACTATCGGAGTGATGGCAACGTTGGAAACCCTTTAAAACTGTTAGAGATAACTCACGGTGAGCCGAAAGTCATCTTGGAAAGTTATATTAGAGATGTTAGAAGACACAAATGGAAGTCATAAACCCCGCAAAAACGTGGGGTTCTCTTCAACCAGGAACACCTTTGACGTATTGCCCATATTGTACACTCTGTATCGTGATACTGGTGTATCGCACGATAATACGGTGTGATACTGATAACACTGATATATAGGCATTTTGATGTTTTCCATCATGAAGAAGCATCTTGGCCCAATGGTATAAGATTGTCATTTTCAAAGAGTTCGTGTTACACAGTCTGCATTCACTTTTTTTTTTTAAATCTTTTGAAATCGGTTTTGAGGTGGTTCCGAATCTCAAAACAAAACCGCTTTGAAACCAGCAACTCCAAAACCATAACCAGCCACCAGTTGGTTCGATTACAGTTCCAGGTTTCAAGTAACCCAAAACCGGACATGTATGTACAAACTGTTTTATATAATAAGTTCCTGGTTACTAACAGCTGGTGTCACTTGTGCTTGTTTTCATAAAGAGGAATGTACAAAATTTATAAAACTCTTTCCAACTTCAAGTTCTTTATCGGAAGAAGAAAAGTAAAGAAGTCCAGACAATAAACACTCATTTACGTTCAACGTGACATTATAATTCTGGATAAGGAGAATCTAGCATATAGATGACTGAAAGGCCAATATCCTTTGTAAACACCACCATATAGGAAGAACCTTAAAACCAGAATTTGAATTCGAATGCCAACATTGACGTGAGAGTAGTAGTAGGACGGAGGTTGAAAGCAAAGAAGCTACACGTAGATCCCTCGTTTCCCAGTGAGAGTTAAGCCATAGTAATCTGTTTGAGTAGGTTCATTCGTGCAACCCTTGTCCCAGTGGAAAGTTCCCTAATAGAATTTAGGGCTTTTGATCATGCTCAACCATTAATACAAAAATAAAACATTAAAAGAAAATGAAATAAGGAAACTCAAAGAATCAAATCTTCAAGTAATCAAGATAACAAGGTGTAGATGCTCAACAAGAAGAGCTATAAGCAGTCATAACTGAAACATGTACACCATCAAAACAAAAGACAGAAAAATAAACTTTTAACCATGAGAAGTTTATGACCGAATGCCATTTTGGAATAAAGGAAATAGTTCAAAGCCAAAGGTCCTTTCACCCTACATTTTTCTCTTGGGCGCTTACTTTGTTTAATTTAGAAACTGGCAAATGGAGTTCATGAAAGAGGAAATTGATGACCGCAAAGGACAAATTCGGGAAATATAGGTCATTCTATGAAAGCAGAGAAACAATGAAAGAATCAAACGTTCTTAACTATGAGAAGTTAGTAATGCTGCTATTTGGAATAAAATAAAAAGTACAAAATCAAAGGTCATTCTATCCTATATCCTTCCCTTAGGGCCTTACTACGTTCAAATTAGAAAAGCTGCCAAATCAAGCACATCAAGAAAAAAAGATGAAATTGATGACTGACGAGAACAAATTGGGGAAAAATAGACTCAGTTGCAATCACAAATCAGAAACTTTGAGAGTATTCAAACTATAGAACAAGATCTGAAGATACTTCTGAAATCATACTCGATGAGACAAAATCTTGAATAAAAAAAATTGAAGAATTGGTTTCTCGGTATCCCAACAACAACAGCAGAAGCGATAATGCAGTTACCAGACACGGCCAACTCACATTTTCCACAAAACCACAAACTTGTTTCATTAAAATGCTTTGATTTACTAAAGCTAAGAGAGTTCAGAGATAGAGCTAGCTCAAGTTGGTTTCTCACTAAAATTCTTTCTTATTAAAGCTATACGAGTTCAGAGACAGCTCATTTTCGCAACTCCTAACAAAAGTATTTCTTTATCATCAAAATGCTTTGTTCGTGACCTAAACGAGTTCAGAGCGAGCTCACATTTGCAATACCATTTACCTGTTTCTCTTCAAAATACTTTTAGTAAATCCACGCCAATTCGGAAGGGGCCTTTCCAGAGAATCCACAGTAATAAACCAGTGAACTGGATCGGTAATATAAATAAAAAGAAGAAAGCCCGCACAAAGCAATGCAAGGAACCCCCTCAATGGGAAGAATATATATTAAGTAAGCATCACACCGATGAAAAAGAAAAGAAGCGTAGAAGAACCAAATAATGGAATAAGCATATTGGTTCAATCTTGACTTCTGGAGGACGCATTTCCGCAATGCGTCAAGAAGAGCGGCGCATCGATCGGATTCGAAGGATGCAGAGGCCACACAATTCAATAACTCCAGGGATTCCTTGGCGCAGACGGGTTCCGGCGTAATCTCTGTCATTGTGTTCCCTGCTAAAAATCGAGAAACTTTCATACAAATGAAGAACCCATGTTAGAGATCTTTTGAATTTTCTTAGACAAAGAAAGTAAAGCAAATTGTAGTGATCGGTGAACTAACTTGGGCCGGACGGCAACTTGATATTGAAGGCGGCGAGAAAATATGGGCAGAATGAGAAGAAGCAGGTTTAGGGTTTTAGTCTCTTGGTAGTGAAGAAATCCAGAAAGAAGAAAGGTGAGTATGGGATATCTAACTTGGGAGAAGGGGGAAAAAATGGCAAACCAACGTCTGTGATTCCGGTGGGCGCTCGACAAAGCGGCAAAGCAAACGGTGGTTGACGGGCGGAGGTCGCCCTCGCTTGCTGCAGGGGAGGGATGTCAATGGGGCGGCTTCTAGGTGAACTTATCCGAACGGACCTAGTCGGCGTGGCAGGGTTGGGATGAAACATGAACACTAAGTTCCAGGCTTGGTTGGTTCAATGGTTCGGAGGTTCTGCGTAGCACAGATTCGTTGAAAATATTATCATCGTGTCGATGTCGGGTCGTGTCACATCGGATGCGTGTAAAGGGACAGAAGAACCTCAAAGAGACCCGACTTCTTCCTCGTGTGACTTTGAGATGACACTCAACTCGATCACGACCAATTTACAAGACAAAAGTAAGATCTTCCTTTATAAAAACTTATAAAAGTAACTTGACGTTCTCGAGTTTTCAATTTGATTCTTTGGTTTCAAAATTGCTCTAACTTGTCATGTGGTTTTCGATGGTTGTTAATTCGGTTCCCGTCATCACTTATATATAAGGTGGAAGACTAATTCACATGTAGGGATGATGTAGTTGTTCACTTAACAACCACATCATTATTAAATATTAAGAACATTTAGTATTAATTAATATTCAAATTCAAATTTAAATAATATTTAAGTATTATTAGATAGTAAATTAAAATTTTAATATAACTTTAGTATTATTAAATATACACTAGTTAATATTTCAGTAAAAAATTAATATAAATTTAACATTATTAATTGAATATACAATAATTAATAATATTAAAGAATAACTAATACTTATATTTATTATTAATTAATATTTAAATAAAATAATAAATATAAGCTTATGTGACATCTTATATTGATGTGACAGACGATGCTAATGTGGCAAATGATATGACGTCTTACTTAACAATATAAGTGGTCATTGTAAGTGACATGGCAAATGACGTGATAATTAATATGTCATGTCACTTTAAAGTACAGTATTAGGCATTTGGATTAGACTAATAAACATCGAAAACTTTAAGATAACTCATTACTTTTGAAATTATAGGAATCAAAATGCCGCTACACTATGGGTTAGGTGGGTGGTTGGCTTCGCTTTTTGAGTGCAAAGCAGCCTACTTGGCCTTCTATCTTAACATGTGAGACGTGAACAATCGCGGTTTGTTCAGGAATAGTGGGTAGGGTTGCTAGTCCCTCCTTCCTATCCCTCCTCTTTTGGTGGTCTTTACCTCCATTTTCATTCCTATCTCCTGATTTGCAAAGAAAAACTCAAAAACCTCAAAATACTTTTTATGAAGTTTTATCTCATAAAAACAAATGTAGAAAAGGAGAAAAATGAAAAGCATTGTTGTGAGGCAGTAACCCGTCACTACTTTTACTATCGTGAAAGTAAATCGTAATGTTGAAACTCAAATGGAGTTCATGACCTTATTCTCCCATTGAGAGGATAGAGACAAAGAGAGAGGACAAAGAGAGAGAAGTGTGTGATTACTTAACTCTTAATATACAAAATGAATCATCACTATAGGCTCTAAAGGAAACCAAAAGATTAGTTGGTTCTTGGAATATCGGAATATTATCCGGTAAGCTAATAGAGGTGGTAGATACTATGATTCAGAGAAAGATTCATATTCTATATTTACAAAAAACAAAGTGGGTTAGAGAAAAAGCAAAAGAGACAGAAGATAGAGGTTTCAAATTATGGTACTCACGTAAAGAAAAGGCTTGAAACAGAGTTGGTATTATCATAAATAAAGATTTAAAGGATAGTGTAGTAGACATACAACGATATGGTGACCGAATCATGATATTGAAATTAGTGTTAGGAGCAGACGTTTTGAATATAGTTTGTGCTTACGCACCCCAAGTAGGCCTAAAGGATAGTATAAAGACAACTTTTTGGGAAGAGTTAGATAAGGTGATTCAAAGGATTCCACAAAGAAAAATGATTTGTTTAGGACGAGACTTAAATAGACATGTCGGTAAAGAGGCATTACGATATCAAGGTATTCATGGAAACTTTGGTTTTGGAGATATAAATAAGGAAGGTAGGGTGATTTTAAATTTTGCTATGGCATTTGATCTCTTTATAGTCAATACAATCTTCAAAAAAAGAGATGAACATTTAATTACTTATAAGAGTGGCTTATAACAAATACAAATTGATTACTTTATTTGTAGACAAAAAGATAGAGCGTGTTGTAAAGATTGTAAGGTAATTCCAAGAGAAAGCTTAACCACCCAACATCGACTTTTAGTTATGGATTTACAAATAAAAAAATAGACAAAGAAGAAAAAAGTGTATCGAGCTATTTAGACTAAATGGTGGAACCTCAAAAGAGAGAAAGAAGATATATTTAAACAAAAAGTCCTGCTTGGAATTATGTTGATTCACTTTATGATATGTGGAACAATATGGCTATACATATGAGGAAAGTGGCGAAAGATGTATTAGGTGAATCTAAGGGAGGTGTACCGATACAAAAAGAAGCTTGGTGGTGGAGTGAAGTAGTGCAAAATAAAATTAAGGCAAAGAGGGCATGTTACAAATTACATTATGCTAAGAAAACTAATAAAACTTTAGAGGCTTATATGAAAGCAAAAAACGAAGCGAAAAAGGTTGTCAGTGAAGCAAAAGCTAAAATTTAAGAGGATTTATATAAAAAACTCAACTCAAAAGATGGTGAAAGAGAGATTTTTAGGATAGATAGGGCTAGAGATAAGAAAATTAAAGATCTTAGTGATGTTAGATGCATCAAAGACGAAGATGAAAAAATTTTAGTGGCAAATGATGATATAAGAAATAGATGGAAAAACTATTTTTATAAGCTTTTTAATGAAAATAAAGATGTTAGTATTAACTTAGGAGAGTTAGCCAAATAAAAAAAGTATATAAACCACAGTTTCTACCGACGTATTCAAAAGAATGAAGTCAAATAGGCTCTTAAACATGTAAAGGGTGGTAAATTGGTAGGACCAAACAATATTCCTATAGAAGTTTGAAAAATCCTAAGAGAAACAAGAATCACATAGCTTACAAGACTATTTAATGAAATATGGAGAAACCAAAAGATGCTCGAAGAATAAAGAAAGAGTACACTTATACCCATATATAAGAACAAGGGAGACATTCAGAATTGCGAAAATTATCAAGGTATCAAGTTAATGAGTCATACTATGAAATTATGGGAAAAAATTATCGAACGTAGGTTAAGACAAGTATTGACTACAATAGAGAACTAATTTAGATTCATGCGAGGCAAATCTACTATTAAATCGATTCACTTAACATTTTAGAGTAAAAAGAAAGACCTTCACATGATATTTATTGATCTAGAAAAAACTTACAATAGGGTATCGAGAGAGGTTCTGTGGATAACCTTACAAAAAAGAGGTATCCCATTGACATACATAAACCTTATAAGAGACAGGTATGATGGTGCAAAAATATGTGTAAGAACTCAACAAGGAATAACAGACTTCTTTGAAGTTAATATTGGGTTATATCAAAGATCAACTTTAAGTCCATACTTATTTATAATGGTGATTGATGAGTTAACAAAACATATTCAAGATGAAGTGCCTTGGTGTATGTTATTTGCAGATGACATTGTGTTAGTAGAAGAGTCTAAGGAAAAAGTTAATAAAAAATTAGAATTATGGAGAGAAGCATTAGAAAGCAAAGGCCTCCGACTTAGTAGAACAAAGACAAAATATGTGTAATGTAAGTTTGATTATTTGGTTACTTTAGAGGACATAGAAATTAAAATTGGCACACATTGCATCTTTGCAAAGGAAAGCACTTGGTTACTTGGGAATCTACAACCAAATATGTTGTAAGAAGAGTCTAATTAATAGAAGATTGTTGGTTGGTTAAAATGGAGAAGAGCATCTGATATTCTTTGTGATAAGAAGATACCATTAAAGGTAAAAGGTAAATATTATAGAGTAGCAATTAGACCTGCCATGTTTTATGGTTCTGAGTGTTGGGCAGTTAACCATCAAAATGTACAAAAGATGTCTGTGACAGAAATGAAGATGTTGAGATGGATGAGTGGTCATACAAGAAAAGATCGTATACATAATGAGGTTATTAGAAACAAATTAGGAGTGACACCAATAGAGGATAAAATGAGAGAGTATCGTTTAAGATGGTTTGAATATATAGAAAGAAGATCAGAAGAAGAACCTGTAAGAAGGTATGAAAAACTAAATTTGGAAAGTATTAAAAGAGGTAGAGGACGACGACAAAAGTGTTGGAAAAAAACAATAAAGAATGATCTAGCTTATTATGAGTTAACTGTTAACATGACACATGATAGAGCTATGTGGAAACAAAGAATCCATGTAGCCGACCCTGTCTAGTATGAAAAAAGGCTTAGCTGTTGTTGTTGTAGAAAGATAAATGATTAAGGCAACATGAGATCGTGCTCACGATCAACCTATGAAGTAACAAAGAATGAATGGTAGAAGAATTAAGGAAACAAATGTCACTAAAAGAAAAACCTACACAAGATGAAAAGACTATTGTGAAACTGCCTTAGTCATTCTATATAAAAGAGGCTAGATGGGGTGGAAAGAGATCAAATCATGTATAATTGTTCATTCTATTTATGGTCTCAGTGTTTTTAGCTTATCTTATAGTTTTTCGTAATAGATTTTAGTGAATAGATCAACTTTTCCTTCTTCTCGATAGTTCTTTATATCATCTCCTGCTTTTCATCTCTTAACTAAGATTAACCTCCTCAAGATGTACTTTATCCAGTATCTTTTTCAATGATTTTCAAGGATTGTCCTAAGATATTTGGTTGTAGATTCCCAAGTACCCATGATTACTTGAACCCTATAAAGACCCCTATGAGCATAGAAGTCAATGTCCTCTATCACGCCTGAGCACATAGTCTACCTCATCTCTGTAAACCTAAATTATCCGAGTGAGTTCTCTATTAAATTTGAGTGTGCTTCTCATTCTCAAGCATAACACGTTCTTCTAGCATTTCCATAAGATAAATCTTTTCTTAAGGAAAGGCATATTTGATCAATTCCCTTCTTGTCAATTATTGTATACCAAGACCATTAGGTAGAGAACATTCAATTGCATCTAGAAATGCCAATCCATCAACATATGATGCTCAAGAACCAATACCATATGACTAGACTTAACAATATCTGCCTCAAATTTTAAGCAATCACAATCTAATTGAGAACAAACTCGTTCCCAACTCAGGTCAATCCTCCAAGACCAGTTCCATACCTCTTAGTTAGAAGTGCATGCACCTTTCTTCCAACTTGAGGGAGATCATGCTTAGTTATAGTTGTTAATTAGCTAGTAGACAAGAGTGGTTGGCTAAATGGTAGCGACAGGCAACCAAGATAGATGATCAACCTCAAAATGTTTATAGGGATTTCACTTCCCCACTAATCAACTTCCACATGCTACTACGATCTTCTCTAAGAGCATGGGAATACCGTTCAGAAGGCCACTTTCTAACTTCATTGGATTCAATGCTACTACCTTTGGGTTTACTACCACAAGCATTGCATGAAATTTCTCCAACCCCGTATTCATACTATCACTCATGACATATAACTCAATAGCATGAGAAAGCTACAAAACAAGAACTTTCATGCCCCATAATAATGCTTAGTATTACTCACATATTCCAACTTATATGTTAAAGGGCACCCAATAGCCTCCCACTTTCAACTAGTGTCACCTCCACTATTATTAGGTGGAGCCTCACCTAGTGGGCGACTATTACAAGTACCACCACCCCCTTCATAAAAAATCAACCTTTGATTCCATCATCTAGGCCAATTGAACTGACGATAAGCAATTGATCCCATTGACTCCATTGAGTCAACTCCTAGTAGGGAAGCAATAGAATTACCCCTTGTCGAACTCAGTTTAACAACTACCTCCCAAATCACGAGGATGTACCTCTTAACAAAGAAGGGCTGGATAGACTTGCTCCTATCTCACATAGGGCTCTAAGGTGAAATTTATTATGTTTTGAAGATAAGATAGAAAATATTTTGAGGAGCATCTCTCTAGGTTTATCTTAGAATATGGAGAGCAAATACCATAAACTTGAGCATTTCTTGTCCTCCCTAACCAACTAGGCTCTAGTAAAGGCTAAATTAATTGAGATAAACGAAATACAAAAAAGCCTTCTTGAAAGGGTACAATAAGATAATGCCTTAAGTAATTGCTAATGATCTCATGACCTATACCCTAGAAAACTGATAAATCAATTGAAGCTTTCTTGGAAAGATCCCGTTATAAAACCATATTAAGGTTCCATAATCTGTCAGTTAGCGTTCTTGCACACTCTCTTTTCTGCCTTTGGTCTATGCTTCTCTCTCTCTCTATGACTATTGTCCTTCCATTCTCTAACTAATTATAATTGTTGCATATTGTTTATTTATGCTTCGACACCACCCACTTCTCCGCCAGGTTATGCGGTGGAATATTTGGCAAATGGGTGCTTCGTACACGACCCCCCTGGTACGAGCTCCTTGCGACATCCGATCAAACATTCGGGAATCTTCCCAAGCCTTCACGAACAACAGCAACCTCACAACACAATTACTATGGCTTCTACTGCGACGACTCACATCAGCAAACTCTCTGCCGCTTCCAATGGGTTTCAATTCAACCTTCCTAACTGTGTTCTCCACTAACCAACTCAACTCGATCCAAGAAAACAGATCAGAGTGGCGTGAAGCCGATTAAAACTTCAATTTGATTTCATCTTTAATGCAAAACAGCAGAAATTAAATTTCAAGCACTGTCATGAACCGATTGATCTTAGGTAGCCAAAACTGAACGAAAATGCCAATTCAAACCGATTTTCAGTAACTAGGGATGATACTCCTTTGTTATGAAAAAGAAAATCCAAAAAAACTTCCACGAATTCACGGGAATTCGATTCAGAAGATAGATCTCCTGTTTCGTTTTATAGAATTTCCCTGTTTCAGCAAATTGACTATAAAATCAGCTATAGATCCAATTCCGGGTGAGAATCGATCAGAATTCCTCCTTGCTCGAAAGCTAATCTCATTCACCAAGAGGATAGGAAAGTGTTTCACATGATCAAGGACCGAACGACTAGAATTCCATGAATTTATCCGATTAGAACTGACATAGCTGCAGACTACAACTCATGAAAGATATAAAACACACTTACCTTTTGGCTACTTCACCTCAAGTTTTGGCAACGATTCTCTCCAACTTGACTGTAGACACACTCTCAATCATTTAGAAGGAGAATCCATGGCATAGGAGCATCAATCGCTCGGCACCCATCACACACTCTCAATCATTCAACAACATTTTTCGATTTCTGATCGTAATTTACTATGATACAATCATTGATCATCTTTCCTTGATGATCTGAACTCTTCTAAAAACATAAATCAAGGATCAAAACACATTTCCATGGCGAATCTCTTGGATCAATCGCCATTTAGAGAAAATTTCAGAAAATTCCGTTTTCTATCAAGAATTTTCTTGCGAACTACAATTTCGCGATCTGATCGCCCCAATTCCGATCGTATCTTCTTCATGAGAATAGAATCACCTCGAACACAGATTTGCACTCTTTTAGAAATTCTTCGTTGGCCGAGAAATCCAGCTCTGATGTGTCTGCTCCGAACGACTTCCCCTGCCGGCTGAACTTCGATTTGCCTCGTAGACAACGCCGGTAGTGAGTTCGCAAGTCAATTCAGCCCTATCGCACAGCAGGATTCTGCTGCTTCCGATCTCTCTCTCATTGCAGCTCAGACTCTATGCTCCAACGCTCCTGTGTCTCCCTCATGATGAGTCACTCTCCTCAGCTGCACTGTCACGGGAATCCCCTAACTCTTATGCTCTCACCGGGAATCACTCAGTAAAGAGGAGGAAGATAAGAACACAAGGCTACTGTGGAACGTTTGTGTATTTCATTCATGAAACAAATCAAGTATTACACTAAGCATTTATGGACATATGGACCGTGTGACTCATCTAGAACACGGGTCATATTGGACCCGATCTAATTCACGATCCCATCACTACTTCCCTAATTCCTATGCCCTTAGGCCTACAAGGATAATGCATATTATATATGCACTTGTACATGATGACACTCAAAACCCTAGTGCTACAAGGATAAGGTGCGCATGGGTTGGCCCGTGTGAAAAGCACTTAGCGACGATGCACCAAACAAACTACGAAATAGCCATAATAGGAATGGTTTTCAGGAGAGCAATAGGAAACACATATCACTTGCGAGCTGTGCTCCTCTCACTAACAAGAAACCCAGCTCATCTATATGCCTATTTTTCGGCTATTTCAATTAGGTTCTTTCTCAAGAGGAAATTAAATGGAGGAGCTCCATTAAGCTAAAGAGAATTTTTCTTTTGGTTACAAGCCAAGGGCGAAGCATACCCAGGAATGCACCTCCTGGGAGTCGAACTCCCCATCAACAGCAATAGCGTGAGAGCACCCTACCATTAAGCTAACGCTCTAGGTGCAGCGAAAAAGTATTTAGAAATTACATATAGATAATGTAAACTTCTCGACTTGGGATATAGTGGTAACCCCTTGACCTGGACCGGGAACCAAGATCCGCATGCTCTTCCTCAATAATAAAGGCTGGATCAGGCTCTCGCAGACGATGAATGACAGAAACTCTATCTTGGTCATGTGGTTAAACATAGAGGACCACTCCTCTATACATGTGATTTTTAACAAAGCTTCATGCGAGAACATGAAAACAAAAAGATTTGCAGATATAAAGAAATATGGCTAGAAAAAGAAGAATGTGGACAGCTAGTTGCTTAGAATTGGCAAGCCCACACGAACACATACATTAGTGGGGATAGTCAACAACAAACACATGCACGTGGCAAAAGGAATGACTACTAAGAGTATTATGGTCTCCTAATGAAGATTTTGAGAGGAGGATTTGGCCACTTAAAACAAGAAATTAGGTAAGAGCTAATCGAGATCATCAACACCACTCATATCAAGAGTGAAGATTAGCATTTATACGAAGTCGTGTCGTTTGCCTCAGACGAATTCCTTTTATCATCTTCTTCATATATAAGTGGAAGAATTGCCTCTTATTTCTGTATAAGGATCTCTAGTCACATCACAAGGAGTCTATCCATTTAAATTTACTTCATTTTACTTTGCTTTTGAGCTTTTCTCTAGTCATATCATGCGAGTTACGTAGCTTAATATATATCATCCTCCCTCAAGACGCACCTCCAAGCTGTTTCCAAGAGCTTCACCCTTCTTCCTCTCTCAACTACGCCTCCAAATGGACCACCATCATTTCCTTCCTAGTGGTGCCCCTAGTCTACTCCCAGGTGTCCCATCATCAGCCACGGTTGTTGGCTAAAACGAAAAAATTATTGTCATCCAACCCCTATTAATTCACATTTCCAAATCTATCATATCCTCTGAGAGTGTCGCTGGGTAAGTTACAAATAAATCGCACTTCCTAGCACGACTGCACACCAACTGAACCTATCAAACTCTGTGCCCTGTTAAGTCAAAAGAACATATTCCTTCAATTTGCTTTAAAAAGGACCCCCCCTCTCTCTCTCTATATATATATAGATGCACATATACATATACATACATACATATATATATATATATATAGACTCAACTAATCCTTTTCTGGGATGTTGAAAAAATACAAATTCAAGAATGTAAGGTAAGGCAAGTAATCAGAAGGGTCCTCAAATTCTTGTGGTTTTCATTCCTTTCTTTCCAGGCAATACTTGAAAACCTATAAGATGAAGATTAAGTTCATTGAATGCCTTCCCTGCAGTAAAAACTCCAAATAGGGTGTATCTGATTTCATTCTTAACTAACTAAACTTCCCTTGTTCCCAAACAAAACCAGGAACTATAAGTAGTTGAATGCATGCAGTGGCGGACATATCCATGGGGAGTTGAGGCGTCTGCCTTGCCTTAAATACGAAAATTTCAGCATAATCAAAACGTAGAGACAAAATTTTCAAACAAAATAAGGTTTTATAGACTGCCTCGCTGAATTTCACTCTATTGGACTCTGGCCTCCATAAAATTTTCTAGGTCGGCCACATAATGCTTCGATTTTTGTTTTTTGGTAGATGATTGCTTGAATCTTTGAAGTAACTATATGGATTGCAAACTATAAAAGGGGTCTGTATCTCCTTTCAAATCGACAGGCCTTAACCTTTTCAACTCCATTGGGATTTTCATAAATACCCGCTCTCATCGATGGACCTTGTGAAATTGTTTTTTTAATTTAATTAAGTTTCAGGCAGTGCTTGTAAGAGGATATTGTACGAAGTTTTCTTTTCCGAGAGAGATGGGTACACCGGTATTTGACTAAGCCAAGTGATTTTCTCTCCCGGAAATGCCGACGTCTGGAATTGTAGTGATCTTGTTGCCTTAATAAAACTTTTCAATACGGACAATAAGGATTCGGTAGGTGAGTCAGTGGCCTCCCAAAGCATGACGGAGACAGGTTCCTTTTGTAATCTTTTATGCGGTGCATCAACCTCGGATGTGTCTTACATTTTCTGGTGGCAAACAAAAACTGACTAGATGGTCAACTAATACGCTTTTCGAGAGAGAGAGAAAGAGGATGATTCACATTGCTGTTGAGCAAAGTTATTAAATAATTAAATTGTTTTAGAATTATTGACGGCCCTATGGCCATGACTAAAAATCACACACAGTAACTGTTGCGCCACTGAAATAACCAAATGCCACTAAAACGATCACGAATTTTGCTTCTATTGACACAAATTCGTTTTTGAAGATTACATTCACATCGGCCAGCCAATCGCATCAGGTTTTACTAGCGCCGCTCTTTTGATTAGAGAGAGAGAGATCATGATCATGTTCGTAATTATTTTTGAAATATTGACTAATGCGTAACGCATAAACAAAAATGATTGGTGTCAACTGTCGCGGCTTTTGTTTAATCGTCGACGGTTGCAGCAACTTTCATTCGGCGGAGAAAGCTTTTAGATTGGAAAAGGATGTAAGATGACATGGCCCCCACTAACATCCATCAAATATGCTAGTTATTAATCTTTATGTGCGATCGATAGTGATTTGCAAAATTGGCCGACTGTCCCGTGATACAACCTTTGACGTCTATATATACAAGCCTCCCATCTTTACACTTCTCGTGCACTCGGTCTCTTCAAAATCTAGCTTAAAATTCGTTCTTCATCTACCTTAGTCAGTTCATATCGATTTCCCCTTAGATGGATCGTTTTGCAGGAAGGAATTTCCAGTGCAAACATAGGGCTGCTTTGCTTTCGTTCGTTACCATTGTGTGGTTGCTTGCAGTGTCAGAAGGTCGTGTTCTCCTTGTTGAACGTTTATCTCATCACGTAAAAGCTGAACCTTCTGTGATGAGAACAGCAGATGCAAAGGGAGATTTGCCAACTTCAATGAGTGGAAGAGTGAGTATAGAGAGTGGTCCTGGTTTGGAAAGGGTTTCACCAGGAGGACCCGACCCCCAACATCATTCCATACCACCTGTATGAATCAGTCTCATGTTATTGTCTGAGCTTTCTCTTTTCTGTTGAGGAAGTGTGAAGGTCTCTTTTTGTTGGCACAGGGTTAGTTGCAGGACTCATACAAAGTTGGGAGTTCTGATGCTGAGTATTTCTTTTGTTGTCGGTGTCTGTGGCTTTGTCCCTTTGTCTTTTGGTTGGTGTTTCAAAGTACTCTGGAGTTGTACGAAAAATAAGTGTAGGCCCCTTCCTAATCGTTTTCCATCTGATTGGTTAAATGTATGCAGCGACGGAAGAGAGGGAGTAGGAACAGTCGGCCACTTGGACAGGCTCGATTCAGGCAGCATCATGTCCAAAAATAGTGTCCTTTTGTCAGAATAGGTGGGCCAGTTATCCGAATCCTCAGTCAACATTCATTCTGATTTATCTTAGATCATGCCACTGCATCTAAAGTCATCTACAGTGACAACCTTTGATAGAACCACTCGGCCTTTTCGTGGCATATCACACGACGGATCATTTATCAGTACTTGGGCCACTGTAAATGTATTATTTTTGGATGAATTTTATCATCACGCTTCGTTTTTTTTTTTTTCTGTGTGTAGATATCCAGGGTAAAACCTAGACATAGGGTATAGCGGTAGTGTTACCTTCCATGCTTGGCTGTTTCTACAATTTTTTCCGGAAGATGTGCTTCATGATTTTTTTTTATTGAATGTGTTTTATGATTTTTTGTGTACCTCTTTTTTTTTTTGGACATGAGTAGTTTTACGTCCCACTATCAGCTGGTTCTCCAAATTATTAGAAAAGGTGTGAATTAATTGCTAACAAAAAGTAAAAATGTGAGAATATGGGGCTCCCAGGACCAGATCGACCCTCAACTTTTTCACCAAATTTGCCTAGTTAATTTTTACAATCTAGATATTTCTTTTGAATCACCAAAGCAGAGTTAGGGCATATGAAGTGTTCGCGGTAAAAAGGGTCGAAAACAATTGCTTTAGGTATGGTCGGTCCCCTTTTGCTTGCGGGCTTGCCAGGTAGTGCACAGAAGCACCACGGCTTTGCAGACTTCTGCCTAGGTCTACCTCGATGATCGTTCCTTTTCACAGAAAAAGAAAAATCTCTAGTCAAAACTGAAACTGTATAGTTTAATCGAACCAGGTATCTTATGTTTAAGCATGCACGGGCTATTGTCTTGTTGCGGATTATTTTAAGCATATTTATCCTCATCACGTCAGGAAATGCCTCTCCGATAATCCAATCTAAATTAAGAGAGGAAAAACATATCACTGTAATCTGCTAGTTATGGATTCCATGGCAGCTCGGCATCGACACGGATATATATATCTTTCATGGCCATCATTGTAATCTGCTATTTTAAAACAACATGCGCTTTGGAAATTGGAAAGACATGATGAGAATCACTCACAACTTCGCATGCATCAACGCGGATATATATCTTCCTTTTTGGTGCGTTATCTTCGAACAATATTGCACGTTAAGCAAATGGATAGAGCTAGCCTATGTATAAGTGGGGCATACCCACGTCTCTTCACCTTTTCTTTTGCACTTTCATACGTCCCCATGAATAGTTGATACCTACGTCGACAGTGACGGTTTGTCGAATGGTGTTTAGACCTCAATGGAAAAGCCAGTGTTTGGCTCGAAAGAGCCACTGAATTTATATAAGGAATCACCTTCAGAAAGTTGCTTTAAGAAGACCCTGGTGGTTAATCAAGGTCCGTTATGGAACCAAACGGGTTTTGGAATACTTTTTCAGATTTACTGATGCTCGTGACAAGGACAGCTGGGACCCAATTAGATCTGTTTCGATCACAGTTTCCATTTAAATTATAGAGAAGCTTATTTGATTTGGTAAAAATGGATCCATATGTTTTGTGTCACCATTAGATCGTAGAATGAAATCAGAAAATGCACGTATTTGGCTTGCTATTAGGCAGCTTGTTTTATTCCGACTCGCAATGCTTATTTCGGTTGTCTCAGCCGCAATAAAACTCATTTCCGGCTGTTGTGATCATCGACAATATGTTATAAAACAGTTGAAATATATCATCTTCTTCGGCCTATATATTCTCACTGTCGTGAATAAGACTTCGACTGTTTGAACAGTTGGAATAAGGTTATTCTGACAAAAACGTTTCCCATATTTTCTTTCTGACTTAGGACAGTTAGATTTAAGTGAACAACATTAGAATTATATTTTTCGACTATATTTGAAGGTCGAAATAGGATCAACGACAACAGCCGGAATTGACTCTGGCCCATTGTAGAGGTGATTCATTATTTGCAGGTTTTCTTTTAACCTCTCTTAGATTACGGTAGTCTTAAAAGTTGTCAGAGGAGATTTGTCATCGAGTGGACACTAATGTCAATAAAGAGCTCAACTTTGCTGATTTACATGTACCTATCTATCCTATTTCATTTTTGTCACGGGACAAAGGCACCTAGAGTTTGATGATCTAACTTACATTTTTCACTCTTTGGAAGCGGCAAATTTTGAACATTAAGGAAGAAAGCTGAAAGATGCAAGAAAAAGAGATGACGAATGTTTCTAGTGCAGAAGGGCATGCATGGAGGACTCCCTGTAACATAGAGAAAAGAGAAAATCTAGTTCCAGTGGGGGTATGCCACAAATGTTTACAAATTCATATGGAAAATTCGTTGGCATGAAACATTAAATAAAAGGTTCAACTTAGATTAGGTAATCTTTTCAACTTGAAATTAAGTCAAAGATGGAGATACATGTCCTGAGCTATCATAAGTAGCTGACAAGGCCTAGAAGACATTATCATAAGTAGCTGACAAGACCAAGAAGACATGGTTCTTAAGGAAGTGGCAAGATTGACCCAATGAGAGAATAGCCTAAGGCCTTGAGATCAACTCGTAGACCCTTGACCTACATAAAGAATGAAAGCTTGTGGTGGCCAATATCCAACATAAATCCTTCTAGGTCTCAAAAAGACATAACGAGAAGATGAGACAGAATGTCCACTAAGTAGCCTTTAGAGCCTCAAAAACCATTGAGATAAAATGTGCCATGTAAATCAACAGAGAGGTTGGATGCCCTACAACTGGAAACCATTTATAAGAAAGTGATTATGGAGTTTAGAGGGGTTGTTAAGGAGAAGCTTCTAAAGGAAGCTACCAAGGGAAGTGATTATGGAGTTTAGATGGGATACCTCACTCGCCATATCCTAGCCATCTAATGAAAGGGATCCTTATCTGCCACTGGGCACTCAATAGAGTGCAATTTACCACAGTAGTTGGTTTGTGCTTGCCTCTCTGGGCAGCCAATTCCACTTCAATCAAGCAACAACAAGGGCCTAAACGCCAAGGCCTGTTCTTGAAGATAAGTCTTGCGCAATCAAGTTACCAAAGGAGAACGTCAGAACTTCAAGGAAGCTCCTCGAGGGTCCCAACAACTAACCTTTGATCTACAACTCTTTAAATCCAGGTCTTTCATCCTACACATGCACCAGTCCTTATCTTCACGAAACTTGTAAGAAAAATACGATCTTTAAGGCATCTTGTTGATTCTTCATTAATCTTTTTAGACCTGATGCAATTTATGTTAGGTGACACCTATCCAACCCTTGAACGATCTTGGGATCAACCAGTAATTCTGACTGATTTTAGGCTATTAGGTCAATTCTTGGTAACTCCAACCATCTAGGGCTCTCTGATCCGCCTTTCAAACGCCCTGTTGATTCTTATTGGTGGAGGTTGGCCAAATGCTTGGGCCAATTTCTACAAGGTGAGAGCTGACTGACCTTGGCAAAATAATGAATTGGAGAGAGGAAAAGAGAGAGATGGAGAGGAGTCGGTGGAAATATTACAAAAGGATGAAAAGGTACTTTTTAATTATGCAAACGTAACAAACATGATATAGATGAGGGGAAGAAGACCTGGAAAGAGAGAATTCCATGTTCTACTAAATCAACCTTAGATGGGCGCTATTCACCTAGACATAGATCACCACCAGATTTGGATTCAACCTAAAACATTTTTCATGGTTGGTTGCTTTCACCAGTTGGTGTGGCAAAGCCTGTCCCTTTGGCATTTCCATTACTGCATTAGCATGTAAGTTGGAGCTTCTCTATGCTGCTCCTCCACATTGAATGGGTAGGCTGAAAATTACTAAATACAGTGATATGAAAGTTCCTGTTTAGTCGGTTAGCAAAGATTTGATCACATATATTTCTCTCTGATGGTTTCAATATTTATTATTTTTCACAAGTTGATGATATTAGGACTCTCTCTCTCCACCAGATAGTAGAAGGGTTGTTTGTCATAAGGATCAGCATATAAAGGCCAAGCTTAGTCGGTGGAAAAGGATGATAGGGTCACTTTGTTCATAAACTTTTGGTCTTCTTTAGTTTCTTTATGCCTTTCACATGGTGGTCACATCCAAAATAAGTAGACCCCTACACATTAGATTTTTTGATTTTACACTTACGACTAAAACCTTGCGCCTTTCAAATATTTAAGTTTTCACTGGTGAAAAATATTGTTCAATATCAAGCATGATTTTTGACAATTGGATCTTCATAAGAAGACCTAACTCAAATGCAACCCACATCTTGAGTAATCAATCTCTTCAAAAGGCCTGAAATGTGGATTTCTGTTGCATGTTTCCACACAAAGGAACAGATTCTAATATAATTCATTGTCATTCAATTTCCTTTTAATTTTCAACTCATGCAACTCGCTTTTGATCCTTCTGTCTGAAGACCTAAAGCACATCCGGCGGATCAAGATCTCTGAATTTCGTCGGAATCCAAAGCAATTAAATTAGATCCTATATAAGTAGATTATATTATTCATTTCCTGGCTCCTAGTAAATGATGGAGGATGGAGAATTCTCCGTTTGAAGTGGTGGTGTAGAACTCAGAAAACTAGAGGAACCCACATGCCTTAAATGCTCAGCTACCTATACAAATCTATATACTAGTAATGGAAGAAATGCATTTGAAGGAAGCGATAACGTGGCATGGTGACCAAGTTCAACTACTGGAACTAGTGGTCCACGTCATCCTTTACGGAAGATAACATTCAAGAAGATTGTGCTTATCATATTTGGGTTAAAGCCGAATGAAGACACTCAGTTGAGGATGTAAGCGGATAATCTCATACTCAAACCGGAAGTGGCTTTACCAAATCCAACTGAGTGGATATTGTGATGGATAAAAAGGGTAAATATCACATCCAGAAAAATATATGGCCAGGCTTAGTTATTATCTATCCGATATATGACACAAGGAAAAAAATGGTTCAAAATGGCAGGCAGCTCTTCTTTTGTTTTAGGTGTCGGTCTATTCACTTATGGCGGTTAAACCAACACAATTGGTGCCCATTTTTTGTATAATATGTTAGTTGACTCAGAACCGTTCTAATCTTAGGGCGGTTAAGGCAGTAGAAGATTGCAATATTATAAGATTATGGCAGTTTATCTATGATTAATACCTGACATATTGTACAGTATGTTACAGTGTTATAAGTCATCGTATTATATAGGGTTTATAACCAGTATAAGGCATCGGTTTTGAGTCCCCTTATTATATTATTTTCATAATAATCCCATAAAAGAAGTGAAATCACAGGACACAAAATTATGCCCGGGGACGATTGTGAAGTGAGATGAAGGAAGGATGGCTAGTGACGCTGTTCTCCCACACGTCGTGGTGGGATAAGTATGGACCCTCGATGAGGTGCTAGGTGGAGAAAGGAAGTACCTCATAGTGTGCCCGGCACTAGATAAAAGGAATGCCCCTACTCTTATTAGCTAAGAGATGGACAATGAGGTAAAAAGTAAAGCTCGGTGGGATAGATGTTCTATCCCAAGCCAAATCCCTAAGAACCATGGTGGATCTTATGCATTTTGATACAAGCCAACCAAGAGAAAGCTAACCAAGGCATTAGGACAAGCTCAACACAAACATCTACCTGTGCAGGCCGTGATCATGGCTCATGTACCGGCTATACAGAAAATATTTTGAGATATTTTCAAAAACCAGCCTCCTCCTACAACAACTCCATCAAATGAAACATAGTTTAATGAACAATTCACACTTGAACTCTTCTTCACAAAGTGCTCATCTATGATGATATCAATACCAATCCTGATAATGAAAATCCTAATCTCTAAGACAACAAAAGTTATCGTCTTCATACTATTGCAACAAAATATGATCCCTAGGACTCCTTGATTTTAGGGAGTACACAGGTATACTTTTGTGAACATCTAAATTTTTTCTAAGAAAATATGTTCTTAAAAACTTATTTTCAAAAAATCAATTTCAATGCATATGGGATGAGATCATGATTCTTGACTTTTACAAAAATTACATTTTGCATGAAGAAAAAAATATTTTTGGAAGAGAGGAAGAAGAAAAGATAGAATTTCGAAGGCTTTTGGCTTTAGATGACAAAGCATGCTTCACCAAAATGTAATTCATGAAGTGAGGAGCTGGTATCCTACCACTCCTTAGGTATTTCTAATCTTAAATAAACTTGGTTTAAAATTTTACACCCATTTTTATCTAAGAAGTCCTTGTTGAGTCAAAATGAAAGACTACTTTATTTTAGTTGTTCATGAGATCTTATTAAAACATTATTTATATTGGATATTAAATATAAGCTAGTTTTTATATGTATTATGCATAAAAATTTTAGAACTGTTATGCACATATAATATTATGCACATGGAGGACACCAAATGAGGCTTCATTTGTAAAAAACATGATTTTAATGCATATATATAATATGTATAATGGGTAGCTTTTCATTAAGGCTTTTATATTTTAAGTATTATTGGATATATAAATATATGAGGAAAGTTAAAATTCATGGAAGACACTTGTTATGCTCCCCTTTTGTTCCTATCACTATTATTTTGTCTAAAAGTTCTACATTTGTTTTTATTTCAAGAACAAGGCAAAAAGAGAGTCTTTATTCAAAATGATTATTATTACATTTATATACATGGCTCAAAGCTTGACTCAATTAAGCCTAAATCTCATTTGAACCTAGCCTAGGTGACCTACATCTATGATTTTGAAAATTCATTTGAGTCAATTCCCTAGTCAAGTATTATATTAAAAATTTAATTTGGAGCTAAATCAAGCCTACCTTAGCCATGACTCAATTCAGCTCATTGAAACCATCTCCATATCAAGCCACAATAGGTCATTCCACTTTGATGCTTCAATAATTATCAAGCTTTATCAAGATTTTAAGTTAAGACAAGCACTCAAATTGTGATCAAGTCACCATGAGAAGCCATCCAAGCCATGTCAAGCCTCCAAGCTGAAGTGAGTCATCCAAGAAAACTCTAAGCCACGTGGGATCCATCCATGCCATCAAGGCAAAATGAAAGCCACTTTGCCACATATGGTTTTAAAATCAAAGGAAAATGTATTTTAAAGCTTTAAAGCCCTATCTTTTTGAATTTCTTAGAGATTCTGTAAAGATCAAATCTGGTTGTTTCTTATCTCTAAGGAGTTGAACTCTCCTCTATAAACAGGCCTCTTGACCTCCCATTGTATCCGTCTCTCTCTCTCTCTCATCAAAGCAAGAGACCAATAAAAGCATCGTTTCTTTTCCTCCTCGTACTTAGTACATGCATGGTTCTTCAAAGGGCGACCCACCAAGAGGACCGGCTACTTTCCAGCTTCAAAAGTTCAAGTCAACTGCCTAATGCTTCCATAGCACATCTGCCCTATGAGAGATCCATCTAAGTGGTCCATAGTCGTCAAGGGAATCCTTACCTGGTGAGTTAAATTCTTCTTTTTTATTATAGCTGATTGTTTAGATTAGGTTTCTTCTACCTTGGTTCCCTTAGTCACCCATCGATTCTATTAAGACCCATCCTTTTACCCTAGTAGCGTGTATACATCCTTTTCCCCACTACTTACAAGCCATTGGAGCATGATTCCTAACCCGTGAGTATTACCTTCAGATTTTGATTGCATCATCTTAGCTAACTTAAGGTCGTCAGATGTCAATAGATCCCTTTTCTCTTTAAAAGCCCATAGGTGACATTATGATCTTTAGGATTTTTTTTGTCACGGTGTCCTCAAGTCACTGCATCTCATCTGAGTGATTTTGTTAAGGCACGGTTCTTGGATTTTTTTTATTCTCATAGTGATTACATAAATATAGCATCCATTATTTGTGACCTCCATCAAGAATTTTGTTTAGCATACCATCGATCAAAAACTGATTTGTTTGTAGTGTCTCAACATTTTCCAAAGACCTTTGATTTGTTTTTACAATCGTCTCTACAATTAGTTCTTCTGATTTTGCACTGTTAAATAAACATATATTTAGTTTGATTCCTTTGCATCGTCAACATACATCCCAATTTGCACCTTAGCCCCTCGTGTCAAATCCCTTCATTTTTTTGCATATAGCTGCATTAGTCTTCGTCTCCTAGAACTTCATACATCGTCTTCACTCCTTAGTCTTAACTATACGTACCCGAGATACAGACCAACCCTCCTAGTTCATTTAGATCTATAGCTCTTAACCCTTAGTCTTGACACTATTTTAATCCTTATTTGCAAAAATCATGATTTCAATGCATATATTTAGTTTGATTCCTTTGCATCATCAACGTACATCCCAATTTGTGCCTTAACCCCTCGTGTCAAATCCCTTCTTTGTTTGCATATCATAGTCTTCGTCTCCTAGAACTTCATACATCGTCTTCACCCCTTTTAGTCTTGACTATAGGTACCCGAAATACAAACCAACCCTCCTAGTTCATTTAGATCTATAGCTCTTAACCCTTAGTCATATCCCTATATATCAGATATATAAACCACACCTTAGAACCACCACACACATCCCGCTTACTCAATCCTAATCTCATACAGCATATAGTTATTTTAATCCTTGGTCTTTTCCAAGATAATACCCTCGCCGCAGCATCATACTTCGTTTTGCAACCATCTTATTCATCTTAGTTATTTTTCTTAATCCTGTTAGTTAGACACCATAGCTACATCAGGTTTCATAGCACTGTGCACCTCAATTATTATCAGATCCTAGATCAAATTCATGCATCCTAATTCTTCACTAGTCCCTTCCATGCTTAGTTACTCCAGATTTCAACCCTTAGTTACCTAACATTTTGATTTTCTTTTAGCATCAATTCCATATACATGGCATACATATTCACATGAGCTGTATTAATCTTTTGCTTTCTTTAGTTAAACTAGACACATACATATCATATTTTAGCATTGTTCATACAGAAAAATTCTGCAATTTACATTAGTTTCAGCATGTTAATCATATTAGTTAATTTCAGCATATACATTAGTTCAACATACACATTATTGCATACTTAGAAATATCTCAGCAACATATAGATAATTATAACATATACATTAGATTAGATTCTTGCATTGGTTACAATCAACATTAATATATATCCCATATTAGTTAAAATCATCCAACCCATTAGAGTTAGTCAACACCACTAAGTTCACATTAGAGGTCCATATCCAATTAGAATCTATATTCAATTTAGATCCAATCCCCCATGCGGACCCAAACCAATAGGAATAGAAACTCTTTGGAGTGTGCAAGTAATTCTCCTTTTATTAGCCATAAATATTGTATCGCAAGAATTGACCCTTGGCTGTCGGGAAAAGAAGGCAATTGTGAAAATAACTTGACATGGGACCACAACACATAAAAGGAAAGTGAATTAAAAGTGAATCTCCTCTACTTAGTTTTATTTTGATTTTATAAAATGAAGAAGATTGAATATAAGTTGAGGGTTCCACATAACCTAAAATTTGTATAGAATTCTCTTTTAGCACACCCAATGATACCTAAAATTCTACCCAAAATTGTTGGCTAGTTTTAGGGTTTTATTTTATTGTTTGTTTTGATTGAGTATTATTAGTTTCTACACCTCACACAAGGTGCACCTAGAATAATTCATACTTACTTGTTGGAGAAACATTTGTTGCACACACTCGCACAAAAAAATGATGCATATTAGATTCTATATTCTATATCATACTTTAAGACATTGTTAGCACTTAAATTTTTTTAGGGTATTTGTGTGACTTTTTCAAAAGCTAAAATATTTTCACATCCTTATCAAACCTTGTCCAAGGTGAAGGTGGTATCCTTATCTCAAAACTCTCTTAAATCCAAACAATCTAGAGACCTTGAATTAGTTGATGATCTTTCTTCTTCTAAAAATTTGTTCCCTCATACCTCCAAAACTACACTCAAGGATTATGAAACTGAACTTAAACTTTTAAAAAATGAACTTAAACAAGTTTAACATGAAAATCAAATAATGAAAGTTGAAAAAGAAAAGAGGGAATCCAGTGAAACTCCATATAGTCCAAAAAGAAGTAGAATAAAACAATAAACAAAGCAAGCTCTTAGAGATCAACCAACAAAGGTCCCTTCTATAGTCACATCTCAAGGTTTTTTGTTCTACACATTCTTTCTCAATCTCAATTAAGATCCTCCATCCTACTCACCCCTTAAGTATCTCACCTGCCTGAAGTTCAACCTTTAGAATCTTCGGGATACATCATCCCCCTAGGTCATTCACGAAGGCTTTAGCTTTTTGGGAACTCTCAAGATGCCCATATTCTACGGTCCTATCATCTTCATCCCAAATGGAGCACCTTTTGTGTCCACCTATCCATGCATCTTTACCTCCTACATCTCCTAAGTATCTCAAAACTCTCCGCAGACACTATCACAATCTCTTGTGTATCACCCCAATAGTCCAACCCTTCATATAGGACTGAGTTATTGTCAGCTACTATTGAGGACTTGTACCTAAATTTAGTGTCCCAAAACACATTATACTCCTTTCTTTAAGGATACCATCATCCCTTCCACAACCTTTGTTGTTACCATCACTAGGTCTAGAGTCAGTCTTGATCGACTTAAGTTTATTGTTTCTTCATCTTCTAATCAAATATCTATTTGTGTTATCCTATCGTAGTCTTACCTTTATTGGTGGTTATATATAGACCTAAGAGTCTCCTCGACCCTACCAAGGATACACCCACTATGTCAGACCTACCTATCAAGTCTTCCTTTAGTGGTGTTACTCCAAAACTAGTCATCACTAATCTCCTTCCTCACCCAACTACTTCACAAGAGACCTTAGTTCAATTGAGTCATGATGAGCTCACAAAGCTTGATGATATTGACCTTGATGGCCACCTTTCATCCACTCACCCATCTAGGATAGATGAACCTATCTCCATTCTCTCTTCCTCGGTTAGTCATTGTGTCTTAGTAGATGGACCTAGTCCTCTCCCTCTAGATATGCCTCTTTCTAACTAGGTTATACTCCTAGATTCTCCACCTTCTTAGAGTCTACCCTCTAGTATGTCATTGTCATCTCCTTCAAATCATCGACTTGACACTCCATTACTCACTCTAGGGGCAAACTCTAACCATGTCTTAGCTGTGCCAACTAGGTGAGACCTTTCCCTTTCTTCTATCGCTCTTACGCGGGTAGATATATCTAGCCTTACTCTCCTAGTTACCCTATCTAATCAAATCTCCTATCCTCATCCTAGACTCGTAGACTCCAATCTACCCTTAGACTTGTCCCTTTCTATTCATTTGGGTGTTGGGACACACGTTATCCTTAATGAATCTTGTACTTGGATTATGAGTCCCTTGTTACCCTGACCACCACTCTCTTAGACTGGGCATACATCTGTAGACCATGTCCCTAAGGGGTGTGTTTTTGATGCTTCTACTCCTTATGATCCATCTTCATCGTAATCCTTCTTTCAAGCACCACTAGGTGCATTCTCTAATCCTACCTGGTCTTGCAAACTATTATTCCAAAAAATCTAAAAAACAAAAAACTCTAAAAAGATTAGAAAATCTAGAAAATTAGAAAAATATTAGTCTCATTTATCCTTAGAGTCTCTAGGTCATCTAGGATACCCTCAAACTCATCCTTTTGGAATAAGGTTAAGCCTTAGAAAAACTCTCTAACTTAGTAGGAAGGAACTTCATGTATTTGTATCTTCTCCGGCTCATGCATTTTTTATCTTCTCTTATTCATGCATTTGCATCTTCTCTTGCTCATGCATCTATATTTTCGCATGTTCATGCATTTGCATCTTCTCATGCTCATGCATCTACATTTTTGTATGTTCATGTATTTGCATCTTTTCTTGTTTATGCATCTTTATCTTTTTATATTCATGAACTTGCATCGTTTCTTATTTAGGCATTTTCTCATCTTTTCATGTTTATGCATTTGTATTTGGGTGTTTGCATCTTCTCATATTCATGCACTTCCTCCTATTATTATATATTCATGCATTTCATCTTATTTTCATGTCCTCTTATATTTCTATGTTTATATATTTCTTTTCATCTTCTCATGTTCATATATCTACATTTGTTGAGCAAGTTATGCTTTCATGTTTTACCTACTTATGAATCATGTTTTTTGTCTATCATGCATATGTATTTATCACTTTATCTACTAATGTGTCTTAAGCATTCCTTCCTTATCTTTAGTTTCATGTGTGTCTTTAATCATCCTTAGATGCCTATTAGTGTTCATCTCTATTTAGTTGTCTACTCCTTTCATTGACTGTGCTAGTACACTTGTTTGCCATAGCATGAGTAATAGTGCTTTTATGAGCTTTTAATCTCATATGTTTTGGCATATACTACTGGTCTTATGCCTCTCATACATATATATGCTTATCATTTCTTTGACACCTGCTTCTCCATATGTCCTTGCACACATCCAATCATTAGTGTCTACATTCATCTAGTAAGTTTACCTACATTTATGTTTAGTACATGGTTTGCACTTGATTACATTACTTAATTAGCTCATTGATGTTGAGATCTGTTAGACCCAATAAAACACCTAATGTTTAAAAAAATATTATCAATGATGTTATTGGATCTTGACTTTCATTTTACAACTGATTTTGTATGGATATAAGATGATCTGAAAGTAGAGATTTGTGCGATGTCTTTGGTGATGTGCAATAGTGATTTGATTTATTTCGAGTAATTGCTTCACTGTTGGGAATGTCATTCTTAAAGTCCAATTTTGATACTTTTGGCATGATTACATTGCTTTATCTACTTGTACTATTTTTGGATTTGATTTCAAAAGTATGGACCTTCAATTGTTCTAAACTATTTTGAATTAAATCTTTTTTAACAAACCATTTTTGTTTGATTTTCAATTTTAGGAAAATCTAGGAAATTGTCAATATCTATGTTTTGGTAATACCATCTTGGTTTTCAAAATAGTGAAATAATTTATTTTTGGGATATCTTAACTTTTAGATCGGTTAGTTTTTTCTTATCCCCTTTTTGGATGTTGTGGTGTTTGTACTTGATGTAATAAATTTTCAAGTATTCTTCCCATATTTGTACTTTATTCTCTACATATGCTAAAAAGTTCTATCCATATGAAAAGCCAAAAAGGTCGCAAAATGGGTCAAAGGCCACTGAAAGAAAAAGGAAGAGCCAAAGGCTATAAAAAAGGAAAAGTAAAGCAATGGTCTATTATTAGGTTCCTTTTAGATTGCTATTTAATTTAAGCTCAGAATGCTTTAGAAAGGACCGAGTAATCTCTTATATCTTCTTGTATTGAGAAATTATGGGTCACTAGATGTCTATGGGTAATCCATCTTGAGAGTTTTTTATTTGTCTATGGGTCACTAGATGTTTATTTATGGTATTTTGAAAATTAAGATTTTCATTACCAAAATTGATATTGTTTTCTTCCTCTATTAGTATCAGTTGGGAGTTAAAACTAATTCATTACAAAAGAGTTGATTTTTGAAATTATCTTTGTGATTTTTAAAAACCAACTTATGAGCCATGATCACTTAAAAAAAATTGTTTGGAGAGTTGATCTTATTTTAGTGTCTAGATTAGGATAGTTTTTCTTTTCTTCTGGCTTGTAAAAAAATACATATTTTCTTCACCATGATATCTAGCAAGAGCATCACTTGCCCCCTTACCATTTATGTGGCCTTTGCTTAGGGCATATCTATATTCACATCATGATTCGATGGTGTATATTCATGATATACATGCATTTTCTTATAAGATAGGGTATTCTAAAGTTGTGTTTTGGTATTTCATCTCATAAGCATGCATATTTCTAGTTGAGATGCATCAAAGTCACTGGCACCTTAGTAGGCTCCTACTTTTAGACTTGACAAGTCTTACACTCTTACATATTGGGAAATTCATCTTTTTTCCCTTCTCAATAAAAATTAAATTCAACTCTTGGGTAAGTTTTAGAAATACCCTCATCTCTGCCTATACATTAAGTGCCATGCTTTCAGAATAAATTAAAATAAATAAATATGACTTGAGAAGTAACCATTTACTATGAAAAGAGAGGAGATTGCCTTGGACCACATGTAAGGGAAAGGAAGACCTGTAAGCTTGCACATCAGCCTTGGGTTCCCACATATGCCTGACTAGGTTACAGTCCACCATAGAAAACACCTTAAGTTGGTCCCCCTTATGGGGATAGGTCATCAATAACTTGGTTTTCCTTGTCTCTCTTGTACTCAACTTTCGAAGTCTACTTGAGAAGTTTAGAAATCAAATTTTGTTGTAAGTTATAATTTGTTGCTTCAAGATGAACTTCAAACTACTACATTTGGTCAAAAGAGTGAAGCACTCCCCAAGTAGATACAATTTCCACTTGTCTAATGTAATCACAATCACAAGTAGCTAATTATCATAACTAGAGTAGCTCTTCTTTTGTTACAATATCGCATTGCTCAAGATATAGGTCACTCCTCAAGCATAAGAACAACCATGTCTCCTATGAATTCTTTAAAGAAATCCATCAAGGTAAGCACTGTCATGATTAGACTTGAAAATTTTGAGCTTTTTAAGGCTTCTTATGCTTTTGGAGCCAGTGAGAAAGAGCCTTCAAAGATTTATGAGAAATTCATATCCTTATGTAAAGAACGTGCAATAACACATGAGTCCAAGAAAACCACAAAGAAGTTACAATTGTCTTATGGGTCGTTGCATCCCACCACAATGTGAATTTGTTACTGGGAGAAGATAATGAAAAGCTACAAGAATATAGTAGGTGGAAAACACCTATGAGTGGAAGAAGAAGAAGAAGAAGAAGAAACCATTAAAGATCATGTGTTACTTTACTCTAAAATAAAGGTTGTAAATATTTTTCATGAGTGCCAAGTTTAAGAGATAATACACACTGGAGGGAAATCGAGATGGATTACTGAGAATATGAATTCACTGTAGATCCTTGGTATGTACAACTTTGGCTTAACTATTGATAGTTTTAGTCCTTCCAAAACTTTGAATATAAATTATAGCATTTGACTAGTAGTCTTAATCCTTATGATTACCTTCTCGTTGGGCATGCATGAAGCATACTTTATTTATCTTCTCAATAATCATTCTTTGTAAAGAAATGAGAAGAAATAACATACATATGCACCTACAACCTCTTATTCGAGAGTTAAAGGAATTGTTGTATTAGTAGAAAATAGGGAAAAACTACTAGATGTGACCGACTCTCAAGCAGCCATATACTGATACTTAGGACAACTAAATACTTACATATGAAGTGATACTTAGGACAACTAAATACTTACATATGAAGTATGACACAACCAAAACATTTAGTAGCTGGTAGCAATCTCATTGAAGAGGTTCTTATCTTTTGCTTGAAACATGTCAAATGAATTACTACCTAATTTAATTGGCTTGTACATGTGGATGATTGTCTAGTGGTAATGGGCAGTCAACATAGTTGCCTAACATTTTTTCACCAATAGATAGAGTAGTGGAAGCTTTCTAAATAGATAAGTTATTAAGTACATAAAAATGTCAAGCATACATGTGTTAATTGTCCAAGGTGAAGCTATACATTGCATGAGTACTACCTAGAAATTTTGATTAAAAATCAGTTGAAAGCATGTCTTTAAGTATGTTACATTATTAACATTTCATGCAGGGGAATATAAAGATCATATATAAAGGTGGTCTAGATGTCTTTGACCTACAAGTATGGAGATAGAGAAGACAATTAACTTTATTGTTTGGTTTCCTTAAAGGATATTTTCAAAATCTTAGGAAGTATTCTACTTTCATTGCTAATTTATAATTTTGAAACTAACAATTCTATCTTTTTCCTGTTGATTAGAAACTCCAATAATTTGAATGATATATGAGA
The DNA here is from genome assembly GCA_036023115.1 of Brasenia schreberi. NCBI lineage: Eukaryota > Viridiplantae > Streptophyta > Magnoliopsida > Nymphaeales > Cabombaceae > Brasenia > Brasenia schreberi. The sequence goes on along the minus strand of JAYKKT010000078.1, from coordinate 12,550,581 downwards.
TGATCTAAAGTTTTTTTCATGAGGTCTGCCACATCTTACACATCTAATATTAACCTGTTGAACTTTCTAACAATTGCTCGAGAACATTTATTGAAAACTCAAAACCGTGGAGCTTCTCTAACCTTTTCTACCTCTTGTGTTATAAGTGGTACTAACAAAAGTGTAATGCCAATTGTTATAGCATATTAGAAGATATAATTTATCTTAATTATTATGGTGCATAAAGGTTATCTTATTCAAATATAAATATGCTAATACTATAGAGATTAAGGACTTAGAAAGAATGAACGGGATTTTACATTGGTTAGTTTTTCACATTTAATTCATATGGGTATGAGTGAGGAGAGCATGACACACACATTTAAGTGTGAGAAGCTCAACTGGTATATTATGTTGAAGATGAGATGAATAGCAGTTGGAGTATTATTATAAATTTAAATCTAAGGGACTTATATGATGTATAAGAAGACAACATTAAAGTTTGTGAGAATGAGCTTTGCCCAATGCAAGACTTTAATAAGTTCTTTGAAGATGTTAATGATATACCATTATTATAGAGAAAATGTAAATAATGAATTAGTTAGTGAATGTGATGATGATGATGTGGTTGGGATAGATAAATATATGCATAAATATTCATTCCTAATGTAGTAAATATGTTTTATTTTGTTATATATTAATATGAAAGTGTAGACATGGCAAAGTAAAATCATCTACCACTATCCAAGCCCCCTCTCTTAGGCAGCCCTGCTCCTGGTGAGACACCTCCTAGTCATACACCTTTCCTGGCCAAGTATCACTTCACTCGCAACTAGTTATTTGGTATTGATAAGTCCTAGTTTCTAGTGAACCTAAGGGACACCTGTATTTACAAAAAGAGAACTTCACTTATTATTTAGATGCAGAAGATGACAATCATACTACTTTTATTTCCTAGATGCAATAGGTATAAGTATCTGTGTGTGAAGTGATCGAGTCATGTTTGTAAAGTAGTCAATCTTTTTAACTTATTTGTTAAATATTAGAGATGAATAAGGAAAAACAATGAAAGTTAAGTTAAAGTGCAAGGATGTTTTTAACATGAACATCCAATAGTATATCATGGTGGACTTCAATGGATTTAGTAGGCCTATCAAAAGAAAAGGTAGCTAACTTGCATCTCTATATGGGATAAAAGTCTTCTTTTCTTTCCAATTAGCTTTGACGCATTGACATAAGGTTGGAGAATTATGTTGATTTACATTGAAGCAATGCCATCAATATAGAGTCAATTAAGGTCATTGGTTGCTTTCTAAGCAAGATACATGCTAGCTTTGTATAGCATCATACTTTGACATGAAAACTAGTTTTCTCTCAAACATATTAAAGTAACATTTTTGTTGTTGTGGACCTATTCAAATATTTTAGAAGATGAGATTTTTTTTGTTTGAAATGATACTAAGCTTTTGAAGCCAAAATTCATTTCAAGGTTTACTTTCCAATTTATTAGAAAGAAGTGGAGGGTTTAAGAAGTAGATTGTTGAATGTGTTTCATAAATTAAGAAAAACTAGATATCAACTTATTTACATACAATAAGTATTCTCCCATCCTAAATAACAACTTTGTTATTATCACACAAAGGACTTTACTCAGGTATTAAGCTCATACATTTAGTACTCAAAAATATTTTTTATATTTCATGAGATTGGGCACATTCACGTATTTTCACTTGACTAGAAATTGTATATGAGAAACAAAGAGACTGGAGTAAGATACACTATGATGTAATGAGCATAGCTTGGAAGTCTAGTGAAAGGTCTATTTATATCACTTCTTTAAATCTCAAAAACTATTGACTAGGATAATTAAGGATATAAACCTAATATGGGAGGGTAGCCATATAAGGAAATGTGGGACTTACATGAATGAGGAGGTTAGGCATATACTAGTAACTTTGTTAATAATTACCAAAGATTTTACATTTTTTGGTTGTATTGTCATGTTATCTTTGAATCTTCTTCATTGTCTTCCTCATTCATGCATACTGTATACAATAACCTTCAAGTCATTTTTTTTGTGATGATGCTATTTGTATGATCTTTGAACTAGGGAACCCTTGATGTATTCGTACATTAGGGAAGGATATGGTCCCGATATATTATTTTCTAACATCCATCCATCCATCCAACTTTCATATATATATATATATATATATATATGTTTGTACGTATGGGTGATTGGATCTTACCCACCACTAATGCTGCCCATTATGCCTGGCTGTTGCTTGATGGCATGAGCATAATATTATTATTCTTCATAATTTTTCAAATACCCTTACATCCAAAATAACATTCATGTCTCGAAAGACAATGGTTGGGCATGAAGCATGAGTGGTGGGCAATATCTAGTTTTTGTATATATACCTTCCTCTCATTCTCTCTCACCTTGTTCTTTCCTCTCTAGTTCTTGACATTGATCATGAGGTGTGCAGTTATTGGAGGTTCACTTCATCTTTGTCGTCATGTGTCACCCCACCTATGGTGTAGGTCACTCCACCCTATAAGATGGGGAGAGTCTACGAGGACCTACCAGTCTGAGCACCTTAGGAACTTGCCCCCCCCAAAAAATATGGCCTTGAGCAGCAACTTGCAAAGACCTCCACACCGTAGGTTTGGACATCAAATTTGAACCCCTCTCTGTCATTTCTGCAACGTCTAATGTTTGTGATGGTGTTGATGTCTTGTTTGATACAGGCAGCCAGTTTGAATCAAACGTCAATACCATGCTTCTCTATCTCTCTCTCTTAGATGTTGCTCGGTTACATGTGAAACTTGCCATGAAAGATTCTACACATCTTTGGTGGATGAATCAACATTCATGGCTATAGAAACTTGATTCTAGCATTTTCCTGAAAAATGCAGGTGTTTCCTTTTGCACCATAGTCAAATGAGCTAGGTGCAAACATGTCGCCTTTGACTTGTTTGTCTGAATTTCATGGCTCGTCTTCCTTTCTGTTATTCTGATTTTATGCTAGGTAATGCATATGTTTCAGCTTTTTCAATATGATATTTCGTATGAAGCAAGGGGTACATTCTAGGTGC